>JBBBVM010000662.1:0-1327500 GCA_037355625.1 Petunia x hybrida | reverse complement strand
GCAATAGAATCAGCCGATAGGCGCAGGCAAGCGTAGCGAATCACATAGATAAGCCCCTACCTGCCAGCGCGCGGATGGATAGGGCGGGCGAAGCGCGAAGGGGATGGATGTCTGAGCGGTTGAAAGAGTCGGTCTTGAAAACCGAAGTATTTATTGAAATACCGGGGGTTCGAATCCCTCTCCATCCGCGAGGTCATAAGTTCTCTCTTGCCTTATCTATAGATAAGAACGAATCGGATCGACTCGACTGATATGATAGATGGAATGGTAGTTTGTGTTATATTTAGTTAGGACCTTGTCTCCCTTTCGTTATCTTCCGCTCTCCTTGTATAGGTTGGGAAAGGGCCGGGTGGATTACCTTTGGGAGCTAAGTCGAAGATCTCGGTGGTCTTGTGAGTGGTTGATAAACTGCGATTGCAGTTTTCTTTAGGAAGTCCCATAGCTGTGAGGCTTAACAGATAAAGAAAAGGGTGGATACTTTTCCGGGTAGAAGGTGACAACCCTAATGAATTGACTATGAAGGTGGCTCTTAGCTACATCAGCGCTCAAATTCCTTAATCGTTATTGCCCAGGCTTCGATGATCAACCCCTGGCACATTTAGGTTTTGATCTTCGGCCATCCTGGTCCTCAGGACCCAACACTATATTATTCTTATATATTTCCTTTAAAATGAAAAGATGCAAAAGGTGTTGATACGTCCTATCCACATAGAAATCTTACCCTCTTCCACACATTACCGGTGGATGCTACAGCCGCTATCACTTTGGCTGCAGGATGGGAATGAAGGTCGAGGAGGCAGGGAAGAAAAAATTCTTCTCTTTTTATATTAAGGCTGCTACCGATTCCTTATCTGTTATCTTGACGTCCTGTATGCAGGGTTGTTCGGAAATCCCTTTGCAACTTCCTGGACGTTCATACTTTGTTCTGTAGTCTTTCAATTACCATATAGTTTCTATAATAAAGGCTATAGGTCATCGGTTGTGACGTTTACAAAGGGTCAACCCCTTGGATTTTTTAGTTCTTGGCCTCTATTCACACTTAAACATCATATGCTTGTGTGGATAGCTACTGAAAGGGTGTATGGCACGACGATGCTTTGCGACTATGCCATTCTTGGCGACGGTGATCGCCGACGAGAAGGTGACGGCCACTTAGCATAATATATAGTTTCAGTGTACTATAACTATATATAAAGAAAAGTATCCATTTGAAACATTATTTATTTTAAGTCATGTTTTGGAGTTTGCCAAAGAATTTTAGAGCGACGAAGTTACTAGGGATTTCTCTCCAGTGTCTGCTAAGATGCTCCGGTCTTTGGTTGACGCTATTATGTGGAAAAGACCCCGATTTTCTCAAAGATTAGAGATGTCACTGGTACTATGTTTCTGTCTTTGACCTATCGATTGAGGGGTGCTTCTTATCCTATCTGTGGTGCGCCCTATCGCCCTAAATCTAAGCGATGGAAGCCTCACTATCTTTGTATGCTTTCGCCGCCCGTTATCATTAAAACTGTGGTTAGGATTTCCAGATTTGGGAGTGTTAACGCCGAGTGTCGCGCGGGCCTTCATTCTTGAAAGGGCTAAAAGTAGCGCCTTCGCTTTGTTTGTAATGAAAAGGAAAGAGAAGATCTTCGGATATTTTATCCAGGGGAGGACTTTCTTGATCGCCTCATTCTTCAACCATGGGTTAAGATGTGGCTAAAGTCTCTCCGATGGTAGCGTATATTACGCTCGAGGTCTCTCGAGCCTCCTCTTGTACCAATGTCTATATTCCGTTCTAGGAATAAGGTAAATTTCTTTTCCGGTATGTGGAGTTTTCTTTAGTTGTTACGACAGGCTGAGAGCAGTGCCCGCTCCCTTGTATTTGGGGGAGTTGGACAGCCGTTCCGCTCTTCGGGGCTTTCTTTTTTCTTTTTTCGTTAAAACAAATACAACTGAAAAAGACTGCTAGGAATTTAGACTTTAGGCGTACCTGAGCACTCATGCCTGCAGACCCCTCGATTCTCTTTCTATGACTACTCTGGAAAAGAAAGTCTCACTACTCAATGGCTTTCGATCTTCTTTCCCCATATAGATATTGAATAGAACGAGTTTGCTTCATGATTTCGTGACATACAAAATAAGGGATTGTTAGAAGAAAGCTCCTATAGTGGACAGCTATAGCCCTTTGTATAGGTTGGGTGCTTGTTTAAGGCCATAAAGTGCTCGCTTGAGGTGGCAAACAAAGATAGAATGATTTTTTTCGATGAATTATCGGCACCTTGAACTGTACAATCGGAACTGTGCTCTGAAGATTGATTTAAAGTAACCCAGTCAGATGTCTCAGAAAGGGTAGTGATCTCCCCTGAAAAGTCTCACGACCATAAAGAGAAGAAAAGGGAGATTGCATGTTGATAAGAGAAAATTGCAATCTGTTGATTAAATACACTGCAGTAGTGAATGCTTCAACCCATAGATGCTTTGGTACTCCATTATTTATCATCAAAGTCAAAGCAATTTCAACTAGAACTATATGTCGGTGTTTTCTTTCGAACACCTCATTCTGCAGCGGAGTATGAACACACGACAGCTCACCTTTGATTCCTATCTTCACGGAGCATGAAATCAAAGACCCTTGACATGTATTCTCCGCTGAAGTTCAGACCTCAACCTCTTGATCTGGAGATTTGACTTATTTTCCAAGCTTTCTATATATTAAACTTAGAAAGAGCTTAGGACGTCTCTCTAAGTAAAGAAAGCCAGATGTATCTGTTGAACCCCAAAAATTACCCCGAAAGGATAAATTCCGGAATATCGACATGATGGACTAACTCTTTTAGAGTTTTTGGAGTCTCCACCCAATTTAAGAAAATCAGGGAACCAAATTAACAAATGCATGCAAAAACTCTGTTTTTACAAAAGACGGTCTTTTCAGAGATTCTAAGTAAGAGGTTTTGTTAATTTCGAAAGAAGGTTTTTAAGGCACTTCCGAAATTCCGTTGAAAAACGATTAATCGGACAGGTTTCCAAAACATTTGCAAAATATGCTTTTCAAAAAATTTATCTAAAACTAATTAATTGAAATAAAACTTGTTTATGAAAAATATTTAATTTGCACGCATTTTGCTAAATGGCCACAGTTTGCAATAAATCAAATAACGACTTTAAAGTAAAAGGAAATGAACATAAAGTAAAAAAATATACAAACAATCAAATATTATTGATAAATAAATATTTTACGCATTTATTTACATAAATATTTCTAAGGAAAGAAAGGCAAAGTTAAAGATAAAATCCGGGAAATTGATCAACTCGCGGGAGCCTTGAATTTTCTAAAATTCCTAAATCTTGTTTCTTGAATGCTCGAGCCCGAGCTCGATCTCAAATGACTCAACATCAATGCATATTCACATTTGTAAGTTAGTCCACGAATTGTTCGTACCAAAATGTTCCTCGCAAAAAATATGAAAATGAAATTGATTAGTACAATAATAAAGTGTAATAACTAATGAAAATAAAATAATAATAATAAAGTTATAAAGTAATAATAATAATAATAATAATAATAGTAATAGTAATAAAAATAATACTAATAGTAAGGGGGTTTGTTTTTGCAAAAGTTAGGCTCAGGTCTGTATGGCGCGTCATGTAGAGGCTCGGGATGTTGGTACGGTTTCAAACAGGCCTGCCGGTCGTGTTGCCATGCCAAGTACCAATTCTGTTACTCTATTCAACTTGCTTTGCGTTAAAGTGCATACATTCATCATCGCCTATTTGCTTTAGGGACACGGGGACGGGACTGTTCAAGTGTAGTATCATATTCAAATCAATTATGAGGCCTCAATACGTGTATATGTATTTCTTCATTGGCCAGTGTAGTATCGGTTCAATATCAGTCCATAGGTCTCAAATGAATTATTTCCATAGACCAGCGACATAGTATAACATCCGTTTAAATTGGTAAAATCCAAGAACATGGTCAACCCGGTGTAGCATCTGTTCCAATCCACCTACACCTCCAGAAAACAATTGAAGCATTTTTTATAATAAGTAACGCAGTACCATTCCCAATCACTAGCAAACAGTGCCAAGGGGTTGCACCACTATTAGAAACAACCAACCAAATGCTGCATCAGAAAGTAATCCATTGCGAAGTAAAGGGCCAAGCTGCATAATCAAGCCAATAGCATAGGAAACATGTCCCAGGACGTCGAAGCATCAAGTAAGCTACAAGAGATAAACAACTACACCCAAAGTATGAATGGAAACTCAAGACATGAAATTCGATATTAGCAGTGAATAGAGCACCATTTTAAATTTATCAATTGACACGCGAAACCAACAGACAAAATCCAACAACAATAGCAAATTAAATTTCACCATCGATAAGTAAACTGGGTGTCAACAGTAACCAGTACAAACAAACAAACAGAGCAGTAGTCAACGGAAATGGAAATCCAGTGACCAAAAGAAACACGATGCCAAAATCGAGGGAAGAGAAGGAGCAACTCCAGCAGCGTCGCTACCATTACCCAATCCCCTTTTCAGTTTCAATAACAGATCAGAGAAAACGATGGGAAAAGAGATAAAATTCCCGATTAGAACAAGTGACAACACCAGTTCCACCATTATTTCCGGTGAGAAAAGTAATAGCAGTGAGCCGAAACTAAGTGAAACGGAGGAGAAGGAGGAGCGACGCCAACTTGGCTTCTCCGATGAGAAGACACCAGCGGCGTCGCTGCTACTCCGGTGGTGGCGATGCTTTGGACCTGTGATTCGCTTCCCTAAACCCCCCCAATTTCCCGATCTGTAACTGGACTGTATTGATGCGTATCTGTTCTTGGTTTTTGGTGTAGGAGTTCCTCACTGTTTCTGATCTGGGTTTTTAAAGGGAGAAATAATGGTCTTATTGGTGTGTGTATGGTGTAATAGCGTGTGGGTGTGTAGTTCTGATCTTTTTGTTCTTGTAATGTGTAAAATGAGGGGAGGGTTTTTGTGAGGAAGATGATCAATAGTGAGGGTTCTTTGTAGATCTGATTTTTTGGTGTAAGGGTGATGATGAATAATGGAGTAGGTTTTTGTGAGTCGGAAAGATGAATAGTGAGTTAGGAGGCTTAGGTTTTTTTAGGATTTATAGGGATGAGGGTTAGGGCTTTTAAAATTGGGCTAGGAAAAATGGAAAAAATATATTGCGTAAATAGGCTAGGATTTGAAATGAAGAACAATTACGGCCTTTTCTTTTAAAATTATGAACTTAATTTATCCTAAAAATTAACCTTATTTTAAAAATAATTAGACGCTAATTGAAAATTTCGGGACAAAATTGGGTGTCAACAGCTGGCCCTCTTTACCCAAAAAGGATGAAAGAATTTTCAGGGTAAAGAAAGTTGACGTGAAAACCAATTTTGTCAGGGTAAAGCCAAGACTCTTATTCGTGGGATCAAAATGCGAGGCTTATGGACATGGCCGAACTCCGGTTTTTGAGTTGCTTACATATCTCGGGCTGAAAGAGAATCAGGCCATATGTAGTTCGACGCGATTTGAAAATCAAAGACGAGATAATAACGACTACTCAAGCGCGGGAAAAGAGGCTTGTAATTACCCAAGTTATGAAAATGTGGTCGACGACACACCCATAAAGAGGGGTTTACACGGACATAGCTTCCACTGCATCTCGATATCCGAGCCATCTTGTCTTCAATCTCAAACCTCAGACTCTAGGGTTAACAAGAGACTTACCTCTAGGGTTGATGACTTATACGGGTGTGATTCTTCTGGTCTTCGTTGAGGACTCTAGCTCATATCAACGATTGGCCCAGTTTACTGCAAAGAAAAGTTTCATGTTATGCTCCAAACGCTGCTGCGGTGCTACTAAAAATCCTGTAATAATCTCAACAAGCGGTAAGCGTGCAACTGCTAATAAACTGTAATATTGGAATAAGAAATAGATAAAGTGATAACATAAAATTGTAAATGCGGGTTGCGGTGTCATCGATAAGTTCTTCCTTCGATCAACTGAAAAGGCGCTCCGCTCGGAGAACCTCTAGGCTAATCGTTATTCTGAAACAGTAAAGTAAGACAATAGGTAAAGCGGTAATAAATTGTAGAATGCAAGGCTTTCATAGGATAAGTCGACTAACGGGACATAATATCTCAAGTCGACTTGTCTATCTTTATCATCTACTTCAAATATAATATGCCAATATTGCGAGACAACCAACATCACGAAAACATTCAAAAAGTGGTGTTTCAGCCGACTTGTCTTTGACTATCAATCTACTTTAAATATGAAATGCCAATATTACAAAACAACCGACATCGCGAAAATACTCCGAAAGTGGTGTTTCAGCCGACTTGTCTTAGACTATCAATCTACTTAAAAGAAAACTGCATATCCTATTTGTGGGTGGAAGGACCCGAATATCCTATTTGTGGGTGGAAGGACCCGAAATATCCTATTTGTGGGTGGAAACACCCGAAATATCCTATTTGTGGGCGGTGAAACCCGAGATATCCTATTTGTGGGTGGAAAGACCCGAGATATCCTATTTGTGGGTGGAAGGACCCCAATATCCTATTTGTGGGTGGAAGGACCCGAATATCCTATATGTGGGTGGATAAACCCGAAATATCCTATTTGTGGGTAGAAGGACCCGAATATCCTATTTGTGGGTGGAAGGACCCGAATATCCTATTTGTGGGTGGAAGGACCCGAATATCCTATTTATGGGTGGATAAACCCTGTATCTTGCAAAATCTGAAATCGTCTGGCTTGTGCTGATGATGCGATAATCGAACAAAAGCTAAAATAACAAAGAGAGAAATAGAGTTGTTCTGCATATGCGACAAGGCAAATATTCTTCGAGGAACTGATGGTTGACCTGAAAAAGTAAAGCAAGACATTAATTTAAAGCAAATAAAACGGCAGAATTTATAGCAAGTGCAAAGCAAAGCAGTGCAGAAATGTAATCAGCGCTATAGTCATTTGATAAACCAATTGGCGAGACAATCGGGCAATGATGGCCTTAGGCGGATTGTCAATTTAAAATAAGGCAATACCTATTTTGGCGTGATTTGAAAACATAACGCCTGCCTCGGCTTCATTGCTTATTTGAGAATGAAAATTATAGAGGTAGAAATGCCGGCTGTTCGGCAATAACTCATGCTCGAGCCTACAGTGGGCTCCATAACATTAGCGCCCTTTGGTTGTCTATGATAGGGTCCAGAATAATGCCTCCAAGTGCTTATGGTAGGCTTCAAATGATAATGATGTCTTCGCTTGATCACGATAGACTTGATAATAAGACCCCTGATTGCTTACGGTAGGATCAATAACAAAAGAGCCTTCAATTGTCTATGATAGGCTTCAGAATAATGCCTCCGATTGCTTATGGTAGGCTTCAATGTTAATGAAGTCTTCTCTTGCTCACGATAGACTCATAATAAGGCCCCCGATTGCTTACGGTAGGCATGACGTAATTTGTAAGTGCAAGCTGCAATATCTTTGACAAATTGTCTTCCCATTCACTGGCGAAGTAATAAAGCAAATGCGAAGGCATAATGCAAAGCATTTTCAACAATCTTGAAAAATCAACTGGCAAGCCGGTCGGGCATGAAGGAAGGAGGGTCTTGGGGTTGATTGCCGAACAAATCAGTTGTCGAACCGGTCCGACACGAAGCAAGGAGGGTCTCGGGACTGACCTGTTAACCTGAAAAGTAAAACAAGACGTAATACAAAGAAAATGTGAAGGCATAATTTAAAGCAAGTGCGAAGCAATTTGAACAATCTTGACAAATCAACTGGCAAGCCGGTCGGGCACGCAGCAAGGAGGGTCTTGGGGTTGATTGTCGACAAATCAGCTGGCAATCCGGTCCGACACAAAGCAAGGAGGGTCTCGGGGC
Source organism: Petunia x hybrida (assembly GCA_037355625.1). NCBI lineage: Eukaryota > Viridiplantae > Streptophyta > Magnoliopsida > Solanales > Solanaceae > Petunia > Petunia x hybrida. The sequence goes on along the minus strand of JBBBVM010000662.1, from coordinate 1,319,619 downwards.
TGACCTGTTAACCTGTTAAGCTAAAAGTAAAGCGGTTCATAATATAAAGCAAGTGCAAAATCATAATTGAAAGCAAGTGCGAAGCAATTTAGCGCGAAATGTAAAGCAACGCAAAAGCGATTTAGCTAATCAACAGGCATGAAAGTCCAACAAACGAGAAGCCTCGCCTGGTGGTCAACCTGAAAAAGTAAAGCAAGGCATCAATTTTAAAGCAAGTGCGACGACATAATTTAAAGCAAGTGCAAAGAAAACCAGTGCGGGAATGTAGAGTAATGCAAGAGCCATTTGGCGAATCAATAGGCGAGGTAGTCCAACAAAGGGAATCCTCGTAGCGGATGGTCAACCTGAAAGGGTAAAACAAGGTGTTAATTTTTGAAGCAAGTGCAAAGACATAATTCAAAGCAAGTGCAAAGCAAAGTAGTGCGGAAATATAGTCAGTGCGATAGCCATTGATAAATCAATTGGCGAGACAATCCTGCAAGAATGGCCTTGTGTGGATTATCACCTAAAACAAAGCGATGCCCTATTTGGCTTAGTTTTGAAAACACAAAACAAGCCTCGACTTTGTCGCCTATTAGGAATGCTAGTCATAGGGGTAGAAATGCCGCCTGTTCGGCAATAACTCATGACAAAGCATAATGCTTTAAGTCATGAAAAGGAAATGCGACGCAATCTGCAAGGCAACTTTGAATGCGAGTTCAATAAATTGTTCATCCATAGTGCAAATGATCCTCTCATTGCAAGCTTTCATGTTCCTGCTCTCAAAGAAAAAATTTGTTAGTTTTGGGGAAGGAGGGGGAAGCGTTTGGTTTGTGCAGACTTCATTCTGATCTTGCTGCTTATGCTGCTTCCTCGTCTGCATTGGACTTGGATTTGCGAATTGCTTTCAGAAACTTGGCTCATGAACTCAAATAGCATAGATTTTCGAAAAATAGAGGCAAGATAAAATATTTTAATGCAATATAGCAAGTGAAATAAGCATGAAAATGAAGTCAAAGATGCATTTTAAAAATTTTGCCTTGACTTCAACTTGTAACATATTTTAAAACAAACTGAACGTCCTTTGGCTTAGACTTTGCACTGTTTTCTCAACCAATTACAGAGTTCTTGCCAACTCATCTTTCATAACCAACGCCGCTTCTTGCAAAATTCTGCCCCAGTTATTATCTTTCGCATCTCCAACTCGTTTTGCAAAAATTGCCCCAGTTGTAATACTTCAAATTGCTTTACAAAATTGCCTCAGTTGCAATCTCCCATGCTTCTACTTGCTTTCCAAAATTTGCCCCAGTTATAACCTTTGGAAAATATTTAAAATTTAAATACTAAAGGGTCGAGCCCGATGGAGGAGCCTACGTATCCCTCATTGGGAATCAGACCGTGCGTAGTTCTGCATCAGTGCTTCAATGCTATATACCAACAAATAAAAGCTGCCCCAGTTGAAGTTCTAACAGTAGTGTGATATCCAAAGAGCGCAAACAATAACTTTCAGTGCATCGCTTTAAATTGTTCAGTTGTTTTGCCATACGTTACAAGCAAAGCTTTGGCAGGTTTATCAATTTTAATTTTGAAATGGAAACAAATACAAGCGTAAATAATATAAGAATGAGATGCATTTTTTTTCAACTTTCATAAATTCAAAATGAGTTGATTCAGATTAACATAAGCTTTAAAGTACAATGCGATTCAGGGCCTCAATCCGAATTAAAAATTAAAAATAATGCTACTAAGTTCAATCGCCAAGTTCTTTCAAACAGTGCCATTAGCTTCTGGTGTTGTATCGTTCACGAGCTAGAGTGTCTACCATCAATCAAATCTCGAATCCCTTGCGTGGTGAATGGTCAGCCACTTCACAAATCCAACATTTGCTAGAGAAATAAACAAAACAAAAGAAACCTCTCAAAGGGTAACTAAGATAGTTTGCATGTCATTCATAGGATTGCATACAAGCAAGCAACACCTAGTATTTAACGCATTTTGAGCAAATAAAGCAAGGCAGGCAATTAACATGTGACAATCACAAGTAGTTGAACGTAAATTCATGTGCAAACGATTCCTACCATGTAAAGTGCCTCTTTGTGCCAGAGGTAGGCCTAATCGCCAAGTTGCACGCACATGTGGTTATTATAACGACGCAAGCCGTTTGTCAATGCAACATCTGAGATATAGATAAACCGACATAATTGTCAACTTCTCAAATTTGACATGACAAATGGTTTGGGATTCGTTATAATATCCACACGATCACATAATATGTAGTGTCATTGGGATTCAATAACCCGTCAACAAAAGGGCAGTTTCTTAGTTCCTGGAAACGGTACCAAGGACCGGGTCCCAACTAAGGTGTATATGCATACATAACCTAATCTCCTTCTAAGAGTGGGCTAACGGGTGAGGCTGACTCGACCTATGCGGGATAGACCTGGCCTCACAACGCAGTAGAACTGGCCATGACAAAACCATGCAATCTCACTATCCCGAACTAACTTTTGGTGACACGAAAAAAAGTTTCAAAGAGTGAGGTAAGGGCAATGCCTTTCCTGCATAACTACCCGTCAAGCGGGTGCCCCGTGATGAAATCGAGGAGGTGAAAGAGAATTGACAGGCTTCATGAGGGAGGAAATATGAACGGAATACAAACTATGTACAAATAAAATATAATACATGCTTTCCATAACAAACCAAACGAACAGATATAATAAAGCAAATAAATTAGGCATGCTAGTTGCAAATAATTGGAAACCTTTATGGTCAAAACCTTAATTGCTCCCCAGCGGAGTCACCCTGCCGTTGAACCCCTAAAATTACCCCGAAAGGATAAATTCCGGAATATCAACAGGATGGACTAACTCTTTTGGAGTCGCCACCCAATTTAAGGAAAACAGGAAACCAAATTAACAAATGCGTGTAAAAACTCCATTTTTATAAAAGACGGTCTTTTTAGAGATTCTAAGTAAGAGGTTTTGTTAATTTCGAGAGAAGGTTTTTAAGGCACTTCCGAAATTCCGTTAAAAAATGGTTAATCCGACAGGTTTCCAAAACATTTGCAAAATATGCTTTTCTAAAAATTTATCTAAAACTAATTAATTGAAATAAAACTTGTTTACGAAAAATATTTAATTTGCACGCATTTTGCTAAATGGCCCCAGTTTGCAATAAATCAAATAACGACTCAAAATAAAAGGGAATGAACATAAAGTAAAGCAATATACAAACAATCAGATATTATTGATAAATAAATATTTTACGCATTTATTTACATAAATATTTCTAAGGAAAGAAAGACAAAGTTAAAAATATAACCCGGGAAATTGATCAACTCGCGGGAGCCTTGAATTTTCTAAAATTCCTAAATCTTATTTTTTTAATGCTCGAGCCCGAGCTCGATCTCAAATGACTCCACATCAATGCATATTCCCATTTGTAAGTTAGTCCACGAATTGTTCGTACCAAAATGTTCCTCGCAAAAAATATGAAAATGAAATTGGAATAGTACAATAATAAAGTGTAATAACTAATGAAAATAAAATAATAATAATAAAGTTATAAAGTAATAATAATAATAATAGTAATAGTAATAAAAATAATAATAATAATAATAATAGTAAGGGGGTTTGTTTTTGCAAAATTTAGGCTCAGGTTTGTATGACGCGTCATGTAGAGGCTCGGGATGTTGGAACGGTTGCAAACACGCTGGCCAGTCGTGTTGCCATGCCAAGTACCAATTCTGTTACTCTATTCAACTTGCTTTGCGTTAAAGTGCATACATTCATCATCGCCTATTTGCTTTAGGGACACAGGGACGGGACTGTTCAAGTGTAGTATCATGTTCAAATCAATTCTGAGGCCTTAATACGTGTATATGTATTTCTTCATTGGCCAGTATAGTATCGGTTCAATATCAGTCCATAGGTCTCGAATGAATTATTTCCATAGACCACCAACATAGTATAACATCCGTTTAGTTCGGTAAAATTTAAGAACATGGTCAACCCGGTGTAGCATCTGTTCCAATCCACCTACACCTCCAGAAAACAATTGAAGAATTTTTTATAATAATTAACGTAATACCATTCCAAATCACTAGCAAACAGTGCCAAGGGGTTGCACCACTATTAGAAACAACCAACCAAGTGCTGCATCAGAAAGTAATCCATTGCGAATTAAAGGGCCAAGCTGCATAATCAAGCCAATAGCATAGGAAACATATCCCAGGACGTGGAAGCATCAAGTAAGCTGCAAGAGATAAACAACTACACCCAAAGTATGAATGGAAACTCAAGACATGAAATTCGATATTAGCAGAGAATAGAGCACCATTTTCAATTTATCAATTGACACGCGAAACCAACAGACAAAATCCAACAACAATATCAAATTAAATTTCACCATCTATAAGTAAACTGGGTGTCAACAGTAACCAGTACAAACAAACAAACGGAGCAGTAGTCAACGGAAAATGGAAATCCAGTGACCAAAAGAAACACGATGCCAAAATTGAGGGAAGAGGAGGAGCAACGCCAGCAGCGTCGCTACCACTCCCCAATTCCCTTTTCAGTTTCAATAACAAATCAGAGAAAATGATGGGAAAAGAGATAAAATTCCCGCTTAGAACAAGCAGGGCCGTCTCAATCAGATTGGGGGTCTAAAACTAAACTTCACAGAGAGGCCATAACTAAAAAAAGGAAAAAGAAAGATTGTCATATATAGTTTTATTTAAAGTCTGCTTTTTGCGCTTTTTTAGATACGAAGTCATTAATTACCATTTTATAATCAGTTTATTCCTAATTCATTTAATTTTTCTTGAGACATCGTTAATCTTAGATAAGATTTTATCAATTTTAATTTTGAAAATAATAAATTGATATAATAATGTCAAAATAATGTTGGTGCTTTCAATATAATGATTGTTGTTGCAATTGCTTAATATTTGAAGCAGGCACACAAAGAGTTTTAGTTTGTATTTTGAAGAATCATATTATTCAATAAGAAAAAAATAAGAATGTTGAAAAAGGTAAATATAGATATCCACCTAAACAAATACTACCACAGTACCACAAAAGTAATAATTTTTAACTCTCATATTATGGCAAGTTGGCAGCAGTTCTCACATTTATGGGACACGTTCTTGTGCTTTCCCTTAAAATTTTCTTCAATTTTGAGATTCAATACACGAAACTTCTTTTTTATTTTTTTATAATATATATAGTAATACATCTTTAGGAAAAAGTCGGGGCCCCAATTTTTTGGGGGCCCCAGGCCATTGCCTTAATGGCTTTACGGTAGAGACGGCCCTGAGAACAAGTGACAACACCAATTCCACCATTATTTCCGGTGAGAAAAGTAATAGCAGTGAGCCGAAACTAAGTGAAACAGAGGAGAAGGAGAAGCGACGCCAACTTGGCTTCTCCGATGAGAAGACACCAGCGGCGTCGCTGCTACTCCGGTGGTGGCGATGCTTTGGACCTGTGATTCGCTTCCCCAAACCCCCCCCCCCCCAATTTCCCGATCTGTAACTGGACTGTATTGATGCGTATCTGTTCTTGGTTTTTGGTGTAGGAGTTCCTCACTGTTTCTGATCTGGGTTTTTAAAGGGAGAAATAATGGTCTTGTTGGTGTGTGTATGGTGTAATAGCGTGTGGGTGTGTAGTTCTGATCTTTTTGTTCTTGTAATGTGTAAAATGAGGGGAGGATTTTTGTGAGGAAGATGATCAATAGTGAGGGTTCTTTGTAGATCTGATTTTTTGGTGTAAGGGTGATGATGAATAATGGGGTAGGGTTTTTGTGAGTGGGGAAGATGAATAGTGAGTTAGGAGGCTAGGGTTTTTTCAGGATTTATAGGGATGAGGGTTAGGGCTTTTAAAATTGGGTTAGGAAAAATGGGAAAAGTATATTGCGTAAATAGGCTAGGATTTGAAATGAAGAACAATTACGGCTTTTTCTTTTAAAAATTTGAACTTAATTTATCCTAAAAATTAATCTTATTTTAAAAATAATTAGACGCTAATTGAAAATTTCGGGACAAAATTGGGTGTCAACAGTATCTACTGTAGTCATCCACTGATAATAGTAAGTAAAGTACCTTGCACCTATGAATGACTGCACTCGAGTAGGAACCTTTGATGAAATGAAAGTAGTTGTCTGTGATATATCCTTAAATCAGCCGTAGCTCAAATCACAAGTGGACACTAATGAATGAATCAATCCAAAGAAAGGCACACATTTTTGGATTTTCATGTATAATCCGGGATCATAGAATTGCCAACTGTAAACAATCACATGAATTGTTCCACCCATCTGAATGAAATGCAGGAATATACCCTAGACAATGGAAGAAGTCTTGCACTCTATCTTGTGTATGTCTCAGGTGACGGCGGGTCCCATTCCTTATCCTAATGATGCAGTTGAAACAAAAAGAATATTGAGAAGAATATCCGTATATGAAAAGCTTTCCAAACCGGCCAATGATCCTTCCCGTGCAATGATCGTGGGTAAGACACTCAAAAGAAGAAAAGATTACGATACGAAGAAGGTTAGCTGCAAGGTGACTGATAGAAAACAATGTAAGAGAGGTAAGAGAGTTCCATCTGCAATGTTAACAAAATCTTTGATAGGTAAAGGAGGCAGACAAAAAGCTAAACATCTTTTTTCTTTTGCGCGAGAAGGAAAGCACTTTTGGGGGCTGACGGTACTCCTTTGGATGGTTTAACGCGCTTAGTAGACCACGTCATGCTCAATAAAATAATGGACACTGACTACGATTTGGATTGTCTCCCCGGCTCAATGGAAAGACAACCCCGTTCTACACTTCATCAACACGAAAATCATGCCTTGTATATTCCTCAAAATACCATTTGCCTCTTCCTCAATCGACCAGCAAAACAACTAATTCAACCACAGATACCCTTTAGCTAGCACATGCTAAAAAGAACAAGTAAATACCCGTCTCGTGCTTGACTCTATCTGTAAGACAGGTGTGTGCAGCCACTTAGTGAGGAGACAATACCGGAGAGAAGAAATTCTCACGAATAAGATACAAGACTCAAACTTATCGTATACAACTCTTATCTACGACAAGCCTTGGCTCTTCTCCATATGGACTCTTCGCTCTATCTGTCGGTGCTCTAGCTGTCCAAAAGCCAGGAGAAGCTACTGGCCTGGACTGATTGTAAAGAAAGAAGCCAAGAGGCCGCTAGAGAAAGGGTTCCGTTTTCGAGTCTATTTCCGATTCTTCCGATCTTGAATCTAGGTTTCCTCTAATGGCTCCTTGCTTCTTTCAAAGCTACACTTGCTTCCTTCCGTTATAAGCAAATAAGAGATTCTATTATTCTACACTGACTTTACTATGCTTATTATTAGTTATAGTAACTATACCCTCTAGGTTGAATTGCCACAATAGGGGCCTTCCTCAAGGGAGGAGTTCATACCTAGAGAAAGAAAGCAGACAACTAAATCTACTATTTCAACATATTTTTTGCACTAGTCTCATAGCCATCTTTTTTAACAAAACCTTTCGGCATCTTCCTTTATGCTTCCCTCAAATCAGTACCCTCTCGATCGTCCCTTTATTCAATATCCTAGATGTTAAGAATAAGGGGTTAGGTAGCATACGGGCTTTGTTTTGGGGTTTTCAGGTGTCGAACTCTTTTATCTTCGCCAAGATGCTTTCTCAACGATCTTTTCTCATCCTGAAGTTGATCTCCTGTCCTCTACTGACCCACCCCAATCAACATTACTATATATTTCTACTCTCACATTCCCATGATTAGTATAGATCATACCTTTGCCAAGATAACCCTTAAGATACCTCAAGATCCTATATACTACATGTAGGTGTGCTTGACAAGGAGCATGCATATACTGGCTTACCAACCCCACAGCATAGGTAATGTCAGGTCTAGTGATAGTAAGATATCTAAGTTTTCCCACAAGCCTCTGATGCCTGCATCATCCAAGTGTTCTTTTCTCTTTTCTTCAAGCTTCTGATTTTCTTCTTTTGGGATAATTGCGGCCTTGCAACCTGACATCCCTGTTTTCTTCAAATCAAGGACATACTTCTTTTGAGAGATGGCTCTACTTCTTATAGATCTTGAAAACCTCTGTGTCCAAGAAGTACCTTAGCATGCCAAGTTTATGTCGAAGGTACGGCTCAGGTAAGCCTTCAATCTTGCAATCTCATCAACATCATCACCAGTGACCACAATATTCTAAGTATTTACTATGATCCAGCTCGCTTTCTCACCTTTTATTATGAAATGTGTGTGATCAGAAGCACACCTTTTGTAGCCAAACTAAACTATGGCCTTACTGAACTTCTCAAACCATGCCCCCGGGGATTGCTTCAATCCATACAGGGCTTTCTTCAATCTGCATACTTTATGTGACACCCTTTTATTCCATATCCGGGTGCTATCTCTATATACACCTCCTCGTGCGAGTCCCCATACAAGAAGGCATTTTTCACATCTAACTGATAGAATGGCCATGATCTCTGTGTAGCCAAGGAAAGTAAGATTCTAATAGAAATGACCTTTGCCTCTGTTGAAAGGGTCTCACCATAGTCTATTCATTTGCTTTGTGTGAATCCTCTTGCAACTAACCTTGATTTATATCTTTCAATCTCCCCACTTGATTGGAATTTCACTGTGTATACCCATTTACATTTAGATCCCACAGTGTTCTTTCCAGGAGGTAAATCAACAATCAACAATCTCCCATCTCTCATTCTTCTAAAGTGCACTCATCTCCTCTATCACCGCCCTCTTCTAGTGAGGGGCATACAAGGCTTTCCTTGTAGTCTTTGCTATGGATATACTAACTCAGCCACCAGGCATTAATCAAGCGTTGATCTCGTTAAATCAATAATTACACCTACACACCGATGGGGACGCCAATCCGCGTAGGGCCAGAAAGTCTTAAATACTCGAGTACTAAGCGAAGATGTTTTGTCTCAAAACACAAAATGACCGTTTCCACACGGGCTAAAGTGTCCCATTGTGGGCACAAACATCCATCTACTACGGATGCAGCCTATCTGCAGTTTATCGGTGCACAACGGACGTAATTGCTCAGGGCAGGCACACTGACACACAATCTTAAAATAGAATAGTCGGGACAACCGGAAGCCATCTAATATCTTGGTGCACATATATACTACTTGGGTACACATTAAAAAACACGTAATAACACAAGTATGAGTGAAATATTGATGAACATTCATTTTATTAATAACAGCCCATTGGCTCATAATATACATTTAGTTCTTCCTGATTACAATATTTGTTTATAGGAATTATAGAAAAAAAAGGAAAGGGAAGACTTAAAAAAAAAAAAACTCCTCAGGATTAACATGGCTGAAAGATCCCACATCTGGGTTGTAGCTATACGTCGTAAACAATCCGGAGTTCTTCTTTTCTTTTGACAACCTGGGATATGTCGGCCCGAGCATTCCATTATGGTACACGGGCACTGGAGCAACCAAAGCATGTCTGCTTGATGAAGGCAAGGGATCCCGGAAGCACCTGAGTATAGGCCTGACCTTCCCCCATCTCGTCTGCCGAACTCGAAGAGAAACTAGAAGACTAGCAGCGGAGCTTGACAATCTACTTCAAACCTCAATTGGCCAAATCGGAGTGCACATCTCCGTAGATCTTCAAGTGCAAACTTGAGTTTGCCGAGAACAGAAAGGCTTGAGCTAGGAACCCATCACGAAGGAGCCCCTTCCCTCAGATATCCCACAACCAACAGTCAATGGAGCGTTACAATAGTTGTTCAGCTGAAGCAAATAACTAAGCTTAAAGCCATGAACTATGAAGGACTGCGAAGTTCAGTGACGCCCTTGTCACCCGCTACTGTGAAGCTATATCCTCTTGCATGTCGTGAGACGAAGCCAAGCGACTGATCGCTAGCCCAGTACCATTAAAGGAGCGGCCTGGACACACGAAGTATCCTGGCGGAGAAGCCACATGGAAGCTGAAAGGGCTAAGCCTCCTGACCCTGCATGACAAGAAGGATATCACAACAACCACTGTGTTAGATGATGAGCACGCCATAATCAATGCACCTGAAATAATGAAGACATCCCGATGGACATCGACATCGTTAGAATCTCGATCAAACTTTATGACTTGGGGGACTTCTTTCATTCCTTCATTAAATGAAGAGAAAAAGTAATATTACTGCAGATGAGTTTCCTCCTTCATGCAACATCCATTCAGAACGAGAAAGGTTTCCTGGGAATATTAAACCGGGATCAAAGGCGAACATTTTTAAGGAGAAAATAGTTTCTTGATATCATGAGAAATTGTTGAAGAAAAGAATTGTTTACTGAAGAAGAGCTGTGATTTTTCCACTGCCATGGAGTCATTATTTATATGCAGAAAGGGATAAGGATGAGGCACGAAATGGTCACGCGTCATTATGGCTAGAGATATGAAACGATTTAGAGCAGTGAATGGCAGTTCCTGAAAAGGTGCATGAAATCAAAATCAGCCAATCAGAAGTAAGCACGCGAAGTTCTCGAAGAGTTCAATATCATTCTTGATCAAAGAGACTACGAGTATCAAAGAGTTAGTGAGATATCTTTTCACATCACGCTGCTTTCACTTTCTCACTGCTCGCGTCAATACTCAGCAAGTGGGGGGACTGCCTGTGTGGGCAAAAATACGCCACCTATTATTATAGGGATACGAGTCCAACTGGCGAGACTAGGCTTATCCTAAAAGTCACTGGGCACTGAGGATATACCGGTCCTAGAGCCAACGACTGTTTAGGCGATTTTGTCACAGGGCGCAGGGCATACATCCCGTCGCCTAGGATTTACAGTCTCCTAGCTAGGGTTTAGTATACCATTGCCTTGAGTTGTAGCTATAATGTGTATGAGTATTCTTCCATCTAATACTAAAAAAGTTTTTATATTACAGATAAAGCTTCATCAGCTTATTCATTTTTAGTTTGGCATGGGCAAAAAAAATTCCTTCTGTCATTGAGAGACCGAACATGTTCTTATAGAAGGTTCCAAATCGACAAGCTGCCATGTGCACATGCAGTAGCAGTAATGATGTCTAAGTCCATCGATGAGGAGTTGTATGCCTCTACATACTACACAAAAGAATACATGTTGAAGGCATATGAAGTACCTGTTAATACTATCCAAGATGAAATAAATTGGGACATCCCTACATACATTACTAATGAAGTATTTCACCCCCAAAATGGAGAAGGACTCTAGGAAGTCCAAAAAAGACCAAACACAAGCCATCGTAGAAAGATGACATGTAGACTGTGTGGGCGTAAATGGCACAACAGAACATGCACAAATCTGCCAAAGAGAAACTGAAAAAATATGTTGAAATTATACGTTCCCAGTTATAAAGAAAACCATGACAATTGTTACATTATAAGTGGTGAAAAAATAAAAAGTCATACATTGAAATGCATGGAACTAAATAACATTTGCTTCTCAACTCAGTTGAAAATTTTGTTTGGCCAGTTAGGCTATAGTAAAGACTTGTCAAATATTATCTGTTAATCATTTTGTAGGTCCATGCAACTTGTATCATTGGGTAGATAGGATGTATGTCAAGTTTGAGGGACATACATGTTCATTCCAGCTTTGTGTATAAAGTTGTATCAATTTGTATTATTTTGTGTGGGAAAAAATACACCACCTAATATTATGGGATTACAAGTCCAGCTGGTGAGACTAGGCTTATCTTACAACTCACCGGACACAAAAGATACACATCTGTTCTACGAGTTACGCCTGTTCAGGTGGTACATGCGTTGGACGAAGGGTATACATCTTGCCGCCTTAGACTGTTCTTAGGGTGACAGTCTCTTGTAGGTATTCTATGAAGGAAAAGGTGCAATCATGTCTGATTATAGTAGAAGCATTCCGACGAACACCACAGATGCAGTAGATTAATCCGTGAAGGATCCCAGTGATCCCAGTGTGCAGCTTAAGGATCCCGTTGAGCAACCGAAAGACCCTTCCCAAGAGCCAATCCATATCGCCAGCGATGGAGAAGGCGACCAACCGCCGGAAGGTAATACTGAATTTCGAGGTTTTCTTGTTAATCTGCTCAACACTATGTCAGAACAACAGCCGCGGGACTCGAACGACATGGTCGATAAGATATCTCAAAAGCAAGGGGCGATGTTTGCTGGATCGTCTCAGAGGCCAGCATCTCCGTGAGGACCGACACCCATGAACCATTCACCACCATCCGTCCCTAACTGCAAGCTAAACATGGATGCCGCCCCCGAAGGACCATCAGAAATCAACAATCAAGACCTTAAGGGAGCGCCTGTCATCCAGGACTTCATAAAGGAGATAAAGATCATCCATGACCGGATTGGTAATGTGCCGGGTGCTTAGCCTAAGTTACCACGGTAGATTAGCAGAAGTTTGACAAGTATTCTTATAAAGCAAGTGCTGCACCGGTCCGCATACCAAAGCAGTTTTGCCTGCCGGATAACTTAAAGTATGACGGAACAACTGATCTGGATGAGCATATTGGTGCGTATTACATGGCTTTAAAAAGCAACGAGATCACTAAAGAAGAGATTTAGTCTGCTCTGGTAAACAGGCTTGGCTCGACTTTGACTAAAGGCGCGCTCGCTTGGCAATCCTAGCTAGCGATGGGCTCTATTGAATCATTCACTCATATGCAGGACCTATTCAAGAAAGTGCAGTCTGGTGCTCGCAAGAGGGAGAAGCGCATGGAAGACATCTTTAAGATCCGTCTGCGCGACGACGAACTGCTGAAGGACTACCTTGATAGGTTTCAGCGTGAACACATGGAGCTTCCTCTAGTCCCCAATAATATTCCCATGGTAGCCTTCGGCAAAAGTCTCAACTCGATGGAGTCATTAGCTACCAAGGAACTGTAGTGCAGTTTGACTCAACACCCTATGACAACATGGAGCGCATTGCATCAGAGGTACACTAAAAAGCTTCGGTTGGAGCCAGACCATTCCAGAACCCCGAAGCTGAATGAAGGAAGAGAGCAGGGAGTCCCTCTCTAGAAAGTGAGGGGACAAAAGGAGAATAAAAGCAAAGTTCAAGAACCAGGCAGGAAGTGGAAAGCGGTGCAGTTTTCAGGAATCTGGTACCCCAAAGAAAAGCGGGCAGAGTCTCGTAGCTTCAGAGATTTTGGTTTGCGAGTCAACACCATGGATTTAGTTTCCAATCAGTTTGGAAAACTGGGTCCGAGGGTCTGAGGGCCTCCTACCATAAAAGGAGCAACGGGGAGAAATGCAACGCTCTATTATGATTCTCATCGTGGTGGTGGCCATACAACCGTCGAATGCAAGGCCCTGATGATCGAAATCGAGCATCTATTAAAAGAAGGACATCTCAAAAACTTGTTTGAAGGAGGGCCACGACATTCGAGAGCATCAAATTCTTGAAACTTGAGGTCCGTCAATGTAATCTTTGTGATTCTGGAACCAGCCACAGCCTGGGGGGACTATAGAGTCAGGGGAATTGCTCAGTCCAATCTCGTTCAGCCCGGAGGAAGAAGGAGAGCACAAGAGCGACCTCATCATTTCTATAAAACGTGTCTGACCTTGGCATCCAACAATCTCTGATCGATTCGGAGAGTAGCCTGAACATTATTCGGATGGAGATGTTGCAGAATTCACGTCAATGCCACCAAGTAATTTCAAATCCTCATAACATAGTTAGCTTCAATGGTTGTCGGGAAGAACTTATCGAGGAACTAAATCTACCGGTCCATATACCGGGCATGACGAGCATTACTCCCTTCCAGGTGCTGAACTGCAATCTGTCTTGTGATATCATCTTGGGACGATCTTGGATACATAACATTAATAGAACACCCTAAACACTCCATCAAGTCTTAAGATACCTAACTTCTCATGGGGTTAATGACTTATGGGGTAAGCGGTCTTCACTTGGAGAATATAATGCTACTTATGGCGGGGATCATGGTGTCCGGCCAGTAGCCAAAGTAAATATGACCAAAGAGAAGTCCATTGAGCTCGAGGCCATCAAATGAGAAATCAGGGAAGAAATCAACAAACTACGGGATTGATTGGCGCTGATGGATAAGCTAGTCCCCAAAGAGACAAAATTGGTATGTCAGCTCTCTAAGCTGTTGCGGAGACAAGGAGGACCCCTATGGCTGATACAGAGTTCCTAACCGTAGCTCATGCAAAGATCCAGCACCTACAACTTCCAGTGATAACCGAGCCAAAGCCAGGTGAGCATCTGTTACTGTATGTCTCGATCTCAGAAATAACATAGCGTGCAGTCCTTGTACGAGAGGAGAATGGGAGGCAATTTTCCGTGAAGTACGCCAGCAAAAGTCCTTCACGCCAAGATAGGTTTTTTCCTTTACTCTTTCTGTTTACTGCGGCCACAATCGTGGCGACCCAGGAGCTGCACTCGTATTTTCTTGACCATATGGTCAGTATGGTCTCCTTCACACCGGAACGGACCATATTGTCTAAACCCGAACTCTTAGAAGAGATGGCAGAATGGGCTGAGAAAGTGGGAGAGTATACATTATCTACCAACCCCAAACAGTTATCGAGTCAAAGGAGCTGGAAGGTTTTACCTCAGACTTCATGGAGAAGCTGAAGCGAAAGGCGGATGAGGCAATCAGGAACGAAGAAACGATCGAGCCCGAGCATTGGGAGAGCAACATTGATGTAAATCTCAAATGGGAAGAAGCCGACCTCAATCTGTGGGTTAGAACACCCACTGGTATGGTCTTCCGCAAGACCGCAAGTGCTCAAAGCGACGAAGCAGAGTATGAAGCCATAATTCAAGCTCTTGACATAGCCTACATATTAGGGGCCAGGAAGGTCACCCTTTTTAGTAGCTCCAACTAGTTGTCTGTCAAGTCAAGGAACTGTTTACCATAGAAGGCATCTTTACGCCAGACCGGCATGAGAGAATGAAAGCACTCTAGAAAAATTTTCAGGCAAGGGAGTTTGTCTATCGAGAAGGAAGCTCAAGCAATAGCGAAACATCCGAGGATTCATCCGACCAGCAGATAGTGGTTGGATTAACCCCCGTAGACCTGAAGAAACTTGAAGCTCCAGACATAGGATCTGTCAAAGGGAAGCTTCATGCGCTGATCAACTACCTAGGCAAATGAATCCTCCCTGAAGACAAATGAGAAAATAGATAGCTACGAAAGCAAGCCGTTCATTATTTTTTGATTAGCACAGAGTTATACCATCGAGTCGTCAACGGCCTAGAGGTAACTTCTCCAGGCTCAGCACCCTCGAGTAGGGAAGCCCAAGTACATGCCCCCGAACCATCCGAGGATCGAGCATAAAGTATCTTTCACTTTTTAAAAGAATTTATTTTTATGTTTGGTTCTATCTAATTTTGATCGTAGTATTTTCATACTCATCAATCATATTACAGGTTTTCACCCACAACATTTCAGGCCTAGTGCCCCTTTATAAGAAAAAACTACTACACTTACTTAGTTAGTTTTACTTATTTAGATCCATCTACGATACAACTATTCATTGCACGGGGCAAGACCTAAATTGAAGTAATACACTCACCGGTACAATAAGTAGGGTACACTACCCGCTTAAATCTAGAGCACGTCTAGCTCAGCCACCAGGCATTATTCGTACGTTGAACTCGTTAATTCAACAACTGCACCTACATGTCGATAGGGACCCCTGTTTGCACAGTACCAAAAGTCTTAAAATACTCGAGTAACTAAGTAGAGACGTTCGAAGTTAGACGCTAAAGTGCCCGTTATTGCTCGGGCTAAAGTCATCCGATTGTGGGCGGAACGGCCATCTATTACATATGCAACCTAAGCCGCTAACCATTGGCGCACAATGGACGTAATTACCCATCCAAGCTCACTAATAAACGTTCTAAATATCAGAACATTCAGGACGACCGGAAGCCATCTAATATTTAGGTACATTAGCTTAGAAAGACACACGAAACATATTGCTTGACTACACATTACACCACATGTTATTACACAAGTACGCATAAAACTATTGATGAACGACCATTTCTTTAACAACAAGCAGCTTGTAGTCTCATAATATACGATTAGTTCTTCCTAAATACAATATTTATTCACAACAATTGTAAAAAAAATGGAAGGAAAGAGAAGACTAAAAACAAAGAGCTCATCAGGTTTAACGTGGCTGAAAATCCTTCATCTGGATTATAGCTACAAGTCATAAACAGTCCGACGCTCTTCTTTTCTTCTGGCAGCCCCGAGGTATGTCAACCCGAGCATTCCTTTAAGGCATGCGGTCGATGGTGGAACTAAATCCCGTCTGCTTGATTAAAGCAAGGGACCTCGGAAGAGTCTGAGTACAGGCCTAACCTCCCCCATCTCGCCCGCTGAACATAAAGAGAAACTTGAAGACTCGTCGGAGAGCTTAGAAAAAAAACTTGACCATCTGCGTCAACCTCAACTAGTCAAACCAGAGTGTACATCCCCGCAAATATTCAAGCACAAACAGGAGTTCACCAGAGATAGAGAGGTTGGAGATGAGAACCTACCACAAGGGAGCCTCTTTCCTTGGGTATCCCGCAGCCAACGACCGATGAGGTATTGCAACAGCGATATGACCGAACTAGTCGAACCAAGAGACGGCCCACAACCATGAGCGAAGTTAGAACTTGGTGACTCTTAAATCGGCTCAAGGCCCGGAGCTTTTTCCTCTTGCTGGCCATAGAATAGAGCCAGACGCCGAAATCTCACCCCAACGCTGTTCAAGGAACTACTCGAATGCCTATGACGTCCTGGAAGAGAAGCCTCACGACAACATAAAGGGTTAAGCCTCCTGACCCCATATGACAAGTGAAATATCACTGCAACCGCCGAGTTAGAAGATGAGCGCACAGTAATAAGTGCACATGATATAGTGAAGACATCCCAAAGGACGTTGTTAGAATCCTGATCAAACTTCATGACTCGGGGAACTTCGTTCACTCCATTATAGATGAAGAAATAAAAGAAGGTAACTGCACATGAGTTTCTTCCTATATTTTCCTCATGCATCATCCATTCGGAACGAAGAAGATTTTATGGTAATATCAAACCAGGATCGAAGGCAAACATTTTTTAAGAAAGAAAATTTTCTTCCTATCATAAGAAATTATTGAAGAAGTGAAGTATTTCCTGAAGAGGAGTTTGTGATTTGTCTACTGTCATGATGTCCCTATTTATAGGCAGAAAATAGATAAGTGTGACACATGAAACAGTCAAGCGTCATTATTGCTGGAGATATGAGTTGATTTGGAGCAGTTAGTAGCACTTCTCGGAAAGGTGCATAGAATCAGTATCAACCAATCAGATGAAAGCACATGGAGTTCTCGAAGAAATCAACATCATTCTTGGTCAAAGAGACTGCGAGTCTCAAGGAGTCAGTGCGATATCTTTTCACATCCATCTTGTACGCCGCTTTCACTTTCTGACTGCTTACGTCAGCACTCAGTAAGTGGGGGAATACTGGTCCGGCTGGCGAGACTAGGTTTATATTACAAGTCACTGGGCACAAAGGATACACACCTGTTCTACGAGTTATAACCGTTCAGGCGGTATGGGCATAGGACGAAGGGTATACATCCTGCTGCTTTAGGGTTACAGCCTCCTAGTTAGGATTTCGTATATACCACCACCTTGAGTTATGGGCCCATAGTCTTATTAGTCTTTGTATTTTATCTTAATTAGGATATGGTATCTACTAGTATAAATATCCTCCTTACATTATATTGTACAATAGAGTGATTCACCATAAAATCCGGCTATTCTCAAGGAATAAGATTACTTTACTTTTCTTGCTCATTATTTCTCTCTTTGTTTACTTACATTTCCATCATATTTACTGTATTACTTGTGACTTCATTCGAAATAGATTGTTTAACCTAGGCGACCAATTTTAGGCATAAACAGTTTGGCGCCCAGCGTGGGGCCTAGGAAATTGTACGTATTCTACGAAGGAAAAGGTGCAATCATGTCTTATTATAGCAGCAACGTTCCGAAGAACACAACAAACGCAGTAAATGAATCAGTGAAGGATCCCAGCGATCCGAGTGTGCAGCCTAAGGATCCCGTTGAGCAACCAAAAGACCCTTCCCAAGAGCTAATCCATGTCGCAAACGATGGAGAAGGCGACCAACCGTCGGAAGGTAATATTGAATTCCGAGGTTTTCTTGTTAATCTCCTTAACACTTTGCCTGAACAACAGCAGCGAGACTCGAACAACATAGTCGGGAGGATATCTCAAAAGTTAGGGGCGATGTTTGCTAGATCGTCTCAGAGGCTAGAATTCTCACGAGGACCAGCGCCCACGAACCATTCACCAGCATCCATCCCAAATCGCAAGCTAAACATTGATGCCGCCCCTGAAGGACCATCAGCAATAAACAATCAAGACCTTAAGGAAGCGCCTATCATCCAATTATGACAGGATTGGTAATCTACCGGGTTCTCCAGCCCAAGTTACTATGGTAGATAAGCAGAAGTTTTACAAGCATAATTATAAAGCAAGAACTGCACCGGTCTGCATACAAAGCACTTCCGCCTTCCGGATAACTTAAAGTATGACGGAACAACTGATCCAGATGGATATATTGATGTGTATTACACGACTGTAAAAAGTAACGAGATCACTGAAGAAGAGATTCAGTCTACTCTGGTGAAGCGGTGTGGCTCCACTTTGACCAAAGGCGCCCTTGCTTGGTACACCCAGCTACCAATAGGCACTATCAAATCATTCACTCAAATGCAAAACCTATTCAAGAAAGCGCATTGTGGTTCTCGCAAGCGGGAGAAGCGCATGGAAGATATCTTCAAAATCCGTCAGTCCCCGATAATATTGTTGTGGTAGCCTTCGGCAAAAGTCTCAACTCGAAGAGGTCATTAGCTAACAGGGAACTGCATTGGAGTTTGATTCACCACCCTATGACAACATGGAGCGCATTGTATCAGAGGTATCTTGAAAAAACTTTGCTTTGAGCCAGACCATTCCCAAAACCCCGAAGCTGAAGAAAGGAAGAGAGCAGGGACTCCCTCTCTAGAAAGTGAGGGGGACAAAAGGAGAAAAAAAAGCAAAGGCCAAGAACCAGGCAGGAAGCAGAAAGTTGAGCAGTTCCCGGGGCTCTGGATCACAAGAAAATAGGGGAGAGTCCTGAGCCGTAGAGATTTTGGTTTGTGAGTCAATGCCGAGGATTTAGTTGCCAATCACTTTGGAAAACTAGGTCCATGGGTCTGATAGGTGCCTACCATAAAAGGAGCAACGGGGAGAAACGCAACGCCCAATTATGATTCTCATCGCAGCGGTGGCCATGCAATGGTCAATTGAAAGGCCCTGATGATCAAAATCGAGAATCTATTAAAAGAAGGACATCTCACATACTTGATGACCATGATCATTCATCTTCTTATTCAATCAACATATATACAGTGAAATACACAAATTTATAGTGGAGAGATACAAAAATATACACAACAAAAGATACATCTCTATGTACAGCAAATATGGGACATACAAAATATACAATCAAATATATATTTATAAATTAAAATGCACATACACTTTCCGCTTAAAAAGTTATACATATAAATGGAAAAACATACACAAAATACAGGAGATACAAAAAACACAAAAGGAATACAACGAAATACACACATTTTCCTATAAAGAAGATTGAATTTATTCGAGAACTCCACACCGGTCATATTTACTCCTTTTCAACCTAACATCAACATCGATTTCATCGATGAAGTCGTCATCTACAGTACTTTTGCATTTATCCTCCTCTCTCGACTTTCATTTATCAAGTTTAACAACCGGCGAACCTTCAGTACTCTTAACTCATAATGATTGTCATCTTTGCACTAGTGAACCTTCAGAATTCTTTAACTCCTAATGACCGCGGTCTTTGCCCTTGTGCATGCAAGTTTATAGTTGGAAATTCCTCTCATGCCACGATTTTAAACGAATTTCACGAGCAGACGGTGAACTATCGGTGTTTTGTGACATGTTCGATCAAAATCCGACAAGAATTTGTTAAATTCCGGTTAAAAATTCCCGCCGATGATGCCCTAATTTGTGTAAAACTAATAACAATGCAGAAATACAAAAGAGGTTTAATTAGTGCACAGTTTTAGATAGAAGAGAAATTGTATAGGCGTAAATGAATGTGTTGAAAAGGTGTGAGAAGGAAAAAAAAAAAACCGCTCAAAAGTGTAGTGTATGCATTTTTTACCCCTTATGACATGTTTTGTAATAAATTTAAATATATCGTTATATTGCATAAATCCCTAAAAGTATTGATACGTTACGTAATTAAGCTGTTTAGAACGTCAAATGCCGTAAGTTTTCCTTTATGTAATTAACCCTAGTTTGTTAAAAGTAAGCCCAACCCGCCTTAAAGGATTTGGAAAGACTGCCGACGTTAAATAGCGTTGGGAAAATATGAAATTGTGCACTATGACCATTTTCCTCACTTCGTAAAAGGACTTATAAATCTACTTTCCCGCTCATATAAGAATTAAAACTTCTTGCATGGACTCTACAATGTTAGGCAGCACATCGACTACTATGTGTAAAATAATGCCAGCAGCGCACCCCATCTCCTGTATGTTTACTAGTAGGTAATAGAAAGTTTATCTTTTTAATTAAAAAAAGTTATCGCTTATTTTAAGGGTTATCATATAAAAATATTTACTTCCATGAAAGAATTAGAAGTGTCCACCAAAATATTAATTTGAAAATAGTCTCACAGGGTAATTTTATAAGCCGTTAAACAAGAGATAGTCAATAGTTACAAAGTTTTAGAAAATAATCGTAACTTAAAAAGGCAAAAGATTTTGGAAAAGTAGTCACTAACAATTAAGAATAATTTCATTGAACTTTAAACTAACCTCCAGAAAAATTTATGAAAATATAGTTCAAAAATCCAAGAAACTTTCCTTGGACTTCATAGTTTGTAATCCTGGAGAAATTCATGTACTTTAGAAATAAGAAAAATAAATTTTTTTTGGAATTTCATGGGATCTAGAACTAAGTTCGAGGAAATTGTTTTGGACTTTCAGTGGTTATTCTTCAGGAATCTTTCTATTTTTGAAAGTTGTGACTATTCTTCTAAAATTCTGGCTACCTGACTAAATTTCTAGGTGCTACAGATTTTGTTATAAATAAAAGAAAAATGGAGCCTTTTTGAGTGATAGTCAATGAATAGCCATTGTTTGTAATTTTTATGAATAATAGCTGCAATCAAAGAATTTCATTGAAAACCCCGTGTCACTCTTGCGGAGTTTGAGCTGTACTTGACGAAAAATTCTAGAAAAGGAGCTCAGTTCAGTCTCTCGGATTTTGCCCTGGAGTACTGTCCAAACTTCTGGAAAATCTAAGATACTCCAGGATATTTTCATACAGTTTTCACTTGACATGTTTTAGAAGCTTGTCGGGTAGTTAGTCTAGAGTTTGTCCGTTATGGGGCACATTAGTTGCCACACAGCTCACATATTTCATCACCGAATGATAGGGAGAATTGCAAAACTATGACACCATAGGATAGAGGAACATCTAGGATGTCATTCAAGAAGTGGCCCTTGAACAATTTTCATTAGAAAACTATATTGTATGTATAGGTCAAATTTTACTTTGTATGATGATATATTAATAATTTTTGAACATCTATATACTATTAATGATGATAGTCTAGTGGTTAAGATTTTTTTATATATGTTCAATGCTACAAATGAAATCTTCCATGCAATAATTTCCATTTTCTAAAGCAAAAGTAAAAACAATCTAGACTAATGTAAGTAATCGGAGGTGAAAAAAATATTAAAAAGAAGTATTTATTGAGAATTGATCTCTACTCTTGAGTGTAAGTGAACTAACAATTGACCAAGTGAAACCATTCAAACTTTTAAAGTCTGGATTCATAAACCTCATATAAGACATATTTTGAGAAATATGTACAATATATTTAACTTTTAAAAATGAAAATGGGTTCACGTGGATGCCAAACAAAGCTACAAATCCGCCCCTACCATAGGTAATGATTTGCCTTTTTGACCTCCATCATTGTGGCTTATCAATAATAATGACATCTATTTAACTTAATGAATAAATTTGGGACAAAAATACCTCTATGAATCTTTTAAATGATGTGCATTATCCCTGCCATTCTTTTTCTCTATTTAAAAGTACTGTCTAGCAAGCACTTGGCCCCACCCCTTCTCACATTTTCCTAGTCAATTTTCTTAAAGTATTGATTGCGCAACACTTACCCTCACCCATTACCTAATCTCCCAGATAATTGAAGTGTCTATCATATGCGGCACATTCCCGTGATATCTTCCACAATCTCCCCGCTAACTCTCTTGTCTAGCCTAGACATCACTTGTCCTCGACTACTTACCCCAATCTTCCCAGGCAATACTTGCCCTCTATCCCTTCCCACATTCTCCAATCTAACTGACATGAAGTATAGGCTAAATAGCAGTTGCCATCACCTTTTTCGGAATCTCTCAGATAATTGAAGTGTAGCCTAGGTAGTATACT
Source organism: Petunia x hybrida (assembly GCA_037355625.1). Classification (NCBI taxonomy): domain Eukaryota; kingdom Viridiplantae; phylum Streptophyta; class Magnoliopsida; order Solanales; family Solanaceae; genus Petunia; species Petunia x hybrida. The sequence continues at coordinate 1,297,071 of JBBBVM010000662.1, read as the reverse complement.
TTCCTTTGACCTATTCTCATATTCTCCTAGCTAATTGACTTAACGTATTCCTGAGGCAACACTTCAAATAAAAAAAGAAAGGAACGAAAGAAGAAGCCATTTTACTGAAATCATGAAAAATGAGGATAAACTCTATGAACCAATTAGTTTTGGAGCACTGGGTGAATTTTTTAGCTTAATAATAAACATTGTTAATTGTATTGGGTAAAAACCCCATCGCCTCGGTGCAAAGGCTCAAACCACGAGACAATCAAAATTTTACTGAGAACATCTTCTCGAGGGGATAGTTTTCATCTCCACCTCGGGTAAGATCGAGTCACGTATAAAGTCAGAGCTCGGAAAGATTGAAGAATGATCAGTACGATGACCCCTCGAAAGATTGTAGTACCTCAGCAAACAAACACGTCTAATTATAATCGTTGTATGACCGTTGGTCGAGCATTAAAAGAAGAGACTGTTAGCTGGAAATGAATGAATACAGAGTAATTACCATTGAATGCGATTGTAATCTTCTCGTTCCTATCAACTATAAATAGGGCCTCTTTGTAAACAAGAAGATCATCCAGAAATACAACAATAAACTTATATTCTTTTTAAACTTTGTCTCGTTTTATATACTTTACCGCTCATTTATTATCTACCTCGTTTATTCCATTAGGCATTTTACCTCATTCAAATTCAATCTCAGCTCGATCATAACTTTGATACAAGTAAATTATCAATCAACCCCAAAACAAATTCGATTTGTTGCTCTATCTCGATTTAGGCCAACACAAATTGGCGCAGTTTGTGGGGAATTGATAATAACGTTTGTTCCAAAGTCGAATCTTTTCGAGATCTCAGAAAGATGTTAATTATCTCAATGTCACGAAAATATGTGAACATCATAACCGGCGGCATGGAAGTAAACGGTGTCAATCTCCCTTCGCTAAGAAAATCTGCAAAATTCTCAATCAGTACGGGAAGAAGGACTCAAGTTGAAGGAAGTGACAATGAAATCATTTTTGACGAGGAGGATTACTACGAAATGATGACCTCTTATCACGATGCTCTGGTTATTACTTTGAGGATCATCGACTCAGACGTAAAACAAGTTCTAATAGATCCTGAGAGTTCTGTGAATATCATCAATCATAGAGCCATTGAACAAAGAGGTTAAAGGATCTCATAATCCCAAAAACAACTATTTTAGCAGAGTTCAACAACTCTGTAGAAAGAATCTTAGGGGAAATCACTCTTGTAACCACCGCCGAAGGGGTTGACAAGAAAACAACTTTTCAAGTAATGAACGAGGATATGGCCTACAACGTTATCCTTGAAAGGCCTTGGATTCATGAAATGGAGGCCGTATCGTCAACCCTCCACCAGATGATCAAGTTTCCTACCCCGTGGGGAATTCGTGCAATCCGAAGTGACCAACTAACAGCTCAGAAATGCTATTCAGTCGTCGTAAAAAGTGGGAACGCCCTGATCGGGTACTTGAAATCACAACCAAATGGCTCGGAGCCCGATAAAGAGGAGAGCTTGATCCAAGAAGTAGCTCATCCAAAGCAGGAAGAGAGGATCCCAACTTTCATCTAAGAACCTCGAAAGCAAAAGGCCGAGGATTCAACGGTGGAAGAGCTAGAATCTTATGCCTTGTCGGAAAAGTTTCCAGACAGAAAATATTCGTGGACTCGGAGCTGGATGCTGAGTCTAAGAAAGCTATCATCGAATTGTTAAAAGCCAACGATGATTGATTTGCTTGGTCTCATGCAAACATGGTTGGAATCGATCCCTAAATCATGACACACAAGTTGAATGTAGATCCCAACTACCGTCCAGTGAAACAAAAGAAAAGACCTCACGCTGAAGTAAAAAAGAAGGCGATCCAAGACGAGACCAGGAGGTTGCTCAACAATGTATTCATAAGGAAAGTCAAATACCCAGATTGGCTTGCTAATGTAGTAGTGGTACCCACGAAAAATGGAAAGTGGAGGATGTCTGTCGACTGCACCGACCTGAATAAAGCTTGCCCTAAAGATTCCTACCTTTTGCCCCAAATAAATAGGGTAATAGACTCCACGGCTGGACACAAACTCTTAACCTTTTTGGATGCATATTCGGGATACAATCAGATCTTGATGGATCCTAGTGATGAAGAAAAAAATTCCTTTATCATGGATGAAGGATGATGCCCTTCGGTCTGAAAAATGCCGGAGCAACTTATCAAAGGCTGGTATGTCACATGTTTAAGGATTACATCAGAAAAACAATGGAAGCATATATCGATGATATGTTGGTGAAATCTGTCCGATTGGAAGATCATTTGAAACAACTAAAGTAGGCCTTTGCGATTTTGAGACAGTATTCCATGAAACTTAACCCTGAAAAGTGTGCTTTTGAGGTCAGCTCAAGCAAATTCCTGGGATTTATTGTCTCGGGGAGAGGTATCGAGGCGAATCTTGACAAGATCAAAGCTTTACAAGAAATCCCCGAGGAATTTTCAAGCCCGAAGGAAGTCCAACACTTAACTGGCCGATTAGCCACCCTAAGTCGATTTATTTTAAGGTCATCTGAGCGGTACGGCAGGTTCTTTTCTGTATTAAAAAAGAAAACTTCATTTGAATGGACTCCCGAGTGTAGGGAGGCTCTGAGAGAGTTCAAATATTATTTGGCCAACGCCCATTGTTGGCCAAACCAAAAGATAGCGAGATGTTGTTGGTATGCTTGGCCGTCTCCGAAGTGTCGGTCAGCGCAGTTCTAGTTCGGGACGAAGAAGGAAAGCAACAATCAATATACTAAGTTAGCAAAGCTCTCCTAGATGCTGAAACAAGGTATCCCCATTTGGAAAAATTAACGCTTGCATTAGTCATTGCTGCTCGAAAATTGAGCCCTTATTTCCAATGCCACCCAATAGCCGTAGTAACATCCTTCCCCTTGAGAAATATATTACATAAGCCAGAATTGTTGGAGAGGTTATCTAGATGGGTGGTCGAGCCGAGTGAGTATGACATTGTAAACTAACCTCGCACAGCCATAAAGTCTCAAGTGTTAGCTGATTTTGTAGCTGATTTTAGTGCTAAACTACTTCCCGAGGCGGAAAAAGAGAATCTAGTTTAAAAGGGTCCCACCTATGGGGTATGGAAGCTTTACACAAATGGGGCAGCCAATTCCAACGGGTCGGGGATCAGAATAGTACTCGTAGCTCCCACGGGGGAAAAGATAAGGCACTTGATAAAATTCGAGAGGCTAACCTACAACGAAGTTGAGTACGAGGCCACCATAGCAGGATTAAAGCTGGCTAAAGAAATGGGAGCTGAGAATGTGGAGCTAAGATGTGACTCGCTACAAGGGGTGAATCAAGTCCTCAGTGGATATTCGGCTCGGGAGCCCAGAATAAAACAGTTCGTGGTAAGAATGCACCAAGCGCTCGACGCCTTTCAAGAATGGTAGTTTATGCAAATACCACGAGAAGTAAAACGTCGAGGCCGATGCCTTGGCAAACTTGGCCTCGACAGTTGAAATAGATTACTCAGGGACTGACTCCACAGTTAGAATTTTCACATCAGTCGTGGGAAAGATGAAGCTGGAAGTAAATACTGTGAATCGATATTGGGATTGATGAACAAAGTTCTCTCTTATCTGAAGTTGGGGATTCTACCACCAGTAAAAAAAGAAGCGGAAAAATTTTGGAAGCAAGTAGTTTCATACACGATAATATATAGACAATTGTACAAGAAGCTCTATTGCGGCCCGACGGCCAAATGTCTAGGCCCAGGAGAGTATGAATACGTGATGAAAGAAGTGCATGAAAGAACGTGTGGTAATCACTCTGAAGCTAGAGCGCTCGTGCGAAAACTCTCCGAGCTGGCTACTATTGGCCCGAAATGAGCGAGCATGCTAGAGTATTTGTTAGAAATTGCGACAACTGTCAAAGGCATTCCTCTTTGATTTATCAACAGGCCGAACCCTTGTACTCGATGATTTCACCGTGGCGCTTCATGAAATGAGGAATGGATATCGTGGGACTATTCCCCAAAGCGAAGGGCAGTGTTAAATACATCCTCGTGCTCACTAATTATTTTTCCAAATGGATCGAAGCAAGAGCTTTTGCTAAAGTCAGGCAAAAAGAAGTCATCGAATTCATATGGAAAAATATCATATGCCGATTTGGAGTTCCAAGGGAGATTACTTGTGATAATGGCACACAATTTGTTGGCTTGAAGGTCACAACTTTCTTTATAAAATGGGGGATCAAAAGGGTGACTTCAACACCCTACCACCCAGTGCCAATGGACAAGCTGAGTCCTCAAATAGAATAATCGTCGACAATCTCAAAATGAGAATGGACAAAATAAAAGGCTCATGGCCCGATGAGTTACCAGAAGTGTTATGGGCAATGAGGACAACGGAGAAGAATAGCACTGGCAAAACCCCAATTTCTCTTGTTTACGGGGTAGATTCGCTAATTCCTGTCGAGGTTGGTGAACCAAGTCTTCGCTATGCTCATTCAACCGAGGAGTCAAATTAAAAAACTATGTGAGTCGAATTAGATTTTCTCGAAGGACGGCGAGAGATGGCCTTAGTGCGTTTAACAGCTCAAAAACGACAAATCGAGGCCTACTTGAACAAAAAGGCCAAGTTGAGAGAGTTCAAGGTTGGCGATTATGTCTTGAGGGCCTCAAATCAAACGACTAAAGAGAAAAATACGGGGAAATTCGCCGCCAATTGGGAAGGCCCCTACTGAATGAAAGCAATCGTAAGGAAAGGGTCTTATCAACTGGAAGACCTCGAAAGTAAACAGGAGCTGTTAAATTGGAACATATCCAATTTGAAGAAATATTACTTCTAACTATAACGAGTTATCGCTCCAAAGTCAACAGTGCTCGAGTCCTCACCCTTCACACTCAACCACTAGGGGGTGCAAGGGGATAAGTTCAGTCTGCAATCGACTCATAGACTCGCAGCCCAGGTTCTTCGCAATATAACTCGAACTCGGGGACTAAACTCAAGAACTTCAAAACATGGAGATCGCCAGAGGCTTAGCTGAACCTATGCCGGGGACTGACCTCGTAGTAATACGCTTGATCACTCATATTGTTTGCCCCAAATGGCTTTTGTAAATTAAATTTGCCTAAGTACACCTAGGCTCTATGTAAACTGGATCGATTTTCATCGATGGAATAAAAATCGATCCACCATCTTTTTATCCATTAAGCCTTGTCTAAAGCCTGGGCTCAAGGATGAGACGTCTTCCTAAGCTAGCTTCATAATATACTTAAAGTCTTGCAAGCAAAGAAACGCTCGAAAAGATATTGAAACAGTTAACATTCAATATTTATACATTCATAAGGCTCGAAGGCCAGAATAATTACAAAGGAAATGGCTCGAAGGCCCAAAACAAAACAAAGGAGCAGTTACCCACTAGCCTCGCTATCACTACCCGAAGTTTCTCCTTCAGACGCGCTCTCACTGCTCGAAGGAAGTTGATCTAAAAGCTTTCGAGCCGTAGCGAGATCTATCTTAGCCTTGGCAATCTCGTCATCCAAACTAATCCCCTCTTTACATCGCTCAAGGGTCTTCAGCTTGGTCTGAATGGTTGTCCAATTTATGTCGACTTTGGATCGGGTAACTCTCGAGTTCAGCTCAACCTTGAACTTAGACTTCAGCTCAGAAGAGGAGGTTGGTTTTTTGCCCCGAAGGGTCGTCATTTCAACTTCAAGAACCTCGTTCTTAGCTTCAACCTATTTCATCTTCGAGGCAAGTAGCAAAGATCTCTCCTCGAATTGCTCGGTCGGCTCTCTAAGCACTTCATCTGCTGCATCAGCCTGCTTTCGGAGCTCAGCTCGATGATTCTCCTCTTGGGACCTCTTCTCGGCCCTAAGATTGGCAAGTTCTCGATGAGCCTGAGAGAGTTCGGTGCTCGATTGCTCAACCTCTTTCTGAGCTCGGCCCAATTTGGTTTTCGAATCAAGGGGTTGCCTTCCAAGCTCAGAAACACAAGGTTCGAGTCCATTCCTCTTTCGATCCCACTCATCCCCGACTTGCTTAAGGTACACTGCTTGTTTGGTTTCGATCTCAACCGCTTTCATAGCATAGACGTAGCCCTACAGCAAAAAAAAATGAAATCAGAAGTGCGGAAAAAAGTTAAGATAAAAAAGTAGTGAAAGGAACAAAAATTTTACATGAATCGCATGCTGGGCCGAATACGCCATAAAATCATCCTAGGGCACATTCTTGAGCCGCTCGTTTTCTAAAGGCCCGAGCAGCCCTTTGCAACTAATGGCGGTCCTCATATCATCATCCAGCAAGCAGACACCGACCGGAACTGGGATTCTCCTAATTCCTTGAGGAAGGGTTGTCTTAGCTCGAGTTGAATTGGCACTCGCCCCCTTTGCAGACGAAACCGCCTCGGCAGGCTTTCAACAAATTGGCTCGGTTCTTTAATACTTGCCGTCTCGACCTCGCCTCGAACACAGATATCGTCTGGCTCGTCAATTAATCTTCGTTGAGGGACTTCAGGTAAATTAACCCGAGGGATTTTAGCCTTGGTTGGCTTCTTTGGCGTATCCCCTTTCCTTTTCGAGCCTGAAAAGAGAAAACACGTCATTCAAAGAGAAAGAAAAATAAGAAGATATACGAAGGAAAAATGAGGATACCTCTCGGGGACTCGAAGGACTGCAAACTAGCCTCGACATCAAGGACCTCGATGAAATCCTCTCGCCGTCCTTGCTTCTTCTTCTTTTTCTTCTTCGTTTTCTTCTTCTCTTTCTTGTCCTCCTCCTTCTCCGCCCCGGCAGGCAGCTCGTTAAAATCTGAAAATAAGAGGAGTAAGACCAAGAGAGGACGCATTGAGAAAAGGAAATATCAAATTTGGAGTCATATTAGCCAAGTGGTTTGCCCGACAAGCTGTTCTCCACACGAGCAGCCAAGACCATCCAATCCCTCTCTGGCCTTCCCTCGGCATTAATAATAGCTTGCACCCAAGCCGTTAAATACTTGATAGGATTGATTGGAAGCTTTCTAGCTAAAAATTACAATGAAAAATTAGTTTTCTCGCATTTATAGGAGCCAAGTAAAAAACGAAAACAGAAGAAAACTTATGTGTTCTGTTCCACACCTCGGGGAATTCAAGCCTAGCAGAGAGAAAAGAAGTGGGAAGAAGAACAAACCAATCACACCAGCTACGATCCTCGGTGTCGTCGCTCTTGGTGATGATGGAAAATTGGCCTCATTTATTTAACTGCACAATACCATCTTTGTGCAGAGAGGGAGAAAATAAAGAAGTCAAGTAGTCATACTCAAATGTGACCCCGGCTTTACGACTAATATAGTTGAGGCACTGGATGACCCTCCAAAAGCCGGGGCCTAGCTGAGCCAAGCAAACGTTGTGTGACCTTCAAAAAGTGTCCACTACGGGATGAAGGGGAAGAGTAAAACCTATCAAAAACAGGTAAGTGTAAAAAAAGAATTGCCCCAGAACACTGTCGCACATGCGGTGCTCAGGGGCAGGAATTGAAATTGGAACCTCGGGGCCCCAATTGCACTCCTATCGTATCAAGGCTATATGTCCTTCTGAGGCAAGGCTTGGAGAAAGTTGAACGGGGAGATTCCTTTTCCTTATGATATTCGAGGCCGTTTGTCTCCTCATCCTAAACTCTTTGCTAAAATCAAACTTCTTTGGGATAACCCATTGAGGTTTGAGTTCCCTAAGATAAACTTTTTTTTTCTTCTTTGGAGGCGAGGTCTCGTGTACCTCGTTGTCATCATCGTTAATGGCCTCTTCAGTCGCCGCCTCATTATCACCAATAGAAGGTTCGTGAATGGCGACACTGTGACTATCATTCGAATGGAAAGAAGTAGCCGATGGAGGAGAATTTATCAAATCGTTGGTTAATGCCAAAATACCAGCATCGACAACATTTTCACAATGAGAAGAAGAAGACATGGTGAAAATATTTAGAATGAAAGGGAAGGCTGAAAAAAGCAAGAACAATTCAAGGGAGAGTTATGAAATGGTGAGGATGATGATAAAACGTGACCAATTTATAATAAGATACAAGTAGATTAAAACGCCAATGCATGGGGAAGGTAAAACGAAGGGTTATGTCCGTTCAAAACAAGTCCACGTGCAAGGGATACGACATTGAAGCGACGGTTACCTTTTCAAAGCTCTTGGCTGATAACGCGCCACATCATTCTCCTGCCTGATTCAATTCCACCTCTTGGAAAATTTTGACAATTGTCAAAGAGGTAGGGAAATATCTGTATTGGGTAAAAACCCCATTGCCTCAGTGAAAAGGCTTAAACCACGAGACAATCAAAGTTTCACCGAGAACATCTTCTCGAGGGGATAGTTTTCATCTCCACCTCGGATAAGATCGAGCAACGTATAAAGTCAGAGCTCGGAAAGATTGAAGAATGATCAATACGACGACCTTTTGAAAGATTGTAGTACCTCGGCAAAAAAACACGTCCAATTATAACTGTTGTATGACCGTTGGTCGAGTATTAAAAGAAGAGGCCGCTAGCTGAAAATGAATGAATACAGAGTAATTACCATTGAATGCGATTGTAATCTTCTCGTTCCTATCAACTATAAATAGGGCCTCTTTGTAAACAAGAAGATCATCCAGAAATACAACAATAGACTTATATTCTTTTTAAGCTTTGTCTCGTTTTATACTCATTACCGCTCGTTTATTATCTGCCTCATTTATTCCAAAAGGCATTTACCTCATTCAAATTCAATCCCAGCTCGATCATAATTTTGATACAAGCAAATTATCAATCAACCCCAAAACAAATTCGATTTGTTGTCCTTTCTCGATTTAGGCCAATACATTAATTAGGTCATAATGAAAGCCGAAGCCATTTTACTAAAATCATGAAAAGCAAGGATAAACTCTCAGAACAAATAAATTTTGGAGCACCGTGTGAAATTTTTTGCTTAATAATAAACATTGTTAATTAGGTCATAACAGGTTGGACAGTATAAGCAGCCTCAGAAACGCGAATTAGTTATAAAAGTTTATAGAATCTTGATTACTTCTTCATATGCAAGAGAAAGCCTCCAAAAACATGGTGAAATATTAATATTGGTCATAGATTCGGGTAGTAGAACAACCACTGATGATTGCATTAGGCTATGCTGCTACATATTATCCCTTGAAGTGTGAATCTTCTTCGAATCTTGCGTGAATACGGGATGCTTTGTGCACCGGATTATTTTATGATTATTTTATTATCATTTTTTTTAATGACGCCACTAGAAAATGCAAGAATGACTTTAAAGCGGCATTTGAAGAAAATTAGGAATCAACCCAATTAATAGAGTTGCATGCTTTGCTAGATGACTTAGGTGATAAAAGCAACTAGCTGTAGCAGTCATCCTGCATAATAATACCTCACCATTACAATATGTGTATATCATACTCCATTCTATTTAGCAACATTCTATATAGAGCAACTATAAATTATTCGAACAAATGACGCCATTATATAGAATGTATGACTAATATATATGTAATTCAAAATCAGAATAACTTATGCAGTTTTATAAAGGAGCTAGGTGCACCACTATATTTTTTGTTTTAGCTGACATGTTCTTTTTTGTTTTTTTTTTTTTTTAACTCCACTCCTCCACCTCTCTCGGAACAAATAGTGGTCCTCCCACTTTTTACTCCTACGATGACTCGAACCCACAACCTCTTAAATGTACGCGAAGGATGCTTACTATCTGAGCAGCCCTCACTTGTTCCTTTTTTTCCCGCATTTTTTTGCTCATATAAGAGCAAACGTAAGCTTTGACGTAAAGAAAAGGCTATCCCTTATGATATGGATGCTATTGGATCATTGTTTGCAATTGTTTCTCAAACTCATATAATGATGTGGTTATATTAATTACACAAAAAAATTCTAATATTATTACTGGCGAGTGTAATCAAATAGTTGAGATCTATTTTCCATTAACTTTCTGTTAATTAAATCATAGAAATGAAGAACACTTTGATTGGGACTTGGGAGTACTTTTGCTCCTCTTAATTATGATTTTTCGGTAAAATTTGAATTAGGTAAACTAGTGAACTTTGAAAATATATGTTATTTTGTTAAATTGAAAAATGATTTCATTTATTAAACTCTTTGGCTTGCGTGCATTGATTTTTGATCTCCACTAGTGGATGCGCTATATCTTATTATATTGTTAGAACTGTATCTTTCTGTATTCAAACTCACGTAATTTCTATTAGAAAATCAAAAAAATTGCTTGAATACTCTAACAACAATATCGCAAGTCTGAATTTTGGGTCCATCAACATATGACTACCCAACCACTGGACATCTTTAGATCATTCGACTCTTAACATATTGAAATCAAACGTAGCAGCTGCCACTCCCCTAACATCACAGATCTCCAAAAGGTTTTCAGAGAAAAAAACGTGAGAAACAATGTAGATCTGCAATTTAATTAAAAGAAATGAGGTTTAATATTTCAAACTACACCAATGAAGAAGATGAAGGAAAGAAAGAAGAAAGGGAAGAGTTGATAGGTTTGTAAATGATGGTATTCAAAGTTAAAACTGGAATATTAATTGATGTCTCAATTTTAAATAAGTTTTTTTTTTTTTTTTGGGTATTCGATAAAAACAATTTTTAGGAATCATGCTACTCCATTCAACCAACAAAATTTAAGTAAGAGAGAACAACACAATAACGCATTTCCTTACCATCAAATTAATCACACTTACAAATTAAGCTATATGGTATAAAGTTTGTACCATGAAATGTCCCAAAGATACCTAAATTTATCTAACCTTTTCTTTTCCCTTTGTCCTGTCTCCATTTCTTTTTTCACCTTCATTTTGCCTTCATACTTTATTGCAATCTCCTTACCGTAGTACCACTACTTTGAACAACACCTCCATTTTGTGCCAATGCCATTTCCATCTCAGCCTCCTTAGCTTGTTCTCTGAATTTCTTATAAATATCACTTTTATAAAACTTCCTTGTCCTAATCACCAAAATAATAGAAACAAAAGCTCCAAATATTGTAACAGCTGTGATAATAATAAAAGCTAATTTAAAACACTCAACTCCATCACAATTCAAGTCTTCCCCTGGCATTCTAGTCCTTCCCAATGCCTTCAATTGTTTCTCTGCTTCTTTGTCATATAAATGACCAGCTACCCTTACATTAAGTATATATGAACCAATTGGACTTGCCACTGTCCCAAAATTGTACAAAGTTGAGTAGTACTTCAGTCCAAAAAGTTCTGAGATTATTGCAAAAAGCAATGGCCATTGTGCTCCGAAGCAAAATCCAATAATTATGGATGCAACATAGAGTCCACCAGGAACATTAAAAGCTATAAGAAGGTGACCTATGCAAGAAACTACCAGGGTTATGGTAAGGGCTAAGGGTCTAGGAAATTTGTACTTTTTCAAGAAATGTTCAGATAAAAAACCAGCCACCACTCTTCCTAAATAATTCCATATGCTCACTAGGGACACAAATGTGCTAATGCTCTTTTCTGGGTATCCGAGTGAAGTTCCAATTTGTCCCAAGTTATCTATAGCTGTTAAACTCCCCCCAATTCCACACGTTGTCGCAGTAAAAAGGATTAACATGTCCATATTGAAGAGTGCTTGAAGTATAGTGTAGTCTTCTCCTCGAGCCGGTGGTCGAAAAACTGTTTTCCAGCAAGAAACCTCTGGATCTCTTATGTCAACAGAAGAAACAGTGATAGCTGTGGATGGTGGTAACTGAGGAGTCTCACTTTTCGGCTTCTCGGTTACTACTTCCACCTCAGAAATACCATCCAAGGCTTGTTTTTTGGCATTCCATGAATCAACTTCTTCTTTTATCACAATACCAAGTGGTAAGAAAAGCAATAAAAGAACCAAGACTGCACTTAAACCATACTCACTTCTTGTAAAATATAGTTTCTTTTGAAGTATGATAATCACCATAAGATAACCAGCTAGGCCAAGTGACATATACAAAAATCTATAAAACACTTTGGGCTCATGTGCAATTCTAACTACTTTGATGATACGAATGGTACGTAGAAAAACTAAAGAAATAACAGCTGGAAGCCAACCAATAAGTAAGATCAAAGACTTGGAGTCATTACCATAAATTGCATGGTAAATTTGTGTCAAAATCGCACCACTTAGACCAACAAAACCTTTGAGAAGTCCTAGAACAGCACCACGGCTTTCTGGGAAATTCTTGACACATGTGACAAGAGCTCCTGTATTAGCAAAAGATTGTGAATTTGCACCAATGCAAATGTATAAACACATTAACCAAACTTTGGGCGTTGCCATTTGTTTGGTCACGGCCATCCATATCATGAAGTAACCAAAAAAATTGAGGACTGCTCCAATTGAAAGGACAAACCATGGTGGTGTCACTTCACTAATTAGACCTGATAGGATACCAACGTTGGATCCTAAATCTTTGAAGAAACTTAGTAAATTTAGGGTGGTTTGGTCATAGCCAAGTTCAACTTTTATGTCACCGGAATACAGGCCAAACATATAGGTGGCACCAGCAGCTGACAAGATCAAGATGGTGCCTAGCACCATGAACCACCGGCTCGTTAGGACTCGTATAGGTAGGACGTTCGTCATATTGGCTAGATCAGAACCAGAACCGCCACCTCCAACACCACTTCTGGCAAACACCATGTTAGAAAGTATTGACAGTGATTTTCTAATTTTGCATGTCAGAAATATGATACTTTGAGGCAAGTGGATGAGGTCTAATTGTTACAGAGATATACTGTAATAAGTTCCAATTATCAGACACATTTATATAGTTAGTTTCATACAGAAAATGGATATGATTAGATAACTAACACCCACCCTCCAGGAGCGGATCTATGTTGTAGGGAGGTGGTGTCACAGACATCCGGTAGCTTCGGAAAATTTAAATACATGTATAAATACTGTTACGAAATGGATAAATACTACCCGCGGCACCCAGTGATTAAACTTAGAGTTTTTTTCCTTCATTTCCTTGCAGCTTCTTTTTCCAGTCAACCTTTGTTGCTAATCATTTTTTTTATTGACAGCTTTTTTCCCTTTCATCCTTTCCTTTCCTTTTCTATTCTTTTCTTTTCTTTTTTCCTTTCCACATTGACATTGTTCTTTCAATCTTGTGCTCAAGATTAAACTTACTGTACCAGCCTATTCTTTTTCATTTTTTTCTTGTTAAGCTTTTGTTTTTCTTTTCTATTTTCTTTACATTTATTTTATATGTTTTTACATTACCATGTTGGACTTCGTGTAAAATACAAGTTAATAAATTATGTCAAACATAGTAGCTGCCCCTCCCCTAACATATTCATAGTTCTCCAATAGGTTTTCCCGATGAACAAAAAAATTGAAATACAATGTAGTGCTGTAATTTAGTTAAAAGAAATGAAGAACCTTAATATAACTACACCAATGAAGACAAAGGAAGGAAAGAAAGAAAAATGGAAAGAGTTGACAGGTTTTTAAATGATGGTATTCAAAGTTAAAATTGGAATATTACTTGATACAAATAATGTTGAATTAAATATAAACACACGATCACATAAATCAAGAACACCTACTAACCATAATGAGGATGTGAGTAAAAGTGCGTACCTTTATCCGCCATGACAACACGGTATTGGAGACGAGCGAAGGCCAAGTCTTTCCTCTCCTTGAGCTTATGAGAACTGACTGACAGTTTAATGGGAAGTTGTCTACAATAGATTAAGCCAGGAGAGGAGACCTAGCCTCATATATATAGGCTTAAAAGCCTTAACCTAATGGGCCCACCCATAATGGGCCCATAGGTTTAACAACATGCCTACACTACTGTCAGCTCACACCTAACACAAGAAACAATACAGGCCCATCATGGAATCCACAAATATGTGGCCCGTGTATTGTCCACCAGCTATTTACAATTAGCCCGTTTTGGTAAAACCGAATAAGTTAATGTTAAGTCCAATATTTAATAAATAATTCTAACATTCTCCCACTTGGACAACATTAACTTAAATATTTAAAATAGTTTGAAAAAATTTATTTATAAAATGACTCTCGGGCTAAATAGACAGTGGCCACAAACATATAGTGGTGGAACATTGTTTCCAACATGATCTAATCAAACAAAACTATCAATGTCGGAAAGCAGCAGTACTTGCATCAATTAACGACACAAGACTAGTCCACGATCACAAACATTGAAGTTTTGCTGACTGATCTAAGGTGTAGTAGTGTAGCAAGAAATAGTCAATATGGACTCCAAAACAAGACTATTTCATTGTCGGTCCAACAAACGATTTTCAATCTACAAGGGTAGAGAAGTTCAATTTCTGTGGATGGAACTTCAATCCATAAGAGTAGATAAGTTCAATCCCTGTGGATAGAACTTCAGTACATAGGGCAGAGAAGTTCAATCCATGGGGATAGAACTTCAGTCCATAAGGGAAGAGAAGTTCAATCCATGTGGGAACTTCAGTCCATGTGGTTTGAACTTCAATCAGTAGTATTTCAAACTTCAGTCCAGTAATCAGACTGAGGGGTAATTAATTCCTTTCAGTTAGGAGTATCTAATGACCTTATCTAGTAAAGAGCCAAAAGTGGCCTCAAGTGTAAGACCAAAAAAAAAATAGTGGCCGCAAAGTTAATACCATTGTCAAAACTGGCCACTGGGCGAAAATTTTACTATTTTTATAGGTTGAGACAATGATTCTAGAATTTTGCATGTATTGTCTATTCCTCGTTAGACACTTTTAAAAGTGGCTACCTAACTAAATTTCTACGAAATTTTTGTGCTAACTAAGCATTTATGAACACGGTCTTAAAGTTCTGAGCTCTTTTTTGGTGTTATCGAGATTTTGAGAAGTTATCATTAACTTTTTTTTAAAAAAATAATTATTCCAGCTGATTTAAGGATATATCACAGACAACTACTTTCATTTCATTTTGGGGTCCTACTCGAGTGCTGAGAAAACTTGATCCAATTTATCTTGTTGCAACAACGTTTTGTTGTACACCACAATTTCTCCTCTTTCTGCGTTTATCCTCATCGTAATTGTCTTTATCGATTTTCGACGGAGTGGAAACAATTTTCGAGTCCTATTGTCGCTGGCGAGATCACGACAGTTATTGGACTTCAAGGCAAAGTTGAATTGCTTTATTGAAGAATAGATGTAGAATTAAAGTAAGATGTGCCAGCAGGCGGCTGACAGATAAGTTGGTATTTTACCAACTTAAAGACTACTTTAAGCTTTTATTTTTTAATCCAAAGGCAATATTTGGTGTTGTTGATGTTATAAATTTCTTAGTTTCAGGTTGTAATGATTTTGCATGATCATTGGTTACAGATTGAAGCTAAAAAGCAAGAATTGGAGTCAAAGTGTGAAGTTCATGATGCCACAGATGAGGCGCCCCGCCCCGCCTCAAGCTTAGTGTTAGCTTGGATAAGCTTGAAGTTTTGACTGATGACCGAGGAACGGATTCAAAGGACCCGTTCCTTTGAATCACTGCAACTAAATAGATAATTCATGCAAAATCATATAAGATGAAATATTATTAATTATCCTAACTCTAATATTTATCTTAATAATTATGCAGGTCTAAACGTGATATGAAAAGATTGCATTAATTGTGGATAAGAGCTAAAAGATTTCGGGTAAACAAGTGAAGTGTTCAAGTAGGACTCAACTCTGGGAAGCTTTGGAGTTTTAATTGATCAAGACTTCATGATTGCTGAAGCTATAAAACGAGGAGCAATTCAGCTATGAAGGTGTGTAAAAATACAGAGAGAATCGAGCATAGCATTGAAAGAGTCTTTATCATAATTGTGTAATCAGTAAGCTATAGTGAACTAAGTAAGAACCTGTTCCTTAGATTGAAGTTTGTCAAAGTTTAGTGTTAGTTCAACTGTAGTAGGTATTATCTAGTTGTATCTTTTCAGTTCAAGTCGAATATTTGAACAAACTTCACTGATCGTTAAAGAGATCACTAGAGGATTAGAGTTAGTCCTAGACTAGTAAGAAGGTAGTCTTGTAACCAAGTGAACCTTTTACATAGTGAAGTTGAAATCCTACTTGGAAGAGTAGGTCGTGGTTTTTTGATCCCTAGTTAGAGGGGTTTTTCCACGCTAATATTGGGTGCTCATTTACTTACAGTTTTAATTCTGCATATAAAATAGCAAAGGAACACATTTTAAGGAACTGGTCTTTAAAACAGTAAAGTGGTGTATCTTGGGAAATAACATTGGTATTAGAGCGGGTTATCCTTGAAAAGGCTAACACCCAGGATTAGATGAGTACATCACAGGAGAATAGTGAGGGTCAGTCAATGGTTAGAGCACATTTTTTCAATGAAAAATACTACTAATGGTGGAAGGAGAGGATGAGAGATCATCTTCAAGCTGAGGACTATGAGTTATGGGACATAGTGACTGAAGGTCCCATGATTCCAATGAAAAAGGATGCTGAAGGAAATGATGTTCCCAAAATCAGAAGAGAATGCAATGCTGAAGACATAAGGCAATGGGAAAAGAATGCAAAAGCTAGGAAGTGGCTTGTTGGTGGACTCAGTCCTGACGAGTGCACTAGAATTAGAGGGTATACCACTGCAAAGGAAATTTGGGATGCTCTACAAGTTGCACATGAAGGAACAAGTCAGGTAAAAAGGTCTAGTGGTACACTTCTTTTTTTTTCTGAATATGAAAGCTTTAAAATGAAAGAAGGAGAATCAATTTCTGAAATGTAAATTAGATTTAATGCCATTGCATCTGAACTTATTTTTTTAGGAAGGGTTTTAAATGTAGAAGATAGAGTAGAAAAAATCCTAACTATGGTTCTTCCAGATTCTTGGGAGATCAAAGCTTGTGTTATCATAGAAAGCAAAGATCTGACAACCTTATCCTTAGATGAGCTTATAGGTTATTTAAAAACTTATGAACTAAGGAAAAAGGTTAAAAACATAGGAGAACCTGTTAAAATTGAACCTAATCTAGCCATGACTGCTGCTGATAAGCCTATTGATGATAAGGAACTGGTCCTTATCGCTAAAAGTGTTCAAAGATATTTGAATAAGAAAAAGGGGGCTAGTGGACAGGGTAGGTCTTCTAACATGAAACATGCTGGAGAATACTTTAAATGTGGCAGCATGGAGCACTACATCAACAAATGTCCAATTATGGAAGGAGAATGGAGGAAGAGATATATTGAGGAAAGAAAAAAGGGTAGGGAACAGGTCCGAAAGAAAAGTGGAAATCTCAAAGCAATGGTTGCAGGATGGTAAGACAGTGAGGATGAAGTATCTGATGTTGATCTGGATAAGGATCTTGCTCTAATGGCTCTTGAGGACTCAGATAATGAAGAAGATGCTGAGGTATTTGTTTCTAAACTTAGAGAGAAATTAGTTAAAGTATTTCATACTGTGCTAAATGAGTTTAAATTTCTAAGGGATGGAAAAAATCAATTGCATGATGAAATTGAAACTCTAGGAACTGAATATTAAAAGGCCGTAATTAAACTCTCTGAAAAGAAAAATTAGCATGCTTGAGGAACAGGTCCTCAGACTTGAATCAACTGTTCAAGAACTGGAAAATGTTAAAATAGTTGAAAAAGGTAAAGGCATTGCTAATTCTCATCAGATCGTTGCTGAAGAGGAACTGAAAATCACAGTTGATGAACTGTGCAAGAAAGATGAAAAGATAAGATCTTTGGAAGAGGCCTTAGTTAAAACAAAAATGGAATAGGAAAAAACTGTGAAATGGAACAAGTCCTCTGAAGCACTAGAATGGTTACAGGAAAATCATAGTAGTAATAGGAAGGGCATTGGATTCATGAAATCGTAGTCTTCATCTAAATGGGATCCAAAACGTAAGTACCTATCACTTCCTAAAAACTGGCTATGCACTCATTGTGGGAACACTGGTCACTTGAAGGAGAATTGTCAATCTCTAAAAATGGCTGCACAGAGGAATAGGTCTATAAACCAGTTCAAAGTTCTGTGAGAAAGAAAAATATTTACACAAAGAAACCATTACCATTCTGGGCTAGGAGAGATCTGATTCATCATTTTTCTCAAGGAAAGGAACCCAAACTAGTATGGGTTCATAAAATTAACCCCTAGTTTTCTTTTTCAGGCTAGAGTGAAGGAGAAGAACCATAAATGGTACATGGACAGTGGTTGCTCAAGACATATGACAGGACATAAGGAACTGTTCCTTTCACCCTCTCAGTCTTTTAAGGAGGAAGTGTTTCTTTCGGTAATGGTAAGAAAGGAGAAATTATTGGCATTGGAAAGGTAGGCAGGTCTGACTCACATAGTATAGACAATGTGTTTCTAGTAGATGGACTGAAGCATTGCTTATTGAGTATATCTCAATTGTGTGACAAAGGTAATAATGTTAATTTCTCATCTACTGGATGCACTGTGATTAACCAAACCTCTGAAGAGATTATTTTGCAGGGAAATAGACATGGAAACATCTACAAGGTAGATCTGTTGACACTATCTCATCAAAGCTTCAGTTGCTTAAGTGTTGTGCAAAATTATCTCCTCCTATAGCACAAAAGACTTGGCCATGCTAGTCTTTCACAACTGAACAAACTTGTGTCCAAGGACTTGGTGATAGGTCTTCCTAACATCAAGTTTAAGGATGATAAGGTATGTGAAGCTTGTGCCAGGGGGAAGCAGGTAAAATCCTCCTTCAAACTAAAGAAAGAGGTAAGTACTACCAAACTTTTGGAACTGGTCCATATGGACTTATGTGGACCTGTGAAAATAATAAGTCATGGAGGTAAGAAGTATGTTATGGTGTTGGTTGATGATTACTCCAGATTTATATGGACTGTATTTCTTGCATCTAAAGAGGAACCTTTTAATGCATTTTCAATCTTTGCTAAGAAAGCTCAAAGGACTCTAAATAGTCACATTGTTGCCATTAGGTCTGATCATGGAACTGAATTTGAAAATCATATATTTTTCAATTTTTGTAATGAACATGGCATTAATCACAATTTTTCCTCACCTAGAACTCCACAACAAAATGGTGTAGTGGAGGGAAAAAATAGGACCCTAGAGGAAATGGCAAAGACTACGCTAATATCTGGAAATCTTCCATAAAAATTTTGGGCTGAGGCCATCAATACTGCATGCTACATAATCAATAGATGTATAACAAGGCCATTAATAGAAAAAACTCCATATGAGTTGCTTAAGGGAAGAAAACCAAATATTTCTCATCTTAGGGCTTTTGGTTGCAAATGTTTCATACACAACAATGAGAAAGATACCTTAGGAAAATTTGATCTTAGAAGTGATGAGGGAATCTTTGTTGGCTATTCTTCAAATAGTAAATCTTATAGAGTTTTTAACAAGAAAATATTGGAAATTGAAGAACCCATGCATGTTAAGTTTGATGAAACTGATAGTCTTACTCAAGAACAGGCACAGGAGGATAAAGAGATTGGAATGCTGAAACATGGTGAAATTGATCCACAAATGCAGACTTTGGATGGGGATAGTAGAAGAGGTGAACTACAAGGAACTGTTCCTCAGGACAGAACTGAGAAGAGTAGCATAGAAACAGGGGGAACAAATGTTGGTTCTACCTCACAAACTGGCAGTGTTACTCCCTCAGGAACTGTTCCTCAGCAAGTGACTTCTGACAATGGTTTGATTCTCAAGCCTTACAAGTATCAAGGTTCTCATCCTGTAGATCAAATAATCTCAGATAAGACTGCTGGAATACAAACTAGATCAGCAGTTAAAAATCACAATCTGTGTGCCTTTAGTGCTTCCCTGTGTCTTGTTGAACACAAAAATGTGAAAGAAGCACTGAAGGATGCAGATTGAATCAATGCTATGCAGGAAGAATTGAATCAATTCCAAAGAAGTCAGGTTTGGCATCTAGAACCCAAGCCAAGGAACAGGTCCATCATAGGACCAAAATGGGTTTTCAGAAATAAACTTGATGAGGATGGCATGGTAACAAGAAATAAGGCTAGGCTAGTTGTTCAGGGGTATAGTCAAGAGGAACGCATTGACTATGATGAGACTTTTGCTCCAGTTGCAAGATTGGAAGCAATAAGACTCCTTATAGCCTTTGTTACATACATGAAATTTACCTTACATCAAATGGATGTTAAGAGTGCATTTCTGAATGGTTACTTAAAAGAATCAGTGTATGTTAAGCAACCTCTAGGTTTTGAGAATGAACAGTTCCCTGAACATGTGTACAAACTTGACAAGGCATTGTATGGACTCAAGCAGGCACCAAGAGCATGGTATGAACGACTATCAAAATTTCTACTTCAGCATGGATACAAGAGGTGTAAAATTGGTAGCACATTATTTTTGAAAGAAAAAGGTAAACATCTCTTAATTGTTTAAATCTATCTAGATGATATAATTTTTTGTGCTACTTGTGAAAATTTAAGTAAGGAATTTGCAAATGGGGAGTGAGTTTGAGATGAGCATGATGGGTGAACTCAAATTTCTTTTTGGGTTTACAAATTAAGCAAACCTCAAAGGAACTATGATCCATCAACAAAAATATGTTAAGGAATTACTTAAAAGGTTTGATATGGATAATGCTAAAGAAATTGATACACCTATTGCCATTGCCACTAAATTGGATCTTGATGAACATGGAACTTCAGTTGATAAAAAATTGTATAGAGGTATGATTGGTTCCTTACTTTATCTAACTGCTAGTAGGCCTGACATTATGTTTAGTGTTGGCACATTTTCTTGGTGAGTGTTTGGTTTCTTGGGGAACCGAGAAACAAAATTCAGTAGCACTTTCCACTGCTGAGGCTGAATATGTGGCAGCTGCCTCTTGTTGTTCATAATTGCTATGTATTAAACAACAATTACAAGATTTTGGTGTTGATGAGGAACTGTTGCTATCTTTTGTGACAACACTAGTGCAATTAGCATGACAAAAAAATCCAGTGCATCACAAAGAACCAAACACATTGATATAAGACATCATTTCTTGAGAGATAACTATGAGAAGGGTTTGATCATTATAGCATTTTGTCCTACTGAAAAGCAAATATCTGACATTTTTACAAAAGCTTTAGGAAGAGATCATTTTGAAAGAAATAGGTTGGAATTAGGGATGATTAAATTCGCCTAAATTCATCAATACTTTATTTCAAAACTTGGCTAGAAAAGTGCACTTAAAATGAATTTTATTCAAGTCAATTTGAATTCTTCAGTCCAGTTTAATACTTCATTGTATACTCTTATGCCATAATTTCTTTTTAGAGTTGCTAAAATGGAATGATGTTACTCTTATGCTCTTAGAATTTCAGATTGAGCAAAAGTGTTTCAAATTGGAAGGACACTGATTTTTCGTGTTAAAATCAGATATGTACTCTCTATTATTCATATATCTTAGAAGATTAAGGCTATAGGCAACTGGTAAGAATCCTAATCATATCCAGCATGCATATGAGTCTCATAGCAGGAAGAGTTCCCAATCAGAGTAGGTAACTTGAAAGCCTAACTGCTCTTTTTCGGGGAGACTCCCAAGAGTCCTTTAACGGCTGAATGTCTTTCAATGAGGTGATTGTGATTGTCTCCCACTCAACCTCCACTACATATTTCATTCGATAAATACACTCCTCATTCCTCATTATTCTTTCACTTTGTTTTAAATTGCACTCTCAAAATTTCAGAAATAATAATAACATATCTATTGAATCGTATTGCTAGAATGTCTCTTTCTCCTGAAAATTCATCATCCCTACCCACTTCTGATCATCCACAAATTCCCAATCCTCCTTTACCCATGGACACTACAAACCCAAACCCTGAAATTCCTGAAAATAACCCAGAAGCACCCAACCTAGAAATTCAGGGGGAAGGACCAGTTCCCACTGCTGAGTCAATTGTTGAACAGGTTGAGGACTTGTCAGGGGAAATGATCATTTATCAGTATCAGGTAAAATATGCCTCTCCCTTAAATATAGTTGTGGATGAAGGGGAAAAGGAAGAGGTTTCTGGAGTTGTTCCTGAGGGGGAAGGTGATAGGCCTCTTATTGATTTAATTAACATTAGGAGCTTAAAAGGAAAACTTGCTGGGAAAGGACCCACAGATGACAAAATGTCTGCTGAAATTGCTGCTAAATTGAAGAAAATCAGTGACAGTTATAAGCCAGGTCTCAAGAAAAAGGGTGAAAGTTCCTCTTAGGCAAAAGGACCTATTTCTTCTGTCTCTACTCCTGCTAGTGGGGTTAGGAGGACAAGGAGTGCAGTTAACTTTGCTGATGAGAACTTGGCTGCTGCTATGGAAAGAAGCAGAAAAGGGAAAGAAAAACAGGTTGTTGATTCTGTTGAGGAAGAAGAAATTGAGTTTGTAGAAAAGGAGAGCGATGTTGTGGATGATGAAGATGATGAGATGGAAGATGTAGAGGTAGTTGTGCCTCTGTCTAAGAAAAGAAAAGCTGCACATGGGCGTGTGACAAGGAGCTCTGTGAAGGCTGCTGTAGTGCAATCCTCTAAAAGGACCAGGTCCTCAAATAGAACCCTGGTTGATGAAAGTTCTGATTCATGTTCTGATGAATCTTTGCTGGTGAGGACAGTGAGAGTGAGGATGAGGGAGATGAGGTGCAACACTGTGTCCATGATGACATTATGACTAGGAAAGTTCTGAAAGGCAGGGTTCTCTCTGTTGACACCCAATTTTATCCCGAAATTTTCGTAAAGTAAATAAATTATTGCAATATTTTATAATTTAGGTTAAATTTGATAATTAAAATAAAAAGTAATAGCTAAAGAAAATCAATTATGTTTTTTGAAGAAAAGAGGCCAAATGTGAAAGATGCAGCCCTAATTCTACCCACCCCGCGCAATCCCTTTAATTTCCTAATCTATTCTCAGAGGAGGGCCAAAATTGCTTTTTACTCCTTAAATCCAGCCTATTTCCGCAAATAGACATATACATACACATAACACATTACACACCCGCACCGGCCATTTTTGTTTTCCTAAGACCCGATCCACTTCCCCTTTCCTCTAAAATCGAACTCTAATCTCCCAAATTTTTCCCTCCCAAATCTCAACTACAACTAGTCCAAAAAATCGTACCCGCTGGTCCCCCCCGCCCCCCCACGACCCCACTTTAAAACGCAGCTGTGGAGATAATCCAAGCCGTAAAATCGACCCAACGGGCATTCTTTGAAAGATAAGGGTGGAAAGCGTATGATTCTTAAGGGAATTGACGATTTTCGCCCCTATCTTTCAGGTGAAATGTCCATTTTGGAGTACATTTGAGTTTCAAACCAAAATCCTAAAACTCTAGAGGCGCAGGTATATAATCATCTTTTTCTCATTTTGGTGGGGGGATTTTTTTTGATATCATAAAAAGAGAGGCAGAGTTTCTAGGTTTTAAGGGGGGAAAATTAGGTTGAAAAACTGGGAGAGAAAACAAAAGAGGCCGAGCTTATAAGCATTTGGCAGTATAAATCTTGAAAGGAAAAAAAAACATATAGCATTTTTAGTTTCCGTTCAAACATAGCTTTTACTTTCGTGTCGTCGCTTCGCTCTTAGAGTCGTTGTCTTTGTTTCGAGCTGTGTCACTTTGGGTCGAGCCTCAGTTTATTACATTGCAACAGGTCAGTTTTCTTATTTTTTTTTCGTACATGTTACAAAGCATCCTTTCTTGATGATTGTGTATATGTATGATATGAAATTGACGTTTTTGCGGTGTGATGCATTTTTTTCTTGAAAATCAGTCTTAAGCTAAAATTTTAACCTTTATCATTCTATGTTGTTTGTCAAAATAGTCGTGCTCTATTGTCTCCATTAGTCCTGCTGGTTTTTAAGACTAAAAGAAGTAAATGCAGGCCTTTGAAGTGGGTGTTTTGTTCTTGCTTTGGTTTTAGTTGTTTCTGTTTGTTCAATAAGTTGATAGGGCCTGAGTTTGGCGCCTTTGCAGCATTAGTAGAAAGAGGTCGGGGTGGCTTTAGTTTAGGTTGGTTGGAGGCTGGCTTTTCACGTCTGATTGGCTATGCAATTTAGTGAGGAAGTCTGGGTAAGCTCAGGGGTTCAGGGATCTAGGGTTTCTCTTGGTTTTATTTGAGTTTCTGGAGAGAGATGCAATGTCTGGCTTAGGTTCTAGAGTAGTTCTGGGAATGCAGTAGGGTCTTAGTAGCAGCTCTGTGAGTGTATTAGGGATGTTTTTCTGTCGGTTCTGAGGTAAAAAAGGGAGGCAGAGTTTGCTTGGTGCTTTGCAAATGTTTGGAGTTTGTTTTGGGCTTGGTTCTGTGATGTAAATTCTAGGAGTGGTGTTACGTGATGTGAGGGGCTGTTTTCTGTGAGGGTGCAGGGATTAAGCTGTGAGAAATAGAGGTCTAGTTCAGGATATTAGTTCCATGTTGGTTTGAAGGCTTGCAGGTGTTCCAAGTGTCTTTGTGTGTGAATGAGAGGGAATATGATAGTGCAAGCTTAGGAGCAGTTCATTTGTTGTTGTTTCTTGTTTTTCTCAGGGGGTTCCAGTTTGTTTAGGGTAGTTTAAGGGGTTTGTTTCCTGGTCCCATATGTTCAGGGATTGGAGTGTTTGCTTGGCTTGAGTCTTGTTAGTTTTAATGGTGTGAAGGAGAGGGCTTGGTGGTCTATTAAGTAGGTTGTAGGTGTGTGAGTGTCTGCATATGCGTGTGAGTAATGGTGCAGGTTATCTATTTCAGTGTGTGTGCATAATGTGTGTATGTATCCAGGCAATGTGTGTGTATGTGTGCAGACCTACGTATGTGTTGACGCGTGTGTGAAAAATGGTCTGTGTAAGTAGAGGTCTGTGAGGTGGATGAAGCATTGCAGACTGTTCCTGATTTTTCTCTATGTTGTTTCATGTCAATTGAGATATTGTTTGGTCTATAAGATAACTTTTTGTGTTAGCTCTTCAAACAGTTTCAAAGATGGGATTCTTGGAAGGATTTAGTTCTACATATACTAATTTTGCTCGAACCTGCTTCCTGGTGGTTATGCATGTAAATATGTTTTTTTTTTTTTTTTTTTTTGTGAAAGTTGTAGTAGTTGTCAACTCAGACCCTGATTGATTCATTTAAAATGGATACATCTGCTATGGTTGAATTGTGCAAATTGATAAGCAGATATTTTCTCTGGTTATAATATTTTAAGTTGCATCTGTTAATTAGAATAAAGGATGTTTCTGTTCTCAACTTATCAGTAGATTTGAACTTGCTTTTGTTTAAGAAGTTTATTGTAAAAGAAGTCATTTCTTGCTTTGGTACTGATTAGTATGGAGTTCTAATTTCCATTTTTGCGTATAACTATGGAAGACTTTTTCTTTTGTTCTAAGAAATGAGTTTAAGGAAAATGAGCTTTGTGTTTCCAACTGTTTCTTCCTAAAGGACCCTGTGCAGTTTGGTAAATTTTGTCAAGTCTTTAGTTCTTCTTGTCAGTATATCGCCTGCTATCTCTTAAGACAAGAAGAAATCATGAACTGTTTGTTTTTCTCGGGTTGAAGTTGCTAAGTTTGATGGACCTCTATTTCTTTATTAAAATTTGTTTGGTGAATTGTTTAGTTTCATTCTTTTGCTTAAATTTAGATAAGTATATCTAATCCTTCATGCACTTGCTAATCCTTATCATTTCTTTTCTTTGACATGCACTCCTGGGAGCGAGTTTGAGTGTCTAAACTCATAAATTGGGATGGCATGCATTGGGAAGTTATTTGACCCACCCCGCATTTTCGGGACTTGATATCCCCGAAAATGTAAAAAAGCGAGAAAAGAAAAAACGAAAAACTCTAAATTCAAGGCTCAGTGATTGAGTTACCAAATCTGGGTTCTATCTTCTAAATTTCATCTTTCCCGCCTCCTTTAGAAAAACATGTTTTAGGAGCCCTGTAGAATAGAAATGGTATTTGAATTGTGAATAATTACTGTAAATTACTTAAATTATTTTTATATGAATGCTTTGTATCATTTCTTTGCGAATCGCCAATTAATTTATGGATGTTTAGAATCATTTGTCAATTAATGAGTGCAAAATCAAATTCGACTAAAAATCGTACCCTCGTCATAAGTCGCATTTGAATTGCTTCTTTATTTATTACATTAAATATTCAATTATTTATTTATCTAATCTAATTTATTTATTTAGTTAATCAATTAAATTTTAATCCTTTATTTATTTATTTACTTAATCTAATTTAGTTAATTTCAATTAATCATTTATTTAATCAATTAAATATTTATTTAATCAATTATTATTTATTTACTCCTTTATTTAATTAAATTGATAAGTATTCATTTATTAAGTTATTTATTTGCTTATTTATTTATCTATTTATTCAATCAATTAATTAATCCTTTATTATTATCCAATTATTTATCTAGTTTGTTTTATTTAATTATCTAACTTTATTTAACCTTTACTTATTCTATTAGTTAATCAATTGATCATTATTTCATTATCCATTTAATTAATCTTAAATTGGGTCATTTATTTATCTAAGTATCGGCATAATTAAAATCTTATCTTATTTATATTATTCCTATTATACTTATATAAAATTAGCTTTATATACTTATTAACCTTAAAAAATTCGTGAAAACCGCCGGATTAACTGCATTTAGCGGATTTTCGAAAGTGCTCCCGCTAGGGACCTTCTTTCGAATTTAATAGAACCACTTACCTAAGAATCTCTGATTTTAATAATTTCCTTTGAAATAAGGAATAAAATTGCACTCTTTAAACGTGGGAAATGTTAGCTTGGATAAGCTTAAGGTTTTGGCTGATGACTGAGGAACGGATTCAATGGACCTGTTCCTTTGAATCACTGCAACTAAATAGATAATTCATGCAACATTAAAGATGAAATATTATTAATTATCCTAAGTCTAATATTTATCTTGATAATTATGCAGGTCTAAACGTGATATGAAAAGATTACATTAATTGTGGATAAGAGCTAAAAGATTTCGGGTAAACAAGTGAAGTGTTCAAGTAGGACTCAAACTCTTGGAAGCTTTCGAGTTCTAATTGATCAAGACCTCATGATTGCTGAAGCTATAAAACGAGGAGCAATTCAGCTATGAAGGTGTGCACAAATACAGAGAGAATCGAGCATAGCATTGAAAGAGTCTTTATCTTATTTATGTAATCAGTAAGCTATAGTGAACTAAGTAAGAACCTGTTCCTTAGATTGAAGTTTGTCAAAGTTCAGTCTTAGTTCAACTGTTGTAGGTATTATAAAGTTGTATCTTTTCAGTTCAAGTCGAGTACTTGAAGAAACTTCACTGATCGTTAAAGAGATCGCTAGAGGATTAGAGTTAGTCTTATGTTAGTAAGAAGGTAGTCTTATAACCAAGTGAGCCTTTTACATAGTGAAGTTCAAATCCTACTTGGAAGAGTAGGTCGTGGTTTTTTGATCCCTAGTTAGGGGGTTTTTCCACGCTAATATTGGGTGTTCATTTACTTACAGTTTTAATTCCGCATATTAAAATAGCAAAGGAACACATTTTAAAGAACTGGTCTTTAAAACAGTAAAGTGGTGTATCTTGGGAAATAACAGTTAGGCAGACCGCCTAAGGAAGAAACAGAGACTTGAAAATTGAAGAATAACTTAAGGCGCCCCGCCTTGAAGCCTAGGAGGACCGCCTGGAGACAAGTCATGAAGGGCGGACTACCCTGACTCAGGGGCGGAGCACCCAACAAACTTCAGAGAGTTCAACATTTGGAACTCAGAGAGGGGTGGATCGCCCCTCTATTTGGGCGGACCGCCCAAGCACTGTTACTGCATTTCTAGCTTAGTATAAATAGCAAAAGCTAGGGTTTTAATATTATCACATTCCATATCACGAACATTCTCTTAGAGGCAATTTTGGAGAACAAGTAGAGGGCTTTTCATTACATTGTAAGCTTATTAACTTGTACTTTTGAATCTTGATACATATATCAATTCAAGATCTATGTTTGAAATCATTTCTTTATTTCACTACATGTTTTTTCCTTTGATTCAAACCCCTAGTATGAGTAGCTAATTTCATAACTAGGGGTGTAAACACAATATAAGTGGTAGAAAATCAATGGGTGTTCCGTTGATTCACCAACTATATCACAAGTATCAATTATCCAACTCTCCATTACAATAACATCAAAATCTTAGTATCCATGATTTTAGGGTTTCTTATCTACTTTGCTAATTAAAGACTCGGGAGAGATTACTTAGTGTAGGATAGTGGAGTTGGCAAAGATTTGGATTGATAGGTTTTTTCATAGACTAGCCCATCTAAAAGGAGTTACGCTCGGAAGAATTCTCTTTTTCTTGGGTCCATGAGTAGTGCTTTATGGACGTAACTATGGCTTTGGCGAGCATAGTGAAGTAGATCCCTCTTAAGCCGGGGGGATTCTAGGGATTACATTAGAACGACTCGACCATAATTATACTTGTGTTAGGAAGATGAACTTACTTCACCCGTTGATTGGAGACCAATATTTACCCCTAGCCTCTTAATATAGAATTAATTACTTGCTTTAATTTGTATGCATCGTAGTTTAACATAGAATTAATCAAACAACCCTATTTCTAGGACTCATAACTAAACTTTATTTGAATTTCTATTTGCGACTCTCTTACTTGACAAGCTACTTCCCTTGGGAAATCGATCCCGACTCACATTGAGTATTATATTTTGACGACCGCCCCTCACCATTAATGGTATAGGATTGAGCGCGGATCAAATTTTGGCGCTGTTGCCGGGGAACAATTGGCGTATTAGAGTAGTTTGAGGAGTTGAAATAGTTGGCTTAGACCTAAACTTTATGAATTTCTGTCTTGTGAATTGTGAATATTTATTTGTGTGTAGTGCTTACTTATGTTAGTTAGTTTAGCTTTGTAGTCATTATCTTGAAATGGTATCATGAAATGGAAATCCTTATGTGAATGATCCTTGTCCTTATTTTGGAGGACCCCACTATTTTCAAGATTGTCAAATAGTTTCCGGGAACAAGTTGTGTGCACCTTCTCAATCCTTTGAGTGAAACATCTGTCGTGAGTGTGGGGGCCAAAATGGTCATTGGGATTGTTGTCCTAATATTTTTTATTCGTCCCCTAATGATTTTTATGATAGTGCTAATGGGGCTTATGAGTTTGATAGGTCCAATAGAATCATTAATACTGAACTTGATCAATGGCAAGGCATCCAAGAAAAGTTTCAAGAAGAGATAGACTTATCCACTTCACAAGAAAAATGCACTCATAGTAGAAGATGTGAATTTTTGATGCAATAGATACATGAATGTAATTGTGAGAATGACGAAGCATTCAAGGAGATAAAAGAGAAGATCTACTAAAATTTCTTAGCAATTCACAACTTGGAGGTTCAATTAAGCCAATTGATTGACACTTTCAATGATCAACAAGTTAAGGATGTTTCCAAATTTCAAGAAGAACTTTATGTGGAAAAAGAGCTTGAGTTCCTAGAAGAAAATCTAGAAAAAGAGGAAATTCTTGTTGAAGATGATGCCCAAGAGAAAGAAAACGCACTAGAGGGGTTTAAGATGAAATAATTTTGAATTAGGTCCCTGTACAAACTTGAAAGATCTGCAGCCTGTAAGTTTTGTGATTACAACTAATTAGACTTCATTGTGTGTATTACGCTTTAGCCAAATGTGAGTTTTGAAGTGGCGTGGTATGTCAGGATCTTGTCTTGATCTTAAGAGGGGTTAGTTATTAATGTGAACCTTGTTCTTTTTGGGAATCCTATCAATGGTCGTTTGGTGAATTTTCTGGACAGGAACTTGGAGCTTTAATTTTTCTCGCCTTATGTTTCATTCCAAGGTAACATGTTTGGGTTGTTTGATGCTATAACTAGTTTTAAGCAGTGGAAATTGAAAGCATAGGTAGCTGAGTCGTATTAAGTATGTAAGTGAAGGAGGGAGGAATCTAATTCTTGTTTGAAGTTGGCTGAACTCTTTGCTTCATTTTTGGGATTTATGTTCTGTTAGGTGTCTCACATAAATGAATGATTTGTTTTATATTCCTGTTAAGTGGGTATGCTCCGTAGAAGCTGTGCATAATTTTTGTGAATTTTTGTGATAATGAACAATCTTGGATGGGGAATGAGATTTCCGTCAATCTGTGAGCCTGGATATAAATGAGGCTTAATGATTCTTATACTTCTCGATGTTTCTTTTCTGCAAATGTGATGGTGGAATTTAAAGTAAGACAGGAAAGCTTTTGTTGTTAAAATCATGTCTCATTCGAAATATTGCAACTGCGCAGAGAACAAATTATTTGCATAAACTTCAGCTTTTAGAGTTCTGATAATTCCTTTGGTTCAAATGATGCTTGATAACTTGTTAGCCTTGTCTATACCATACTCTTACTTGTGAATATCCTTGTTAGGTACCTGTTGATAGAAAAAGGATTCTAGTTCATCAGGTACAATTCAAGAGGAGCGGCTCAAATCATGGAAAAAGAGAGGCAGTGAAGAAAGGAATCGACTGAAGAAAGAGGATCGATACTGAATTTTCTCTAGCACATACAAATAGGACTTCAAACCTTCTCAAGCACATGAAAAATGGACAGTAAACTCAAACAATGCAAAAAGGAAGAGAAAGAAGACAAATCCTTAGATACACATTTTCGGGGAGCCCTCAAACTTGCATTTTCATTGTTTAGCTGGCTTGAGGGCAAGACAACATTTTAAGTTGGGGGAAGGATCTTAACTTTTAAATTAATTGTGATGATATAATGTACTTGTTAGAATTGATATTTCTTGAGTTTTGTTCATTCTATATTAGTACGTTATTGATAGTAATTTTTAATTCTTGTTTCTTAGTTTATTTGTGTTCCTAGATAGTATTCTATTAAAAAAAAGTTAAAAAAGAAAAAAGCTTTAAAAAAAAAGTACTCCCATGAACTATGTTTGGGATGTTGCTTCTTTTTATCTGATTCACCTTTGTGTGATACGTAGGCATCCGCCTTGAGAGCCAAAGCCCCATTTGGGTCCGAATAACTCCTTTTCATTGTAAATACCATTTTTGTACAATTTTTTTTGAAATAACCTCCTTGGTTTTTCTTTTCCATGGTTGTTTTCTAAGGAAGTAACTTCTTTTGAACCGGACCTTTCTATGATTAGTTTAGTAGCTATTAGTTAATAAAATAGTGTGATTGTGGACTTTTGTCCCTTAGCCAACTTGTGGCATGTTTGTTACCATCATATTCAAGCTTTGGCATGTGAATTGTGTTTTAAAAATGAGAAAAAGATTGGAGTTCATGAATAATGATATGACTTTTAGGTTCAATTTATGGCTGTTTGATCACTAAATAGTCTTTTTAGGCTATAAGTTAGTTTTTAAGTTCAAATGTTCTTAATTGGGATTTGAATACATATATCCTTCTTGCTTGTCATGTGCCATGTGCGGTGAGGTGTTTGATTGATTCTTTGTTTAACTTTTGATCTAGAACTTGTCCTAAATGTGTTTCGAGGTGAAATCCTAGGCTACACTTACTTTAAAAAATGATGTTAGGCAT
The DNA here is from genome assembly GCA_037355625.1 of Petunia x hybrida. Taxonomy (NCBI): domain Eukaryota; kingdom Viridiplantae; phylum Streptophyta; class Magnoliopsida; order Solanales; family Solanaceae; genus Petunia; species Petunia x hybrida. The sequence goes on along the minus strand of JBBBVM010000662.1, from coordinate 1,265,564 downwards.
TCCTTGGACCGCTAGTATCTAAATTGCCTATCCTTGTATATTTACCTTAGTAATCCCTTTTGAGCCTTGAATCTTTTTGTTGGTAACCACTTTACGAACTTGTCCCTTTTGGTTTGATTGTCCTATCTTTTGGCACCATACCTCATTAAGTACTTTAAATTGGAACTTAGCCTAAGTTGGGGGAAGTAGTTGGTGAAATTGTGAGTGGAAGTGATTAAAGGGTTAAAGAGAAGAAAAAGAAAAGAGAAAGAAAAATAGTGAATAAATTTCTTGTTTTGAAAAGAAGCATAAAAAAATGGTGGAATATATGAAAAAAAAAGTTGTGAAATATATGGAAGATTAGGTGTTAGAATAAAAATATGGCAATATTAGAAAATTGAAATGAAGTGTGCTTTGAAAAGTTATAATTTGTAGTGCCTAAGGAGGTTTTGAGTCACTTTATCCATATTTATATCATACCCTTGTCCAAAAACCTACATTACAGCCCTCTTAAGTCCTATTTAATTTTAAACTAAGAGTTCCTACATTAGTGGAGATTTATATGAAGGGCAAGTCTATGGTATCACTTGTGTGCAATTGAATTTCTTTGTGAGAAGGAGTGTTACTTCTTTCTATTTGCTATCCCGCTTTTATTTGAAAATTCATATTATGTGTGTCGGATTCTCTCTTGATAAGTGAGGGCACATGGATAGTTGAGTTATGAAGTATGTTTCACTTTCTAAAAGGATGAAAGAACAAGAAATGTAGCTTTTGTGATAGAGAGGCAAAGCTTGAGGCTCTGGTGTCATAACATAATTGTTACTTTGATTTGTTTTGTGATTTGAACTCTTGAAGTGAGCTGTTGATCTTGAAAATGTTGGTTGTTCATATGCTTGAGATTAATTGTTGGTACCAACCCAAGTCACTAGTTTTGAGCTTACTTTATGCTTTTGACTTGAATTGTTGATTGAAGAACTTATACCTACTTGAATGAAATGCCACTGGGTAGTTATTAGTATGTACTTTGCTTGAGGACACGCAAATGTTTAAGTTGAGGGATGTGATGTGTGGCACAATTATCATATTTTACATACTTTTTATACTTAGGTTTTGTTGTGTTAAATATATAAAAATAGTACACTAAGTGTGGTTTTGTTGCTTTTTGTAGGTTGTATATGTTGGAGAAGAATTATGGAAGAAAGAAGTCAAAAAGAAACCAAGTTGAAGAAAAAGAAGAATAGTGGCTAGCTTGTCAAAAATGCGACAGAAAAGTAGGCTATGTGTCAAACAATGACTGAGCTCAATAGCGAAAATTTAGCTAGCTGGTAAACTTTCAGCACCAGGGTGGCGACTTGACGAAAACTCAGCTATTTCTTCATTTTAACCTAGGGAGAATTTTGGAAAGGCATTGTATTTTCTTTGGCAACGTATAAATAGTTAGTAGTCTTCAATTTTATATCATGTTTGGCCTACATCTCAAACTTGGGAGCAAGAATCATCAACAAACCTTGGAGATTGAAGATTTGGTGCATATTAATGAACAATTCTTTATCCCTTCCTTTATCTTTTTTATTTGTATTGTTAGATTTGATTAGTTGGTGTAATTTTGGATATGATTATATGAATATTTCATGATTAGGTTTCCATATTGATAGGTTTGATTATCTAGTTCTATCACTTTAATTTATTTAACTTAGGTGCTCGCGATATTAAAGTTACATGCCTATTTAACTAGTTAAAGACTCAGGAGAGAATAACTAGCTTAGGATAATAGAACTAGCAAGGATTTGGGTCTTATTGGCTAAAACTTAGCCTGACCCATCTAAAAGAGGTTACACTCGGGAGAGGTCCTCTTTTCTTGGGTCAATGAGTTAGCACTTTATGCCCCAAGCTATGGCTCTAGCGAGCATAGCGAGGTAGACCTATCTTAGGCCTTGCGAATTCTAGAGGTTAGCTCAGATTTGACTCGACCATATATATAAACTCTTTACCATATTTGCATCATAGGCTCCAAACTTGTCTTCCCTTGCTTTCCTAGTGTAGTTAGTAGTTTTAGTATCGTTTCATCATTTTATTATCGTCGTTTGGCTTAGTTCAATAGGTTAGTTCCTCCACTCCTTTTAATCGCATCACACTGTTCCTTGCAGATTCGACCCCGACTTCAGGTTAGGTATTATTATTGAAACGACCTCAGTCAGTCGTTTCGGAAGTTAGGACTCCGATTGGCATGTCGATAATTTTAAAATATTCATAAGGTCCATTAGGACCTGTCTGTAAAATTTGAGCTAAATCAGACCTCGTTTGGTAGGCATCGGAAGAAGGTTTCAGTTTTTATAGTCGATAAATATTAAAAAGAGATTTTTGAGCTCGGTTTTGGTGAATGAGCTCCGATTCGAAATCCGAAAGCGCCGTTAGGTTCGCATGATTATTTGTGACTTTGTGATTTTTCGAAAGTGAATTTCGATATTGTTCGGCTAGTTTCCGCTAAAATGCCGAAAGTTAAATAATTTGACCTTTTTCCTTTAAATTCGCATCTTGAGTTTTGGTAGTCCGATATGAGATTCGTCTTTACGAGTATGTTACATATATTTTGTATAACTTACTTGAAAATTTTGGGATCATTTCGACTTCTCTAGGGTTCTATTTTAATTTTAATCGTCGTAGCGATTTTATTATTAAAAAAAATATGAATTGATGAGGTCGGTTGCTAAGGGATTAAATTCCTTAGCAGTAAGTAGTTACATAGTAGGCAGAAATATTCAATGAAACAGAGAAAGGAAAAATTAGAAAAGAGAGAGGGAAAAAAGGAAAAAGAGGTGAAAAAATAGTGGAATTTCTACCCCAAATCTTCAGGTAATGATGTTAACTCATTATCTTAACTTATTACGTGTGTTTTAATATATTTTTATGGTAAAAATAGGGATATTAGACATCGCCCTAATGACTTAAATTGATAGTTTAAAGGATCAATTAGACCCCGATGATGGAAATGATTATATATTCGTACTCAGTGAGTTATGGGAAACATATAAATATAATTTATTTAGGGTTTTGTTATGGGACTTTGAACCCTGTACATAGGCCTGGCCTGCGTATTGCGTATGCGAATAGGGTATCAGGTTCCTAACTAGATTGCCCTAAGACATAAGGAATGAAGCCTTGAGCTTTATTTGATATAATTTTTCTGCTTATTGAATAGAGCGGGATCATTTGGCAGTTAATCCAAAAGAAAAAGCAGTTGTTGAGTAGCAGGGCTAGCTTTGGAATACGGTAAGTGATTATATCCATTTTATTGGAGGCACCTGGCCTCGTGGATTTTCTACCACGTGTTCCTTACGTGTGTAGCTGTCGATAGGCGTACTCATTACGCCTTAGCTTTGGATTTACATTCTATATTATATGTTATGTCCTGTTATTGTTATTGCATTGAGAATCTGAGTATTGTACTTTGGCTTTGATTTGGCATCTACTTCCCGGCTCGATGAGAGTCCCGCGCCGGTTAAGGGTTATTATTGCATCACATTGCATTCATATGCATTACATTGCATATCATACTGAGTGCAGAAGTATTCCGCCTCATCTTCACATTTTATTGGGTGCAGGAGTATTCCGCCCCAGGAGAGTGCAGGAGTATTCCGCCTCTGGTTTATATTATATCGGGTGCAGGAGTATTCCGCCCCAGGAGCAGGAGTATTCCGGTCCAGTTGGTTAGCAGATTGGATTTCCCCTCGAATGCAGGAGTATTCCGCTTCGGGATGGGATTATGGGTACATGTGACCCTTTGCATTTCATTTTATTTCATCTCATTCCATTTCATTTCATATCATTGTATAGACTTTCTGTACATGACTACTGTTCTGCTTATATGTGCATTGCTTATTTGTTGATTGTTTTCTGGTTCAGTTTCCCTTACTAGCGTATCTATTTTCGAGGTTGCTAGTTTGTTCACACTTATTGAGTCCTCATGACTCACCCCCTATTTTTCCTTGTGTTTTCTTTTTGTTCGGCAGATTCTGCTCCAGGACACAGCCAGCCGCGTCGTGATTAAGGAGTAGTACGTTTCAGCTGTCTACGGTGAGTCATCCTATTCATTGCGGCCACCAACTTCAGATATTACAGTTTTCCTTACTTTTTCTCCCTTCGGGTGATGTGTATATCTTTTGGCCTTCTTAGATGTCTGATCTGGAAACCTTTAAAATTGTGTATTCTGGGTAGTTAGTTGTATTATTCAGACAGCTTGTATGTTTGTCTATCCTTAAGAGTTATCTTATGTTGTTAAAATTTGGTTCATTTTCATTTCAAGGTAATTTTTCGCAATTTATATCGATTCAGTCAATAGGGTTCGCCTGACAGGTCTAGGGGGAGATGGTCGGGTGCCCGCACGGCTTAACCGAGAATTCAGGTCGTGTAAGTAGGTATCAAAGCCCGGTTTAGAGTCTTTCCAGATCATGACAGTGTCTAATAGAGTCACGCTGATCAGGCGGAGACGTCTGTACCTATCTACGAGAGGCTATGGTGTCATTTAGGCAGTTTCCTTTCTTTCATTCCTCGTCGTGCGTGAGTCTTCCTATCTGAAGTTAAATATTTTTAATTTTCCGCAGTTGAAACGACCTCGGTTAGTAGTAACCCTGTATGGCCACTCCAGTTTTCTTCTGGCTATCTGTACCATATTCAACTAGAACTGGATCCTCATACTGACGCTATTTTACTTCAGAAAATTTAGAGTTAAAGGTCTAGTGCAGCTTGTCGACAATCCATCATCGGTATGTATATCTCTTTCACACCTCAACTCCTTGAGAAGTTACTTTAGCATTATAAGTGCACATGTAATTAACTTTGTTGCTGGTATTCTGCCCCAGCTCATGGTTTAACTACAAGTCTCTTTTATTTTTACATTTTCAAGTCATAATATTTCCAATTCAAAGAAAATACCCTGAAGCATATGTTAAGTCTGGAGATCATTCCTGGTCTGCATCATACTATCCAGAAGTATTTTCATGATCCTAATCCTTATATGATAGACCCTGCTCAGATAAACCTTTGACATATATTAGGATATGAGTAACTACATTCCCACAAGGAGCTTGCGGAACAACACTAACATCAACTGAGATGTTGCATAGTGTGTTTGTAAAAATAATACAGCTTGCATCAAATCTTCTATAGTGAGTACTGACAAGGTACTTCAAAAGCTTCTCCTATTGCATCAAGCGTGAGCTAATTCTTAGTTTTATCGACATATTCTATATGGAAAGGTATATCGAAGAGGTGATTATCGGCTGAATCATGTTAATCCATCCAAATTTCTATGTATGTTTTTTTTAAAAATGTAGAACTCTACTCTCGTGATCGAGGAAGGATCATCTTAGTAACAATAATCCGGGCAATGGTATTATCATATTATCCAGATATGTTTTATTCCAAGAGTTCGGTGTTCGTGTTATAATTCTGATTCTGCAATCATGAGATAATGTCCTTGGAGTAGCTTATGAAGGTCGTGCAAGTATTTTTGTTATCTGTACGGATTTTTCTTTAGACTTAGGCTCGTTCGAGGACAAACGAGAGTTAAAGTGGAGGAGAATAAAACGACCTCAGCTAGTCATTTCGGAAGTTAGGGCTCCGATTGGCGTGGCGATAATTTTAAATTATTCGTAAGATCCATTAGGACCTGTCTGTAAAATTTGAGCTAAATCAGAACTCGTATCGGAAAAAGGTGTCAGTTTTTATTGACAATAAATATTAAAAAGAGATTTTTGAACTCGATTTTGGCGAACGAACTCCGATTCGAAATCCGAAAGCGCCGTTAGGTTCGTATGATTATTTGTGACTTTTCACCCAGAAACAATCAGGTAATGATCCTAATATATTATTTGAATTTATTACGTGTGTTTAAATATATTTTGACGGTAGAAATTGAGATATTAGACATCGTCCTAATAAGTTCAATTAATAGTTTAAAGGGTCAAACGGACCCCGATAATGAAATTGATTATATATTCGTACTCAGTAAGTTATGGGCAACATATAAATGTAATTTAATTGGGGTTTGGTTATGTGACCTTAAATCCTATATATAGGCCTGGCCTGCGTATTGTGTATGCGAATAGGGTATCAGGTTCCTAACCGGATTGCCCTAAGATGTGAGGAATGAAGCCTTTAGCCTAATTTGATATATTTTTCTGCTTATTGAATAGAGTGGGATCGTTTGGCAATGAAACCAATGGACAAGCGGTTATTGAGTGGATGTACTAACTTTGTAACAAGGTAAGTGTTTATATCCATTTCTTTGGAGGCACCTGGCCTCATGGATTTTCTACCACGTGTTCCTTACGTGTGTAGATGCCGATAGGCGTACTCATTACGCCTTAGCTTTGGATTTACATTGTATATTATATGTTATGTCATGTTGTTGGTATTACATTGAGAGTTTGAGCATTGTACTCTGGCTGTTAGTTGGCATCTACTTCCCGGCTGTCGATGAGAGTCCCGTGCCGGTGAAGGGTTATTATTGCATCAAATTGCATTCATATGCATGGTATGTCATTCATATGTATTACATTACACATCATATTTGGTGCAGGAGTATTCTGCCCAAGGACCAGGAGGATTCCGCTCCATTGTATCATATTGAGGGTAGGAGGATTCCGCCCTCAGAGCAGTAGGATTCCGCTCCATTCTATCATATTGAGGGTAGGAGGATTCCGCCCTCGGAGCAGGAGGATTCCGCTCCATTGCATCGTATTGAAGGTAGGAGGATTCCGCCCTCGAAGCATGAGGATTCCGCCCTCGGAGCAGGAGGATTCCGCTTTATTGCATCGTGTTGAGGGTAGGAGGATTCCGCCCTCGGAGCAGGAGGATTCCGCTCCATTGCATCTTATTGAGGGTAGGAGGATTCCGCCCTCGGAGCAGGAGGATTCCGCTCCATTGCATCATATTGAGGGTAGGAGGATTTTGCCCTCGGAGCAGGAGGATTCCGCTCCATTCATTTGGCACATGTGACGCTTTGCATTACATTTCATTCATTTCATCTCATTTCATACAATTGGGTAGACTTACGATACATGACTACTGTCTTGCTTATATGTGCATTGCTTATTTGTTGATATGTTTCTGGCTCGTATCCCTAGTTGAATTTATGGTTTCATACCTATTTCCGGTTGTTATCTGGCTCTGCCTTTTTATAATTTAAATAAGAGGAATTTGGTTTATCTGTTTCTTCTCCCTTGCTAGCTATCCTATTCTTTGAGGTGGCTAGTCTGCCCCACTTATTAAGTCTTTTTGACTCACCCTTGTTTGTTGTTGGTTTCTTGTCTATCTATTTCGTTTCGGCAGGTTCGCTCCAAGATTGAGTTCGCCACGTTGTGAAGGAGCAAAGACGACTTCAGCTGTCAGGGTGAGGCAGCTTTTATTCCGGATGGCCACCAATTTATTGGTTATTATTTCAGTTGCATTTTGCTCCCTTCAGGAGGTATTTGTCTTCTTTTGTACTCTTAGATGTCTAGTCTAGATAGCCCTAAACCTAGTGTGTTGGGTAGTCACCTGTAATTTCTTTTGTACAACTTAGAGGTATTAGTATGTCTGTGTTTTTTGTTAGTATTGTTCTTATTTATAAATTGAATTATATATATTTTCCTAATTTAATTGGTAAAGGTTCGCCCGATGGGTCTAGGGGAGGATGTCGGGTGCCCGCACGGCCTAGCCGGATTTCGGGTCGTGTCAGTTGGTATCAGAGCCTAATTTAGAGTCTATCCAGACTAAGACAGTGTCTAGTAGAGTCTCGTTGATGGGTACGTAGACGTCCGTACTTATCTACAAGAGGCTATTATGGTATTTAGGAAATTTCACTTCTTTCTTTTCTGATCGTGCGTCGGTCTAGGATGCAAATGTATTTTTGTTATATCCTTCATGGTAATTGTGAACCCTCGTGCGACAAATAAGCAAATGGTATGAGTTCAAGACGAAGCAGTCTGGCCTGGGGTTAGCACTGAAGAAGCCCCGAGAGTGTTTGATCGTGCTGACGATCTAGCTACGGAGGTCCCAGCTGTGCCAGCTTGCGATGGGCAAGGGGCAGGGCCTCGTGGTTCCCTTGGCTCTCTACGATGCTTTTACGAGAATCTTGGCGACGCAGATACCGTAAGAAGTTATTATTCGTTAGGCAGCTTATCAGGTTGCCGCAGATGTAGATGTTCGGTCTCAAGAAGCTCCTATTCCAGTTCTTAATATTGCCACAATAAAGTATGTTCCAGAGGGAGCATGTGTTGTGCCTCTAGTTATTCTGGCTGGTTAGCTAGCCCGAGTAATGGCTCGGTACAAGTATCTGAAAAGGCTGCATTATTTTACCCAATTGAACCTTCCGATATTCTTAAGCCATGCATCAGATAATCCCTATATAAATTTTTAAAATACAATAATGTTAGCTTATCTTTCAGACTCTTGATTATATCGAGCGGTATGGTGTTGATTATTCTGCTTTCCAGTTTTAAGGTCCAGCCCTGGATTGGTAAACTGCACTCTTATTAGTTGACTTGGTTCGGTTTTTCTTCTAGATTCGTGGAAAAGTTCCTTTCGAGTAGCGAGCGAGATGAAGAGTGTCGCTAGTTTGAGTGGATTAGACAGGGTAGCCCGTCAGTCAGCCTGTTGGTGTTTTAGAATATGAGATTGAATTCTATAGAATGGCTGAATATGCATTAGAACTAGTCCATGAGCCTTTCGAGAGATTCAAAGATTTATTGGTGACCTTTATCTTTCCTTGAGATCCAAGATGGCTCGAAAAGAATTGAGGTTGGGACTTCATTTGATGTCGTTGTTGATATTGCTCAAAGGTATTAGGCATACCATAAGTTAGAGCGGGAAGAGTTAGAGCGAGAGAGAAAGAAATTTTTAGGCCCTGGTGGGCAACCATGATACCTCATTTGGAGGTAAAAGTTCTTATTATTTTGGGGAGGTCACCTGCCAGGTTATCTCAACTGGTAGAGCATAATTCTTAAAATACGCTAGTAGTTCATTAAGATAGACCTAGTTTTTCTCTTTATAGTCTATCAACAATCTGTCCAGCTTCCATTTTCACTAGAAAGGTGTTATCAGTGCCGTGAGCCTGTCATTTTTGGGTGGAGTTCTTCCTTAGTCCGGCAAGTAGGCAATCATCCTTTCTCTTGTCATCAGACACTTGCCTAGTCGCAGGTGATTTCATTTAGATCTCAATCAGCCGGAGAAATGGTTCTTCAGAAGGTGATTATCAATGTAGTGGCTCTGCTCAACTGCAGAGGCAGTAGACCCATGTATTTTTTCTTCTCTTAAATGTGAGTAAGATTTGATTCTTTCGATCGATTTGGAAATGATTGTCTTATCATATTTCCATAGTTTACTGGGATGGCGTTTCTATTAAGAATCTGTTGCGGTAGAGGGGTGAGCTTCTTGTATGATTTATTCCTGGCATTTATGATGACCATACTAGTTTATATGGTTTAAATGTGAGAAATTTGGGAGTGAGTGTTGCTATTGTCTTTCTGGCATCTTGTCGTGCCACCTTCTATTATTATATCAAATTAGTATACCTCTCTTTTTGGAATTCCGTGTTGGTAAGATTATAGGATTCTTATTCATCACCATCAGAAAGTGTCATTATTTCTTCCGGTGTAAAGTGATTAGTAAGTAATACTCGATCTACGTGTCTCCACTTGGTTCGAAATATTAGTAACGTCATGTTATTCTATGAGCTTCTCTCAGTTATAAAAGAGTTTACCAATAAATTGTTGGAGTTCTCTTCTTATGAGAAGGCTATATTGGCATGGGTGTTGTTCCATAAAGCTCATTTAATGTCTATTTCTTCAATTGCGGTTCTTTGGCTAGCTTAAATCGGAAGTAATCTAGCTCTAGTGGCCAATTAAATAAGAAGATGAGCTTCTCGAAGTTCTAATTATTTCTATCCTCGGTCCATTTCCATTTCTTCTTTGTTCGGCACTAGTGAGTTTGGGCGGTTGGTAGCCGCTTGTGACGTTTCCTGTGTTGAGCCAGAGTACGTGTTATTGTAGCTAGGTAAGCATATTATTATTTTGGATACAAAAACTTACCTCTTCCAAAAGATAGCACTGCTAAGAACCACGGTAAAAGATGTCCAAAATAGTAGCACAAAATGTTTCAAAATCTGGAAAATTATTTTTATCGTCGGACAGCTGTTAGTAGTTTGCAGGTAACTCCTTGTAAAAAAATTGATATTGAGATTCTTCAAGATTCCCTGGAACTCTAAGACATATATCTAAAACTTTTATGAAGACGGTGAAGTCTATAACTTTGATCTACACTCTGAAAATTAGGTTGAAAATCAGGACAGTGGTGCTGTCCAGACTAACTATCTGCAGATTTGTTATGTCATTCAGTTGTCTCATCTTGTTATTGGTTTAACATGTTTATGTTATCAGTTTATCCGGGTATCCATTCCCATGTATAGTATAGTGCTGGTTCTGTTTTTGCGGATCATCCAGTTTCAGGGGAAAGTCTGCCGAAATTTTTATATAGAAGTACCATCCATCAGGCGGTGGTGTTTACGGCAAAGGTATGGAGTTGTGAACTCGAGAGTTGCAACTGTTTGGCAACTCGAAAGGGTAGTTAGTAGCATAGGTCTGCCTACGTTCAGCTTTTAGCTAAATCTTCTTTAGTCCAGTAGACTGTGCGAGGATGGTTATTCCTATTCAAATAGCTGCATGAGTTTGTGCTTTAAGTGGAGGAGTCTTCCTCCAAATACTGAATGGTAATACTAAATCTCTGAGGTGTTGATACCACTTTTCTCACGACCTAAAGTAAGGCCACAACAGAAACCTACAATGAGTGTCGATCATTGCTAAACCCACTAATAATCTACTAATGATAGACATAAGCTGGCGACCTGATCATATATACGTACCTATCTGCAGAAAGTATAAAGTCTGGAAAGATGACACGACTTTAACTTATTGGCAATTAGAACACTGAGCCACAAATTCTGCTATGTCACACTTCATTCCGTCCCACCAATATATCTGCTTAAGATCACGGTACATCTTAGTCGAACCTGGATGAACAGTGTATTTGAAATAATGTGCGTCTATCTTAATCTGTCCACGTAAATCTGCAACATCAGGAACACAAAGTCTATCTTTATACATGAGAACACCGTTAGTAGTAACCCTGTATGGCTACTCCAGTTTTCTTCTGGCTATCTGTCTATATTCAACTAGAACTGGATCCTTATACTGACATTGTTTTACTTCAGAAAATTTAGAATTAAAGGTCTATTGCAGCTTGTCGACAATCCATCATCAGTATGTATATCTCTTTCGCACCTCAACTCCTTGAGAAGTTACTTTAGCATTATAAGTGCACATGTAATCAACTTTGTTGCTGGTATTCTGCCTCAGCTCATGGTTTAACTACATGTCTCTTTTATTTTCACTTTTTCAAGTCATAATATTTTCAATTCAAAGAAAATACCCTGAAGTAGATGTTCAGTCTTGAGAACATTCCTGGTCTGCATCATACTATCTAGAAGTATTTGCATGATCCTTATGCTTATATGATAGACCATGTTCAGATGAACCTTTGACATACATTAGGATATGAGTAACTACATTCCCACAAGGAGCATGCGGAACAACACTAACATCAACTGAGATGTTGCATAGTGTGTTTGTAAAAATAATACAGCTTGCATCAAATCTTTTACAGTGAGTAGTGACAAGGTACTTCAAAAGCTTCCCCTATTGCATCAACCGTGAGCTAATTCTTAGTTCCATCGACCTATTCTATATGGAAAGGTATATCGAAGAGGTGATAATCGGCTGAATCATGTTAATCTATCCAAAGTTCCGTGTATGTTTGTTTCGAAAATGCAGAACTCTGCTCTCGTGATCGAGGAAGGATCATCTTCGTTAGAATAATCCGGGCAATGGTATTATCATATTATCCAGATATGTTTTATTCCAAGAGTTCAGTGTTCGTGTTATAATTCTGATTCTGCAATCATGAGATAATGTCCTTGGAGTAGCTTATGAAGGTCGTGCAAGTTCTTTTGTTATCTGTACGGATTTTTCTTTAGACTTAAGCTCGTTCGAGGACGAACGAGAGTTTAAGTGGAGGAGAATGAAACGACCTCGGTTAGTCGTTTTGGATGTTAGGGCTCCGATTGGCGTGCCGATAATTTTAAATTATTCGTAAGGTCCATTAGGACCTGTCTGTAATATTTGAGCTAAATCAGAACTCGTTTGGTAGGCATCAGAAAAAGGTGTCAGTTTTTATTGATAATAAATATTAAAAAGAAATTTTTGAGCTCGGTTTTGGCGAACGAACTCCGATTCAAAATCCGAAAGCGCCGTTAGGTTCGTATGATTATTTGTGACTTTTGTGAATTTTCGAAAATGAATTTCGGTGTTGTTCGGCTAGTTTCCTCTAAAATACCGAAAGTTAAATAATTTGACCTTTTTTTAATTTAAATTCGTATCTTGAGTTTCGGGAGTCCAATTTGAGATCCGTCTTCGCGAGTATGTTACATATATTTTGTATAACTTGTATGCAAAAGTTGGAATTATTTCAAATATCGTAGGGTACTGTATTAATTTTTACCGTAAAAGCGAATTAAAAAAATAAAGAGAAAAAGACAAAAACTTAAAATTTAGGCGATAGGCTGGTGGATATGTATATATACATGCATCTTCATTTGAAGCTTAGAAATAGTGGAACAAAATAGAAACACGCAGAGAGAAAATGAAATGACGGGGAGGAAGAAAAAATGCCAGAAAAAGAGAAAAGGGGCTGGAAAAAAGTAGAATTTTCACCCTGAAACATTCAGGTAATGATCCTAATATATTATTTGAGTTTATTACGTGTGTTTAAATATATTTTGACGGTAGAAATTGAGATATTAGACATCGTCCTAATAAGTTCAATTAATAGTTTAAAGGGTCAAATGGACCCCGATAATAAAATTGATTATATATTCGTACTCAGTAAGTTATGGGCAACATATAAATGTAATTTAATTGGGGTTTGGTTATGTGACCTTAAATCCTGTATATAGGCCTGGCCTGCGTATTGTGTATGCAAATAGGGTATCAGGTTCCTAACCGGATTGCCCTAAGATGTGAGGAATGAAGCGTTTAGCCTAATTTGATATATTTTTCTGCTTATTGAATAGAGTGGGATCGTTTGGCAATGAAACCAATGGACAAGCGGTTATATCCATTTCTTTGGAGGCACCTGGCCTCGTGGATTTTCTACCACTTGTTCCTTACATGTGTAGATGACGATAGGCGTACTCATTACGCCTTAGCTTTGGATTTACATTGTATATTATATGTTATGTCTTGTTGTTGGTATTGCATTGAGAGTTTGACCATTGTACTCTAGCTGTGAGTTGGCATCTACTTCCCAGCTGTCGATAAGAGTCCCGTGCCGGTGAAGGATTATTATTGCATCACATTGCATTCATATGCCTTATATGTCATTCATATGCATAACATTGCATATCATATTGGGTGCAGGAGTATTCCGCCCCAGGAGCAGGAGGATTCCGCTCCATTGTATCATATTGAGGGTAGGAGGATTCCGCCCTCAGAGTAGGAGGATTCCACTCCATTGCATCGTATTGAAGGTAGGAGGATTCCGCCCTCGGAGCAGAAGGATTCCGCTCCATTGCATCGTGTTGAGGATAGGAGGATTCCGCCCTCGGAGCAGGAGGATTCTGCTCCATTGCATCATATTGAGGGTAGGAGGATTCCGCCCTCGGAGCAGGAGGATTCCGCTCCATTGAATCATATTGAGGGTAGGAGGATTCCGCCCTCGGAGCAGGAGGATTTCGCTCCATTGCATCATATTGAGGGTAGGAGGTTTTCGCCTTCGGAGCAGGAGGATTCCGCTCCATTCATTTGGCACATGTGACCCTTTGCATCACATTTCATTTCATTTCATTCATTTCATCTCATTTCATACCATTGGGTAGACTTACGATACATGACTACTGTCTTGCTGATATGTGCATTGCTTATTTGTTGATATGTTTCTGGCTCGTATCCCTAGTTGAGTTTTTGATTTATACATGTTTCCGGTTGTTATCTGGCTCTGCCTTTTCATAATTTAAAGAAGAGGAATTTGGTTTATCTGTTTCTTCTCCCTAGCTAGCTATCCTATTCTTTGAGGTGGCTAGTCTGCCCCACTTGTTGAGTCCTTTTGACTCATCCTTGTTTGTTGTTTGTTTCTTTTCTATCTATTTCGTTTCGGCAGGTCCGCTCCAGGATTGAGTTTGCCGCGTTGTGAAGGAGCGAAGACGACTTCAGCTGTCAGGGGAGCCAGCTTTTATTTTGGATGGCCACCAATTTATTGGTTATTATTTCAGTTGAATTTCGCACCCTTCAGGAGGTATTTGTCTTCTTTTGTACTCTTAGATGTCTAGTCTGGATAGCCCTAAACCTAGTGTGTTTGGTAGTCAGCTGTAATTTCTTTTGTATAGCTTAGAGGTATTAGTATGTCTGTATTTTTTTCATGTATTGTTCTTATTTATAAATTGAATTATATATATTTTCCTAATTTAATTGATAAGGGTTCGCCCGACGGGTCTAGGAGAGGATGTCGGGTGCCCGCACGGCCTAGCCGAATTTCAGGTCGTGTCAGCAGTAAATGGTGAGAACGCGCACGAATGTTCGGCGAGAGGCGGAGGAGCCAGCGGTCGCCCCTTTGCCTACTGCTCCGCGGGGTGGTGTTGTTGGCCGCGGTAGAGGTCGTGGTCGAGGCAGAGGTAGAGTTGCCCAGGCCTCAAGGATGGGAGATCATGTTGATCCTGCTGCAGAGGTTCTGGTAGTGCCAGCTTTGCTGGGCAGGGGGAGCAGGGCTTCTTCGTTCCACCCGTACTTCATGACGCTTTTATGAGTTTCTTAGCGACGCAGATGCCCCAAGGATTTCATATTCCTCAGGCTGCTATAGTTGCTCCTATCCCTCAGGCTGCTGTAGATGCTCATATCCCTCAGGCTGCTGTAGATGCTCCTATCACTCAAGCAGCTCCTCAGGCTGCAGTAGATATTTGTTCTCAGGTTTAGGAAGCCCCAATTCCAGTTCCACGTGTAACCCCAGCAGTTCATATTCCAGGTGGTCATGTTCCAGAGGTAGCAGGTGTTATACCTCCAGTTGTTCAGGCGGGTCAGTGATGTGTGGGCAAAATGCCACACATTACCTTCGATTTACTTGAGCTTTTGTTGTGCATTATTGATTAAATACGCGCACTTATCATGTTTTAGTTGCATATTACAGGATATTGAAGCTGTAGTGATGAATGGATGAAAACAAGTCAAAACAAGACAATCTGTGAAGTTTCTGTTTCTGCCTGGAAAGCTGTTCTTCGCGATCGCGCTGATGTCACACGCGATAGCGAAGAGGTCTACACAAGTCATCGCAAAGGCGCCAGTGTGACGCGATCGCGAAGAGGAGAAAAGAATCCAGCGCGAAAGCGCCAGTGTGCGCGCGTTCACGCAGAACGAAGAAGAACTGAAGCGCGACAGCGCCAATAGTAACGCGATCGCGAAGATGCGCGTCTGGACTGCAGTGGACAGTGTTGTAATTTCACAGCAGCCTAAATGGGGAACATATATTCAGCCCTTGCACGACCTAGGGCTCATCTTTTGGCCATTTTTCCAATCTTGGAGCAAGGATCCATCAACAAGAACACCAAGAGGGTGAAGATTTGGAGTAACCCATTGAGAAATTCTCAACCATTAGTACTCCTTTCTTTACTTTCATGTTTTGTATTGAATATATTGGGTGTTGTTGATGTTATTGAAGAATTGATTTTGTGAATATATTTCATGGCTATTTGTGTTATTAATTGATATGATTTGGACATGAATATATGAATGAGTCATGACTAGGAATTTATATTGTTGGGTTTTGATTATCTAGCTTCCATTGTTTTGTTTGCTTGACTATTGTGCTCGCGACACTTGAGTTGCCTATCTACTTTGCTAATTAAAGACTCGGGAGAGATTAGTTAGCGTAGAATAGTGAAGCTAGCGAGGATTTGGGTTGATAGGCTATTTCATAGACTAGCTCATCTAAAAGAAGTTACGCTCGGAAGAGGTCTTCTTTCCTCGGGTAATGGGTAGTGCTTTATAAGCTCAACCATGGCTTTGACGAGCGCCGTTGAGGTAAATCCCTTCTAGGCCGGAAGGATTCTAGGGATTACATTAGAACGACTCGGCCATAATATATAAACCCCGTGCTATAATTGTATCCTAGGCTCAAAACTTGACTTCCTTGGTTGTGAGAAGGCCATAGATCACATTTACTTGCTTTCCTAGTGTAGTTTGTAGTTGTTAATATCATTCCATCACCTCGTTATCCTAGTTTGGCTTAGTCAAATAGGTTTCATTCCTCCACTACTTTGATCGCATCACTTTGTTCCTTGTGGATTCGACCCCGACTCCTAGTTGGGTAAATTGTATTGCGATGACCGTTCATACCTTAATTCGAGGTGTGTGCTGAGCGTTGTCAAAATTGGCGCCGTTGCCGGGGAACAATTGGCGTATTAGAGTAGTTTGAGGAGTTGAGCTAGTTGGCTTAGTTCCAAACTTTGCGAACCGTTCTTGTTAAAATTGTGAATAGTAGTAATGTTCTTTGTAAGTTATAAATATTTGTTGTGTGTAATGTTTACTTGCATTAATTAGTTAGTTTAGATTAGTGATAATTATCTTGAAATGGCATCGTGGAACCAAAATTGGTCCCATATTGAAAATCCATACATGAGTGATCCTTGTCCTTATTGTGGCGGACCTCACCATTGGCAAGATTGTCAAATTGTTTCCGGGGGCGAGTTGTGTGCACCTTCTCAACCCCTTGAGTGGGACATATGTCATGAGTGTGGAGGTCAAGATGCCCATTGGGATGGTTGTCCTAATATTCCTTATTCTTCTTCCAATGATTTTTATAATGATGCTAATGATTCTTATGAGTTTGATAGGGCAAATGTTAACATGAACATGGAGCTTGAACCCGAATAGCAAGGCATCCAAGAGAGGTTTCAAGAGGAGATGGACCTATCAACTTCACAAGATGAATGCAACGAAAATGCAAGGTTGGAACATTTTATGGAGCGGATAATTGAACACCATTGTGAGAATGCCGAAGCCTTCAATGAGATGAAAGAAACAATCCATCAAAATGGCTTGGCAATCCACAACTTGAAAACTCAATTGAGCCAATTGGTTGACACCTTCAATGATCAACAAACTAAGGGTGTTGCCAAATTTCAACAAAGGTGTTATATAGAAGATGAGGTTGAGTTCCAAGAAGAATCCTCCATTGAAGATGTGCTTGAATACCAAGAAAGAATTATTGAAGAAAAGCACAATTGGGATGAAGAAGAAATTGTGAGCCGAGCTTGGCTCCGAGATCAAGCTCGAAAAATGAAAGTCCATGAAGCATGCCTTCATGACTTAAATGTAGAAGGTTGGGATCTCAAACATGAAAAGGAAGAACTAGGACAAAGAGTGAACCAATTTTATCTTGAAGCTCGTGTCTTGAACATTCTAGTGCATGAAGTGGTTGAAGCCTCCAAGGCTCAACATGAAGAAGTAGTGAATGATATGCTAGAAATGAGCGAATTTGTGGAAGAGAGCACAAGTCAAATCATGGGAACTCGTGAAAGTGATCACATCTTCAAGATATTTGGTGATGATGCCGCGAACAAGGAATGGGTGTTGGAGTCTAGAGCGGAAATGAAAAACTCTTGTGATGAAGACTCTAGCACATGTGAAGAAGAGGATGTCATGCTTGGTGCTCCATTGATGTTAAAACAATTGGAACCTCATTCACTTCACTTTTCAACTCTATGTGTGGATGAAGCAATAGAAGTGGAAGAACAAGCACCTTCGGAAAATTTTGGCGTTGATAAGCAAAATGAGTACATTGTTGAATTTGTCACGCCAAGAAGGCAAAATGACATTCCCCACTTGAAAGCGAAGAAGTGCAAAATGAAGAATGCGGCTTCGCGATCTTGGAAATGTGTGCCCCCGCCTAAAGAGCATAACAAAAAGCATGAAGCGATGTTGGGGAGAAAATTCACCTTCACCAAGTGGAGAGAAAAGCACCATGGGTACCGTCTAGCCAAGACGTTAAATAAAGCGCTTTTCGGGAGGCAACCCGAATCCCTTTAAAATTTTAGTTGTTATTTGATTGCATATTAGGATTAGATTAGTTTTTGTAGTTGTTTTTTATCATCTCACATGAAGCCCACATGTAGTAGTTGTTAGGATGCATGATTTAAAGCATAAACATTGAAAAAAATGGATTGCACAGGGTATGGGGCGGACCATTCAATGAGAGAAGACGGACCGCCCACTGAAACTGGGCATTCTGAGTCCCAGTAGGCGGAGTGCCTAATGTTTGGGGTGGACCGCCTCACTGAAATTCTGCTTACTGGAAGTTGGAAAAACATTTGTTCATCGCTATCGCGTCACAATTCACGCGATCGCGCTTCACTGTGAAACAGACCTGCGCGATCGCGACTGATCCACACGCGATCGCGTAGGTTACCTCAACAGAAAAGCGTGATCGCGGCTTTGACCACGCGATCGCGAAGAACAATACTTCAGGCAGATAATAGGCAGTTTCGAGAGAGAAACAAATCATAATTTCTAAACCCCTATTCTCTCAAATTCCCCTCCCCCATTTTTGCATTCCAAGTGTTTCATTGCATCTTCTATTACACGCTCAAGTACTCCACTCCATTATCAAGGTATGTTCCCAATTTCCATCTTCAATTTTGTTGAATATATCTAGGTAAGGTTCCATTAATGGTTGTAGTAATAAGTAAACAAAGGGCTTTTTATGGACAATACGGAAAGTCTGATGTACCCTTATAGACAAATTGTTTGTGAAGAAAAATGGGTTAGGTTACTTCTTGTTAATGCTCAATTGAACTATAGAACCCTAGTGTCAGATCCGACAAATTGAAGCCAAAGTTGATGGTTTTTAATGTTTAAACTGTGGCTGTGAACTGTAAATGATGCTCAAAACATAAAAATTCTGGGTGTTGTAGTCCGAGGTCTGCTTCCTCCTGCTGGAGAAGACAACCTCGCGATCGCGTGACAAGCTTCGCGATCGCGATGATTTGTCCATGGCCTCATTCGCGATCGCGTGGTAAACATCGCGATCCCGCAGGGGTCCTAGACAACTCAGCGCGATCGCGCCTGTAGCTGCGCTATCGCGAAGAAGACTTTTTCTGGCAGAAACAGTGTGCTCGCACAAGCCACTGCTGAATTTTTTTGGCTCCAACCTTTGGCTCCTGAGCTTTATTAATGCATATATTAAGTATCCAAATCGTGTTTTAACAATGTTGATCTTTGTAGGTACTTCTTCTTTATAATGGCCGAAGGAAACAACCAACGTAACTCAACAGGCGAAGAAGAAACAACATATGACAGAACGAGGTTCTTATCCAGATCATGCTATGAAAAATTCCAAAGGGACCTTGATATGAACTTCATTAAGGAAAGGGGGATACATATGAAAAAGTGGAAGAGAAACTCCCCGAATTCTTTCAAAAGCTAGAACATAACGAGTGGACCTGTTTTGCCGAGACTCCTGAGAAGGCTAATGCAACCATAGCGCGGGAGTTTTATGCAAACGCCACTCAGACGGATTTTAGTGGGGAGTTGGTGACAACTGTGAGGGGCAAGTTGGTGAGATTTGATGCAGCTGCTATCAATGCGGTGTACGAGCTCGAGAATGTTGACAATGCTCTATACAAAGCTCGTGCTTCAGAAGGGGGTATGCAGTGGATGGTAGATATGCTTCAAGGGGGCAACCACTCAGGTTGGTCCACATTTGGCCACAAAATTGTATCTACCGACTTTACAGCTGAGGCCCGCATTTGGCTATCCATTGTGTGTACTAGGGTGATGCCTTCGAGCAATGAGAGTGATCTCACTCCTGAAAAAGCTCGCCTGGTCGCGGCACTGGTTGACGGGCTTAAACTCAATGTTGGTGAACTCATTGTTGAGGAAATTCATGAAGTGGTGCTAGAAAGAACAAAGAGTTTATTCTTCCCAAGTTTGATTCACCGATTATGCATGGATGTCGTGGTGGAGATACGCCCTACTGACAAAAGTGTGGGTCCTGAAAAACCTATCTATCCACTGCTGAAGAAAGGACGGGGAGGAGTAATACAAAGCAAGAAGAGAAAAGTTGAGATGCCTTCCCAGGTTGATATCGAGGACCCAACTTTTGGGCAGTTCTCCACACCTGCTACTACTACTGCACCAGGGAGTTCTTATACTCCAGTTCCACCGCTTGCATCTGGAGCGTCTAACATGAGGTACATTTCATCTCAAATTTCTTCTGTAGACGCTCAAATTAGACAGCTAGTAGCAGGGCTTCCTTCAGGCCCACAGGGAGAGGGTTCTTCCTCCAGGCCTCTGAGCACACCATCATTGGAGGCAGTAGCAGTTGAGCAAGAGCGGATTAAGGTCCGACTGGATAAAATGGAGAGGAAGCAGAAAAATTTTGGCAAAAGAACAAGCAACTTCCTCAACAAGATGATGAGCAAGCTAAACTCACTCTGTCGCTCCTCTAGCTCAGATGAGGAGTCCGAGGATGAGCTTCGCTACCCCAACACTGACAGTGAGGAGTGATCTGCTAGTCAGGGAGTTCCTTACACCCTTTGCATTTCATTGTTAGTTGCACTGAGGACAGTGCATAATTTAAGTTTGGGGGTGCATTTGTGTTCTGGGTGTAGTTAGTTTGTTGCTCATGTACTTGATATTTATGACATATCTCTCTGATCGTGTCCTTGTTTTTGAGCAAATTGTGCAAATTTTTTGTGGATGATCATTTTCTTTAATATTAGTATAACTATTGTGTTAATAGTTTGTGTATACTTAGTATTAGTAGTTATTATAGTATTGTATTAATAGCTTGTTCAAATGTAGTAGTAGTTAGTCAGTTTAAAACAAAAACACATGGTACTCCCATGAACTACGCTTGGGATGCTACCTTTTCTTTATCTGATTCACTCCCGGGTGATACGTAGGCATCCCATGTGGGTGCGAAAGCCTCATTTGGGTCCGAACAACCATTTCCATTGTAAATACCATGTTGCACAAAATTTTTGAAATAACCTCCTTGGTTTTTCTTTGCCATGGTTCTTTTCCAAGGAAGTAATTGTGTTGAACCGGCATCTCTAGTGCTAGTTTAGTAGTTAAAAGTAAATAATGAAGATTAGTTGTGGATTTTTGCTCCTTGGCAACTTTTGGCATGTTTGGTTCCACCATTATTTAATCCTTATCATGTGAGCTTGTTTTGAAAAATGAATAGAAAAATTTAGTTGGTGAATTGTGCTATGATCTTTAAGTTCAACTTTTGGCTCTTATGTCACTATTTAGCTCTCATTAGGCTATGAGTAAACTTTGGATGCTTAATTGCCTTTGATTGGGACTTGAATATACTCGTCTTCCTTGCTATACATGTGCCATGTGTGGTGAGGTTTTGGTGTGTTCATGTGTGTGCTTCTTGATCTAGAACTTGCCCTTAGTGTGCTTCGAGGCGAAATCCTAGGTGATGCTTGACTTGAAAAAAATGATTTTAGGCTTTCTTTGGCCCGCTCAGTAATCTAAAAAGCCTACCCTTGCATTATATCCTTAGTCAATCCCTTTGAACTTAATATCCTTTTCTTTGGCAACCACATTATTAACCCGGACCAATTCTAAGTGCTTAAAGCACTAACCCTCTCTTTTGGCCCTACCTCCTTGAGTGCATTGAAAGACGTGCAACTTAGGCAAAAGCCTAAGTTTGGGGGTGGCACGAGTTATGGTGAAATTGTGGAAGTTAATGAATAAATGAAAAGAAAGAGCAACAAAAGTGAGTTGAATAAAAAAAAAAAAAGTGAAAAAGTGAAAAGAAAAAAAAAGAAGCAAGTGAAAGAAAAGAAAGAAAAAGAAGAAAAAGAGAATTGATGAATAAAGAGGAGAAACATTAGTGTATAAACCTCGATTTAGCAAGGTGTAAGTGCAAGAAAAATGAAGTGTGCCTTAATTTTTGTACGGTGTAGTGCTCAAGGAGGTGTGTAGTCACTATTTGCCCATATTTTACCCCATCTTTGACCAAAAGCCTACATTACAACCCTAACAAGTCCTAATTGATTTCGGGCCAAGCATTCCTACATTAGTGGAGAGGTACACGAAGGGCAAGCCTATGGATCTTTAGTGTGCATGATGAACTTCTTTTGAGAGAGTGAGCGAATTCTTCCTATCATTAATCTCATTTGTGTTATCATTGCATTTTTGTGGTTGGGATATTCTCTTGAGTGGTGAGGGCACTTGTGAAGTTGAATTGAGGACTTGTATTTCACTTTTCAATTGAGGTGAGCAAGCAAAGAGGTGAACTCTTGTGACGAAGAGGCAAACCTTGAAAGTCTTGTGTCATGGCATGCTTGCCTTCTTTGATGTTTTATATATGAAAGTGATGCTCACATGGTTTGGCTTAATTGTTGGCACCAACCAATGTCATTAGTTGCTGAACTTGAATCGAGTTTTGGCTTGTTGTGGCTTTAATAAAAAATGCATAAATAGATAAATTGCAATTTGGTTTTTATTGAAGTGTGCTTTGCTTGAGGACAAGTAATAGTTTAAGTTTGGGGGTGTGATGTGTGGGCAAAATGCCACACATTACCTTCGATTTACTTGAGCTTTTGTTGTGCATTATTGATTAAATACGCGCACTTATCATGTTTTAGTTGCATATTACAGGATATTGAAGCTGTAGTGATGAATGGATGAAAACAAGTCAAAACAAGACAATCTGTGAAGTTTCTGTTTCTGCTTGGAAAGTTGTTCTTCGCGATCGCGCTGATGTCACACGCAATAGCGAAGAGGTCTGCACAAGTCATCGCAAAGGCGCCAGTGTGACGCGATCGCGAAGAGGAGAAAAGAATCCAGCGCGAAAGCGGCAGTGTGCGCGCGATCGCGCAGAACGAAGAAGAACTGAAGCGCGACAGCGCCAATAGTAACGCGATCGCGAAGATGCGCGTCTGGACTGCAGTGGACAGTGTTGTAATTTCACAGCAGCCTAAATGGGGAACATATATTCAGCCCTTGCACGACCTAGGGCTCATCTTTTGACCATTTTTCCAATCTTGGAGCAAGGATCCATCAACAAGAACACCAAGAGGGTGAAGATTTGGAGCAACCCATTGAGAAATTCTCAACCATTAGTACTCCTTTCTTTACTTTCATGTTTTGTATTGAATATATTGGTTGTTGTTGATGTTATTGAAGAATTGATTTTGTGAATATATTTCATGGCTATTTGTGTTATTAATTGATATGATTTGGACATGAATATATGAATGAGTCATGACTAGGAATTTATATTGTTGGGTTTTGATAATCTAGCTTCTATTGTTTTGATTGCTTGACTCTTGTGCTCGCGACACTTGAGTTGCCTACCTACTTTGCTAATTAAAGACTTGGGAGAGATTAGTTAGCGTAAAATAGTGAAGCTAGCAAGGATTTGGGTTGATAGGCTATTTCATAGACTAGCTCATCTAAAAGAAGTTAAGCTCGGAAGAGGTCTTCTTTCCTCGGGTAATGGGTAGTGCTTTATAAGCTCAACCATGGCTTTGACGAGCGCCGTTGAGGTAAATCCCTTCTAGGCCGGAAGGATTCTAGGGATTACATTAGAACGACTCGGCCATAATATATAAACCCCGTGCTAGAATTGTATTCTAGGCTCAAAACTTGACTTCCTTGGTTGTGAGAAGGCCATAGATCACATTTACTTGCTTTCCTAGTGTAGTTTGTAGTTGTTAATATCATTCCATCACCTCGTTATCCTAGTTTGGCTTAGTCAAATAGGTTTAATTCCTCCACTACTTTGATCGCATCACTTTGTTCCTTGTGGATTCGACCCCGACTCCTAGTTGGGCAAATTGTATTGCGATGACCGTTTATACCTTAATTCGAGGTGTGTGTTGAGCGTTGTCAGTCAGCCAGTCCAGGTAGCAGGTCAGATTGATGATCCGGCAAGGTTGCATTATTTTACCTGACTTAGTCCTCCGAAGTTCTCTGGTCAGAAATCAGATAAGCTTAAGCCTCATGAGTTTCTTGATTAATGTCTGCGTATTTTAGAGGCCCTTGGATATCTTGAGCAGTATGGAGCTGATTATACTAACTTCTAGCTTGAGGGTCCGGCTTTAGCTTGGTGGACCGCACTCCGATCAGCTAGGCAGGGCTTACCTAAGCTGACCTGGAGTGAGTTCTCCCATCGATTAACAGAGAAGTTTTTCCCTCGCAGTCAGTAGGATGAGAAGAGGAGACAGTTTGAGAGGATTGGACAGGGTAACCTGTCAGTCACGGAGTACGAGCTTTTATTTTCAAAGATGTCTAGCTATGCTCCAGATCTCGTGCGGGAGCTCTCTGAGAGGGTCAGACGTTTTATTGATGGACTTTCTCCTCATTTGCGGTCCCAGATGGCTCGTGAGATTGAGGCTAGTACTCTATTTGATGTAGCTGTTGATATTGCCAGGAGGTATGAGGCCTATCATAGATTGGAGATGGAGGAGTTAGAGCGGGAGAGTAAGAGATCTCGTGGTCCATGGAATTCTAGTACCTATGGAGGTAGGAGTTATCAGAAGCAGAGTAGGCCTCCTGTAAAACCAGTTCAGTTTGCAGCGCGTGGTTCTCAGAACGCGCCTACTTTTTCTCAGGGCCAGTTTTGGTTTCGCCCGCGAGATCAGTCTCAATTTGATCATCGTAGATTTGCTCCAGGGTGCTTTATCTGTCAGGATCTAGGGCATCATAAGAAGGATTGCCCTTATCTCCATCAGCAGGGTATTAGCCGCCCTTTCCCTCGTCTTCCAGCGCCTATGCAGCAGCACCCTTAGGGTGCCCCTCTAGGGTCTCAGCTAGATAGAGGTGCACCACCACCTGGTAGAGGTCGTGGAGGTGGTCCTAGTGGTCCTTCTAGAGGTGGTCTTCAGGGTAGCGGCTCGGCTCAGAGACAGTTGTATGCACTGCCGGCTAGGCAGGATGCCGAGGCATCTCCAGCTGTTGTTACAGATATTTTATCTGTTTGTGGTCGAGATGCGTATTCTTTGGTGGATCTGGGGTCTACATATTCATATGTATCTCCTTATTTTGCTTCAGGTTTTCATGTTGATTATATATGTCTTCGTTATCCATTCTGTGTTTCTACTCCTATTGGAGACATTATCATTGTGGATCGAGTTTATCCAGCTTGTACCATATCTTTTGGGGGTCGTGAGACACTAGTAGATCTTCTAATTCTATATATGGTTGACTTTGATGTTATTATTGGCATGGATTGGCTGGAGTTGTGTCATGCCACATTAGATTGTCATGCCAAGTCTCTTCAGTTGTCTCTTCCTTGTTCATCACCGGTGGTGTGGCAGGGTTCTTATTTGCCACCCATGGGGCATGTTATTTCTTTCCTGAAGGCAAAACAGATGATGGATAAAGGGTGTTTAGCGTATCTTGCCATGGTTCGAGATACCACTGTGGATATTCCATCTCTTGATTCTATTCCTGTCGTTAGGGAGTTCCCTGATGTGTTTCCAGATGATTTTCCAGGACTTCCTCCTGATCGAGAGATCGAGTTTGGCATTGATATAGTGCCAGGGACTCAGCCTATTTCTATCCCTTCTTATCGCATGGCCCCATCAGAGTTGAAAGAGCTGAAGGAGCAGTTGCAAGATTTGCTTGATAAGGTGTTCATTAGGCCGAGTATTTCTCCGTGGGGTGCTCATGTTCTATTCGTGAAAAAGAAAGATGGGACTATGCGGATGTGTATTGATTATCGTCAGCTAAATAAGGTCACCATCAAGAATAAGTATCCCTTGCCTCGCATTGATGATTTGTTTGATCAATTGCAGGGTGCCAAATTCTTTTCTAAGATCGATCTGTGATCTGAATATCATCAGCTAAAGATTCGCGAGACAGATATCTCGAAGTCTACTTTTAGGACTCGTTACGACCATTATGAGTTCCTAGTTATGTCTTTTGGGCTGACTAATGCCCCTGCAGCCGTTATGGATCTCATGAACCGAGTGTTTAAGCCATTCCTTGATTCCTTTGTTATTATCTTCATTGATGATATTCCTATTTATTCTCGTAGCCGCGAGGAGCATGATTATAATCTAAGGGTGGTTCTTCAGACCCTCCGTGATCGTAAGTTGTATGCCAAGTTCTCGAAATGTGAGTTTTGGCTTGATTTTGTTGCATTTTTGGGTCACGTAGTATCTAGTGAGGGTATCAAGGTTGATCCGAAGAAGATTGAAGCAGTGCAGAAATGGCCTCGTCCTACCACTCCGACGGAGATTCGCAGCTTCCTTGGATTGGCAGGTTATTATCGGAGGTTTGTGGAAAAGTTCTCTACTATTGCAGCTCCCCTGACTCGCCTGACGCAGAAGGCGGTTCAGTTTCGATGGTCCGATGAGTGTGAGGCCAGCTTCCAAAAGCTTAAGGTCTTATTGACTTCAGCTCCAGTGTTATCCCTTCCTTCGGGCACCGATGGATTTGTAGTCTATTGTGATGCATCTCGTGTGGGCCTTGGTTGTGTTCTTATGCAGCACGGGAATGTAATTTCTTATGCTTCGAGACAGTTGAAGCCGAATGAGAAGAATTATCCGACTCACGATTTAGAATTGGCAGCTGTGGTCTTTGCTTTAAAGATATGGAGGCATTATCTTTATGGCGAGCCTTGTGAGGTGTATACGGATCATAAGAGTCTGCAGTATCTTCTCTCTCAGAAAGATCTTAATGGCCGACAGCGGAGGTGGCTTGAATTGATTAAAGATTATGATCTCACTATCCACTATCATCCTGGGAAGGCGAATGTGGTAGCATATGCTTTGAGCAGGAAGTCCATGGGCAGCATGACTTTTCTTTATGCTGACATGAGACTATTGGCCCGAGAATTGCAGTCCCTTGGCGACTCTGGCAAGAGATTTCTTCTCCCAGACTCCAGTCAAGTCTTAGCATGTATTGCAGCTCA
Source organism: Petunia x hybrida (assembly GCA_037355625.1). Lineage (NCBI taxonomy): Eukaryota > Viridiplantae > Streptophyta > Magnoliopsida > Solanales > Solanaceae > Petunia > Petunia x hybrida. The sequence goes on along the minus strand of JBBBVM010000662.1, from coordinate 1,238,564 downwards.
GTCTTCCTTGGTCAATCAGATTAAGGGAAGATAGTTCGAGGATCCTCATCTGCAGGAGTTGTGTGGTCGCGTCCTAAGTGGAGGAGTTCCCTCCTTCGAGCTTGATTCAGATGGAATTCTTCGGTTTAACCGGTCGACTCTATTCATCCTGGTATTACAAAAATGTATCAGGACCTCCGAGAGCTATATTGGTGGAAGGGGATGAAGAGAGGTGTATTTTATTATGTATCTCGTTGCTTGAACTGTCAGCAGGTTAAGTTCGAGCACCGGAGACCAGCATGGTAGCTCAGGCATTGCCCATTCACGAGAGGAAGTGGGAGCACATCACGATGGATTTTATAGTTGGTTTGCCAAAGACCCTGCGGCTCCATGATTCAGTCTGGGTCATTGTCGACAGACTGACTAAATCAGCTCATTTTATCCCTGTAAAGACTACTGATTCAGCTCAGAGACTGGCTCGGATTTTCATTGAGCAGGTGGTTAGGCTGCATGGTACTCCTGTATCTATTATCTCAGATCGTGGTTCCCAGTTTACTTCTCAGTTCTGGCAGTCTTTTCAGAGAGAGTTGGCGACCCAGGTGCAGCTTAGCACATCATTCCATCCTCAGACTGATGGTCAGTCAGAGCGGGTTATTCAAATTCTGGAGGACATGTTGAGAGCTTGTGCACTGGACTTCGGGGGTTTACTGGGATGATAATTTGGCGTTAGCAGAGTTCTCTTATAATAATAGCTATCAGTCTTCTATTCAGATGGCACCATTTGAGGCCTTATACGGTCGTTGATGTCGTTCTCCTATTGGCTGGTTTGAGTCTCGAGATGTCGAGGTGATGAGTTCAGATATGGTTCGTCAGACTCTTGATGTTGTTCGTGTCATTCGGGATCATTTACGGACCGCCCAGAGTAGGCAGATTTCATTCTCGAACCGAAGGAGCCGAGAGTTAGAGTTTGAGGTCGGGGACATGGTATTTCTGAAAGTGTCACCGATGCGAGGTGTAAAGAGATTTGGTAGGAAAGAAAAGCTTAGTCCCAGGTTCATTGACCCTTTCCGTGTCGAGAAACGTATTGGTAAGGTAGCTTATCAGCTCGACTTTCCAGCTTCTATGCCAGTTCACCCAGTTTTTCATGTATCGATGCTCCGGAAGTGCATCCGAGATCCTTCCGAAGTGATCGAATTAGACCCTGCTCAGCTAGATGTGAATCTGGCCTACGAGGAGTTCCCAGTTGCTATAGTTGCACGTGATGTCCGGAAGAAAGTATTCTACACATCCATTTGTTGAATATGCAAATTATTCAATGCAGCAAGAGCAATAACTAATCTCACTGTTACCATCTTAACAACAGGTGAGAAGGTTTCTTGGTAATCAAGCCCTTCTTTCTGACTGTAGCCTTTGGCAACTAGCCTTGCCTTGAATCTTTCCACTTCTCCATCTGCTTTGTACTTGATCTTGTATACCTATTTACATCCTATTGCTTTCTTTTCTTTTGGTAGTAGTATTACCACCCAAGTTTAATTTTTTTCGTATGCCTTTATTTCTATTTGCATTGCCTCAATCCACCTGTCATCCTTGACTGCTTCTTGATAATTTCTAGGCTCAATATCCACAGAGAATTTTGACACATAGCTTTGATATAGTGTTGATAAACTGCTGTAGTCTACCACCTCTGAAATAGGATATAAACAATTGCTGGAAACTGACTTCTTCTTGGCTGGTGCCACATAAGATATTTTTGATGACTGTACCTCCTGACAATTGACAGTTTCCTGTATAAGATACTCCTGCTGACTCTTCATTTGGCATTTGCACTCTTCCTGAATTAGCTATTGATATTTCATCAGTGAGCAAAGAACTATTTCCAATTATGTTGGTGTTAGCCCCTGTGTCAAAAATCCAATTAGGACTAGTTAAGGAATAAGAGTGTGCAGTAAATTCCATGTTCACATTAGCTCCTTCTCCAGCAATATTAGATTCATTCAGCATATTCATAATTTGATTGAACTGTTACGGAGTAAACATCTATGAAACAACAGCACCTCAACTTCCTCCGTGAAGGTAATTTTGCTGAGTTTGCTAAACATTATATCCGAAATTGTATGCATTTTTATGTGGATCTCCAGTTCCTGTATCAAAACTCTGATGCTGCATGTTTGATTTATCCCCTAAAACTGCATTAGCTCTTCTTTTCCTTTTGTAGTCACTGGGATATCCTTTTTTCTGATAGCAGTTGTCACTTAAATGACCTTTCCGACCACAGTAATCACATTTCTTCAGCCTATTACGGTCAGCTTTGGTATGGCCATCCTATCACAGATTTCACATTGTACATTATAATTCCTTTTATATTTTGTCATGATCCCTTTGAAATAAACATTATAGTAAGGTCTATGTTCTCAATTCCTCCTGAGTAATTTTCAGACAGACTTTTCTGATTCTTATCTTGGATTACCATTGAATAAGCCTGACTGACAGTAAGAGTTGGGCTCATCATCAAAAATTTGACTTCTAGCTTGGTCATATCCGATCCCTCATTCAATCCCATGAGAAACTATAGTAATCTCTGTTTCTCCAAATATTCTACGAACTCATTGGATTTTTCACTATCACAGGTTGGGAAAGACACTATGGAATTATATTCATCCCATAGATCCTTTACTTTAGAGTAATACATGGACAAAGAGGACACTCCCTGAACTAAGGTTGCTATCTCTTTATGCAGATGATAAATTCTAGATAGATTCGCTTTATTAAACCTCTCCTTAAGGTTATTCCACAATAAATGTGCATTAGATCTGAACAAAATCCCACTCTTCAAGCCACTACTTATATTATTTATTAACCACGACAATACCATAGCATTACTTCTATCCCAATGCTGATGTAACTCAGCAGGATAACTATCTTTAGCAATTTTACCATCAATAAACCCTAATTTGTTCTTAGTGAGAAGAGCTACCTGCATCGCACGACTCCAGAAAGTGTAGTTCTCCATTCCAGTCAGTTGGATCCCAGTGTTCACAACTCCGGGAGTATCAGATGGATACAAGTATAGCGGATCAGTATGATCAAGTTCAAAAGAGCGAGTTGTAGAGGACTCACCATTCCTAGGGGTAAGATTTGCCATTGAAATTGAGGGAAAATGCAGCAAAATTTCACTGAAAATTACTAAAAACAAAACCTTAAAACTGAAGGAAAAATGGCCGCTGCTACAAAACTCTCGATCTTCTTCTGAAAATGGAGAAAATGCCCTAGATTTGTGCAATTATGGCTCTGATACCATGTTAGATTAATATTATGCGAATCTAAGCTAAAAGAGAGAAAAGCAGTTATAGAGAGATGTTAGAGAGAAAAAGTTGTAATGTGCAGAATGAATATCTTAGCTCATTGTGAACTGTAGTGTAGGTATTTATACACAATAAGCTAACTAACTAAATCCAACTTAGCAACTAACTTAATTAACTACTTACTACTAACTATTCTAACCGACTAACACATGTAGCCTCCTAGTGTAGAATAATTTACCAGATAGCTACACATTTACATTATGGCACGTCTATACACTGATTCAATTCCTTTACAGTAATGTTATGCTACTACAAATTTACTAGCATTGTCCTGCATAACATTGTACCGAGCATTTTCAGCACTTGACTAGCTAGACATTTAAAGAATTGCTGTTGATTGGGACGGCAAGAGGACAAGCCAGCATGATAACGTAAATATCACTATTATTTTCCCTGTGCCCCCTGCCCACTCCTCCTAATTGTTGGTTTAGTAATAGATAATGGGACCTTGTGTATATTCATTTATGATTGTTGTCTATACAGTCAATATTATGATGCGTACACACAACGTTGAAAATTAACATCGATGCCCTAGAAGTGATTAACATGCTCCCACATGACAATAATCTTACTGACTCTTCTGCTATCATTGAGTGCAGGTGCCTGCTAAGCCAAATTGAATGATCCAACAATTCAACCAACGTATAGGGACTAGGGAGCAAAATCAAGTAGCCGATGCACTAGCTTCTTTTGGAGCTTCAATGGATCTTGATAGTGTTGTTGAAGTTTCTGATACTCCGCCATCTTTTGTTCACTCCACTTTTGCGGTAGAACGAGGAAAAACTTTTGCCATAAATGTCAACAATGCCTCGGCTAGAAATTCTACTTTTTGTATACCTACTGTACCTTTTTGCAACTCTCGAACAAGTACTTGTTAGATCCTGTCCTACTGACGTCTACTAAGTTCGATAGCACAACGACTGCAGTATAAAATAATGACAGTATTATTTGTACCAAAAACGAAATATCGAGAAGAAAAAAGTACTACAGAATAATTATGTACCAAATTTAACGAAATAATATATACATTTCGTAACTCTTTCTTAACGAGGATTAAATAGCGGGTTTCCGTCTCTAACATAGAAGAATGTAACAATACTGTTATTGTGAATGAAGTTCATTTTCATGAGAGAAAAATGAAGTGGAAGATAATGTACTGTTATCCTGCTTTGGTTATAAAGTACTCTCTATCAAAAAGTTAAGGGATAATTACACTAAAAGACAAGTAAAAGACGAAAATTACCAAAAATGGCCCATATTTTCGAATCTTACCCGACCTGTCACCCCTTTTTCCGAGATAGCATTCTACCACAAGTTTATACAATTTTATTCAAATTTATACACGTGTATAAAATTGTATAAATTTGTATAAGTGTGTATATGCGAGTGAATAAATCCTGTATATTAAGGATGTTTATATGAATTTTTACTTTTTTTTGTGTATATTTTTGTATTTCTCTAATTGCTACGCACTTATTTATGTATATTCATGTACAATTTATTTTTTGGGGCAAGATTTATGTGTATAAAGTTATAAACTTGTCCAAGGCAATGGTTTAGATGCAATAAACAACATAAATTCAATAAAATACAAAAAAGTAACGATACTACTGGCGGGTGGCGAGTGTCTGCCGGCAGCTTAGTGGCGGGGGAGGGAAAAATTTGGTAGCTATGATGTTTTTTATGAAGAAATGCTAAAATTTGTAATTTTAGGGATAAGTGCTATGCATGAAAAAAAAAATATGGCCTCTTATTTATAATTTTAGGTAGTGGGCTGTCTATTTTTAAAAATTTCCCAAAAGTTAATGCTACCGCGTCTCATGATTTTTGTTCTTATATCTTAAAGAGGATATTTTACCATCAAAAGAAATAACACATTGTAAACTCTAACCTGGAATAGGATAATTTTCACTTATTTTTGAACGTTTCATGTTCTTGTAAAAAGATTTTAATAATTCACATCTTCAGCTTCTTGTTAAATAATAGTAATATCGGTTGAAACTATGTTTATGGAGAAATATAATTGGGATTAATTAAAATGTTTATCGCCCTAAAATAAAATGGTTACGCACCCATCTCCATGTAGGGGCGGATTCAGGATCTACAGACACTAGGTGCCACACTGCTGTTAAATGTACAAAGGGTGTTACTCACACGATCCAAATATATAAGGCATAAATTTGATCGTTTGATATATTTTGAATAACTTTTTTTAATTGGTGACATCCTCATTAAGAATCCATTTTGAATTTTGGTTCAATTTTTTTTTTCTTGGTTAATAACAACTACGATGAAAGCATAAAGTTTTCAATAATTATGACAACTTGGAGGAAAACATAAAATTTCAAATAATATTACTAATATTATATTAATACATGAGTTTTCATTTTTCCTATTTTGAAAAGGGTCAATAATAACTTTATTTTTACATTTACAAATATTTTATGCTCTTAGTAACAAACTAGGAAACTTAAAATATTTTATACTCTAAGTAACAAATATTTTTTTAAGACTTAAAATTTGGAGTAAAATTCATAAATAAATAAATAAGTGAATAATTAATCTCCACAATATTTACCTAAACTAACCACTTTGGCAATTAAGGGAAGGAGAAGGTTTTATGGGGAAAGAAAGAACTTTTGTTATTTTATGTCTTTAAAAAAAAAAAAAAAAAAAAAAAAAAAAAAAGAGAAGAAAAGGATAACAGAGTCTCCAAGAATGAAATATAAAAGGATCAAGAAGAATTAAAAAAGACAGAAAAAGAAAAAAAAAAAAAAAAGTAAAGGCAGAATACCGTAATTAGTACAATCTTAGGAAGAGTGGAAACTTTAACTTTTGTAAAAAGGTGAGATCGATGCCAAGTCCGCTGGATGGAATAATGAATCTCTCGACTGTAGCACCATACAAGATTTCGTTTAGCGAGTGCCAATGTATGTATTTAAATAGTTTTGTCTGTAGATATACAGAGGCGCTCGATCAAGGTTAGCGGATGTCGTTGCACCCCTAGGCCCCTAATAGATCCGACCCCATCTCCCCGTACGTTTTAATAAAAAATATATAGCATTATATTTAATGAAAGAATTAGAAGTGTCCAACAGCATATCAATTGAAAACAGTCACACAGGGTGATTTTCTAATTCGCACAACAAGGAACAATCAGTAGATATAAAGTTTTTTAAAACAGCCATAACTTAGAAACACATAAGATTTTTAAAAAGTAGCCACTAAAACCTCAGAAATTGTTTGTTGAATGTTTAACTAATCTTCAGAAAAATTTACTGAAATATACTTCAAAGTTTCAAGAAATTTTTGTTGGACTTCATATTTTGTAGTCCATATAAAAAATCATATAACTTTAAACTAAGCTCATTTTTTTTTTTTTGGAAATTCATGGGATTTAGAACTATGTCCTTGGAAAATATAATTTTATGGACTTTTAGTGGTTATTCTTCACAAAGCTTCCTATTTTTATGGGGAAGTGCACGAAAGACCACTTTTGGCACTGGTCTTTGGGCACATGCCACTAATACCAAAACATTTAGTTTACAACCACTTTTTACACCCACCAGAAATAGAAAAATAAAAAAAGACTAAATTACCCCCAAATATATATATCAGTCCATGTGGATAGAACTTCAGTACATAAAGGTAGAGAAGTTCAATCCCTATGGATGGAACTTCAATCCACAAGGGTAGACAAGCACATCCCCTGTGGATAGAACTTCAGTTCACAAGGGTAGAGAAGTTCAATCCCTGTGGATGGAACTTCAATCCATAAGGGTAGAAAAGTTCAATCCATGTGGATGGAACTTCAGTCCACATGGGTAGAGAAGTTCAATTCCTGTGGATGGAACTCCAATTCACAAGGGTAGATAAGTTCAATCCCTGTGGATGGAACTTCAATCTACAAGGGTAGAGAAGTTCAACTCCTGTGGATGGAACTTCAATCCATAAGAGTAGATAAGTTCAATAACTGTGGATAGAACTTCAGTACATAGGGCAGAGAAGTTCAATCCATGGGGATAGAACTTCAGTCCATAAGGGAAGAGAAGTTCAATCCATGTGGATAGAACTTCAGTCCATGTGGTTTGAACATCAATCAGTAGTATTTCAAACTTCAGTCCAGTAATCAGACTGAGGGGTAATTAATTCTTTTCAGTTAGGAGTATCTAATGACCTTATCTTGTAAAGAGCCAAAAGTGGCCTCAACTGTAAGACCAAAAAAAAATAGTGGCCGCAAAGCTAATACCAGTGTCAAAACTGGCCACTGGGCGAAAATTTTACTATTTTTATAGGTTGAGACTATGATTCAAGAATTTTGCATGTATTGTCTATTCCTTGTTAGACACTTTTAAAAGTGGCTACCTAACTAAATTTCTACGAAATTTTTGTGCTAACTAAGCATTTATGAACACGGTCTTAAAGTTCTGAGCTCTATTTTGGTGGTATCGAGATTTTGAGAAGTTATCATTAATTTTTTTTTTTAAAAAAATAATTATTCCAGCTGATTTAAGGATATATCACAGACAACTACTTTAATTTCATTTTGGGGTCCTACTCGAGTGCAGCGAAAACTTGATCCAATTTATCTTGTTGCAACAACATTTTGTTGTACACCATAATTTCTCCTCTTTCTGCGTTTATCCTCATCGTAATTGTCTCTATCGATTTCCGATGGAGTGGAAACAATCTTTCGAGTCCTATTCTCGCTGGCGAGATCACGGCAGTTATTGGACTTCAAGGCAAAGGTGAATTGCTTTATTGAAGAATAGATGTAGAACTAAAGTAAGATGTGCCAGCAGGCGGCTGACTGATAAGTTGATATTTTACCAACTTAAAGACTACTTTAAGCTTTTAATTTTTAATCCAAAGGCAATATTTGGTGTATTGATGTTATAAATTGCTTAGTTTCAGGTTTTAATGAGTTTGCATGATCATTGGTTACAGATTGAAACTAAAAAGCAAGAATTGGAGTCAAAGTGTGAAGTTCATGATGCCACAGATGAGGCGCCCCGCCCCGTCTCAGGCTTAGTGTTAGCTTGGATAAGCTTGAAGTTTTGACTGATGACCGAGGAACGGATTCAAAGGACCTGTTCCTTTGAATCACTGCAACTAAATAGATAATTCATGCAAAATCATTTAAGATGAAATATTATTAATTATCCTAAGTCTAATATTTATCTTGATAATTATGCAGGTCTAAACGTGATATGAAAAGATTGCATTAATTGTGGATAAGAGCTAAAAGATTTCGGGTAAATAAGTGAAGTGTTCAAGTAGGACTCAAACTCTTGGAAGCTTTAGAGTTTTAATTGATCAAGACTTCATGATTGCTGAAGCTATAAAACGAGGAGCAATTCAGCTATGAAGGTGTGCACAAATACAGAGAGAATCGAGCATAGCATTGAAAGAGTCTTTATCTTATTTGTGTAAACAGTAAGCTATAGTGAACTAAGTAAGAACCTGTTCCTTAGATTGAAGTTTGTCAAAGTTTAGTGTTTGTTCAACTGTAGTAGGTATTATCTAGTTGTATCTTTTCAGTTCAAGTCGAGTACTTGAAGAAACTTCACTGATCGTTAAAGAGATCGCTAGAGGATTAGAGTTAGTCTTATGTTAGTAAGAAGGTAGTCTTGTAACCAAGTGAGCCTTTTACATAGTGAAGTTGAAATCCTACTTAGAAGAGTAGGTCGTGGTTTTTTGATCCCTAGTTAGAGGTGTTTTTCCACGCTAATATTGGGTGCTCATTTACTTACAGTTTTAATTCTGCATATAAAATAGCAAAGGAACACATTTTATGAAACGACCTCGGTCAGTCGTTTCGGAAGTTAGGACTCCGATTGACGTGTCGATAATTTTAAAATATTCGTAATGTCCATTAGGACCTGTCTGTAAAATTTGAACTAAATCAGACCTCGTTTGGTAGGGATCGGAAGAAGGTTTCAGTTTTTATTTGCGATAAATATTAAGAAGAGATTTTCGAGCTCGGTTTTGCCGAATGAGCTCCGATTCGAAATCCGAAAGCGCCATTGGATTCGTATTATTATTTATGACCTTTGTGAACTTTCGAAAGTAAATTTCGATAGTGTTCGGCTAGTTTCCGCTAAAATGCCGAAAGTTAAATAGTTTGACTTCTTTTCCATTATATTCGCATCTTGAGTTTCGAGAGTCCAATTTGAGATCCGCTTTCGCGAGTATGTTACATATATTTTGTATAACTTGTATGCAAAAGTTGGAATTATTTCGAATATCATAGGATACCGTTTTAATTTTCATTGCAAAAAGAAAAGAAAAGAAAAGAAAATTAAAAAAAAAGACAAAAAGACAAAATTTAAAAGGTAAGAGGTGGTGGACTTTTAGTCAAAAGTCCACCCAACATAAACAGAGTACAAAAACGGGAAAAGGAAAACGCAGAAGGAGAAATGAAGACGCAGAGGCTAAGAAAAAATGCCAGAAAATGGGAAAAGGGGTCGGAGAAAAGTAGAATTTTTACCCTGAAACATTCAGGTAATAATCCTAATATATTATTTGAGTTTATCACGTGTGTTTAAATATATTTTGACGGTAGAAATTGAGATACTAGACATCGTCCTAATAAGTTCAATTAATAGTTTAAAGGGTCAAATGGACCCCGATAATGGAATTGATTATATATTCGTACTCAATGAGTTACGGGCAATATATAGATGTAATTTATTTGGGGTTTGGTTATGTGGCTTTGAACCCTGTATATAGGCTTGGCCTGCGTATTGCGTATGCGAATAGTGTATCAGGTTCCTACCTGGATTGCCCTAAGATGTGAGGAATGAAGCCTTTAGCCTAACTTGACATATTTTTATGCTTATTGAATAGAGTGGGATCGTTTGGCAATTAATTCAAAGGAAAAAGCGGTTGTTGAGTAATTGTGCTAACTTTGTAATAAGGTAAGTGTTTATATCCATTTCTTTGGAGGCACTTGGCCTCGTGGATTTTCTACCACGTGTTCCTTACGTGTGTAGCTGCCGATAGGCGTACTCATTACGCCTTAGCTTTGGATTTACGCTCCATTGTATCATATTGAGGGTAGGAGGATTCCGCTCCATTGTATCATATTGAGGGTAGGAGGATTCCGCCCCAAGAGCAGGAGTATTCCGCTCTTATGTCAGATATTGAGTGCAGGAGTATTCTGCCTCAGCTTTACATTATATTGGGTGCAAGAGTATTCCGCCCCAGGAGAGTGCAGGAGTATTCCGCCTCTGATTTATATTATATCGGGTGCAGGAGTATTCCGCCCCAGGAGCAGGAATATTCCGCTCCAGTTGGTTATCAGATTGGATTCCCCTCGAATGCAGGAGTATTCCGCTTCGGGATAGGATTACGGGCACATGTGACCCTTCGCATCCTATTTCATTTCATTTCATTTCCTTTCGTCTCACTTCATTTCATTCCATCTCAATTCATACCATTGTGTAGACTTACGGTACATGACTACTGTTCTGCTTATATATGCATTAGATATTTGTTTATATGTTTTTGGCACGCATCCTTGGTTGAGTTTATAAGTTTCTTACGTCTTTCCGGTTGTTATCTGGCTCTGTCTTTTTATAATTTAAATAAGAGGAATTTTATTTATCTATTTCTCCTCCCTGGCTAGCTAGCCTATTCTTTGAGGTGGCTAGTCTGCCCCACTTATTGAGTCCTTTTGACTCACCCTTTTTTTGTTGCTCGTTTCTTGTCTATGTATTTCATTTCGGCAGGTTCGCTCCAGGATTTAGTTTGCCACGTTGTGAAGGAGCGAAGACGACTTCAGCTGTCAGGGTGAGCCAGCTTTTATTCCGGATAGCCACCAGTTTATTGTTCATTATTTCAGTTGCATTTTGCTCCCTTCAGGAGGTATTTGTCTTCTTTTGTACTCTTAGATGTCTGGTCTGGATAGCCCTAAACCTAGCATGTTGGGTAGTCAGCTGTAATTTCTTTTGTACAGCTTAGAGGTATCAGTATGTCCGTGTTTTTACTTTAAGTCTTTTCCTTATTTGTAAATTGTTATTTTTATTTTCCTGATTTAATTGGTAAGGGTTCGCCCGACGAGTCTAGGGGAGGATGTCGGGTGCCGGCACGGCCTAACCGGATTCCGGGTCGTGTCAGTTGGTATTAGAGCCCGATTTAGAGTCTATCCAGACTAAGACAGTATCTAGTAGAGTCTCGCTGATGGGTACGTCGACGTCCGTACTTATCTACGAGAGGCTGTGATGGCATTTAGGAAGTTTCACTTCCTTTATTTCTGATCGTGCGTCAGTCTAGGATACAAAAGTATTTTCGTTAATTCCTTCGTGGTAATTGTGAAACCCTCGTGCGATAAATCAGCAAATCGTATGAGTTCAAGACGAAGCAGTCTGTCCTGGGGTTAGCACTGACGAAGCCCCGAGAGTTGTCGTGCTGACGATCCAGTCGCGCAGGACCCTGCTGTACGTGCTCGCGATGGGCTTGCCTTATGGTTCCCTTGGCTCTCTACGATGCTTTTACGAGTATCTTGGCGACGCAGATACCGCAAGAGTCTATTATTCGCTAGGCAGCCTACCAGGTTGCCGAAGATGGAGACGTTCGGTCTCAGCGAGCCCCTGTTCCAGTCCCTGATGTTGCCCCAGTAAATTATGTTCTATAAGCAGCACGTGTTGCGCCACCAATTGTTCTGGCTGGTTAGCCAGCGGAGGTAACGGTTAGATCTGAGTGCGCAAAGAGGCTGCATTATTTTACCCAATTGAATCTTCCGATATTCTTAAGCCATGCATCAGATAATCTAAATTTTTAAAATAAAACGATGTCAGCATATCCTTCAGGCTCTTGATTATATCGAGCGGTATGGTGTTGATTATTCTTCTTTCCAGTTTCAAGGTCCAGCCCTGGATTGGTGGACTGCTCTCTTATTAGCTAACTTGGTTCTGTTTTTCTTCTAGATTCATGGAAAAGTTCCTTTCGAGTGGCGAGCGAGATGAAAAGTGTTGCCAGTTTGAGTGGATTGGACAGGATAGCCTATCGGTTAGCCTGTTGGTGTTTCAGAATATGAGATTAAATTCTATAGAATGGCTGAATACGCATTAGAACTAGTCCATGAGCCTTTCGAGAGATTCAAAGATTTACTGATGACCTTGCTCCTTCCTTGAGATCCCAGATGGCTCGAGAGATTGAGGTCCAGGTTTCAGTTGATGTTGTTGTTAATATTGCTCAGAGGTACGAGGCATACCATAAGTTTGAGCGGGAAGAGTTAGAGCGGGAGAGCAAGAGATCCCGTGGCCCTAGTGGGTAACCATGATACCTCATTTGGAGGTAAGAGTTCTGATTATTTTGGGAGGTCACCTTCCAGGTTATCTCAGCTTGTAGAGCGTGATTCTCAAAGTGCACGAGTAGTTCATCAAGATTAGACCCAGTTTTTCTCTTTATAGCTATCAACAATCTTTCCAGCTTCCATTTTTAGTCGAAAAGGTGTTATCATTGTCATAAGTCTGGTTATCCTTTGAGGAGTTTTTCCTTATTTCGGCAAGTAGGTCGTCGTCCTTTCTCTCGGTCTCAGGCACCTGCACAGTCGCAGGGAATTTTATTTTGGTGTCAATCAGCTAAAGAAATTTCACGATCCAGTAAAGGTTGAGAGCGTGGTGGCAATTATTCTTCAGAAGGTAATTATTAGTATAACGGCTTAGTTCAGCCGCAGAGGCAGTTTTATGAACTACCAGTCTGGCAGGATGCTGAAGTATCCGAGGTAGTAGACCCTGAGATTTCTTCTTCTATTAAATGTGAGTAAGATTTGATTCTTTCGATCGATCTGGAAAAGGTGAGTCTTATCATGTTTCGACGGTTTTCTTGGATATTTTCGTAATTAAGAATCGGTTGCGATAGAGGGGTGAGTTTCTGATACGATTTATTCCTGGCATTTATGAGACCCTACTAGTTTATCTGATCTAAATATGAGATATTTGACGGTGAGTATTGCTATTGTCAGCTTGGCATCTTGTTATTGCACCTTCTATTATTATATCAAATTAGTATACCTCTCTTCTCGGAATTCCGTGTTGATAGGATAATGAGATCCTAATTCGTCACCATCAGGAAGTATTATCATTTCTTCCGGTGTAAAGTGGTTAGTAAGTAATATTCGATCTACGTATCTCCTCTTGGTTCGAAACGCTAGTAAAGTCATGTTATCCCATGAGCTTATCTGGATAATAAAAGGATTTTCTAGTAAATTGTCAGATTTTCTTCTTATTGGGAGGTTAAATTGGCATAGATGTCATTCCATAAAGCTTATTTAATGTCTATCTCTTCAATTGTGATTCTTTGGTTAGCCTGATTCGGAAGTAGTGTAGCTCTAGGAGCCAAGCAAATAAAAGGATGAGCTTCCTGAAGCTCTAATCATTTCTATCCTCGGTCCATTTCCATTTCTTCTTCGTCCGGCACTAGTGAGCTTGGGTGATTGGTAGCCGCTTGTGACGTTCCTTGTGTTGAGCCAGAGTACGTGTTATTGTAGCCGGTAAGCATATTATTATTTTGGATATCAGTTTATCCGGGTATCTATTCCCACGTATAGTATAGTGCTGGTTCTGTTTTTGCGGATTATCCAGTTTCAGGAGAAACTCTGCCGAAATTTTTATATAGAAGTACCATCCATCAGGCGGTGGTGTTTACCACAAAGGTATGGCATTGTGAACTTGAGAGTTGCAGCTGTTTGGCAACTCGAAAGGGTAGTTGGTAGCTTAGGTCTGCCTACGTTCAGCTTTTAGCTAAATCTTCTTTAGTCCAGCAGACGGTGCGAGGATGGTTATTCCTATTCAAATGACTGCATGAGTTTGTGCTTTAAGTGGAGGAGTCTTCCTCCAAATACTGAATGGTAATATTAAATCTCTGAGGTGTTGATACCACTTTTCTCACGACCCAAAGTAAGCCCACGGCAGAAATCTACAATGAGTATCGATCATTGCTAAACCCATTAATAATCGATTAATGATAGAGATAAGCTGGCAACCTGATTATATATATACGTACCTATCTGCTGAAAACATAAAGTCTGGAAAAATGACACGACTTTAACTTGCTGGCAATTAGAACATTGAGCCACAAATTCTTCTATGTCACACTTCATTCCATCCCACTAATAAATCTGCTCAAGATCATGGTACATCTTAGTCGAACCTGGATGAACAGTGTATTTAGAACAATGTGCCTCTATCATAATCTGTCCACGTAAATTTGCAACATCAGGAGCACAAAGTCTATCTTTATACATGAGAACACCGTCAGTAGTATCCATGTATGGCTACTCCAGTTTTCTTCTGGCTATCTGTCTGTATTCAACTAGAACTGGATCCTCATACTGACGCTGTTTTACTTTATGGAAATTTAGAGTTAAAGGTCTAGTGCAGCTTATCGACAATCCATGATATATCTCTTTCACACCTCAACTCTTTGAGAAGTTACTTTAGCGTTATAAGTGCACATGTAATCAACTCTGTTGCTGGTATTCTGCCTCAGCTGAAAGTCCAACTACATGTCTCTTTTATATTTACTTTTTCAAGTCATAATAATTCCAATTCAAAGACAATACCCTGAGGGAGATGTTCAGTTTGAAGATCATTCTTGGTCTACATCATACTATCCAGTAGTATTTGCATGATCCTTATCCTTATACGATAGACCCTGTTCAGATGAACCTTTGACATACATTGGGATATGAGTATCTACATTCCCACAAGGAGCTTGCGGAACAACACTAACATCAACTGAGATGTTGCATAGTGCATTCGTAAAAATAATATAGCCTGCATCAAATCATCTATAGTGAGTAGTGACAAGGTACTTCAAAAGCTTCCCCTATTGTATCAAGCGTGAGCTAATTCTTAATTCCATCGACTTGTTTTATATCACAAAGTATATCGACGAGCTGATTCCTCGGTAGAATTATATTAATCCATTCAGAGTTCGTGTATCTTTGTTTCAAAAATATAGAACTCTCCTCTCATGATCGAGGAAGGCTCAGTCTAGTCAGAATAAGCTCGGGCAATGGCATTAGAATATTATCCAGCTATGTTTTTATCCAAGAGTTCGATATGCGTGTTATAATTTTGATTCTGTAATCATGAGAAAAATTCTGTGGGATAGTTTATGAAAGTCGTGCAAGTTCTTTTCTTATCAGCGTGAATCTTGCTTTAGACTTAGGCTCGTTCGAGGACAAACGAGAGTTTAAGTGGAGGAGAATGAAACGACCTCGGTCAGTCGTTTCGGAAGTTAGGACTCCGATTGACGTGTTGATAATTTTAAAATATTTGTAATGTCCATTAGGACCTGTCTGTAAAATTTGAACTAAATCAGACCTCGTTTGGTAGGCATCGCAAGAAGGTTTCAGTTTTTATTGGCGATAAATATTAAGAAGAGATTTTCGAGCTCGGTTTTTGCGAATGAGCTCCGATTCAAAATCCGAAAGCTCCATTGGGTTCGTATGATTATTTATGACCTTTATGAACTTTCGAAAGTGGATTTCTATAGTGTTCGGCTAGTTTCCGCTAAAATGCCGTAATTTGACTTCTTTTCCATTTAAATTCGCATCTTGAGTTTCGGGAGTCCAATTTGAGATCCGCCTTCACGAGTATGTTACATATATTTTTTATAACTTGTATGCAAAAGTTGGAATTATTTCGAATATCATAGGATACCGTTTTAATTTTCATCGTGAAAAGAAAAGAAAAGAAAATTAAAAAAAAAGACATAAAATTTAAAAGGTAAGAGGCGGTGGAATTTTAGTCAAAAGTCCACCCAACATAAACAGAGTACAAAAACGGGAAAAGGAAAGCGCAGAAGGATAAATGAAGACGCAGAGGCTGAGAAAAAATGCCAGAAAATGGGAAAGGGGGCCGGAGAAAAGTAGAATTTTTACCCTGAAATATTCAGGTAATAATCCTAATATATTATTTGATTTTATTACGTGTGTTTAAATATATTTTGACGGTAGAAATTGAGATATTAGACATCGTCCTAATAAGTTCAATTAATAGTTTAAAGGGTCAAATGGACCCCGATAATGGAATTGATTAGATATTCGTACTCAGTGAGTTACGGGCAACATATAGATATAATTTATTTGGGGTTTGGTTATGTGGCTTTGAACCCTGTATATAGGACTGGCCTGCGTATTGCGTATGCGAATAGGGTATCAGGTTCCTACCTGGATTGCCCTAAGATGTGAGGAATGAAGCCTTTAGCCTAACTTAACATATTTTTATGCTTATTGAATAGAGTGGGATCGTTTGGCAATGAATTCAAAGGACAAAGCGGTTGTTGAGTAATTGTGCTAACTTTGTAATACGGTCTTTGGAGGCACTTGGCCTCGTGGATTTTCTACTACGTGTTCCTTACGTGTGTAGCTGCCGATAGGCGTACTCATTACGCCTTAGCTTTGGATTTACATTGTATATTATATGTTATGTCCTATTGTTGGTATTGCAATGAGGATCTGAGCATTGTACCCTGGCTGTAAGTTGGCATCTACTTCCCGGCTGTCGATGAGAGTCCCGCGCCGGTAAAGGGTTATTACTGCATCACATTGCATTCATATGCATTATATGTCATTCATATGCATTACATTGCATATCATATTGGGTGCAGGAGTATTCCGCCCCAGGAGCTGGAGGATTCCGCTCCATTGTATCATATTGAGGGTAGGAGGATTCCGCCCCAAGAGCAGGAGTATTCCGCTCTTATGTCAGATATTGAGTGCAGGAGTATTCTGCCTCAGCTTTACATTATATTGGGTGCCGGAGTATTCCGCCCCAGGAGAGTGCAGGAGTATTCCGCCTTTGATTTATATTATATCGGGTGCAGGAGTATTCCGCCCCAGGAGCAGGAATATTCCGCTCCAGTTGGTTATCAGATTGGATTCCCCTCGAATGCAGGAGTATTCCGCTTCGGGATGGGATTACGGGCACATGTGACCCTTCGCATCATATTTCATTTCATTTCATTTCCTTTCATCTCACTTCATTTCATTCCATCTCAGTTCATACCATTGTGTAGACTTACGGTACATGACTACTGTTCTGCTTATATATGCATTGCATATTTGTTGATATGTTTTTGGCACGCATCCTTGGTTGAGTTTATAAGTTTCTTACGTCTTTCCGGTTGTTATCTGGCTCTGTCTTTTTATAATTTAAATAAGAGGAATTTTATTTATCTGTTTCTCCTCCCTGGCTAGCTAACCTATTCTTTGAGGTGGCTAGTCTGCCTCACTTATTGAGTCCTTTTGACTCACCCTTTTTTTGTTGGTCGTTTCTTGTCTATCTATTTCATTTCGGCAGGTTCGCTCCAGGATTTAGTATGCCACGTTGTGAAGGAGCGAAGACGACTTCAGCTGTCAGGGTGAGCCAGCTTTTATTTCGGATGGCCACCAGTTTATTGTTCATTATTTCAGTTGCATTTTGCTCCCTTCAGGAGGTATCTGTCTTCTTTTGTACTCTTAGATGTCTGGTCTGGATAGCCCTAAACCTAGCATGTTGGGTAGTCAGCTGTAATTTCTTTTGTACAGCTTAGAGGTATCAGTATGTCCGTGTTTTTATTTTAAGTCTTGACCTTATTTGTAAATTGTTATTTTTATTTTCCTGATTTAATTGGTAAGGGTTCGCCCAACGTGTCTAGGGGAGGATGTCGGGTGCCTGCACGGCCTAACCGGATTCCGGGTCGTGTCATTTTAAGGAACTGGTCTTTAAAACAGTAAAGTGGTGTATCTTGGGAAATAACATTGGTATTAGAGCGGGCTATCCTTGAAAAGGCTAACACCTAGGATTAGATGAGTACATCACAGGAGAGTAGTGAGGGTCAGTCAATGGTTAGAGCACCTTTTTTCAATGGAAAATACTACTAATGGTGGAAGTAGAGGATGAGAGATCATCTTCAAGCTGAGGACTACGAGTTATGGGACATAGTGACTGAAGGTCCCATGATTCAAATGAAAAAGAATGCTGAAGGAAATGATGTTCCCAAAATCAGAAGAGAATGCAATGCTGAAGACATAAGGCAATGGGAAAAGAATGCAAAAGCTAGGAAGTGGCTTGTTGGTGGACTCAGTCCTGACGAGTGCACTAGAATTAGAGGGTATACCACTGCAAAGGAAATTTGGGATGCTCTACAAGTTGCACATGAAGGAACAAGTCAGGTAAAAAGGTCTAGAGGTACACTTCTTTTTTCTGAATATGAAAGCTTTAAAATGAAAGAAGGAGAATCAATTTCTGAAATGTATATTAGATTTAATGCCATTGCATCTGAACTTATTTTTTTAGGAAGGGTTTTAACTGTAAAAGATAGAGTAGAAAAAATCCTAACTAGGGTTCTTCCAGATTCTTGGGAGATCAAAGCTTGTGCTATCATAGAAAGCAAAGATCTGACCACCTTATCCTTAGATGAGTTTATAGGTAATTTAAAAACTTATGAACTAAGGAAAAAGGTTAAAAACATAGGAGAACCTGTTAAAATTGAACCTAATCTAGCCTTGCCTGCTGCTGATAAGCCTATTGATAATAAGGAACTGGTCCTTATCGCTAAAAGTGTTCAAAGATATTTGAATAAGAAAAAGGGGGCTAGTGGACAGGGTAGGTCTTCTAACATGAAACAGGCTGGAGAATACTTTAAATATGGCAGCATGGAGCACTACATCAACAAATTTCCAATTATGGAAGGAGAATGAAGGAAGAGATATATTGAGGAAAGGAAAAAGGCTAGGTAACAGGTCCGAAAGAAAAGTGGAAATCCCAACGCAATGGTTGCAGGATGGTAAGACATTGAGGATGAAGTATCTGATGTTGATCTGGATAAGGATCTTGCTCTAATGGCTCTTGAGGACTCAGATAATGAAGAAGATGCTGAGGTATTTGTTTCTAAACTTAGAGAGAAATTAGTTAGAGTATTTCATACTGTGCTAAATGAGTTTAAATTTCTAAGGGATGGA
This sequence comes from Petunia x hybrida, assembly GCA_037355625.1. Classification (NCBI taxonomy): domain Eukaryota; kingdom Viridiplantae; phylum Streptophyta; class Magnoliopsida; order Solanales; family Solanaceae; genus Petunia; species Petunia x hybrida. Next base: position 1,219,265 of record JBBBVM010000662.1, on the reverse strand, counting down.
AAAAATCAATTGCATGATGAAATTGAAACTCTAGGAACTGAATATAAAAAGGCCGTAATTAAAAATGACTCTCTGAAAAGAAAAATTAGCATGCTTGAGGAACAGGTCCTCACACTTGAATCAACTGTTCAGGAACTGGAAAATGTTAAAATAGTTGAAAAAGGTAAAGGCATTGCTAATTCTCATCAGATTGTTGCTGAAGAGGAACTGAAAATCACAGTTGATGAACTGTGCAAGAAAGATGAAAAGATAAGATCTTTGGAAGAGGCCTTAGTTAAAAGAAAAATGGAGTTGGGAAAAACTGTGAAATGGAACAAGTCCTCTGAAGCACTAGAATGGTTACAGGAAAATCATAGTAGTAATAGGAAGGGTATTGGATTCGTGAAATCGTAGTCTTCATCTAAATGGGATCCAAAACGTAAGTACCTATCACTTCCTAAAAACTGGCTATGCACTCATTGTGGGAACACTGGTCACTTGAAGGAGAATTGTCAATCTCTAAAAATGGTTGCACAGAGGAACATGTCCTATAAACCAGTTCAAAATTCTATGAGTAAGAAAAATGTTTGCACAAAGAAACCATTACCATTCTGGGCTAGGAGAGATCTGATTCATCCTTGAGTCGAGCATAGCATTGAAAGAGTCTTTATCTTATTTGTGTAATCAGTAAGCTATAGTGAACTAAGTAAGAACCTGTTCCTTAGATTGAAGTTTGTCAAAGTTTAGTGTTAGTTCAACTGTAGTAGGTATTATCTAGTTGTATCTTTTCAGTTCAAGTCGAATATTTGAACAAACTTCACTGATCGTTAAAGAGATCACTAGAGGATTAGAGTTAGTCCTAGACTAGTAAGAAGGTAGTCTTGTAACCAAGTGAACCTTTTACATAGTGAAGTTGAAATCCTACTTGGAAGAGTAGGTCGTGGTTTTTTTATCCCTAGTTAGAGGGGTTTTTCCACGCTAATATTGGGTGCTCATTTACTTACAGTTTTAATTCTGCATATAAAATAGCAAAGGAACACATTTTAAGGAACTGGTCTTTAAAACAGTAAAGTGGTGTATCTTGGGAAATAACATGATGGAGTGAGTTTGAGATGAGCATGATGGGTGAACTCAAATTTCTTTTTGGGTTTACAAATTAAGCAAACCTCAAATGGAACTATGATCCATCAACAAAAATATGTTAAGGAATTACTTAAAAGGTTTGATATGGATAATGCTAAAGAAATTGATACACCTATTGCCATTGCCACTAAATATGATCTTGATGAACATGGAACTTCAGTTGATAAAAAATTGTATAGAGGTATGATTGGTTCCTTACTTTATCTAACTGCTAGTAGGCCTGACATTGTGTTTAGTGTTGGTCTATGTGCTAGGTTTCAATCAGATCCTAAGGAATCTCATTTGAAAGCTGTTAAAAGAATATTGAGATATCTGAAAGGAACAGGTCCCTTGGGACTTTGGTATTCAAAAGGTTGTAGTTTTAATCTTGTTGGTTATACTGATGCTGACTATGCAGGTTTCCTTGTTGATAGAAAAAATACCCCAGGTATGGCACATTTTCTTGGTGAGTGTTTGGTTTCTTGGGAAACCAAGAAACAAAATTCAGTAGCACTTTCCACTGCTGAGGCTGAATATGTGGCAGCTGCCTCTTGTTGTTCATAATTGCTATGTATTAAACAACAATTACAAGATTTTGGTGTTGATGAGGAACTGTTCCTATCTTTTGTGACAACACTAGTGCTATTAGCATGACAAAAAAATCCAGTGCATCACAAAAGAACCAAACACATTGATATAAGATATCATTTCTTGAGAGATAACTATGAGAAGGGTTTGATCACTATAGCATTTTGTCCTACTGAAAAGCAAATTGCTAACATTTTTACAAAAGCTTTAGGAAGAGATCGTTTTGAAAGAAATAGGTTGGAATTAGGGATGATTAAATTCGCCTAAATTCATCAGTACTTTATTTCAAAACTTGGCTAGAAAAGTGCACTTAAAATGAATTTTTATCAAGTCAATTTGAATTCTTCAGTCCAGTTTAATACTTCATTGTATACTCTTATGCCATAATTTCTTTTTAGAGTTGCTAAAATTGAATGATGTTACCCTTATGCTCTTAGAATTTCAGATTGAGCAGAAGTGTTTCAAATTAGAAGGACACTGATTTTTCGTGTTAAAATCAGGTATGTACTCTCTATTATTCATATATCTTAGAAGATTAAGGCTATAGGTAACTGGTAATTAGGATAAATCCCACTGAGAATCCTAATCATATCCAACATGCATATGAGTCCCATCGGAGGAACAGTTCCCAATCAGAGTAGGTAACTTGAAAGCCTAACTGCTCTTTTTCGGGGAGACTCCCAAGAGTCCTTTAACGGCTGAATGTCTTTCAATGAGGTGATTGTGATCGTCTCCCACTCAACCTCCACTACATATTTCATTCGATAAATACACTCCTCCTTCCTCATTATTCTTTCACTTTGTTTTAAATTCACTTTGTTTTAAATTGCACTCTCAAAATTTCAGAAATAATAATAACATATCTATTGAATCGTATTGCTAGAATGTCTCTTTCTCCTGAAAATTCATCATCCCTACCCACTTCTGATCATCCACAAATTCCCAACCCTCCTTTACCCATGGACACTACAAACCCAAACCCTGAAATTCCTGAAAATAACCCAGAAGAACCCAACCTAGAAATTCAGGGGGAAGGACCAGTTCCCACTGCTGAGTCAATTGTTGAACAGGTTGAGGACTTGTCAATGGAAATGATCATTTATCAGTATCAGGTAAATTATGCCTCTCCCTTAAATATAATTGTGGATGAAGGGGAAAAGGAAGAGGTTTCTGGAGTTGTTCCTGAGGGGGGAGGTGAAATATTAAACAGTTGGAAGCACCCATGCATGGGTCATCTGGGTCTCCAGAAGGTTGCTTTTAGAGTACCCATGGAGGATGTGATAGATGTTGATGATCCTATCAGTGACAGTGATAGGCCTCTTATTGATTTAATTAACATTAGGAGCTTAAAAGGAAAACTTGCTAGGAAAGGACCCACAGATAACAAAATGTCTGCTGAAATTGCTGCTAAATTAAAGAAAATCAGTGACAATTATAAGCCAGGTCTCAAGAAAAAGGGTGAAAGTTCCTCTAAGGCAAAAGGACCTATTCTTTATGTCTCTACTCCTGCTAGTGGGGTTAGGAGGATAAGGAGTGCAGTTAAGGCTGCTGATGAGAACTTGGTTGCTGCTATGTAAAAGAAGCAGAAAATGGAAAGGAAAACAGGTTGTTGATTCTGTTGAGGAAGAAGAAATTGAGTTTGTAGAAAATGAGAGGGATGTTGTGGATGATGAAGATGATAAGATGGAAGATGTAGAGGTAGTTGTGCCTCTGTCTAAGTAAAGAAAAGCTGCACATGGGCGTGTGACAAGGAGCTCTGTGAAGGCTGCTGCAGTGCAATCCTCTAAAAGGACCAGGTCCTCAAATAGAACCATGGTTGATGAAAGTTCTGATTCATGTTCTGATGAATCATTTGCTGGTGAGGACAGTGAGAGTGAGGATGAGGGAGATGAGGTGCAACGATGTGTCCATGAAGACATTTTGACTAGGAAAGTTCTGAAAGGCAGGGTTCTCTCTGTTGACACCCAATTTTATCCCAAAATTTTCTTAAAGTAAATAAATTATTGCAATATTTTATAATTTAGGTTAAATTTGAAAACTAAAATAAAAAAGTAATAGCAAAAGAAAATCAATTAATTTTTTTGAAGAAAAAGAGGCCAAATGTGAAAGATGCAGCCCTAATTCTACCCACCCCGCGCAATCCCTTTAGTTCCTAATCTATTCTCAGAGGAGGGCAAAAATTGCTTTTTACACCTTAAATCCAGCCTATTTCCGCAAATAGACATATACATACACATAAAACATTACTTACCCGCACCGGCCATTTTTGTTTTCCTAAGACCCGATCCACTTCCCCTTTCCCCTAAAATCGAACCCTAATCTCCCAAATTTTTCCCTCCCAAATCTCAACTACAACTAGTCCAAAAAATCGTACCCGCTTGTCTCCCCCCCCCCCCTCCCCCCGCGACCCCACTTCAAAACCCAGCTGTGGAGATAGTACAATCAAGAAATCTCAAGCGTCCAAAGCTGTGCGAGATAATCCAAGCCGTAAAATCGACCCAACGGGCATTCTTTGAAAGATAAGGGTGGAAAGCGTACGATTCTTGAGGGAATTGACGATTTTCACCCCTATTTTTCAAGTGAAATGTCCATTTTGGAGTAAATTTGAGTTTCAAACCAAAATCATAAAACCCTAGAGGCGCAGGTATATAATCATCTTTTTCTCATTTTGGTGGGGGGGTTTTTTTTTATATCATAAAAAGAGAGGCAGAGTTTCTAAGTTTTAAGGGGGAAATTAGGTTGAAAAACTGGGAGAGAAAACAAAAGAGGCCGAGCTTATAAGCATTTGCCAGTTTATATCTTGAAAGGGGAAAAAAAAACATATAGCATTTTTAGTTTCCGTTCAAACATGGCTTTTACTTTCGTGTCGTCGCTTCGCTCTTAGAGTCGTCGTCTTTGTTTCGAGCTGTGTCGCTTTGGGCCGAGCCTCAGTTTATTACATTGCAACAGGTCAGTTTTCTTTTTTTTTTCTTACATGTTACAAAGCATCCTTTCTTGATGATTGTGTATATGTATGATATGAAATCGATGTTTTTGCGGTGTGATGCATTTTTCTTCTTGAAAATCTGTCTTAAACTAAAATTTTAACCTTTATCATTCTATGTTGTTTGTAAAAACAGTCGCGCTCTATTGTCTCCATTAGTCCTGCTGGTTTTTAAGACTAAAAGAAGTAAATGCAGGCCTTTGAAGTGGGTGTTTGGTTCTTGCTCTGCTTTTAGTTGTTTCTGTTTGTTCAATAAGTTGATAGGGCCTGAGTTTTGGTGCCTTCGCAGCATTAGTAGAAAGAGGTCGGGGTGGCTTTAGTTTAGGTTGGCTGGAGGCTGGTTTTTCAGGTCTGATTGGCTATGCAATTTAGTGAGGAAGTCTGGGTAAGCTCAGGGGTTCAGGGATCTAGGGTTGCTCTTGGTTTTATTTGAGTTTCTGGAGGGAGATGCAATGTCTGGCTTAGGTTCTAGAGTAGTTCTGGGAATGCAGTAGGGTCTTAGTAGCAGCTCTGTGAGTGTATGAGGGATGTTTGTCTGTTGGTTCTGAGGTAAAAAAGGGAGGCAGAGTTTGCCTGGTGCTTTGCAAATGTTTGGCGTTTGTTTTGGGCTTGGTTCTGTGATGAAAATTCTAGGAGTGGTGTTACGTGATGTGAGGGGCTGTTTTCTGTGAGGGTGCAGGGATTAAGCTGTGAGAAATAGAGGTCTAGTTCAGGATATTAGTTCCATGTTTGTTTGAAGGCTTGCAGGTGTTCCAAGTGTCTTTGTGTGTGAATGAGAGGGCATATGATAGTGCAAGCTTAGGAGCAGTTCATTTGTTGTTGTTTCTTGTTTTTCTCAGGGGGTTCCAGTTTGTTTAGGGTAGTTTAAGGGGTTTGTTTCCTGGTCCCATATGTTCAAGGATTGGAGTGTTTGCTTGGCTTGAGTCTGGTCAGTTTTAATGGTGTGAAGGAGAGGGCTTGGTGGTCTATTAAGTAGGTTGTAGGTGTGTGAGTGTCTGCATATGCGTGTGAGTAATGGTGCAGGTTATCTATTTCAGTGTGTGTGCATAATGTGTGTATGTATCCAGGCAATGTGTGTGTATGTGTGCAGACCTACGTATGTGTTGACGCGTGTGTGAAAAATGGTCTGTGTAAGTAGAGGTCTGTGAGGTGGATGAAGCATTGCAGACTGTTCCTGATTTTTCTCTATGTTGTTTCATGTCAATTGAGATATTGTTTGGTCTATAAGATAACTTTTTGTGTTAGCTCTTCAAACAGTTTCAAAGATGGGATTCTTGGAAGGATTTAGTTCTACATATACTAATTTTGCTCGAACCTGCTTCCTGGTGGTTATGCATGTAAATATGTTTTTTTTTTTTTTTGTGAAAGTTGTAGTAGTTGTCAACTCAGACCCTGAGTGATTCATTTAAAATGGATACATCTGCTATGGTTGAATTGTGCAAATTGATAAGCAGATATTTTCTCTGGTTATAATATTTTAAGTTGCGTCTGTTAATTAGAATAAAGGATGTTTCTGTTCTCAACTTATCAGTAGATTGGAACTTGCTTTTGTTTAAGAAGTTTATTATAAAAGAAGTCATTTCTTGCTTTGGTACTGATTAGTATGGAGTTCTAATTTCCATTTTTGCGTATAACTATGGAAGACTTTTTCTTTTGTTCTAAGAAATGAGTTTAAGGAAAATGAGCTTTGTGTTTCCAACTGTTTCTTCCTAAAGGACCCTGTGCAGTTTGGTAAATTTTGTCAAGTCTTTAGTTCTTCTTGTCAGTATATCGCCTGCTATCTCTTAAGACAAGAAGAAATCATGAACTGTTTGTTTTTCTCGGGTTGAAGTTGCTAAGTTTGATGGACCTCTATTTCTTTATTAAAATTTGTTTGGTGAATTGTTTAGTTTCATTCTTTTGCTTAAATTTAGATAAGTATATCTAATCCTTCATGCACTTGCTAATCCTTATCATTTCTTTTCTTTGACATGCACTCCTGGGAGCGAGTTTGAGTGTCTAAACTCATAAATTGGGATGGCATGCATTGGGAAGTTATTTGACCCACCCCGCATTTTCGGTACTTGATATCCCCGAAAATGTAAAAAAGCGAGAAAAGAAAAAACGAAAAACTCTAAATTCAAGGCTCAGTGATTGAGTTACCAAATCTGGGTTCTATCTTCTAAATTTCATCTTTCCCGCCTCCTTTAGAAAAACATGTTTTAGGAGCCCTGTAGAATAGAAATGGTATTTGAATTGTGAATAATTACTGTAAATTACTTAAATTATTTTTATATGAATGCTTTGTATCATTTCTTTGCGAATCGCCAATTAATTTATGGATGTTTAGAATCATTTGTCAATTAATGAGTGCAAAATCAAATTCGACTAAAAATCGTACCCTCGTCATAAGTCGCATTTGAATTGCTTCTTTATTTATTACATTAAATATTCAATTATTTATTTATCTAATCTAATTTATTTATTTAGTTAATCAATTAAATTTTAATCCTTTATTTATTTATTTACTTAATCTAATTTATTTAATTTCAATTAATCATTTATTTAATTAATTAAACATTTATTTATTTATTTATTTAATCAATTATTATTCATTTACTCCTTTATTTAATTAAATTGATATGTATTCATTTATTAAGTTATTTATTTTCTTATTTATTTATCTATTTATTCAATCAATTAATTAATCCTTTATTATTATCCAATTATTTATCTAGTTTGCTTTATTTAATTATCTAACTTTATTTAACCTTTACTTATTCTATTAGTTAATCAATTGATCATTATTTCATTATTCATTTAATTAATCTTAAATTGGGTCATTTATTTATCTAAGTATCGGCATAATTAAAATCTTATCTTATTTATATTATTCCTATTATACTTATATAAAATTAGCTTTATATACTTATTATCCTTAACAAATTCGTGAAAACCGCCGGATTAACCGCATTTAGCGGATTTTCGAAAGTGCTCCCGCTAGGGACCTTCTTTCGAATTTAATAGAACCACTTACCTAAGAATCTCTGATTTTTAATAATTTCCTTTTTAATAAGAAATAAAATTGCACTCTTTAATTAGCTTAGGTTCCTAATAATCTTTAAATTAGGTGGCGACTCCAAAGAAACCCTTTGGAGTCCCATTTTGTTGAAATACGTCCCGTTGCATACTTGTGTGCTTTTTCGGGATGGTTCAACACTCTCTGATGTGGATGAAGAAGGTATGGTCTGGTTGTTGCAGAAACTGCAGGTTCAAGGCTGGAAGGAAATGGTCCTTCAGATCAAGGGCAAGTTTGCAAAGGAAATGGTCCAGGAGTTCTACAAGAACTGTTCTATAAAGAGAGACAGAATCACCACCTTTGTTCATGACCATGAAATCACCTTTGACACTAAAGAGCTGGGTGAACTGCTGGGGATTCCATTTGTGGGATATGAGAGCTACATCAAGAAAGTATGGCCTGATTTGACCAACTTGCCTACTGAGTTGGAAATTACTAGAAAATTTGCTGAGAATGATGAAGAAGAAAAACCAAGGGCTGTGCAGAAGAGTGAAATGCACCCTCAGCACCAAGTGCTGTTTGAATTTGTGAACAAAATTATGCTGCCAAGGCAGGAGAAAAGAGGGATTGCCAATTTTATTGACCCGGTCCTTATGGAACTGCTTGACACTGATAAGCAGATCAATTGGCCCAGGTTCATGATTCACTTGATCAAAAGGGTTGTTACTGGGAAGAAAAAGCACTCTTTGCCCTTTGGCTTCATCCTGACTGATTTGTTTGCCCAATTGAACATTCCTTTGGAGGGGGTAGTTAAGGCCACAAAGAAGGAGAAGTTTGGATGTGCTACCCTGATCAGCTATGATATAACTGTTCAAGCTGATCCTCCACTGGCTGGTGTTGGCAAATAACCTTTGAACAATAAGGTGAGGGCATTGAGGCAACAAGTTGCCATACTAGCTGCTGAAATAGCAAGGTTGGAGGAGGAGAAGAATTACTGGAAGGTAGAGGCTACAAAGCCAAAGGAGACAAATGAGGGTATGCTCAAGCAAATGTTTGAGTTGCTGAACAAGTCTCAAGGACCTGGTCCTTCCACATCCCGATCATCTTAGCCATAAGCCATCTTTTTTCCAGTGGGATTTAGACTAGTTCTAGTGCCTTAGTCTTTTCCTTTTCTAGTTTTTGAATAATTTTGTAGTACTTGCTTGTATCCCCTGGTTTAACCTTTTCTTAATGATGACTTGTCTTCGATGGCTAATATCATTGTTTTGCAGTTGCTTTAGTCTGAATTGTGTTTGCATTTTGAGTTACCTCAATGGCCATGTGCTGATTATTCTAATACTTGGCCTATTTTTTTTATGCAACCTTTTCAATGATGCCAAAAGGGGAAAGAGTAAGTCTGATTTTGCGAGAACTTTATACCTAATTGACAATCTGATCCTTAATGATACAATAAGTCTTTACTAATTGCTTTTAAGTTTCAAGTTGCACTTCAGGACATGCACCTACGCTTATGAGTTTGGCATCATCAAAAAGGGGGGAAATGTTAGCTTGGATAAGCTTAAAGTTATGGCTGATGACTGAGGAACGGATTCAATGGACCTGTTCCTTTGAATCACTGCAACTAAATAGATAATTCATGCAAAATCATTAAAGATGAAATATTATTAATTATCCTAAGTCTAATATTTATCTTGATAATTATGCAGGTCTAAACGTGATATGAAAAGATTGCATTAATTGTGGATAAGAGCTAAAAGATTTCGGGTAAACAAGTGAAGTGTTCAAGTAGGACTCAAACTCTTGGAAGCTTTGGAGTTCTAATTGATCAAGACTTCATGATTGCTGAAGCTTAAAACGAGGAGCAATTCAGCTATGAAGGTGTGCACAAATACAGAGAGAATCGAGCATAGCATTGAAAGAGTCTTTATCTTATTTATGTAATCAGTAAGCTATAGTGAACTAAGTAAGAACCTGTTCCTTAGATTGAAGTTTGTCAAAGTTCAGTCTTAGTTCAACTATTGTAGGTATTATAGAGTTGTATCTTTTCAGTTCAAGTCGAGTACTTGAAGAAACTTCACTGATCGTTAAAGAGATCACTAGAGGATTAGAGTTAGTCCTACGTTAGTAAGAAGGTAGTCTAGTAACCAAGTGAGCCTTTTACATAGTGAAGTTAAAATCCTACTTGGAAGAGTAGGTCGTGGTTTTTTGATCCCTAGTTAGGTGGGTTTTTCCACGCTAATATTGGGTGCTCATTTACTTACAGTTTTAATTCCGCATATAAAATAGCAAAGGAACACATTTTAAAGAACTGGTCCTTAAAACAGTAAAGTGGTGTATCTTGGGAAATAACACTTAGGCAGACCACCTAAGGAAGAAACAGAGACTTGAAACTTGAAGAATAACTTAAGGCGCCCCCGCCTTGAAGCCTAAGAGGTCCGCCTGGAGACAAGTCATGAAGGACGGACTGCCCTGACTTAGGGGCGGAGCACCCAACAAACTTCAGAGAGTTCAACATTTGGAACTCAGAGAGGGGTGGATCGCCCCTCTGTTTGGGCGGACCGCCCAAGCATTGTTACTGCATTTCTAGCTTAGTATAAATAGCAAAAGCTAGGGTTTTAACATTATCACATTCCATATCACGAACATTCTCTTAGAGGAAATTTTGGAGAACAAGTAGAGGGCTTTTCATTACATTGTAAGCTTATTAACTTGTACTTTTGAATCTTGATACATATATCAATTCAAGATCTATGTATGAAATCATTTCTTTATTTCACTACATGTTTCTTCCTTTGATTCAAACCCCTAGTATGAGTAGCTAATTTCATAACTAGGGGTGTAAACACACTATAAGTGGTAGAAAATCAATGGGTGTTCCGTAGATTCACCAACTATATCACAAGTATCAATTATCCAACTCTCCATTACAATAACATCAAAATCATAGTATCCATGATATTAGGGTTTCTTATCTACTTTGCTAATTAAAGACTCGGGAGAGATTACTTAGTGTAGGATAGTGGAGTTGGCAAGGATTTGGATTGATAGGTTTTTTCATAGACTAGCCCATCTAAAAGGAGTTACACTCGAAAGAATTCTCTTTTTCTTGGGTCCATGAGTAGTGCTTTATGCACGTAACTATGGCTTTGGCGAGCATAGTAAAGTAGATCCCTCTTAGGCCGGGGGGATTCTAGGGATTACATTAGAACGACTCGACCATAATTATACTTGTGTTAGGAAGATGAACTTACTTCACCCGTTGATTGGAGACCAATATTTACCCCTAGCCTCTTAATATAGAATTAATTACTTGCTTTAATTTGTATGCATCGTAGTTTAACATAGAATTAATCAAACAACCCTATTTCTAGGACTCATAACTAAACTTCATTTGAATTTCTAGTTGCGACTCTCTTACTTGACAAGCTACTTCCCTTGAAAAATCGATCCCGACTCACATCGAGTATTATATTTTGACGACCGTCCCTCACCATTAATGGTGTAGGATTGAGCGCGGATCAAATTTTGGCGCTGTTGCCGGGGAACAATTGGCGTATTAGAGTAGTTTGAGGAGTTGAAATAGTTGTCTTAGACCTAAACTTTATGAATTTCTGTCTTGTGAATTGTGAATATTTATTTGTGTGTAGTGCTTACTTGCGTTAGTTAGTTTAGCTTTGTGGTCATTATCTTGAAATGGTATCATGAAATGAAAATCCTTATGTGAATGATCCTTGTCCTTATTGTGGAGGACCCCACTATTTTCAAGATTGTCAAATAGTTTCCAGGAACAAGTTGTGTGCACCTACTCAATCCTTTGAGTGAAACATCTATCGTGAGTGTGGGGGCCAAAATGGTCATTGGGATTGTTGTCCTAATATTTTTTATTCGTCTCCTAATGATTTTTATGATAGTGCTAATGGGGCTTATGAGTTTGATAGGTCCAATAGAATCATTAATATTGAACTTGATCAATGGCAATGCATCCAAGAAAAGTTTCAAGAAGAAATAGACTTATCCACTTCACAAGAAAAATGCACTCATAGTAGAAGATGTGAATTTTTGATGCAACAGATACATGAATGTAATTGTGAGAATGACGAAGCACTCAAGGAGATAAAAGAGAAGATCTACTAAAATTTCTTAGCAATTCACAACTTGGAGGTTCAATTAAGCCAATTGATTGACACTTTCAATGATCAACAAGTTAAGGATGTTTCCAAATTTCAAGAAGAACTTTATGTGGAAGATGAGCTTGAGTTCCTAGAAGAAAATCTAGAAAAAGAGGAAATTGTTGTTGAAGATGATGCCCAAGAGAAAGAAAATGCACTAGAGGGGTTTAAGATGAAATAATTTTGAATTAGGTCCCTGTTCAAACTTGAAAGATCTGCAGCCTGTAAGTTTTGTGATTACAACTAATTAGACTTCATTGTGTGAATTAAGCTTTAGCCAAATGTGAGTTTGAAGTGGCGTGGTATGTCAGGATCTTGTCTTGATCTTAAGAGGGGTTAGTTATTAATGTGAACCTTGTTCTTTTTTGGAGTCCTATCAATGGTCGTCTGGTGAATTTTCTGGACAGGAACTTGGAGCTTTAATTTTTCTCGCCTTATGTTTCATTCCAAGGTAACATGTTTGAGTTGTTTGATGCTATAACTAGTTGTAAGCAGTGGAAATTGAAAGCATAGGTAGCTGAGTCGTATTGAGTATGTAAGTGAAGGAGGGAGGAATCTAATTCTTGTTTGAATGATTTTTGGGATATGTTCTGTTAGGTGTCTCACATAAATGAATGATTTGTTTTATATTCGTGTTAAGTGGGTATGCTCCGTAGAAGCTGTGCATAATTTTTGTGAAGTTTTGTGATAATGAACAATCTTGGATGGGGAATGAGATTTTTGTCAATCTGTAAGCCTGGATATAAATGAGGCTGAATGATTCTTATACTTATCGATGTTCCTTTTTATGCAAATGTGATGGTGGAATTTAAAGTAAGACAGGAAAGCTTTTGTTGTTAAAATGATGTCTCCTTCGAAATATTGCAACTGCACAGAGAACAAATTATTTGCATAAACTTCAGCTTTTAGAGTTCTGATAATTCCTTTGGTTCAAATGATGCTTGATAACTTGTTAGCCTTGTCTGTACCATACTCTTACTTGTGAATATCCTTGTTAGGTACCTGTTGATAGAAAATGGATTCTAGTTCATCAGGTACAATTCAAGAGGAGCGGCTCAAATCATGGAAAAGGAGAGGCAGTGAAGAAAGGAATCGACTGAAGAAAAAGGATCGATACTGAATTTTCTCTAGCACATACAAATGGGACTTCAAACCTTCTCAAGCACATGAAAAATGGACAGTAAACTCAAACAATGCAAAAAGGAAGAGAAAGAAGACAAATCCTTAGATACACATTACCGGGGAGCCCTCAAACTTGCATTTTCATTGTTTAGCTGCCTTGAGGGCAAGGCAACATTTTAAGTTGGGGGGAGGATCTTAACTTTTAAATTAATTGTGATGATATAATGTACTTGTTAGAATTGATATTTCTTGAGTTTTTTTCATTCTATATTAGTACGTTATTGATAGTAATCTTTAATTCTTGTTTCTTAGTTTATTTGTGTTCCTAGATAGTATTCTATTAAAAAAAGTTAAAAAAGAGAAAAGCTTTCAAAAATAAAAAGTACTCCCATGAACTATGTTTGGGATGTTGCTTCTTTTTATCTGATTCACCTTTGTGTGATACGTAGGCATCCAACTTGAGAGCCAAAGCCCATTTGGGTCCGAACAACTCCTTTTCATTGTAAATACCATTTTTGTACAATTTTTTTGAAATAACCTCCTTGGTTTTTCTTTTCCATGGTTGTTTTCTAAGGAAGTAACTTATTTTGAACCGGACCTTTCTATGATTAGTTTATTAGCTATTAGTTAATAAAATAGTGTGATTGTGGATTTTTGTCCCTTAGCCAACTTGTGGCATGTTTGTTACCATCATATTCAAGCTTTGGCATGTGAATTATGTTTTTAAAATGAGAAAAAGATTGGAGTTCATAAATATTGATATGACTTTTAGGTTTAATTTATGGCTCTTTGATCACTAAATAGTCTTTTTAGGCTATAAGTTAGTTTTTAAGTTCAAATGTTCTTAATTGGGATTTGAATACATATATCCTTCTTGCTTTTCATGTGCTATGTACGGTGAGGTGTTTGATTGATTTTTTGTTTAACTTTTGATCTAGAACTTGTCCTAAATGTGTTTCGAGTTGAAATCCTAGGCTACACTTAGTTTAAAAATTGATGTTTGGCATTCCTTGGACCGCTAGTATCTAAATTGCCTACCCTTGTATATTTACCTTAGTCATCCCTTTTGAGCCTTGAACCTTTTCGTTGGTAACCACTTTACAAACTTGTCCCTTTTGGTTTGATTGTCCTATCTTTTGGCACCATACCTCATTAAGTACTTTAAATTGGAACTTGGCCTAAGTTGGGGGAAGTAGTTGGTGAAATTGTGAGTGGAAGTGATTAAAGGGTTAAAGAGAAGAAAAAGAAAAATAGTGAATAAATTTCTTGTTTTGAAAAGAAGCATAAAAAAATGGTGGAATATATGAAAAAAAAAGTTGTGAAATATATGGAAGATTAGGTGTTAGAATAAAAATATGGCAATATTAGAAAATTAAAATGAAGTGTGCTTTGAAAAGTTATAATTTGTAGTGCCTAAGGAGGTTTTGAGTCACTTTATCCATATTTATATCATACCCTTGTCCAAAAACCTACATTACAATCCTCTTAAGTCCTATTTAATTTTAAACTAAGAGTTCCTACATTAGTGGAGATTTATATGAAGGGCAAGTCTATGGTATCACTTGTGTGGAATTGAATTTCTTTGTGAGAAGGAGTGTTACTTCTTTCTATTTGCTATCCCGCTTTTATTTGAAAATTCATATTATGTGTGTGGGATTCTCTCTTGATAAGTGAGGGCACATGAATAGTTGAGCTATGAAGTATGTTTCACTTTCTAAAAGGATGAAAGAACAAGAAATGTAGCTTTTGTGATAGAGAGGCAAAGCTTGAGGCTCTGGTGTCATGACATAATTGTTACTTTGATTTGTTTTGTGATTTGAACTCTTGAAGTGAGCTGTTGATCTTGAAAATGTTGGTTGTTCATATGCTTGAGATTAATTGTTGGTACCAACCCAAGTCACAAGTTTTGAGCTTACTTTATGCTTTTGACTTGAATTGTTGATTGAAGAACTTATACCTACTTGAATGAAATGTCATTGGGTAGTTATTAGTGTGTACTTTGCTTGAGGACACGCAAAGGTTTAAGTTGAGGGATGTGATGTGTGGCACAATTATCATATTTTACATACTTTTTATACTTAGGTTTTGTTGTGTTAAATATATAAAAATAGTACACTAAGTCTAGTTTTGTTGCTTTTTGTAGGTTGTATATGTTGGAGAAGAATTATGGAAGAAACAAGTCAAAAAGAAGCCAAGTTGAAGAAAAAGAAAAATAGTGGCTAGCTTGTCAAAAATGCGACAGAAAAGTTGGCTATGTGTCAAACAATGACTGAGCTCAATAGCAAGAAAGTAGCTAGCGGGTAAACTTTCAGCACCAGGGTGGCGACTTGACGAAAACTCAGCTATTTCTTTATTTTAACCTAGGGAGAATTTTGGAAAGGCATTGTATTTTCTTTGGCAACATATAAATAGTTAGTAGTCTTCAATTTTATATCATGTTTGGCCTACATCTCAAACTTGGGAGCAAGAATCATCAACAAACCTTGGAGATTGAAGATTTGGTGCACATTAATGAACAATTCTTTATCCCTTCCTTTATCTTTTTTATTTGTATTATTAGATTTGGTTAGTTGGTGTAATTTTGGATATGATTATATGAATCTTTCATGATTAGGTTTCCATATTAATAGGTTTGATTATCTAGTTCTATTACTTTAATTTCTTAACTTAGGTGCTCGCGATATTAAAGTTACATGCCTATTTAACTAGTTAAAGACTCAGGAGAGATTAACTAGCTTAGGATAATAGAACTAGCAAGGAATTGGGTCTTATTGGCTAAAACTTAGCCAGACCCATCTAAAAGAGGTTACACTCGGGAGAGGTCCTCTTTTCTTGGGTCAATGAGTTAGCACTTGATGCCCCAAGCTATGGTTCTGGCAAGCATAGCGAGGTAGACCTATCTTAGACCTTGCGAATTCTAGAGGTTAGCTCAGATTTGACTCGACCATAATACATAAACTCTGTACCATATTTGCATCATAGGCTCCAAACTTGACTTCCCTTGTTTGTGAGAAAGCCATTGATCACCTTTACTTGCTTTCCTAGTGTAGTTAGTAGTTTTAGTATCTTTCATCATTTTATTATTGTCGTTTGGCTTAGTTCAATAGGTTTAGTTCCTCCACTCCTTTAATCGCATCACACTGTTCCTTGCAGATTCGACCCCGACTTCAGGTTGGGTATTATTATTGAAACGACCTCAGTCAGTCGCTTCGGAAGTTCGGACTCCGATTGGCATGCCGATAATTTTAAAATATTCGTAAAGTCCATTAGGACCTGTCTGTAAAATTTGAGCTAAATCAGACCTCGTTTGGTAGGCATCGGAAGAAGGTTTCAGTTTTTATAGTCGATAAATATTAAAAAGAGATTTTTGAGCTCGGTTTTGGTGAATGAGCTCCGATTCGAAATCCGAAAGCGCGGTTAGGTTCGTATGATTATTTGTGACTTTGTGATTTTTCGAAAGTGAATTTCGATATTGTTCGGCTAGTTTCCGCTAAAATGCCGAAAGTTAAATAATTTGACCTTTTTCCTTTAAATTCGCATCTTGAGTTTCGGGAGTCCGATTTGAGATCCGTCTTCACGAGTATGTTACATATATTTTGTATAACTTACTTGAAAATTTTGGGATCATTTCGGCTTCTCTAGGATTCTATTTCAATTTTAATCTTCGTAGCGATTTTATTATTTAAAAAAAATATGAATTGATGAGGTCGGTTGCTAAGGGATTAAATCCCTTAGCAGTAAGTAGTTACATAGTAGGCAGAAATATTCAATGAAATAGAGAAAAGAAAAATTAGAAAAGAGAGAGGGAAAAAAGGAAAAAAAAGTGAAAAATAGTGGAATTTCTACCCCAAATCTTCAGGTAATGATGTTAACTCATTATCTTATCTTATTACGTGCGTTTCAATATATTTTTATAGTAAAAATAGGGATATTAGACATCGCCCTAATGACTTAAATTGATAGTTTAAAGGGTCAATTGGACCCCAATGATGGAAATGATTATATATTCGTACTCAGTGAGTTATGGGAAACATATAAATATAAATTATTTAGGGTTTGGTTATGGGACTTTGAACCCTGTACATAGGCCTGGCCTGCGTATTGCGTATGCGAATAGGGCATCAGGTTCCTAACTGGATTGCCCTAAGACATAAGGAATGAAGCCTTGAGCTTTATTTGATATAATTTTTCTGCTCTTTGAATAGAGCGGGATCGGTTGGCAGTTAATCCAAAAGAAAAAGTAGTTGTTGAGTAGCAGGGCTAGCTTTGGAATACGGTAAGTGATTATATCCATTTCATTGGAGACACCTGTCCTCGTGGATTTTCTACCACGTGTTCCTTACGTGTGTAGCTGCCGATAGGCGTACTCATTACGCCTTAGCTTTGGATTTACATTCTACATTATATGTTATGTCCTGTTATTGTTATTGCATTGAGAATCTGAGTATTGTACTTTGGCTTTAAGTTGGCATCTACTTCCCGGCTGTCGATGAGAGTCCCGCGCCGGTTAAGGATTATTATTGCATCACATTGCATTCATATGCATTACATTGCATGTCATACTGAGTGCAGGAGTATTCCGTCTCAGCTTCACATTTTATCGGGTGCAGGAGTATTCCACCCCAGGAGAGTGCAGGAGTATTCCGCCTCTGATTTATATTATATCGGGTGCAGGAGTATTCCGCCCCAGGAGCAGGAATATTCCGCTCCAGTTGGTTATCAGATTGGATTCCCCTCGAATGCAGGAGTATTCCGCTTCGGGATGGGATTACGGGCACATGTGACCCTTCGCATCATATTTGATTTCATCTCATTTCATTTCATTTCATCTTATTCCATTTCTTTTCATATCATTGTATAGACTTTCTGTACATGACTACTGTTCTGCTTATATGTGCATTGCTTATTTGTTGATTGTTTTCTGGTTCCGTTTCCCTTACTAGCGTATCTATTTTTCGAGGTTGCTAGTTTGTTCACACTTATTGAGTCCTCATGACTCACCCCCTATTTTTCCTTGTGTTTTCTTTTCGTTCGGCAGATTCTGTTCGAGGACCCAGCCAGCCAGCCGCGTCGTGATTAAGGAGTAGTACGTTTCAGCTGTCTACGGTGAGCCATCCTATTCATTACGGCCACCAACTTCAGATTTTACAGTTTTCCTTACTTTTGCTCCCTTCGGGAGATGTGTATATCTTTTGGCCTTCTTAGATGTCTGATCTGGAAACCTTTAAAATTGTGTATTCTGGGTAGTTAGTTGTATTATTCAGACATCTTGTATGTTTGTCTATCCTTAAGAGTTATCTTATCTTGTTAAAATTTGGTTCATTTTTATTTCAAGGTAATTCTTCGCAATTTATATCGATTCATTCAATAGGGTTCGCCTGACAGGTTTAGGGGAAGATGGTCGGGTGCCCGCATGGCCTAACCGAGAATTCAGGTCGTGTTAGTTGGTATCAGAGCCCGGTTTAGAGTCTTTCCAGATCCTGACAGTGTCTAATAGAGTCACGCTGATCAGGCGGAGACGTCCGTACCTATCTACGAGAGGCTATGGTGGCATTTAGGCAGTTTTCTTTCTTTCATTCCTCGTCCTGCGTGAGTCTTCCTATCTTAAGTTAAATATTTTTAATCTTCCGCAGTTGAAACGACCTCGGTTAGTAGTAACCCTGTATGGCTACTCCAGTTTTCTTCTGGCTATCTGTCCATATTCAACTAGAACTGGATCCTCATACTGACGCTGTTTTACTTCAGAAAATTTAGAGTTAACGGTCTAGTGCAGCTTGTCGACAATCCATCATCGGTATGTATATCTCTTTCACACCTCAACTCCTTGAGAAGTTACTTTAGCATTATAAGTGCACATGTAATCAACTTTGTTGCTGGTATTCTGCCTCAGCTCATGGTTTAACTACATGTCTCTTTTATTTTCACCTTTTCAAGTCATAATATTTCCAATTCAAAGAAAAAGACAAAGACTTAAAATTTAGGCGGTGGGCTGGTGGATATGTATATATACATGCATCTTCATTTGAAGCTTAGAAATAGAGGAACAAAATAGAAACACGCAGAGAGAAAATGAAATGACGAGGAGGAAGCAAAAATGCCAGAAAATGAGCTGGAAAAAAGTAGAATATTCACCCTGAAACATTCAGTTAATGATCCTAATATATTATTTGAGTTTATTACGTGTGTTTAAATATATTTTGACGGTAGAAATTGAGATATTAGACATCGTCCTAATAAGTTCAATAAATAGTTTAAAGGGTCAAATGGACCCCGATAATGAAATTGATTATATATTCGTACTCAGTGAGTTATGGGCAACATATAAATGTAATTTAATTGGGGTTTGGTTATGTGACCTTAAACCCTGTATATAGGTCTGGCCTGCATATTGTGTATGCGAATAGGGTATCAGGTTCCTAACCGGATTGCCCTAAGATGTGAGGAATGAAGCCTTTAGCCTAATTTGATATATTTTTCTGCTTATTGAATAGAGTGGGATCGTTTGGCAATGAAACCAAAGGACAAGCGGTTATTGAGCGGATGTACTAACTTTGTAACAAGGTACGTGTTTATATCCATTTCTTTGGAGGATAGGAGGATTCCGCCCTCGGAGCAGGAGGATTCCGCTCCATTCCATCATATTGAGGGTAGGAGGATTCCGCCCTCGGAGCAGGAGGATTCCGCTCCATTCATTTGGCACATGTGACCCTTTGCATCACATTTCATTCATTTCATCTCATTTCATACCATTGGGTAGACTTACGATACATGACTACTGTCTTGCTTATATGTGCATTGCTTATTTGTTGATATGTTTCTGGCTCGTATCCCTAGTTGAGTTTTTGGTTTCATATATGTTTCCGGTTATTATCTGGCTCTGCCTTTTTATAATTTAAATAAGAGGAATTTAGTTTATCTGTTTCTTCTCCCTGGCTAGCTATCCTATTCTTTGAGGTGGCTAGTCTGCCCCACTTGTTGAGTCCTTTTGACTCACCCTTGTTTGTTGTTTGTTTCTTGTCTATCTATTTCGTTTCGGCAGGTCCGCTCCAGGATTGAGTTTGCCACGTTGTGAAGGAGCGAAGACGACTTCAGCTATCAGGGTGAGCCAGCTTTAATTTCGGATGGCCACCAATTTATTGGTTATTATTTCAGTTGCATTTTGCTCCCTTCAGGAGGTATTTGTCTTCTTTTGTACTCTTACATGTCTAGTCTGGATAGCCCTAAACCTAGTGTGTTGGGTAGTCAGCTGTAATTTCTTTTGTACAGCTTGGAGGTATTAGTATGTCTGTGTTTTTTTTAAGTATTGTTCTTATTTATAAATTGAATTATATATATTTTCCTAATTTAATTGATAAGGGTTTGCCCGACGGGTCTAGGGGAGGATGTCGGGTGCCCGCACGGCCTAGCCGGATTTCAGGTTGTGTCAGCAGTAAATGGTGAGAACGCGCGCAAATGTTCAACGAGAGGCGGAGGAGCCAGCAGTCGCCCCTATGCCTGCTGCTCCGCGGGGTGGTGGTGTTGCCGCGGTAGAGGTCGTGGTCGAGGCAGAGGTTGAGTTGCCCAGGCCTCAAGGATGGGGGATCATGTTGATCCTGCTGCAGAGGTTCCGGTAGTGCCAGCTTTTGCTGGGCAGGGGGAGCAGGGCTTCTTCGTTCCCCCCGCACTTCATGACGCTTTTATGAGATTCTTAGTGATGCAGATGCCCCAGGGACCTCATATTCCTCAGGCTGCTATAGATGCTCCTATCCCTCAGGCTGATGTAGATGCTCATATCCCTCAGGCTGCTGTAGATGCTCCTATCCCTCAGGCAGCTCCTCAGGCTGTGGTAGATATTTGTTCTCAGGTTCAGGAAGCCCCCATTCCAGTTCCACGTGTAGCCCCAACAGTTCATGTTCCAGGTGGTCATGTTCCAGAGGTAGCAGGTGTTATACCTCCATTTGTTCAGGCGGGTCAGCCAGTCCAGGTAGCAGGTCCGATTGATGATCCGGCAAGGTTGCATTATTTTACCCGACTTAGTCCTCCGAAGTTCTCTGGTCAGAAATCAGATAAGCTTAAGCCTCTTGAGTTTCTTGATCAATGTCAGCATATTTTAGAGGCCCTTGGATATCTTGAGCAGCTGATTATACTGCCTTACAGCTTGGTGGACCGCACTCCGATCAGCTAGGTAGGGCTTACCTAAGCTGACCTGGAGTGAGTTCTCCCATCGATTCATGGAGAAGTTTTTCCCTCGCAGTCAGCAGGATGAGAAGAGGAGACAGTTTGAGAGGATTGGACAGGGTAACCTGTCAGTCACGGAGTACGAGCTTTTATTTTCAGAGATGTCTAGCTATGCTCCAGATCTCGTGCAGGAGCCCTCTGAGAGGGTCAGACGTTTTATTGATGGACTTTCTCCTCATTTGCGGTCCCAGATGGCTCGTGAGATTGAGGCTAGTACTCTATTTGATGTAGCTGTTGATATTGCCAGGAGGTATGAGGCCTATCATAGATTGGAGATGGAGGAGTTAGAGCGGGAGAGTAAGAGATCTCGTGGTCCATGGAATTCTAGCACCTATGGAGGTAGGAGTTATCAGAAGCAGAGTAGGCCTCCTGTCAAACCAGCTCAGTTTCCAGCGCGTGGTTCTCAGAACGCGCCTACTTCTTCTCAGGGTCAGTTTTGGTTTCGCCCGCGAGATCAGTCTCAATTTGATCAGTGTAGATTTTCTCCAGGGTGCTTTATCTGTTAGGATCTAGGGCATCATAAGAAGGATTGCCCTTATCTCCATCAGCAGGGTAGTAGCCGCCCTTTCCCTCGTCTTCCAGCGCCTATGCAGCAGCAGCCTTAGGGTGCCCCTCCAGGGTCTCAGCCAGATAGAGGTGCACCACCACCCGGTAGAGGTCGTGGAGGTGATCCTAGTGGTC
Organism: Petunia x hybrida; assembly: GCA_037355625.1. NCBI lineage: Eukaryota > Viridiplantae > Streptophyta > Magnoliopsida > Solanales > Solanaceae > Petunia > Petunia x hybrida. The sequence continues at coordinate 1,197,406 of JBBBVM010000662.1, read as the reverse complement.
CTTCTAGAGGTGGTCGTCAGGGTAGCGGCTCAGCTCCGAGACAGCTGTATGCACTGCCGGCTAGGCAGGATGCCGAGGCATATCCAGCTGTTGTTACATGTATTTTATCTGTTTGTGGTCAAGATGCATATTCTTTGGTGGATCTGGGGTCTACATATTCATATGTATCTCCTTATTTTGCTTCGGGTTTTCATGTTGATTATATATGTCTTCGTGATCCATTCTGTGTTTCTACTCCTATTGGAGACATTATCATTGTGGATCGAGTTTATCCAGCTTGTACCATATCTTTTGGGGGTCGTGAGACACTAGTAGATCTTCTAATTCTATATATGGTTGACTTTGATGTTATTATTGGCATGGATTGGCCGGAGTCGTGTCATGCCACATTAGATTGTCATGCCAAGTCTCTTCAGTTGTCTCTTCCTTGTTCAGCACCGGTGGTGTGGCAGGGTTCTTATTTGCCACCCAGGGGGCATGTTATTTCTTTCTTGAAGGCAAAACAGATGATGGATAAAGGGTGTTTAGCGTATCTTGCCATGGTTCGAGATACCACTGTGGATATTCCATCTCTTGATTCTATTCCTGTCGTTAGGGAGTTCCCTGATGTGTTTCCAGATGATTTGCCAGGACTTCCTCCTGATGGAGAGATCGAGTTTGGCATTGATATCGTGCCAGGGACTCAGCCTATTTCTATCCCTTCTTATCGCATGGCCCCATCAGAGTTGAAAGAGCTGAAGGAGCAGTTGCAAGATTTGCTTGATAAGGGGTTCATTAGGCCGAGTATTTCTCCGTGGGGTGCTCATATTCTATTCGTGAAAAAGAAAGATGGGACTATGCGGATGTGTATTGATTATCGTCAGCTAAATAAGGTCACCATCAAGAATAAGTATCCCTTGCCTCGCATTGATGATTTGTTTGATCAATTGCAGGGTGCGAAATTCTTTTCTAAGATCGATCTGCGATCTGAATATCATCAGCTAAAGGTTCGCGAGTCAGATATCTCGAAGTCTACTTTTAGGACTCATTACGACCATTATGAGTTCCTAGTTATGTCTTTTGGGCTGACTAATGCCCCTGCAGCCTTTATGGATCTCATGAACCGGGTGTTTAAGCCATTCCTTGATTCCTTTGTTATTATCTTCATTGATGATATTCTTATTTATTCTCGTAGCCGTGAGGAGCATGATTATCATCTAAGGGTGGTTCTTTAGACCCTCCGTGATCGTAAGTTGTATGCCAAGTTCTCGAAATGAGAGTTTTGGCTTGATTTTGTGGCATTTTTGGGTCACGTAGTATCTAGTGAGGGTATCAAGGTAGATCCGATGAAGATTGAAGCAGTGCAGAAATGGCCTCGTCCTACCCCTCCGATGGAGATTCGCAGATTCCTTGGATTGGCAGGTTATTATCGGAGGTTTGTGGAAAAGTTCTCTACTATTGCAGCTCCCCTGACTCGCCTGACGCAGAAGGCGGTTCAGTTTCGATGGTCCGATGAGTGTGAGGCCAGCTTCCAAAAGCTTAAGGCCTTATTGACTTCAGCTCCAGTGTTATCCCTTCCTTCGGGCACCGATGGATTTGTAGTCTATTGTGATGCATCTCGTGTGGGCCTTGGTTGTGTTCTTATGCAGCACGGGAATGTAATTTCTTATGCTTCCAGACAGTTGAAACCGAATGAGAAGAATTATCCGACTCACGATTTAGAATTGCAGCAGTGGTCTTTGCTTTAAAGATATGGAGGTATTATCTTTATGGCGAGCCTTGTGAGGTCTATACAGATCATAAGAGTCTGCAGTATCTTCTCTCTCAGAAAGATCTTAACGGCCGACAACGGAGGTGGCTTGAATTGATTAAAGATTATGATCTCACTATCCGCTATCATCCTGGGAAGGCGAATGTGGTAGCAGATGCTGTGAGCAGGAAGTCCATGGGCAGCATGACTTTTCTTTATGCTGACATGGGACCATTGGCCCGAGAATTGCAGTCCCTTGGCGACTCTGGCGTGAGATTTCTTCTCCCAGACTCCAGTCGAGTCTTAGCATGTATTGCAGCTCAGTCTTCCTTGGTCAATCAGATTAAGGGAAGACGGTTCGAGGATCCTCATCTGCAGGAGTTGTGTGGTCGCGTCCTAAGTGGAGGAGTTCCCTCCTTCGAGCTTGATTCAGATGGAATTCTTCGGTTTAACCGGTCGACTCTATTCATCCTGGTATTACAAAAATGTATCAGGACCTCCGAGAGCTATATTGGTGGAAGGGGATGAAGAGAGATGTATTTTATTATGTATCTCATTGCTTGAACTGTCAGTAGGTTAAGTTCGAGCACCGGAGACCAGCAGGGTTAGCTCAGGCATTGCCCATTCTCGAGAGGAAGTGGGAGAACATCACGATGCAATGGAGCGGAATCCTCCTTCTCCGAGGGCGGAATCCTCCTACCCTCAATATGATGCAATGTGCATACGAATGCAACATGATGCTATAATAACCCATCACCAGCGCGGGACTATCATCGACAGCTCGAAAGTATATACCAACTCACAACCAAAGTACAATCCTCAGATTCTCAATGCAATACCAATAACAGGACATAATATATAATATAGAATATAAATCCAAAGCTAAGGTGTAATGAGTACGCCTATCGGCAGCTACACACGTAAGGAACACGTGGTAGAAAATCCACGAGGCCAGGTGCCTCCAAAGAAATGGATATAAACACTTACCTCTTCCAAAGTTAACACTGCTGCCCAACAACCGCTTTATTCTTTTGGATTCATTGCCAAACGATCCCACTGTGTTCAATGAACAGAAAAATATATCAAATAGGGATAAAGGCTTCATTCCTCACATCTTAGGGCAATCCGGGTAGGAACCTGACACCCTATTCGCATACGCAATACGCAGGCCAGGCCTATGTACAGGGTTTATGGTCACATAACCAAACCTCAAATAAATTACATTTATATTTTGCCCATAATGCACTGAGTACGGATATATAATTAATTCCATTATCGGGGTCCATTTGACCCTTTAAACTATCAATTTACGTCATTAGGGCGATGTCTAATATCCCTATTTTTACCGTAAAAATATACTCAAACATATGTAATAAACTCAAATAACATATTAGGATCATTACCTGAATATTTCTGGGTCACAATTCTAGTCTTTTCCGGCCCCTTTTCTCATTTTCTGGCATTTTTTCCTCACTGACGTTTTTACATTTCTCTCTGCTTCTGCATCACTTTTCATTATGTCCGTATTTAGCTACTTAAAGTAGCATATATGACTTTATGCCACCGCCATTATTTTGACTTTTTGTCTTTTTCCTCTTTTTATTTTTTTTGTTTTCTTTTATTTTATTTTATTTTCTTAACAAAAATTAAAACGGTGCCCTACGATATTCGAAATAATTTCAACTTTTGCATACAAGTTGTATAAAATATATGTAACATACTCGCGAAGGCGGATCTCAAATCAAACTCCCGAAACTCAAGATGCGAATTTAGATAAAAAGATGTCAAATTATTTAACTTTCGGCATTTTAGCGGAAACTAGCCGAACAACATCGAAATTCACTTTCGAAAGTTTACAAAAATCACAAATAATCATACGAACCTAACAGCGCTTTCGGATTTCAAATCAGAGCTCATTCGGTAAAACCGAGCTCGAAAATCTCTTTTTAATATTTATCGCCAATAAAAACTGAAACCTTCTTCCGATGCCTACCAAACGAGGTCTGATGTAGCTCAAATTTTACAGACAGGTTCTAATGGACATTACGAATATTTTAAAATTATCGGCACGCCAATCGGAGTCCTAACTTCCGAAACAACTGACCGGGGTCGTTTCATTCTCCTCCACTTAAACTCTCGTTCGTCCTCGAACGAGTCTAAATCTAAAGCAAGATTTACGCATAACAAGAGAACTTGCACAACCTTCATAAACTATTCCACGGACATTATCTCATAATAACAGAATCAGAGTTATAACACGCACATCAAACTCTTGGATAAAACATATCTGGATAATATAATAACATCATTGCCCAACCTATTCGGACTAAGCCGACCCTTTCTCAATCATGAGAGAGCAGTTTTCTATTTTCGAAACTAAGATACACAAAAATTTGAATGGGTTAACATGATTCACCCGATAATTACCTCTTCGATATACCTTTCGGTGTAGAACAGGTCGATGGAACTAAGAATTAGCTTACGCTTCAGCAACGCCTTAGAGATTTAATATTATGATTCGATATCAATTGGAGGAAGACACCTCCACTTAAAGCATAAACTCATACAATTAATTTGAATAGAAATAGTCATCCTCGCACAACCTGCTGGATTAAAGAAGACCTAGCTAAAAGCTGAACATAGGTAGACCTAAACTACCAAACTACCCTTTCGAGTTGCCAACTAGCTGGAACTCTCGAATTCACAACTCCATACCTTTGCCGTAAACACCACCGCCCGATGGATGGTACTTCTATATAAAAATTTCGGCAGAGTTTCCCCTGAAACTGGATGATCCGCAAAAACAGAACCAGCATTATACTATACATAGGAATGGATACCCGGATAAACTGATAACATAAACATGTTAAACGGATAACAAGATGAGACAACCGGACCAAAACAATAATATGCCTCCAAAACAATAATATGCTTACCCGGCCACAATAACACGTACTCTGGCTCAACACAGGGAACGTCACAAGCGGCTACCAATCGCCCAAGCTCACTAGTGCCGGACGAAGAAGAAATAGAAATAGATATAGATCGAGGATAGAAATAATTAGAGCTTCAGGAAGTTCATCTTCTTATTTGCTTGACTACCAAAGCTAGACTACTTCCGCATCAGGCGAGCCAAAAAAATCACAATTGAAGAGATAGACATTAAATAAGCTTTATGGAAAAACATCCATACCAATTTTAACCTTCCAATAAGAAGGAAATTCTGACAATTTACCATAAACCCTTTTATAACCCAGATAAGCTCATGGGATAACATGACTCTACAAACATCTTGAACCATGGAAGACACATAGATCAAATATTGCTTACTAACCACTTTACACCGGAAGAAACGATAACACTTTCTGATGGTGACGAATTGGAATTTCATTATCCTACCAACACGGAATTTCGAGAAGAGAGGTATACTAATTTGATATAATAATAAAATGTGGCACAACAAGATGCCAGGCAGACGATACCGATACTCACTCCCAAATCTCTCACATTTAGACCAAATAAATTAGTAGGGTCATCATAAATGCCAGGAATAAATCATATCAGAAACTCACCACGCTACCGCAACCGATTCTTAATAGAAACAACATCCAAGGAAACCATTGAAACATGATAAGACACACCATTTCCAGATCGATCAAAAGAATCACATCTTACTCACATTTAAGAGAAGAAGAAATACATGGGTGTACTACATCAGATACCTCAACATCCTGCCAGACTAGCAGTTCATAGAACTGCCTCTGCAGCTGAGTCGAGCCACTACCCTGATAATAACTTCTAAAAGAACCACTACCACCACGCTCTCGACCTCTACTGGATGGTGGCATTTCTCTGATTGATTAACATTTAAAGATAACCAGACTCATGACAGTGATAACAGCTTTTCATTAAAAATGGAACCTGGACATATTGTCGATAGTTATAAAGAGAAAAACTGGGTCTAATCTTGATGAACTACTCGCGCACTCTGAGAATCACGCTCTACAAGCTGAGATAACCTGGAAGGTGACTTCCCAAAATAATCAGAACTTTTACCTCCAAATGAGGTACCATGGTTACCCATCAGGGCCGTCGGATCTCTTACTTTCCCGCTCTAACTTATGGTATGCCTCGAACCTTCGAGCAATATCAACAACAATATTAAATGAAATCCCGACCTCAATCTCTCGAGCCATCTGGGATCTCAAGGAAGAAGAAAGGTCATCAATAAATCTTTGAATCTCTCGAAAGACTCATGAACTAGTTCAAATGCATATTCGGCCATTTTATAGAATTCAATCTCATATTCTGAAACACCAACAGGCTAACCGATAGGCTACCCTGTCCAATCCACTCAAACTGGAAACACTTTTCATCTCGCTCGCTACTCGAAAGGAACTTTTCCACGAATTTAGAAGAAAAATCGAACTAAGTTAGCTAATAAGAGAGCGGCCCACCAATTCAAGGCTGGACCCCTGAAACTACAAAAAAGAATAATCTACACCATACCACTTGATATAATCAAAAGCCTGAAGGATACGCTGGCATTATTTTATTTTAAAAGCTTACACAGGGATTATCTGATGTATGGCTTGAGAATATCGGAAGATTCAACCGTAAAATAATGCAATCTCTTTGGGCACTCGGACCCAATAATTACCTCCGCTGGCTGACCAGCCAGAACAATTGGTGGCACAACACATGCTGCTTCTAGAACATAATTTACCGCGACAATACTAAGAACTGGAATAGGAGCTCCCTGACACCGAACGTCTGCACATGCGGCACCCTAATAGGCTGCCCAGCGAATAATAGGTTCTTACGGTATCTGCGTCGCCAAGATTCTCGAAAAAGCTTCGTAGAGAGCCAAGGGAACCACAAGGCCCTGCTCCCTTGCCCATCACGAGCTCGTACATCCATAACTAGATCGTCAGCACGATCAAAAACTCTCGGGGCTCCGTCAGTGCTAGCCTCAGGCTAGACTGCTTCGTCTTGAACTCATACTGTTTGCTGATTTGTCGTACGAGGGTTTACAATTGCAACGAAGGAATTAACAAAAATACTTTTGCATCCTAGACCGACGCACGATCAGAAAAGAAGGAAGTGAAACTTCCTAAATGTCATCATAGCCCCTCGTAGATAAGTACGGACGTCTACGTACCCATCAGCGAGACTGTACTAGACACTGTCTTAGTCTGGATATACTCTAAACCAGGCTCTGATACCAACTGACACGACCCGAAATCCGGTTAGGCCGTGCGGGCACCCGACATCCTCCCCTAGACCCGTCGGGCGAACCCTTACCAATTAAATTAGGAAAATAAATATAATAGTTCATAAATAAGGACAAGACTAAAAAAAACACACAGACATATTGACACTTCTAAGTTGTACGAAAGAAAATTACAGCTAACTACCCAACATACTAAGTTTAGGGCTATCCAGACTAGACATTTAAGAGTACAAAAGAAGACAAATACCTCCTGAAGGGAGCAAGATGCAACTGAAATAATAACCAATAAACTGGTGGCCATCCGGGATAAAAGCTGGCTCACCCTGACAGCTGAAGTCGTCTTCGCTCCTTCACAACGTGGCAAACTCAATCCTGGAGCGAACCTGCCGAAACGAAATAGATAGACAAGAAACAAACAACAAACAAGGGTGAGTCAAAATGACTCAATAAGTGGGGCAGACTAGCCACCTCAAAGAATAGGATAGCTAGCCAGGGAGAAGAAAAACAGATAAACTAAATCCATCTTATTTGAACTATAAACAAGCAAAGCCAAATAATAACCGAAAACACGTATGGAATCATAAACAGCCAGGGTCATAAGGTAGATAGAACATATAGATATCCTGAACATGTCGACAATCAGAAATACATCCTGTTGCGGCGTGCAACCCAATCCATATATTCATATTGTTGCGGCGTGCAACCCGATTCGTATATTTATACTGTTGCGGCGTGCACCCGATCCGTATATTTATACTGTTGCGGCTTGCAACCCGATCCGATCCATGTATTTATATTGTCGCGACGTGCAACCCGGGATATGAGCTAGAAATATATAGGCAAACTGAGATACGGTATACATACCGCATATATAAAACACAACACGATAGTCACACAATAGTCAGCACGCGGTGCAATGAAATGGGATGAATGCAGTATGATGCAATGGTGTCACATGTGCCAAATAGATGGAGCGGAATCCTCCTGCTCCGGGGGCGGAATCCTCCTGCCCTCAATATGATGCAATGGAGCGGAATCCTCCTGCTCCGAGGGCGGAATCCTCCTATCCTCAATATGATGCAATGGAGCGGAATCCTCCTGCTCCGAGGGCGGAATCCTCCTACCCTCAATATGATGCAATGTGCATACGAATGCAACATGATGCAATAATAACCCATCACCAGCGCGGGACTATCATATACCAACTCACAACCAAAGTACAATCCTCAGATTCTCAATGCAATACCAATAACAGGACATAATATATAATATAGTATATAAATCCAAAGCTAAGACGTAATGAGTACGCCTATCGGCAGCTACACACGTAAGAAACACGTGGTAGAAAATCCACGAGGCCAGGTGCCTCCAAAGAAATGGACATAAACACTTACCTCTTCCAAAGTTAACACTGCTGCCCAACAACCGCGTTATTCTTTTGGATTCATTGCCAAACGATCCCACTGTGTTCAATGAGCAGAAAAATATATCAAATAGGGATAAAGGCTTCATTCCTCACATCTTAGGGCAATCCGGATAGGAACCTGACACCCTATTCGCATACGCAATACGCAGGCCAGGCCTATGTACAGGGTTTATGGTCACATAACCAAACCCCAAATAAATTATATTTATATGCTGCCCATAATGCACTGAGTACGGATATATAATTAATTCCATTATCGGGGTCCATTTGACCCTTTAAACTATCAATTTACGTCATTAGGGCGATGTCTAATATCCCTATTTTTACCGTAAAAATATACTCAAACATATGTAATAAACTCAAATAACATATTAGGGTCATTACCTGAATATTTCAGGGTGAAAATTCTACTCTTTTCCGACCCCTTTTCTCATTTTCTGGCATTTTTTCCTCACTGACGTTTTTACATTTCTCTCTGCTTCTGCATCACTTTTCATTCTGTCCGTACTTAGCTACTTAAAGTAGCATATATTACTTTATGCCACCGCCATTATTTTGACTTTTGTCTTTTTCCTCTTTTTCCTTTTTTTTTTTTTTGTTTTCTTTTATTTTATTTTATTTTCTTAACAAAAATTAAAACGGTGCCCTACGATATTCGAAATAATTCCAACTTTTGCATACAAGTTGTACAAAATATATGTAACATACTCGAGAAAGCGGATCTCAAATCAGACTCCCGAAACTCAAGATGCGAATTTAGATAAAAAGAAGTCAAATTATTTAACTTTCGGCATTTTAGCGGAAACTAGCCGAACAATATCGAAATTCACTTTCGAAAGTTTACAAAAATCACAAATAATCATACGAACCTAACAGCGCTTTCGGATTTCAAATCGGAGCTCATTCGGCAAAACCGAGCTCGAAAATCTCTTTTTAATATTTATCGCCAATAAAAACTGAAACCTTCTTCCGATGCCTGCAACACGAGGTCTGATGTAGCTCAAATTTTACAGACAGGTTCTAATGGACATTACGAATATTTTAAAATTATCGACACGCCAATCGGAGTCCTAACTTCCGAAACAACTGACCGGGGTCGTTTCAGAGCTTGAGTCCAGTATGCATGAGAGGTATCCTTACCTCTTCGACGATTCAGGTTCGATCTTGGTCTTTAAAGCCTAAAAGCTCTTATCATTGTATATAATTTTGGTTTCGTAGTAATTGTCATTGAAAATTGGTGTAAGCATTCTCATTAGAGGTGTGAAATCTATTTTAGACTCTTGCTCGTTCGAGGACGAACGAGAGTCTAAGTGGAGGAGAATGAAACGACCTCGGTCAGTCATTTTGGAAGTAAGGACTCCGATTGACGTGCCGATAATTTTAAAATATTCGTAAGGTCCATTAGGACCTGTCTGTAAAATTTGAGCTAAATCAGACCTCGTTTGGTAGGCATCAGAAGAAGGTTTCATTTTTTATTGTCGATAAATATTAAAAAGAGATTTTTGAGCTCGGTTTTGGCGAATGAGCTCCGATTCGAAATCCGAAAGCGCAGTTAGGTGTGTATGATTATTTGTGACTTTGTGATTTTTTGAAAGTGAATTTCGATATTGTTCGGCTAGTTTCCGCTAAAATGAGTTAAATAATTTGACCTTTTTCCTTTAAATTCGCATCTTGAGTTTCGGGAGTCCGATTTGAGATCCGTCTACGCGAGTATGTTACATATATTTTTAATAGAAACGACATCCAAGGAAACCATTGAAACATGATAAGACACACCATTTCTAGATCGATCAAAAGAATCACATCTTACTCACATTTAAGAGAAGAAGAAATACATGGGTGTACTACATCAGATACCTCAACATCCTGCCAGACTAGCAGTTCATAGAACTGCCTCTGCAGCTGAGTCGAGCCACTACCCTGATAATAACTTCTAAAAGAACCACTACCACCACGCTCTCGACCTCTACTGGATGGTGGCATTTCTCTGATTGATTAACATTTAAATGAAATTCCTGCAACTGTGCAGGTGTCTGAGGGCAAGAAGAAGGACGATTCTCTACTTGCTGGAGTAAGGAAAAACTCCTCAAAGGATAACCAGACTCATGACAGTGATAACAGCTTTTCATTAAAAATGGAACCTGGACATATTGTCGATAGTTATAAAGAGAAAAATTGGGTCTAATCTTGATGAACTACTCGCGCACTCTGAGAATCACGCTCTACAAGCTGAGATAACCTGGAAGGTGACTTCCCAAAATAATCAGAACTTTTACCTCCAAATGAGGTACCATGGTTACCCACCAGGGCGGTGGGATCTCTTACTTTCCCGCTCTAACTTATGGTATGCCTCGAACCTTCGAGGAATATCAACAACAATATTAAATGAAATTCCGACCTCAATCTCTCGAGCCATCTGGGATCTCAAGGAAGAAGAAAGGTCATCAATAAATCTTTGAATCTCTCGAAAGACTCATGAACTAGTTCAAATGCATATTCGGCCATTTTATAGAATTCAATCTCATATTCTGAAACACCAACAGGCTAACCGATAGGCTACCCTGTCCAATCCACTCAAACTGGAAACACTTTTCATCTCGCTCGCTACTCGAAAGGAACTTTTCCACGAATTTAGAAGAAAAATCGAACTAAGTTAGCTAATAAGAGAGCGGCCCACCAATTCAAGGCTGGACCCCTGAAACTACAAAAAAGAATAATCTACACCATACCACTTGATATAATCAAAAGCCTGAAGGATACGCTGGCATTATTTTATTTTAAAAGCTTACACAGGGATTATCTGATGTATGGCTTGAGAATATCGGAAGATTCAACCGCGTAAAATAATGCAATCTCTTTGGGCACTTGGACCCAATAATTACCTCCGCTGGCTAACCAGCCAGAACAATTGGTGGCACAACACATGCTGCTTCTATAACATAATTTACCGCGACAATACTAAGAACTGGAATAGGAGCTCCCTAACACCGAACGTCTGCACATGGGGCACCCTGATAGGCTGCCCAGCGAATAATAGGTTCTTACGGTATCTGCATCGCCAAGATTCTCGTAAAAGCATCGTAGAGAGCCAAGGGAACCACAAGGCCCTGCTCCCTTGCCCATCACGAGCTCGTACATCCGTAACTAGATCGTCAGCACGATCAAAAACTCTCGGGGCTCCGTCAGTGCTAGCCCCAGGCTAGACTGCTTCGTCTTGAACTCATACTGTTTGTTGATTTGTTGTACGAGGGTTTATAATTGCCACGAAAGAATTAACAAAAATACTTTTGCATCCTAGACCGACGAACGATCAGAAAAGAAGGAAATGAAACTTCTTAAATGCCATCATAGCCCCTCGTAGATAAGTACGGACGTCTACGTACCCATCAGCCAGACTCTACTAGACACTGTCTTAGTCTGGATAGACTCTAAACCAGGCTCTGATACCAACTGACACGACCCGAAATCCGGTTAGGCCGTGCGGGCACCCGACATCCTCCCCTAGACCCGTCGGGCGAACCCGTACCAATTAAATTAGAAAAATAAATATAATTCAATTCATAAATAAGAACATGACTTAGAAAAAACACACAGACATATTGACACTTCTAAGTTGTACGAAAGAAAAATTATAGCTAACTACCCAACATACTAAGTTTAGGGCTATCCAGACTAGACATTTAAGAGTACAAAAGAAAACAAATACCTCCTGAAGGGAGCAAAATACAACTGAAATAATAACCAATAAACTGGTGGCCATCCGGAATAAAAGCTGGCTCACCCTGACAGCTGAAGTCATCTTCGCTCCTTCACAACGTGGCAAACTCAATCCTGGAGCGAACCTGCCGAAACGAAATAGATAGACAAAAAACAAACAACAAACAAGGGTGAGTCAAAAGGACTCAATAAGTGGGGCAGACTAGCCACCTCAAAGAATAGGATAGCTAGCCAGGGACAAGAAAAACAGATAAACTAAATCCATCTTATTTGAACTATAAACAAGCAAAGCCAAATAATAACCGAAAACACGTATGGAATCATAAACAGCCAGGGTCATAAGGTAGATAGAACATATAGATATCCTGAACATGTCGACAATCAGAAATACATCCTGTTGCGGCGTGCAACCCGATCCATATATTCATATTGTTACGGCGTGCAACCCGATTCGTATATTTATACTGTTGCGGCGTGCAACCCGATCCGTATATTTATACTTTTGCGGCGTGCAATCCGATCCGATCCACGTATTTATATTGTCGCGACGTGCAACCCGGGATATGAGCCAGAAATATATAGGCAAACTGAGATACGGTATAGATACCGCATATATAAAACACAACACGATAGTCACACAATAGTCAGCACGCGGTGCAATGAAATGGGATGAATGCAGTATGATGCAGTGGTGTCACATGTGCCAAATAGATGGAGCGGAATCCTCCTGCTCCGGGGGCGGAATCCTCCTACCCTCAATATGATGCAATGGAGTGGAATCCTCCTGCTCCAAGGGCAGAATCCTCCTATCCTCAATATGATGCAATGGAGCGGAATCCTCCTGCTCCGAGGGCGGAATCCTGCTACCCTCAATATGATGCAATGGAGCGGAATCCTCCTGCTCCGAGGGCGGAATCCTCCTGCTCCGAGGGCGGAATCATCCTACCCTCAATATGATGCAATGGAGCGGAATCCTCCTACCCTCAATATGATGCAATGTGCATACGAATGCAACATGATGCAATAATAACCCATCACCAGCGCGGGACTATCATATACCAACTCACAACAAGAGTACAATCCTCAGATTCTCAATGCAATACCAATAACAGGACATAATATATAATATAGTATATAAATCCAAAGCTAAGGCGTAATGAGTACGCCTATCGGCAGCTACACACGTAAGGAACACGTGGTAGAAAATCCACGAGGCCAGGTGCCTCCAAAGAAAGGATATAAACACTTACCTCTTCCAAAGTTAACACTGCTGCCCAACAACCGCTTTATTCTTTTGGATTCATTGCCAAACGATCCCACTGTGTTCAATGAGCAGAAAAATATATCAAATAGGGATAAAGGCTTCATTCCTCACATCTTAGGGCAATCCGGATAGGAACCTGACACCCTATTCGCATACGCAATACGCAGGCTAGGCCTATGTACAGGGTTTATGGTCACATAACCAAACCCCAAATAAATTATATTTATATGTTGCCCATAATGCACTGAGTACGGATATATAATTAATTCCATTATCGGGGTCCATTTTTTCCTTTAAACTATCAATTTACGTCATTAGGGCGATGTCTAATATCCCTATTTTTACCGTAAAAATATACTCAAACATATGTAATAAACTCAAATAACATATTAGGATCATTACCTGAATATTTCAGGGTGAAAATTCTACTCTTTTCCGGCCCCTTTTCTCATTTTCTGGCATTTTTCCTTCACTGACGTTTTTACATTTCTCTCTGCTTCTGCATCACTTTTCATTCTGTCCGTACTTAGCTACTTAAAGTAGCATATATGACTTTATGCCACGGCCATTATTTTGACTTTTTGTCTTTTTCCTCTTTTTCCTTTTTTTTTTTTTTGTTTTCTTTTATTTTATTTTATTTTCTTAACGAAAATTAAAACGGTGCCCTACGATATTCGAAATAATTCCAAATTTTGCATACAAGTTGTACAAAATATATGTAACATACTCGCGAAAGCGGATCTCAAATCAGACTCCCGAAACTCAAGATGCGAATTTAGATAAAAAGAAGTCAAATTATTTAACTTTCGGTATTTTAGCGGAAACTAGCCGAACAACATCGAAATTCACTTTCGAAAGTTTACAAAAATCACAAATAATCATACGAACCTAACAGTGCTTTCGGATTTCAAATCGGAGCTCATTCGGCAAAACCGAGCTCGAAAATCTCTTTTTAATATTTATCGCCAATAAAAACTGAAACCTTCTTCCGATGCCTACAACACGAGGTCTGATGTAGCTCAAATTTTACAGACAGGTTCTAATGGAAATTACGAATATTTTAAAATTATCGACACGCCAATCGGAGTCCTAACTTCCGAAACAACTGACCGGGGTCGTTTCAGAGCTTGAGTCCAGTATGCATGAGAGGTATCCTTACCTCTTCGACGATTCAGGTTCGATCTTGGTCTTTAAAGCCTAAAAGCTCTTATCATTGTATATGATTTTGGTTTCGTAGTAATTGTCATTGAAAATTGGTGTAAGCATTCTCATTAGAGGTGTGAAATCTATTTTAGACTCTTGCTCGTTCGAAGACGAACGAGAGTCTAAGTGGAGGAGAATGAAACGACCTCGGTCAGTCATTTTGGAAGTAAGGACTCCGATTGACGTGCCGATAATTTTAAAATATTCGTAAGGTCCATTAGGACCTGTCTGTAAAATTTGAGCTAAATCAGACCTCGTTTGGTAGGCATCGGAAGAAGGTTTCAGTTTTTATTGTCGATAAATATTAAAAAGAGATTTTTTAGCTCGGTTTTGGCGAATGAGCTTCGATTCGAAATCCGAAAGCGCAGTTAGGTGTGTATGATTATTTGTGACTTTGTGATTTTTTGAAAGTGAATTTCGATATTGTTCGGCTAGTTTCCGCTAAAATGCCGAAAGTTAAATAATTTGACCTTTTTCCTTTAAATTCGCATCTTGAGTTTCGGGAGTCCGATTTGAGATCCGTCTACGCGAGTATGTTACATATATTTTTAATAACTTACTTGAAAAATTTGGAATCATTTTGACTTCTCAAGGGTTCTATTATAATTTTAATCGTCGTAGCGATTTTAGTATTAAAAAAAATATGAATTGATGAGTTCGGTTGCTAATCCCTTAGCAGTAAGTAGTTACATATTAGGCAGAAACATTCAACGAAACAGGGAAAGGAAAAATTAGAAAAGAGAGAGGGAAAAAGGGAAAAAGAGGTGGAAAAATAGTGGAATTGTACCCCAAATCTTCAGGTAATGATGTTAAATCATTATCTTAGCTTATTGCGTGTGTTTGAATATATTTTTGCGGTAAAAATAGGGATATTAGACATCGTCCTAATGACTTAAATTGATAGTTTAAAGGGTCAATTGGACCCCGATGATGGAAAGGATTATATATTCGTACTCAGTGAGTTATGGGCACATATAAATATAATTTATTTAGGGTTTGGTTATGGGACGTTGAACCCTGTACATAGGCCTGGCCTGCGTATTGCGTATGCGAATAGGGTATCAGGTTCTTAACTGGATTGCCCTAAGACATAAGGAATGAAGCCTTGAGCTTTATTTGATATAATTTTTCTGCTTATTGAATAGAGCGGGATCGTTTGGCAGTTAATCCATAAGAAAAAGCAGTTGTTGAGTAGCAGGGATAGCTTTGGAATACGGTAAGTGATTATATCCATTTCATTGGAGGCACCTGGCCTCGTGGATTTTCTACGACGTGTTCCTTACGTGTGTAGCTGCCGATAGGCGTACTCATTACGCCTTAGCTTTGGATTTACATTCTATATTATATGTTATGTCCTGTTATTTGTATTGCATTGAAAATCTGAGTATTGTACTTTTGCTTTGAGTTGGCATCTACTTCCCGGCTGTCGATGAGAGTCCCGCGCCGGTGAAGGGTTATTATTGCATCACATTGCATTCATATGCATTACATTGCATATCATACTGAGTGCAGGAGTATTCCGCCTCAGCTTCACATTTTATCGGGTGTAGGAGTATTCCGCCCCAGGAGAGTGCAGGAGTATTCCGCCTCTGGTTTATATTATATCGGGTGCAGGAGTATTCCGCCCCAGGAGCAGGAGTATTCCGCTCCAGTTGGTTAGCAGATTGGATTTCCCCTCGAATGCAGGAGTATTCCGCTTCGGGATGGGATTACGGGCACATGTGACCCTTTGCATCTCATTTGATTTCATCTCATTTAATCTCATTCCATTTCATTTCATATCATTGTATAGACTTTCTGTACATGACTACTGTTCTGCTTATATGTGCATTGCTTATTTGTTGATGTTTTTCTGGTTCCGTTTCCCTTACTAGCGTATCTATTTTTCGAGGTTGCTAGTTTGTTCACACTTATTGAGTCCTCATGACTCACCCCCTATTTTTCCTTGTGTTTTCTTTTCGTTCGGCAGATTCTGCTCCAAGAACCAGCCAGCCGCGTCGTGATTAAGGAGTAGTACGTTTCAGCTGTCTACGGTGAGCCATCCTGTTCATTGCGGCCACCAACTTCAGATATTACAGTTTTCCTTCCTTTTGCTCCCTTCGGGAGATGTGTATATCTTTTGGCCTTCTTAGATGCCTGATCTGGAAACCTTTAAAATTGTGTATTCTGGGTAGTTAGTTGTATTATTCAAACAGCTTGTATGTTTGTCTATCCTTAAGAGTTATCTTATGTTGTTAAAATTTGGTTCATTTTCATTTCAAGGTAATTCTTCGCAATTTTTATCAATTCAGTCAATAGGGTTCGCCCGACAGGTTTAGGGGGAGATGGTCGGGTGTCAGCACGGCCTAACCGAGAATTCGGGTCGTGTCAATTATTGCGACGACCATTTCATATCTCATTGGAGGTGTGAGTTGAGCTTTGTCAAAATTGGCGCCGTTATTGCGGAACTACGGTTTCAATATTGATTTGCATTAGTTAGTCAAATTTGGTTAGTTCGCAAGTCCTAGCATTTTACGTTTTTTTTTTTTTACCTTGTGTAGGTGAAACATGGACTGTAGGAGAAATCCTAATAGACACTTGCGGAACCAATGGCGCAATCATCATTACAATCAACCCCATGGGAATCCACAAGAGTATGAAGAAGAATATGAGGAAGAATTCCATGTAGAAATCAACCAAGAAGGTTATCCATATCATGTCGAGCAAGTAGATGATGATGATCCTCAAGAGGAAGCTAATGATCCTCAAATTGAGAATGTAGCCCCTCAAGGTCATAATCCTTTTGCACAACCAAATGCGGGTGCTCAAACATATGTGGGAATGCAAGCGGAAGGAGAAGGAAATCTTGGGAGAGATGTTGGTGTTGCGGGTAATGCTAATCGGGGAGGCAACAATGCAAACTAAGGTGGCTGAGCTGTAAACCAAGGTGGTCGGGGTGTAAACCGTGGAGGTAGAGCCAATGTCAACCGAGGGGTCGATGTTAATAGAGTGAATGCCCACAATGTGACACGACCCAGAATACAGCTAGGCCGTGCGGGCACCCGACATCCTCCCCTAGACCTGTCGGGCGAACCCTTACCAATTAAATTAGGAAAATAAATATAATTCAATTCATAAATAAGAACATGACTTAGAAAAAAATACTGACATACTGATACCTCTAAGCTGTACAAAAGAAATTACAGCTAACTACCCAACATACTAGGTTTAGGGCTATCCAGACTAGACATCTAAGAGTACGAAAGAAGACAGATACCTCCTGAAGGGAGCAAAAATGCAACTGAAATGATAACCAATAAATTGGTGGCCATCCAGAATAAAAGCTGGCTCACCCTGACTGCTGAAGTCGTCTTCGCTCCTTCACAACGTGGCGAACTCAATCCTGGAGCGAACCTGCCGAAACGAAATAGATAGACAAGAAATAAACAACAAACAAGGGTGAGTCAAAAGGACTCAATAAGTGGGGCAGACTAGCCACCTCAAAGAATAGGATAGCTAGCCAGGGAGAAAAGAAACAGATAAGCCAAATTCCTCTTATTTAAATTATGAAAAGGCAGAGCCAGATAATAACTAGAAACACGTATGGAATCACAAACTCATCAACAACCAGGAACGTAAGATAGCCAGAACATATAGGTATCCCGAACACATCAATAGTCAGAAACATCCTGTTGCGGCGTGCAACCCGATCCATATATTCATATTGTAGCGGCGTGCAACCCGATCCATATATTTATACCGCTGCGACGTGCAACCCGATCCATATATTTATACCGCTGCGACGTGCAACCCGATCAATATATTTATACAATTGCGGCGTGCAACCCGATCCCCGCAACCCAGAATATGAGCCAGAAATATATAGACAAATAAGCAATGCACGTATAAGCAGTACAGTAATTATGTACCACAAGTCTACACAATGGTATGAAATGAAATGAAATGAAATGAGATGAAATGAAATATGACGCAAAGGGTCGCAGGTGTTAAATGAATGGAGCGGAATCCTCCTACCCTCGATATGATGCAATGGAGCGGAATCCTCCTGCTCCTGGAGCGGAATCCTCCTACCCCGCAATATATGCAATGAAGCGGAATCCTCCTGCTCCTGGGGCGGAATCCTCCTACCCCTCAATATATGCAATGGAGTAGAATCCTCCTGCTCCTAGGGTGGAATCTTCCTACCCTCAATATGATAGAATGGAGCGGAATCCTCCTGCTCCTGGGGCGGAATCCTCCTACCCCTCAATATGTGCAATGGAATGCGTATGAATGCAATATGATGCCATGCAGTCACATATGCCTGATACCTATCTCCGGCGCAGGACTCTCATCGTCTACCAGGAGATATATGCAATAATGATCCTTCACTGGCTTGGGACTCTCATCGATTACCGGGAAGTATATGTAATACTGACCCTTCACCGGCTCGGGACTCTCATCGATTACCGGGAAGTATATGCAATAATGACCCTTCACCGATGCGGGACCATCATCGCCAACCGGGAAGTATATGCAATAATGACCCTTCACCGGCTCGGGACTCTCATCGATTACCGGGAAGTATATGCAATGCTCAAAACCAGAGTGCAATGCTCATATGCTCAATGCAATACCAACAACAGGGCTTAACATATAATATACAATGTAAATTCAAAGCTAAGGCGTAATGAGTACGCCTATCGGCAGCTACACACGTAAGAAACACGTGGTAGAAAATCCATGAGGCCAAGTGCCTCCAAAGAAATGGATATAAACACTTACCTCTTCCAAAAGTTGGCATTGCTAATCAACCACCACTTTATCCTTTGGTTTCATTGCCAAACGATCCTACTCTATTCAATAAGCAGAAAAATATATCAAATTAGGCTAAAGGCTTCATTCCCCACATCTTAGGGTAATCCGGTTAGGAACCTGATACTCTATTCGCATACACAATACGCAGGCCAGGCATATGTACAGGGTTTAAGGTCACATAACCAAACCCTAAATAAATTACATTTATATGTTGCCCATAACTCACTGAGTACGAATATATAATTAATTCCACTATCGGGGTCCAATTGACCCGTTAAACTATTAGTTGAACTTATTAAAACGATGTCTAATATCCCAATTTTTACCGTTAAAATATATTCAAACACACGTAATAAACTCAAGCATTAAGATCATTACCTGAATGTTTCAGGATAAAAATTCTACTTTTCTCCGGCTCTTTTCACATTTTCTGGTATTATTTTTTTTTTTTCTCGATGTTTCCTCTTCTGTTTCTGTATTTGCGTTTTGATGTGCTAACGGATTAATATAATCCCCTTAGCCACCGCCACTCTATTTCCATTTTATTTCTTTTCCTTTTTCTTTTTTCATTTTCTTTTATTTTCTTTTCTTTTCGCAATGAAAATTAAAACGGAACCCTACGATATTCGAAATAATTCCAACTTTTGCATACCAGTTATAAAAAATATATATATATAGCATACTCGCTAAGGCGGATCTCAAATCGGGTTCCCGAAACTCAAGATACGAATTTAAATGGAAAAAGGTCAAATTATTTAACTTTCGGCATTTTAGCGGAAACTAGCCGAACAACATCGAAATTCACTTTCGAAAGATCAGAAAAGTTACAAATAATCATACGAACCTAATGGCGCTTTCAGATTTCGAATCGGAGCTCGTTCGCCAAAATCGAGCTCGAAAATCTCTTTTTAATATTTATCGACAATAAAAACTAAAATCATCTTCCGATGCCTACCAAACGAAGTCCGATTTAGCTCAAATTTTGCAGACAGGTCCTAATGGACCTCACGAAGATTTTAAAATTATCAGTACGCCAATCGAAATCCTAATTCCAAAAATGAATACCTAAGTTCGTTTCACAATGTCAACCGGAATCAAGAGTATTGTAGAGGTAGTGGGAACTACCAACAAGATATACAAGACTCGGAAGATGATGATGAGCCCGAAGAGGAAGTTGATATGAATAGTTTTGTTAGTGCCATAGTTCTTCCACCTATTCATGGAAATTCTTGTTTTAATACTCCAAATGTCATTCTACAAGGTCTTGAACAACATGAGTTCTTTAGTGATGGCAACAATAAAGATGCAAATGATCACTTGAGAAATTTCATGCAAACTTGCAATCTCTACAAGTCGGCGAGGATTCCGAAAGAATCATTGAGGTTAAGAGTGTTTCCCTTCTCTCACCGGGAAAGCCAAAGAATGGCTGAACAAATTGCCAAGGAATTCCATCTTTACATGGCAAGAACTAGTGACGCAATTTCTAGCAAAGTTTTTACCGAAGGGAAAGCAAGCTTCATTGAGAGACGTTTGAGCAAGATGCATCCGATTCTTTAAACGAGGCTTGGGAAGCTTTCCAAGATGTGTTGCTTCAGTGTCCTAATCATGGCTTTAAAGGAAACATATTGTTGCGACGCTTTTATCAAGGGTTGAACAAGATGAATTAATCTGCTTTAGATACTCTTTGTGATGGTGTCACCATCGACAAGAGGAATGAGGAGGTGAAAGAGGTTCTCGACAAAGTCGCCAAGCAATCTAGAGAATGGAAATCAAGAGCTAAAATCCCGAGAAGAGAAGTTGGGATAAGTCCAATGATGATGGAGAGGTTTGAAGCTCAAGATGAGAAGATGGCAAGAATCTTGAACTCCGTTGAGCTCATGAATCAAAATTCTAAGGTGGATAGAAAAGCAAATGAAAAGAAAGTCAACAAGGTGGAAAATATTCACAGAACAAATGCCGGGCATCAAGTGGCTCCAATGGGTTATGTAACCCTGGGGCAGTTCCTTTGTCTCTTCTCATACATGCGCAAGAGGGATACTACCCCGAGCAAGGTTATAATGTTCAAGAAGGTGAAGAGGCAAACTATGTGGGCAACTATCAAGGACAACGAGGGTATGATCCAGGTGGTTATCAAAGACCTTATCCACAACCCTACCAACCAGATGGGCAATGGAAACCAAGTCAAGGAAGAGGAAATTGGAATGGTAATCAAGATGGAAGAGGCAATGGGAGTGGTAACCAAGAAAGGAGAGGAGCTGGTTCTTCTCAACAATATGCTCCAAGACCTCCTTTCAAACAACATGATCATGAAGAATAGGCTCCAATAAAGTTGGAAGAGTTGATGAATCAAATGCTCAAGAACAAACATGGGTACACCGGAGATAGAAAGAACATGAAGCAAACCATGACATCTCATTCTACTTCCATGAATAAAAAATGAGCCAACTTGCACATCAAGTCAATCAAAGGCCGCAAGGAGCACTACCAAGTGATACGGTAGTGAATCCTAAGAGAGGCGGTAAAGACCAAGTGATGGCTATCGAAACTCGAAGTGGAAAGACATTGGAAGATCCAAAAGCCAAGAGTGATGATGATGTGGAGATTAGAGTCCGTGATGATCATGTGGGTGTCGAATTAAATGGCGATGAAGCTAATAATGGGGAGATGGTGCAAGAAGAGGTAGAGAGGCAAGAAGAAGAAGTTGATGTTGAAGAAGTCACTCAAAAGCCTACCCCCAAAACACCACTACCCAAACGGCCAAACTAAAGAAAACTCCACTACCCAAAGAAAGCCATCCTAAACTAAGCTCCATACCCAAAGCAACCCTTCCATTCCCACAAAGAAGTAACAAACAAAGAGAAATCTCATGCTAAGAAAATTTGGGAGAAGATAGCAACTACTTCCATCAACATACCTTTGGTTGATGTGTTCGGACAAATGCCTAACGTTGCTAAATTCATGAAAGATTGGTGACAAAGAAGACATATGGAGATTTCGAGACGATCAAGGTTACTCACCAAGTTAGTGCAATTGTGTCAAAGCATATGCCACAAAAGATGGAAGATCTCGGAGCTTTCACTATTCCATGCACTATTGGTGGGAGATATTTCAAGAAAGCCTTATGATATTGGCGTAAGCATCGAATTGATGCCGTATGCGGTCTATAAAACTTTGGATACCATGGCACCAAGACCAACAACAATGAACTTGTGAATGGCTGATCATTCGATGAAGAGTCCGGTTAGAACAATTAATAATGTGTTCGTAAAGGTGGACAAATTCGTTTACCCGACAGATTTTTTCATGCTTGATGGTCTGGTGGACTTTGAAGTTCCTATCATTCTTGGGCAACCATTCTTGGCTACCGGAAGAGCTCTTTGTGATGTGGAAAGATGTGAGCTCACTTTTAGATTCAATGGAGAAGAAGCAGTGTTCCATATTTGCAAAGCCTTGAAGCAACGCATGAATGATGATGTCACTTGTTCTTATGTCGATTTGGTTGTTGATGCGCTTGTTGAAAAGGAAAGTGTCTTAGTTAGTCAAGAAGACACATTGGCCGCGGTGATTTGGAACATAGATGTGGAGACCGAAGAAAATGTAGCAGAGGTAGTAAAGGCATTAGAGGGCTTTGGGTAAAAACCTTATGTACCCAAAAAGCTATCCTTAGGCCTCGAAAACCGAGAAACCTCACCTACAAAACCATCCATAGAAGAACCACCAAAACTTAGAGTAAAAGTCCTACCATCCCACTTGAGATGCACCTTCCTCGGTCCAAACTCCACTCTACCCATAATCATTTCTTTCCATTTAACCAAAGCCCAAGAAGTAAAACTTGTTAAGGTGGTGAAGAGGAGAATCAAATCTATTGGGTGGACCTTGGCAGATATAAGGGGGGTTGACCCGGGGGTGTGTACACATAAGATCTTGCTTGAAGAAGCGTGTAGGCCAAGTGTAGAGCATCAAAGGAGGTTGAATCCTCCTATGCAAGAAGTGGTGAAAAAGGAGATCATTAAGTGGCTAGATGTGGGTGTTAATGTTTGGTTATCCGATAGAAAGTGGGTTTCACCGGTGCAATATGTACCGAATAAAGGAGGGATGACGGTGATTCTTAATGAAAAAGGAGAGTCCATAGTTATTAGAACTGTGACCAGGTGGAGAATGTGCATGGATTATCGGAAGCTAAACACCGCAAATATGAAGGATCACTTCACATTGCCATTTATTGACCAAATGCTTGATTGGTTGGCGGGTCGTACTTACTATTGCTTCTATGATGGATACTCCAGTTATAATCGAATATCCATCGAAGCCGATGACCAAGACAAGACGACTTTCACTTGTTCCTATGACACTTTTGCATTTCGCAAGATGCCATTTGGTCTTTGCAATGCTCCCGCCACGTTTCAAAGATGTATGCTAGCCCTTTTTCATGATATGGTGGAGAATTTCCTTGAAGTGTTCATGGATGACTTCTCGGTAGTTGAAGATTCCTTGGTTATTGCTCGTCAAATTTAGAGAAGGTGCTAGAAAGATGTGAAGAAACAAGGCTTGTACTCAATTAGGAAAAGTGTCATTTCCTAGTACAACAAGGCATAGTGTCGTGGCACAAAATTTCTAAGAATGGCATTGAGGTGGACCAAGCAAAAATTGAGGTGATTTCAAAGCTTCCACCTCCAATGACTGTGAAGGGAGTTCGAAGTTTCCTAGGGCACGTGGGATTCTATCGCTGCTTTATAAAAGACTTCTCCAAGATTGTGAATCAAATGTGCAAGCTCTTAGAGAAGGATGCAAAGTTTGTGTTTGACAAGGCTTGTATAGAATCTTTTGAAGAAGTGAAGAAGAGGCTAACAACCACACCGATCATTGTGAGCCCTAATTGGGAGCTTCCGTTTGAGCTTATGTATGACGCTACTGATGTGACCTTGGGAGCCATGCTAGGTCAACGAGTGGACAAGATGTTCCATCCCATTTATTATGCAAGCAAGACAATGAACGGAGCTCAATTAAACTACACGGTGATGGAGAAAGAGCTTTTAGCAATTATGTTTGCCTTTGAGAAGTTCCGGTCATATTTGGTGGGATCGAAGACAATTGTTCATATCGATCATTCTGCTATCCGATACTTGATAGAAAAGAAAGACTCACAGGCAAGGCTTATCTGATGGGTGTTGCTCCTCCAAGAGTTTGATATTGAAGTTCTTGACCGAAAAAGGACCGAAAACCAAGTGGCGGATCACTTGTCCAACTTGGAGGAGGAGGGTAGGCCAAAAGAAGAAATTAAGGTAAATGATGCATTTCCGGATGAGAGGATCTTGGCCGTGTCTTGAGAACCTATCCCTTGGTATGGTGATCTAGCAAATTTCATAGTGGGTGGGGTCTATTCTAAAGACTTTACATTCTACCAAAATAAGAAACTAGCAAAGGATGCAAGATTCTATTATTGGGATGAGCTCTATCTCCTTAGTTTGTGTGATGATAGAATCAATCAGAGGTGTGTTGCCGAGTCCGAGAAAGAAGCTATAATGGAAGGATGCCACTCTTCTCTTTATGGAGGGCATTATGATGGAGTGATGGCGGCGGCCAAAGTGTTACAATGTAGCTTCTTTTGGCCAACTTTGCATAAGGATGCCCATGCTTGGGTGAAAAATTGTGACCAATACCAACAGATGGGTGGAATTTCAAGAAAGCACGAAATGCCAATGAATCCGATTGTTGAAGTGGAGTTATTTGATGTTTGGGGGATAGACTTTATGGGGCCCTTTGTGAGTTCTTATAGCAACAAGTATATCTTGGTAGTGGTGGATTATGTGTCAAATGGGTGGAAGGGGTTGCGCTCCCCAATAATGAGGCCAAGAGCGTACTTGCATTCTTGAAGAAGAATACTTTTTTCGAGATCCGGGACTCCTCGTGCTATTATTAGTGATGATGGGAACCATTTTTGCAACGGAACCTTTACAAATCTCCTCCATAAATATGAAGTGATACACAAGGTTGCAACTCCTTACCACCCCCAAACAAATGGGCAAGTTGAAGTCTCCAATCGGGAGATCAAGAGCATTTTAGCCAAGACGGTTAATGCACATAGAACCGATTGGGCTAGAAAATTTGATGAAGCTTTGTGGTCATATCGGACCGCTCACAAGATCCCGATTAGGATGTCTCCATTTAAGATGGTGTTCAGAAAAGCTTGACACTTGCTGGTTAAACTAGAGCACAGAGCTTTGTGGGCATTGAAGAGATTGAATATGGATTGGGGAGATGTCGCAAATGCAAGAGTCACCAACTTGCATGAACTTGATGAATTCCGGTTCTAGGCATATGAAAATGCCATGTTATACAAGGAAAAAATAAAGGTGCTTCATGATTCGAAGATTTGGAACCGGACATTCAAGGTTGGGGACTTGGTGTTATTGTTTGACACTCAGTTGAAATTATTCCCCGGGAAGTTTAGATCCAAATAGACGGGTCAATTCAAGGTGGTTGGTATTACCCCTTATGGCTCGGTGTATTTAGAGTCTAAAGAAAGTGGAAGAAGCTTCTGGGTAAATGGGCATCGTGTGAAGCCAAAGTTGGTGAAGTGATGTGATGCCAAAGTTGGTGAAGTGGTGTGCATCTATCTTGATGAACCATGATTGGAGGAATGAACATCGTCGTGCCGCGACGTTAAATTAGGTGCTTCTTAGGAGGCAATCCAAGTTTTTAGCATTATTAGTTGTTAAATGTGCAGGTATCTAAGTGTGAGTGAGCAAGGAAGTTGAGAAATGAAGGATGAAAGCCAAGGAGAAATCTGGACAGCTTGAGATGGGTCGCCCTTGTGACAAGGCGGACCTCCCTAAAAAGTCCAGAGAGTTGCGACTTTGGAAATTCGCAAAAATATGGCTAAGTATGGGGAAGGAGGACTGCCTTACTCAGTAGGCAGACCGCCCCAGGTAAGTGTGCGTGTGTGTGTGAAAGCGTGAATGAAAAGGGAGGCGGATCGCCCTCTCAAAGAGGCGGACCGCCCAAAATACCCACAACACCCTCTTTCCTCATTAGTTTCATAATTTCACAAATACAAAGGACCCTAAGGCCGAAATTACCCTTCCATCACAAAAATCCTTTCCCAGTCACTAAAAACACACATTAACCAACACACAACCCACCCTCAAGCTTCAATCCCCACTTTAAATTCGGGTATTTTCACAAATTCTAATTTTTCTTTAATTTATTTAAATTCTTAGCTCTAACATGTTTAGGAGTAAAAATAATTAAGCTTCATCATAATTTAGTTGGGGGAAAAGTTAGGGTTTAAAATTCATACCATGAGAATTTGAAGTTAAAATTATTAAATTAGCACCCATGACTTGAACTTGTACTAGTTAGTTGTTTGGAATTGTAAAGGTGGCTAGAATTGCTCTATTGGTGCTAGATATGTGTTCAATCATGAAAACCCACTAGTTGAGGGAGCTATTTGGATTTTGAATGTATATCTTTGCTTAACAGTGAATTATGAACCCTTATCATACTTGATTTTGAATTTTGCAGTGTTTTTAGAATGTATTGAGTGAAAGAGGGGTTGTTAATGTGTGAGATAAATGTTTTGGTAGTGTTTTAAACACTTGAAAACACATGAATAGTGATGGTAGAGCCCTTACGGACGGAGCGACTTAGCACAAGGGTGGATCGCCCATCACTGTTTCACTCTCTGAAGTTCTTTAGGCGGACTGCCCATTGGGCAGAGTGGACTGCCCAACACTGTCTCACTCTTTGTATTTTCTTTAGGCGGACTACCTACTGTGCAGAGGCAGACAGCCTGTAGAGATCCTGTAGCTTGTTTTTAATGGGGCGGACCGCCTCTGCCTTGAGGAGGACTGCCTTCCCCTGTTAACTGAACATTATTTTACTCTTTCTTTGCTTTCATTGTGTAGTACTTGGCTACTACTAACCATGATTTTTGCGTGTTGGAGACACAATGGGAAGGCAAGGAAACAAAAAGAAACAATTTCAAGAAACACCCCCTCTCCCGATGATGATGCATAAGATGATGAGCCTTTGGCCAATTTGATAAGGCAAACAAGGTCTGAGACTAAAAAGAAAAAGAGGCAAGAAGCTTCTTCCTCACAAGCTCAACCACAAGTATAAAGGGAAGCTGAACCCAGCTAAGGTGAGGGGAAAGTGATAGTGCCACTGAAAGTGAATAAGAGAAAACTCCGGCTCAAGAAGAAGAGTCTGATGATGAGGAGTATCCGGCAGGATGTAACAAGTGTTTCAAGAACAAGGCAACCTACAGAATCCACCACAAAAAATTTTGGGATAGAAGTATTAATCTTGAGCGGGTCATTGGGATGAAAGATGTAGATGTAAAGAACTCGGACAACTATAAGAGGTATAGGAGAATAGGATGGATGAAAGCGCTAGGGAAACCACTACGTCAGGCTTATGAACACATGGTCACTAAGTTCTATTCGAACTTGGCTACAAAAAGGTAATATGACAATGTTTTGCCGGGAGAAGTATGTGGATGTGTTTGCCGGGGCTTTGAACAAGTATTTCAAACTCAAACACTTTTCTCCGAAGCAACACATGGATAAATTGAAAATATCTGAGGCAGAAAAAAGGGCATGGCTAGTACCAATCATTGGTCGGGAATCAAATCCCCATTGGAGGAAAAATGGTGTGCAGATTGTGAGGGCCGATCTAAATTTCGAGGCTAAATATTGGCAATACACCATTATCTCAAGAGTCAGACCAGCAAGCCAAGACAATAAGCTCACCTTGAAACGAGCAGTGATGATAGGGTGTCTAATGATAGGTATCAAAGTTAATTTGGGAGCGGAATGGTTAAACATATGGTTGAGGTTGCAAAGTCCTAAAAGGACAATCTTGCATTCCCAAATACATTGACCGAGTACTTGATGCATCACGATGTTGAAAATTGGCCACATGACATAAAAAGAGACCTGATCTCCAAGTTCAACTGGTATGCAATTAAAGACACTCCTACACTGGCTCTTTCAGGTATTCCTCCATCTTCGCACATATCTGATATACCATCCACTTCGGAGGCAGTCCCTCCCCAGCCCGAGTCTGGGTCTTCTCAGCCTAAGTCTGACCCTATTGGTACTGTTATTGGCAATATCTCTGCGGGTCTGACTCGGGAAGTGCATGACTTTGGTTCTAAGTTGGATGAGATCAGGAATCTCATTTCCAACTTACCACAAGTCTAGCCACCACCTCCACCTCCACCCCCAGCTCCTGTTGTCACTCAGACACAGTTTGATGTTATGGTGCGGGCTATGAACACCCACACACTAGACCTTAATCAAAACACTAAAGCTTTGGAAGCATATAGCAAGGCTATTGAAGCACATAGCAGACCATTGAGAGCCACAGAGGTGACATCGATGCCATGAATAAGGCTTTGAGAGGAATGGCTCATCAATACTTGAAGATAGATGATAAATTGAGCAAGGCATTAGGGGTTCCCGAAGGGTCCAAAAAGTGCCTCCATCCATTTCCACAGCATTGGCTTTGAGGCCTACTACTACTGGTACACCTGCCGTGAGACCACCTATTACTGGTCCACCTCCATTGAGGCCTCCTACTACTAGCACACATGCCGTGAGACCCACTGCTACTGGTCCACCTCCATTGAGGCTTGCTCCTACTAGTATTCCTACGGTTGTTGCTACTCTTCCAGTTACTCCACGGGTATCTCCTATTGTGCCTGCACATTCTAGTTCCAGGGCTCCTGCTAAGCTCTCCGAGAAAGCCCAGGAAAATGAAGTCGAGGATTTGACAGAGGATGTGGAGGCCACTGAGGCCATGTAATTTGATGTTGATGAGGATGGTGTGCCTTTAGAGTTTGCTGTTGACCCCACTATTATGCCAGAGGATGTGAGGATGATGCTAGAGTTTTTAGTTGGGGGGGGGGGGGGTTCGAATTTGTATATATATTTTTGATAGAGTTGTACTTGTGCTTAATGATATCCATGTACAAATTCAAACCATCTTGATGTATATACACTTGCTTAGTATAGTTAGTTTTTTATGATATGTTCCAACATTTTAGTTTTTCAAATAAGCTTTCGATTTTCTTCGCTTGGTTCTTTTCGAAGATTCTTTTTGAGCCAAGTATGTGCATGAAAACTTTTGAAAATGTATTGATGAATCATGTGGTACTGCCTTATGTTACATTTTTTATGGCATTTTCTACAAGTAGATGTGTATTTTGATTGACATGGCATAAGTTGTAGACCGTGAGGGTCTTTTGTTGGTTTAATTGAGTTGTTGGCATGGTCTAATCTTAGACCATTATGTGCTTCGTGAGTGAGTGTCCTTAGTGTGTGTTTGGATTTTGTACTTGGAAGATCACTTGCATGTGTGGTGAGTTTTTGAATAATAAGCTTGTGTGTATGACTTGAAAGTTATAAACTTGCTCTTAGTGCACTTTGAGATGAAATCCTAGGTGAAACTTGACTTAAGACATGATTTTAGGCTTTTCTTGGACCGCTAGAATTTTAAATGGCCTACTCTTGTATATTTATACTAGTCAACCCCCTTGAACTTTTAACCATTCATTTGGCAACCACAAATTAAAATCCGGACCAATTCTTGTGTGCTATGGCACCAACCCTATTTTTGCCCTAACCTTTTTGTTATCATTGAAAAATGTACAACTTAGGCTAACACCTAAGTTTGGGGGAGATGGTAAAAATTTTGGAATCCCTTTGCGAATGTCAGTTGATGTAATGAAAACAAAAGAAAGAGAAAAGAAAAGAAAATCTAAGAAGAAAAAAAAAATGAGAAAAGCAAAAGAGAAAAAGGAAAAGAGAAGTGATGAATAAAAAAAGGACGACTCGAATCACATCGGATTTTATACTTTGACGCCCCTCACCATTAATGGTGTAGGATTGGGCGTGGATCAAAAATTGTTGACAGCGCTCAACTCACATCTCCAATGAGATATGAAATGGTCATCGCAATAATAATACCCAACTTGGAGTCGGGGTCGAATCCACAAGGAACAATGTGATGCAATTAAAGGAGTGGAGGAAATAAACCTATTGAACTAAGCCAAACGAGGATAATAAAATGATGAAATGATACTAAAACTACTAACTACACTACGAAAGCAAGTAAAGGTGATCAATGACTTTCTCACAAATAAGGAAAGACAAGTTTTGAGCCTCTGATATAAATATGGCACGCAATATATATATTATAGTCGAGTCAATCTAAGGTAACCTTTAGAATACGCCGGGCCTAAGAGAGGTCTTCTCGCTATGCTCGCCAGAGCCATAGCTTGGCACATAAAGTGCTAACTCATTGACTCAAGGAAAGAGGACATCTCCCAAGTGTAACTTCTTTTAGATGGGTAGGCTAAGTTTAGCAAACAAGACCCAAATCCTTGCTATTTCTATTATCCTAAGCTAGTTAATCTCTCTTGAGTCTTTAACTAGTTAAAAAGGTATGTAACTTTAATGTCGCGAGCACCTAAGTTAAGAAATTAAAGTGATAGAACTAGATATTCAAATCTATCAATATGGAAATCTAGTCATGAAATATTCATATAATCATGTCCAAAATTACACCAAATAATCAAATCTAACAATACAAATCAAAGAGATAAAGAAAGGTATAAAGAATTGCTCATTAATGTGCAGCCAATCTCTAATCTCCAAGGTTTTGTTGATGATTCTTGCTCCCAAGTTTGAGATGTATGCCAAAGATGATGTAAAATTGAAGATTACCAACTAATTATATTTTACCAAATAAAATACAATGCCTTTCCAAAATTCTCCCTAGGTTAAAATGAAAACAATAGCAGATGTTTTGTCAAGTAGCCACCCTGGTGCTAAAAGTTTACCTGCTAGCCACTTTTTTGTTGTTGAACTCAATCAATGTTTCATGCATAGCCACTTTTCTTTCGCGATTTTGACATACTAGATATTCTTCTTTTTCTTCAATTTGGCTTCTTTTTTACTTGTTTCTTTCGTAATTATTCTCCAACATATGCCGCACCCCTCTTCAACTCGAAGTAAGTCAAAGTTCGGGTTTGACTAGGTAACTCGGTTGAGTCGGTTTTGGTGTCTGCACCTAATAAATTCGTCTAAGGTGTATTATGTCACCTAAAAGATGTCTAAGGATCTTGATTAACTCCGTAAAGTCTTACTTATAGAGATTCTAGGCAAGAAATCTTTGTGACTCGGGAAGAAGGTGTTAGGCACTTCCCGAGTCCCACGAAAGGTGGTTCCTGACCGAGTTCATTTTTGCGATGTTAAGCCTAGTGGTTATAAAGGCAAGGGATGACTAACTTCAAGCCTAAAAGTGCAATTTCGAGTCTAAGCTCAATTTTCTAATTAAGAATGCTAAAAGGTCTGGTCTGCATGGATAAAGAACATTTCACACAAAATATCAATACAATCAGTACCACTCATTCTAGCAGAGTTGGGCCACTTTTGAATTTGGCATTTACGACCTAAGCCCACTGCCTAATCGCAATTTTGGTCACTGACTTTAACTCTCGATTCAGAAAGGCCAGAAATACAAGAAATGTTTAAAGACAGTTTATTTCTGCAAATTTAAAATGTTGGATTAGTTACAAAAATTTACATATTTTGAAAATGATTTTCTAAGAACGGAATAATCAATTTTTAGGGACAACTTGGAATTATTGTGTCAAGGAAATATTAGCCATTTTGGAGAAGGTGTTTCGACATTAATTGTCGAACACTTCTCCAAACAGCTTTTGCTTTTTGGGGTCGGATTTTGAAAATATATAGGTAATTCTTTTGTTTTTTTTTTTTTTTAAATCAAAGAACATATAGCACATCAATGCACATGAGGGGTTCCCCCCCCCCCCCACACACACACACACACACACATATATATATATGGAATTTGCTAACCTACTACATGAAGGTAGTAGGTTAGCCATGTACCCACTTTTGAGTTGACTAAAATGTCCTTAAGAAACAATGTCAACTTATAAATCTTGAGGATAATTTTGTCTTTTCACTGAAAAATAAAACCTAACTCTATCTTCTTTCCCCACTCTTCACTTCCACTCCCGATCCCCAAATTCTTCCTTATGGAGTTCCTCCATTTCTCTTCCTTTATTGATTTGAATTATCTTACTTATTTTAGATCCACTTTTCAATTTAGTAGCTGGGTTATAGTATTCGAAGGTTTTTGTTTTTATCTACGAAAAGGGCCAAATTTACCCTAAAACTATGGAATTTAGACCAAAATTACCTTCCGTTAGTAAAGTGGAGCAAAAATGCCCTCGACGTCCAACCATTGGACCACAAGTGCCCTTATTACTAACAGAATGTCCACATAAGCATAAACAAATACAAGAACAATAAAAATATGCTGACAAGACTGCCACGTAAACTTGCCACGTAAGCCAACCCATTTTTTCCCATTAAAAGGCTGAGTAGATCTTCTTCCCCAACATTAGAAACCCTAACTTCTCTAATTCTAAAAACAACCCATTTTAGTTTGAAAAGAAATCATTTAGTTCACAATGTCGAATTGCTCTAGTTCATTAAATGATTGTAGGTATGAAAGAAGATGCTATTGTGGTCTTGTTGCTCGTCGTCTTATATCTTGGACAGTTTTCAATCCTGGAAGAAAGTTCTATCGATGTCCTAAACCAGATGTCAGTTCTAAAGTTAATTTCTTGGTAGGTTTGGTGTATTTACTTCTGTTTATTCTAATTCCATTCTCAACATATTCAGGCTGTTTCATGTGAATTTTGGGTATGGCATGATGAAGAGATCCCCTCAAGAGCTTTGATATTGATAAGTGATCTCAAATTATCTTTAAAGGCTGTTAAAATTGAACGGGATAAGTTGAAAGAAAAGACCGAAGCTTTGGATGCCGCTAATGTCACCGCTAGTCGCAAGATTGTCAAGTTGGAGGACAAAGTTCGCTTCTGGAGGAATATCGTTTTGATTTCTTGGTTATTGTTCGTTGGATTACTTGCGGCGAAGATGGTGAATTGAAGTAGTGTTTCACATTTGGTGTAGACTTTGTTAGATCTATGTTGGTATTGCTAAAGTAGTGTGGTCAAGTTAGTAGTGCATTTGGTTGTAGTTTATTGGTATTGTTGGGTATGTAATTGATATAAGATAACGAACTAATTTGGTAGTTTTGTTGGTATTGTTGAAGGTATTGTAATGCTTTGTAGTTATTACTGTCTTCATATTGGTATTTGTTACAATCTCCAGGCAATAAAACTTATTTGAATTGCTTGGACATTTGCTATTTCTTTCGTTCCTTTAGGACATTTGCCTATAGTCTTTCATTCCTTTAGTCTTGCCTACCTGTAAGAATCATCAAGTTGGATTTTATAACCAGCTCCTTTTAAGTTTCTTTTATTGAAACATTAATATATTGTTTAAAGATAACGAAAGTAGAAGAGAAGTATGTTAGGCAGAATACATGTTTTACCCACTGATCTTTGACTCAAATCTCGCTGACACACTTATTCTTCACGGGCGACCTTTGACACACTAAAGTTTTAAAAAGTGCAACTATTACACAC
Organism: Petunia x hybrida; assembly: GCA_037355625.1. Taxonomy (NCBI): domain Eukaryota; kingdom Viridiplantae; phylum Streptophyta; class Magnoliopsida; order Solanales; family Solanaceae; genus Petunia; species Petunia x hybrida. The sequence goes on along the minus strand of JBBBVM010000662.1, from coordinate 1,163,504 downwards.
TAATTTGATCAAACCTCATTAAATAAAAAACAGTGTAAACACGCGCCCCACCAATACCCGACCCGACAAATTTTTAACGTTTTAAATCCCTACCCAATTAATAAACCGACCCGACCCGTTATTTTAACTTACCCCTAATTAAACTTACACCCAATTTATCTTCCACCCACATAAAACAAACCCGAATAAAATCAAAAAACCAAGAACCCTAAAATTCACCTGTGGCGATTCACATAAATTAGACGAAGGAGGAAACTTTCAACACAAAATTTGCCATTCTTTTTGAAACCCTAAAGTTAGAAATTTAGTACACAATTATTAGATATAAGTGTTCAAAAGAGAAAAGGAAAACATATAAAGGAAAATGTAGCAAAATTTGGACAAGAATTTTGCAAAAGCTCAAATTTTGGTAATGTAAATGTGTAAAATCGAGTTTGGTTTGATTTGGGGAAGAAGAAGACCCAATTTATTAAAAATTGGAAAAAAAATCATTAAATTAAAGTGTTTGGACCGTTAAATATAGCTGAGGTGAGATTTTATGAAGGGTTCACGCGCTTACGCCTGTTGTTGCACACTCTCGTGACTCTGGGTCAAATTAGTGTGTAAGAGTTACACTTTTTAAAACTTTAGTGTGTCAAAAATTGCCCGTAAAGATTAAGTGTGTCAGCGGGATTTGAGTCAAAGATCAGTGGGTAAAACATGTATTCTGCCAAGTATGTTATCTTTTTACCTACACTTCTACATTTATAATACTTTTATGCATTTTAATTTTGTGTTCTACTATTGAGTGTGGCCAAACTCAGAACAAGTGTTTGAACAAATCTCTTGGCTTTAATTACCAATGATAAATTAGTGATTTTTAACTCATGAAAACCACCTGCTGACAATTGGCTTTTAGAATTGTGAAAATTTGTAAAAAGGTTTTGATTTCTTATGGCTATTGGATTAGTTTTTTCTTCTTTTCTCAAATTGTCTCTTTGGCATATGATTTATGCATGTGACATTCAATTGCAGAAACGTCTCTGCTGTTTATATTATAAGCTTACTTTGCTACAATTGTTTATGAAAGAAAGCCTTAGTAAATTAACTCAGAGTTTGTTTGATGCAGTTATTAACATAACAAAGCCTCTAAACTTCCATTTGATTATCAAAGTGAGAACAATATCCACAAAAAAAGGTGTACAGGGAGTTGGAAAGAATTAGAGAAAAATTATTGATGTCTCAACGAGCAAAATTTTCAGTTGAAAAATTGAAGCAGAATTTTGGGCGCCTCAATGAGCACCTCAACGAGCAACCCATCAAGCAAACTTCCAAGCTGCTACCCAAATTTCTTCATTTTATTACAAGGTTCAACACCCTCGTTTTCAAGCAGTTTCATGAAGCTGCTTTGATGTATTTGCAAGATTAAAACAGTCACACTTCACAGTATATGAGTTCAGGATGGACTCATAGTGTATTATTTATTCACGCGTACTCGAGATATACCATAAAATTGTAAAACTTTCGAAGAGAAACTGAAGTAGAAGCTGGACAAGAATAAATAAAGTACTAAAATATATCATTATCAATAAAGATGTTGCTACAATTCAAGCCCAATCATTTATCTGCAGCTGTGATAAAACATCAATAACCTGTAGTTTTATGTTACTCTACAAAAATTATCAACAGTACCTAGAAAAGGTTCATGAGCTATGCTACATAATCAGGCAAACATAATAGGGAGAGGAAGAAATAACATATATGTCTTGCAACATAAAAGACCTTGTCAAGTAGGAATCCAAAAATATCACATAAAATGGGGCACATCCAAACAAGTACCCACATGACTGAAACAAATAATAATATGTCAAGCAGCATTCAACAAGTCAGCGACCTTTCAACATACCACAAAGATGGTGTACAAATTAAACTACACAACCTTGCCCAAAATAGAATTGTTAACATACTACTCAAACTACATAAAAGATTTCCAACAACCAAACAACACCAAAAACTGACCAACATTTGGTTGTTGGAATTCTTCAAATCAAATTTTCAAATGAGCAGAATAGTTTGCATAAAACAAAGCAAAAGAAAGATCCACAACTTTCCTAAACTTGTGCAACCCCATTGCCCTTTCTAGCATTCAACTTTGAAACTTTTTGTTGTCTCTGAACTTCCAACTGATTACCACTGACTGCAGCCTTCCCTTTCCACCTGAGTTTGGTAGGTGAATATGAAAGCTTAGTAGGTCGACTGACACCATGGTGGTCTCCTGTAAAATTTATCACCCTTGATACAGATTGTCTAGCTCTAACTTGTCTCTTCTCAAACCTTGTTAATGCTTCAGAAACTACTTGTGGCCTCAAGTCTGGGTCAGATTCTGGTTCAGTTTCTGGACCATAAGGCATGTGTTCAGGTCTTTGATAGCCAGGTGTAGGCATGAAAACATAGTCACCTTCATCACCTGGTTGACTTACTGGAGGTGCTGAACTATAAAAATCCTCTGAAAGTGCTCCATCTTTTTCATTTACCTGACAATAAAAATTAATGTGTAAAAAAAACATACTAACTTGAAGTGAAGTGGGTCAATATGAATTTCTTCTTATTACCAGATTGCATCGCCTTACGTTATGGTCTCTTGATCCACACTTCCTACAGCTCATGCTAGTTCTTTTTCTTGAGGCAGTCCAAGCAGCTTGTCTTTTGATAGCTTCATCCTTTTCTCTTGTCCTCTTTACCCCAGGCCTTCCAACAGTACTCACAGGCGCAGGAGGTTCCATTGCATGTTCTGGCAAAATTTTCCAGAACTTTTCTCCTCTAACAGGCATCATCTTGTACTGGTAGGTAAGTAGATATGTTTCCTTACTGTAATACCAGTTAATCTCATCAACAGGATTCACCCTCTTGTGTTGCATAGCTTTTATGGCATGAGGGCATGGGATACCAGAGAAATCTCATCCCCTACATGTGCATTTTTTCTCATACAGGTTCACTGTGTGTGTGTCACCCCCATCAGTGACTTCATATCCACTTGCACCAATAAACTCCATATTGCAATGGTGAGCTATCTTCAGATAGTCACCAAATAATTTCATGCACTTCGGACTATAACCAACATCCCACTTTGCAGCCTTTTCTTCTTGTTTCCATAACATTTTCATTTTCTTCAACCTGATTTCCTCAATCATCTTCAGAATAGGCTTGTGTCTTGCCTCTAATATCCAACTATTGAAGGATTCAGTAAAATTATTGTCCACCATTTGATTTTTGCAAACAGTGTCAAGAAAAGCCCTTGACCATTTTTCTGGTGGATAATTAATTAATTGCTTGGCAGCATTTTCATCTAACTCCCCAAGTTTGTTCAGCTGGTCATTAAAATCCTCCTCATATCAACTCCAGGCAGCCCACCACATTAGTTTTCTCATCTCCCTACTTCTCCATGTTTTACACCAATTAGCCTCTATATGTCTAACACACTACCTATATAATAAAGTGTAAAATGAGAGGAAAAATTAGTAGAAAATAGAATAATCTAAAATTAAATATAGAAAATCCAAATTAATAGAGATTAGATGAAAATCTGTGATGTGCATCTGGGAGGACAGTGCTAACAGCCTCCAGCAGCCCCTGCATAAAAGGATTAAGATATTAAATATAAAGTTTTACACTAAACAAGCAACCTTAAGTAAGTGAAATAACACTATTAAGTTACCTTTTGCATGTTAGACATGAAGGTGACTCTGTTGCCATTCTCCGGGTTCAAGGAGTTTTTCAGCAGCCCCAAAAACCATAACCAAGTTTTGGTAGTCTCCTTGTCAACCACTGCTCATGCTAATGAGTAGAAATGATTCATGCAGTCTTGTCCTATTCCTACCAACAACTGCCCAGTACACTGCCCTCTCATAAATGTTCCATCCAAGCAAATAAAGGGTCTTAGCCCATTTTTCCATCCCATTTTCAATGCATTAAAGCAGATAAACATTCTAAGGAACTTCCTTTTACCCTCAGATAATGCATCTTTAGAAATATTAATCACCACATCACTACCAGGGTTAGATTCTCTTATCTCTTGTGCATAAGCTTCTAGTCTATTGTATTCCTCTAGAAAGCTGCCATGCATCTTTTGAAGGGCCATTCTTTTAGACCTTTTCAACTTAGATTCATTTGCATTCAATTGAAACTGTTTTTTCAAATCTACCATCATGTCCTTAACCTTGTACTTTGGGTTACCTTGCACCTTTTCCTTGAAATATAGTGCAAGAGTAGATGTAGTAGCTCTAGGGTTATAGAATGCTTCATTGCAGTTGTGTTTTTGTTTCCAAAGTTTTCACCTTAAATCCTGGACCCCTTCCATCTCTTGAGATTAGACATTTAAAAGGGCATCCTTCTTGACATTCATACCTAACCCTTGTTTTATCACTTCTCTTGACTTTTAGTGCTTTAGCATTAGCAAGAGAGTAAAGATTTATTACTCTTCTAGCCTCAGCCAAGTCTCTAAAGGTCATTGCATTATTAAGTTCCTTGTAGTGCTTCAGCTTATCATCTAGTTCATTGTCCTTTTGACCCCTAATTAACTCTTAACTCTTCATAATTATATTCTTCTTTATCAGAACTACTATCAGCTTCATAACCACCATCACTTTCACAATCTGTCCCTATTTCAACCCTCACAGGACCATTGTGATGGATACTTACATCAAAATTTGAATCCTCCATTAACATACTGAAATTTTTAAGAAAACATGAAGTATTAAAAAACAGAGGCAAGGAATGCAAAACCCTAATTAAATGCTCTAGCTCATCAAATGGGACCACAAAGAATTAAAAAAAACTTAATTAATTGTTGAGTTTAATATTTTGGGACCACAACAAGAAAACCCTAATTTATTGTTGAGTTTCATACTGCGGGACCACATGCAAGACAAAAATAAAGAACAAAGCTTCAGCTCTACATTAAAATACTATCAGGTAAAAGCCTTTAACACCCCAATTGGGAACAATACAACATAGAATGACCCACATATTTTCTACTATGTATACAACAAAGAGGACAACTGAACCTTAAACCAATCAAACACGTGCGAAACCGCAGTTCAAAACCGCTAAAGTATTAAATTAATAGGACAAATCGAAACCCTAAATAATAGATCTAAAAAGATTCTACAAAATGTAACCTAATATCATATAAGCAAAAATGTCTTTACACGAAAATGGAAGAAAATTTACCTTAAAAACTTCAATTTTCAGCTTTTCCTTTCTTAGAATTTCGTTTTCCCCGTCGTCGATCGAACCCGATAGCACCGTTGTTGAAATCACCACTTTACTGGTAATATAAAGTAAGGGAGGCTGAAATAGGTTAAGTCACCTTCGATATCCCTAATAACTAATAGGTCCGGGTTAAAAAGTTTATTGGGTTGGGATTACGGGTCAATTGGGTTAGTGGGTTTTATATTTTCCACCTAGGATTATATTTAAAGGGGGGTAATTAGTGTATATGCTTATGTGGACATTCTGTTAGTAATAAGGGCACTTGTGGCCCAATGGTTGGACGTCGAGGCATTTTTGCTCCACTTTACTAACGGATGGTATTTTTGGTCTAAATTCCATAGTTCGAGGGCAAATTTGGCCCTTTTCCGTAATAATAATAATAATAATAATAATAATAATAATAATAATAATAATAATAATAATAATAATAATAATAATAATAATAATAAATGGAAGTTTTCTCATGGAAGGCCATATCCGCAAGGACTTTGCCTTAAGATTTCTAATGAATGGGCCAGTCAAGATTAGGCATTATGAATTGAATCATTTCTTCATAGATTTCAAGGAGGAGGATGGTTTCAATAATTTCTATTTTAGAGTCAAAGTTACAATCTTGGGTTTCCCTATGCATTTAGAGCGATGGACCAAGGACTTCAATCCAAACGAGGAAACTACTCTTATTTCGATATGGATTCAGCTACCTGGTCTTCCTTGGCACTATTACAATTGGGATGCTTTGGTTTGAATTACAGCACCTATAGGTACTCTTTTAACTGTTGACAAAGCCATTTCTAACTAATCAAGACCCAACTTTGCTAAAGTTAAAATTGAGATAGACCTAACTATTCAAGGAAAGAATTGATATGGGTGGGCATTAAAGAAGAATGGGGTAATGAAGCTAGCTGCTGGTTTTTGGAAAGACAGAGAGTATGATTGTGTTCCTGATTATTGTTTCAGATGTAAGCACCAAGGTCACTCTGAAGAGCTTTATTATGAATAAAAGAATAAAGGCTAGTGTGTAAGGGGAGAAACGAGCAAGAGGGGTCATACTCTATATGTGCAAAAGTCGTTGATAGCTAATCCAAAAATTGTTGATAAAGCTCATGTACAAAAGATTGTTGCACCTATAGGTACTAACATGGCTAAACCTATAGCAGGTTCTAATATTGTTAATCCTCCACCTACTAACTCTAGAAACAATGCTAAGACTAAGAGGGCTAAAACCAAAACTCAAACTCTAGAAACAACTATAAGAGTAAGAAGGCTAAAACAAAACTAATAAGAGGTAGATTCAAAAGGGGATTTGATGAAATGGATAGTAAGATTTGATGGAAACAAAGTTGATTCACAAAACCAAGTTCACGCTAATCAGGAAATGCAGAAGCTTTTACAGATAAGTTTTATGGTGGTGGTCACTACTTAGTTGGAGGACGATCATAGATTAATATTCCTTTAGTCACAAACCCGCCTATACTTGTTATGAACTCTTTCCATCCTTTGGATCAATTGGAAGAAGCTGATAACCACTTTCAGAAGAGCAATAGTAAGCTTGATGAATCTTCCTCTAATAGGGAAGAAACTGTTAAGGTTGTTGTTGATTTAAAAGGTATTAGTCTTATTACCTTGGCTGTCAATCTTTGGGGTCCCAAGAAATTCCAGGAGAGGATAAAAAATTTAGGAGAAGCTAAATCAATGGAACAACTGAAGTATGCACCTGGTTCAACTAATGTCCCTCAGTTGAATAAAATGATGATGACATGACACAAAATTAGGAAACACAAGAACAACTCAGATTAGATGAACAAGAATCTAGTGAATATCAATATAAGGAGACTGATGATGACATATAAGGTGAAAAGGTTGATAAAAGAGATATATGAAGAATGTAATTCTACAGGTGAGGAGGATCTCATTAAATCCTTTGCACCACAGACATCATGGTTTGACTAATAGGAGGAGAATGCAACAAACAAATGCCATCATTATGAAAGGAAATCTCTCACCTAGATACAAAGGCAAAATAAGGAAAAGAAAAAATGGAGAAGGATGGTTTTGGTCCTATAACTGGGGAAATGACTAGTCATACAAAATGTTGCCAACCCTCCATTCTTAATGATTAATGTCATTATATGGAATATTATGGGGTAAAGTCCCAAGGGGATTTTGAAAGATTAAAATTTTTAAAACAAATGTACAAGCTTCAGTTCATTGCAATTCAAGATTTGTAAACTCTTCTCTCATTGAGTCTTATAAAAGGTCATTAGATTTTGAACATAACAATAATAATGGAAATATTTGGATTTTCTGGACATCTCGTATTTCAGCCACCATATTTTATGAAGATGATCAACAAGTAACTTTGCAATTAAAGATGACGACACTAATGATACACCATGGATGACTATTGTGTATGCTAAAACTACATCATCTTTGAGAGCCTCTCTGGAGATCTTAAAACGGTGCAGTGAGAATATCATGGGGCCATGGTGCGTCTCTGGACTTTAATGCTATTTTTGGTGCTGCAGAGAAGAAAGGGGGTAGACCTCACATGATGGAGAAGATCTGAGAGTTTATTTAATGTATGGAGGAATGTGGAACAGTTGATTCTGGTTTCACAAAGACAAGTTTTATTTGGTTAGAGGCAATGGGCACAACATAGAGAAGAGACTTGATAAGAGTTTTGATTAATAATGAGTGGACTGCAATATACCATATTAGTGAAGTAGAATATTTGGGAAATTCAGGTTCAGATCACACTCCAATGCTTGTCAAATATTCTAATTCTAACCAGTAGTTCATCAGGTACTTTAAATTCTTAACTTTTTGGACTGATCAACCCAATTTTTATGAGTTGGTATAACAAGCTTGGGAGACATAAGTACAAGGAAATGTGATGTGGAAATTTCAACAAAAACTGAAACAAGTGGCTACAAAACTTAATATTTGATCTAAGGAGAAAATTGGTGATATTTTTCAAATGTCAAGGAATGGGAACGTAAAATGGTTCAATTAGAACTTTAATATATTTATGGGGATGAATATGAAGGAAAAACAGAGCTATACAGAGCCCATGCACAATATACTAGATGGTTAAAGGCCGAGGAAGCATTGTTGAAGCAAAGGGCTAACATATGATGGTTAGAGGAAGGGGATTCTAACAGTAAGTATTTTCATGCCATTATCAATGACAAAAGAAGGAGGCTTACCTTGCATAAGATCAAGAAGCCGGATGGTCACTGGCTACATAGTGATCAAGAATTGCAGCTGATGCATTTGAAAATTTGAAAAGTTGTTCAAACAAGCTGATTAACCATCACAGTTGCAGTACTAGATTATATCGACAATATTCTATAACAAGAGGACAATGAAAGATTATGTGAAATTTCCAGTGAAGCTGAAATCAAGCAGACAGTTTTTTATATGGATCACAATAGTGCTTCAGGACCTGATGGTTTTTGTGGTTCTTTTCATCCAAGTTGTTGGGACATTAGTATTAAAGGAGATCTCACTGAGCTGATTTAGTGGTTTTTCAATGGTTCTAGTTTGACTAAGTTCTATACATCTACAAGCTTAATTCTTCTTTCTAAAGTAGAACATACAAAATCTTTCTCTAATCTAAGACATATCAGTCTTAGTAATGTTCAACAAGATCTTATCTAAATTATGAGTACCAGACTTGCACGTGTCCTCTCAAGATAATATCTACCAATCAAAGTGGGTTTGTTCCTTGAAGATTTATCACTGAAAACTTCATGCGTGGTCAAAACGTGATCAAAGATAGTAAAGTCAATTTTGATGGTAATGTGGTCATAAAACTAGAAATGGCAAAAGCTACGATATGGTGGCTTCTGATTTCATGTTGGCTATCTTGACAAAGTTTGGCTTTTCTGAAGTGTGGATTGATATGATATGGAGATCCACCTCTAATAATTAGTACTCAATACTGATAAATGATAATAGGCAAGACTTCTTTCATTCTACAAGAGGTTTAAAGCAAGGAGATTCCCTCTTACCAACTTTATTTATTCTTGGAGCTGAAGTTCTATCAAGATTTCTTAATCACCTGTTAGCAAATGACCAGTTTAAAGGCTTCTCAATGCAAACGTACAAATCGATCATCTTTCATATGCAGATGATGTGATGATTTTTACTTCAGGTAACTGGTGGTCTTTAAGATTGATAATGAAGGGTGTTCTAGTCAATTGGTGAATGTTAACAAAAATTGTTTTCTAGTAGCTCCTGATACTAACAGAGGCAATATTCAAAATATTAAGAGCATCAAAGGATTCAAACATATTAATTTTCCCATCACTTACTTGGGATGTCCTTTATATGTGGGTAGGAATATCTCTTATTTTAGCGATGCTATCACTAAGATAGTGAAAAAAAATAAACGCTTGACAAGGAAAACTTTTATCAATTGGAGGTAGGTTTGTTTTTATTAAACATGTTCTACAATCTCAACCTCTACACCTATTGCTGCTATGGAACCTCCTAAAATATTTTTTCACAAATTGAAAAATACTTTGCAAGTTTTTATTGGGATGTCTTAGATTGTAAGCAAAGGTACCACCGGAGTTCTTGGAAGAACATGTGTTTTCCTAAAGATGAAGGAGGCATGAGTTTTAGAAGTCTCCAGTAATTAGTGACTCTTTTGCTATGAAAAGATGATGGAGATTCAGAGCATGTAACTCTCTTTGGTCTAATTTCTTAAGGCAAAGTATTTGTAGCAGAGTTTATCCTATCAAGAAAAGATGGAGACAAGGTCAATCTCATTGATGGAAGAAACTTTTGAAGGTTAGAAAGAGGCAGAAAAAAACATTCTATGGAAATGCAACGAAGGTAATTTCAGTTTGTGGTGGGATAACTGGATAGGTATCGAGGCTCTTGGAAACATTGTCCAGGTTGATGACTTTCATGATATGAGGAAAATTAAGCATGTTAGAGTGGGATCTTCTTTACACTTTGAGGAGCTTCAACACCTACCTGAATATCTGATAGAGTTTAATACATTCTGTCGAGATGGGAGATACACAATGTCCTGATATAGCTATTTGGATGCCATCTTCTAGTGGTATGTTCACAATTTCCTTTGCCTGGCAAAATTGTTAAACAGACGAGAGAGAATTTTGGAATTTTAAAAAGGATCTGGCATAAATTCTTACCTTACAAGAAGCCATTATTGATGTGCAGGTTTTTAAAGGAAAAATTACCTTTTGATAATTTATTTAGCAGATTCGGACAACAAGTTGTGCCAAGATATTGCTTTTGCAGAACCCCACAAAATGAAACCATGCACCATACTTCTGTAAGTGGCAAATGGCTAGAAATAATTAAGAAACTTTTGGAGGTCCTATGGGTATTAGATGGGGGGACTGCCACATCATAGTTTTAATCGGTAGATGGTTGAGCTGCAAATCAACAAACAATCGAATGAAAATCATTCTGAGGATCACTCCTACTGTCATAACATGGGAACTTTGGAAAGCTAAATGTGCGTCAACGTATGGAGGTATTAAATTTTCATTGTCCATGATTCATTACTACATTCTGACTTATTTAAAGTGGGTATTTTAAAAACATCACATGAATATAGATAGAGCTTCGACATGGATTGAGTTTATGTGGTTTAATTATAAATGTCTCTACAAGAATATACTCGATTACATTAAGGTGGAAAATGTCTGGGTTTGGATAGTTAAAGGTTAATACCGATGGTAGTAGACAAGCGAAATTTAATAAGTGATAGTGGTATTGTTAGAGATTACACAGGGTCTTTACTTATGGCAATTGCACAAGATTTAGGAAATGGCAGTTGTATTTGGCAGAAGCTACAACTACTTTATTGGGCTTACAGTGATTTCACTCAAATGGCTTTCAAAGAATTATCCTTTAATGTGACTCTAATTTGATTATTGATATGTCGAAAGATAAGACAAAATCCCACTGAAACTTTGAGAATATTATCAGGGAAGCACAACACATTATCTGACAACATAAAATTGTTACTCAACATTGTTTTAGGGAGGCTAATATTGTTGCTGATATGTTGGCTAACTAGAATTGTACAATCCAGGAAAGTAGATCTTTGCTCCTTCTGATTTACCTAATCAAGCAGCTGGCTTTTACAAGCTTGATAAGATACAAATGCCTACTATGAGACATAAACCTATGAAGAACTTATTTGCTCATTCATGAAAGTGTTGATACATTGGATAGCAGTAGAACTTTTTTTTAAGGCATGCTCTGTCAAGGTGGAAGTAAATGAAAAAAAAATATAAGATATGAACTCATATTTTTTGGGAATGAAACTTGTGACAGATCATTGGATGCCACTCATATTTTATGATATGTCATATGGGTAGATATTTGTATTAATTTTTTGTTCATAGTTATTTGGTTTATGTCCCCTATTTTTTGTACAATATGTCTTAGGTTAATTCATAAGGTAGGGGTCAATGCCAAATACCTCACCACAATGGGATGCACTTGGGTGGATGGATTAATTAAAAAATAATAATAAGTACGACCGGATTATCGTTATTGCTAAATATTTCGCACTTGAAGTTATGTTTTGCAAAGTGAAGCCGATTTGACCTCATAATTTCTTATTCAATATATGCATAAAAATAAATGGATTGGCATTATTTCCTGCTTTGAAGGGAGCAGTGATATTTTTATAATTACGGCTTCAGTAAGGTGCGGTGAAAAATCAAACCAAACCAAACCAACATACCTAGTGATATTCCACCAAAGATGGAGTCTGGGGAGGATGAGATGTACGCGGACCATAGGCTATTTCTGATAGACCCTCAGCTAAATAAAGTCATGCAGAAAACATGCATTTAATTATGGCTTCATTAAAGTGCGGTGTCATTTTCGTAATTATAGTAAGTGCTTAAATTTTAAAGACCACCTTTAAAATGATTAATCTCTCAAGACACGGTATTGTTAGCCTATTTGTGTAAATTAGCCTCTCTCATTTTAATTAACAAATTCAATATGTTGAATTACAAAAGTAAGTAGAAAAATACGCGGTTGTGATTTGGTTAGCTATTTTTTTGTGGTCTTGAAAATATAAGCACTTTACCATTAAAGTTAAAAGTACAAAAATGCTCTTACTAATAAAGAACTTCTCGTAATTACAAAAATTCTACCGACCAATTTTTGAAGCCATAATTACAAAAATACCACCGCACTATTTTACCTCCGAAATTACAAAAAATACCACTGCCTCCTACACAGCAGAAAACGGTGCCAATCCGGTTGTGTTTCACGTCAATTTTGTGAATAAATAACGTCAAATCGGCATCGTTTCGTTCATATACAGGGCAACTAATATGTATGTATTTCACGTCTATTTTGTGAATAATTAACACCAAATCATCATCGTTTCGATCATATACAAAAATCAAAGCAAAACAAAATATAAGACCAATCCTGCGTCATTTCTTCATACAATAAGTAAAAAAATCATGTTCGTTTTGTGAAGAATAATGCCAAATCGGCCTTACTTTATTGATTTACAAAAAATACCTTGAAGTGCTTTTATTTTTAGAAATAACGACAGTCTGAGTGTATTTATTTATATAATTGTATCTGTCTTGTAAAGAAATGAAGCCAAATCGGCATCATTTACTACAAGTGAGCCAAAGTACTTTAACAAATGATGTAAATCCGTCATCATTTTGCCCAAATAAAATAATCCAAAGTAAAAATAAAATAAAGCCAATTCGGCATCATTTACTTATAAGTGGGCCAAAGTACTCTATCTATTATACAGACAAATGATGTCAATCCGTCATCACTTTTCCCAAATACAAAGATTCAAAGTAAAAATAAAATAATATCAATCCGGCATCATTTGTTCATAGTGTGAGTCATATCTCTCTCAAGCATTTCATCAAATACTTCACGAGCAACTAATCGTTTTTACTTCATTAACCAAATCGCTAACACTTTCTATTAATTAAAATGAATCCCATTCAATAATAATCAAATTGACATAGAAATAAAACAAAAAAGAAATAAACAAACTAGTAATTAAAACAGGACAAATTAATTAAGCTTCTTCAAATCTGTAACATGCTTTTGCCTGAATGAAGGAACCCAACTTTTCTTTGATGCCTACTTGTTCAGTTCCTCTGCTAGAGAATAGAAAGGAAGAACGTAACTGATCTGCCATGTGACCTCATTCAACAAATGAAAAATAATGAATCAAGACAGGAAACTCTGGAATAACTCCCGTCAGTATCTTTTCAACATATTCCCAAGCTTTACCAAAGTGGTAGCTAGAAAGTCACCCATCTCTAAATGGATCTAAATATCTATCTCCTGTTACAAGGCTGCTTCAGAATTATTATGGTGAGCATGAAACAAATTCATAGATTCAATGGCAGTGTAGTGGGTTGATAGGGATAGGGATGGTGGTTACAGTGGTGGCGTGGCGGTTCTGATGGCGTGGTGGATTAGTGGTGGTGGTTGTGGTGGGGTTAAGGTTTGGTGTATAGAGAGAAAGTGTAAATGTTAAATGATGGTAAAATAGTGTTTAAGGGGTAAAAGTGAAAATACTATTAAAAGTAATAAAAAATGCTTATATTTTAAAGACCAATAAAAAATAGCTCACTAAATCAAGACCACCCCAAAAGTGCTCACCCCACAATAAAAAAAATGAATTCAATATGATTATGGCTTTATGGATAAAATTTGGGCTGGCTAGCCACTTTTTAGTGATAGTCAATGGTAGCTATTATTTGTACGTTTTTTTAAGAATAGGTGCAATCTAAGAATGCCAGTAAAAACTCCATGTCAGTGTAGTGGTGTACAGAACTCCACAGAAATTTCCAAGAACTGAGCTTAGTTTTGTTTAACCTAAATCCGATTTTAGGCCAATTAACAATTTAATTTATATTTGCGGAGTCACGATCAATAGTTGAGATTAAGGATTCGCGCGGCAAAACAAATGATATCAGAATAAAGCATCAAAAGCGAAATATAAACGAAGACAAAGAGAGGTGAACGTATCGTATCCTTTTTCTCCGGGGAGAGTCGGTCGATGTCCACACTTTTAATAATCCAATCGCTCAAAATAATAGTAGGAACAAAGAGTATATCCGAACGAAAGAGTATATTTCTATTGATAATGTAGACAGGAAGTAAAAGTTGTTACAATTGGTTGACAGGAACATTATTTATAGGCCTGAGAGGCGCCCGTTGGATTTGTACTAGCCGTTGGGTATGGAACCGTCTGGATGAGTAACCGTCAGGCACCCATTCAGCGAAGTTGTAACCGCCGAACTGCAGTGATTGCCATAGTGATTATTTAATAAATGATCGCGTCCGATAATCTTGTCAACTGCCCGTTTAAACCATACTAACCGTTAAGATGCCCTGTAACTCCCCTGAGTCTGCCTGTGGGAGACGTCTGTCCGGTGGATGTCTGTCCGTGCCACGTGTGGGACACGTGTCGTTTTCTCTGAGTCTAGTCAGCTTTTATCCAATACAGATAGTCCCCGCACTTCTCGAGCAGAGTATCTGTTCGGGGAGTGGATATGGATTTTGGCGGGAATTCTTTGAAAATTTTTTTTTATCTCCATATGATGTAATCCTGATGACGTATGAATCCTATCAGATAAGTGACAAGCCCTCATGTCGTGCGCATTAAATGCGCCGTATGAAAAAGTAACCGCAGCTGGCAGGCCTGTGGAGTTGCAGGTTTTTCTGAAATGACTGCTGCGTATCCCAAGGGTACAGAGTAATGATTTTGACCGTCTCAGCTACGTGCGCACGTCGACCTTCGATTGTGAGGTGACCGCTGCCCTTCAGAGTAATGACGGCACTATAAAGTTTTGATTAGCCCTATGTTTCCTTTGACAGCCAGATCTGATCGTAAGTTACCCGATAACCTCCACGTGTTCTTGAGGGAAGTTAGGGATCTGCACCTTGGTTCCTATAAATAGGGATTCATTTGACGAGAATCCTTTTACTTGCTTTTGATTCCTCTGCGCTGTTTCTTGAAAAATCTCCAAATTGGCTTTTGATTTTCTCTTTACAACTTCACTTTTCTCTTGTAACCATGTTTTCAAGATCTAGGAGAAATCAGGGTTCCGATATTGCTGGTAGCTCGACGGCCACTCCTAGGCCGCGGGCTGCTCAAGCCACTGCTGCGGAAATAATCCCCAAGAAATGGGGTGAGCTCGAGGCGGACTGCAACATCAAGTCCTTCCATAATAGGGAAGGAGATACACGCAACTGGCCGGCGTACAGGTTCAAGTAGGGGATCACGAAGGAGGTGATACCTCATGTGAGGTTGGATTGCAATTGGGGCGATGAAATCCCCCTCTCCCCGGTCTCTGAAGAAGAGAACATTACTTCCCACCGGGCTGGGTGGACAGCTATGGGCACCTATCCTTTTACGGTAGGATGTAGGCTGCCCCTGCACCCTGTGTTAGAGAGGCTTTGCAGGGAATACCTTCTCTGCCCGGGGCAATTGAGCCCCAGCATTTTTAGGACGGTTACACTTTTGGATTGGTTTGCGACAGAAACCGATCAGTCTTTTGAGTATAAGCACTTTATTTCTCTGTACATTATTCAAATTTTTAAGGACGGCTACGTCAATGCCAGGATGCGCGGAAGTAAAGGCTTGGTGCGCAGTTCTGAGGATACCAGTGACCGAGGCAAGGTGCACCGGTATCTGTTCGTGCGCTCCTCGGCTTTAAATTTTGCCGACAAGACATACCTTCCAGAAGTCTGGAACAAGACGCGTAAGTCCCCGAGTCTTTTTGTACTCTTTTTTCATCTTCCTCTAACCTTTGTTCAATTTCCTCGTGCAGCGGCCAAGCAACCTTACGACTGGTTCATATCTGTTAATGAACCGACGGCGTGGGTTGAGCCGATTTTGGAGAAGTTTGGACCGGAGAAGAGAGAATGGGCGTATTTCGCTTCTCTCAATAGTTTGACTGTGAAGCACCACGGTGAGGATATTTCTGTCCCCCCCCCCCCCCCCCCCGATAATTCCCATTCCTTGAACCCTTCTTATGTCTGACCGTTTCATCTTTGTTGCAGGTTTGGGCACTTCGGGAGATTTCTTCCCCGCGCCTCCCCAAGACAGACCTACCGAGCCTGTCGCTGACCCAGCTACTGAGGCTGAGGCTATACTAGCTTCGGTAGGTGCTCTGCGCAGCAGGGAGGGGGTGAAGAACTTTTGTCCGATGGACTGGGCTCCCTAAAGAGCAAAAGGAAGAGCCAGGGAGAGGGAGGAGCTCGGAAGAAGTCTGCTCGTAAAACTTCTGCGGCTTCAAAGCAACCCTCGTCGGCTGGTGACGACCTTCCTCCTAGGGCCAACGTCCCCGAGCCTGTAGAAGTGAATGCCGAGGCAGCTGCTGAAGTCCCCGAGTCCGCGCGGGAAGAGGTTTTAGCCAAGGAGGTTATCTATATTTACTAAAGCCGAAGCTGGTGCTCCTCTTAGGCGAAGACCTCACCTCCGCAGCGATGAGAGGAGAATCGAGGAGGAAGCCGCCCGTACTCTGTAGGGGAGTCCCCGAGTTGGTGACGGGGAGGCGGCAGGTCCTTCCCGTGCGGATAAGGGAAAGAAGAAGGTAGGAGAAGAAGAAGAAGAAAAGAAAGAAGTGAAAGAAGAAACCAGGGAAGAGGTTCCCCAAGAAAGTAGCCGAGATCCTCGTGTTTTTCGCTTTGAGGATCTTGAGAATGTGGTTGTTGAGGGGGCAGCCCCGGTTGGTCTTCGTGAATGTGACACCATTGATCCTGGGGTAGAAAATGAATCTAATCTTTCAACCTCGAGGTTTGTCTGGCGGTCGGTTATTGGTAGTCAGACGGAGCTGAAGGATATCAGGGGTATCCGTTATAAATTCGAGCCTAATTATCCTGATGAACATGCTTGGGAACCCAAGTACTGTGAAAGGAAGCACACTTTAAAACTTGCCCCTGATGTTAACTTCATAACCGGGCCTAGCGGCTTGGCTAAGGTAGTCTCTTCGTTCATCGGTCCCCGTGAAGAGTGGGTACTGAGGGAGTTGAGCGATGAGGAATTAGCCTTTCAGATTGCCGCTGATTCTGCCCGAGTAAGTATCTTCTGACCTTATGCTGGAAGTAACTATTAGCCTTGGGCCTTTAACCTTAGCTTGTTTTATTCTCTCTTCTTTTGTAGTCAAGCATGCTGGCCGCCGAGCTTATGTTCCGTTCCAGGATCAACAATGTCGATCAGGTGGTAGAAGTAAAGAAAGAATTGCTGGAGGTTCTGAAGGAAAACAAAGCTTTGGTTGAGCAGTGTGATTTCCTTGGTGGAGAAGTGAGCCGGTTAACTGATGTTAACAACGAACGTCTTGAGCAAATTAGTGCTCTCACCAGGGAAAAGGACCTTCTTTCCGAAGAGAAGGAAGGGTTCGCACGCTCCACCCAGGGTATGGAGAGATTGCTTGAGGACTGCCGAACTTCTTTGAGCAGGGCTAATGAAGACCGTGTGTCTCTTGAAATGAGTCTGCAGAGAGCCAGCGAAGGAGCTGTCAAGGCCAGGGCTGACCTTCAGGCCGCCAAAGATCAGGTCGCTCAATTAACGAGCGCTCAGACCACATTAACCAAGGATTTTGCCAACCTGCGTGATCAGTCCGAAATCAAAGCCAAGCTCGCTGCTCTTGAAGCCAAGCGCATATTGCTCGTGCAGATTCAAACTTGCCAAGTAAATGTCGAGGAGATGCTGCAGACCACAAAGGGCGCTGTTCGCAGAATAAGACAAGCATTGAATCTCTCTCCTGAGGAGTCTGAAGGCGAAGATGAAGATGAGGATGAAGATGGAGATGAAATTTCGGGGGACGAAGACAGAACTGACGGAGCTGGTGCGTCGAGTTCTGGCCGTAGCCCCAAATGTTGATGACCCTTCCCAATCTATGATTGGAGCACTTTTATTTTTCTTACTGTCTGGCGAGAGCTAGACTTGCTTGTCGACGGACAGAAGTTTTTAATAAAAACTTTCTGGTCCTTGGCCGGTTTGTTTGGCCTTTTGAACACTCTGAAAAAATTCTGTCAGCCGTATTCGGCACTTTATCAACTTATGTATATATGTTATTTTAGATCTTATTCAGTGACTATGTTTAGTTTGAATCCTTGATCCTCTTGTATGCATACGCTATGGCTTTCGTGCCTTATGACCGCGAGTTACTTTTCTTGGACCTTGAATCTTATCGAGTCCGTATTTTCATAAGTCTGCCCGAATGTTTATAACTTGGCCTTTCATTAGAAAAAGGAGCGTAAGTTATAAGTAGTTTGACCGAATCGTGGTCGTTTTAGAGTTTTAGCCGAATCATTGCTCTGTGCGTACAACTTTGCTTGTTATCTCGATGGTTGAAAGTTGTTGCACGGCTTTGTAGATTGGCTCTGGCCGAGCTGTTAGCCTTGTGATCGACTTCTCTTATTTTCGTGGAAGCCTTGTCACCTGAGGTTTTGTTCCGTGAATGACTTCTCTTATTTTTCGTGGAAGTCTTATTACGTAGAAATTTTGAAATTTTTTGCTGCCTTTTGGTAAGGTCTTTTGCCATAAGGTCTTTTCTGGCCTACGGGGCCCTCACCATCCCCCTTGTTTTCATGTTAGAACACGTAAAATGATAGTATGAAAAGAGTTGTCGGTGAGTCGTATATTGAACACATATAACCAAACGAGGATTGTGTCCGTTGTGGGATTCGAACCCACAGCCGCGAAGTTGAGAAACTTCGAGCTCTGCCAGTTGAGCTAAACGGATCTGACCTTGTTCAGGTCGTTAGTACCATTTAGAGGGAATAAATAGTAAGGAACTTTATGTAAAAAAGGTGAGTGCAGGGTAGCTAACCGTTTTTATCACCTAGAAGTGATACCTTTTGAGGTGAACCACATTCCAACTGTTCGGGATAATCGAACCATCTGGACGTGCTAAGCGGTAAGACCCATTGCCGACCGAAGCAACCACTTTGTAAGGTCCTTCCCAGTTGGGGCCAAGTTTCCCCGAATTTGTCTCTTGCGTGCTCTGGAAAACTTTTCTGAGTACAAAGTCCCCGACTTGGAAGTTTCGTACGCGCAGTCCCCGATTGTAGTATTTTTCGATTCGTTCTTTTTGGGCAACCACTCGTACGAGGGCCAGTTCTCTGCGTTCTTCGAGAAGATCCAGTTCCTCGGACAAGTTAACTGAGTTTGACTCCTCCGTGGCATGCGCATACCGTAGGCTGGGCTCTCCTATCTCGACCGGGATCAGAGCGTCTGCGCGATATACTAATGAGTACGGAGTTTCTCCGGTACTCATTTTTACTGTGCTGCGATAAGCCCACAATACTCCAGGTAACTCTTCTACCCAACATCCCTTTGCCTGCTCGAGGCACTTTTTAAGAGATTCAACGATGATCTTGCTGGTAGATTCGGCCTGCCCGTTAGCGACAGGGTGATATGGTGAGAAAGTGATCCTTTTAATGTGTAAGTCGTCGAGGAACCTAGTCACCTTCTGGCCGATGAACTGCAGGCCATTGTCCATGACTATTTCCTTGGGTGCTCCGAAACGACATACGACAAAGCGCCAAAGAAAATCGACAACCTCTGTCTGATGTATCCTTGAATATGCCGCGGCTTCGACCCACTTTGTGAAATAATCAGTTATGATCAGCAAGAAGCGCATCCCCCGCGGTGCCGTGGGAAGGGGACCAACAATGTCCATTCCCCATTTCATGAAGGGCCATGGGGAGATTATTGAATGCAATGGCTCGGCTGGCTGATGAAGAAGATGGGCAAACCTCTGGCATTTGTCACATTTCTTGACAAAATCATTCGCATCCTTCTCCATTTTGTCCCAGTAATAACCTGCACGTATCAATTTCTGGGTTAAGGCCTTACCTCCGGAATGATTTCCGCAATAGCCTTCATGGACTTCTCTCATCACATAATTAGTCTGATTTGGTCCAAGACATTTTGTGAGGGGCCCCGCGAACATCTTCGGTATAGCTCGCCATTGAGGATGGTGTATCGGGCGGCTTTTACTCGGAGTTTGCGAGCAGCCTCTGCGTCTGCGGGCAGGGTCCCATGGATAAGATAGTTTGTTATTTCGTTCCTCCAGTCCCAAGTAGTGCTGACAGTGTTAACTTCGAACTTTTCCCTGTCCATGGTTGTGTAGAGAAGTTGGACGATAGCCGAAGAACCGGCTGCGCCTACTTCTGCAACTGATCCCATGTTTGCGAGAGCATCCGCTTCGTGATTCTCTTCCCGTGGAACCTGAATTGCCTCCCAGGCATCGAACTGCGCCAAGAGCTCTTTCACCCCGCCGAGGTACGCCTGCATCCTGGGTTCTCGTGCAACGAAACCTCCGTTGATTTGATTGACCACTAACTGAGAATCGCTTTTTAACTTGACTATGGTTGCCCCATTGTTCCGTGCCAGTTCTAATCCTGCAATAACGGCCTCATATTCGGCCTCATTGTTCGTAATGAAAAGGCACTTGATAGCTTGCCTTACCGTCTCCCCGGATGGAGCAACGAGGACCAGGCCGAGTCCTGACCCTTTCACATTCGAGGAACCGTCCGTATGGAGGACCCAGGTGCCTGGAGCCTGCCCTGCATAAAGGATGGCTTCCTTCTCTGCTTCAGGATATACATTCATGCTAAAATCTGCCACGAAGTCTGCCAAGACTAGTGACTTTATCGCTACTCTGGGCTGATAGGTGATATCAAACTCGGACAGTTCTATAGCCCATTTTACCAACCTTCCTGAGAACTCTGGTTTGTGCAAAACATTTCGTAAAGGAAAAGTAGTAACCACAACTATCGTATGGCTTTGAAAGTATGGGCGTAACTTTCGAGCAGCAGTTACTAGAGCCAACGCCAACTTTTCTAGAGGTTGATAGCGGGTTTCTGCATCAATTAGAGCTTTGCTAACATAGTAAATAGGAAGTTGTTTACCTTTTTCTTCTCGAACTAGCACAGCGCTTACCGATGACTCTGATACTGCCAGATAAATTAGCAACTGTTCGCCTTCCACGGGTGTGGTAAGCAGTGGAGGACTGGATAGGTATTTCTTTAGATCCCTCAATGCCTGCTGGCATTCGGGAGTCCATTCGAACTCCTTGTTTTGCTTTAAGACATCGAAGAAACTTTTGCAGTGATCAGATGATCGGGAGATGAATCTGCGTAAAGCAGCTACTCTCCCAGCCAGTCTCATGACCTCTTTCCTATCGCGAAGTACATCTGGGATTGACTCGATAGCTTTAATCTGAGCGGGATTAACTTCAATGCCTCGTTGAGAGACGATGAACCCCAGAAATTTTCCCGATCCGACTCCGAAAGCGCATTTCTCCGGGTTCAATTTCATGTTATATTGATCCAGGATTCGGAAAGCTTCTTTCAGATGCGCCGGATGGTCTTCTGCTCGTTTGGATTTTATTAGCATGTCGTCAATGTATACTTCCATAGTCTTCCCGATATGGTCGTGGAACATTCGATTGACCAGACGCTGATAGGTTGCACCTGCGTTTTTCAATCCAAATGGCATAACTTTGTAACAATACGTACCTCGACAGGTTATGAATGCCGTTTTTTCTTGGTCTCCAGGGTCCATCAGTATCTGGTTGTACCCGGAGTACGCATCGAGGAAGGTTAACACCTCATGCCCGGCTGTGCCATCAATTAATTGATCTATCCTGGGAAGGGGATATGAATCCTTCGGACAGGCTTTGTTCAGATCTGTGAAGTCAATGCAGACTCGCCACTTGCCGTTCTTTTTTGGTACGACAACCACGTTGGCTAACCAGTCCAGGTACTTGACTTCACGTACTGAACCGATCTTTAACAGGCGATCGACTTCGTCATTGATTACCTGATTTCGGAAAGCTCCTTGTTGGCGCGTCTTCTGTTTCACCGGGCGGTGGTATGGATCAACGTGCAACCTGTGAGTAATGATGTCAGGAGAAATACCTGTCATGTCAGCATGTTACCAGGCGAATGTTGTATGCCGCTCCCTGAGGAATTGCAGGATATCTCCCCGTAGGCGTTCGCTCAATTCAGTTCCCAAATACACCTTTCGCTCCGGTTTGTCATCGAACAGCTCTTCGGGCTCCAGGGCTTCTACTGTCGGCATGTGGTTTTCCTTCTCATCCATCTTGGCGATGAACTCCGGGACTTCGTACTTAGCCTCCTCAGGTGTAGTATTCGGTCCCGATTGCTGTAATTGCTATTTGCTTTCCTCGGGTAGTTTAAGGGCTACCGAGTAACAGTCTCGTGCGGTGCGCTGCTCTCCTCGGACTTCACGTACTCCCCACTCGGATGGGAATTTCAACACCTGGTGATAGGTAGAAGGTACGGCCTGCATGTCGTGGATCCATGGTCTGCCTAGAATGATGTTGTACGCTAGATCAGCGTCGACAACATGGAAAGTCGTCTCCTTTGCTACCCCCTCAGTTAGAGTTGTCAAGGTAATTTCCCCGAGAGTCTTTTCACTCGAGTTGTTGAAACCGGAGAGAACTCGAGATATTGGCACGATCTTGTCTGCTAGCTGCATTTCAACTATGACTCGCGATGGGATAATATTTGCAGAGCTGCCCGCATCGATGAGTACTCTCTTTACGTCGAACTCCGCTACTCGCAACGTTATGACTAACGCGTCGACATGCGGAAACTGTGATCCATCAACATCAGATTCCTCAAAGGTGATTACTCCTTCTGCTCGGGGACACTTGTTGTTCGTAATGGATACCTTTGCGTACTTTTTTGCCGTGAAGGTGACCGAATCTACCTCGATCCCGCCCGAAATAACGTTGACCGTTCGCTTTGGGGAGGATGCTCGTGGTGGACCCGGCTTGTTCTGCTGAGCCTTCGCATGAGTTTGCTTTCCCTTTTCGGTCAGGAACTCCTTCAAGAATCCCTGTTTCAATAAATGGGCGATTTCGTACCTTAAGGCTTTGCAATCTTCGGTGGTGTGCCCGTGGTCTTGGTGAAACTCGCAGTATAGGTCTTTGCTTCGCTTGCTGGGGTCATTCTTCATGTCCTTTGGCCACTTGACCTTTTCTCCCATGCCTTTGAGTACTGCCATGACCTCCGACATTTCAACATTGAAGCTTGGCAGGCTCGGGATTCCACGGGAACTTGACTCAGGGTTTTATAGACCCCTATTGCCGTTGCGGCTGCGTCCTTTGGAGTTGTTACACGATTGGTCAGGGTATGGCTCATACCGCGTGCCTGATCTCTCCGTTTCTGCTTTTCCACCAGATCCGCCGCTGCGAGGCTGGGTCCTTCCCCGAGCGCCTGCTCCGATCAGTT
Source organism: Petunia x hybrida (assembly GCA_037355625.1). Classification (NCBI taxonomy): domain Eukaryota; kingdom Viridiplantae; phylum Streptophyta; class Magnoliopsida; order Solanales; family Solanaceae; genus Petunia; species Petunia x hybrida. The sequence continues at coordinate 1,139,978 of JBBBVM010000662.1, read as the reverse complement.
TATCTTCATCGATACGTACTTTGGAATTGTAGCGATTGTATACGTCTGACCAACTGGCTGCTGGGAACTCGCGAAGAGACTCGTAAAGCCTTCGTGTGGCCTCTGAGCTCCTAACATCCAGGCTGTTGGTGAATGCGATTGCCGCCCATCTGTCCGGCACTTTGGGGAGCATCATGCGTTCTCTCTGGAACCGATCCACGTACTTCCGGAGTGACTCGTCGGGTCTCTGCTTAATTTCAAAGATATCTTCTACCTGGGTCTCCGTCTTCTGGGCGCCCGTGTGTGCCTTCACGAATAATTCAGCCATCTCTGCAAAGGATCCAATGGAGTTGGGTGGCAACATTGAATACCATCGCAGGGCCCCATCTGCCAGGGTCTCTACGAACTTCTTCAATTGCACAGATTCGATCTCCTCGTCGGTGAGATCACTGGATTTTATAAAATTACTGAACATCATGAGGTGATCGTTGGGATCAGACGTTCCGCAATACCTTGGAATGTTCGGCATTTTGAACGTTTTAGGTATTGCTTTTGGGGCTGCCTCTTTCTTCCAGGGCCGCTGTGAATAACGCTGGACGTCAACTTTCTTCAGCGTAGGCGGGGCGCCTGGTATCTGATCGATCCTCTCGTGAAGAGCCTTTTGAAGTGCTTCTTGGCTTTCTTTGAATTGCTTGGTGAGAGCTTCTACAAAAAGGCTCAGATCTACAGGTGCCGTAGATCCTCCGTTTGGGTTCTGATTGGCCTGAGTCGCCGGATCTGCAGTGCCACTACCGTCGTTACGCTCTTCTCCTTGTCTCGAAGTATGTGAGGAGGGTGCATTGGGGTTAGGCGCTGCAGCGTCAGCCCTTGCGGTTGAAAGATTGCTCCTTCGGAGAGAGGTTAGTGCTTCGTTGATTCCCCGGTTCACTTCCGCCTGCTGCTGCATAAAATCAAAAAGCGTTTTTTGCAGATTCCCTCGGCCAGGGGAGAGACTCCTATGTCGTCGTCTCCTGGGTGGAGTAGTGCTCTGAGAGCGTCTCCGCCTGTTTTGCCTGACCTGTCCCTGGGAGGACTGTTGCCGCCCATCGGACGAATAATCGGGAGAGTATTCAGGAGAGTAACTAGTACTACGCGAAGGGGTGTCTACTTGTTGCCCACCTACAATGGTTCGCTGGGAATTATTTTCTGCCATGTTAGTTATGAAACAAAAGAATAGACGGAAACGAATACAGTATCAAAGATAGATTTCTTAACCTACGAAAGCTATTGACCGGCTCCCACTGTGGTCGCCAAATTGTTTAACCTAGATCCGATTTTAGGCCAATTAATAATTAAATTTATATTTGCGGAGTCACGATCAATAGTTGAGATTAAGGATTCGCGCGGCAAAACAAATGATATCAGAATAAAGCATCAAAAGCGAAATATAAACGAAGACAAAGAGAGGTGAACGTATCGTATCCTTTTTCTCCGGGGAAAGTCGGCCGATGTCCACACTTTTAATAATCCAATCGCTCAAAATAATAGTAGGAACAAAGAGTATATCCGAACGAAAGAGTATATTTCTATCGATAATGTAGACATGAAGTAAAAGTTGTTACAATTGGTTGACAGAAACATTATTTATAGGCCTGAGAGGCGCCCGTTGGATTTGTACTAGCCGTTGGGTATGGAACCGTCTGGATGAGTAACCGTCAGGCACCCATTCAGCGAAGTTGTAACCGCCGAACTGCAGTGATTGCCATAACGATTATTTAATAAATGATCGCGTACGATAATCTTGTCAACTGCCCGTTTAAACCATGCTAACAGTTAAGATGCCCTGTAACTCCCCTGATTCTGCCCGTGGGAGACGTCTGTCCGGTGGATGTCTGTCCGTGCCACGTGTGGGACACGTGTCGTTTTCTCTGAGTCTAGTCAGCTTTTATCCAATACAAGTTTAGTCTCTCGGATTTCTCCCTAGAGTATTGTCTAAACTTCAGGAAAATCTAGTATGATTTAGGATATTGTCATGGAGTTTTCACTGACTTATTTTAAAAGTTTGTTGGTTAGCTATTCTTTAATAACTTTGCAAACACTAACTATTCTTTATTTAGCACCCGCAAAAGTTGTTATTTATCATAAGTTTATGGGGGCACATTAGTTGCCCATAAAGAGGAAGAAAACTAGAACCAAAGAAAGACATAGCCCATATATTTCTAGCAGAATAACAAACTTTGTTAATTAGGTCATAACAGTTTGGATAGTTATAAAAGTTTATAAATCTTGATTACTTTTGAATATGCAAGAGAAAACCTCCATAAACATGGTGAAATATTAATATTGAACTTTTATGATGCCACTAGAAAAACTGCAAGAATGACTCTAGAGCGGCATTTGTAGAAAATTAGGAATCGAATTAATAGAGTTTGTATTCTTTGCCAGACAACTTGGGTGATAAAAGCAACTATCTATAATCATGTTGTATAATAACGCTTCACAAGTACAACATACACTACTAAAAGTCAGAAGATTTCCCACCGAAAATTTCGGACCGAAAGTCGGTCAGATCCCATGTTCGGACCGTATCGGTCGGACACTTTCAGCTAATTTAAATTAAATAATTTTTTTTTATCATCCGATCGCAGCGGTCGGATACCAAATAAATTATTATTATTTTTAATCTAGCCAACCACAGCGGTCAAACGTTGTAAATATTAGAACAGGCAGCAGCCTTTTTTCCCTATCTCCTCATTTTATTTCATCTCTCTCCCACAAAATACAACCCGACCCATCCACCCCAAAATCGTTCAACCTATTTTTTCCATCTCCAAAATCGATCTTCCCTATTTTCCTATCCCTAAAATCATTCTTTCCCACTTCTCCAAAGTAAGCTTTTCAATTTTTATCCCTAACCCCCATTTCATTATTTTTTTAATATAAATCCTAACCTCCAATTTTTTTACAGATTTTCTCTGGTGGTGCTCCGGTACAACTGCTCAAGTGGGTCAGTCCGTTTTTGACCAATTTTTTTTTATTTGCTTTTATTTGTGGAACTTATTGAAATCATTAGACCATTTTGATGATTGTGTGGATGTTATGGGGTTGATAAAAGTGTGGATGTTATGGGGTTGTTTTGAATTTTGATAAAAGTATATATGGTGAGAATTGGGTTTTGGATAGAAAATGGAGAAATTGTGAAAAACTATTATGGGTTTTGGATAGTAAAATGTTAATTTTATTTTGGTTAGTGTAGAAGATCGTGAATCCTTTTTTACCATGATTTTGTTTGTTTTGGTTAGTGTAGAAGATAGTCAAAAACTAATTAATTTAATCCATGACTTAGTCTAGAAGATAGTGTCTCCCACACTTTTTTGTTTGTATTGGTTTGAACTTTGAGACTTGGGTTTTGGTGAGGTTTGTATAGAAGATAATTTAGGCTATAGTTTAGTAACCGGGTTATCATCATTAGAATAATTATTGTTTGGTTAGTTTTAATTAGTATAATAAAGTTTTGACATTGATAATCTTTAGATGGTGTGTTTTTTATTAGTTGCTTTGTCATGTATTAAATTGTTCACAAAGTATTATGTTGTTAGCAAGTGAACTAGTATTATGTTCTCAAGTAGAACCATAGTTAGAGAGTTAGGAACATACGGAGAAAGTTAGGTTCTTGATATCTCCTAAATTGCTAAAGTTTGAATATTTTTAACCATTTAGTTTAGAATGAGATATTTGTTTTACAAAGTGACAAATATAGAACTTTCTCATAGCATAAATTGTAAGTAATTGAACTACTATCACACTTAACAATAATTTTTGAGGCATTAGCTATAAGTAATATAGTAGTTACACAACTTAAAATATCTTAATTATTTTCGTAAATTTATTTGAATGAAATAAATTATTTCTAAATATCTATTTTTAAATCCTTTATTCTATTTCATTTGATTCTTAAGAAGTGTTATTAATTACTAAATGATAATCTTAAAAAATAAATTAGTTAGTAATATAAAAGTAATTGACTTAGATATAATACTACTAATACTAGTAAGTTGTACAATTACTTAATCTTATGAAAATTGGTAGAGTATCAAAGTATTTTTTTTTAATCGTTGCAATTTAATATGTATCTAAAACTTGTAATTATTGTGTAGATATGGAATACGAAAATCGTAGTTGGATGTATAATAGAAATAATCCCGGGTGGCGGGGGATGAGGGAAGAATTTGCAGTAGGTGTTCAAGAATTTATTGAAAAGACGAAACACTTGATGATTTTATATGGTATGGTCAGATTAAGTGTCCTTGTGTGAAATGCAAGTGCACAAAAGGACAACGTTTCGAAGATGTTGAAATGCATCTTTATAGGAAGGGTTTTATGCCAAATTATTCTGTTTGGGTTTATCATGGAAAGTCTAGGGATATGGGTGGTGATGTTAATTTTCAAAATGCTTATGTCGGTGGGAGTGGTCCGTTTGTGCAGAATGATCTTGATAATTATCGAATAAACAATATGGTTAATGAGGCTTTTGGGATGTACCCAGAGGAGCCATCCCAACTGGGTACATCGCAACCAAATGTTGAGCACGTTCCTAATGATGAGGCAAAACTCTTCTATAAACGGTTGGATGAAGCTAGTCGTCCATTGTATGAAGGCTCAGTGCATTCCAAGTTGTCAGTTGCTGTTAAATTATTAAGTATTAAATTTGATTTTAGTATATCTCAAGCAGCCATGGATTCACTCATTGGCCTTATGAATGAACTCAATCCGACTAACATGGCATTACCAACTGATTATTACCACACTAAGAAGTTGGTTTCCATGTTAGGCCTTTCTGCACGGAGAATTCATTGTTGCGTCAACTATTGCATGTTGTTTTATAAAGATGATGCACAATTAGATACATGTAAATTCTGTGAGGAGCCTCGTTACAAGCCGGTTCTAAACCCTAAAAAGAAGCTGATACCTCTTAAGTCGATGCATTACTTACCCCTTATACCTAGGTTAAAGAGGTTGTATGCGTCGATGAGCTTTGCTCCTCATATAAGATGGCACCATGATCATACAAAATAGCCAAGCATTCTAAACCATCTGTCAGATGGTGAGGCATGGAAATATTTTGATCAGGTGTATCCGGCATTTGCTAGTGAACCATGAAACATAAGGTTGGGTCTATGTTCAGACGGGTTCACTCCTTTTGATGTCTCGTCTACACCTTATTCTTGTTGGCCCGTATTTGTCACGCCGTACAATCTTCCGCCCGAAATGTGCATGACTAGTCTTTATCTGTTTTTGAATTGCATTATCCCAGGGTCATATAACCCGAAAGTCTCGATTGATGTATTTTTGCAGCCTTTGATTGATAAATTAAAGTTACTATGGTATGAAGGTGTGGAAATATATGATATATCAATGAAACAGAACTTTCAACTGCATGCTTCTTTGATGTGGACTATAAATGACTTTCCCGCTTATGGAATGTTGTCTGAGTGGTCCACTGCTGGTAAGCTCTCTTGCCCTTATTGTATGGAAGATACAAAAGCATTCACATTGAAAAATGGCGGTAAGATTACATGGTTTGACTGTTGCCGTGTCTTGCCAATGGATCATCCGTTTAGGAATAACAGTAGTGCATTTATGAAGAATCAGGTTGATTTTGAGGAGCCTTCGCGAAGGTTGTCAGGAGGAGAATATGGGATAGGGTTAAGGTGTATCCTAAGGTAACTGACCAACGGCCATCTAAAGAACCTGGTTATGGTATTGATCATAATTGGACTAAACAAAGTATCTTCTGGGAGTTGCCTATCTTCTTCGACATAACCTGGATCCCATGCATATTGAGAAGAATTTTTTCAAGGCTGTCTTTAATACTGTAATGGATGTCAGGAACAAGACAAAGGATAATGTGAAGGCCAGGTTGGACCTTGAGAAACTTTGTAGGCGGCCTGAGTTACACTTATCTCAAGTTGGAAACACGATTTGGCTTCCCAAGGCCAGGTACACATTCAGATTGGATGAGAGAAGAATGATTTGTGATTGGGTCAAGAATTTGAGGATGCCTGATGGATAGGCATCAAACTTAGAAAGGTGTGTTGATATGACAGAAGGAAAATTGACTCATATGAAAAGCCACGATTGTCACATCTTCATGAAAAACTTGCTCCCAATTGCATTCAATGGCTTGCCTGATAAAGTTTGGAAACCCCTTACAGAGACGAATCTATTTTTTAAGGAGTTGTGTTCTAAGACATTGAAGGAAGAGAATCTTATGTCGTTGGCTTTCCTGTTGTTGCGACTAAGTTTACAAAAATCTTTCCCCCTGGTTTCTTTAATGCGATGGAGCATCTTCCAATTCACCTCGCGAAAGAGGCACTACTGGGAGGCCCGGTGTATTGTAGATGGATGTATCCTTTCGAGAGGTAAGGTCCCTTAAGTTATTATTAACTCATTTTTTTAATTCATCTTAAGTAAATTAATTAATACAATGTATTATGCAGAATTATTGGCAAGTGTAAGCGGGACGTAAAAAACAGGAACCAAATTGAGGGGTCCATATGTGAGGCATATCTGGCTAGAGAAACTTCTAATTTGTGTTCGTATTATTTCGAACAAAATGTGTCATGTTTGTGAAATAGGCCGGATCGACATGATGTTGGAGACAACAATGATCCGAATTATCCACCATTTTCTATATTCAATCAACCTGGTAGAGGAAAGTTAATGACTGAAGTATGCATGTTCACTGACCGGGACAGAAAAGCAGCTACAACACATGTTTTGTTGAATTGTCCCGATGTCACGCCTTTTTACAAGTATGCTTTTTTTGTTTACATTAAAGCCTAGCATTCAAGTTTCATCATTAATCTAACTAATGAGATTTTTTTGGTGCATCATCCAGTCATTTTGTCGGAGAATTTGGCGCTGCTGCTGTTTATAAAAAAATTTCATATTGGTTTAGAGAATTCGTAAGTGTTATATAAACAAATACATAAGTTTTTTTATATATATATAAATACATTAGTTGGTTTAATGTGTACAACTATCTTGAACTTTATATAGGTACTCAATCTGGATAATGGCATAAACTTCCTATTTTTGCATGATATATCTCACGGGCCTTATTATAAATACAAGAGGATGTCTAAGTACTTTGTTAATGGGTACAAGTTTCATACTAAAGAATGGTCCTTGGGGAAGAAAACCAACAAATACGATGTGTGTGTGAAAGGTGGTAGTGGTCACCAGGATGTAGACTTTGATTACTATGGTGTGATTGAGGAGATTTTAGAAATAGAGTTTACAGTAGGTTGGCCTCGTAATTGGTTCTTTTTCTATGCAAGTGGTTTGATCCGACTCCCAAGTTACGAGGGTAGACCCATGTTCTAAAATTGTTGAAGTTAATCACAGAAGGTCATATGGACTTTATGATCCTTTCATCATTGCCCAGAATGTGAAGCAAGTGTGGTACGTTCCTTATCCACCGACAAAGAACAAAGCCAAAGCCAAGGCCAATTGGTGGGCTGTTCTAAAAGGCAAGTCGGTGGGAAGAGTGGAAGTAGATGATGTATTAGATGTTTCATATCCAAATGAGGTTACCGTTCCCTTGATTGCGGATATTGAATTAGCCGATCAGTTGCAACATAGTGAAGGCATCTATGAAGAGTTTGATGTATCGGTGGTTAGACATGGAAAAAAACGACTAATTTTGGAGAATGAACATCTAGGGCAAACGAGGAGAATAAATATATGGATGATGTTGAAACAAGCGAGGAAGAATTTGTTGATGACGATGAGACGAGCGAGGAAGAAAAAATAGTCGATGACCTTGACGCAAATGATGATGATTGACATGTTCGTAGTTTGTTGTTGTTACTTTACTACAATTATTTGCACTACTTTATAAATGTATTCCATATAAATTAATAATTTCCTTATATTGTGCTTATTTTACAGATATAGCATCTACGGAGAAGGCTAGGGGGAAAAAAAAGGTTCAAAATACCTCTCCTGCTTCAGGTCATACTACTCCTCCTGCTCATGTACCTCATATACTTCCTACATATCCTCGGTCTATATATGCTCCAGGTTTTTTCACTCCTCCCGCTATCTTTCCCCCCCGGCATGCACTTCCTACATCTCCTGGTTATGTTGTTCGTCCGCATGGTATGAGCTCATCCATGCCTTCGCCATCTTCCAGTCCATCACCATCTCCTTCATCATCTACTCCTTCTGGATCTACTGTACCGCCTTCTGATCCGAGCTCGGTGGGCGCTTCGGTACCACCTACTGTACCACATTATGATCCGAGCTTGCCTTTTTACATTGGTGCTCCAGGATCATATGATGATGACGGAAGGGTGAGGATTTATCCTGAGGGTAGTCGTGGGTAAGTATTATTTTTTGTTATTTTTTAACTATTTAATACTACTGTAAAGTTTAATTTTTTAGTATATTTATTAACACTAGTAATTTTTCTCTAGTTTTACTCCCTCGGGCTACTCCCTTAGTCACATTATGCATTAAATCTAGATGGATTCCTGGGGTAAGGTACCCTTCCTCGTAAAGCTGTCCATGTTTGACGATTTTAAGGGAATAACTATGTTTTATTTTTTAATAATTTAGTTTAGTGTCACTTTTTTAAAAATCTAATATTTTTAATTTCATACAAAGTGTAAGTGGAATCCTGCCTTTGATAGCGTTGCCCGAAGCAATTTCCTTGAAAAATACGCAGATAGAGTCAAAGGTAACATGTATGATAGTCGGGCCAAAAGAAAGAAGCCCGATTGGATATACGATCACGTTTAGGTAAAATATCTGGAATATTGGGATAGTGATGAATTTAAGAAGAGGAGTGCCCCAGGAAAAGCCGCGCAAGCCTCCGAAAAGGGTGGATCGCTGCACACCGGAGGTTCGGTTAGCGCAGCGACTCAGCGGATGCTATTGGTGACTTATTAATTATTATATGTATTGTTTTATGTAACTCGCATTAATTCTCTATCTAACTTGTCATCTTTTTAATTTTGTAGGAAAAGGAAGAAGGGCGGCCGGTACGTGTGCCTGAAATCTTTAAGAAGAGGCATATATACAAAAATAAAAAAGGAAAATAAGTGTGGGTCGAGGAGCGCACTAGAGAGCTATATGTAAGTTATTAAATTCAATCTTTTAAAGTTATTAAATCCGTCAATATTTGTAAATCGAATTCTTGTTATTAAATTTTTTTCAAGAAAAAAGGCTATAGCAGCTTATGAAGAAAGGATGGCAAGTCAGGCATCCGAGTGTGGTAGCAGTACCCCAGCTCAAATGACACTAGAGAAGGAAACCGCACTATGGTTGGAGGTGAATGGCGGGGTAAAGAATGGAAGTGCTTACGGCCTTGGATCGGAGTATGCCTCGGAACGTCTAAATCTAGGTTTGTTTGGAACTTACACTCCTCCTGCTAGTTCAATTAATCCCTCGGTGGAAGTCTCGTTGTGCAATGAAATCGAAGAGCTTAAGAAAAAGAGTGAAGAAGATCATTTACGTAATGAGGAAAATATGAGAGTCACGCGGGAAATGATGCAGAACTTTGTGTGTGGTAGTGCGGACATGGGAAAGAAGGGCAAGAGCAAGAGCAAGAGCAGGGGAAAGGCACTAGCAAACGTCAATACAGCTCGTCGTCTGAGTCCAGTTCTGAGTCTAGTTCTGAGGCAACGGAGTAGTAATAATGGATTGTTGATGTTTTAGACATGTGATAGACTTGTAGTTGGTTTTTGAAAAACTTGTTAGACTAGTTGTTGTTAAGTTTAACTTGTTTGAATCGTTATGAATTATTGATTTTATGTAAATTGTTAAAGTTTTAGTTTAAAGGCAATAGCCTTGTTTAGAAAAAAAAAATTAAGGCTTGTAGAAGCCTATTGTTTACTGGGTGATGTTTTTATTGTTTTTACAGGTGGTGGAGCTCTAATTACAGTTTTATATTGCAGGTTTTACCCAAATTTCCAACCGAATCGGTCCGAAATCTGGGTATTTTTTTGCCCAGAAAATACAGTGTCCGACTGCTTCGGTCGCCTGTCTCAAGATTTTTTTTCCAGAATTTGCAATCTCGGACCGCTGCGGTCGCCAGGCTCAATAAATATTATTCCAGAAAATACAGTGTGTGACCGGTGTCTGACTGATTTGCGGTCGAAACATCGGACCGAGTCGGTCGGACAACCTTGTGCGACCACCCATTATCCGACCGCACCATTTGGTCGGACAACGGTCGGATAATTAAGAAACTTTTGGAGGTCATGTGGGTATTAATGGGGGGACTTCCATATCATAGTTTTAATCGGTAGATGGTTGAGCTGCAAATCAAAAAACAGACTAATGAAAATTATTCTAAGGATCACTCCTACTGTCATAACATGGGAACTTAGGAAAGCTAGATGTGTGTCAACGTATGGAGGTATTAAATTGTCAATGTCCATGATTCATTACTACATTCTGACTTATTTAAAGTGGGTATTTAAAAATATCACATGAGTATATATGGAGCTTCGACATGGATTGAGTTGATGTGGTTTAATTATAAATGTCTCTACAAGAATTCACTCAATTACATTAAGGTGGAAAATGTCTGGGTTTGGATGGTTAAAGGTTAATACCGATGGTAGTAGAAAGTGAAATTTAATAAGTGTTGGTGGTATTGTTAGAGATCACACAGGATCTTTACTTATGCCAATTGCACTAGATTTAGGAAATGGCAGTAGTATTTGGCAGAAGCTATGACTACTTTATTGGGCTTACAGTGATTTCACTCAAATGGCTTTGAAAGAATTATCCTTTAATGTGACTCTAAGTTGATTATTGATATGTCGAAAGATAAGGCAAAATCCCAATAAAATTTTGAGAATATTATCTGGGAAGCACAACTGATCATCTGACAACACAAAATTGTTACTCAATATTGTTTTAGGGAGGCTAATATTGTTGCTGATATGTTGGCTAAGTAGAGTTGTACAATCCAGGAAAGTAGATCTTTACTCCTTCTGATTTACCTAGTTAAGTAGTTAGCTTTTACAAGCTTGATAAGATACAAATGACTACTATGAGACATAAACCTATGAAGAACTCATTTGTTCATTCATGATAGTGCTGATACATTGGATAGAAGTAGTACCTTTTTTTTAAGGCATGCTATGTCAAGGTGGAAATACATGAAAAAATATAGGACATGAGCTCATATTTTTTGGGAATGAAACTTGTGACAGATCATTGGATGCCACTCATATTTTAGGATCTGTCTTATGGGTAGATATTTGTATTAATTCTTTGTTCTTAGTTATTTGGTTTATGTACTCCTATTTTTTGTACAATATGTCTTAGGTTAATTCATAAGGTAGGGGTCAATGCCAAATACCTCACCACAATGGGATGCACTTGGGCGGATGGATTAATTAAAAAATAATAATAAGTACGACCGGATTGTCGTTATTACTAAATATTTCGCACTTGAAGTTATGTTTTGCAAAGTGAAGCCGATTTGACCTCATAATTTTTTATTCAATATATGCATAAAAACAAACAGATTGGCATTATTTCCTGCTTTGAAGGGGGCAGTGGTATTTTTATAATTACGGCTTCAGTAAGGTGCGGTGAAAAACCAAACCAAACCAAACCAAACCAACATACCTAGTGATATTCCACCAAAGATGGGGTCTGGGGAGGATGAGATGTACGCGGACCTTACCTCCACCAAGGTGGATTGGCTATTTCTAATAGACCCTCAGCTAAATAAAGTCATTGAGAAAACATGCATTTAATTATGGCTTCATTAAAGTGCGGTGTCATTTTCGTAATTATAGTAAGTGCTTAAATTTTAAAGACCACCTTTAAAATGATCAATCTCTCAAGACACGGTATTGTTAGCCTATTTGTGTAAAATAGCCTCTCTCATTTTAATTAACAAATTCAATATGGTGAATTACAAAAATAAGTAGAAAAACACGCGGTCGTGATTTGATAAGCTATCTTCTTGTGGTCTTGAAAATATAAGCACTTTACCATTAAATGTAGCTGAAAGTACAAAAATGCCCTTACTAGAGAACTTCTCATAATTACAAATATGCCACCGACCATTTTTTGAAGTCATAATTATAAAACTGTCACCGCACCATTTTACCTCCGAAATTATAAAAAATACCACTGCCTCCTAGACTGCAGAAAACGGTGCCAACCCGGTTATGTTTCACGTTAATTTTGTGAATAAATAACATCAAATCGGCATCGTTTCGCTCATATACAGGGCAACTAATCTGTATGTATTTCACGTCTATTTTGTGAATAATTAACATCAAATCGTCATCATTTCGCTCATATACAAAAATCAAAGTAAAACAAAATATAAGACCAAACTTTCGTCATTTCTTCATACAATAAACAAAAAATCAGGTTCGTTTTGTGAAGAAATGATGTCAAATCGGCCTTACTTTATTGGTTTACAAAAAATACCTTCAAGTACTTTTATTTTTAGAAATAACGACAGTTCGAGTGTATTTATTTATATAATTGTGTCTGTCTTGTAAAGAAATGAGGCCAAATCGGCATCATTTACTTACAAGTGAGCCAAAGTACTCTAACAAATGATATCAAACCGTCATCACTTTGCCCAAATAAAATAATCCAAAGTAAAAATAAAATAAAGCCAATTTGGCATCATTTACTTACAAGTGAGCCAAAGTAATCTATCTATTATACAGACAAATGATGTCAATTCGTCATCACTCTTCCCAAATACAAAGATTCAAAGTAAAAATAAAATAATATCAATCCGGTATCATTTGTTCATAGTGTGAGTCATATCTCTCTCAAGCATTTCATCAAATACTTCACGTGCAACTAATCTTCTTTACTTCATTAACCAAATCGTCAACACTTTCTATTAATTAAAATGAATTACCATTCAATAATAATCAAATTTAAATAGAAATAAAATAAAAAAGAAATAAAACAAAGTGTTCTAGTAATTACAACAGGACAAATTAATTAAGCTTCTTCAAATCTGTTAACATGCTTTTCTCCCGCCGGAATGAAGGAACCCAACTTTTCTTTGATGCCTACTTGTTCAGTTCCTCTGCTAGAGAATTGAAAAGAAGAACGTAATTGATCTGCCATGTGACCTCGTTCAACAGATGAAAAATAATGAATCAAGATAGGGAACTCTGGCGTAACTCCCGTCAGTATCTTTTCAACATAGTCTCAAGCTTCACCAAAGTGGTAGCCAGAAAGTCACTCATCTCTAAATGGATCTAAATATCTATCTCCTGTTACAAGGCTGCTTCAAAATTATTATGGTGAGCAAGAAACAAACCATCGCAATGAAGAAGATTAGTCGACTCATAGATTCAATGGCGATGTACTGGGCTGACAGGGATAGGGTTGGTGGTTACAATGGTAGCGTGGCGGTTGTGATGGCGTGGTGGGTTACTAGTGGTGGTTGTGGTGGAGTTAAGGTTTGGTGAACAGAGAGAAAGTGTGAATGTTAAATAATGGTAAAATAGTGTTTAAGGGGTAAAACTAGAAATACTATTAAAAGTGATAAAAAGTGATTATGTTTTAAAGACCAGTGAAAAATAGCTCGCCAAATCAAGACCACCCAAAAGTGCTCACCCCACATAAAAAAAAATAAAAAAAAATGAATTCAATATGATTATGGCCTTATGGATAAAATTTGGGCTGGCTAGCCACTTTTTAGAGTGATAGTCAATGCAAGCCACTAATTTGTACGTTTTTTTAAGAATAGCTGCAATCTAAGAATGCCAGTAAAAACTCCATGTCAGTGTAGTGGAGTTTGAACTGTACTCCACTGAAATTTCCAAGAACTGAGCTTAGTTTAGTCTCTCGGATTTCTCCCTAGAGTATTGTCTAAACTTCAGGAAAATCTAGTATGATTTAGAATATTGTCATGGAGTTTTCACTGACTTATTTTAAAAGTTTGCTTGTTAGCTATTCTTTAAAAACTTTGCAGACACTAACTATTCTTTATTTAGCACCCCCCAAAGTTGTTATTTATCATAAGGTTATCGGGGCACATTAGCTGCCCATAAAGAGGAAGAAAACTAGAACCAATGAAAGACACAGCCCACATATTTCTCATGAATAATAAACTTTGTTAATTAGGCCATAACAGTTTGGATAGTTATAAAAGTTTATAAATCTTGATTACTTCTGAATATGCAAGAGAAAACCTCCATAAATATTGTGAAATTTTAATATTGAACTTTTATGATGCCACTGGAAAAACTGCAAGAATGACTCTAGAGCGGCATTTGTAGAAAAGTAGGAATCAATCGAATTAATAGAGTTTGCATTCTTTGCCGTGATAAAAGCAACTATCTATAATCATGTTGTATAACAACACTTCACTAGCACAGTATATATATAGATAAAAACTATATATCTTGCTAATTGCTATATAGAGCAGCTAAAAGATATTAGGACACATAGCGCCATTATATAGAATATATAACTAGATATATGTAATTCATAATTAGAATAACTTATGCAATTTTATAAAGGAGCTAGGTTCACCGCCATAATTTTAGTTTTAGTTGTACGTGTTTCATGAATTTTGATAAACTTGTTCCTTTTTTCCCTCCCTGTTTTGCTCATTTCATAGCGCGCTTGTTTATAAAGGAGCAAAAAAGATATTATGGCAATAATTTAACTGTCGCTAATTGCACGAACGTTAGCTTTGTCTGGAGTAGATCAATGGAGTTTATGATGATAAAGAAAAGGTCACCTTTACTATATGGATGCCATTGGATTGTTTGCAATTAGAATAGGTTGGTTCTACAACTCATATAATGATGTTGTGATGTTAATGACACATAAAACAAAAGTTTTGATATTAACACTGGCATCTAGGGGTGGCTATCGGTCCGGTCCGGTCCGGAGCCGGTACCGGAGTCCGGTTCCGGTCCGGAACCGGGCCAAAAAAATTTAAAACCGGCGGAAATCCGGTCTACCGGTCCGGTGTTCTCCGGTTTCAAATATTGGAGCCGGATCGGAACCGGGTCCGGCGACCGTTAGGCCGGTCGGTACCGGTCCGGTCCGGCCGGTTAACGGTTTTTTTGTTTGTTTTTTTTTTTTTTTTTTAGGCAAATAAAAATAAAATTTGAAAAACTTAACAATTTATTTAAACATTATTTGTGATAATTAGGTATATTATATTTTTTAATGAAACAAATTAACAAAATAATTATGTAAATTATATTTTAAAATTTATTAATGTAAATTTTATTGAATGAGAAATAAATAATTGAACGACATCTTCTAGTTTGTTATTTTATCAGTGTAAAGTTTATGAAACAAAACAAACGTTTATTGAATGAGAAATAGATAATTGAAATGACAAAACAAACTAGAAATCGAAAAATTACAAAGATGCTAAATAAACTAGAAATTCGAAAATACATAATTGAAATAGATATTCCCTTAGCCATCTCTTCAAATTTTCAATCACGCGGAATAAAGCCATTTATTATATCCCATTCGGTTCTGTGTTTTTTTTTTAAGTGTTGCCTAAACTTTCCCGTCCCTCCATTGTTGGGTCCAGTGTAAACTTGCCACTCTTTGTTACAGATGTTACATTTAGCTTTCTGAGATTCAGTATCTTTCGTAATAAGTTCCCACACTATAGAACGACGTCTTCGTTCAGGAGCAGCGGGAGCAGCGGGAGCTTGATTGTCAGCCATTATAATTGTTTGGATTTTGGAAGAAATTTAGAAAATAGCCTTTGAGAGTAATTTGAGAGATAAATTGATAGAAAATAGTAAATTGTGTGATATAATGATGAAATAATAGTGTATATATAGATAAAAATAGGTTGGGGGGTTATGGGGGGCGTTTAGGGGGGGTGATAGGCAAATATAGCCGTTTTTGGCCGTTGGCCAACGGCTATATTTGAAAGAGAGCCGTTGGGCCAAAATGCCGGTCCGGTCCGGTTCGGTCCGGTCCAGTCCGGCAGTTCGGCCCAAATAAGTTTTTTTTTTTTTTTTTTTTTTTTTTTTTCCATTGAGTTTTATCTAAAGTGATGGAAACTTTGAAAAATATTACAACAAAATATTATTTAGTTTTTACTTGTATATATATTAAAGTTTAAACTTAGAATAAAAAAACTTGTAGTATTTTTTATAATTTGAACTTGTAGTTTTGAATTAATTTGTTATGTTCAATATTCAAAGTTTCAAACTTTGAATTAATTTTAGTAAATTCAAATTTTTGAATTAATTCTTTAAGTTCAAAATTCAATATTTGAACTAATTTACAAACTAGTAATTAATTGTAGTATTTTTTGCGCAAACTATAAATTAAAAATAAATAGTATGAAGACAATAGTTGTGAATTGTGATTGAATTCCAAAACTTGGAGCAATTTTATTGAATTGTTTAAGATATAAGAAGTGCAAATTACATCTAAACAAAAACTTGTAAATTCAAAATTCTTATTTAGAATATTACATTCTTTTAAACATATTAGCTAGTTTCTTGAGGACACTTGTAGGCTTTTCTTTTGGAACAGGCCGTTGTTGATCTTGTTCATCATCTCCTTCTGGTTCTTCGTCTTCTTCTTCTTCTTCATTGCCGGTTTGACTCCCTTCACTTGTTCCGTCGCTCAAAATTTGATCGATATATGCTCTGCCCCTTTCCTTAGTAAGTTCTGGTAGACCAAAGTTTCTTCGCTCTGCTCTTATCCAATCCCTGAATAAAACTCCTGTCTCCATTGCCTCCTCTCTCAACGAATATCTGTGATCTCCAATTTGAAATCTTCCTTGGCTGAAAGCGCTTTCCGATGCAACTGATGAAGCTTGAATTGTTAATATATCCCGGGCCATTTTTGCAAGAATTGGAAATTGCGATTCTTGATTCTTCCAATAATCCAACAAATTCGCAGTTCCAAAGTTGTTAAGTTTCTTTGGATATTGAATTAAATACACTTGGAACTCGCTGTATTCCTCTCCGTACTCGTCCTGTTCTGAAAGCAACTTTTCGTCAAGTCCCCCAAAAGTGCGCATTCCTGCTCCTGCCTGTGAAGAACTTTGCCCGGTGGATAGTATTGGTTCCGTTGGCTCTGCAGTGTCTGCCCAAGCTCTATACTTTGCAAAAACAGCCACGGTATCTGCATAAACTTTAGCAACAGCCTCGTCTACACTTGGATACCCATTAGTAGCAATTTCATCTGGAGTAATTTCTAAATTTGCATATACTTCTCTAACAAGTCGTTCAGTTAACTTATTTTTAAAAGCAGGATGCAACACAGAAGCAATGTAAAAAAGAGGAGGAATTGGAAAAAAATATTTTCTAAACTTTTCAATCATTAACCGTACAGCCGGTAAGTAAACTGTATATTGTTTATACATTTTCAATAATTCCGATATTCCAGCTATATAATATAACATGGTAGGAGTAGTTGGATAATATTGACCGGAAAATTCTAAAGTAGCTTGATAAAATTTATGTAAAAACTGAAGAAGATGTTGAACAACTTGCCAATCCTCATCTTTAAGGTGATAGATTTCCATAAAATGTTTATTATACATTTGAGAAATAGGCAGTCTATATTCATAAGCAACATTCAATGCCTCATATAAAGTGTTCCACCTAGTACAAACTTCCTTTGGGACTCTCCTAACTGGCATTCCTAATTCTACACATTTTCTTTCCCATTCTCGTCTTCTTTCTTGGTTTTTATTTCTAAAAATATAAGTAATAGCTATCTGCACCTTTTTGATAATGTCGTTAAACAAGGTAAGACCATCTCTGACTACTAAGTTGTAAATATGACATGCACACCTAACATGAAAAAATTCAGGAAAAGGAGGGTTCAAAATAGGTATCAAGTTCTTAAGTGCGTCTGTGTTGTTTGTAGCATTATCTACCGTAATACTAAAAACTTTGTTAGACAAACAGTACGTACGACAAATTGATGAAACTTTGTTACAAATATAATTTCCCGTGTGTGGTTCATCAACAATTTTATAAGCAATAATACGTTTTTGAAAAACCCAATCAGGATCTATCCAATGACAAGTCACAGTAATATAATCACATCCATTAGTAGAACGACCCATATCCGTAGTAAGACATACTCTAGTGTCAAAGTTATCAAACATATATCGCAAATAATCCTGATATTCGTTCTTAAATTTAATAATATCATTTTTAACAGTAGTTCTTGGAAACCTTTAAAAGAGGGATTATATACAGCCTGAACATAACGAACAAAACCAGTAGAAGAAGGAAAACTATAAGGTAAACCCTCGAGGGCAACTAGTTTAGCAATTTCTTCCCTATCCTTTTGTTTATCATAAGTAAGAAGCCCTCCTGTTAAATGGTTAATTCTTGCTTGGATACCCGAAGAAGAATCATGCGCTACTCCCCCATGTTCGGTCCCTAAATATATACCACCCGCCCGCGTTGCCCATTCTTTAGGATGTTTATTTTGTAAGTGCTTCCTAAGTTTACCCGTCCCACCCTCATTACCCCCAGTTCTAAAAACCCACACCTTATCACAAAGCCCGCAAGAGGCCGTCTGCGCTTCAACATTCTTTGATGCAAAATCCCACACATCAGATCTATCCTTACGTTTAGCCGGTATTCTACTTCTAGTAGGAGGTTCAGGAGGCAAGTCTGACTGAACTTCGGGTGGACTAGCCTGAAATTCAGGTGTTTCTTCTAAATTAACCCCGCTTTGATTCTCATATTGTGTTTCTAACATTTCGTGATCAAGTATGTTACCAGCGCTAACATTATGATAATATTGAGAATCATCTATGTGGGTGAACTGATTAGAACTACCAGCAATTTCTTTACCCCTATTTCCCCTACGACCACGTGCCCGCCCCCCACTACTAGTTCCAATTGAACCTCGTTGAGACATAATAATAGCAAATAAAATAAATATATATGACAAAAAAATAATAAAAGAGTAGAAGTAGGAACGACCAACCAAATATAACCGTATAATTGAGGTGAAGTTGAAACTTGAGCCTCCACTTCAATTAATTAGTTGAATACTTGATAATCGGAAAATTGCAAAAATAGCCAAATTGATATTTTCAACCACGTAGCGCCTCCAATTAACCCAATACTTGATATTTATAAACTTCACCAAGTAGCACAATATAAATTTGATAGAAACTCCAAATAGAACTTGATAAAGTAGCCAAATTATAAATTTTTAACAAATAGCCAAAGTAGAATAATAGCAATATTGTAGAAAATTTGAGAGAATTAGAGAGAATTGGAAGATTTGTGTGAAAAATATGATGAAATAATGGGGTATTTATAGAAAAAAAATAGTTAGGGGTGGTTATGGGGTGTATTTGGCCGTTTTTGGCCGTTGGACAACGGCTAGGAGGTCAAAATAGCCGTTGCCCAACGGCTAGAAACGGGCAGAATTTTCCTTTTTTTTTTATTTTTTTGACCGGTCCGGTCCGGCCGGTTCCGGTCCGGTCCGGGCCGGTTCCGGTCCCAAATTAATCCGGTCCTACCGGTTTTTTTTCGACCCACCGGTTCGGTACCGGGATCGGGGGCCGTTAGTGGCCAACGGTCCGATTTCGACCGGTCCGGACCGGTCCGAGCCGGTTTCCGGCCCGGTTCCGGTCCGGTCCGGTCAAAACCGGACCGTTAGCCACCCTTACTGGCAACTGTGGTGGAAAGTCGTTGAGAATCACTTTTCCTTGACTTTCTCTTAATCAAATCATAAAAATGAACACTTTGATTGGGACTTGGGAGTACTTTACGACAAATACTTACCGTACTTTACTCCTCCTAATTACTGTAGTATTTTTTGGACTCAAACTTGAATTAAGTAAACTAGTGAACTTTGGAAATGTATTATATTATTTTAAGTGAAAAATGAATTCATCTATAAATAGAATTATAAAAAATTAAACTCTTTGTCGTGCGTGCTTTGATTTTTGATCTACATTATTGGATTGGCTGTATATATCTTATTATATTGTTAGAACTGTACCTTCCTATATTCAAACTCATATAATTTCTATTAGCAAACCAACAAATTGCTTAAAAAACTCTAATAACAAAATCGCGCGTCTGAACATGGGGGCCATCAACATCTGACTACCGAACCACTAGACATCACCGTTCAACTCTTACGTATTTAAGTCAAACATAGCAGCTGTGAAGAACCTTAATATAACTACACCAATGAAAACAAATGAAGGAAAGAAAGAAAGAAAAATGGAAAGAGTTGGTAGGTTTATAAATGACCATATTCATAATATAAATTCTCACCGATAATTATGTTACTCCTTTCAACCAACAAAGTATAAGTAAGAGAGAACAACACAATAACTTATTTCCTTACCGTCAAACTAATCACACTTACAAATTAAGCTATTTGGTATAAAGTTTATACCATGTTTCAAAGATACCTAAATCTATCTAACCTTTTTTTTAAACCTTTGGCCTTTCTCCTATTTCTTTTTTCCCTTCATTTTGCCATCTACTTCATTGTGATCTCCTTACTATTAGTACTATTATTTTGAACACCATCTCCATTTTGTGCCAAAGCCATTTCCATCTCAGCCGCCTTAGCTTGTTCTCTGAATTTCTTATAAATATCACTCTTATAAAACTTCCTTGTCCTAATCACCAAAATAATTGAAACAAAAGCTCCAAAAACTGTAACTGCTGTGATAATAATAAAAGCCAATTTAAAACACTCAACTCCATCACAATTCAAGTCCTCCCCTCGCTGTCTAGTCCTTCCCAAAGCCTTCAATTGTTTCTCTGCTTCTTTATCATACAAATGGCCAGCTACCCTTACATTAAGTACATATGAACCAATTGGACTTGCCACTGACCCAAAATTGTACAAAGTTGAATAGTACTTGAGTCCAAAAAGTTCGGAGATTATTGCAAAAAGCAATGGCCATTGTGCTCCAAAGCAAAATCCAATAATTATGGATGCAACATAGAGTCCACCAGGAACATTAAAAGCAATTAGAAGGTGACCTATGCAAGAAACTACCAGGGTTATGGTAAGGGCTAAAGGTCTAGGAAATCTGTACTTCTTCAAGAAATATTCAGATAAGAAACCAGCCACTACTCTTCCTAAATAATTCCATATGCTCACTAGGGAAACGAATGTGCTAATGCTCTTATTTGGGTATCCAAGTGAACTTCCAATTTGTCCCAAGTTATCTATAGCTGTTAAAGTCCCTCCAATTCCACAAGTTGTCGCAGAAAAAAGGATTAACATGTCCATACTGAAGAGTGCTTGAAGTATAGTGTAGTCCTCACCTCGGGCCGGTGGTCGAAAAGCTGTTTTCCAGCAAGAAACCTCTGGATCTTTTAAGTCAACAGCAGAAGCTGTGATAGGTGAGGATGGGGGTAACTGAGGAGTCTCACTTTTCGGCTTCTCGGTTACCACTTTCACCTCGGAAATACTATCCAAGGCTTTTTTTTTGGCATTCCATGAATCAACTTCTTCTTTTATCACAATACCAAGTGGTAAGAAAAGCAATAAAAGAACCAGGGCTGCACTCAAACCATACTCACTTCTTGTAAAATTTAGTTGCTTTTGAAGTATGATAATCACCATGAGATAACCGGCAAGGCCAAGTGACATATACAAAAATCTATAAAACACTTTGAGCTCATGTGCAATTCTAACAACTTTGATGATACGAATGGTACGTAGAAAAACGAAGGAAATAACAGCTGGAAGCCAACCAATAAGCAAGATCAAAGACTTAGAATCGTTACCATAAATTGCATGGTAAATTTGTGTTAAAATTGCACCACTTAGACCAACAAAACCTTTGAGAAGTCCTAGAACAGCACCACGACTTTCTGGGAAATTTTTTACACAGGTGACAAGAGCTCCTGTATTAGCAAAAGATTGAGAATTTGCACCAATACAAATGTACAAACACATTAACCAAACTTTAGGTGTTGCCATTTTTTTGGTCACGGCCATCCATATCATAAAGTAACCAAAAAAATTTAGAACTGCTCCAATTGAAAGGACAAACCATGGTGGTGTCACTTCACTAATTAGACCTGATAGGATACCAACGTTGGATCCTAAATCTTTGAAGAAACTTAGTAGATTGAGGGTGGTTTGGTCATAGCCTAGTGCAACTTTTATGTCACCGGAATATAGGCCAAACATATAGGTGGCACCAGCAGCTGACAAGATCAAGATGGTGCCAAGCACCATGAACCACCGGCTCATTAGGACTTGCATAGGTAGGACGTTCTTCATGTTGGCTAGATCAGAACCAGAACCACCACCTCCAACACCACTTCTAGAAAACACCATGTTTAGTGTAAGGTATTCAAAACTGAAATATTGAAAGTGATTTTCTAATTTTGCATTGACAGAATGATACTATGAGGCAAGTGAATCAGGTCTAATTATTGTTAGAGACATATACTAAAAGTTCTTAAAAGAGCCACATTTATAGTAGTTAGTTTCATGAACAAAATGTACATGTTCAGATAACTAACACCCTCCCAAGACGTACCTCCAACCCCACCCTCTTAAGAATGGGGGTAGTAGGGTCGGGGTTAGCCTATAACATGGACTTCATAGTTGACTTGAGCAAGTTTCTTGGAAAGAAGGGTGGACTAAAGAAAGATACTTTAAGGTAGATAAATCTATCAAACTGGATAGTAAAATTGTAAAATTTACAATGTTATCGGTCTGTCTTGATAACTAATAATTGAAGGAAAGCCGAGTTTATACACTATAAAAGGAAGATTAGCTCCAAAAGAATATAATGACCTTACCATATAATTTGTATAAAATTCCCTAGTATTATAGAAGTGGAAAATTTTTGTTTGATTTTAACATGAGAAAGATTAGTTGTTTTCTGATTTGTTTCTTTAGTTGTCTTTCGTTTTCTTTATTTATATTCCAAAAGGAGATTAACAAAAAAATTATTTACCAAAGTGCAATATACAATCTAAATACTCAATCTCTTAGTCTTAAACATATGATAACATTTGTATACCATGTCATTAAAAGTAAAATGAGAAAGTCTACAATTAATTTATTTTCAGATATTATTCTTTTTAAACCTACTAAGAAGAAAGAAAATAATGTCAAATAAACTCAAACAAAGGGGTTGTGATCTATAGATGGGACGAAAAAGACATAAAGACAAGAAATCCTGCAATTCAAAAGAGTTCGTATCAAATGGGTGAATCAACTAGCTGTAATTAATTTTAAACATTTTTAACAGTAAATAAACAACTAATAAAGGTCAAGACAACGACTAAATTATCTCACTAGTAGGGCATATGTTCCACAAATGTACAAGTGATGATAGCATAATAAGACAAGAAAGATATGACCTTTTTCCTTTTGAATGTCCATATATTGATTATGAGCTCGTCTGAATTCACTAACTTAAATAAAAGATAGGCGCCAAATGGTAAATCTAATTTTATGAATAATGAAATACGTATATTTAGATAGATCGATCATGAGACTGAGAATAAGTAGAGATACGAACTTCATATATAAATATAGGTCTACGCAAGATTTTGAGATCAAATAACCAACCTTAGTCGGCAACTAATTTTACTAGAGGTTCAAATTCTAGCCCTTAAAATATGAAATATTTAGTTAGTACGTATCGTTTTTTTGTTTAATAGTTCTACGTGACACATGAATTAAGCATTTCGGAAGTATCGGATAGTTATACCTAGAAAATGGAAAAACTAAATGAAATATATCACCTTTGACATTTCCTTCTCCAAACTTCGATCTGCAAGTAGAACTCCTTTTCAGTACGTATCATTACTTATACAATATTCCAATATTCGGTAGCGAGGTTTTGTCAATAATTTAAGATATATATTTGACTAAGTAAATATTAAGGTTAGGATCAACACACGTGCTTCTGAGTTGATCCCTCTGATTGCAAATCATAAGACAGTAAATGTTTAGGAAACAACTGCAGACATGACGAACCCTAGCTAGAAATTAAATAGATTTTTTCGAAAAATCCCTCTGATAGCAAATCATTAAATAGTAGTACTACGTAAATGATTAGGAACAACTCCAGACATGAAACACCCTAGCTAGAAATTAAATAGATATTTTCGAAAACCCCCTCCAATAGCAAATCATAAAATAGTCCATGACATGAAACACCCTAGCTAGAAATTAAATAGATATTTTTGAGAAATTTAATATTAATGATTAGTAACTTAAAATAGTGTACCATCTGCCCTAATTTATACTGTTGAGTTAAAAACATTACTGTTACAGCTCTCATAAATTTTAAAAGTTCATTTTAATGTTATAGTTTATTCATAAATCTAACTTGTCAATAACAAATATCATATTTTCATATATGCATCAATACTAATTTACGCTACTTATAAAAGTTCAGTCCTTTAGAGTTTAACTTAGTGGTTTCGTATTTTCGTTTTTTCTTTTCTTCATTATTGTTATGCTTCCATTAAATTGTTCTAACATATTGAGGGTAATGTTTTTTCGTGTTATTTTCCAAGTCGTCAATGTACACTTATGGTAGAGTTAATTACCAGTTATTTGTCTAAAGAACCTGATAATAAAACCTTTAAAATGACAGTACAGAAAACATATATAGTTATTTGAATGAGAATCAAAAATATTTACGTTTTAAATTTATTTAAGTTTCTAAACCATAATATTCCATATACTAAGCTCCTACATTTTGAATGAATTCTTCTAGACCTTTTTTTTTCTTGGCCTCGAGGATATATATGCTACTCCTATTTCTGAACAAAGAAACATTGCACAGATTCTTTACGCTATCATATAGTAATAAACCACGGTGCATCTTTTTCAATAGGACGATTATCATTAGCATCCCAAAAAAATTGGGAACACGCGGCACTTAGAAAAAGACAGAATGTTTATTTTCTCTTTGTATTAGGTTGCATTTGCACAAATAACGTGATTAGCATATCCTTTTATATACTCCTTGATTTGGTCTTAGATATGACTTATTAGCATGTCATGATGACAATAATTTTCTCTAAATTAAACTATAATAGGGTGTCATGGTATTCATACGATAATTATATTATATACTATTATTTTTGCTTATCATTGACCAGCGATCAATAGTTCAAGTCCACAGAGGTATTTTCACAAATGGCATATTTTCATAGCGGGCTAAATTTATCTGCGGAAAGAAAATCATCCAATTATGTTAAATCTTGTGGAATGTAACTTGTCTAACTGAGATAGTATTCGAAGACCTCCAAAAAGGGTCATAGGAGTGCAAATAACATGGGTATTATATTTCGTAGAAATACGAATTGGATATTCCAATACTTTTTATTTTAACTCGTCACTGAAATATTATTCCAATACTAGAACTATAATAACTCATGAAAACAGTATCGAGGCAATTATTCTCATGGCCTTAAGGAAGAGCAACATCCTATGCAATAATACTTATGTTGTTGCATCTGTTGAATATGATTACACTAGCTCGATGACATGTGTAGCATGCTCAGATATAATAGAATCAACAATGATAAATAGTACTTCTATCTCCCTGGAGACACATGAGAAGACCAAACTTCAATTTATAGCGGTCTTCGAGGTTAATTTATCTGTTTTTTACCAAAATAATATAGTCTACAAATCCTAAAAATGAGAAAGAAAAAGGAAAACAAAAAAATAAACTCTGTCCATTAGTCCATTTTCTTTATTAAGAAAAATAAGCAAGAAATTGCATTGCTTCGAAACAGTTGTCAGCTAGTCTTCAATAGATATAGAGCTGAATCTCATCCAAATATCAAGTAAACCATTTAACAATTTTCCAGGTTTAAAATACAATGAATTAATCACCAGGAAAAACCTCAGCAAATGCTTAACTACTTTTCCTGATATAATCAAGTTGTTTACAAAAGAATATCGATTTTTGGATCTAATTGATCTTGATTGTACCTGCATATGTGACTATACTAATAGTGACGTTTAAGAAGTTAAAGGCACATTATATAATTTAAGTAGTTATTTTAGTTGCATAATTGACCAGTAAATACTATATATTAATGAATCAAATTATGGATTAGGTTGCCACATGATCAATTCAAACCATTGAACAGTTCCGTCATGTTTCAGCCACATATTTTAAATCCGACAACGACCCATATTGGTATACTAACTGTCCCAAGGAACCAATAATGTTAATGCCCTCGCGGTAACGCAGTTGTAGTTCAGGAAGTTTGAGAACAGACGAAAAGATAAACGTAAAATTTGGAGCAATTCTTAAAAAAGTAAAAGTAAAAGTAAAATAAAAAGTAGAAGAAATCTACAACTAAAATTTCTTAGACGCGGATGTGCGTCACCTAGCGCTCATTAAAATTTAAAGCACGATAAATGCTTCTCACCAAAAAAAAAATAATAATAATAAAATAAAATCAATTACTAGAACTCGAAATTACCATATTAAAAGTAAATGAATCTCATCCATTTACCATTACTGTATACCTTGTGGTTCCTAATTAGGCGTAATCGTATCATCACATAAGCTCTCATATATTATTTAATTGTTTTAAATATGCAAACTTTCAATTTGAACTCAATTAGCGTCTACGTATTTATTTTGTCTTTTTCATCATGGTAAGATCATTTGCAACGAGTTGAAAATCATAAGGCAGGAAATTCCACTATATTTTAATTACAAAGAAAAGTTGAAGCAATCATAGAAAATATACCAAACTTTATACATGGCACTTTCCTTTTGAGAGCTCCTTTGTCTCTTTACTTTTGCATTTTTTTCTTTTTATAGAAAATGATAGAAGAGATATGAAGTAGTTTTTCCTTTTTCGTTTTGACATTTCAAAAGGAATAAGAAGATAAACACTCTAGAATCAAAAGCAAATATTTTAGGACTTTAGGTATCTTCAAAGCAAAGTGCGTATATTTTCTGCCTACTTGCATACAACTAAGCAGAAACTTTAGCCTACTTGTAGTTTTTTTTCTTTGTCCTATATATGTAAGGCGTTGAATTATTTAAAAGCAAACGCTTTTGGAAATATTAATATGTACACGATTGAAGCAAGTCAAGCATTACCATGTGTTCTATATGGACTTGTCAAAATGTCAGACTTTGAGAGTGACTAGTTCACACTTCAATGCGCATGGATTGTACTTTGTTATTTGATTTCCCATTGTCCGGTACTCGCTCTGAGCTTGATTAGTTAGAATTTGTATTGATATGGTCCATTGGAAAGTAAAATGCCCTTGCTAAAGACAACTAATTTCCAAAACTCGAACATTAAGCCTTTGGCTAAGGAGGTATTTTACTACGTAGTTTACCTACACCTGGTATCTACATCAAGCTAATAAATACAAGACATGTGTATTGTATACATTTATCTATTACTTAATTATGATTAAATAATATGATATTATACTTCAAATTTTACCTACTATAGTTAAAATGTATGGTTTGGTGTAAACACCAGATACGAATATGTATTTACCGTTTACTAGGCATGCATTTGTATTGTACTTAATTAAGTACTAAACATCATTTTTTGATTAAAACAGGTATGTTTAACTGAATAAGATATATCTATGATGTATTAGTTTTTATTTTATTTTTTGAAAAGAATAATTTGGAAGGCAACCAAGTGGATAGTGGAAAAGAGAGATCAAATATCAAAGGCTCTTAAAGGAAACTGGGACCCTTTATCTTCTAAGTGGTGCAAGATAAAATTACAATAATTGGATATACGAATTCTTTTATCATGTTATGGCTGAAATACAAAATGAATGCTTTTACAGTTTACACGGTATGCAGAGATGTAGAAGTTATAAACACATCAACTTTGCGCCTACGATCGATATGCTCCATAACATTTTGGTGCGTTTAGTCACATGGAAGTTAGACTTATAATGTAATATTCGCTCGTCATTGAATTGGTTGTCTATTGGACTAGTGCAACATGGTTTTCTACTCTCAAGACAATGTTAAGAATTAGTGATAAGTACATGCTATGACTTATGATCGTGATTACATTCAGAAAAGATAAATTCACCATCTTTCTTCTTTGAAGTCTTCTAAGCTGGGCTAATTCAGGCTCTAGCCTATAATCCAACACATGGATCCAGACCAGCTACATGTAACACACATATTTTGGAGCAGTCAAGGGAACTTCAATTCCAATAGTCGGAGAAGAACAAGCAACCCTTCGCAATATTTCCCTTTTTATGTTTTCTGTAATTTTGATAATTGCATGATACAAAAAAAAAAATTATTGACATGTCTCCCTACCGCAGTTAGTATTTTTCAACATATTTACATCATAAGAAGAGATTACTAAATCAATTTTCATATCCTCTTCTACAAAGATACCAGAAAACAAAAGGCAGGAAGAGTCGACCAAAAGCTTAAGATGACGCTGACCAGTTTTAAATTTCAAATTAGTCGACAATATGCTGCTGCTTTCATCAATTGAACTAAATTGTTCTTACAGTGATCATGGGTCAGAAGCTCACTTGCTAGCTACCCTGGATGAAGCTTTAGACAAAGCAACAGCCATTAACTAAACCTAATTTTTTGATGAAACATTCAGTCAATCCTAAATCACACAAAAAGGGGCTACCATTGCAGATATCTTGCAAACATGAACAGACAAATACATCACATTATCGCATATTAAGCACTTCAATAACGGTCAAAGGCAGGTGGGCGTCCTCCCCTTCGAGGGCGGTCATATGGTCCTACTCTGTCTCTGAAGTTTCTCACCTCGTCCCGTGCTGGCCCTCCAGCTACGTACCTGTCACCACCTCGTGGGCCAACATCCCTGTCACTACCTCGTGGGCCGACATCCCGGTCAAAACCCCTCTCTTTGCCATAGCCGTTCTGAGGGTATCGATCAGAAGCCCCGTACCTGCTGCCCGTGAAACGATCATTGCTAGGAGGGTACCTGAATAGCATAAGTCATTTTTGGTAAGTACCTTAAGGAAAACTTTGAACTGCAACACCAAAAGACAAACAGGAAAATTTTTTAACTGTAACACCTGTCATTAGCATATCGATCACGGCTACCATATCTGTCATCTCTGCCATCATAGCGCTCCCTATCAGCATAATGCCCTCTATCATATTGATCATCCGCGTACCGATGGTCATTCCCATATCGATCTCCACGTGCACCACCTCCACCATACCTTGATCGAGGAGGGGGGGATACTGCACGTGCACTACGGCCACCACCTTCTAAGGGACAGTCTCTAGCCCAATGACCTGCGCGGCCACACTTGAAGCAATTATCTTGCCCTGCTGATCTGTCACCCCCACCATAGCTGCCCCTGCCACCTGAAGAGTAACCTCCACCATACCCACGGTCAGAATCCTCACCTGCCATCTTAGGCTGGGCCTTGTTTACTGAGATCGGCCGATCACCGAGCTCCCTCCCATCCATTTCTCTGATTGCATCCTCCATGGCACGTCGGTCTGCAAATGTTAAAAACCCGAATCCACGAGGACGGCCCGTATCTCTGTCCAACATAACCTATAGCGCTAATAGTTAGAAACTAACAGCAGACAAGCACATACAGCTAAAGTTCTAACCTCATAAACCCCGTGATGTGTACATGCACACACACAAGCTAATGACAAAATATTCAAAATAACTTGCAATTGCAGTAGATAAAATAGAGCAGCACCATTCAAACCCCAATAATTCAACACAAAATCTAAGTCAATATTATGCCAGAAACACTGGCAAGTCCATACAAAGGTTTATTCTAGAGCTCCTCATTTAAGGGCTCTCTCTAAAAACCCCCTTCATTTCTACTTGATTAATTGACAAACTTCATTTACTGAGGCAAAGTGTGAATGTAGAAAGTCTTAGGTTAAGGTTAAACATGAGAAGGGATACTAGAACCTAAGTCTTAACAAACTTTCAGCATTGCTGCATGATAAATATATCATCTAAATGTATTCACGTAATCATTTCAACATTTCATCACAATATCATGGCATTCTTTTTTTGATTAAAAATTAAAAAAAAAAATACCACACCTATCTCACTAATGTTTCATCCTGCCCACTTGGAGGCAAGAGTCGTGCAATTCAAGCAGCACTTAACTTCAGGGTTGCTTGTGCACTTGGCATTCAAATTGAAAATTTTGTATAAGTTACTCAACAGGTTGAATCAAATTCTACAACAGTGCATCCACAAACTACACACATATTAGGTAAGGACACGAAATTGGCAAAACTGACTGCTGTAAGTTTCATTAATCAGTTCATCAGTATGAGAAGGTAAGAATCTAAATCAAATTAGTAAAAGCAAGATCTAGGAATATAAAGTTACTTGGGCAGAGGAAGTCTTACTTGGGCAGCAAAAATCTGCAGGTCTGCAGATTACAATTCTCTGACCCATTAGGTTGACTCACATCACACAACAAAGAACCAAACAAGAAGCATCCTAACCTCTTGGGTAGATCTTAATTATGCAAATCGGAACTATAGTTGGATCCATGTACTTCCTCTGTTTACTTCAACCAGAGTAATATGTCTAAGCAACACATATAGCGAGCACTTACTGCTGGAAGGGTTGGCCATACTGACTAAGCTTACTGCTGGATGACACTTCTCAAAAAAGTTCGTTGATAAGATTTTGAAACGTCATTTAGCTTTTGTTCAGTATTGTTCAAAACACTGATCTTCATTCGGCTATCTTTTCTCGCACAAGCTCAACTAATCCTTATTAAGGAATTCCACCAACAAGAAATTTTTTATTTTCCCCACTTAGTGCTGGAACAAGTGGCCCTACCAACAAACCTTACTGCTGGATGACACTTTCCACAAACTTTAGTTGATAAGAATTCTAAATGCCATGTGGCTTTTTGGTAAGTAATTGTTCAAACTATTGATCTTCATTCAGCTATCTTTTCCCGCACAAATCTCAATTAATCCTCATTAAGGAAATCCACCAACAAGAAAAAGTTTCACCTCCCCACTTATGCCATCTGCTAGCAAGGCATCAGAGCAGATAAAGCTTAACTCAAAGGAGCTAAACCACCTTGCACATTCAAAATGCGACTCATAACGAACATGGTAAGATGTTAAGCGAACTAATCTAAAGCAATAAGCCATTGAACACAACACCCTGAAGGTGTTATGCTGACTGAAGCAATGCTACTCCTCAGTCTTGACTTGAATGTCATCATCTGGTGGTCCATGGTATGAAAGACAATGATCTTGCCCGAGAGAATATCTCCAATCATGAAACAATCACTCAACCACCAAGTAAAACAGAAAGCACTATCTAGAGGGGGAACAAGACAAGTGTATCCAGACTTTGCATTCAACAGTTTCTAAGGAGCTCCAAAAGGACAAGAATCATATTCAAGCTTGACAGTGGCCAACCACCAAGTAAAACGGAATGAGCTATCAAGAAATAAGACAAGCGCATCCAGACTCTGCACACAACCGCTTCTAAACGGCTTCAAAAGGTCACGAAATCAAGAATCACATTCAACCATGTCATTGGCTCGTGTAGAGGCAGGAGATTTCTATGTACCATCACAGCTTCACATCCTTTTTTTCTCAGGCTTCTTAAGAACAAAGAACAGGTAGCCTATCAACATCTCCAACAGGTAGTCACTCGGATGTAGTCTAATATTCATCTCCTAGTTATAAATGGAAAAGTAAACATTTTAATATCCCCTTATAATTTAAAGTAAATGCAAGAAAGTCTTTATGTTTCTTTTATAAGTTCCAGCATTAAGATCATTCATTTGGGCCGCTTCCCAATCAGAAAACTTCTCAGTTGGACGAACAGGACGACCTCAGAGATCACGAATTAGAAACAAAGTAGCAGAGCATAGTTTGCAGATTGACTAAAAGAGAAAGTGGTGTTACCAATACTCTAAATCTGGTCTGTTGAAGACAACACTACGACACTCAAATTCTAGGACAGAACTAACAGCCTTCAATCAGATTGGTCCTGCTGACCTTCAAAAACACCACGTACCATTCACGGCAATGTCCACCAACTTGAAAAAGTGTGAGAATTAGCCTCTGAGCTAGATTGCATATCCAAAATTCGTCTCTTGATAGAACCGTCTTTTCTTATTAGCAAGAATTCCTCAATAGCTTGTCACTGATACACAAAATTTAGGCACCTCACATCAAAGAGAAAACTTACCTCCTCTATTCCCCGATTTGACACATGCCACAAAAATAAATAGATTTATGGGATGTTATAACTGCCACTTGACTGCTATGCATTTAACTTCAATTGTGAATAAAGTCTTAAAAGTTACTGGTGATTCCACCAAACCGGACCACCTAGATGCGCTCAGTCTAGTTATTCCAATCATCTTCCATCAAGTCCAAAGCGCAAAATACAAATGCCCCTGGAAATTTACTACACCATAAAATTAGCTGGCTGATGGTTGAACTAATTCAAGGCACCAGAGCAGAAAAATACGAATCAGCTGCAATCAACATCAGAGACTCATTTCTAAACAGGTCATTGCTGCAATCAAATCCAATATACTTGCCATAGTTGGCATGCAGTTGATCTAAGCTTTTACGGATAGTCTAGCAAGTGAAACCTCAAAATACAAACTGCCGAAAGGAATCAAGTATTAATGTGTCCCAGCATCTTTGCACATTCAAAAGACCATAAAACCTTCCTCGTACAATTCCATCTAAGCCGTCTCAAATCCAATAACTGGCATAACCAGATCCACAAAAAGAATTAAAGGAATAATTAATCAATAAATAATGAAAATGAAATGAAAAGTTGGAATTAAAGAGGACTTTAGCCCACAATTCGAATTGAAATAATCAAATTCCACGAATTAAACACAGCACCACATAGCATACGAAGAGAGAAAATCAAAGCACAAAACATATCCACCGCTTAAGTTTGTGTGCTTCACACAAACAAAGTATGCAATTAATTGAAGAAAATATAAGGTGAATAAAATATCTTCTAGCACATAATATGCGATATACTACAGTAGCAAGCTTGCTATTTTCTTGACCGCCGAAAAAAGCAATATTATAAGACGGAGATAAAGAAGCACCAGTGATGTATCAAGATATAGCTACAGCACTAATATAAGACATCACTTGACATATCAGTGTATAGGAATAGGACCCCAGAAATCTTGCATGAAAATTTTGAGCCGGGGGAGGGGGGGGGGGGGGGTTTGTTTCTTTTAAAGTTCTGTGCCAATTTACAAAAGTAAAGTTCTTTTCCTAAAATTTTTGTTTAAAGTTCTTTTAAAATGGGATAAACTACAATACATTCTATGCATGCTCGAACAAAAGGTTAAGGTGGCATTCGTTTCAAAAAGATGGTGAAAGCTGATAAAGTTTTTTTGAAAACTATTTTTCAACCAAACGACATTAGAGAAAAGTTTCACTTTAATCAAAACTGAAAAGAAAAACACCCCCGGTGTAGTTTTTCGGTTTTTGGAAGAAGAAAAAAAAAAGTGAAAACTTTTTGCTAATGATGTTTGGCTGCAAAAACAAATTTTATTACCTCCGTCCCATTTAATGAGATGGTGTTTGACTGGGCATAAAGTTTAAGAAAGAAAGAAAGAATTTTAAAAGCAATGGTCTAAAATAAGCATAGATATTTGTGTGCTTATAAATCATCTCAATAAGGTAAAAGGGAAAATCTGAAGTTAAATTGATTCTAGATATAGAAATGTCTCATTGTTTTTCAGACAGACCAAAAAGGAATGTCTCACATAAATTGGAGAGAAAAATAACATTCCTCCAAACAAATGCCACCAAATAATCAAACTCAAATGTAATGCTTTTTCCTTTTTAATAATCGAAAATAACTAGGCGAACGGAGCACGAACCAAAACATGGTGGACCACACACAAGCCTGCAGTTCTACCTATCTCCACCTAAATATCAGGCTTTTGTCTACGGCGGGTCAGAACATGTGACATACGCCTAACCCACACATCACAAGCCCTCAAAGGCTAACTCAAATGTAATTTACATTTCTAAACTTACATAAAATGCAGGAAAACAAGTAATAAAACACAGTACACGTACACAAAATCCTTAAAAATCACGAAAAAATCACAAAAAAAACGAACCTGAACATCGAGGATTTTACCGTAACGGCTAAATGCATCTTCAAGCTGACCCTCTGAAACGTCCCACGATAAGCCTCCCACAAATATACGATAATCATGCTCCTTCCCTGACATTTTTCCCAACTATCTAATGCTTTTTTTAATAGCGAAACCCTAAAATTAAACAAAATTAGAACCAATTAACAACAGTAAGACAAAAAACCCTAGAAATTTAAATGATGAAATTAGAGTAATAGTGTTGAGAGAGGTACCCTACCTTGTTGTGTATTGCGAGTGCAATTTCAGGTTGTAGAAAAGTTCGGTAAAGAAAACCCTAAATTTTTTAGTACTTGGTTTTGACCTTCTTGTACTTCTATTTTTTTGGTTATGTATATTGCATTAAAATGTCCTCGTGGTTTTGTAGGATAACAAATATGCCCCTTATTTTTATACAAATAATAGTTGGGGAATTTACACTCCATGCCCACAAAAATAAATTATTTACGTATTTGTGCCCAAAAAAAAAGTCAGTTTACATGGAATACCCATGCGCTCTATTTTATTTACAAAAATGCCCACTCGCCCATTCTAACTGTATACCGTTTTAGTATACCAAATTAATTATACTTCTTTATGGATTTGAGGGTATACTGTAAAGAGTATACCATGTGGATATATTGTATACTAGATAGGTATACTGAAGAAAATGCACTTAAAAGGCTGCGACACATATGCACTGTATATCCTCCACAGTATACTGCATTCAGCAGTATACCACAATGGTATACTGTTAAGTTAGGTTGATGCATACGAAAGCAGCGGTCAAATAGGCACTGTATACCCCTAGAGTATATTGAATTCATTAGTATATATCTATGGTATACACTGCTGAATTAGGTATACCTTACAAAGGAGAGAGAGTGTGTGTTTTAATAGAATGGGTATACAGTGTAAATAAGTTTGTGGGTAAAAATGTAATGGGTATGAATATGTAAATAAGTAGGGTTTGATGGGCATTTTTGTAAATACCCCTAATAGTTTTCTATGTTAGCTTTCGATTTACAAGTTCATTTCATTCGCTCTATGATACACACATTTTCTTTCTCTTTGTTTTTGTTTTTGTTTTTTGGCTTCACTCTGATGTTTGGTCCAAGTTTATAGCGTGAGTAGTTTCTAGATTCTAGTTCCGCTTTGGAGGTAATACACTCCTTATCAAAGACGATTGCTAATGTGAATCTGAGGCATTTTAATATTTGTAAATTATGACAATGGTATTGTTTGTCACTTCATTTTATGCCAATCATATTAACATTCGATTTAGTTAGATCAGTTTTATGAGGTCTTAACGTCAATTCATTGTGCTAGTTCATTTCATTTAACCTACTAATATAGCTCTCAACGTTAATTCATTATGCTAGTTCATTTCATTCTAACATATTAATAGTTTTGTGTGATGATTTTCTGGAGTTGGATATTTTAAATTCACGCATTTATCGCTATAACGACATGCATATGTCTAATGATTTATTCTTTTTTTTTTAAAATAAAAAAAGTCAAAAAAAATGGCAGAAATTATGTAGGTATAACAACAACAATAATAATTATGCCTTAATCCCAACTAGTTAAGCTGGTTTCGGCTTGCTCAAACAAGTAGAGTAGATTTCTCTATAGTGATGATGTTTGTCTGCAAATGTCATAGTTGTTTTAGTGAGGTGCCGTTATAGAGTATAATGACATTTGAATGTTTAGATCTTATTTAGTTGTTGCAAGCAAATTTTACACAAAAAGTCATCTTTTTGAACTTTTAGTGTTATAATGAAAACACAATAGTTATTTCATTATTAATTTTTTATAAAAGATTATGCACTATTAATAAACTCATAACTAGTTGTATTGTACGCATAAAACTCATAACTAGTTGTATTGTACATATAAAGAGTTATACTATAGGCCTTGTTTATTCATAGAATTTGGAAGTAGTGATTGAAATATTACTTCAAATTTTTATTTATTCATAGGATTTGCACAAAATTTGAAAACCAAAACTTCAAATTCCCAAATTCTGGTTAAGAGTGGTATTTGGAAGAGTTGGGGAAAAAAATAATTTCTCACTCACAAAACTTCAACTTTTTCAAGTGAAATATATGTCCAAACACAACTTCAAGTTTTAAAAACTATTTTTCAACTCAACTTCAAAAACTCAAATTTTCAAGTTTCAACTAAATCTATGTCCAAATGCTAGCTAAGTCACTCATGTATTTAAACTAATTGAAAACTCAAAAGAAAATTCAAGTTTAATGAAAGAAATCTACAAATGTTTGTTGTTTGGTAAATTAATTCCAGACATTTTGTGAATATGAATTAACAAAATTTTCTATCCAAACTTTTAACAAGATGGTAGCTGACAACTTTCACTTGAAGGCAATCTAAGAGTTTATTATGATGGTAAAATTAACAAGAAAGTATCTGGTA
The DNA here is from genome assembly GCA_037355625.1 of Petunia x hybrida. NCBI lineage: Eukaryota > Viridiplantae > Streptophyta > Magnoliopsida > Solanales > Solanaceae > Petunia > Petunia x hybrida. The sequence continues at coordinate 1,103,465 of JBBBVM010000662.1, read as the reverse complement.
GTAAAATCAACAAAATTAGCATCACGATTGTGAAACGCAAAACAATTTAATATTTGAATAGAGCTGTTATAGCATCACTATATTGAAAAACAAAACCATTTAATATTTGAGTAGGGATGTTATAATGTCATAAATTGAATATTTGTTAAATAAAAGATAAAATATAACATGAAAAATGAATTCTGCATAAATTATGATGTTATAGGGAATGGTTGTTATAGAAATGTCTCACCTTACTTAAAATTTATTGGCAGCATTTCATACTTCCAACTGAATTGATGAATGTGCCAATTGTACAGGTTAAAGATGGCAGCTTGTCGCTTCATGAGTGGTCGTGGGCGACGCCGATCTTGTGGCAGGCTGTGATGTCAACCTATCTCCGCCTATATAAGCTGTGTCTAACCGATTTTTGCATAATGTGTGTTATGGCCTTGCAGGGTGTTCTGGGTTAGTGACGTGGAATCCCAATTTTTGAAATCAAATAACACTGGTTTGTTAGTACGAGAAGGAAGTTCTGTAAGAGTGACAGAAAGTATTGCTCAGATATCCGTGAATGAAGCCTACGTAGATTGAAGGTTAATGCGAGCATATGCTAAAAAGTACATATATTAACTTAAATACAAAATCATTCCTGATCACTTAGTTTGTAGCCTCGAGACGTACACTAGACCTCTAGAATTTCTCAGTTATTCAAAACTACAAGCACAAGTACAGGACTAAGCTGATGCTGAAGTTCATTCGCCATCTCACAATACATAGCAATAATCATGGATTCAAAGAACCAGAAAAGAAGAAGAGGTAGACTCAAACTGTTGCAAAAGAAGAGGGATCAGAGAGAATCTAAGAGGGAGAGGAGCTTATCTATAACCTCCAATCACCATGAACTTCATGCATAAAGAAACTGTTACAAGTTTTCTTTCAGGCATATCCAGTGCATAAAACAGGGAAGAATCAGGAAGATAAAGATGAGTTCTAATAAACATTCCCTCCAATGGAACAACAATTGAATGAGACTCCTATTTCTGCTACCAACTTAGTTTTATTTATATGAAATGTGTTACTAAATTTCACAAGGAGATGGCCCATCTTTGGAGGAGTTACATCACTGTACAGTGTATTAGGTGCAACTTTGGCAACAACAACATTCCCAGTTATATCCCACAAGTAGGGACTGGGAAGTGTGAGATGCTAGAATTGTAGAACAAGCAATGGAATATACAGGGGTTTAGATACAGATATACATCACTGTACATTTATTCATTTAACATGTGTCAACCAAAGGTTGAATCGGCTCCAAAAACTTATCTGAACTATTCAGGCAAGAATGGCAGTCGAGCAACACTAGTGCCTCCATTCCTACCAATCCATGAGTTAGAACCTGTGTTTGTCTGACTTGAACTAGATCTGGAGTGCTTTAGAGAAGTCTTCCTTAATAGTTTCTGAGGAAGGATTTGCAGCCTTGGGTTTGACTCGGTACCTGAATTTTCTGCAGCCAACTGATAACTTTCAACCAGCTTGAGTTGTTGGGCAACTATCTCAGAGCGCCTTGGGAGAAGTTCAACAGCCTCACCACCAGGGATGACTATGTACTCAATTGCGAGGCGAACCTCCTATAATGAGCCATGGAAAGTGTATTTCATCAATTGAGTTTCTAAACAACTTAAGTATTCTAAAGGTAAATGGAAACAGTAGCAATATGCCAATATCGAGAATTCACAACCACTAATCATGATTGATAAGTCATACCAAAGCTCTCTAAGACAAGTTGAATTGACTATCATAGATCATCACTTTTTAAACTATTTACAGTTCTCCACCTTCCTGTACATAGCTGGACATGTATGAAAATTCAGAACAGAGACTTGAAGTAAGCTCTAGCTAAAGTATTTTTACGTTTAATCTAAAAGATGTCTATGGTGCTTTTTATAGTTAAAACGAAAAGATAATCACATGGTCACTAAGTGAATTGTCAAAGTGCATGGCATATAATGGGGAAAAGCACTTGTAGCTCCATGCTGAAACAATCCGCAGTGATGTTTTCCTACTTATTACTTGGTTACATTTTAATTTTCCTCCAGATACAATATTCAAATACTATTCTATCAGACTTTGCTCTAACAAAAGTAAAAGCCACACCTTGCAACTTACACCTTTTACTGGTTGCCCCAACCACAGATTCTACCTTGGAACTACTGATAAAAGAAAAAAGAATTTCTACCTTGGAACTGCAAGGTGAACAACTTATACAAGGTCTGTTGTCTTCTTTAATCACTAAATAATAGAATATGAAATGCTAAAACTAAAAATGAAATGCTATAACTAAATGTATATCCACAATTGGACAATGTTCCTTTATGCATGGTTTTCAACTAGTAGAACCTGAAGAATACAAGCTAAAGTAAAATTGGGGCTTATAATGGGGTTAATATAAGAAAGAGGATGATCCGCAAAGGTAGCTGAGTTGGTTTTCACATGGGAGACTTGGGTTCAAACCCCCTTGCCAACAGCCTTCTCAAGTTGAGCCTGTCGCACAGGGCTTGCCTAGTGCGGTTTACCTCTCCTGTGTGGTTTGCAGGCTATTGCATCAGGAGCAGGGTTTACCCAGAGCGCACCCGAAAGGTAGCGGCTGCGGGTTCCCTTGTCATAAAAAAAATATATATAAGAAAGAGGATAGTGCGAGGTGCAGACATGGAATAGTCATTTGATCATACAAGCAAATTGCATGTATGTTGGAGCAGCTGATTCTTCTCATGTCCCAAAGCCAATTCACAAGGTAAGATGAAAGTAGATGTTCTTTTCTAATAAAAAGCTCGTACTTGGATAGTACAATTCTATCCTAACGGTAATCACTTTAGGTGATAACAATGGTCACACTTCCAAGAATCGACTGAAAGTCCTTACCAAGCAGTAGAATTATTTAGAAAGAGGCTGTGAGGGTGGATGACATCCTCAACTATTCTTGTGAGCCATGATAGAAGTATGGTTAATCAAAAACTATTCTTGTGCTGAGAAACTAATCAGAAGTCCCGGCAAGTTGGATGTGGTTCGATAACTGTTAGTAGAAACTGACAAGAAGTGAAGCTTCTACTTCTCAAAAAAAAAAAAAAAAAAAAAACAAACAAACAAAAAGAAAAAAAAAGTTGTATACTGTGTATATTCTATTCTCCTTATGTAGTGTCACCAAAAATAGAAAAAAAGATAATGAAGTGGAGGGCGCATCATCAATTAGTCTAAACACTTGAAGGTGTGGGAACCAACTGCTTTGGTTGTAATCATCATGCACATTTTGATCAAGTAAAAATATTTGTATATGATGACCACCCACCAATTATTTTCCTGCTATCCAGTTAGTTGTCAGAGATAAACTATATATAAATGACTTAATCTTTCCCCAAGAAATGCTACCAATTAACTAGCTTCCGTTATTCTTAGGGGCACCAGGAATTTTTGAGTAATATTTGATGAAGAGACAAACCTCTAAGGCATCGATCTCCTCCAATGTTGGTCTCCTTGTTGGTGCATCATCTTCAATTTCAATACCGAATGAACCTTTTAATAGCTGTTTTGAGTAAATAAAATCCATTCCAAGAATCATACGGATAGCCTTCACCATTTGTGCCATGGTATTTGACTGCATAATAAACAAAGAAATGGAAATATCAAAATTGCAGCTAAATCTCGAGTGTCTTTCCCCAGCCAAAGAGGTAAAAAGGGGTTAAACACAAACAAATATGTAATAGACGGCATTAAGGATACCTTTACAACAAAGACAGACACTTGATGAAATTTGGCAACGCTGCGAATCCAAGGATTCTGCTTCATTTCAGCACTGGATACTAGAATAGCGTCCGCAATGCCAATATCATCTGTCACTTCAATTTCTTCGGCAAGCCCCATAACAGTAGCAACTTGCAATAGATCAGCTTCTTGAATCTACAATAAGCCAGAGAGAGGTTAGGCTTGATTCTACAGATCAATGTCAAGAATACACAGCATTATAGTGCATCCATAAGTCCCACAAAGGCATCATAATTTCATGAAAATGCCAATCGTGTTGCAGAATAAACACATCTTTAAGTTTCTTTTCGTTGACAGATAATACGTCTCCAAGTTAGAGAAACATATACTTAAAAGTAATTTCTCCATTGCCCCCTGCTTAAAAATAAGTGCTGGAGGCAGCAAAGCTAATAGAAATTAGCAGTGCATGTAGCTCTCCAAAAGATAATAACCTAAATGGTATCAAGAATACTTACCTTATAAGTATAGACATGCATAGGAGAGTTCCTTTTGCTGGCAGATCCATTGGCGCCCAACTTCTTGGGATTGGGATGATCATCATCTTCTTCATCTGAATCAAACTTTACCTTTTTGTCTTCGTTATTGGATTGCAGATAATAATTTACATACGAGACGTCAGACTCTACTTTGTCTTTCTTTTTTACATACTCTTTATCAGATTCAATTTTATCTTTCCTTGTTACATACTCTCTATCAGACTCTATTTTATCTTTCTTTTCCACTTTATCAGTTAGTTCAGTCTCATTAACTTGGTCCTCTTGAGTGAACAAAGAAGAATTGGTCGAGTTTTCAGCTTCAATTTCCAATCTCCGCATCTCAAATAAAGGAGACTTTCCTGCGCCCAGAAATAGATGACAGATAGAACCTGATATTAGCTTCTAAGTGTAGACCAGAGACTTCAGAATGTCAGAAAATTGTGGGATGGTGGGAAAGTAAACTCTAACGTACCTGCTAATATAGCATCTACTGTTAAATCTAGTCTATGATGAACACGACATTCAGTTCTTGAGATCATCTCAACAGCACATGTAAAAGTTGGAGGGCCTTTCCTCTCAAGAATAGTTTTTTGTACCTTCCTTTTCCTTGCTTCCTCATCACCAAGAGTAACACTCTGGTCCAAAGTGAAAAAACATAACATATTAGGGCCAGATGAAAAATGTCATGATGAACATCTGACTGAACATTGTTCTGAAAAAAGATACATTTAGTTGTTCACTTGTTCATATGCATTAAAATTTTAGTGCAGAGGACCACGTGGTAAAGTAATAAGAAGAAAGAGGGACAGGGATTCAACACCTCTATGCCACCAACAAGCATCTGTAAGGATGGATTTTTTATTATACTCTCTATAGTAGATCCATGAGCAGTCCCAACAAGCTGTACTCCTCTCTGAGCAATTGTACTAGCAGCCAACGCTTCTAGCTCTGTCCCTATTTCATCTATTATAATGGTTTGGGGCATATGGTTTTCAACTGCTTCAATCATCACCTGCTCGAAGTAAGAGCGATGGAGCGAGAGAAGAGGGAGAAATTAGATTACCGTTCAGAGGTTATTCAAGATGCAGAGACCCTAAACAAACTTTAGTTCACTGCTCACATTATGCTGCAGGTTAACATTTGGGACTTGCATCCGTCTTGCACAACCAATACCTGAGTGAGGAACATCTCCATCACCTCCAATCTCATTAGATGTGTCAACAATAACAACACGTTTCTTCTGGTCATCTGCCAGCATTCTGGCTATTTCCCTGCACATGGAAAGCTTCATATTCATTGACGAGTACCATCCTTTCTTCATTGAGATAATAATGGAAGAAAAGCTGAATAGTGACAGGTAGCACTAAACAAGAACAAGCAAACACTTGTCGGAGGTTCATACAACGCAATACGTCATTTGGATACCTTATTACAGTAGTTTTGCCAACCCCTGGAGGACCAATCACCAATATGGACCCACCTTCTTCAACCAAGTCACGTATGATCTCAGCACTTCCAGATACAGCTCGACCTACCCGGCAGGTAAGGCCAATGATTTGCATTTTACGGTTTCTAATTGCACTTATACGATGTAGGGAACTGTCTATACCAGAACGATTGTCATCGGAAAAATCTCCTACCTAAATAATACAGAAAATTTATCAACTCTAAGAAGCAAATTCCATAATCATAATTCACATCATTTTCTACATATGCACATAAAGACAAAAGAAAAGTACTTTTTAATTATTTATTCTATCACCTGCATTTGGATCAAAACTTATGTGCACACAGAGACAAAAGACAAGTGATTATATTTATTAATCCTATCAGTCGCATTCGGATCATTTAAGTTTTGACTCCCACTCATCAAATAAAATAAACTTAAAGCACAAGCTATAATTTTAGTACTCTATTTTATAAAGGTGATCACCAAATGAGATCCACAACTTTCCATTCTACTACATGACAAGATTACCTATTATAATACAAAATAAAGTCAAGAGTTTAAGTTCTATAAACCATCGGTGTAAAGAACTCATTTTTACCAGTTATAGCAGGTAACCTACCTTATTTGCAAGATTATAAATCCTATTTTTCTGGAGTCTTATCTGTAAATATCTTCTGGGATAGTCTTTACACTGACGTCGTATATGACTTAAACTCTAAAATCAACCCTACAATTTTCAGTTAAATATGAAAAATGACACTTGGAAAACATATTTACTAAGAAAACCTTTGAAATGGCATGGCTCAGATCCTCAAGCTTCACAGGCTGCTCCGAAATGATCCAATCACCAGAAGGAAATCGCGCAAGCGGCTTCCTACCCAAATCCATAACCACTTCAATCAACTTCCCAATCTCCTGATGCCCAAAAAGTTCAGTTCTCATCCTCAATGGCACTATCTCCAAGAACAAGTCCAAGTCAGAGACCACCTCATCCCGAGAACTCGAAGTCGAAGGCGAGTTAGTCGAAACCAACGACAACCCATTTCCCCCAACGGAACGGTCTCTCGGCCTCCTAATTTCTGGGGACTGAATTGATGGCACAGGCAATCTAGACGACGACACTTTACCGGTCCCACCACGTGTTCGACGAAATGCCGCACTGAATGTTGGAGAAGCAGAGTATGATTGTGAAAGATAAGTAAAGGTGGAATTGGGTATTTGCTTAGCTGAGTACCATGAGCTTTGAAGATCAATCAAGATAAAGTGTGAATTCAAAGCACTCATTCTCAAAAAACTACACTTTCTAAATCAAGAAACTGTCTTTTTTTCTTTCTCTCTCTAAATTTGTAATTACATAAATACTGTACAAGATCTTTTTTTTGATTGGATTTTGGGAGAAGAGAAGATTATAAGAAGATGAGGGAAAAAAGAAGATTCGAAAGGATCTCCTATGGTATTGGAGGGAAAGTAGGGTCCACTTTAACAACATATAACGACCATAGAGGAAGAACCACGTGGGTGGCTTTGTTTCGGACCACACATTGGGGGTTGTCTAGCTTGCTTAGAAAAAATTTGTGTTTTTTGGTTTAAACCATTTGCTCTCCCATATTCACTAGCTGGATTAGTTCACGTAACCATAATTCATTAAAAAGTAAAGTATTTTTTATTTTTAAAAAGTCTTTTTTATGACATGTTAAATAAAAAAAGCACTTCTATCAAAACTTTTCATATTTAGAATTCGATACATTTTGTCTAATGTGATGTGTGAATGAATTTCATGTGATGGTGGTTAGAAAATTTGTCAAGTTTGAATTATTCTCTTTTGATATGTGCATGAGACGTACACGCTAAACAAGTGAGAAGTTTGGATTCTTTCCCCAACATTGAGTAGATGGTCCTAACTCAAGTATTGTGGTTTTAGTCTTGTTTACACTGTTAAAATACGCTATTTTAAATAAAATTGGCTAAATTTTAAGAGGTGATGCATGTTACAATTTAAATTAAAAAAAATTGATCCTACTAAAAGATTTCATGTTTTATTTAAGAACATTACGTGTTAATTAAAATCATGGTGATTGATGAAGCCAATTCAACATAGATGGGGAGGAAATCGAGACCCGTAAGCAATCAAGAAGATTTTTTGAGGCAAACGCGAGGAAATAAAGACCTGAAAGAATCTCAATTATCAAAATATATTTCATGGGAGGTCATCTAATTTGTGAGTTTGTTCCACAAAAGCCACAATACTCTAATTATTTTGTTACACTCTAGTCATTCATAGTTTGATTTTATTACCCAAAAATCATTATTCATTATTTTGTTGCACAAATAGTTTCACAAAAGTAAATCTTCAGATTTTGTATGAAACTCACATGAATAGAGGAGTAGCATTTAAAATATACCTTTACTTGGTTAAACCGGGTTAATACACTAATCAGACCTTATAACATCAACATATATCTAAAATCAAAAGAGAATGGAAAGAAAGGAGTATCGTTAAGGGTTTTTTACAAAAATATATAAATTTGCACCACTTAATTACAAAAAAAATAACAATATTTTTCAAATTACAAGACATAGCAATTTTTTTAGCACATTTTACAACAATTAAACACTAATCGAAAAAGGGAAACTCAAAATCAAAGCAACCCTACTCTCCTCCCTTCACTCACTTCCACCAACTGCAAACCCTAAAATTTCCATCCCGTTCCCCAACCTCTATCGTCGTCACCTCACATCCCGCCGTCCACTCACCACCATAGAAGCACCGGAAAAAGTCATCTTCCTCGGCGACGATCACACCGTATCTAACACTCCCAAATCCAATAGTTCCTCACCGTAGGGTTCACCATCAAACTGAAATCTCAGATCTGGTTCCGCTTTAACACTCGAATTCTTCGCTTTGTTGAAAATACTGATTTTTCGGTGAGTTTTTCGAGATTGAGTTTGTTCAATTGAAGCTCACTGCGTGAATGTCGGCAATGGCAGAGACAGGGGCGGAGGGGAACTGATTCTTCGGAGACCGCTGCATTTCTCGCCAGGAAAGTAACATTGGAGGTCACTCCTCTTCTCTCCTCCGTTTAACTATTTGCTCTACTTGCTGTCGTTAATCTGCCTCGTCGGAAAACGCCAACACCGTGACAGGACAGAGGCGCATGTGCAATAGAGTAGCAGCGATGCCAGTTAACATCAGAACCGTGTCGCTCATCTGTTGTTTTCTCCATTCACCGGTTGTGGGATCGTGGGATCTGTTGCTTTATTTTTATTGCACTAGTTTGATCTTTTATTGTTATTGTGTCTTGCATATGGTATGTTTAAAATTTTCATTGCACTCCTAATCCATTATGGTTACAATTTTGTGGAGAAATACTATGACTATCTTGTGGGGTCTGTTGGTCTTCATTGACCAAGTAATGCAAATGCTTCACGATTACAATTACACACTTGCTGAATTTTTCTTTTTCTGCATTGCAACCAACAATATGACATCTTTTTTGCATTTTCGCATTAAAAACGACGTTGAAACATTATGATACACTCTGAAATATTGTTGAAATAATCTAAAACAACTGTTGAAATAGTCTGATACAGTTGAAAACAACGTAGAAATAGTATGATACAGTCTGAAACGGTGTTGAAACAATCTGAAACAGCTGTTGAAACAGTCTCATACAACCTGAAACGGTGCAGAAATATTTAGATACAGTGCTGAAACAACCTGAAACGGTGTAGAAACAGTTAGATACAGTATAGTACACAACTTGAAATGGTGTAGAAACAGATAGATACAGTGATGAACACAACCTGAAATGGTGCAAAAACAGTTAGATACAGTGTTGAACACAACCTGAAACGGTGCAGAAATAGTTAGATACGGTTCGATACAAAGCAAAAACAGTGCATATACAACGCTGAAATAGTCTAAAATAACTAGTGAAAAAGTCCGAAATAAAATGTAAAAAATATGTGAAACAAGCAAAAAAGGTGAAATAGTTCAGAAATAGTGAGAAACAACGAACAAACGGGATGAAACAAATGCTAAAACTGTCTCGAAACAACTACATACAGTCTAGAAATGGTAAGATACAATGCAAAACTACCTTAAACGATACTGAAACAGTGCTAAAACATCATAGATACAGTGAGATACAGTTTGATACGGAGAAAAAATAATGCAAATCCAGTGAGATACAGCACTGAAATAGTCTAAAATAGCTAGTGAAAAAGTCCAAAACAAAATGTAAGAAATAATGTGAAACAATGGAAAAAAGGTGAAATAGTTTAGAAACAGTAAGAAACAACGAATAAACGGGATGAAACAAATGCTAAAACAGTCTAGAAATAGTTAGATACGGTATAGAACAACTCAGATACAGTGAGATACGGAAAGATACAACGAGATACGAGGTGGTTGGTAGTTGAGAAACATCGAGATACGGTGAGATACAACGAGATGGAGTGAGGATGGGATGAGAAAAAGTAAAATTGGGGGAAATGAGAGGAGTAAAAGTGAAATTGGGTGAAATGGTGGGAGGAAAAGTGAAATAGGAGAAATGAGAGGAGCAAAAGTGATAGTGTGGGAAATAGAAGGAAGAATGTAAGGGTTTGATATGTTATCGAAAAATATTGCTATGTTTTCGCTATGTTTGTAACTACATTCATCTTTCCTCTATAATGGGTAATTTTGCTAAAATATTGCTATGCTTTGTAAATAACTTCTAAAACTTGTACTTTTATGTAAAAAATCATATCATTAATGTTACGGGAGTTTTACATAAATAGTCGACCTAGCTGGTATACATATATTTATCTACTATAAAATAAGATGAAATATACAAAAGATTGCTAGTTTTATTAAATAGCCTAGCCACGATTCATATAGTGTAAAAAGTCCTATTTTTTTAATGAAAATTGTGTGATCTCTCGTTTTTATATATCCTATTTAGGCAACTGGGTTGGGTATATAGTATAAGTCATGATATAGGTTAATCTATTGACCTTATATAAAAACCATGTCTTCTATTTAAATGTGGCATCATTATTAGGCTAGAATTATACAAAATCCTGCAATAGTTACTCTTGTGAAACTTGAAGCAAATGTGATAGACTTATGTGTAATAAAATAAAAAATAGTGATTTTTGGGTAACAAATCCAAAAGGTGAACCAGTTTTGCGTAACAATATATAGAATGTTGGCTTTTTGGTAACAAACCCAAAAGCTAGATGGCCTTCCATAAAATTTATTCTAATTATATATGTAAAGAAGGAAATATCAATATTCCTTAATGCGAAAAACAATTGATTTTATAAAATCATTTGTCCATGAAAGTATTTTGGAAAAGGAGAAAAGACTGTTTTGGGAAAAAGGACACTATGCTAGTGTTTGGACATAAATTCCCAAATATTTTTTGAAAAACATTTTTTGGGTGAAGCTTGATATGAAAATAAAAAGTGTTTGGACATACTTTTTGGGAACAATTTTTTTGGCTCAAAAGAGCCTTTGAGCTCTTATGAAAATGAAATTTGATGTATAAATGTTAGTTTTTGGCCCAAAAACAGCTCTAGACCAGTTTTTGGGACAAGTTTTGCTCAAAAAGTATAAACAAACACTTTTTGGCCCAAAAACTCCCAAAAAATATCTCCAAAAACTATGTCCAAACGGTAGCTACATACGTAGTTGAAAGAATTTAATTTTTCCCCACATATAGGCTTTATGAACAAATTGACATTCTATAACTTCCACAATTTTGCTACTTTTTCTTTTCTTCCTTTTGATAGTTTCAATCCCACTGCCTGGTCTTTTTATTAAAGAGAAATTCTTGATCTTTTGCTCCATAGCAATCACTTTTATGCTAACAACGGTTAAAGTATAATATTTTCGAGTTAGATTACTTTGTTGAAATAACTTCTGATTAGAATCTGAGGTCAACGCACCTTATTGATAGAGCTCTGAATATAACTATGACATATTGAAGAACACTGAATTTTCTATAACAAAATATTGCAATTACAAAATGCAAGTGAGAAGAATGCTATGGTTTTTTAAATCATTTTCTATATCTCACAAAACCATATATGTTTAACAAAAATTCCCAAATAGCACTTCGTCTGACAAACAACATTACAAGAGCACCACTATATTGGAAAACCTTTCATTTGCAAGGTGATACCTATATAAAAAGCTGAGGTTGCAAATATGCAACTTGATGTAGCATGCTCTGTGTCACGTTCCAATGAAGAATTCTCTCTTCATAGAGCTCGATCCTCCTCGCCTCTATAGACTTGATATAGTGGAGCATCTTTTGTGGCTCTGGTGCCCGAAGATGTCATAAAAGTGAGAAACAAAAGCATGACCACAATTTCATATAAGTCTGCTTGACATGGGCAGATAAAATGAAACCACGAATTAATCAACTCGCTCTGATATAAAATGCTCATAGAATTTTTGATGTTATAATTATGTTAGCACTTTGTATCAGCCTACTACAACCTTCCTACTTTAGACTGGGCCGCCCAGGTAAGTTCACAAAGAGAAGAACAGACTAGTTTTGAATTCACGTGATTAGCCGATCGTTATAATATGGGATAATGTAGTAAATACTACTAACACACAACTCATAAAACAATGGAACATGGAATAATAACTTTGATTGATATAGAAATTGGCAATTACGACGACTCAATAAGAACATGGCACAAAGTAAAGATACTGGATAACAAAGATAGGATAGGAAGAGAGATGAGAGGAATCAGAAGAACTTGGGATGAGAGGAATCAGAAGAACTTGGAATGAGAAACACAGACTTTGCCAAAGGCATTTCACAATTAGCATAACCCTGCTGTTCTTGTGCAATGAGAAACACAGACTTTGCCAAAGGCATTTCACAATTTGCATAACCCTGCTGTTCTTGTGCAGTCCTATTTATCAACCTGGATCCTAAACATAGCCACTTAAACTTGTTCGGCCTGTTGCTTGCTGAGGTTCCTATCCACGAGCCCATAAGGAAATACTCTTTCAGGCCCATTCATAACAGATAAGGAGGGATGAATAGATTAGGTAAGAAAAGCGGCAGAAGTATTACCTTCGGTTTAGCATGTCTTGATCTCTCATATAAAAAGTGGTCTTGAATTGACTGAAGCTCTTGTAAAGAAGCGATGCACGTTCAAAATTGACAATTATGTGATTATAGATTCATATATCTAATGAGAGCACCTTAGACAGGTGAGTGCTATAGACTTCTTCAATCTTGACCCTGAGAGTAGCATTTTCTGCTCTGACATTTGAAAGTGATGATTCTAACGCCTTCTTTTGCTCTCCAAGTGTACTAGTTTCGGCTGAAAGAATTTGTTGGGTACTATCTGTTGGAAATTGGATACGGGGCACCCATGTAGGTCAACCCTAATCCATGTCCAATATTTATCTTATATATAACTAATTATATATACTTAATATTGGACATGGATTAGAGTTGACCCACATGGGTGCCCCGTATCCAATTTCCAACATCTCCCACTCACATATGGTGGGACAACTCTCAATCCCATTCTGTAACTTTCATACATAACGTCTAGACCGTGTGACCAGTGCATACTTCGAGAGCTTAGTAGCTATACATCTGTTAGGAATATATAGCATCTCGATTACGGAACCTTGGAGTAGATTGTAGTATGCAATACCCTAGATCATTTATCACATTCACTTCTCTCTCAATCTCTTTGTATTATTTTGAGTTCATCATTATGTTCTTGCTGCAAAGACAACCATAATGGGTTAACCAATGAACACAATTAATGTGATAATACTCATTGATGATCTTCCTCATCTCAAGAATCTCTTAATCTCAATCTAACTTGCTTTTCTAGAAATGTCCCGCCAGACCGAATCATCCATGATCTTTTGGCAACACCCTAAGATAGCAAACACCAAATTGAATCTCGAGAAACTGGTCAAAGTCATGAGGGTACAAAGAAAGAAAATTACTTATAATTTTCAGGGCTTCACACGATAAGCAAGTAGAGATTAAACTTGTATCGCCCATAGGTCACTTTATGCATACGTGGTATGATCACGTAACACAGTATTAACTCCTTTCCCATGGAGTGTATGTCTTTAGCGAATAAAATACTGTGCAGATGATAGTTCAGACAACCTATGTCTAAACTTTGAGTTCACATATCTACTCATACATTCTATTCTTCAGAACTCACATCTGGCATTAAGACAGACTCCCACTTAATCAAATATGACTAATAAAAAAAAAACAAGCAACATTCTTATTATAAACTTCAAGCTCTCTATTATTATCACATCTGATAATAATGAGTTTATAATTGTCTCATCCCTATTAGTCACCTAGACAATAGAGGCGGTTTCCTGTGTGAATAGGCCAACCTTTTTATCTGTCCGACATACTTCAAATTTATGTACTAAACATAAAACCATTCTATGTATATGAACCAACTAAACAATCAATTTAGGCTTCAATTACATTAACTCCAATAATGCAGTTTTATGTGAACATGCTTGGGAAAATTTAAATATAAATACATCAACATCTACGCAAACTCAATGCCTTCACACATGACTCATAAGCACCAAACTCTATGAGTTTCATTATCAGATCTACTATCATATAATGCATAGAGATGTATTTTATGTTCACTTTTCTATGTACAACTATGTCTCTAAGTAAATTATACTTATATCAATATGGTTTGTCTTCTAATAATACTTGGGACTTTTGTGTAAGCTATTGAGACTTGACTATCAACACTTGATTGTCGCTAATTCAATAGCATTATCAAACACACCCAAATTTATCATAAAGACATTTAAGCCAAACAGCTTCTTGCACAGTTGCTGAAAAACGCTACAAATTCAGCTTTCTTTATAAATAAGGTTGATGATTGTTTCTTGCTACACAAACAATATACACATTGCTATTGTTTAGCAAAGAAGGACATACTCAGATTTAGATTTTCTCTCATCTAAATCTTTCTCAATCATCGTAAGTATAGCCTTTGAGTTGTAGATCATTTTCTTTACATTACAAGGATAAACAATTGTGCGTTTGAGATACCTTTGTATCCTTTTAACTGCTTTGCAGTATTCCGTTTACAAGTCAGATTGATATCCCATAACTGAATAATAGATATCAGGCATCATGAGCCAAATCATATACCTATGGGTTCACGAGGACACATCCTCCCACTTAACCCTTCAGGCTCTAAAAATAGGAGTATTAACGGGTTTTGCACTATTGCATAATAAATTGTTCAAGAAAATTTCTGAATATATAATTTATCTGAATATATATAATTTTTCTGAAAGAGATTACAATCCCTTTGAACGATCCTGAATTTCAACAATTCACCCATAATTTTTCTACATTAGGTCTTAGGCGTATTCTGAGAACCCATTTGTTCTAAATGGCTCTATGACCCATAAGTAGATCAACCAATTTCAACTCTTGGTTTGATTTCACGACTCCATTTCATGTTCCATTGTTCTAGGTACTTATTCTTAGTAGGGTATTTAAGAGCCTCAATTATATCTCATAGCAGGGTATTTAAGAGCCTCAATTATATACTCAATTATATCTCATAGCTCTTATTCATCTTGTGGAGTAACTATATATGCTTCCCCTTCGATCTCAAATCGATGGTGGGGAATACATAGACGACTCATTTGTCGAGGCTGAGATCGATAAAATTGATTTATCCATTGATAGTTACTCCCACTGGGACCAAGGATATTAAAATGGATTCTCTAGTCATTTTAGTACTAATAGGAACGGATCCACTATCACTAGAGTGACTATTACTCAAATCCATTTGATTATCGATAGCGGAAGGAATTTTGGTCCACAGTTTCACCTTGAGATTAGTCCTAACCAATCTCGCCCCACTTAGAAAAAATATTAGCTAACAAATATATAACATCATGTGATTCATGTTCCGTTACAGTGCCAATCTCTTGTTCACATATGAACGCATAAACCTTGGACTGAAATAGTATAATACAAAGAACCATGTCCTTCCCCTTGGAACTAGTTTTCCATGTAGGGAAAAAGTTTATGTACCAAAGCAGCATAAACCCAATAGTAAATAGGAATTGGATTTTCAGTTATCCATAGCTTATATGGAATATAAGTAACTGACTTAGAACAATTTTACAATTTGGATCACATATGTCATAGTGTACTAGCTACAATGGAAATGTCACTTTCAGGAGACGTCACAGACATATCTAAAGTCTTAAGAGTCTCTTGCTCTTTTTAGGACATACTGGACTTTATTGTCACTGTTAACACTTTTGTTAAGCTCGGGACAATATTCTAGTAGCAGTTGATTGATATAAACTAGTATAAAATTATTGAGACAACTATGTACTTTCTTAGAGCCAAAAAATTCATACACATACTAATCCTTAAAATAATTTAACTATGTTAATATTTATCTCACATTAGATTTGGAATCGAAAGTTCACTATGTTCCCAATCATCATCCGCTCTCTAACATTCGATAAATATAACATAATCAATTATTAAAGGAACACTTGGCTTAAATTCAAGACCAACAACTATAAATTCTATAATTGATATAGAAATACTCAACAAGTATATCAGCACAAAGCATTCAATAAAATGTCATCTTTGACATCTCTATAACATATACCGAGAAGACATTACTAACCACAAATCTATATCTATACACATGTATATAATAGAATAAAATTTTACTCAGAAAATTTTTCATGCATGCTGCTTCTTTTCTCAATCATTCGATGACTTCTTTTATTGTAGCAAATCACTTTTAACCATACCACAAGCCATCAAGAAATACACAATGTATTTCAAGTTACTGAAAAAACTTCAGAACTTCTAAGTCCACCAAACTTGAAGGACATAGAGCCATCTTTTTACATTTTTGAACTAGATGGCTTTGTGCTCTTGTCTGAGTAATTTATTTATTTATTTATTTTAAGATGCCCTTTTTGCTTCACTGCTTGGTACCAAGAAAGGCTAAGTAAACAAAAGTTTAGTTGTTCCTTACTGAACTCCTTTCTTTATTTCATAAATCGCTGGTCTAATCTCTATTTGAGACTAATTAGAGGCAACTTAAAAAAATATATAATTTCACTATATGTCCTTCATAACACATAATTTTTCTATAACACATAGAAAAATAAAATTGAAGGATCCAACTTGCCAGTCATCACGTCTATTTATACACACAATATAGATAGAATTATATATGCACAATGCATACTATATACTAAATGATGACAAATCACTATACCGTTTCAGATCTTTTTTCCGTAATAATAATGGAATTGATCAGTGGCCATCCAATGGACTGCATGTACCCTACGGCTTATTCCAAAAACAGTAAGAAACTTGAGATGGTAAATTATCTTTTTCTTCAAGTTAATTATTGATCACCCATTGACAACAATTAACTTTGGTGTCATCAAACTCCCAACTATTATGGGTTGATATATATAATTCTGTCCAGTTTCAGTAAACTTCACATGACAAAGATAACTGCTAAATTATATTAAAAAAAAACAGTGAAGCTGTGGTAAAACAACTGTCATGGAACAACTCTCTTCATTCAGTATTCCTTTCTTGTGGCACTTATCACATGGAGTTGTAGAAAAAAAAACATCTTTTCGAGTCTCAAACCTCCAATTAGTTCTTCCCTTTTATAATTTTTATTTTTAACGCTTATCATAATTGGCTAATTGTGTATCACTTTATTTTTAAAATGCCACAAGTATATGGTCACAGAAGGATCATATTCCTTCTTTATTTCGTGTGTCTCATAGAAGACCAAAAGAAATATGACTTCCTGGTGTAGCACCTTTTTAATTACTGAAATCCCCAGTCATTTGGATCCATTAAGCATAAATAAAAGATAAGTCTCAAGCATAAGTGGGCTTGCCGACAACGAAACCAAATTTCAAAAAACACAAGCCAATAAAATACAAGGGCATCTTATTGGTACCAAGCAGTGAAGCAAAAAGGGCATCTTAAAAAAAATAAATAAATAAATAAATTACTCAGACAAGAGCACAAAGCCATCTAGTTCAAAAATGTAAAAAGATGGCTCTACGCCCTTCAAGTTTGGTGGACTTAGAAGTTCTGAAGTTTTTTCAGTAACTTGAAATACATTGTGTATTTCTTGATGGCTTGTGGTATGGTTAAAAGTGATTTGCTACAATAAAAGAAGTCATCGAATGATTGAGAAAAGAAGCACCATGCAAAATTTTCTGAGTAAAATTTTATTCTATTATATACATGTGTATAGATATAGATTTGTGGTTAGTATTGTCTTCTCGGTATATGTTATAGAGATGTCAAAGATGACATTTTATTGAATGCTTTGTGCTGATATTCTTGTTGAGTATTTCTATATCAATTATAGAATTTATAGTTGTTGGTGTTGAATTTAAGCCAAGTGTTCCTTTAATAATTGATTATGTTATATTTATCGAATGTTAGAGAGCGGATGATGATTGGGAACATAGTGAACTTTCGATTCCAAATCTAAAATGAGATAAATATTAACATAGTTAAATTATTTTAAGGATTAGTATGTGTATGAATTTTTTGGCTCTAAGAAAGTATTGTCTCAATAATTTTATACTAGTTTATATCAATCAACTGCTACTAGAATATTGTCCCGAGCTTAACAAAAGTGTTAACAGTGACAATAAAGTCCAGTATGTCCTAAAAAGAGCAAGAGACTCTTAAGACTTTAGATATGTCTGTGACGTCTCCTGAAAGTGACATTTCCATTGTAGCTAGTACACTATGACATATGTGATCCAAATTGTGAAATTGTTCTAAGTGAGTTACTTATATTCCATATAAGCTATGGATAAATGAAAATCCAATTCCTATTTACTATTGGGTTTGTGCTGCTTTGGTACATAAACTTTTTCCCTACATGGAAAACTAGTTCCAAGGGGAGGGACATGGTTCTTTGTATTATACTATTTCAGTCCAAGGTTTATGCGTTCATATGTAAACAAGAGATTGGCACTGTAACGGAACATGAATCACATGATGTTATATATTTGTTAGCTAATATTTTTTCTAAGTGGGGAGAGATTGATTAGGACTAATCTCAAGGTGAAACTGTGGACCAAAATTCCTTCCGCTATCGATAATCAAATGGATTTGAGTAATAGTCACTCTAGTGATAGTGGATCCGTTCCTATTAGTACTAAAATGACTAGAGAATCCATTTTAATATCCTTGGTCCCAGTGGGAGTAACTATCAATGGATAAATCAATTTTATCGATCTCAGCCTCGACAAATGAGTCGTCTATGTATTCCCCACCATCGATTTGAGATTGAAGGGGAAGCATATATAGTTACTCCACAAGATGAATAAGAGCTATGAGATATAATTGAGGATATAATTGAGGCTCTTAAATACCCTGCTATGAGATATAATTGAGGCTCTTAAATACCCTACTAAGAATAAGTACCTAGAACAATGGAACATGAAATGGAGTCGTGAAATCAAACCAAGAGTTGAAATTGGTTGATCTACTTATGGGTCATAGAGCCATTTGGAACAAATGGGTTCTCAGAATACGCCTAAGACCTAGTGTAGAAAAATTATGGGTGAATTGTTGAAATTCAGGATCGTTCAAAGGGATTGTAATCTCTTTCAGAAAAATTATATATATTCAGAAAAATTATATATTCAGAAATTTTCTTGAACGATTTATTATGCAATAGTGCAAAACTCGTTAATACTCCTATTTTTAGAGCCTGAAGGGTTAAGTGGGAGGATGTGTCCTCGTGAACCCATAGGTATATGATTTGGCTCATGATGCCTGATATCTATTATTCAGTTATGGGATATCAATCTGACTTGTAAACGGAATACTGCAAAGCAGTTAAAAGGATACAAAGGTATCTCAAACGCACAATTGTTTATCCTTGTAATGTAAAGAAAATGATCTACAACTCAAAGGCTATACTTACGATGATTGAGAAAGATTTAGATGAGAGAAAATCTAAATCTGAGTATGTCCTTTTTTGCTAAACAATAGCAATGTGTATATTGTTTGTGTAGCAAGAAACAATCATCAACCTTATTTATAAAGAAAGCTGAATTTGTAGCGTTTTTCAGCAACTGTGCAAGAAGCTGTTTGGCTTAAATGTCTTTATGATAAATTTGGGTGTGTTTGATAATGCTATTGAATTAGCGACAATCAAGTGTTGATAGTCAAGTCTCAATAGCTTACACAAAAGTCCCAAGTATTATTAGAAGACAAACCATATTGATATAAGTATAATTTACTTAGAGACATAGTTGTACATAGAAAAGTGAACATAAAATACATCTCTATGCATTATATGATAGTAGATCTGATAATGAAACTCATAGAGTTTGGTGCTTATGAGTCATGTGTGAAGGCATTGAGTTCTCGTAGATGTTGATGTATTTATATTTAAATTTTCCCAAGCATGTTCACATAAAACTGCATTATTGGAGTTAATGTAATTGAAGCCTAAATTGATTGTTTAGTTGGTTCATATACATAGAATGGTTTTATGTTTAGTACATAAATTTGAAGTATGTCGGACAGATAAAAAGGTTGGCCTATTCACACAGGAAACCGCCTCTATTGTCTAGGTGACTAATAGGGATGAGACAATTATAAACTCATTATTATCAGATGTGATAATAATAGAGAGCTTGAAGTTTATAATAAGAATGTCGCTTGTTTTTTTTTTATTAATCATATTTGATTAAGTGGGAGTCTGTCTTAATGCCAGATGTGAGTTCTGAAGAATAGAATGTATGAGTAGATATGTGAACTCAAAGTTTAGACATAGGTTGTCTGAACTATCATCTGCATAGTATTTTATTTGCTAAAGACATACACTCCATGGGAAAGGAGTTAATACTGTGTTACGTGATCATACCACGTATGCATAAAGTGACCTATGGGCGATACAAGTTTAATCTCTACTTGCTTATCGTGTGAAGCCCTGAAAATTATAAGTAATTTTCTTTCTTTGTACCCTCATGACTTTGACCAGTTTCTCGAGATTCAATTTGGTGTTTGCTATCTTAGGGTGTTGCCAAAAGATCATGGATGATTCGGTCTGGCGGGACATTTCTAGAAAAGCAAGTCAGATTGAGATTAAGAGATTCTTGAGATGAGGAAGATCATCAATGAGTATTATCACATTAATTGTGTTCATTGGTTAACCCATTATGGTTGTCTTTGCAGCAAGAACATAATGATGAACTCAAAATAATACAAAGAGATTGAGAGAGATGTGAATGTGATAAATGATCTAGGGTATTGCATATTACAATCTACTCCAAGGTTCCGTAATCGAGATGCTATATATTCCTAACAGATGTATAGCTACTTAGCTCTCGAAGTATGCACTGGTCATACGGTCTAGACGTTATGTATGAAAGTTACAGAATGGGATTGAGAGTTGTCCCACCATATGTGAGTGGGAGATGTTGGAAATTGGATACGGGGCACCCATGTGGGTCAACCCTAATCCATGTCCAATATTAAGTATATATAATTAGTTATATATAAGATAAAAATAAATAAGAAAAGAGGGAAAAGACATAACCATTCAGGGACTTTCCCAAGAGGTGTGTTGTAAGTAATATAAAAGAAGTCATAATCTGATAGGAAAAGGCAGAGTCTTTTCCTGCACTTCTTTCTCAATAGTCAGAAAAGAAACACGTTCTTTTCCCTCCTCCCTCACAAACAAAAGAACTCTCTTCTTCTATGTTGAAGAACTTCAATGGAAGATTCCCTAGAAGAACGGAAGCGGTCTTCTACGTATTGGAACACCTTCTGTAACTAAGGTACGTCATAGATTGTGAACCTTTAGCGTAGTTCGTGTTCTTAATTACATGTGATTACGCTATGGACTAGTGAAACAAATACGGTTAGACCCTGGACAAATTGTATGTTTATGGATTATGGATAATCCTTCATTGGTATCAGAGCCAGCTATCAATACAAACACTCTTAAAATTGAACTTTTCTTTTTTAAATAAATTTTAACTTTTCAGGTTTAGTTGAGGCATGTGCAGCTATAACCTAAGATGTTGTTACTTCCACCTCCGAGTTGCTCCCCTCTGTGAGCAATGATTATAACGCCTTCTTTTGCTCTCCGAGTGCACTAGTTTCAGCTAATAGTTTTTGTTATGTGCTATCAATGACTTTTTTAAAATTGGAATCTTCTTTTTTGAATAAGTTTAATTTTTCAGGGTTAGTTAAGGCATATGCAACTATAATAGAAGTTGTTGCTTTCGCCGTCGAGTTTCTCCGCACTCCAAAACTAGATAAGGTGGCATAGTCATGCATCATATATGGCCATGCATTTGGATCCTTTTTCACATGTTGTACTGCCAAATTGTTGAAGCTATTAACTGCTCATCATTTTGCATGAGTAATTTATTCATGATTGGTCTTATATCACCTTGATACTCAAACCAAATCCAGTTCTGCAACCCAGATATGTATGTTTTATTGGCAATTAAATCTAATAGTAGAAGGCCAAACATATAAACAACACTTTTAGAAGTCCAAATACTTACATGGATCAGAATCCATATTAATGGTAGCTTATACATGCAAATAATGTCAAAAGGATGAATTATCTCAAGATTAAGATCAATATTTATCTGAGGTAATTGACAACCAGAACTCCACAATGTAATTAAAGAATTGCACAACCTGTCACCAAGATGTAGGATAGAATAGACTTAAGTGATTGAACACATAAGAACTAAATATGGTGGGTCAAATGAAAGAAGAAAAAAATACAAATAATTTCTGAGAGACCAATTATAAGATAAGGATGTCTTTAGGAGACCATGAACACAAACAACGGGTCGCCCACTAAACACTACTAGCACAAGTAACCAAACAAAAAAAGAAAAACTGGTCAAACCTACTACACTGATCTATAGAGCAAGTAATACTTCAAAATGAATTCATTTGATTAGCGACAAAATAATTTTGAAAATATAAAGTTAAATACCAACACTTACAATATTGTGCTTTAACATTAAATAAAACAATGTAGGCAAAATATAGTAATAGAGAGCCATCTAAAAAATCTAAAGTTGTAGGTTGAACAAATGGGAAACATCCAATGTAGTCCTAATGGGACTGGAGCAAGCTGCCATGATGAAGATAGTAGAAACTCATTCCTCTGCCATTTATTTTAGCAGTATACGTATACTATTCAAGTTTAGGGTTAGGCACTAATATGAATATTCTTTGTTCTGCTATTTCCCAATCTTTCCCTTTTCTCATGGATTTAGGCACGTGACCATTAGTGGATCACTGATATATAATCAACAAATGCAACCTTTAGTTCTGTAACTACAACTAAGATCTATTCAGATGGAATTTGGAAAATACGATTTCTTTCCAAAAACTTCTGGGTCATCTCCATGTATTATATAACTTAGAGTTAAAGTTAAACCTCATACTCTGTTCTAAATGTTCTTATCATTAATATTTGTCTTGTGTTCGGTGCCTTTATCCATCCATTGTAACCTAATAATTTATGGACATTGAACTAAATAAATTAGTTGCGCCTAGTCGGAGTCATTATCCACATCGCACCATTTGGACTTCTTCGATTCCCAAACTCAACGATTAAACTTCTCTAGCACTAGAAGATCACACTGCAATTATATATATATAGAAATCTTTAAATAAGACAATAAAGTTAAAAAGACGCACCTTCTGCAATCTCAAGAGCATAACGAAAAGACAATAATCAGCATCAACACTGTTATCCTCCTTACTTGCATGAGCGAGCAAACAACAGTCAAATAATTTTATGTTGGAGTCCTCCAAAGCCAAATGAACGACCACTAGTAAAATGCCAACAAGTAAGCTAGAAGTCCACAAGAACTACGTACAACAATATATATTTTACCTCGTCAATTCATCGATGACATTTTTATCTATTCTCGTAGCCGCGAGGAGCTTGATTATCATTTGAAGGTGGTTCTTCAGACCCTATGTGATTGTAAGTTATATGCCAAGTTCTCGAAATGTGAGTTCTGGCTTGATTTTGTGGCATTTTTGGGTCACGTGGTATCCAATGAGGGTATCAAGGTTGATCCGGAGAAAATTGAAGTAGTACAGTAGTGGCCTCGTCCTACCACTCTGACAGAGGTTCACAGCTTCCTTGGATTGGAATGTCACTATCAGAGGTTTGTGAAGAAGTTCTCCACTATTACAGCTCCCCTGACTCGCCTGACTCAGAAGGCGGTTCAGTTTCGATGGTCTGATGAGTGTGAGGCGAGCTTTTAGAAGCTCAGGGCTTTATTAACTTCAGCTTCAGTGCTATTCTTTCCTTCTGGCACTGTTGGATTTGTAGTCTATTGTGATACATCTCGTGTGGGTTTTGGTTGTATTCTTATGCAGCACAGGAGGGTGATTGTATGCTTCCAGACAACTGAAACCAAATGAGAAGAATTATCTGACTCATGATCTAGAGTTTGCAGCTGTGGTCTCCACTCTGAAGATTTGGAGGCATTATCTTTATGGCAAGCCTTGTGAAGTGTATACCGATCACAAGAGCTTACAGTATCCCTTATCTCAAAAGGATATTAATGGCCGGCAGCGGAGGTGGCTTGAGTTAATTAAAGATTATGATCTTACCATCCTCTATCATCCTGGGAAGGAAAATGTTGTAGCAGATGCCTTGAGCAGGAAGTCTATGGGCAGCATGGCTTTTCTTTATGCTGACATGAGACATTTGGCCCGAAAGTTGCAGTCCCTCTATGACTCCAGAGTGAGATTTCTTTGCCCAGACTTTAGCCGAGTCTTGGCATGTATTATATCCGAGTCTTCCTTAGTTAGTCAGGTTAAGGGAAGACAGTTCGAGGATCCTCATTTGCAAGAGTTTCATGGTCGTGTCCTAAGTGGAGGAGTTCCTTCATTCGAGCTTGACTCAGATGGTATTCTTCGATTTAATGCCGACTTTGTGTCACTGATACTAAGATGTATCAGGATCTCCGAGAGCTATATCTGTGGAAGGGGATGAAGAGGGATGTGTTTGATTATGCGTCTCACTGCTTGAACTATCAGCAAGTTAAGTTCGAGCACCGGAGATCGGCAGGGTTAACTTAGACATTGCCCATTCCTGAGTGGAAATGGGAGCAAATCATGGTGGATTTTATAGTTGGTCTACCGAAGACCCTGCGGCGCCATAATTCAGTCTGGGTTATTGTGGACAGGCTGACTAAATCAGCTCACTTCATCCCATGTGAAGACTACTGATTCAGCTCAGAAATTGGCTCAGATTTTCATTGAGCAGGTGGTTAGGCTGCATAGCACTCCCATATCTATTATCTCAGATCGGAGTTCCCAGTATACTTCCCAGTTCGTGCAGTCTTTTTAGAGAGAGGTGGGGACCTAGTTGCAGCTTAGCACGACGTTCCAACCTCAAACTGATGGTCAGACCGAGCAGGTTATTCAGATTTTAGAGGATATGTTTAGAGCTTGCGCATTGGACTTCAGAGGTTACTGTGATGATCATTTGGCTTTAGCGGAGTTTTCCTATAATAATAGCCACTCCATTCAGATGGCTCCATTTGAGGCCTTGTATGGCCGTAGATATCGTTCTCCTATCGGTTGGTTCGAGTCTCGAGATATTGAGATGATGAGTTAAGATATGGTTCGTCAGACTCTTGATGTTGTTCGTGTTATTCAGGATCGTCTGCAGACCGGTTAGAGCAGACAGATTTCATACTCGAACTAGAGAAGCCGATAGTTAGAATTCGAGGTCGGCGACATGGTATTTATGAAAGTATCGCCAATGCATAGTGTAAAGAGATTCGGAAGGAAAGAGAAGCTCAGTCCCTGATTCATTGGCCCTTTTCGTATTGAGAAGCGTATTAGTAAGGTGGCTTATCAGCTCGATTTGCCAGCCTTTATGCCAGTTCATCCGGTTTTCCATGTATCGATGCTCCAGAAGTGTATCCGGAATCCTTCCGAAGTGATTGAGTTAGATCCTGCTCAGCTAGATGTGAATCTAGCTTACGAGGAGTTCCTAGTTGCTATAGTTGCCTGTGATGTTCGAAAGCTTCGTTCGAAGTAGATTTCGATGGTTTGAGTGCTATGGCATAATCATCCTCGCGAGGAGGACACTCGAGATCGATCGGATAGTTTCTGCTAAAGTGCCGAAAGTTAATAATTTGATCTCTTTCTGTATTGTTCGCATCTTGTGTTTCGGGGATCCGATTTAAATTCTGTCTTCTCGAGCATGTCACACAAAATATTGTATGACCTCTGTGCAAAATTTGGAATAATTCCAAGTTCATTTCTAACGATTCGAAAGCAATTCCATGATTAGAGTTTTAAGTGATATAATTATTTTTTTAAAAGGAAAAGGAAAAGATAATTAGGATGGGAGGCGGTGGCTAAGGGATAAAATCCCTTAGCTTAGAGTTAATGGAACAAGCACATACCGAAACAGAAATAAGAAACGAAAGAGAGAACACGCAGAGAAGGAAAAAAAAGATAGAAAAGAGAATAAAAGGAAAAAGAGAAGGAAAAAAATAGAATTTTCACCCCGAAATATCTTGGTAATGATGTTAATTCATTTTTCATTTTATTATGTGTATTTGAATATATTTTAATGGTAGAAATGAGAATATTAGACATCGTTTTAAGATGTTAAATTGATAGTCTAAAGGGTTAATTGGACTCCGATAATGGAATTGATTATATATTCGAACTCAGTGAGTTATGGGCAACCCATAAATGTAATTTATTTAGGGTTTGATTATGTGATTTTGAACCATGTACGTAGGCCTGGACTGCGTATTGCACATGCGAATCGGGTGTCGGGTTCCTAACCGGATTGTTCTAAGACGTAAGGAATGAAGCTTTCAGCCTTATTTGATATATTTTTATACTTATTGAATAGAGCGTGACCGTTTGGCAATTAATCCAAAATACAAAGTGGTTCTTGAGTAACAGTATTAACTTTGAGACAAGGTAAGTGATAGTATCTATTTCTTTGATGGCCTTTGACCTTAGTATCTATTTCTTTGATGGCCTTTGACCTTGTGGATATTCTACCACATGTTTCTTACGTGTGTAGCTGCTGATAGACATACTTATTATGCCTTAGCTTTGGATTTACATTGTATATTATATGTTATGTCTTGTTGTTGGTACTACTGTTGACACCCAATTTCGTCCCGAAGTTTAATTAATGTTAAATTACTTAAATAAAAATCAATTATTAAAAAATTATTATTATTTTATTATTAAAATTTATTAAAGTGAATTAATGAATTTTGGAAGGAAGGGCTAAATTCGAAGTAAAATATCCTCAATCTCGGCCTACCCGTGCAATTCCTCGTTAAAAGCATTTAATCCTAAAAAGGGTGGCCATACTCGTTTCTAGTCCTGAAATGCGGACCATTTGTGCAAATCCTATATGCATAATACCACATATATCATCAGCCCACATCTTCCTCACTCCCCACTCCAGCATAACCCAATACCCATTTCCCTTTCCCCAATTATCCAAAGCCCTAATCCCTTACCCGATCTGAATTCCACCCCCCTAAAGTCGATCTGAATCACGCAACAATCCAAAATTATTGTACTCTCTGGTCCCCACATCCTCCACATCACCTTCCCCGTACAAAGTGAGGTGTTTCAATCCCAGCCGTAGTTTCGAACTCAAATTCGATCCGAGCCCTTGACTTCGATCCTAACGGGAATTTTCTTGTTTAGATGAGGATTAAAATTGTACTACCTTGAGGGGTGAGACAATTTTAACCCTTGTCTAACAAGGAATTACGATCGAGGCCTGAATTCAAATTTTTGGAGCTTAAAAATCCGAAACCCTAGTCGTGGCTATAAAAGGTAATGTTTCTCATTTTTTTTTTCCAGTTTTGGGGGGAGAGGCGCAGCAACATACACATACATGAATATTTTTCCTTAGTTTTCTTTCGCAACGAAATAGTGTTACAGTTTCTGTTGGATTTTGCGTATCGCTTCATCGTTGTTTGAGTCGTCGCTTCATCGTTCGAGTCGTCGCGTCGTGCTTGCTCGAGTCATTTCCTCAGATTCTTGCCTCATTTCACTGCACACAAATAGGTCAGTTTCAAGTCTTTTTACAGTTCTTATATATATATCAGTGTTAATGATGACTGTTTTGCTCTTTAAAATCTGGCTTTGAACTGGATATTAGTATGCCATTGTGAGAAATAGTATAAAATCAGTTTATTTGCAAGGTTCAGGTCTTTAAATGTTTCTTCATGTAAGAGCTAAGCATTAGAAACTTAGACTGAATGTTGGAAAATAAAACTAGTTAAGATGAGCCTTGAGCTTCACTTATGAAAGTTGGAATCTTTAATGTATTTCAGCTCCAAATCAACCTTTAAATGAAAAAAAATCAATCTTTAGTTATAATATGAAGTGAGTGAAGAATTTTAAGTTAAAACCTTTAGCAAAAGGGTTATTTTTCATTGTTTATGTTGAGTTGTTGTGTTGCTGTTTCTGAAGTAGAAAGAAGGTGCAGTTTGGTTCAGTCAGGGAGTTTGTATGTGTAGGTGATGCTTAGAGGGATTATGAGTAGCTCAGGTGGTTGTTGCAGTTGGTGAAGGTAATTCTGTTGGTTTGCAGGTAGTAGGAGTAGTTCTGGTAGCTCAAGGAGGCTGGGAGTTGACTCTGGAGGGGGTTTTAGCAGTGTATGGGCAGTGTAGTTGGGGAATAAAGGGGTGTTTAGGAGTTTGTTTCTGATTGTTTTGAAGTGGAAAAGGAGGTTCAGGGTGTCTGCTATCTGTGTATGTGTCTGCAGGTGTGTAGAAGTTCAAGGAGTGATGCTTGGTTGTTTCTGGAGATGGTTTAAGTTTGTTTGTAAGTTGTAGAAGGACCAGGGAGTTTTGCAGGTGTTGTTTGGAGGTTTTAAGGTGTATAAAGGGGTCTGTGAGTTGTTCTTGTTGTTGTTGTGTGAGGCAGTGAGGGAGTTGAAGTTAGTGTAGGGGCTATTTTCAGTTTGATTCTGGTAGAAGCTTAGAGGGAAGTATAGGATTGATAGGCTGTTTCAGGTTGGTATGCAGTTTGTTTAGAGGTTTTGGTGCTGGCATGATTCTAGTGTAGGTGCAAGTAGTATAGGAGTTTGTTCCTGGCTGTTTTGAAGGCTTGAAGGGTGTCCTGGTTTGGTGTAGGTTCAGGTGCAGGTGTGAGAGATGAGGGAGAAGGGTGTGGTGAGGGTATTGGTGTTCCAGGTTTGTATTTTTAGCTCTTGGTAGTTTGTCCTGAGAGTTGAAGAGTGAGTTCAAAGAGCAGGTTGGAGTTGCAGGTCAGTTTTGAGAGGTTCTAGGGAGTCATAGGAATAGCAGTAGTTGCTCAGGGCATGCTGTAAGTTTTAGAGGAGTAGCAGGGGATCAGATTGAGGGAATTTCTAGGCTGTAAGATGTGTCAGTAGTTCCAGGTGAGTTTGCAGGTCTGGAGATTAGTATGTAGGGGTTATTGTAGCTTAGTTTTGGTCCAAGGATTTTGTTAGAATTAATTCTGACAGTGCAGGGGTTCAGGGGTTGTTTGTAATAGTCTGTTATGGTTGTTTAGAGGTTTGTTTGGGTGTTGCAGGGTCTTTTCTTTGGTTTGCGAGGCTGTAGAAGAAGGGTGTATATGGTCGTAGTTGTTTGTGGATATCCTGGTAGTTTTCCAAGGTGGTGAGCATTGGTTCAATGTTGTCTAGTAATTGGTTCAGGGAGTAGTCCTTGCTAGTGTTTCAGGAGACTGTTTTGCATTAGATGTTGGTATGTGGGTGTGGAGTTGTTTTAGTGAGTGTTTGGAGGCTGTTTTGGTGGCTTTAGGGTGGTGTTAGAGGGTCTGCTGGTGTCATTGTATGTATAGGTGCTGGAGAAGGCTTTAGAGTGTATGCAGGTTATTGGAGGTGTTTTCTGGTTTGGTTTTGATTTAGGTGGTCATGTCGTTAGTCTGGTTCGGCTCGCTTTAGTGTGTAGTTCCTGTCAGGTCGTAGAGGATCTTTTCTCTAGTGTCTCTGTATCTTGTTGTCTGTCAAATTCGAATTTATATTATAATCTTAACTGGTGCATTTTTCCAAAACGGTACAGCTTTGTTCTTAAAGCCTATACATATAAAATTCCTTTCTCTGTTTCCTCTTAGCTAAACCTCAATATGCTGCAATATGAGAAGAGTTTGGTTGCCTGATTTAGTTGAATGTTTGGATGGAATTTTGGTTAATTGAGGTTGAATTGGCCATGGCATAGTTTGTCATTAAGTTTGATATTTAACAGTACTAGTGTTTCTTTACAAATCTGAAAATGAGATAGCTATTTTCTATAATGCTTATATGGGATAAATAGTTTTCTTTAGCCTTATGTATGAACTTCTGAATAATTCGATTTACTTTATCAATTTTTCTTTAGTTTGGATATTGTGAGATTTTAAATCATGTATTAATCTTTATCTCTATTTCTTTGCATAATGAACGCTTGGGATGGGTTTGGCTAAAAACTCACACATTGGGATGGCATACATTCGGAAGTAACTTGAATCGCTCCGCATTTTCGGGACTTGATATCCCCGAAAATGTAAAAGAAATGAAAAAATGAAAACCTTGTGAAATACAAAGCTTGTATTGAGTTTGCTATCCGGGTTCTACCTTCTAAACTCCTTCTCTCCCGCCCCCTTTTTAGAAAAGCATGTTTTAGGATCCTCGTAAACTGGATTAGGACTTTGTATGATTAGAAGCCTGGTCGGTTAGCCGCTTTAATTAAAATTATTATCTTATTGCTTGTTTAGGATTGATTATAAATTGCATATCCTGTCTCTTTGGGACTCGCCAATTAATTTAAGATAATAGGAACCTTTAGTTAATTATCGAGTGCAAAAGAAATAAAATTAAAATTATACTTATTTATCCATTATTTATATTTAAGTTAATTATTTATCCATTTATTAACTTATTTATTTATTCATTAATTAAATGAATTAAGTAGTATTTATAATTAATTTGCTTAATTTTAATTGCCTAATCAATTATAATTATTTATTTACTTATTTGTATATTTATTCATTAATTAAGTGGTATTTATTTATTTATTAATCAATTATAATTATTTATTTAATTAGTCAATTATTATTTTTCATCCCTTATCTAATTGAAATCATATAAATATTTATTTATCTAATTAATTCATTTATCTATTTATTTATTTATCTAATTAATTAATTAATCAATTATTATTCTTTATCTAATTATTTATTAATTTATTTATTTACTTAATTTTATTTAGCCCTTATTTATTTAATTAATCAATCAACCATTATCTCATTATTCATTTAATTAATCTTAAATTTTGTTGTTTATTCATTCAAGTATTGTCATAATCAAATTTTATCTTATTTATATTATTCATTATTTATTTATTTTATTTAAAATTTATCCTAAATTAAATTTTCAAATAAAAATTCGTGAAAATCGCCGGATTAACCGCTTTCAGTGGATTTTTGAAAGTGCTCCCGTTAGGGACCTTCTTTCGAATTTAATATAACCACTTACCTAAGAATCTCTGAATTATTTTCCTTTAAATAAGGAATAAAATTGCACTCTTTACTTAACTTAGGTTCCTAATAATCCTTAAATTAGGTGGCGACCATTTTGTTGAAATCAAGTCCCGGTGCATACTTGTTATGCATTTTTTCGGGAGGGTTCAACAACTACATTGAGCATAGAAGCATTGTACTCTGGTTGTGAGCTTGAAATGAACTTTCTGACAGTCGATTAGGGTCCCGCACCGGTGAAGGGTATTATTGCATATACTTCCCGGCAAAAGATGAGGGTCCCACACTGGTGAAGGTTTTATTTTTGCATATACTTCCCGATAGTCGATGAGGGTCCCCCGCCGGTGAAGGGTTATTATTGCATATACTTCCTGATAGTCGATGAGGGTCCCGCACCGGTGAAGGTTTGTTATTGTATATATCTCTTGGTAGACGATGAGGGTCCCGCGCCGGAGATAGGTTGTGGGTACATGTGACCCCATTGCATCATCATACATTTATTTCATACCATTATATGTATTTTCTGTTTGACTGTTATGGCTTCTGTTTCCCTGGCTAGTGTAGTTATTTTTCGAGTTCGCTAGTTACTCCTCACTTAATGGGTCCTTATAACTCACTCCCTATATGTTCTTGTATTTTTATTTCATTCGACAGATTCTGCTCCAGGCTCCAGCCTACCGCGTCGTGACTGAGGAGCAGCACGTTCCCAGCTGTCTGTAGTGAGCCAGCTTGTTCATTTAGGCCACTTGTTGTAGATATTATAGTTTATCATTTTTTTCCTTCGGGAGATGTGTATATCTTTTGGACTTCTTAGATGTCTGATCTGGAAACCTCTAAACATGTGTATTTTGGGTAGTTAGTTGTATTATTCAGACAGTTTGTATATATGTCTATCTCTGAGAGTTATCTTGTGTCGTTAAGGTTAGTTCATTTTGTTTTCAAGGTAATTCTACGCAAATTATGTCGATTCAGTCAATAGGGTTCGCCAGCAGGTCTAGAGGAGGTAGTCAGGTATCCGCTTGGCATGCAACAAGTTGAGTCGCCACCTTTATTCTTTCATCCCATCCAAAGTTTTTTCTTGCTCAAAGAACAAATGACATGTCAAAAGTGTAAAATTTTTATAGACTTGCACATATATATGTACCAATAATAATTGTATATTGATTGCTATTATTAAAAAGTTGGCACAAATTAGTGATATGCAAAGGTTCAAAACTACATGGACCTAATAGACACTTCATAAAGTATGAATCCTTATGTGTGGATACTCGGTTGTAATTCTAGTTTAATGATGGAACAAATTAGAATCACATAAAATGTGTGCAACTATAAATATTGTTATGGTCCGCAAATCAGACGTATAGTTTCTTTTCTGATATACAATCGTCAAGCAAAGAGTGGGCGCCTTTATGTCTTGGCTTGGAAGACCTAACCGTGTGATGAAAAGTCTTCACCAATTTTTACGGATTCAAGCACGCTTCCGCATTCAATTTACTTTTCTCGGCGATTTGGCATGATAGGTCTTGGGATTGATATATTTATCTAGAGTTTAGTTCTAACAAATAGCGCAGTGAACCATAAAAAAAAATAGTCATAAACTATTGCTAGATCCGTCAAAAGGAGCTTAGTCTTTAACGCCAGCCCACCTCAGCCATTTTTTAGTAGTGTTGGGCTAAAATTTCTTCAGCCCTTTTGGAAAAGAGGCCGTTGAGCCTAGCCTCAAGGGTTGGGCCGAGACTGGCCCGTGATAACAAATAAATAAAATTATATAAATTAATATTCATTCTTATAATATAAATAATGATAAGTTTTTTTTTTTTGTAGAATCTGGTACAATCCTTTAGACGATGCCTCATTATCATTAAAGTATATTCATTTTTAGAGTTTATGGTACTCTAATAGTATATAAAGTAAAGTTTTTGTTTTATAGATTACTTACATGGTTGAAAAATACTTAATTTCTCTATTAGATACTTGAAAGCTCTTGAATCATACATGTCATGACTAGATTTTTCTCAACTTAATGCCAACTTAAATTAGAGACCTCATTTCTTTCATTTATTATATTTTTATTTATTATCAATATTTACTGAAAGACAAGCCCGTCCTAACCTGCGACTTGCTTAGAGCTTGGTTGAATTGACATTTTAGAATCCCTTTAGTAAAAATTGTCATCCCATCCTAGTCCATTTAATTTTTTAGCCCGCAAGGGTTAGGTCAGTCCGTTTTGACACCTCTATTGCGGGTGAAAACCACGCTTAGAGATATAGCATAAAGCAGCTTATTCGATAAGAATTTAGTTGGTATAGCTCATAGACATCTGCAACTTTTTTTTTTGTTTTAAAAAAAAAAAAATAGAAGTTGTATAGCTTCATCAGACATGGATGTGGGCTTTGTTCTATTAGTATTTCAAGCTCATTCTGTAAAACATGCTAATTAAACATACACAGAAACTAATTGGATGGTCTACATAGCACATCCGAAATGAAAAAAAAAATTAAATTTCATGTTCTTATATTAACTTCACGATCATCATGAGTGAAGCCTCGGTGCAATCTCCCATGCACAGTCCTCGTAATGTGGTATGCATAATTGAAATCATCCGCCAGCACTTGCAAATAGTCAAAGTTGTATGACTGCAAATCACCCAAGGTTTCGGATATATTTTTCAAAGAGAACTACAGAAAAACAAAAACAAATATAAGTCTCCAAGATTTCTAGTTTCTCATTAATAAAATGGTGAATAACTGAGATTTTATTATTGTAAGTCAAAAATAAAATGAAAGAGTATATATTATGGACAAAAATGAAAGAGATATATTATGGACAAAAATGAAAAGAGAAGGTGAAATATATACTCATCCCCATAGAGCACCACCTCCATACAGTTCCACATAAACTTGTCCCATAAAAAATATTTTTTTGTCCGACTTTATGTAGTTCTCCTCTTGTTCATAAAATGGAACATAAGTCAAACTAAGCAGTGCCTCCTTTATTTTTTTCTAAGCTTTCCATTAACTTGTTGGCTATGCGGCATAAGAAGGAGAAAAATGATATATACTTAAAAATACTTGATTTCTCTATTTAGATATTTTAAAGTTCTTGAATCATACACATCATGACTAGATTTTCTTCAAATTTATTTATTATCAATATTTTTTGAAGGGCTAGCATGTCCTAGCCTACGACCCGCTTAGGGCTTGGTTGGGTTGACATTTTAGAGATCTTTCAGAAAAAAGTGTTAGCCTGTCTTAGCCCATTTAATTTTATAGCTCACGAGGAGTGGCTAGGTTGGACCAGCCTGTTTTGACACCTCTAACTATTGATGATGGGAACTATACTTAGAGATATAACATAAAAGAGCTTATCCGATAAGAAATTAGTTGGTTTTGTTCGGAATGTGGTCTTTGTTTTATCAGTATTTCAAGCTCATTCTGTAAATTTTCACAAAAAGTTAAAAGAGATGAACAAAGATTTAATAGATCACCCAATAACATGCTAATTAAATATATACAAAAACTAATTTGGTGGTCCAGAAAGCACATCTAATGAAAAGGGAAAAATTCATGTTTTTATAGTAATTTCACGACCATCATGAGAGAAGTCTCGGTGCAATTTCCCATGTTTAGTCCTCATAATGAGGTATGCATAATTGAAGTCATCAACTAACACTTGCAAGTCGTCAAAGCTACATTGTTGTGCATCACCCCAGGGTTCCAGATATATTTTCCAAAGAGAACCGTAGAAAAACAAAAACAAATATAACTCTCAAAGATTTGTGGTTTCTCATTATAAGAAATGATGAATAACTAAGATTATAATATTGTAAATCAAATATAAAATATGAAAGAATAAATATTATGGACAAAAATGAAAAGAGAGTAAAATATATACTCATCCCTAAAGAGCGTCATCTTTATCTGATAGTAGTTCCACATAAACTTGTTCTCATAAAAAGCAATTTTGTTGTCCGACTTAATCTAGTTCTCCTATTGTTCGTAAAATGGAATATAAGTTAAACTATTCAGTGTCTCCCTTATGCTTTCCAGGCTTTCTATTAACTTGTTAGCTTTGTTTCTTTGTGGCGCAAGAAGGAGAAAGTGGATCATATTGAAAAAGACTTAATTTCTCTATTTAGATACTTGAAAGTTCTTGAATCATACATGTCATGACTAGATTTGCTTCAACTTAACAAAAAAACTTAAATTATAGTTCTCATTTCTTTCATTTATTATGTTTTTATCTATTTTTAAAATCTACTGAAGGGTCAGTCTGTCCTAGCCCCCGACCCGCTTAGGGCTTGGTTGGGATGACATTTTATAGACCCTTCAGTAAAAAGTGTTAGCACGTCCAAGCCTATTTAATTTTCTAGCACGCAAGGGTTGGGCTGGGTTGGGCCAACCCGCTTTGACACCTCTAATTATTGCGGTTGGAAACAAGGCCTAGAGATATAACATAAATGAGCTTATCCGATAATAATTTAGTTGGTTTTTCTCGTCAGCAACGGGAAGTTTTTTAAAAAACGTAGAAGCTGTATAACTTTATCAGACATGGATGTGGACTTTGCTCTATCAGTATTTCAAGCTCATTTTATAAATTTTCACAAAAGTTAAAAGAGATATAAAAAGTTAAAGGATCACGAAATAACATGCTAATTAAACATACACGGAAACTAATTGGGTGGTCTACACAACACATCTGAAATGAAAAAAAAAAATGAAATTCCTTGTTTTTATAGTAACTTCATGACCATCCTGAGTGAAGACTCAATATAATTTCTCATGCATATTCCTTGCAATGAGATATGTATAATTGAAGTCATCAGTCAACACTTGCCAAAGTTGTATGTTTGCGCATCACACAAGGGTTTCAAATATATTTTCCAAAGAGATGTTACTAAAAGAAATGGTGAATACCTGAGATTTTAATATTATAAATCAAATATAAAATGAAAGAGCATATATTATAGACAAAATAAAAAGAGAGAGTAAAATATATTCCCATCCCTAGGGAGCACCACCTCCACCTGAAAGCAGTTCCACATAAACTTGTCCTCATAAAAAGTATTTTTTCGGCCTGACTTAATGTAGTTCTCCTCTTGTTTGTAAAATGGAATATAAGTTAAACAAATCAATGTCTTCCTTGT
The DNA here is from genome assembly GCA_037355625.1 of Petunia x hybrida. Taxonomy (NCBI): domain Eukaryota; kingdom Viridiplantae; phylum Streptophyta; class Magnoliopsida; order Solanales; family Solanaceae; genus Petunia; species Petunia x hybrida. The sequence continues at coordinate 1,067,000 of JBBBVM010000662.1, read as the reverse complement.
GCTTTCCTAGCTTTTGATTAATTTGTTGGCTTTGTGGCCTAAAAAGAAGAAAATAGAGGTATATTGAAAAATGCTTAATTTCTCTATTTAGATATTCGAAAGTTCTCGAATCATACATGTCATGACTAGATTTGCTTCAACTTAATAATAACTTAAATTAGAGACTTCATTTATTTCATTTATTATTTTTTAATTTTTATAATCCAGCAAGTCCTAACACGCGACCCGCTTAAGACTTTGTTGGGTTGACATTTTAGAGGCCTTTCAGTAGAAAGTGTTAGCCCGTCCTAGCCCGTTTAATTTTTTAGCGCGCAAGAGTTGGGCCGGATTAGGCCAGCCCGTTTTGACACCTCTAATTCTATAGATGGTGGAAACCACGCTTAGTGATATAATATAAATGAGCTAATTCGTTAATAATTTAGTTGGTTTTTCTCATAGACAACTGCAAGAATTTTTTTTTTAAGAAATATAGAAGCTCATTAGTTTCATCAGACATGGATGTTGACTTTGTTCAATCAGTATTTTAAGCTAATTATGTAAATTTTCACAAAAAATTAAAAGAGAGGAGCAAAGAGTTAAGGGGATCACCCAATAACATGCTAATTAAACATACTCATAATTTAATTGAAATGAAAAAAAGAAATTCCATGTTTTTATAAAACTTCACGACCATAATGAGTGAAGCGTTGGTGCAATTTCCCATGCATAAACCTCGTAATGAGGTATACGTAATTGAAATCATTAGCCAGCACTTGCAAATCGTCAAAGTTGTATGGATGCGCATCACCCAAAGGTTACAGATATATTAAATATAAGTCTCCAAAATTTGTGATTTCTAATTAATGAAATGGTGAATAACAGAATTTTAATATTGTAAATCAAATATAAAATGAAAGAGATATATTATGGACAAAAATAAAAAGAGAGTAAAATATATACTCATCCATAGAGAACGCCACCTCTACCTGATGGCAGTTCCAAAAAAATTTGTCCTCATTAGTTCTCATCTTGTTTGTATAATGAAATGTAAGTTAAACTAATCAATGCTTCCCTTATACATTGTAAATTTTCTATTAACTCGTTGGCTATATAGTATAAGAAGGACAAAATTAATGTATATTAAAATAAACTTTATTTCTCTATATAGTTATTTGAAAGTTTTTAAATTATACATGTCATGACTAGATTTGTTTCAACTTAAGAACAACTTAAATTAGAGATCTCATTTCTTTTATTTATTATATCCTAGCCCATCCTAACCCACGACCCGTTTAGGGCTTAGTTGGGTTGATATTTTAGTGGTCTTTCAGTTAAAAGTTTTAGCCCGTTCTAACCCAATTAATTTTCTAGCCCGCAAGGGTTGGGCTAGGTTGGGCCAACCTATTTTGACACCTCTAACTATTACTGGTGAAATCCATGCTTAGAGATATAATATAAAAGAACTTATTCGATAAAATTTTAGTTGGTCTGACTCATAGACAACTGCAAGTTTTTATTGAAAATATAAGAAGTATAGCTTTATTAGACATGGATGTGTACTTTGTTTTTTTATGTGTTTCAAGCCTATTCTGTAAAATATTTCACTGTGTTTCAAGCCTATTCTGTAAAATATTTCACAAAAAATTAAAAGAGAGGAACAAAGAGTTAAAGGTATTACCCAAATAACATGGTAATTAATTATACGCAATAACTAATTGGGTGGTCCACCTAGCCCATCTCAAATAAAAAAAAGGAAATTCTATGTTTTTATAATAACTTCACGACCATCATGAGTGAAGTCTCGGTGCAATTTCACATGCATAAACGTCGTAATGAGGTTTACATAATAGAACTCATTAGACAACACTTGCAAATTGCCAAACTTGTATGGCTGCGCATCACTCAAGGGTTCCTGAATTTTAATATTAGAAATTAAATATAAAATGAAAGAGTATATATTATGAAAAAAATTGAAAAAAGAGAGTAAATATATACTCATCCATATAGAGCTCCACCTCTACCTGATGGCAGTTCCACATAAATTTGTCCTCATAAAAAGTATTTTTTTTTGTTTGACTTAATATAGTTCTCCTCTTGTTACGTAAAATGAAATATAAGTTAAACTAATCAATGCATCCCTTATACATTCAAAGCTTTCTATTAACTTGTTGGCTATGTAGTATAAGAAGGAGAAAATGAATACATACTGAAAAATACTTAATTTCTCTATTTAATTATTTAAAAGTTCTTGAATTATACATGTATGACTAGATTTGTTTCAACTTAAAAACAACTTAAATTAGAGATCTCTTTTATTTCATTTATTATGTTTTTATTTATTATAACCTAGCCTGTCCTAACCCAAGACCCACTTAGGGCTTAGTTGGGTTGATATTTTAGAGGCTCTTCAGTTAAAAGTTTTAGCCCATTTAATTTTCTAGCCCGCACGGATTGGATTGGGTTGTGTCAATCTATTTTGACACCTCTAACTATTGCTGGTGGAAACCACGCTTAGAGATATCACATAAAGAAACTTATTTGATAAAAATTTAGTTGATTTGACTCATAAAACAGAAGCTGTATAGCTTCATTAGACATGGATGTGCACTTTATTTTATTAGTACTTCAAGCTCATTATGTAAATTTTCACAAAAAATTAAAAGAGATGAACAAAGAGTTAAAGGGATCAACTAATAACATGGTAATTAATAATACACATAAACTAATTGGGTGCATATTTTATAGTAACTTGACGACCATCATGAGTGAAGTCTTGGTGCAATTTCCCATGCATAAACCTCATAATGAGATTTACATAATTGAACTCATTAGCCAGCACTTTCAAACCGCCAAACTTGTATGGCTATGTATCACCCAAGGGTTCCAGATATATTAAATATACGTCTTTAAAATTTGTGGTTTCTCATTAAAAAAAATGGTGAATAACTGAATTTTAATATTATAAATCAAATATAAAATGAAAGAGTATATATTATGGAAAAAAAATAAAAGAGATATATTATGGACAAAAATGAAAAGAGAGTATAAAATATATACTCATTTCTAGAGAGTGCCACCTCCATCTGATGCAGTTCCACATAAACTTTTCTGATAAAAATTACTTTGTGGTTCGACTTAATATAGTTCTCCTCTTGTTCGTAAAATGGAATATAAGTTAAACTAATCAGTGCATTGCTTATGCTTTCCAATATTTCTATTAACTTGTTGGCTTTGTTGCCTAAGAAGGAGAAAATGGATGTATACTGAAAAATACATAATTTCTCTATTTGAAAGTTCTTGAATCATACATATTATATAAGTTAAACTAATTAGTGCATTGCTTATGCTTTCCAAGATTTCTATTAACTTGTCGGCTTTGTTGCCTAAGAAGGAGAAAATGGATGTATACTGAAAAATACATAATTTCTCTATTTGAAAGTTCTTGAATCATACATATCATGACTAGATTTGCTTCAACTTAATAACAAATTAAATTAAAGACATCATTTCTTTCTTTTGTTATATATTTTAATTGTTATAACCTAGTCTGTCCTAGCTCGCAACCCGCTTAGGGCTTGTTTTATAGTAACTTCACGACCATCATGAGTGAAGTCTTGGTGCAATTTCCCATGCATAGTCCTCGTAATGAGGTATGCATAATTGAAGTCATTAGCCAGTATTTGCAAATCGTCAAAGTTGTATGGCTGCGCATCGTCCAAGGGTTCCAGATACATTAAATATAAGTCTCTGAACTTTGTGGGTATTCATTAAAAGAAATAGTGAATAACTTAAATTTGTAATGTTGTAATCAAAAATGAAAAATATATATTATGTATAAAAATAAAAAAGACATATTATGGATAAAAATGAAAAGAGAGAAATATATTCTCATCCCTAGAGAGCGCCATCTCCACCTGATAGCAGTTCCACATAAACTTGTCCTCATAAAAAGAATTTTTATTATCATACTTAATGTAGTTCTCCTCTTGTTCGTAAAATGGAATATAAGTTAAGATATCCAGTGTTTCTATTAACTTGTTGGCTTTGTGGCATAAGATGGAGAAAATGAATGTATACTGAAAAGTACTTAATTTCTCTATTTGGTTACTTGAAAGTTTTTGAATCATACATATGATGACTGGATTTGCTTCAACTTAATAACAACTTAGATCAGACACTTCATCTCTTTCATTTATTATGTTTTTATTTATTATAACACAGTCCATCCTAGCTCGCGGTCCGCTTAGGACTTGGTTGGATTGATGTTTTTGATATCATTCAGTTAAAAGTGTTAGCTCGTCCTAAGCTATTTAATTTTTTAGCCCGTAAGGGTTGGACCAGCCCGTATTGACGCCTCTAACTATTGTGGATGGAGACCACGTTTAGAGATATAACATAAAAGAGCTTATTCAATAACAATTTAGTTGGTTTTGCTCATAGAAAACTGCAAAGTTTTTTAAAAAAAAAAAAAAAAAAACTAGAAGTTGTATAGCTTCATTAGACAAGGATGTGGACTTTGTTTTATCAGTATTTCAAAGTCATTCTGTAAATTTTTACAAAAAGTTTAAAGAGAGAAACAAAGAAATAAATGGATCACCCAATAACAAGGTAATTAAACATACACAGAAACTAATTGGGTCGTCCACATAGCACATCTGAAATGAAAAAAGAAAATTTCATATTTTTACAGTAATTTCAAGACCATCATGAGTGAAGCTTCGATGCAATTTCTCATGCATAGTCCTCGTAATGAGGTATACTTAATTAAATTTAGGGTGAACATAGGTCGAGTTGGTTTGGTTTTTCATTTATCACACCAACTAATTATATCGGTTTTTAAATCTATAAACCATATCAAATCAATTAAAGTCGGTTTTTCTATCTGTTTTCTCAATATTTTCGGTTTTTTCTTGGTAAATAATAATTTTATGGTGCTTTCTCAAGCCAATAACACAAGAAAAAATTAATTACTGAAATTATTACTTCCTCCGTTTCAAAAGGATGAACCTTTACGGAGTACGAGGGTCAAATTGACTAATTTTGACCGGAAATTTGCACATCAAAATTTTAAAATATTTTAAATAAAATTTACATATTTAGAAACTACATTAAAAATACTATAAGTCACAATAGTTAACAATTCAAAATAGTTAGAAAATATTTGTAAGACATGTGGTCAAATATAATCTTGTTTGACCCTTCAAATAGTAATAGGTTCATCTTTTTTGAAACGGAGGGAGTAACACAATTAAAAAAGATAGTATACATGACATATACAATCTTAATATAATAATATGTATTGATTATACTATATCTAATATAATTTTATCGGTGTCGTTTGTGGTATTTGAAATTTTTTGAATCATACATGTCATGACTAGATTTGCTTCAACTTAATATAACCACTTAAATCAGATACCTCATTTATTTTATTTGTTATGTTTTTATTTATTATCTAAATTTGCTGAAGAGTCAGCCCTTCATAGCCTCCAACCTGCTTGGGGCTTGGTTGAGTTGACATTTTAAAGACCATTCAGTAAAAAGTGTTAGCCCATCCTAGCCCACTGAATTTTCTCGCAGGCAAAAGTTGGGCTGGGTTAGGTTAGCCTATTTTGAGACCTCTAATTATTGCTGGTGAAAACCACTCCTAGAGATATAACATAAATGAGCTTATCCAATAAGAATTTAGTAGGTTTTGCCCATAGACAACTGCATTTTTTTTGGGAAAACAGAAGCTGTAAAGCTTCATCAGACATGGATGTTGACTTTGTTCTATCATTCTTTCAAGCTCATTCTGAAAATTCACAAAAAATAAAAGAGTGGAACAAAGAGTTAAAGGGATCACCCAATAACATGCTGATTAAACATACATAGAAACTAATTGGGTGGTCCACATAGCACAGTTGGAATGAAAAAAAAAAGGAAATTTCTTGTTTTTATAGTAACTTCACGAATATCATGAGAAGCCGCTGTGCAATTTCCCATGCATAGTCCTCGTAATGACGTATGCATAACTGAAGTCGAATATATTTTCTAAAGAGAACTGCATGAAAAAAAACAAATATTAGTTTCCAAGATTTGTGGTTTCTCATTAAAAGAAATTGTGAATAATTGAGATTTTAATATATATATATATATATATATATATTCTAAAGAGAACTGCATGAAAAAAAACAAATATTAGTCTCTGATACGAGGCTAGATATTGCAATAATTTATATACTTTCGCCTCGTGTTCATGCTTCGACTTGTGATATTTGTTGGTAGTTTGAACAGAATTGCTCTTATTTGGTGTGCTTCATGTTGTTGGAATTATGTTGATGATATGAAGCGTTCGTGGAGCAAAGTTTAGTGAAAATAAAGGTTTTGAAGTCTGAGTAGAAGCCCGAGGGTCAGTTCGTGGAGGAAAAATAAAGAAAAATTTGAGAAGCAGTAAATTAAGCCTGTTGCGCCGCACCAGGCGTTGTGCTGTGCGACGCAACAGGGGCGATATTTAGAGAACATGAAATTTTGAAATCCTGCAGTTAGGCTTAAAATCCTGATATTCTCATTCCGACTTTATTTTGAATTTTCGACTTGTGTGGGTCTACGGGGACAGTATAAAAGCCCTAAAACACGTCCCAAAACATATCTTTTGACTTGGGAATGAACAAAAGGAGGCTAGAGCTTTGGAGACTTCAAGAACACAAGAGTTTTTCCTAAATTCTTCCTTTCTTTTTGTAATTTATTCATTCATGAATTATCTTGACATGCTTATGATGAACATGAGTGGCTAAATTACCTATTCTAGGATTGATTGAACCACTCCAATACTTATGTGTTATGAATTATTGCTTTATTGAATGAAACTTGTTAATCTTTCTATCTAAGTGTTTATGATTTGTATGCTATTGAATGGTAGAGCTCTCAATTGATTGTGCCCTTTAGTCTTGTGTGTCTAGGGATAAACTCATAAGTTAGGGTGAAACACTTAGCAATATTTCAATCTAAAACAAAGGCATTACTTAGATTGTCAAAAAGGTGATTTGTGACCATTGACCCAGATTGTGAACCATACTTGTAATCCTATATATCTTCATTAATTAATTGAGAAATTGGTTAGAGTGAATAGTTGTGAATTTAGAGCAAGTATTCAATAGGAAGAAACAAATTGAATCCATTAATGCATTATTCTTAACACATGAGTAGGAGTTGGGTAGATCAATCCTAGGCTTCTAAACCCTTGATTACTTTATTGTTAATTAGTTGTTACATTGAAACCATCATAAGAATATAAACTTTCAAAGTTAATTAATTAGATAAGTTAGCTAGATTAGCAACTAGATTTCGAGTGTTTTCTGTAGGATTCGACCTCGAAGCTTTAAATACCGAACTATATCTACCATGACCGCTTAGTCCCTTTTATAGGGCGTAGATGGGCGTGATCAGTCTCCAAGATTTGTGGTTTCTCATTAAAAGAAATTGTGAATAACTGAGATTTTGATAATGTAAATCAAATATAGAATGATGAGTATATATTATGGACAAAAAGGAAAAGTGAGAGTGAAATATATACTCATCCTCAGAGAGCGCCTCCTCCATCCGACGACACTTCCACAAAAACTTATCCTCATAAAAAGTATATTTTTTATCCGACTTAGTATAATTCTCCTCTTGTTCGTAGAATGGAACATAAGTCAAACTAATCAGTGCCTCCCTTATACTTTCCAGGCTTTCCATTAACTTGTAGGATTTGCAGCAAAGGAAAGAGAAAATTGATGTGTATTACTTACCTTCTCTATTTAGTTACTTGAAAGTTCTTGAATGATATTTTTCATGACTAGATATGCTTCAACATAATAATAACTTAAATTAGAGACTTCATTTCTTTCATTTATTATGGTTTTATTTATTATAAATATTTACTGAAGGACCAACCAGTCCTAGTCCCCGGCCTGCTTAGGGCTTGGTTGGGTTGACGTTTTAGAGCCTTTCATTAAAAAGTGTCAGTCCTTCCCAGCTCATTTAATTTTCTAGCCTGCAAGGGTTGGTTTGGGTTGGGCCAGCCCATTTTGACACCTCTAGAGTAAATAATAAATATAAGTTGCGTAGGGATGGATTTTTTATTTGAGTGGGCTGATTTAACCAGTGAGAGACAATAGGAAAGGTGAACGACTCATAACATATACGAAGTACTTATACATATACTAAAGTCCGGTTCTTTGGTTTAAATCGAAGAACCGAGGTCTTAAAATCGAGGACCGAACCGAAGTACTAAATTTTACTAAATTCTATACCGAATACTGAACCAAAATACTGAAGTACCGAATTAATTCGGTTCGATTCATTATTCAATTTTTTGGATTTTATGCTCACCCCTAGATTCAGGTATGCTTCCGCATTCAATCTATTTTTCTAGATGGTTTGACATGATAGGTTTTGGGGTATATATATTTATCTCCGTTTAGTTGTAACAAATGGTATCAGAGCCTTTATTATGTTAAATCATTGAGAATTAGTTATGAAATTCCCATAAAAATATTTTCAAAACTTAGGACTTTAGGAAGATATATTTGGAACTTTCCATTGGACTACAGTTCAAGAACTATGTTGTGTGATTGTCATATTTTTTTTTACTATTTATGAATACTTGTGCTAGTTTTGCTTTTTGGTCATGCACCAGTAAAGTTATACATTTTAGGGTTTTCTATTAAATATTTATGCCTAAAATTGTACGTCTAGGTTAAAGACTTAAATTTATGAATGGGTCACAAGAAATATAGTAAATTACAACGGAAAAGTAAGTAAATAGAGAGGGAAATATTAGACAAGAAAGTAAAGAGTTTTATTCCCTGGAAATAGCCGGATTCAGTGATGAATCTCTTGATGTACAATACAATGTAAGGAGGGGTATTTATAGTAGAGATCACCCAGTCCTAATTATGGTAAAATACAAAGACTAATAAAGACCATGGGGCTATAAACTCAAGGCAGTGATACATACAAAATCCTAACTAGGAGACTGTGCATCCTGAGGCAGTAGGATGTATACCCTGCGTCATACGCCTGCATCGCCTGAACGGTCGTGGCTCAAGGAGAGGGTGTGTATCCTCTGTACCCGGTGACTTGTAAGATAAGTCTAGTCTCACCAGCTGGACTCCTATCCCCGAAATAATTGGTGCATATTTTTGCCCACACAGTCAGTCCCTCCACTTGTTGAATGTTGACGAAAGCAGTCATGAAGTGAAAATGGTGTATAAGATGGATGTGAAAAATATCTCACTGACTTTTTGAAACTCGCAGTCTCTTTGACCAAGAATGATGCTGACTTTTCGAGAACTCCACATGCCTTCATTTGATTGGTTGATGTCGATTCCATGTACCTTTCCAAGAATTCTTTTTGCAGCACCGAATCGTTTCATATCTCAGGCCATAATTACGCTTGATAATTTCATGATCCACTCTTATCTCTTTTAGCCTATAAATAGCGACTTCGTGATAGTGATGGAATTACAAATCCTCTTCAGAAAAATACTCTATCTTCTGTAAATTTCCTTATGAAAGAATGGCTCTTCCATCTTCAAAAACATTTGCCTTTCACCCTGTTTTGATATTCCCAAAAAAACTCCTTTGTTCAAAATAGATGATGCATGAGAAAACTGTAGAAAAAAGATCATCTGCAGTTGTCTTTCCCTTTTCCTCCATCCCTGTCTGGATGAACGAAGTCCCCCAAGTCATGAAGTTTGATCGGGATTCTAATGATGTTCTTCAGAATGTCATTATCGTGGCATGTGCTCTGATTACGGTGTGCTCTTCTTCTAACACAATGGTTGTTGTGATATTTCTCTAGTCATGCGGGGTTAGGACGCTTGGCCCTTTCACTATCATGAGGATTCTCCGCCAGAATATTTCTGGCATTCGGGTAGCTCCTTTTTCGGTGTAGAGTTGAAGCCCATATGTCTGGATTCGTTCCATGGCAGGAAAGAGGATATAGCTTTGAGCCACGAGTGGATTAATAAGTCACCAAGCTCTAACTCTGCTCGTGGTTCAGTGCTACCTCTTGGCTTGGCTGGTTCGGCCGTATTGTTATTGCAACGCCTTATCGGCTGCTGGCTGTGGAATACCAGGTGGAAGAAGTTCCCTTGTGGTAGGTTCCCAGCTCAAGCCTCCTTGTATTAGATGAGCTCCTAATTGTGCTTGAAGATCTAGGGGTCAGTGCACTCTCGTTTGACTAGCGGGGATCGAAGTAGATCTTCTAGTTTTTCTTCGAGTTCAGCGGAGGAGATTATGGAAGGTTGTGTATGTGTTCACACGCTTCCGAGAATCCTTGCTTTGATCAGGGTATCTGGGTCTTGGTCACCTCAGATGTCGTACGATGAAGGTTTCTCAGGCTGACATATCCCTTGATGCGGCGAGAACTTCGAACTGCTTAGCGGCTTGTAGCTACAATCTAGATGAAGGATCTTCAGCCGTGCAGATTTTGAAAAGCTTTAGGTTCATCCTTTTTAGATTTTTTTAGAATACTTATACTGAATAGTGTTGCATTCAAAAAGAACTTAATTGTATATTATGAGCCTACGGGCTGTTTGTTATTAATGAAACAGATGCCCATTAATATTTTTATGCGTACTTGTATAGTTTAAGTAGCATGTTTTGTATGCCTTTTTGGGCTAGTGCCTTTAAAAGACAGGTGTTCGCACTGAGGGGCGCTTCATTTGCATCAGTAGTTGATGACTTATATTGCGCCTATGATAGATGGATTTTTTGCGCCCACAATGGTGTTGACACCCAATTTTGTCCCTCTTTCTTCTATAATTGGCTATATTTAGCTTAAAGGTGCAATACCGACTGTTTGAACGAAATTTGCATTAGAAGGCATGCATTTACGTGTGTCATCCCCTATTTATATATTATATACATAAATGTGGCTATATTACATAATTTCATTATTTTAGGCTACTCTCTAAATACATCTCAAATTATAAATTTGTGCAATTTAACTGCATTTACAATATTTAATAATTATGTGTGGATATTTATATGTAATTAATTTGATTTGATACAATTTGTTTCATGTGTGTATTTTGTCTTTCTTCCATATGTGATTCAGATATATATTTTAATTTTAATCTTTATTATGCACCTTTAAATTAAATATCAGTCTAATTAAAATGTCCGGTCAAAATCCCATACCGTTCATATTCATCTCATAATATTGACATATTAATTATTCAATATTTTTCTTTGCACGTGGACAAAAGTTCGACCGGATACATTCAATTGGCACCATAAGCTTTTTCTTTCTACCCATACGCTTTAAATGAATTGGTTTTCCAATCTCTACCAAAATTTACTAATATCATTTAATTTATTCACCATTTTTCTTTTATTAAATTAGTTTTGCTTTGAACCTAGACCAACTTCATAACTAGATACGTCCCTTATATTTTTTACCACACATTTTCCATTATTCCTTATTATTGAATAAATTACCCCAAAAAATAACTCTTAGCAAACACACCCCTTCTTTCCTATTTTTTGACTAAATACATCATACATATCCTCTTATATCAGCATCATCAATTGGCAAACATCACTCCATCAATCTTGCAATATCTCCACCATTTTTAAATTTTGCCCGTTGGGAAACTTCCGAGGATCTATTTAAACACATATATACACGCACACACAGAAAAAAAAAAAAAAAGAGAGGGATAGAACCAGTGGAGATTGAGGAGAGGATTCCCATACAGAAATTAGAATCAGGGGAATCAGGGTTGGGATTCAGATCTGAACAGGAGATACACCACCACCAGAAAACAGAGATTCGTTGATGATTTTGCTCATCGATTTCTCCCCGTTCCTGGTGTTTTGTTGATCGAATTTAATTGGAGGTAATGGGGTTTTGAAGTGAGGCCATCTGATTGGCACTTGCTCCCCCTTTGCCGTTTGCTCGCCTGCTCCGACCGAGATCTTGATCGGCATTTGGCTCATGGACTCCATTCGCCTCTGTTTGTTTTGTGATCAAAAGGGGAAAGTGGCGTCGGGGTTGCAGCGACACCACCTACCGGTGGTCGCTCCTTCAACTCCACCTGACTGTGCTTCTGTTTGTCTACCAGCTTCGATGATTACTGTACTCTGCTATCATTTTGCTGTCTACTAATCGATTATTTGCAGGGCTTTAATCCATGGGTTCGGTTGTTGATAGTTTGTGCCAATCTGCTATACGACTCATTGTTATTTGGTCAACAACCCTGACCCCTTTTCTATGCAGTTTGACTAGTGGATTTTGAACATATATAGCGTAACTGATTTTGAACAGATGCTACGTTGTGATAATGGCCAATGAAAAAATATGTGTAAACATATTGAGGCTTAGGAACTGATTTGAACATGATACTACACCGTTTGGCCAATGACGTTTGGAGGCCAATACAAGTCCCATCCCGCATTTACCGTGCCTTACGTGTCCCGAAAATAAATAAAAATAGGCTATGACGATGCATATCACTTTGCAAAGTAAGCGATAGTGGAGTGGTGGGATTGAAGGTGCTTGGCATGGCAACACGACCGGCTCCGTGTTTGCAGCCGCACCGGCATCCTTAACCTCTGCTTGACGCAATACATATTCTGAGCCTACACTTTCAAAAATCGCCTTCCCCTTTATTTTAAAACTATTATTATTATAGTTAAATTATTATTATTATTATTATCATTATTTTCATTTATTATTATCGTTATTATTGTATTTCTACTATTATTAACATTATTATTTACTAACTCTTTTCTTATATTTTGCGAGGTAAATTCGGATGGAATACGGCCTAGTTTTGAAGAAAATACTTAGAAGAAAAGGACCTTTTATTATTATTATCATTATTCATTATTATTACTATTACTGTTTTTATTATTATCATTATTATTTACTAACATAATTTCATCTGTTTTTTTTTTTTTTTTTTTTGCGAGGCACACTTGGATAAATGTCTTGAAAACGGCATCCCCGAAAACATCTTTCTTCATTGTATCACTTTTTCAATCATTACTATTTCATTTTAATTCACTAACTAATTTATTTTATTTTGCTAGGTTCAATCCTTTAAGGAAGAAGACTATTATACATATCACAATAGTCGCCTATTTATTTGTCTAGTTTATTTCCTTGGTTATTTTGAATCCCAATTATAAGTCCGGCCGGTAACCACATTTGGTGGGGCTCGAGAGGTGCCTAATCACTTCCTCTCAAGTTAACTTGAACCTCTTACCTAGAAATTCTGGTTTGTAGACTAGCTTTCAGAGTTAATTGTAAAACTGGCTAGAAACAAAATAGGTGCCCTAATACGCCTAGTTAAATGTTAGGTGGCGACTCCAAGTCTTTACCCGTGAGTTCCAATAAGTCGAGCCTATTTCGAACCCTAACAGGGGTCCGGGGTAAAAATGGGCGTTGACAAATGGGACGACTTTAGCCTGTGTAGGAACGTGGCATTTTTTCCTTCCAAAAGAGAACTTTGTTGCTTGTTTACTCGAGTATTTTAAGACTTTCTGGCACTATGCGGGCGGGCGTCCTCATCGACATGTAGGTGCAAATTTGTTGAATTAATGAGTTCAACTTACAAATAATGCTTGGTGGCTGATCTAGACGTGATCTAGCTCTAAGCGAGTAGTTTACCCTACTTTTTGTAGCCAAAAGTTGGTGTATTACTTCAACTTAGGTCTGTTCGGGCTATAATATTTGGATCGTAGATGGATCTGAATTGTAATTGTAAAATTGGTTAAGTAAAATAGTAGTTTTATTGATAAATAGGGGTGCATGGCCTGAATTGTTGTGGGTGAAAACCCGTAACATAAATGATGATTATGTAAATACTGCGACCAAAATTAAGGGAAACTAAAGACTTAGTTAAAGTAAATACTAAGAAATATTCTACTTCCATCGCTGAACGAAGGTATCTGCCAGGGCCCCCTCGTCGGAGGGTGCTGGGCTTCGAGATGTAACCTGTGGACTGCTGACAATCCAATGGTATAAATCCACGTTGATTAAAAAATAATGAATTGTATGCCTCCGCAACTGTCTGCTTTCTAACTTGTCTTTGGGGAATATTCCCTTGTCCAAGTAGTTAATCAGTGCGTGACGTTGTTCTGATGTAGAACCCGTGCTTGGAACTTCAAGGTTCATCAGGTCCACGGGGGCCAGCTCAATTACAACCTGCTGGTTGTCTGAACTAGTATGTGAATCCTCGGGGACTTCGTCCTCGTTTGAGCTTTCCTGCTTATAGACACACTCCCATTTGTGAAAGTTTTCAAAAGTGCGTTAATTTTTCCTTGACGACCTGGCACACAGATATCCTCTGTGGTTAAAACGTCGTTCTCTCGGCTGACCACCAGCTGGTAATTAATGAAGAGGCTGACCTTCCTGTCCCCTAATATGTAGGCTAAGTCAAGAGCTTGAGTTATGACTACATAATTCTGCTTCGATGCTTGGAATTTTCACGGGTTTGTAGAAGACCTTCTCGGTGGGTGTCTTGATCCATAAATCAAGGATGGATTATTCTCTATTGAAGTCCGCATCCATATGGATTTGCCCGCGCCCGGGTTTGATCGCCTCTGCAGTTTAGATTGATTCCTCCGCCTTTGGTGCTAATTCTTCAACAAAATCTGAGGTAAAGCCTTCTAAAGCCCGTGACTGAATGGCCGTTCGCGTTTGATAAATTATATCATATTCTCCTAGTTCTTAAGCCCATTCTGCCAACCCTTTTAAGAGCCCAGGTCTGGACAACATGGCCCGTAATGGCACAAAAGAAACCACACTGACTGTATGGTTGAGAAAATACGAACGCAACTCCTGAGTTGCCATGACCACGTCCGGAATAATTTGGACAGGTAGAGGTAGAAGCCCATATGGGTACGGAAGTCCTTTATTGGCATACCTTATGGGAAGCTGTCTCCCACCTTCTTCTCGTGCGAGCACTGCATTCCGCGCTACTTCTGAAATTGAAACATACAGCAACAGATGTTCTCCCTTGACCGGCTCGGTGATTGTTGGAAGCTACAAGAATTGCACATTGACGTGGGCCAATGACACGACCCGGAATCCGTTTAGGACGTGCGGGCACCCGACAACCTCCCTTAGACCCGTCGGGCGAACCCTTACCAATTAAATCAGGAAAATAAATATAACAATTCACAAATAAGGACAAGACTTAAAAAAACATAGACATACTGATACCTCTAAGCTGTACAAAAGAAATTACAGCTGACTACCCAACATACTAGGTTTAGGGTTATCCAGACTAGACATCTAAGAGTACAAAAGAAGACAAATAGCTCCTGAAGGAAACAAAATGCAACTGAAATAACAACCAATAAACTGGTGGCCATTCGGAATAAAAGCTGGCTCACCCTGGCAGCTGAAGTCGTCTTCGCTCCTTTACAATGTGGTGAACTCAATCCTGGAGCGAACCTGCCGAAACGAAATAGATAGACAAGAAACAAACAACAAACAAGGGTGAGTCAAAAGGACTCAATAAGTGGAGCAGACTAGCCACCTCAAAGAATAGGATAGCTAGCCAGGGAGAAGAAACAGATAAATCAAATTCCTCTTATTTAAATTATAAAAAGGCAGAGCCAGATAACAACTGGAAAGACGTATGAAACCATAAACTCAACTAGGGACACGAGCAAGAAACATATCAACAAATAAGCAATGCACATATAAGCAGGACAATAGTTATGTACCACAAGTTTACACAATGGTAGGAAATGAAATGAAATGAAATGAAATCTGATGCAAAGGGTCACATGTGCCCGTAATCCCATCCCGAAGCAGAATACTCCTGCATTCGAGGGGAATCCAATCTGATAACCAACTGGAGAGGAATACTCCTGCTCCTGGGGCGGAATACTCCTGCACCCGATATAATGTAAAGCTGAGGCGGAATACTCCTGCACTCTCCTGGGGCAGAATCCTCCTACCCTCAATATGATACAATGGAGCAGAATACTCCTGCTACTGGGACGGAATACTCCTACCCTCAATATGATACAATGGAGCGGAATACTCCTGTTCCTGGGGCGGAATACTTCTGCACCCAATATGATATGCAATGTAATGCATATGAATGACATATAATGCATATGAATGCAATATGATGCAATAATAACCCTTCATCGGCGCAGGACTCTCATCGACAGCCGGGAAGTAGATGCCAACTCATAGCCAGAGTACAATGCTCAAATCCTCAATGCAATACCAACAACCGGACATAACATATAATATACAATATACAATGTAAATCCAAAGCTAAGGCGTAATGAGTACGCCTATCGGCAGCTACACACGTAAGAAACACGTGGTAGAAAATCTACGAGGCCAGGTGCCTCCAAAGAAATGGATATAAACACTTACCTTTTTCAAAAGTTAGTACGGCTAATCAACAACCGCTTTGTCCTTTGGATCCATTGACAAACGATCTCGCTGTATTCAATAAGCAAAAAAAATATATCATATAAGGCTAAAGGCTTCACTCCCCACATCTTAGGGTAATCCGGTTAGGAACCTGATACCCACGCGACCAGACTGTGTGTCCAATGTCCAGCCTCTATGGGGGACTCCAAATCACACATAACATGATCACAATATAAGTATAAGCATGTATGAGGCATAACACATGTGACAACAATAGATATGGACTCAAAGGAATGAGAAGAAAACTCTGGATAGAATTATAGACACAACCTAGAACTCAGAATTTGTCAAACTCTTTGAATTTCTATAAAATTTTCGGCAGAGTTTCCCCTAAAACTGGATGATCCGCAAAAATAGAACCAACACTATAATGATAACATAAACATGTTAAATAGATAACAAGATGAGACGACTGGATGTCATAACAAATCTGCAGATAGAATGTCTTGACAACACCACTGTCCTGCTTTTCGACCTAATTTTCAGAGTGTAGATCAAAGATATAGACTTCATAGTCTTCATGAAAATTTTAGATATATGTCTTAGGGTTATGTGGATTCTTAAATAATATAAATATCAATTTTTTACAAGGAGTTATGATCAATATACTAACAACTGTCAAAAGATCAAAATAATTTTTCAGATTTTGAAACGTTTTGTCTTGCTGATTTGGATGTCTTTCACCTTGGATTTTAGTACCAAATTAAGTATATACAAAGTTTCCTTGATTATATACAAGTAACCAACAAGAAAAAAAATGTTTGGAACTAAGAAAAACTTCAAAAGCTACAAGATACGTGCCTTGCCAAAAAGAAAGGTCTAATCTTACATGCCTTTGATGTTTCTTGCTTCTAAACCTTGTTTCCTTTGAATTCCACACCTTCTAAAGCTTAAACAAGCTATAATACATCATTTAGGTACTTTACTTAGTCATGAAGTAATTCTAAAACTCAAGCTATAGACGAAATTGAAGGTAGCATAACGTTACCTTAATCGCGTAGAGCGTGTTGACGGAATCTGTCTTCAATTTCGAGTTAAGATTGACGTCCATCCTTCAAAACCATAAAATTTGCTTACAACTTAATGAGAGCACTGTTTCTCCCTTTAGATTTCTGGAAATGATGAGATGGAGGCAAATTTTTCCTTTTATACTTGAAACATTTCAGTTTTAGTCCTCTTTCGCGCTTATGTCCCTTTTTCTGGCCTGACTTCTGACGCTCATATATTTTTATCCAAATATTGTATGAAAAAACCGTCAAAATTTTTAGAAACTACACTCCAAGACCTTCAATTTGGTATATGATATGTCCCCAAAAGATCTCATATAACACACGAAATTAACTGTCGAAAAAGCTCTGTTACAAGGCAATTCCTTAGTCGGTTTTTCCGCAACTTAAATCCGACTTTTCCCAAACTTTATATTCAATATATAAATATCTTCTATGGTAATATTATGTTTTTAAACTCACTTAAATCATCCTTCACATGTCATTAGAATGATATACGTTACTTTAGACATACGGGGTGTAACAATCTTCCCCCGTTAGGAACATTCGTCCTCGAATGTTAAATGAAGTACGTAGAAGCATTAAGCAACGATCTGTTACATACTTGTAGTAGTGAAGAGATGTGAAAGGTCAAATTATTTAACTTTCGGTATTTTAGCGGAAGCTAGCTGAACAACCTCGAAATTCACTTTCGAAAAAGCACAAAAGTCACAAATAATCATACGAACCTAACGGCACTTTCGGATTTTGAATCGGAGCTCGTTCACCAAAACCGAGCTCGAAAATCTCTTTTTAGTATTTATCGACAATAAAAACTGAAACCTTCTTCCGATGCCTACAGAACGAGGTCTGATTTAGCTCAAATTTTTCAGACAGGTCCTAATGGACATTACGAAGTTTTTTAAAATTATCGGCACGCCAATCGGAGTCCTAACTTCCGTAACGACTAATCGAGGTCGTTTCAGCCAATAACAAGTAGCAGTGTATTAGCCATAATGGCTCTTTGTGCTTTACCAATACCTTGGTGAGCTTGTACCATAGCTCTGATGCCTTGGGGATTAGTTGGTTCGTCTCTGACATCCTCCCACTTAGCTCGCCAATCTCTATTCTAGCCTCACGCTCCATCATCTCGTACTAGAAGGATTCCTCATCGATCATATTTACCTTAGCTATCAGCCCAATGTCGTGTCCTTTGTTGGATATTAGATAGTCTCCAAGCGAAGGCTGCTCACTCTATTAGTCATTAATCCTGTGTAAGGTAGGGTATCTGAAAACTTGGTGGAGTGTTGAGGGTATTCGTTTACGCTGTGTATCCAGGGCCGTCCTAGGATGACATCACATAACATATCACATGTGAGTACCTGGAAGGAGGTTATGCTCGTCATGCCCGGGATATGAACCAGTAGAGTTAGTTCTCCAACAGGTTCTTCGCGGAGGCCGTTGAAGCCGATTATCCTGCGAAGGCTCATGATCATCTGATGATCTTAGCCTAACTTATGTAGTACCTCCCGCCGAATAATGTTGATCTGAAGATTTGATACTCTTATGGGGATGGTGAGAGCGCCTGGATGTTCTCCTTCGTCTTCCAGACTGCACGTAATAGGGCTAGTGAACGACCCTAACTTTTCAGTCCCCCAGGTCGTGACAGGTCCTGGGGTCGCGAAGATCGCGTTAATGTTCCTCTTGTCCCCAGAGTCCGGTGCTCTCGACCGCATTGATCCTTCTTCAATCAAATCGTTGATGTGTTCCTCCTTTAATAGATGCTCGATTTCTAACATAGGGGCCTTACAGTCTACTGTGGCATGACCATTGCTACGATAGATGTCATAGTAGGTTGTTATATTCCTCCTGGTTGCTCCCTTTACGGTGGGTGGCCCCCGTACTTTTGGCCCTTATTTGCCAAAGTGATTGGCAACCGGTTCTATAGTATTGAATCATAAGCCAAAATCTCAGAAGCTGTGGGGCTCGATTTGTTTCTCCTAGGATCCGGGCCCCCGGGTGTTCCCCTGCTTTGCCATTCCTGCTTGGATGTGCGTCTTTCCTTTTACTCTTCTTTCGTCCTCTTCTCCCCCAGGGATGGACTTCCTACTTGTTTTCTTCGTTCAACTTCAGGGTCCTGAGAATGTTCTGGTTCCACTAAACAAGGAAGTATTTAAGTCCAGAATTGCCTCTGCGTGGCTGATCATCTTCGCTAGGAATGCTAGGATATTGTGCGTAATCAACTACTGCATCGGTAGTGTTCTTGGGAACGTTATGTTGTCGCCTGGCATGGATGTGCCTTTTCCTTCGTAGAATACCTACAATTGTCTGGGCTCCACGGTGGGCGTCAAACTGCTTATGTCTAAAATTGGACGTCTAGGTTAAACAATTCAATTTATGAGAGGGTCACAAGCAATATGGTAAATACGTTGGAAAAAGTAAATAAATAGAGAGAAAAGTAATAAGTAAGAAAATAAAATAATATTATTCCTTGAGAATAGCCAGATTCGGTGTGAATCTCTTGATGTAAGGTACAATGTAAGGAGATGTATTTATAGTAGAGATTTACCCAGCTATAATTATGGTAAAATACAAAGACTAATAAGACTATGGGCCTATAAACTCAAGGCGGTGGTATATAAGAAACCCTAACTAGGAGACTGTAAACCCTTTGGCGGCGGGATGTATGTATTGCGTCCTAAGGCCGTACCGCCTGAACGGTCGTTACCCGAGGAACAGGCGCGTATCCTCTGTGCTCGGTGACTTGTAAAATAAGTCTAGTCTCGCCAGCTGGACTCGTATCCCCGTAATAGTAGGTGGCATATTTTTTTCCACACAGCTTTTAGTGACACTAATGCCCAAACTATTGTTGGATCAACTTTAAGCGACACTAATCTACTTGCATCTTTCAGTTTCTTGATAAGAAGTTTCCAGTTCACCTTCATCTCACCCAAAGTTCCTAACAATTCCATTCCCAATACCACATAAGTTCCACCCAATTCAAACAAGAAATATTGTGGTCAATTTTCATTCCCTGCGCGACCAATTTCACCCATTTGCACACTTCACTTCTGCAAACCTGTTGATCACTACCAATTGTTATCTTAAATATTTTGGTCTTCTTAATATGTAATTGCAGTTAATGAGCAAGAACAGAAAATATAAAATTATGAGTAGCTCCACTGTCCACCAAAGCAATCACATCGTGCCCATGAATTTTGCCCACATGTTTCATTGTTCTTCCTCTTGTAAAGTCCACTACTGAATTTATATTCAACTCCGTCATAGTACCTTTGTTTTCCACTTCATTTTCAGCTTCTAACACAACCTCAAAGAATTATTCTGCTTCATCTTCATTTTTGATAGGTGCCTCTAAAACAATTAAGAGGTTAAGCTGCTTATTTTTACAAGGATGATTTGGGCCGAATTTTTTATCACATTTAAAGCATAAACCTATCTCTCTTTTCTATCTCTCTTTTCGAGAAATTTTTGAGTCAGACAACCTTTTGAATTGGCCCTCATGTTTTGGTATAGAAGATACATTGAAGCTATTCGACTTTGCTGCAGTATGCAATTGAGAATCTACATTGCGTCCCACTGCCTTGTCTCTTGGATTACTTGTTTCAAATATATGTTTGTGACTTGAGAAAACTTTAGTTTAAACTCGCCTGCTTTGTTGATTGATATGTCTCTATTTGGTTTAGATTTACACCCTTGAAGTTGGTCCAGAATAAAATTCTGATCGTCCACTTTTTGAGTCGTCTCCATTATCTTATGCAATGTTTGACACGTACAAGCGTTACCTCTGCAATTTCCTCTTTAAGTTCATTAGAAAATACTCTAGAAAACATACCATCAGATGTCTCCCTCATTGATGCTGAAACCCTCTCAAATTCTTCATGAAACACTGCAATAGAGGTGATTTATTTCATCCCCATCAAGACAGCATATTGCTTGCTCTTTTATTTATGATGAAATCGGTTCAACAACTTCCTTTTAGAGTCTTCTCATGAAAGTATCGGTTGCTTGAATTCTAGCAAATAATACAAATTTAAGGCCTTTTGTTTTAAACAAACGCCTGCAGACAATCTTTCCACTTCAAGAATTCATTTACTACAAAGTATCGTTCCACTATGAAATCCATATTACGGAATCGTCTCCTTTGAAAATCGGTAGTTGTAATTTTCGAGATTTCTTTCCGTCTTTTTCTTTAACCAAGTTAAGATTGTTTCCTCCTCCTTGGTTTTCCACTGATCTAGTTTGAGAAAGGGGTGCTTCTGCCATCATAGTTTTCACTTGCGCCTCAATTCTCGCTAGATACTATTTTTGATTTCTTGAGACCCGCCTTCTAACATCATCGCTTACCTAGTCAAACTAGTCTCTACTTGCTCAACCCATCCCTCCATTCTACTCTTTCCCATGCCAAAACGTCACCACTCCAATACCGAAATGATAGATTCTTTTGTAGAAAAATAAAGGATTAAAAGAACAAACACTTATGTATTACACTGATAACACTGAAGATACTCCAACAAACCCAAGAACATCCACTTAAATACTGAAAACTCACTAATTACAGCAGATAAAAACTACTGTCACTAGCAAACTGATAAATTAAACAACAGCGATAGACAATTTAGTGCTACAATATATAACATAGTGAAAACACAGAAATAACTTTCCTAGACATTCGATAAGCTAGACCTCTTCCAAAGGATTTCCCTTTTTCGGTTGCGGATAAAAACACCCAACTCTTTCATGACAGTTTCCTTTTTAATTTATTAATTTTGGCCTCCTAATTTATTGGACTTGCCTTTCTACCCCCTAGAATAAATATTTATAACATGAGGTCCCTCAAAATTCTTTTAATTTTATTAAAATTTGGTCTTTAGTGTTGATCGACCATTAGGTCAAGGTTTGAATTACGTCGGAAATAAAGTGCAAAAAAGAAAAAAAGTCATTGCATCTAAAGAAAATAGAGATTATTACCCCCGCATAACCATTTCTAACTCTTATCCACTTTTTCTAACCGTATTTTTATCTTTTTCTTCTTTTCCTAGCATATTTATCAAATATAATTTGATGATGTAAATATTTAAAAATATAAAACAAATATATGTGCGTATATATGTATATAGAAGTTATATATAAAGAATATCAACCTAATTATATGTCATATTTTAATTATAAATCAAATTTTAAATATGATATTGTGGCTAGATTATGTTAGTGCTAGGTAACTTGTTAATATGGTATATTGAGGGCTATTTATGTGGAAACCCCAAAAAAAGAATAGGGAAATTTTCAGAAATAGGCAGCCCACTACCCAAAATTACAAACAACATGCCATTTTTTTCATGCATAGCACCCATCTCTAAAATTACAAATTTTAGCACTCCTTCAAACAAAAAATACCATAGCTACCAAATCTCCCTCTCCCCTGCCACTGAGCCGCAGGCAGACACCCTCCCCCATCAGTTGTGGCATTACTTTTTTATATTTTACTGAATTTATGTTGTTAATTGCGTCTATATCATTGCTTTGGACAAGTTTATACACACAAATCTCGCCTAAAAAAATAAATTATACATGAATATAAATATAAAAATACGTAGCAATACGAGAAATACAAAAATATACATAAAAAGTAAAAATTCATATAAACATCCTTAATATACAGATTTATTCACTCACATATACATACTTATACAAATTTATACAATTTTATACACGTGTATAAAATTGTATAAACTTGCGATAGGCTGCTATCTCAGGAAAAAGGTGACAAATCGGGTAAGATCCGAAAATATGAGCCATTTTTGATAATTTTCGTCTTTTACTTGTCTTTTAATGTAATTATCCCAAAATAATATATAATTGGAGCTTAGAACTGCATTATATTTTCTAAAACTTCTATTTACTTGGTTTCTTTGAACTTAGAAGACTTGCGACAATTCTCCTAGTATTTCTAGAAAAATGTACAAAGGTAATATAAATAAGGGCTAAGATACTGTTGCAACTAATGGGAACTTTGGAGTAATTAGTAGAGTTGTCTCCGTGCGATCTATATGCCACTAGTTCGAGTCATGGAAACCATCACTAATGCTTGCATCAATGTAGGTTGTTGTCCTTTTTATACGGTTGCAACTAGCACGTCCCAAATTTTCTTTATTCTTTTGATGTTTCCTTTACAGGATTTTCTTTATTAGATTAGCTAAATATGATCAACTTTATTATTTTCAAAATGTTATACCATTTCCGTATTTTTTTTATTCGGTGATTTTCTCCGTTAGCAACTTGAACCCACAATCTTAAGATTGCAGGTGCAAGTTCAAACATATTTCAAATATTATTTATGTGAGTTTAAATATTTTATGCATTTTATTGATATAGCAACACGATCCTAGCACCCAAAAAAGGCCCCATCATCCTACAAACTACTAATTATTTTAACAGCTCAACACTTCAACTGATTTATGAAAGATTGTTACCCTCCAAATTAATTTCTTCTCTTTTTTCTTCTTTTAATTTTTTTTTTTTTTTTTGGGTTCACCCCTCTAACCAATTAAAGGTGGCGCAAAACCAGTTGCACTAGTTTTCCTTCACAATACTTGAGGGTTATAAGAGGTATTACAACTAATGACTTCGAAATTTACGGAGCTTCTATCCATTGGTTGCATTTGTATTTCGCGATCTTAACTTGGTATAACCCAAATCACTCTATCTGCTCTAACGATACGAAATATGTCAAATGGCATATAGTTGATATGAAATATGATGCAAGTACAAGTTGATCAACATGTAAACGAACCTCAGGACTGTAGTTTCACAACATAGAACTTGCTCTTAAAGTTTGTTACAAGATACTGCAGCCATTGACATTTAAGAAAGAAAACCCTTGATCTTCAAACTCTCAACAGAGTCCCTAATTATATGCTCCATGTCAACAAATTGTAGCCCCAAATCTATCAGCTTCTTCGCTCCATCCTTGGCCCTTAATAGTCCAGGTTGAGTGTCTTTTGGTAACCTGATCAGGAGCACAAATCGAGATCAGAAGGAGCACCACAAAACAGAGAGAATAACTAATTTGCAAAAAAGAAACTCAAACTGATCAAGGGTATCTGCAATAGTTTTGAGTCGACAAATGTCAATAATTATAATGTGAGAGAAAAGAAAAGGAACAAAAAGATAAAGTAACTGAAGAAATTAACAGATGGTAATCAAGGACTAAGAGGAACTGACCAGTCTTTTTTACTTCGACAGCCCAAAGTTTGTATTTGAAAAAGTAAACAAAGTACAGTAAAAGCAAGTCATGGGAGATGATTTTCAAACTGTCATCCAAATCAAGTGGCTTCAAGAAGGTGCAGTTTCATTTGAGGGAAATCCCAAATTAACGAGAGTCTGGATGACAAGACATTCTGTACAGTTTTTTTTTTTTTTCCTTTTATAAGTCAAGAAGTTCACCAAGATGGTGTCAACAAAATAGCTCCAAGATGTGCATGCGCCTCAGCTTGAGCTGTACATTGTGTCCACCAAGTTTGACCAACGAACCATCATACAACATGGAATTTTCTTCTTACACCAAAAAAAGTGAAATGAAAAAGGTCTTTTAATGCTTTCTCCATTATTCTCAGTATTGTTTTAATGAATTCTACATCATTCTCAGAATATTCTGAGAAAGATGTAGAAAGCATAAAATTCTCTGAATAGTTAAACACAACTCTATATAGTTTGTAAATTTACTTCAGCATATAGAAAAAACAAACATGTGTAGTAGGAAAGAGCACATTTAGATTCAGAAATATCTTTCGGTTATTAAAGCAAATTAGATCGATCATTTAGAAACAAGAGGCAGTACCTACTGAATGATTTATAGAAATTTATTATTGTGGATTTTGGAGGAGGCCAAGGTGAGGAAGAAGGATAAAGAAGGCCTGGTGATATTAGAAGATTGCACCTCTATGATCACGTGCAATATTCTTTTCTCAATTTCATTAGGAAAGGAGGTGGTATATTAAGAGTATTACCGAGGAATATTATATTCAGGGTAAAGCTCTGCCACCTTAGCCGCAAAGTCACCATAGTGAGAGATGGCTTCAACACACAAGTGCCTTCCTGTTGCTGATTTGTTTTCATAAACAAGAATATGAGCTAATGCCACATCCTTGACATGGACTGATCCCATAAAGAAATCTTCATATGTTTCAGTGCAGCCTGAGCATAAAGAAAAGACAAGGTATGTTCAGAGGGATACCACCAGTAAAAGTTTTTCTTTTTTTAAGTAAGGATACCACCAATAAAGTTTCGTAACTAATACCCAACTAAATTCTTTAAAAAGCCTTACAAAATATTATGCTGAGAAAAAAGCTTCAGCAAAGACCACTAGGTAGCAATGTAACTCAATGACCTGATCTTTTAAAATTACAATTCAAAAAGACCAGAAGAAAAATGGGAGCAACAATCTAACTCATACTAGAGCTCTCCTGGCAGACACAAGGTGCATAGAGGCATGTTAAACATAAGATATAGAACTCATTACCCGACGTTACCTTGAAGAAGACGAAGAATCATGAGCATGCTGGCATTAAGGGTTGGTGGGAGGATAGGACCCATTACAGTTCCAGGATTCACCACAACAACATCCAAATCTTTTTCCTTGGCAAATTCCCAAGCAGCTTTTTCAGCAAGTGTTTTTGACAAGGGATACCACACCTAACCCATAATAAGATTGCATCAATGCCATTTATGGAACCAAAGCACATCACATTAAGAGATAATGTATTATGTGAAATTTAAATGTACAAGAAAGGTACTCGCAGGGATCTAACCTGAAGGTGTACAAGGTTGCTTTTCTCGTCTTTCATGCCTTTCAATCTATTGGTCTACTTCATTAGTTTTATAGGTGAGTTAACGAAATAAAGTGTTTCGGAAGGTTAAACAAAATATCTTCTTTTTATGAAGCTAATAGTTCATCTTCATTGGTTTGATGAGAAAATCCTACATGCATAAACCAGGAGTAGAGAATTTTAAACAAAAACATGATTCTCCATTAAGAGCATCCTGTCATAGACTCTTTGAATTACATGTGTTTGGACATTAAAAAAAATAATAGGATTTTCTTTTTCTTTTAAAATTGGCTGTTTGGTCATAAAGTGCAACCCGTTTTTAACTACAACTTGAAGTAGCAATTTTTTCAGTTTGAAAAAGTGGAGAAAACCAGCATTTCACTAAAAAAAATTCTACTCACAAACTTCAACTTTTTTATCAAGTGAAAGATGTCTTCAACTTCAAATACTTTTTTTCCAATTCTCAATAAAATTCATGTTCAAACACCTATATATATGTGCTCCAAAAGTGTAATGAACCATAAAGTTCCAATAAATTTTACAAGGTTATTTTCACTCTTCAATAGTACTTCAGTCCTCCATATTATCCTATGAGCGACAAAGTAGCCATATCCATACTCTTTTTCTCCTCTCTTCTTCCTAAACTTCCACTCTTGCATCACATCTTTGACAGTTCATTGACATCATCCATTCAACTCCGAAAATATCACATTGTCCACCATCTATATGCAATAGGGCATGTTTACACTCCGTTCCTCTTCCTAGCATCACATTTTAAACGGTTCATGACATTATCCAATCAACTGCAAAAATATTATACACTGTACAGCATACTTTAACAGTAACTGTAGTATTCTTGAATCAACCTAACTTCTCTAATTTGAACTCTCATTAGACTATTCACTCAAGTACAACTAAATATACACAACCTGATTAAAGATTATGCAATTTCACAATACATGGATAAAGATGCCGAGTATAAATAATGGATGCATTCATAAAAGAAACTATGAAACTCAAATCTCAAAGTAAAAATTTTAGTTATAAATAAAAAGTTACTTGTGAGTTAGTCGGTCCGACCCCAGTTGACCCAGAAGTCCAAAACTAAAGAGAACATGGGTCTATTTCTCTACCCAACTATACTTATTTATCAGGCTTTTTGTCAGCAACAAGATTAGAACAACTGAAGAAAAACATGGAAAACTACTTTCTTCATTACAAATCACTTAATCAATCAACTATATGTCATATCATTGGGGGGGGAAAAGACACTACAACAGTATAACTCATCCCAAACTAAATAAGGTATTTAGGTCCATCTCACTCCAATATATATAAACCTAAAAGAGATAGAAGAATTTGTGATGAAGATGGATGAGTAATGGAGTTGATCTTCCATCTTTTTTCCTTCCTCAATTTGTGTTGATTCTCCTTGGCCCTTCTCTTTTTAACTTGTTCTCCTCTTGCTTCTAGTCTCCAAAAAAGTGAACCTACCTTTGAGGCATCCTTCCTACTTTTAAATTTTACCATCTGTGACCATTTTCGAGTTGAAGACGGTTTACAACTTCTAAAGTTCGTGCAGCGGCACTCTTACACACTAGCACCTTCATTATTTAACATCAGGAGCCTTAGTGTACACACAAGAGACAAAAATGCACTTTTAATTAATGCTAAGGTGCAAATATATGATGACACGACACTAGACTTGTTTCACCATGTTCATCTTTTGCATTGGTCATAGTACTGCGATATGGGTGTTCATACTTCAAATAGTTTCATAAATCTTCAACTCCATTACGAGGGCTTAAATTATTTCTTTACTTGGAAAAGAGCATCAAATCAACTAAGAACGGCTTGAATATATTTTGGACTTAGTAAATCTCAAAGTAAAACCTTCAAATAGTTGATGTTAAATTGACCTATAATTGGTCTGCTCTAGTCCAAGCCTGCAGTCTTCCATTTTATTTCTCTCATAATTCCAATATTCAGGATGTTTGTTCGTGCGATTGTGCTTCATACTGTAGTCCAGTGGGTGCCTTAGAATGTTTGACCGTGACTTGCCAGGCATTGCTTTTGTGGTGAATACAACTAGTCAACATGTGCATACTCCTACTTCTCAATTTGTTGGTATAAAACACATCTTGCATTATATTGCTAGTAAGCTTAACTTTGCGCTAGTTTTTGAAGTCATTATCTACTCTTTCCTCACTACTCTTTTACATGCTGCTAATAGGAAAGGCTATCCTGATGCTAGTAGGTGTACCACCAACTTGGCTTTCTTTGATCAAGAATCTTTTTTCTTTTCTTTTAAGAAGCAACATATTCAGTATCTCTCCATACCTAGGGGAAACTCGAGTTTGGAACACAGAGATGATCAAGTGTTTGACGTACACGAGGTAGCTGAAATTTTCTTTTAATGTGGTAGGATTTAGGCCCCAGGTTGTAGAAAGAGAAACAGCTAAGCTTTTCAACACATAGGAACTCCATTCTATCCAAAACTATGTTCAAATCACATACTACTTTGATAACGAAGATAGGGTAAAGGTATATACCCCTTTGCGTTTGCAGTATTGAGTGTCGGTCCAGCAATCCTCGTTCTTAACACGGTCAGGTGGCCAAGTAGGACTTGGAATGATGGCGGATATAGATGAAGTGACGACGACACGCTTAACCCCAAGCTCCTTTGATGCTGTAAGTACATTTATAGTGCCTTTGATTGCTGGAGAGAGAAGCTGATTCTATAACCCACATATATGCGAATACATAAGAGAGTAGTAAATTAGTAGGAATAGTAGAAGACAAAAGAGGATATAAAGCCTTTGTTTGTTACCTCAGGATCTTTAACCTCATCAACAATGCAAGGGGAAGCAAGGTGGAATACGCCAAGGGCACCAGTAATTGGAGGGACAATTGAATCATAGTTGAGTAAATCAATTTGGAATAGACGCAGACGCCATTCTGCCCCTTCTAAATCAACTAAATGTTTCGTCTCTTTCTCGTCATCTAAACAGAATAATAAAATAATCACAAAAATGTAGAAAATAATTTTAAAAGAAAAAAAAGAAAAGGAAAAGAGTGACTGACTGAGATCTTTGACGGTGGCATGAACAGTGTAGCCACGCTCAAGTAGGAGACGGACCAGCCATGAACCAATATAGCCGCTCCCTCCAGTCACACACACTACTTCACCCATTTCTCAATTCACTAATTTCTAATCAAAGAGGGGAAACGAGCGTGTGCCTTCAGGGTTGACATGCCTGCTTGCCCTGTTGGGGTCATTACAGTCATTTGGAATCATTTGATTTATTTTTCATTGCCTCGAAACAGGTAGTTTCCACTGGATTGACCAAATTGGTCTTGCTTAACCTTTTTTTTTTTTGGTCATACTACTATATTTAACAGGTTGACAATTTAAACATATTATATGTAAAATTTAAAACCACAAATTCAACGGATAATTTTAAAATTATAAAAAATTAAAAAAAAACTTACTTCCTATGTCCCAATTTATGTATCACACTTTCCTTTTTGGTCTGTCCCAAAAAGAATGTTATATTTCCTAATTTGTCAACTATTTAATGCACTATCTCTATTTTACCCTTATTGGGCCCTACTTACTTTAAAAGCCACCAACAACTTTTTGATTACTCCAATCTTCTCTCTTACTTTTTCAAGGTTAAATTTGAACATTTATAAAGTCAACTTCTATTTCTCAAATTCTGTGCCAAGTCAAACACCGCCACATAAATTGGGACGGAGGGAGTACTATATTTTTTAAATTTCGTGCCCAGTCGAACTAAGACATTCAATTAGGGACGGAGGGACCCGTGGGGCCCCAACCACCTTTTCTTCTACTCATCCACTTGTTACTTCCTAGAACCGACACGATAAGCATTGGACACGTAAAGCGTAAGAAGGAACACTGTTGTTCCAATTACACAACCGGTAAATAGTACTCCCTCCGTCCTAATTTATGTGGCGGTATTTGACTTGACACGGAGTTTAAAAAATAGAAGTTGATTTTGTAAATATTCAAATTTATCCTTGAAAAAGTAAGAGAGAGAAGATTGTAGTAATCAAAAAGTTGTTTGTGGCTTTTAAAGTAAGTAGGACCCAATAAGGGTAAAACAGAGATAGTGCATTAAATAGTTGACAAATAAGGAAGTATGACATTCTTTTTGGGACAGACCAAAAAGGAAATTGTGACACATAAATTGGGACAGAGGGAGTAGCAAGCACAACCACAGGACAATTTTGACCCGATTATTTTTTACATTTTATTAAAATGTAGTGAGATATGTAGAATAGAACTAATGGAATTTGGAAAGGACACAATTAAATTGACGGTGATCTATGAAGAGATGAGGATAGAGTGTTTGTAGTTTAAAGTTGGAACAAGATTTAATACTTTATATACAAGGTTGAAAGAAGAATGTAGAAGTGAATGTACCCGAAAAAGCCTCTTGAGCATAAGAAAATCGTAGTTTATCGGTTTCTTTGTCTTTCGAATTAATAAGATAAATAAACAAAGAGTTGCGAAATTAATATTTCAAGTGTTCTTATTGTTCTTTATTTGCAGTTTAGTCCTTGACTAGACAAATCACTCTGCAAGTGCCAAGAAAGCAAAAATGAGATGATAATTCAAAAAGAAAACATAATTGAGGGTCATGGACCTCTATTTGATTGATAGAGGAGAGGTTCTTAACTAATTCTCTCTGATGTAACCATTAAAGACATCCAAACTTTGGATCAAATAATTTTCTTTTAACAATTAAGACACCAAATAATGTTTTAATTGGATGACTTTGCTGCTAAGGATGAAGTTGTTCCATGAATTGTTAGTAACTACTAGAAATTTATTTAGTTGAGAATATCAATTATGATAGAGGATTGACTTTCTCAGTTAACAACAAATTACTCTAAATGCAATGGAATATAAGGCAGATTTGCATAGCAGAAACTACAAGTTATCATTCCATGAAGCTCTCTGGATAATTTACACTTGCAGTACATCAAGAAACTCAAGTGGGAAACTATGTAAATGAAAAGAGTATAAAAGGGAAGCAGAAAAGGTTGAAGAGATGTATGTTGTACATTGAGAGATATTCTGAGTTATAGCCTATTAGTCAGTGTATTTGTGTTTCAAGTCACTCCCATCCCATCAACTTCTTCCTCACACAATCTTTGATTTTGTAACTTGGCAATGACAATACATCCCATTCATCTAGCAGGATCCTATACACTTCCCATTCCCGATCATGTATCCGATGTCTCCCAATCTCCACCTGAGAAGAGGACACAGTAAAGAAACGAAGTTATGTAATTTTAATCATGAAAAGAGGACCTTTATTTTGTTCTCTATGTAGCCCAGTGGACTAAATTTCACCTTTAAACTGTTTAAAGTAGTTGCATGATTCTTTCTACAGACAAATTTAGCCCATTGGACTAATTGGGACAGAATTTAGAGAGTAGAAGAGAGGCATTTGTGCAAATGCGCCGACCTTCAAGCACCAAGAAAGATGGCAAAATAAGAACCAGATAAGTTACCGAAAAGATTCTTATGTGTAGAATCTTCAGAGCAAGTGTAATATCATGGAACACAAGAGGGCGTCCTCCACCGGACAATTGTACAGGGTTGGCTACTAGCAACTCAGTATCAGGGCCTCGGCTCACAACATCCACTCTGAGTGGGCTGGCGAGCTCCATTCTCAGTCTAGAGCAAAGAGCATTTTGCTTGTGAGGGTCTACTATCTTTTTCCCATCAGCTTGCATTAGAAATAAGTCGAGCTCACAAGTTCCTTTTGGTTTTGCAAAAAATCGCCCATAAGAAATCTGTTAGGTATAAAATTTTCATCTATGAATGTGATTGTAATCAAAGATAACATGCTTAGTGACATACATGTATGACTGCAACTTGTAAATGTCAACAGTGTTGGAATTGCCTCCAACGTGATTCGTCCACTATGCAGTCAAGAAGCATTCTCTTTGTATCATTAATAGTTCAAGTATGTGTGATGGACTCAAAAAATGGGAAAAATAAGGTGAGAGAATTTTTCATTCATCAAACAAACTAGCTATCAACTGGCAACATTAGGCACTAAGGCTCAGGTTACTGTCTTCTGTATGCATATACAAAATTAATCCTTGTTTTCATTTGCACAAATCAGTCTTAAGGAATAAGGCACACAAAAAAGTTCGTAGATTGATTTTTTTTACAAGAACATGTACCTGGATATTAGAGTCT
This sequence comes from Petunia x hybrida, assembly GCA_037355625.1. Classification (NCBI taxonomy): domain Eukaryota; kingdom Viridiplantae; phylum Streptophyta; class Magnoliopsida; order Solanales; family Solanaceae; genus Petunia; species Petunia x hybrida. The sequence continues at coordinate 1,034,501 of JBBBVM010000662.1, read as the reverse complement.
TTTAGAGTACGCATGATGTCATATATGAGACCTTTGTGATCTTGGCAGCGAATTTGAATTAGTGTGTGGGAGGGGCTGAGGGTGTTGTCCACCAGTAATGAAACAGAATCAGCAGGAAGAACGCCACTAGAGTTTCTATCCGGCATCTCTAAACTGAGCATGTCTTCTGTGAATGAAGATGGAAGTAATGACTCTAAACGCGCTGTAACTTCAGAACCAGCTAGGTCAATCTCGCAACTCATCATAGCAGCCCCAAGAACAGCTCTCAAATGATTGATTGTTTCTTCCTGTCGCTCCTTAGTGTGAAGCAGTCCCCTGATTCATGAAACATGAATTTCTTTTTAAACACATAGATAGCTCTCATCCAATTCCAGAGCATAAAACGACTCATGCAAGCAATTAACAATTGAAAAACACGTCTTTGCACACTTATAGATCCACTTAATACTATTGTAAGGATATATATCAACCATTAACATCAAGATGAATTTCTAAAAGTTAAAAGATAAGATGTTGAGTCCTAATGAGGAAAACTTCTTCTACAACAAATTTTTTAACTATCTACATATTTATTTTTAATCTCATATAATGATAACTTGGTCAATAGAATTTAGAACTGCTGCATTCATATTTAGTAATTTATATATACAGACACACACACTCACTCACATATATATGTAGAACAGTAAGTCGCACAGATGTTGAAAGCAGGAGCCTCATTTACAACAGATAAACAAGTTGGTTGATATAAGTCCTAATGTCTACGCCATATGCCACGTACAAATATTTCTCGTTAACAAAAGTTAGGGAGCGGTAAGACAATTTGTATCTTATATACTTATATTCATAATAAAACAAGGTTAAGGTTGAACTAGCATATCGTTGATACAAATTTTACAACTTAAAAAATGGTCACAAGCATTCTTTTTGTTGGATAAATAGCAGGCATTTGGATGTTCCCAAAACCAAACTTCTAGTTTGATAGAAACCGTAAGAATCAGGGAAGCAGTCTATGAGACAAATGCTAAAGTCCAGGCAGAAGATTATATTAAATACATGCCAGCAGTGAAAGCAACAAACCTTGAATCAATGACAAAAAAGAGGTCCATCACTTTCCCATCTGGTGTAGTGGTTACTTTGACTCTTCGAATGGTAAGCTCTAACTCATAAAGACCCTTGGTAACATCTAAAGGAAAGGTCCAAAGAATTTTGTAACCAACTAGAAAGCAGAAAATTCCATCTACTGGAGATTGAGAATGAAACATAACAAAAGCATATCAACAAAGGATAACAACAGTTAGATTGAAGGCCATCACTGAAATAAGCACCAAACCATTACTTACAGTTAGAGTATCGTCAAAACCCTTTTAGTTTCATACTCGATCAAACATATACAATGTCTGGTCAAACAATATCTAGGAATATTGTAAACAGAAAAGAAGGAATGAATATGTGAAAAATAAGCTATTCAGCTGCAATGGCTAGATGATAATAGCTTAAAAGAGTGATTTCATATTCCAGCAGATCATGTCTATAAAAACTAATAGTAATAATAAATTTTACCATGCAAGAGGCCCTTGCGGTCATAGGAGCACCAGAACTTCAATAAAAAGACGTATGGCGGTTTTGGATCCTGAAACTCTGGTCTATAATAGTAAATTTCTGAGGCTGCTGGCGTACATGATGGACACACTTCCAAAAGTCGCTGCTTCAAAAGATTCCACCTAGTTGTTGGCTTCCCAACAACCCAAAAAACCAAGTAACACCACTTACCATCAGTTGAAACATCTGATTGACATGAAATCAAGCATACGGCATTAGAACGATTTTCACATTCCTTTTCCTATAAATCCTAGTTTTGGACTGAAGAAAGAAACAAACATATAGACTACATATAATAAATATTATCCACCCATGGACTCAATAAGAATAGAATGGTAGCATAACATGAATTTGACTGAAGCAAATTAAAGTAATCAAGCAAGCCCCATATTTAGTTAAGACCAGAATCTTCAAACAGTCCATGATTAAGCGAAGTCCCTCTTTAAATAACTGAGAAATCCCCGAGCACGGTTTAGAAATCGATGAATAATGGGCTAGCACCTCTACCCTTATCCACTTAAATACTGGTCTTTTGTCCGTGGCAGGATTCATGATTAAGCCAAGACCTTCATCATCTAATTACACTCAATGAATATAACAATGAAGATTAAGAGGGCAAGACACAGTCATGATAAACCAATCTCATGAAACAAGGTACTGGAAATTCAAGACACAATTTATTTTTGCTAAAAGGAGCAAAATTTGCAATATCCCCCTCTAATATTTGCATCAGGATAGACTCCCTACAATTCACCCCTTTTCGGTGCGGCCCTTCCCCGACCGAATATGATTGCAGGATGCTTCATACACCGAGCTGCCTTTTTTAAAGGAGCAAAAATTTGCAATACACCCCTCTGATATTTGCATCAGGGTAAGCTGCCTAAAATACACCTTTCTGGGTTGCGGCCCTTACACAGACCCTGCGTGATTGTGGGATGCTTCATGCATTGGGCTGACTCCTTTAAAGGAGCAAAATTAACACTGACCCTTCATTTCTTATCCTAAAATAAACACTAAGAAATCAAATCCCCCCACCCCCCCCCCCCCCCCGCAACAGTAAACAAGTTAAATTAAAAGAATATGAGAAAAATTGAATCTTGCATACCTCCTCTAGCAATGCTAAGGCCAAACAACAAGATGATTCTACAAAGATCACAGCCAAGGCCAGTTTTATCTGGACAATTTACAGTGATCATGGTATGATCCCTTGAACCGTCTGCTGCTTCTTTTATCAACACTGCATCATCATATATTATTCCCATTTAGATCACAAGCTTAAATACTCTCCCTTTATACTATACTATATTGTATCTTGCTCTTTCTTGCAATGAAAATGAAACAGAAACAGTGTCATAACACAATACAAGTGGAACAAGAGTGTGAAAAAAACATAAAGGATAAAGGGTATATATTTTCTTGGAGTTTATATAAGGTGTGACTGAGAAAAAAAAACAAGAAGCTTGGAGATTCAGTCAAAGTGAGATGAGATTCGAACACTTAACTGTCTTGTTCTTTTAACCCCAACCCCCCCCCCCCCCCCCACCACCCCCAATTCTTTTCAGGCACATGTTTCGTTCAAATCGACTAATGGATTTGACTATAAATTTGGTGTCTGCATGGTTCATGTTTTTTCCATTCATAACAAACATTGATTGGAGTAATAAAAATAATTTAACTAAAATTTGTGATTAAATAATCCAATAACTAACTTAATGTGCATTGCTCTTTTATACATTTATAATAGCCTTCTTATACTCCTTATATTTCAGTTTATGTGTCACACTTACTATTTGTGGAATCTACGAGGTTGTTTGATCACATTTTTTTTTATATATTTTATAAATATTTTGAATTATAAATTGATGTGACTTAAAATACTTTTTTTGTAGTTCTTAAATATAAAAAAAAATCAAGAATTTCAAATATTTATGTCTAAATTTATGGTTAATTAAAAATTTTGACTTTCGTACTCTGAATTGTGTCAAATAAATGTGGCTAAGCGATAGCTGCTAACACGTTTGTAGGTAGTACCAAATTCTTCTTGATGCAAGTAGCATGACGTATATTTATTCAGATTTCTAACGTAGGCACAAGCAAATTGTAGTTTAACCGTTTTTTTCCTAAGGAATTTGGCAGTGCCATGATTTCACATTAACATTTTCATTACTTTATACGTCTTTAGTGTTGGAAGACTCTTGTTGTTGGGCACGCATATGGTAGCACCAAAATCATACCTAGATTTCGAAGATATCGTCATGTTACACTCAATTATCATAATTCCATTCAAAGCATAAACCACAACGTTGATATTACAAGAATAAGCTTGTTGTTCAACATTATTCGTCATTTTTTGTCCAGCATTTCCTTCATTCTAACTCTTGAGAAATATACATTCTTCCTAAAAATACGTTCTTTTTTTTTTCGCAAGAAAAACAATTTTTTGTTATTGTTGGAAGTACTTTTTTTTTTGGGACAAATCAAACATTCTCTTATTTCTAAAGTTTGCTTTTATATTTTTCATAGTTAGCCATACTGTAATTCTCAACAAAATGTATCTTTGAATCAGTTTCTAAAGTATGTTTATTCTTGTGTTTCCGTATTTTTTCCTAAATTCTAATATGCTTTGTCAACTGCTTTACATAAAATTTTTAAAAGAATATAATTTCTTCAGATAATCATTCCCTATGGCTGATAGTTTTGTAAGTACAACTCCAGTCAAATCTCGCTATAGTGACAGCGTTTATCTGGAACTTTCATGGCCGCTATAGCGAGGTGTTGTTATATATATATATATACTGCGTTTGACGTTTGCATCTCATTTAGCTGTTATAACCGAAAAATACGCAAAAATATTTGTCATTTTTAAAACCTCAATAGATTTTCATCTTTCATTAGTTAAAAAATATAACGGTTAATACATTATTAATAAATCCATAACTAGTTGTACCGTATCGACAAACTATAAAAATTTAAGGAACATATGCATTAAAATTAATTGAAAATTTAAATAAATCATGTTAACGCTATTTCTCGCTTTTAAAAGACTTTTGAGCAGCTTATGCTTGTTTAGCCGCATCCATCACTTATTTTTCTTGCTAAGGACGTCTCCGACAACTTGACGACTACCAATCAAAAATTTTTACTTCAATTGTTCATGTGTGTCTTTTGGATTGTCTTTCTTTGTATTGGCATATCGTTGTCTTTGTTTCTAGAGAAGTAGCTTGACGTTTAGATCCCATATTACACATAAATAAAGAATATGTGATTGAACAATATTATTTTAAAGTTAATAAGTCCAAGAAGAACTCATACTATGGTAGTTAATATTTATGGCTCCTATTATAAGAATTGAATGATTAATTACAAATTACCAAGAAATTATCTAATTTAACGAAAAAAAAACAAAAAAGTACAAATGTAAAAAAGGAAGAAAAGAAAACAGAGTGCAAAAAAGGTAGAAACATGATCTCTTATGTAAAAAAGAAAAAATACCAAAGTTATTCCATTGTCAAACTATACATACTTGATACAATTTCTTTAAAATTATTTTTAGAGATAATAGTCAAAAACCCTCCTAAACTATCACTTTTTTGTTAGTTTCATACTTAAACTATGGATTGGTCACGCTACCCCCTGAACTATCAATTTTCATATTCAAAACCCCCTGCAGTGCCAAGTGGCATGGAAGGTGACTTCACTCTCTTTGTAAAGCATCCATACAATTAATTTTTTTAAAGTAGTTGTTCTTATTTCTTATTTGATTTTTTAAAATTATTAATTTTTTCTTTTAATTTTCCGTGAAAATAAAAAATCTTTACCTTACTTGAAAACCCATATTTCTAAAATAATAAATATTAACCAACAATAGTAAATTTAATTATTATATTGAACTGAATTTACTCAACTATAATAAACTCAATTGAGAACTTGCGCATTAAAATATTAAAATGATACTGTGCATGTTAAGAGTTATGTCTTTTTAATTAAAATGACCATTATTGACAATGGTTGTAAATTACAACAGAATATATCACATTTGATTAAATCATTTTTAGTACTCTTATTATTCTAAGGTTAATGGGTCTCAATTAGTTTATTGTTATTGGCAAAAAAAAAAAAAAAGAGTTATGAAGAAGAAAATAATTAATTAGAAAAGAAGAAAGGAAAAAGACAAAAATAATAATAAATAAGTAAAAAGATATTTAAATTTTAGAAATTTGAAAGGAAATGCCACATGAATGCTTTTTATTAGTCTACTTTATTTTTCCACACACAACAAAGAGAGTGAGTCACTCTCCATGCCACTTGGCACTGCAATAGTCCGGGGGGGGGGGGGGGGGGGGGGAGGTAGCATGACCAACCCATAGTTTAAGTATGAAACTAACAAAAAAGTGATAGTTTAGAGGGGTTTTTGACTATTATCTCTTATTTTTATGGTATGAATGTGAAAAAAAAAATATATAGTACAAATGATTGTCTTAAATATTTTATATTTTATTTTATACATAATGTATCTCTTATAAAATATAATTACGTAATATTTGAGTATGGATGTTATAGAGAGGTAATTTTACAATGAGCGTTCCGCTATAGTGAATGCCATTACCGTTATAGGCAGAATGCTGTTATAGAGAGTTAAAATATAACATGAAAAATCAGTTGTGGAAAAAATTAGGATGTTATACTGAAATACTGTTATAACGAGGAGGCGTTATAACGAGGTTTGACTGTACTATGTGAAGAGATTTTGCAACACCAACTTTTAAATCCTCGAGTCTACTGAACGAGACAACTAATTCATCGACATGTTCCATAACAAATTTCTCGATCATCTATCCTTAGAAATTAAAAACAAAAAATCATGCCAAGATATCTGTTTGTTCCTTCACACTAATATTCATTTTTCAAGGCTTTCTATATTTTATTTCTTGTGCTGATTTAATAGGACAAAACACATCATATAAATGTTCAAATAATAAATGTAAGATGAAACATCTACGATGCACCTCGTCATCTTCACGTTTTTTGCGTGATCCATTGATCTTTAATTCCTACTGATTTTATATATTGTAGGTTTAACTACAAGGCCCCGTGCCCATATTTGATTATATACTCAAATTTGGATATTCTACCAAAACTTTCCTTAATTCAAACGAAGTATGACAAGAAAAAGGCTTGGAAAGTTACACTCTAAGAGCCTCTTTGAGATTGCTGCAGAAAACTGCTTATTTTGAAAAGTACTTTTGAGAGTACTTTTGGATGATAAGTAGTTTGTGTTTGGACAACTCATAAGAGAAGTACTTTTGATAAATAATTTGTGTTTGTCTAATCTTTACGAAAAGCACTTTTGAGTATCAAACTACCAAAAGGATATACAAGTTCATTTTACATTTGGATTATTAGAAATGAAAAAATAATATTAAATATTTAGCATAAAAGACTTTAATAAAAAATGTAGTTAAAATATAAAATGTAAAGTAAAAGTAGAAGCTTCTGTATTTTCACGATCATAACAAAATTCGAAGTCGGCAAGATTAACCATCACTTATATTTTCAGTAAAAGATCAATCAAATACTATCTTAAAATTATATTTGAAGCAAATTAAAAAGATTACATACTTTAAGGAATTGTTAACTGATCAAGGAATTTGTTATTGTAGTTGTAGTTTTGGCAGAGAAAAAAATATTATACAGGGTTGCGAGAAATACCTAGAAATAAAAATTAGTCCTATAGAAAGAGGATTTGTAAAAATATGTAGATAGAAAAAAGATAAAAAAGAGAAATATAATTTTATTCTGAGATAGATGTGGTTAATTAATAAGGGATAATTTGGTAAATAAGAATTTTTCGTAAGGATATTTTGGTCTTGAAAAAATTAATAAACTGCTTCTGCTTCCTGGGAGAAGCTATAAATATCTGCTTCTCCCAAAAGCAGAAAAACTGCTTCTGCTAAAAGTACTTTTTTTTTTCTTTTACCAAACACCACAAAAATCCAAAAAAAGTATTTTTTTTGAAAAAAAAAAGTATTTTTGGCTTTGGAGAAGCAATCTCAAACAGGCTATAAGACACTTTAAGATAGTATATTTACAATAATAGAAGTGTTATCTTTATTATAAAAAACCCACTTTCTTTTACATAAATATCAGATTTATACTAATTAACTAGCAACCCATCATTTAATTGAATCCACTAATTATGGGATTTACTTTTATCACCAATATTTTTTTCTCTCTCTTGTATATACCTAAAAAAAATGGTAACGGATCATTTCTTATCAAAAGACTTCATTCTAAAACAATTAGCAATCAAAACTAAATTATCATTATCTCTAACTAGTATAGCTCCCATGCTCGCGCGGTCATTATGAAAGCCAACTAATAGAAATTATATATATAATTAAAAATTATGTAATGTAATCACGATTGAACTTTAAAATTCTAACTATTCACACGCCTACTGAGTGTTCAATTGTTCAATTTCTCAAATCTATAATCTATTTCTTAAAGTTGTAAGATATATTAACTTATCACTATATCCTTCACTAATTTTTTATTTTGATCCTTTAAGAATGCACTTATTTTTTCTCTTTTCTTTAAATTTCTTTTTCTCTTATTCTACTACAAAATTATTTTTAAACTTCTATTAGAATTACTTGAAACTTTTTTGTTGCTTAAACTTATGACTAATATTGTATAATATTATTGCAGTATTTATTTAGTTTTATAATTATTTCAATGTTCAAATAGCCCTCACATAGTCTCTATTTTACTCTTTATAATTATACATATTTTTAATGAAAGATAGTGAAGAAATATTCTCTTTACATTAATCTTCACGGGATAATCACAAGGATTGTATGAAATCAACATCCATCAAAAACTTCAAAAACAAAATACACACACACAAAATGGTGATTTTACGTGATAGAAAACATAATGTATATCCCGTGTATGCAGCGATATGAACAAAGATAAATACGATCTTACAATCATAACACTCGACAGTAGGATGTAGGAAGGACAACAAAACACTATAATAATTTTAATCTTCTTTTCTCCTTATTCTATAAACAATCCCAGAAAATTGTTTATAAAAATTAACCAAATTTTGTAGATGATAACTAATAGTGTAAATTTAACAAAATATCCATTAAACGTTCATGAAGTTCTCCAATTATATCAATACATTAATTAGACAAAAAATGAAATTTAAAACAACCAAACTCATCAATGTTACTATAGCATTGTCAAAACATGACATTTGAAGTCGACATCATCACGTGGATATTGGAATTTTCCTCTTGTTTCTTCGACAAATAGATAGACTTACATTAGAAAAAAATTAAAATTCTAACTATCATAACAATCTCAATTCAATTTACAGTAAAAAAAAAAATACAAATTATCTAGTCTTTATATATTCACCTTTGTGCATTGAAAATTGATTCCTTGTTCCTCGTTGCCCAATCCTTTCCCATGTCTTACTTGATGTTCCCTCTGGTACTCTTTGCTGAATCAGACATTTTGTTCCTTATATGATATTTTCAACATAAAACATATATGAAAACAAAATTTAAAACATATAAAAGTTGATAATAATGACATTAAATAATGAATCTACCTATTATGAAAGATATATGCAGGGTCACAATTTATAAATATTCTATATAACTACAACCTAATAATAAAAAGATTTGTCATAAAGCATAATATTTTTATCGATGAAAAAAAAATATGGACCTTCGCCATGAAGAACAAACTCTATGTTATCAACAGTGTTTACTTTGATTCTTCAGTGATATCCTGGCCAAGCTCTCAACCTGCACATAATTTATTGTTAGAACATGACAAAAGCTAGATTATAGAGCTAATGATCAAGCAAAGAGAGAGAGAAGAAGAAGAAGAAAGCTTGTGTAAAATTATGCATGTGTAATGTGTATATATAAGAATTTAAGAGATAGAAACTTCATCCTATCTCAATCTCATTTAAATTCAAATTTGAAATCATACCAATTTGTTAGAATTTAAACCATTTATAGCTAAAAGGATAGAATTTACAAATTGTATTAATCCTTATCGTACAATGCATAGATATAGACGATAGATTACATTGATGATATTATCAGGATGAAATCAAATTCAAGTTGTTTCTTATCACCTCATGTTTTTTCTAATAAGATCTAGGATATATATAAATTCAAATAAAGATAAGATATCAATTCAAATACTAAGTAGCATCATTATTTATTTTTTGAAAACAAATCTTAATAATCATCTTAAATATGTAGAACACGTACTTATCTTTAGGTTCAAATTTGAAAGATAGCTAAACTCAATCCATGAACTTTATCGTTTTCAATTTAAAAATAAAAACTAACAACATTTAAAAGTAAAACTTCATCTTTCATTTAAACAAAAACAATTATCTTTAGTTTGAATTTGAGTTAATGTCATTACAAAAGTTGTCCTAGGTCCTATCCTAAATTTTATCCTTAGTGTTATTTATTTTTAATAATATATAGATAGAAGATAGAATAGATATAGATATAGAATGTAGATATAGATAGATAATTTCCTTTTCAATTTGAACTCTTAGAAAAAAAAAGTATTTACAGACTTTTAATACAAAAAAGGATAAAGCTGGTTTACTTTCAACATCATAGTTTATCTTCATTTAAAATTTAAAATTTTTGTTTTTTCAATAAAAATTTATATTTCAATTTCACTTTAAATTTAAGTCAATGGACAATATTTTGTCCTAATTTTTTTCTAACTACTTTTCTAACTATTATAACTACTATCCTCCTTTTTATATATATATATATATATATATATATATATATATATATATATATATATATATATATATATATATATATATATATATTTTCTTTAGTTATTTGTTATTCTCTATCCATAAACCCAATATCTATCTCAAACCCAGTAACATTGCGTAAGTTTCTTGCTTACTCTTATTAATTATTTTTAAGTTGTCTTTGTCGTCATTCTACTGCTTTTTGTGATATATTTATTTTATATAATTAGCAATAAAACTAAATTGTCAATCTTACTAATAAAAACAAATTTATAGTACACCATTATTAAATTGTGTATATGAATATGCCCATAAGTAAGCAAAAACAATTTTACAAAATATCAATTGTATACCATGTATATAATTCATGTATATGAATACGCACATAAATACACAAAAACAACTATACATTATACCACTTTTATACCATTAGGGTTGGCTCCTCGCAGTTCTCCCTTTAACATCAACGGTAGATAGGAACCGAACTGTCTCACGACGTTCTAAACCTAACTCACGTACCACTTGAATCGGCGAACAACCAAACCCTTGGACCTTCTTCATGTATATAATTCGTGTATATGAATACGCACATAAATACACCAAAACAATTATATAAAATACCGCTTGTATACCATATATAATTCGTGTATATGAATACGCACATAATTAAGCAAAGAAAACTATAAAAGTGGATACATGGTATATATATGTGGTATATTAAACATGTAGATTATATATATATATATATATATACACACACACACACGCATGGTATAATTGTTTTGTTTATATATATACACACACTAACATTGTAACTTTCTATACCCTGTGTATTTGTAGTATAATTCATCATTGAACACGCATAACTTAACAATACATTTTTATTGTATATACACAATATTAAGACATACATTTACGAACACAACAAAAAGTTATATACCATATTTATTCCTAATAGAATAGTTTTTTATTCAGTCTTTTGTTATAGGAATGTCAATTTTTTTGTGAAAGGAAAGAGATCTTTGCAAGAGTATATTTGAAAGTGCAGCTTTCAAGTGTTTAAAGATATCTAGTATACGCCAAAATTTTCGGAATCCCACATGATATGCACGATTTCTTTTTTATGGTGTATAGCTTACTTTTTTTGCTAAATTCACGGAGTAACTTTCTGCTATATTAGAAATTTTTAATATGCTATTCTTTTGGGAAGTCAAAAGGGTGCTAGGATTTTGTAATTAAATTTGATAACCTAGCTATTTATGTAAAATCCCCAAGTAAAAACTTCTACTCTCCTGTATTCTACAAAATTGGGACAAACCTTCCCTTCTCAAATATTAACTGCATCAAACACTAACTGACAGTACTATAAATTTAAGAAGAAAGTAAGATCTTCTAGAAATTTTTGTGTACCTAAAAACATTTCTAAAGAAGCTAAGTATAAATAAGCTTCTCATAAGCATTTGTAGCCAAGCCAAATTAAGAAACCCAAGGCAATTGCATACTCTTGATGTCATCTTTAGTCCATTCTACTTCAGTTTTTGGTACATCCACTCCTTCAATTTTGCGTAGGCTGATTTGGGGCATTGGTGATTACCCTCCATGTTGAATAACATATATATGGCTACATGTATATGGGCCATCCAGTGAATGTATATAATGACTCAGAACTAAAGTATATATGATTCTTTTTGTATTGGGTAAAAATCGACGTGCTCGAATAGCACTTCGGTATGATGAACCGAAAATAATCGAACTGATGTTCCGAAGGAGAAAGATCAAAGTCAGCGATTGAACTACCGAAGGCGAGCTTCAATGTCACAACCGAAGGCGGACCACGAACTGAGCTTCGGTGACATTCCCTTCAACCGAACAACAAGGTCATGCCACCGAGGTCATACACTTGAGCCTTGATGGAACACCTCGGTTCGAGCGGCTCAGCAACCTACTACTTCAACCCACTAACTCTCCTATTAAATGTCCAAAACGTGGGTTGAAGCATGATCAGTCATGGAGAACGTGGGCAAGGGCCCTTTAGCCAATAAATAACACTTCATGTTACATTGTATTCATTCAGAAACATATACAGAAACTCTGGCAAAATTTGTACTCACAACTATATATTGAAATTATATTACTTTCTCGTATTTTCGCACACTTTAGCATTTTCTTGACTTTGATACGAAGATCTGCTTGTATTCTTACCCAAATTCGATTTGTAATCCTAAACTGATTTAGGCCCATACAAATTAGCGTCGTCTGTGGGGATTCAGGCATAACGTTTTGTTCTAAAGTTAAACGTTCTTTTTCGTTGAAGTTCCTAATCTTTTGACGACGAAATGGCCGATAGTAGCAGAAATCCTACTAAACACCAGTTGGCTCCCGATGGACAGACTGGCGTTCAATCAGATCCTACTTCTTCATCCTCGATGATAATCGAAGCCTTTCAAGCTTTTGTTGTTGCTTTTCTAAGAGCTCTTCAGGAACGACAGGATGAACAAGCTAACATAAACGCTGAATTTCGCGCCTCAATAGATGCGAGGAATAGCTCCACCCCGAATGGAGCCCAGCCTGTGGTCCCAAATGGAGGCATACCGCTCTTCGTTCCTACGGGCGCGATATCAGGGGTATCTCAAAATAGGGCCACATCTGGAGGTTCGGGAACCTTACCGAACACAACGCCACACTTCGGGACGCTTCCCACCGTGGCATAAACTACGTCTTCGGTCGACGTCAAGAGGTTGACTCATGAAATCGAAGCCCGAATTGAGGCTCGTGTCGAAGCGCGTGTGGAAAAGTGCCTCGAGAGCGTCCCCGGGGTCGTTAAGGCCGAGGACGAGCTTGACATCGATCAATACAGGGAGTTGCCATTTCAGCCCGGATCTGCACCAGCTCCAACTCCCAAAAATTTCAAGCTCCTCTTCCTAAAAAAGTATGATGCAACCACTGATCCCAAAGAACATGGAACTGAGTTCATGGCGATGGTAAATAGTAATGACTTAATAGCAATAGAGCTCGAGTCAATGTTCTTGAAAAAATTTGGCGAGTCCCTTGAAAAAGGAGCGCTACGTTGGTACATGCGCTTACCAGTGGGGTCAATTTCCACCTTCAAAGAAATGATTAGCGCCTTCGTTAAGGCCCACACCGGAGCATAAAAAATTCTCCAAAGGAAGGAGGATATATGCAAGGTCAAGTAACGGCCCTGTGAGCCACTCAAGGATTTCCTCGAGCGCTTTCACGCTGAGCGCATGGAGCTACCTCAAATGGATGATACTCTAGCCATCATGGCGTTTGAAAAGGGTATCAATGTTCGCAACTTCGACGCCGCTGTTGAGTTACGAAAAAAGCTTCAGTAGTATCAAACTCCGAAGTGAGATGATTTACACAAACGATCTTACTTCAAGATAAGGCTGGAGGAAGCCAAATTTTAAAAAAACAGCCGAGGTCACAACTATAAGAACCGAGGCGAATCCTCGTATCGCGCCGAGGCGTCGCTAGAAAACTCGAAGGGGAGGTACGAGCCATACACCTCCTCAAGGCAGCATGTCAGCCAAAGGATGGGAAATTCCTTTGGAAACTCCTTTGTGAGCCTACACGTAAGCCAACGGCTCGGAGGAAAGGTTCTTCCCACTCGAACCAAAGAAATTCCTCAGGCCCGACTTTAGTCTCGAAAAACAAAGAATTACCTCGGATCCCTGACTACAACTTCAATATATCGACCTCGGAGCTGGTCAGTGTAGTAAAGGGAACTGCCGAGGTAAGAATACCCAAAGACATGAGAACTCCAGCGGACAAAAGAGATCAAAATTTGCACTGTGAGTTCCATGCAGGTTATGGCCATCACACCGAGGACTGCAAAGCATTGCGCCTCGAGGTGGCACATTTGTTGAAGAAGGGTGTGTTAGCCGAATTCATTACCGACACGGGGAAAGACAACTACACCAAGAACCGAGGTGATGAACAACCACCTCGGACTCCACCCCCTGAGAGAGTTGTAAATGTTATCACGGGGGGATCAGAGGTGAACGGGGTGAACTTTGCAACTGCAAAAATGTTCGCCAAGCTGTCGATCACCATGGAGAAGAGGACTCGAGTGGGAGGCTCGGGTAAAGAAATCGTGTTTGATGATGATGATTGTGATGGGATGATGTTCCTTCATCACGATGCATTGGTCATCATGTTGAGAATAAATGACTTGGACATCAAACAAGTCCTGATTGACCCCGGTAGCTAGGATAATATAATCAGCTATAGGGCCATTAAAAAGATATGGCTTAAAGGGGGAAGTCATCCCCAAGGCAACAGTGTTGACTGGCTTCAACAACTCCACAGAGAAAACATTAGGTGAAATCACACTCAAGACGTTTGCTTAAGGAGTTAGCAAGGAAACACTATTTCAAATGTTGCCCGAGGACATAGCGTACAATGTGATCCTCGGAAGGACATGTATCCACTCCATGGAGGCTGTCCCATCCACTCTTCATCAAGTGATCAAGTTCCCTACCCCATGGAGAGTTCGATCAATAAAGGGAGAGCAACGAGTAGCAAGAGAATGCTATTCGGTTGCGTTGAAAAGTGGAGTCGCCCCGACTGGGCCAAAACAATAGCAACTAATGCAACCGAGGTCAAGTGAGGATCATCGAGGAGAAAATAAAAAGATCCCAGTGTGCATTCAAAAGCCTCATAAACAAAAGGCCGAGGACTCAACTATTGAAGAGTTGGAATCTTTCACGCTATTGAAAGATTTTCCGGAAAGAAAGGTGTTTGTCGGCTCGGAGTTGGACCCAGAGTCAACAAAGGCTATCATCAAAGTCTTAACGTCCAACAATGATTGCTTTGCTTGGTCCCACTCGGATATGGTCGGTATCGATCCGGAGATCATGACCCACAAACTGAATGTAGACCCCAAGTTCACCCCGGTGAAGCAGAAGAAAAGACCTCACGCCGGGGTCAAAAAGAAAGCAATCGAAGACGAAACTGTGAAGCTGTAAGAGAATGGCTTCATAAGCGAGGTGAAGTACCCTGAGTGGCTAGCTAATGTGGTCATTGTGCCTAAGAAAAATGGCAAGTGGAGGATGTGCGTAGATTACACTGATCTTAACAAGGCTTGCCCCAAAGACAGGTTAATAGACTCCACGGCTGGACACAAACTGTTAACCTTTTGGATGCTTATTCGTGTTACAACCAAATCCTCATGGATTCGAAGGACGAAGAGAAGACCTCGTTCATCACTGACCGAGGTACCTTTTGCTATAAAGTGATGCCATTCGGTTTGAAAAATGCTGGGGCGACATACCAGAGACTAGTATGTCGCATGTTCAAGGAGTATATTGAAAAATCTATGGAAGACTACATAGATGATGTGCTAATCAAGTCAATTCGAATGGAGGATCATCTGAATCATTTGAGGGAAGCTTTCGCTGTGCTGAGGCAATATGGAATGAAATTGAATCCTGAGAAGTGTGCCTCCGATGTAGGGTCAGGCAAATTCTTGGGATTCATAATCTCTGAACGAGGGATCGAAGCTAACCCAGATAAGATCAAAGCCATAGAAGAAATCCCCGAGGTGATCACCAGGGTAAAAGAAGTTCAGCGCTTAACTGGCCGAATCGCTGCCTTGAGTCGATTCATCTCAAGGTCTTCGGAGTGATGCCACAAATTCTTCTGTTTTGAGGAAGAATAATCACTTCGAGTGGACACCGGAGTGTAAAGAAGTGCTAAGGGAGTTGAAACGTTATCTGGCTAATGCGCCGTTGCTCGCCAAGCCAAAAGATGGTGAAACCTTGCTAGTTTACTTGGCTGTGTCCGAGGTATCATTCAATGCTGTGCTGGTTCGGGAAGAGGATGGCAAGCAATAACCCATCTACTATGTAAGTAAGACACTCCTAGATGCTGAGACCAGGTATCCTTACTTGGAAAAACTAGTACTTGCTTTAATTGTTACTGCTCGGAAACTATGACCTTATTTCCAATGTCATCCAATAGCAGTAGTTTCTACCTTCCCTTTGAGAAGTATATTACATAAACCTGAGTTATCGGGGAGGTTATCAAAATGGGCAGTAGAATTGAGCGAGTATGACATCACTTATCAACCTCGAACAGCCATCAAATCCCAAGTCTTGGCTGACTTCGTAGTTGATTTTAATATTGGGATCCTACCTGAAGCGGAAAAGGAGAACTCCAATATCGAAAGGAACAGCTTCGGGACTTTGGATACTTTACACAGATGTGGCGACTAATTCCAAGGGTTCGGGATTAGGCATAGTATTGAAAGCGCCTACCGAGGAGAAAATCAGGCACTCCGTTCGGTTAAAAAGGTGACCAATAATGAGGCCGAATACGAAGCAGCTTTAACAGGCTTGGAATTAGCTAAAGAAATGTGGGTGGAAAGAGTTGAGTTGAGATGCGACTCACAACTAGTGGTAAACCAAGTGCTCGGTGAATACACGGCTCGGGAGCCCAGAATGCAGCTATATTTGGACCGAGCATAGAGGATTTTGGCCCAATTCTAAGAACGGAAAATTAAACAAGTACCTCGAGAGGAAAACAGCAAAGCCGATGCCTTGGAAAACTTGGGCTCGGTAGTCGACGAAGTTCATTCGGGGACTGATTCAGTGGTTTGGTTGCTTTTTGCGCAAATGAGAGAGATAAAATTGCAAGTCAACTCGGTGGACCATAAATGGGATTGGCGGAGTAAGTTTATCTCTTACTTCGACTCGGGGACTGTCCCCCAAGACAAGAAAGAAGCTAAAAAGTTAAGGATCCAAGTGGCTTCATACTCTATGATCGAGGGTAATTTGTATAGAAGGTTGTATTCCGGCCCAATGGCCAAATGTTTGGGTCCAGACGAAGCTAGATATATGATGGCTGAAATACACGAAGGCGAGTGTGGCAATCACTCGGGGGGAAAGTCCTTGGTGCGCAAATTACTTAGAGCTAGGTACTATTGGCCCACCATCAGCGCAGATGCACAGGCCTTCGTGAAAAAATATGATAAGTGTCAACGCGACGCTCGAATGATTCACCAACAAACTGAACCCTTGCATTCGGTCGTGTCACCATGGCCCTTTATGAAGTGGGGAATAGATATTGTTGGTCTATCACCGAAGGGAAAATGTGGTGTTCGGTTCATTCTAGTTTTTACTGATTACTTTACAAAATGGGTGAAAGCAGGAGCCCTCACTGAGGTGAGACAGAAGGTTGTAATCGACTTTATTAGAAAGAACATCATCTACAGGTTTGGTGTCCCAAGGGAAATCACTTGCGACAATGGTAAAAAATTCGTGGGAGCAGCCATTACCGAGTTCTTCAAGCAATGGGGAATCAAAAAAATTGCTTCGAACCCCTATCATCCAAGTGCCAATAGCCAAGTTGAGTCTTTGAATAGAATAATAATAGAAAACATTAAGAGGAGGCTTGATGAGAAAAAATGCCCTTGGCCCGAGGAGTTGCCAGGTGTATTGTGGTCTATGCAAACAACAGAGAAAAACAGCACCGGTGAAACTCCATTTTCTCTCGCATATGGTATGGATTCACTCAACCCCGTGGAGGTGGGCGAACCAAGTCTTCGGTACACTCACACCACCGAGGATGCCAACTAGCAAGCTATGCGCATAGAGTTGGACCTGTTCGAGGAGAAAAGAGAGTTGGCTCTAGTTCAGTTAGAAGCATAAAAAATGCAGATCAAGGCATACCTCAACAGGAAGGCAAAACTTAGAGATTTTAAAGTTGGCGATTTTGTGTTAAAGGCTTCGTATCAGTCAACAAATAAAAAAGAACAGGGGAAAGCTTGTGGAAAACTGGGAAGGACCTTACCGAGTCAAAGCAGTTGCTGGGAAAGGGTCCTATCAAATCGAAGACCTGCAAGGCATACCCGAACCCTTGAAAAGCCTAAAGAAGGGAAAAGAAAAATGTTAAGGAGCAGTTGCTCAGAGCAAACGTTAGGAAATTTCAAACATCGATGGTCAGCTTACCATGCCTCTTGCGCGACCATCGATTTCCCTTCAGAGCAGCTAAAATCATCCACTGCCAACGAAGATGCGTCTCCTGCTTCATGACCTCGGTGGCCCATTTGAGCAACTCCCTCGGTGGGTTGACTGGAACCTTTTCAGCAGCAAGTCACAAACAGGATAATAAGCACAAACTTTTGCGATCGAAGGCCGAAGAGAAAACAATAATACTTACGTTGTGCATTCCACGCTTCAGAGGAAGCCAGGTTCGGTTGACAACCACCTTGTGGGAATGAGTACATAACGATCATTCCAACCTCGGTCACTGTGGTCTTCACTCTTGCTCAGAATGGCGTAAGATCCCCAAGGTAAGAGGGCTACCACCCCAGCTTTGTGAAAATAGGGATAGTAGAGGGAGATCAAGTGTTGGAAGGTGAAGGGCAATCCAGCTAATTTACTTAAGTACTCAAGGGCTTGTACAACCATCCAAACCCCAGGCCCCAATTGAGCCAAACACAAATTGTACGATCTACAAAATGTGTCGATTATGAGGTGGACTGGCAAATCAAATCCTATGGTGAAAGGGTATGTGAAAACCGAAGAATACCGTACAACGTGAGTGGAGACAGCTGAGTCCGGGGCTGGAATCCTAATTTCCACCTCGGTACCCCATCGGCAATCGGCCCGAACAGTTTCAATCACATCCTCGGTTATCACACTCGGGGGTGACGTGCACCGGTATATTTCTCTTTTTCCCCTTTTGGGCATCAGATTGAGCATGGACCTTTAGGTCCTTATCATTGTAAAATATTCGAAGGGATGACCAACCGAGGGTCTATCTCCACTTCGAAAGGAATCTTCTTCCTCGACTTCTTTGAAGTGCCAGCTTCGGTCTGAGACCCCTCCTTGCTGGCTTCGGCTTCGCCTCTTTGGCCACTTGCCTCTCTATTGACTTCGGTCTCTCCTGCTAGACCAACTACCTCATTGGCATTGGTGACAACATCACCAGCGACATCACCTCTGTCATCATCGTGATCGTCATCATCATCGTCGACAGGAAAGCTCACTTCAGCCTTGTCACGACCAGTCCTTTCCTTGCGTCGCCTTGGAACGCTGGCCGTTGACGTAGCTTCCCCACCGCCTTTCGACTCAATCATTTGCAGCGGCGGCACAGTGGGGATAAAATCGCCTCTCATAATCGCAATGGCGAAACGCTCCGCCCTCTCGCCAGAGTCACTAGAGCCATGACCAGAATTTGCAGCTGACATAATGCTAGATCGGAAAGAAGATTAAGATCAAGAAGGCTGGTTGAAAACTGGAAGCTTTTCTCTTTGTGATTTCTACTGTTTGCAAGAGTTTTGTCAAGTGACGAAGAAAACCTTCAAGTGAAGTATTTATAGAGAGTATACACGTGCAAGTGGTGGGGGCAATGATGACTGTAACGTTGGAGAAAGCGAGAAAGTCGGCGCGACCGTTTGGTAGCCAACGAACGGTCGCCACGTAATGTGGAACAGTAATTTGAACCGGCGTGCGACTTTTTGAAACTCTTGGATAGGGTTGAGCCATGTCAGCTTCCCGCTCAAATTCATTCCACTCCTCGGCGACCTCGGCACTCATCCGAGGAGTGGGGGGACTATCTGTATTGGGTAAAAATTGACGTGCTCGGATAGCACTTCGGTATGATGCTGAAGATAATCGAACTGATGTTCCGAAGGAGAAAGATCGAAGTCAGCGATTGAACTACCGAAGGCGAGCTTCAATGTCATAACCGAAGGCGGACCACGAACTGAGCTTCGGTGACATTCCCTTCAACCGAACATCAAGGTCATGCCACCGAGGTCATACACTTGAGCCTCGGTGGAACACCTCGGTTTGAGCGGCTCAGCAGCCCACTACTTCAACCCACTAACTCTCCTATTAAATGTCCAAAACGTGGGTTGAAGCATGATCAGTCATGGAGAACGTGGGCAGAGGCCCTTTAGCCTATAAATAACACTTTATTTTACATTGTATTCATTCAGATACATATACAGAAACTCTGGCAAACTTTGTACTCACAACTATATAGTGAAATCATATTATTTTCTCGTATTTTCGCTCACTTTTAGCATTTTCTTGACTTTAATACGAAGATTTGCTTGTATTCTTACTCAAATTCAATTTGTCATTCTAAACTGATTTAAACCCATACACTTTTATGGAGGGATGATGCATGAGAAGGTCATGAATTAATCATTTCTCGATGTTGTTAAGCATATTTTTAAACAAAAAGGTAAGACTCGTGCTGTACCAAATGATAAACAAACAAGATTTGGTAAATTTGGTGTTTGAGGGAGTTCTTTTAAAGACAAAATTTTAAACTTCTAGCCGAATGGAACAATTAGTTGGTTCAGAGATATAACTTTGTGTGAAAATTGTTTGTCGAAATTTCAAAGTATAAACTTATCTTACTCCAAATTAAATGGTATTTCATTACATATAACTCTATTTCACTCGAGCACAAGTAAAAGTAATACAAGTAAATGTTTGTACACTGACTCACAGTTACCATGAGTATCCGGATATCAACTAAAATTGAAGGAAAAAAAAATCAAATTGTGAAAAAATTCGTGATTTTAGGAAGTATTCCAAATATATAACAGAAAAAATACGAAGAAATTAGCCGAAAATCTTATTTTTCAAGTAGAAAGAGCATTGAACCATACGATCTAGTAAAACAAAAGGATAAACGTTGACTACCCAAGAAAGCTGGACATGAAAGAAGTATTACATAAGTCAGAATCAACAATTGATTAAAAAATTTAATCATACGATAAGAACATGCATAGTTCTTGAAATAACCTAAGCTAGACCCAAAAAAAAAAGAAAAAAGAGAGGTACAAAGAATAGCAATTCCAAGCGATTAACTCGGATCATGAAGTCCAAAGTAGATGTAAGAACTAATAGAAAGAATGTTACTGCTCCATTAAATAACAGTATTTAATAATAGGAAAAATTACACTACGTGGACAAATAGCCCTAGGTATATAATTTTTTTAGCCCCTTTTTAAAAAAAAAAATAACTCAAAATAAACATCAAAAAACCCTTCTTAATTTTTGTAGCCACTCACTTTTTAAGGTTTCTACCACTCCCTTCTTCTTCAATTTTCTTTCACCATTGTCGCCCCAATTCCTCCCTTTCCTCCGGCCACCAGCTAAAAAGCTCTAGCCTGGTTTTCCATGTTGCCCGTGATTAAGCGTCGGCGGAGCACGACAATGGAGCAAGTGCCTCAGACCGACGCCAGATCTATTCTGTAACAAAGTCGCTGATGCCTTAGTCTTCATCGTCGAGCCAGATCTGTTCTGCAATGAAGTTGCTTGTGAGGGTGTGTTCCGCCAGCGAGGGTGGCTTCCGCCGGCGAGGTTCTATATTGTCTGAGGAGTCAGTTACACACCATAAAATTGGGTGTAAACCTCTATGAATGGAGCCTATTTAGTGGACGGGCTTCATGACTCTTGGTAAGTGGAGACCGGAGAAATAATATTTTTTTTATGATTTTTACCCGATATATTAGTGTTATATCATTGATACATGATTACAGTACTATATTTCAATTACACGAAGTATGAGTACCTTTGAGTATTGTACTTCAAATTGCATCATATGTACACACTTTGGCCTATTATGCCATTAGTTAAGGGTAAGACATTATATTCAACTCCCAATGCATTATGGCGTAACACGTTTTTGCGATAATAAGATATTGATGGCATAATGATGATTGAGGCAAACTAAAGTATTATCAAAGAGATAAAGTATTTTTGATAAAAGTCATGAAGCCCGTCCACTAAATAGGCTCCATTCATAGAGGTGAATGTGGGAGCAGTATATGCTCCATTCCCTAAGATGAATGTGGTAGCAAGACAAGCTCCATTCCATAAGGTGAATGTGGGAGCACAACATAATGCTCCATTCTCAGATGTGAATGTAGTAGCAATACATAATATGCCTGAAAGAAGGTAAATTACCATTATGTTTGAAAGAAAACACAGCATAATATGCCTGAAAGAAGGCAACATATCTTTATGTCTGAAAGAAGACACAATATTTTA
Source organism: Petunia x hybrida (assembly GCA_037355625.1). NCBI lineage: Eukaryota > Viridiplantae > Streptophyta > Magnoliopsida > Solanales > Solanaceae > Petunia > Petunia x hybrida. The sequence goes on along the minus strand of JBBBVM010000662.1, from coordinate 1,012,046 downwards.
TGTCTGAAAAAAGGTAAATAATTTTATGTCTAAAAGACGATAAAATAATTACCATGGTAGAGACCATGGATGTGGACGTGGTAAAGGATGAAAAAAATAGTCATCATTGTAAAATAAATAAGAGAACAATAAGGGTTCTCGAAAAGTAAACGTTCAAACGGTATATATAATAATACCCTCAATGTATCATATGAGCATGAGGTAAGTCCAAATGATTATGGTCCATGCCTTGCAGTGAATGAGACAATTCATAATAAAAATTATGAATATATACCCGTTCACCGAAGTGAATGTGGCAATATGTGATAAAATATCAAAACTCGCCTCCAGAAGAGGTTCGAGAAAGATGAATATGGACGTGCCCATGTGTGGTTGATAAAGTACCACAACTCACCTCTAGAAAAGGTTCGACTATAATAATTCTATTATTTATTGTGGCATAAATGGTCATTGCTCTCATACAGAACGTACGCCATAATTATGTATTATTATGAATTACATAAGAGCAAGTGAAGCAAGAAATTGATCTTGCCTATAATGATTTTACCATGAGAAGAATAATATGATTTTCTCCTTGAAAGGAGATATTCACCATATGGTTGGTGTAATATGATATATGGTAGTACAAAGCTATTTGAGTGCTCCGGAAGAGCCAAAATATTACTACCTGGAGGAATGAGATTGATGAAATATTTACTGTAGTATGTCTCAAAGAAACTTATTAAGTTTCAGATATTTTTCGAAATTGCTATCATATTGAGACTACAAATATGGGAAGATTTAATATCTTCATATTACTACAGTCATAGCGGGTAAGATATATGTATAAAATAAAGGGCTACCCGCCTCTTCCTCCAGTTTGTACCATATAAATATAAGAATATCCGGTGAGATATATGTGCTTGAAAGGCTCCCTGTCTCTTCCTCGAGTATGTACTACTCAAAATATAAGTGTGGTAAAATTATATGTGCATGCCACAATAAACTTTTAGTTTATTGTTAGAATGCCCATGCTACAGTAAACTAGAAGTTTACTAGATGGATAAATTTATAAGTTGGCATGACCGGTTTGACCATCCCGGTTCAAATATGATGCACAAAGTATATAAATGAGAATTCGCATGGGTATATACTGAAGAATCAGGATTCTTCAAGAATTCTCTTTGTGCTGCTTGTTCTCGAGATAAATAAATTATTCGACCAACTAAATTTGGGATCAGGATCCCCGCACTTCTGGAATGTATAAAAGGTGAATATGGGCCCGTTCACCTGCCATGTGGATCATATAATTATTATAAATAGATGCATCTATGATAAGGTCATATGTGCGTTTTATTACAAATCTGCAATAATACTTGCGAGGTTAAGTATTTGCTCAAATAAATCTTCTTATGAGCATATTTCCAGATTATGCAATCAAGATAAGTTATCTTGATAATGTTGGGAAGCAAGTTTAGCAGATTCATATATTGAAAGCCTCCAATCGCTAAACCATGCATATGAGAACAATGCTACCTAAATCAGGTATGAAATATGGTATATCCATAAAGCAGCACTTGTGCGCGACATGCCATCAAATGAATTCTCACTCATAATTAGTTCAGGGTCAGGAATCAAATATTTTCCATCTAATAATTTTATGTGCGGTATATTATCAGTTGCTCCACCGCAACGCACAAAGATGGATCCCATATATGGTTTGGGAACGAATGTTAGTTTGGCTAACATTAGGGGGGAGAAATTAAAGCAGCTGAGGAATAAATAAATTAAATTATTATTTGATTATGATCCTCATATAAAGTTAATGCAAGTCACTGCAGACGCATTACTGACCCAAAGAAAAATATTATATTCCAGCTGCTAATGCTCCTGATGTCCTGGTGAGACAATCTATTTATGTAAATGAGTCTAAGGCACGTCTGAAGCGTGGTAGACCATTCGGTTCCAAAGGTAAAAGTCCTTGAAAAATGAAAGGAGCAAATATTTGAGATGGTCAAATAAGGAGGCAGGGCTCTAAAATAGCACACGACATAACACTTCATAAAACCTCATCAGGAGAGGTTCAGGTACCTGAAAATTTATGAATGTGAAGAGATCTCAATATGTTATGTCGGATTGGGAACCGAGATATGAAATTATCGTCGACGACATCTTACATATATGATAAAAGCTCAATATTATATGATTATGAGGATCTTGAGCTTAAGTCTGTTTTGAATACAGACATGAAATTATTGGCCAAAATACAAAAATAGCAAAACGCTTTCAAGCAAAAATTAGCTTCACTCAGATGACGTGAAGTTTTTGGACCTATAGTCCGAACACCTAAAGGTGCAAAGCCAGTGGTGTACAAAGATATTTTTGTGCAAAAATATTGATAATAATAAGTCGTTAAATATAAAGTACGACTTGAGGCACAAAGATCTGACATTGATTATATGGAGCTATATTTTCCTTTTGGTGGATGCAATCACCTTCATGTATGTTATATGTCTGGCAGTGCATGAAAGACTTGATATGCGTATGAATGTTGCAACAGCCTTTTATATGGCTCATTGAGAAACAATATATTTATCCTTGACGGATTCAAAATCCTTGAAGAATGTAAAGGTTCCCGGGAAACCTATTCAATGAAGCTTCATAAATATTTATACGGATTAAAACAATCCGGCCACATGTGGGAAAATTGCGTTTGCGAGCTTCTTGATATTGAAATATTATATTTTAATGAAATTGGTGCGTTGAAGTATCCTATCAAATATACTCCACTGGTTATAGCTTTTGTTATAAGCTTATTGGTAAGATTAGTTCTTCCTCTATGCGAAGACATCAGAAGAATATATGGTATCTACTTGATCCACAAAGCCTGATATCAACTTGGTATTTATTTGTTGTGGTAGAATACTTACATGTGGAATTTTATAAAATCAATTGTTGCTGCTACATCTTCAATTTATGAAGAGATAATAGCCATGCTTGAAGCTATGCGACAATATTGGTGACTGAGATCAAGGACTCAACATATTCAGCAACAATGTGGTATTTCTTTGAAGACGAGGTTCCCAATAATATTATATAAAATATTACATGGATAGTTCAGCTAAAAGGAAGATACAACTGAGGAGACAAATATTCAATAAGATTCCTTTTCAGTCGTGATCTTCAAAAAGAATGATGAAGTTAATGCTGAAGAATTCACTCCAGTGATAGTTTGGCGGATCTGTCCACTAAGTCATTGCCAATCTCAACATTTAAGAAGCTTATTTACAAGATTGGAATGTGTCATCTTCAAGATATTGAATGATGTTTTCATCAGGGGGAGTAAAATACGCGCTGCACTCTTTTTCCCTTAACAAGGTTTTATCCCACTTGGGTTTTACTTGTAAGGTTTTTAATGAGGCAGCTCTAAAGGCGTATTAAAGGAAGTGTGTACTCTTTTTCCTTCACTGGGCTTTTTCCCACCGGGTTTTTCCTAGTAAGGTTTTAACGAGGCACATTACCTTCAAAATGGTCATCCAAGGGGGAGTGTTGTAAATCCATGTATTTGTGTTAATGTGGATGACCACTACTCACCACTAACTTATGATTTATTACCCCACTTTCTCCTACATAAATCCTCCCCACTATGTCCTACTTAATTCTTGCAACCTTTGGGTTGATTTGTAACCTATGTATTTGTATCCTATAAATAGAGCACATTTGGCTCTATGGAAGACACACTTGAAACACTTTGAGAATAATACAAGTTCTTCCTTCTCCTCTCATATATTTTGTCTTGTTCTTGCACTACTTTACTATTAGTTTTACAACAGTTATGGGATAAAGTCACATAACAAAATAATGGGACCATTGAACATGTTAGTTCAAGGTCCCATTATTTTGTTATGGGACTTCTTCAGTCCCATAACAAAATACTTGGGCTTTGAATAAGTTTTATTCAAAGCCCCAGTATTTTGTTATGGGACTAGTCTGGGGTGTTTTTCCAACGCTAATGGAGCTTAAGTGTGCGCGCAAATTTTTGGCTATTCTTCAGAGAATTTCGAAACGGTGGATAGTCCCCAATGAGCGCGTCCAAAAATGGCTATTGATCAAAATTACACTTACCTCAAGGCTTTTTGTGCACCTATGGCCCGCTATATAAGTTGATCCAAAATTTAAATTTAATGGATAATTTGTTCTTTAACTTTGTCGGTATTCATATTAGTAAACGAGTAACGTATCAGGACTAAGGGTCTAAGGCAACTGGCGAACTCAGTTACATCCATTTGATCTCCTTCAATTAACTAATCAATGAAAAGCCTAGAAATTTGATGAATATAAATTATTCATGCATTTTTAATATAAAAAATAAATATTTCAAAATAAAATATGAATATTTATATCATATTCTCGCATATTTTCAAACAATTCTTTAAAGAAAAAAAAAATACTTGAAAAAGAAAAAAAAATAAAGAAGCTAGCAAAGAGAAGCCACTTTTGCCAAAATAATTTTGTTTGGGAGATTTCTAGCAATGAAAGAAGTAAAGTCACTTTGGACAAACAAACTCCAAAATACCAAATGTAGAATTAGCATGTAGGAAATAGAAGAAAAAGTTACTTTGATCTAACCACTTTTGCCAAAATAAATTGAAGAATGCTAGCACATGGATAAGAATGAACAAAAATTCACATTTGTCAAAGTAGCAACTAAATTGGGAATGTACATGAGATTTGAAGGAAGAAAAAGCTACTTTGCTCTCCACTTTTGCCAAAGTAAATTGAAGAATGCTAGCACATGGATAAGAATGAAGAAAAAGTCACATTTGTCAAAGTAGCAACTAAATTGGGAATGTACATGGGATTTGAAGGAAGAAAAAACTACTTTGCTTTCAACTTTTGCCAAAGTAAATTAAAGATAGCTAGCACATGGAATTTGAAGGTAGAAAATTATATTGTCATCTACATTGACCTAAGTGTGAGCTAGCACATAGGATTTGAAGAAAAAGAGATATCATTTGGGCAATTTACATCTCACTTTGCCATAAGTGAGGAGCCATCTTTGGCTATAAATAGCCACTCCCTCTTGTGTAGAAGAAGAAGCTCCTTTTACCTATTGTAATCATTTTCTTCTTTTCTCTCTAGCAAGACAAGAATTACTCTTGGCCTCTCTCTTCTTCTCTTTGTAGTAAAAATATTTTTAGCCTTTTTAAATTCTATTTTAGTTTTTGTTACTCCATAATAGAGTAATCTCTTTTGTTGGGATAGTTGATGAAGCTTGATATATTTATAATATTATCTCAATTTTAAAACCATATTTGACTTGAAACTTCAATATGATTTCATATTGTGCTAGAATGATATTCTTACTTAACAAGTATTATCACATTTATATATTTTATCTCTAAGTTATTGGTATATTAATTTTGTAATTCTCACGGAGCAAAATTAATATGTTATTTATAACCGATAAACAAATAATAGTGTGAAAGTAATTTTTAGTAATTTATTATTCCAAACCTGTAATCTTGATTATTTCAGTTTTAATTCTCACGGAGGAATTATTGTAAGCAAGATTATTGATTTTTAGTGAAAATATTCTCACGAAGTTTTTACTACTTTTAGCACAATTCAAGCAATAAAATTATTTTGGTTTAATCGTCACTAGTTTTAACTCAATTGATTTAACATAACCTCACGGAGTGTTTTATTAATTGATTATTTCTTAGTGAGCAAAACATAATTGAATTAGCAATAAGCAATTATTCTTTAGAGAAATACGTGTTACAAAATTGAGATTTTATTATAAATATTATCAAGTGAATTCAATGATTCCCAACTCTTTTTAAATTTAAAATCTTCCTGAAATTATATTTTTTAGTTAAAATAAATTAAAATTAAAAATCTCAACCTTTATCAGCTTGATTCTCTCAAATAGTAAATAAAATATTCCAAGTCTATAGCGTAGAATATCCAATCTCTGTGGGACGATATCTTAAACTATACTATAATTTGACAAGCACGAGCAGGAATACCCTATACATTTTGGACTCGTCAAAGTTTTGGCGCCGTTGCAGGGGATTGACATACATCTACTTCGGACTAAATATTTTGTTACTAATTTGAGAACTTATTAATATAACTAATAATTAACATAATCTACTAAGAACTACTATAACTAAAACTACCTATAACTAACCGTTACCTCTAACAGTACTGTACTAACTATTGCTTCTAACATTTTTTTCTTTTACTATTATTATTATTATTATTATTATTATTATTATTATTATTATTATTATTATTATTATAAACTTTCTTTATAGCCTTTATTATTACTATATATACTATTATCTGTCTCATCATCGTGTTTCTTTTACATTGCTGTAAGTATTACTTCTTCTATTTTTATTATATTAATTTACTATCTATCACGTAGTATTACTTTTTTTATTTTGTTTTCCCTTTCTTAATTTTTTTATATAGCCACTACTTTTATCTATATTATAGTAGTATAAGTTAATTTCCATCATTGATAGTACTTACTGTTATGATTATTCTCGTGTTTTTTATTATAGTCATTATTATCAGTATTAGTGTTATTATTTTTCTTATTATTGTTATCCTTATTTTAAAAGATTAAAAAAAAGAATCAGTAATTGTTTTTAGTACTAACGTTTGTTATCCTTTAATATATTATGTTTACCTAATATTATATAGTTATATATTTTTTCTTTCTTTCATTCTTTCATTGTTAAGTTTATATCACTATCTACTATTATTATTACTAATTACTACTGCTATTTTTACTATAGTTATCACCGATCTTTTCTATTTTAAAAATTAGCACATATTGTTCTCTTGTCTTTCATTGACAGGTTTACTAATTATTATTTTTTATTACCGTTATTGTCTCATACTATATCTACTGTTCTTTTTATAATTTTCTACTATTAGTATTTCTCATTTTGTATTTTCTTGCAGTGTTGTCAGTATAACTATCTAGGACCTAGATTTGATTTTAATTTTTTCTTTAAAGGTTTCAATTAGTTTATGACCCGCTCTTCTAATAAAGAGTTGGTCAATTACGATCCTGAAATTGAAATATCTTTGCGGTTGCGCAGGAGGACAACCATCATCTTCTCAAAGCGTAACTTGTGATCAAATGGAGCACCAACTTGGAGATGGTGTTGATCCATTGGGAGTCGTACCACCAGTCCACCTAGAGGAGCAGTTTGATGAAGTGGCACCAAGGCCAGCAAATAGAATCCTACGGGATTATGCTAGACCAGACCGCTTCAATTGTGAATCTAGTATAAGAAAACCAACAGTGGCAGCAAACAATTTTGAAATCAGGACTGGCCTGATTCAAACATTTCAGCAATCTTGCAGTTTCACTGGTGATCCAAGTGAAGATCCAAATAGTCATTTAATTGATTTGTTGGAACTAGTTGAAACTTCTAAATATAATGAAGTACCTGCTGAACAATCAAGTTAAGGCTATTTCTTTTTTTTTTTTTTCAAAAAAGGTGATGCCAAGACTTGGTTGCGAAGTTTATCTCAAGGGTCTATTACCACATGGGATCAAATGACTCAGATGTTTTTAAACAAATATTTTTCTCCTACTAAAATAACAAAGTTAAGACAAGATATATCTAATTTCTTGCAGATTGACACTGAGTCAGTTTATCAAGCATGAGAAAGACTAAAATCAATGCTAAGAAAATGTCCACACTATGACATTCCTGAACATATGCAGTTGTGCATTTTCTATCACGGGCTAAAACCATCTTCTAGAAATGTGATAGATGCAGTTGCAGGAGGTTCTATAATGGGTAAAACCACAGTTGAAGCATTGCAATTGTTAAATGAGATTTCTGAGAATGTCATTCAATGGCCATCTGATCGTGTAATTATCAAAAAGGCCGCTACGGTAAATCAGGCAGATGCTTTAAATATACTAACACAACAGATTGCTACTTTGACACAAAAGTTTGAATCTTTTCAGGTGAATGCGCAGAAACCAAGCCAGTCTAAGGCTTGTGACATGTGCGGAGGAAACCATCAAAATCATGAATGCCAAGTAACCATTCAGAATGATGAACAAGTCAGTTCGGCTTGTGAAAGTCCAATGGCACAGAAACATCCAAGATTCTAGTGGAGCAATCCAAATAGTGATGAGAACTCTCAAAGCTTCCAAAAGTAACAGGTACATAGCCCACCAGGTTACCAGAATCAAAATTGCGGGAAATCAAATTTCAAGCCATATCAGCAGACAGTTCCATATCAGCAAAGGCCTCAAACAGCCATCCAAGTCTTGATGACCTTTTGTATAAGTACATTAAAGCCACTAACGAGAAAATGAAAAGCAAAAATTCTGCCCTAAAAAATTTGGAAATTCAGGTAAGCCAACTGGCAGCTCTTGTATCTGAAAAAATTCAAGGTCCCTTACCAAGCAATACAGAGAAAAATCCAAAAGAACACCTTAAGGCTATCGCTTTACGGTCAGGTAAGAATCTTGATGAACCTTATGCAGACAGGCAGGAAAAGAACCAGTTAGAACAACAGGTCGACAAGGGTAAGAATGTTGAAACACTCTCTGTAGAGAAAGAAAAGAATTTTGAAAAAAATAACTCCTCTCCCTGTGACGATCCTTTTTCCACAAAAGATGAAAAGAGAAAAGCTTGATAGTCAATTTGCAAAGTTTTTGAAAATTTTAAAACATATTCACATTAATATTCCATTCACTGATGCTTTATTGCAAATGCCTTCATATGCTAAATTTTTAAAAGAAATTTTATCAAGCAAAAGCAAATTGGAAGAAGTTTATGTGGTAATGCTTACTGAAAAATACAGTACTATACTTTAAAATAAGCTACCACAAAAACTTGGTGATCCGAAAAGTTTTACGATTCCATGTACTTTGGGAGGAGTATATTTTGAAAAAGCACTTTGTGATTCTGAAGCTTCAATAAATTTGATGCCATTTTCTATTTATAGAAAATTAGATCTTGGTGAGATGAAAAACACAGTTGTTTCTCTTCAGTTTGCAGACCAAAGTACTAAGAGACCTAAGGGAATCATTGAAAATGTACTTGTGAGAGTAGATAAGTTTTTTTCCCTGTTGATTTCATTGTATTTAAAATGGAAGAGTGTCCTGATGAACCAATAATTTTAGGTAGACCTTTTCTTGCTACAGACAGAGCAATCATAGATGTCCATTAAGGACAACTAATTTTGAGAGTTGATGAAGAAAGAGTTATTTTTTATATGCACAAGATTCTAAAGTTTTTAGGAGATGAGACATCATCTTCTTGTTTTTCAATTGACGTGATTAGTGATCTTGCAGATGAATTCAAAGATGACCAATTGATTTCAGACTCAATGGAAAGATGCTTGGCTAAATCTGGCACCACACACGATGATGATGCCACAATGAGAAGTGAAGCTGAAATATTGGAAAATGATTTTGAGGAAGAGGAAGAGACACAATTAAAAGAAGTTCAAAAAAAATTTGAACTTAAAACTCTCCCGTCTCATTTAAAATATGTTTATCTTGATCCCAAATTATTTTCAGTAATAATTTCATCTACTCTGACTGCAGAACAGGAACATAAGTTGATTGAAGTACTGAGAGCACATAAAGGAGCTCTAGGGTGGACTATAGCAGACATCAAAGGCATTATTCTAGCTATTTGCACACATAGAATCCTCATGGAGGATAGCTATAAGCCAATAGTCCAACCCCAAAGGAGATCGAATCCAGCAATGCAGGAAGTTGTTAAAATGAAATAATTAAACTTTTGGCTGTAGGTATCATTTATCCCATTTCTGACAGTCCTTGGGTAAGTCCTACCAGAACAGTTACAGCATGGAGGATCTGTATTGATTACAAACGTCTCAATGATGCCACAAGAAAAGACTATTTTCCTTTACCATTTATTCATCAAATGTTAGAAAGAGTGGCAGGATATGGTTTTTACTATTTTCTTGATGGATATTCAGGATATAAGCAGATACCAATTGCATCAAAAGATCAGGATAATACAACTTTCACATGTCCTCATGGAACCTATGCATATATGAGAATGCCATTTGGTTTATGCAATGCACCTGCTACATTTCAGAGTTGCATGTCTGCAATTTTCTCAGATATGACTGAAGAAATTTTGGAGATTTTTATGGATGATTTCACACTTTTTGGCAAAACAATTGAAGATTGTCTTTACCACTTGACCTTAGTTCTTAAAAGACGTGAAGAAACAAATCTGATTTTTAATTGGGAGAAATGTCATTTTATGGTTACTGAGGGAATAGATTTAGGACATAAAATCACTGCTAAAGGGATAGAAGTTGATAAGGCTAAAATTGATCTTATAGCAGGATTACCCCTCCCACAACTGTCAAAGGCATTAGAAGTTTTTTTGGACATGCAGGTTTTTACAGAAGATTCATAAAAGATTTTTCAAAAATTTCAAAACCTCTGACTAACCTTTTGATGAAAGATACTAAGTCTGATTTTTCAGGTGATTGTTTAAATAAAAGCATTTGACACTCTTAAAGAGAAATTATCAAGTGCTCATGTAGTTGTATCCCCAGAATGGAACCAACCTTTTGAGATCTTGTGTGATGCTAGTGATACAGCAGTTGGATTTGTTTTAGGTCAAAAAAAAGATAAAAATTTTCATCCCATTTACTATGCAGTAGGACATTGAATGAGGCTCAACTCAATTATTCCACAACGGAAAAAGAACTACTGGCAGTAGTATTTGCTTTCGATAAGTTTCGTTCCTATTTGATAGGAACCAAGGTCACTGTTTTTACTGATCATGCAGCTTTAAAATAGCTCTTAGCAAAGAAAGATGCCCGACCTATATTGTTAAAATGGATTTTACTTCTCTAAGAGTTTGACCTTGAAATAAAAGCCACAAAGGGAACTGAGAATCAGGTAGTTGACCATTTGTCTAGATTAGAGAACCCTCCTCATGAGTCGTGTGAAATAAAAGAAGAGTTTCTTGATGAACATATATTTTCTGTCAGCTCAATTGTGATTCAACCACCCTAATTTGCAGACATTGCAAATTACTTGGTTGGAAATTGGACACCCCGAGATTTCTTTTACCAGCAGAGGAAAAAACTCATATCTAAAGCTAAATATTATATGTGGAATGATCCCTACTTGTTTAAACTTTGTGCAGATAATATTATCAAAAGATGTGTACCTGAGGAAGAAATGAGCAAGATTTTGTATTATTGCCATGATGGAGTAATTGAAGGACGCTATGCTGCAAATCGGACTGCCTTTAAAGTTTTGGAAGCTGGATTCTACTGGCCAACACTTTTTAAGGATGCACGTGCTTACGTTGCACAATGTGACAGATGTCAAAAAATAGGTAACATTACCAAGAGGGATGACATTGCAATCAATACATGTATGTGAGATATTTGATGTTTGGGGCATAGATTTTATAGGACATTTTCCTTCATCTCATTCTTTTGAATATATCCTGGTGGCTGTGTATTATGTTTCAAAATGGGTTGAGGCCATTCCCGCAAGAAATAATGATACTCGAACTGTGTGCAATTTTCTCAGAAAAATATTTTTACCAGATTTGGCACACCTCGAGTCATCATTAATAACCAAGGGACTCATTTCATGAATAGAAAATTCTCTGCTTTACTGACAAAATATGATGTGACTCACAAAACAGAAACATCATACCATGCTCAAACTCAAGGGCAAGTTGAGGTTTCAAACCGCGAATTAAAAAGAATACTCGAAAAAATGGTTGGAATCTCAAGAAAAGACTGGGCATTAAAATTAGATGATGCACTATGGGCATACCGAACGACATTCAAAATGCCTATTGGAACATCCCCATACAGATTAGCTTTTGGAAAAGCTTGTCATTTGCTAGTAGAATTAGAACACAAAGCTTATTGGGCATTAAAAGCACTAAATTCTGAACTAAACTCTGCCGGTAAAAATATATTTTTTTCAAATTGATGATCTGGAAGAGCTGAGATTGGAAGCCTATGAAAATGCCAAGATTTACAAAGAAAAAACTAAAAAATAGTATCATAACTTGATCCGACAAAAAAGTTTCAAAATTGGAGATCAAGTACTTCTTTACAATAGCCGACTTAGGCTATTTCCAGGAAAACTGAAATTCAGGTGGACAGGTCCTTACAATGTTACAGATGTTACCTCTTATGGAGCAATTGAAATTCAACAAATCAATAGAGGTAACAAGTTTAAGGTAAATGGTCATAGGTTGAAATTGTACTTTGGAGGGAATTTCGGGCAACAATCTTCGGCAACCATGATAGTCTGATGAATGAAAGTTACTACGCCGAGCTGGCGACATTAAACTCAGAACTATGGTTCCTTACCCATAGCCATTGAGGGTGAAGCAATAGAGCCTCATAAGTCCAACATAGAATTGGATAATTAAATGCTTAACCAATTGATCTGGTTAATATCCAGATTATTGTACAACCAGAACATCTCATGAAGGCCTCTACAAAAATAGAGTCACATATACAGGAGCAACTCCATGGTGATCGGTAAGCCTAAGTTACTGGTTGGTTAACCATTTAATTGTGCAAGTCTAATGGTGGCACAGGTAACTTTCTGGTTTATATTCAAACGTGGACCCCATGACTGTCAAGGTGTTGAATTAGTCAGTCTATTACACATAGAATATGTATGGTCACCGTTTCTTTCAAGCTTTCTTCTGTGATTGTAAATTTGAAAGCCAAAAATATTTACATTTTACTTATTAAGCAGTATTTTCTACTTTAATTATTGTATTTTTGTTATATAAAAAAAAAAACTCTTTCTTTTACTTCTCTTTTAACTCATCCTGAAATATATTTTCATCTAGGAGAATAAAATGTTTAAGTGTGGAGAGGATTGTTCTGATTTATATATGTTTATAAAATATTTTTATGATCTTTTGTAGTTATACTAATTAACAAAATAAATTCTTTGCATTGTATTCAATATTATTTCTTTTTATCTTCACCATATAATTTTTCGTGTTAATAATTTTGATTTTATGAAAGCAAGAGAATGTATCTTCAACTCTGAAAATTATTGGAATTGAGAAAAGTTATGATAAAAAAAATAGGTAGAATCACTAAACTTGGCTAGAACTGCTCTAAATGTTTTTCGAGGCGAAATAACTGATGATACTGGTTTTTGGAAAAGGAAATTAGGCCTTCTTCGATCCACAATTCAAGCCTCTTTATTTCTATCCAAGTGTAAAAGTTTACCGCTTAGAACCCTTCTTTGAGCCTTGATCCTATTTTTTTTTTTCAAACACCCTCTCTACAAAAAAAAAAAAAAAAAAAAAAAAAAAAAAATCTCTATGTATATTCCCTTATGTACACATATAGATGTAGTTATCATTTCTTCCAGCTATGAAAGAGCATAGATTGACATCAAAATTAAAAAAAAGGAAAGAATTATTGTGAAAAAAAATAAAAAAACAAAAAAGAGAAAAAAATTAAAAGATGAAAAAAGTTATTGTGAATATGTGATTGTGTATGATAGTGCAAAGAAGATGAAATACAAATAGAAAGTACTTAGAAAGAATGGAAGTACTGAGAAAGGAATATTTGCTCCTAGTTGGAAGAAGAAAAGTCACTATAAATATATCCTTATAACCTACCAGCCTGAAGCCTGACATTACAAGCCAAGAAAAGTCCTAAAAAGATTTTGAAAATCAGTGTTGTATCTATATTAGTGGAGATAAATATGAGGAGCAAGCTTATGGACAAGAAAGTGATACTTAATGAATAAGTGATCATAAAACAATCAATTCTGAAGAATGCAAACTTTTGTTGATCAAACCAAAATTCAGAACAAGGTAAAGAATTTGGTGAATCTCAAAAGGATAATTGCATTGAACATAATGAAGGTTATTTATTTTTGAACACATTTTATATCCTACAAAAGTCATTAGTTTTTTTAAATTTTTTTTTCTCGAAGGCAAGCAAAAGTTCAAGTGTGGAGGAATTTGATGAATATAAATTATTCATGTATTTTTAATATAAAAAATAAATATTTCAAAATAAAACATGAATATTTATATCATATTCTCGCATATTTTCTAACAATTCTTTAAGGAAAAAGAAATACTTGGAAAAGAAAAAAATAAAGAAGCTAGGAAAGAGAAGCCACTTTTGCCAAATTAATTTTATTTGGGAGATTTCTAGCAAGGAATGAAGTAAAGTCATTTTGGGCAAACAAACTCCAAAATAACAAATGTGGAATTAGCATATGGGAAATAGAAGAAAAAGTTACTTTGGTCTTCCACTTTTGCCAAAGTAAACTGAAGAATGCTAGCACATGGATAAGAATGAAGAAAAATTCACATTTGTTAAAGTAGCAACTAAATTGGGAATGTACATGGGATTTGAAGGAAGAAAAAGCTACTTTGCTCTCCACTTTTGCCAAAGTAGATTGAAGAATGCTAGCACATGAATAAGAATGAAGAAAAGGTCACATTTGTCAAAATAGCAACAAAATTGGGAATGTACATGGGATTTGAAGGAAGAAAAAACTACTTTGCTCCCCACTTTTGCAAAAGCAAATTAAAGATAGCTCGCACATGAGATTTGAAGGTAGAAAACTACATTGCCATCTACATTAGCCCAAGTGCGAGCTAGCACATGAGATTTGAAGAAAAAGAGGTTATTTGGACAATTTACATCTCACTTTGCCATAAGTGAGGAGCCATCTTTGGCTATAAATAACCACTCCCTCTTGTGTAGAAGAAGAAGCTCCTTTTACCTATTGTAATCATTTTCTTCTTTTCTCTCTAGCAAGACAAGAAGTACTCTTGGTCTCTCTGTTCTTCTCTTTGTAGTAAAAATATTTTTAGTCTTTTTAAATTCTCTTTAGTTTTTGTTACTCCATAATGGAGTAATCTCTTTTGTTGGGATAGTTGATGAAGCTTGATATAATTATTATATTATCTCAATTTTAAAACCATACTTGACTTGAAACTTCAATATGATTTCATTTTGTGCTAGAATGATATTTTTTACTTAACAAGTATTATCACATTTATGTATTTTATCTCTAAGTTATTGATATATTAATTTTGTAATTCTCACGGAGCAAAATTAATATGTTATTTATAACCGATGAACAAATAATAGTGTGAAAGTAATTTTTAGTAATTTATCATTCCAAACCTGTAATCTTGATTATCTCAGTTTTAATTTCACGGAGGAATTGTTGTAAGCAAAATTATTGATTTTTGGTGAAAATATTCTCACGAAGTTTTTACTACTTTTAGCACAATTCAAGCAAGAAAATTATTTCGGTTTATTCGTCACTAGTTTTAACTCAATTGATTTAACATAACCTCACTGAGTGTTTTATTAATTGATTATTTTTTAGTGACCAAAACATAATTGAATTAACAATAAGCAATTATTCTTTAGAGAAATACGTGTTACAAAATTGAGATTTTATTATAAATATTATCAATTGAATTCAATGATTCCCAACTCTTTTTAAATTTAAAATATTCCTGAAATTATTTTTTTTAGTTAAAGTAAATTAAAATTAAAAATCTCAACTTTCATCAGCTTGACTCTCTCGAATAGTAAATAAAATATTCCAAGTCTGTAGCATAAAATATCCTATCTCTGTGAATGATATCTTAAACTATACTATAATTTGACAAGCACGAGCAGGAATACCCTATACACTTTGGACTCGTCAAAGCATGAGGGACGCACTCAATAATTTGAGTTTTATTTTGTACTACTACCAAGTACCAAGTGCACAACTTCCTTGACTGGGCAAACCAGACTTTGATTATTTTGACAAGTTTTTGTCCTACTGCTATAAACAAGAAAAGCCACTCACTGCAGATAAGTATATAGTTATATATCTTTCTCTCTTCATTTTTGTCCATAATACTCTTTGATTTGCCCCTACATCTCTTCCTTGCTTATTTTGTTTTTTTCTGTAGTTCTCTTTGGAAGATGAATCTGGAACCATTGGATAATGCAGGCCTTATAACTTCGACTATTTGCAAGTGATGATAAGTGGTGGCTTTTGTAACAGGATTATGCATGAAAGATTGTTCCAAGGCTTAACTCATGACGGTTGTGAAGTTACTATAGAAACATGTGATTTATTTTTTCCATCTCAGATGTGCATGAGGAAAACTTAATAGATTTTGTGTATGTATTAGCATGTTGTTGTTGGATCCCTTTCTCTGTCCATCTCTTTTAGTAACATTTTGTGAAACTTTGCAGAATGAGCTTGAAATATTGATGATGAAAATCTACATCCATGTCTGATGAAGCTACATGACTTTTTTTTTTTTTTCAAAAAATACTTGCAGTTGTATATGTTGAAAAACCAAGAGGAGCTTCTTTATGGTATATATCTAAGCATAATTTTAACCAGCAATAGAGTATTACTACTAGACTTTCTGGTTCTCTGTGATTTTGACCTGTCATTTGTTCCTTGAGTAGCCAAAACTTTGGATAAGATGAGAGAATAAAGGTGGCGACTCAACTTGCAAGCCTCTTCTCATGGTTGCATGCCAAGCGGATAGCATTTGACATTTTGTGAAACTTTGCAGAATGAGCTTGAAATATTGATGATGAAAATCTACATCCATGTCTGATGAAGCTACATGACTTTTTTTTTTTCAAAAAATACTTGCAGTTGTATATGTTGAAAAACCAAGAGGAGCTTCTTTATGGTATATATCTAAGCATAATTTTAACCAGCAATAGAGTATTACTACTAGACTTTCTGGTTCTCTGTGATTTTGACCTGTCATTTGTTCCTTGAGTAGCCAAAACTTTGGATAAGATGAGAGAATAAAGGTGGCGACTCAACTTGCAAGCCTCTTCTCATGGTTGCATGCCAAGCGGATAGCATTTGGTTGTGTTAAATCTTCTACTGTAGCGATTTACAAGGTAATATATAGTCGTAGTACTTGTGGACCCCAGCTTACTTTGTGCTTTACTAGTGACGATTCATTTTTGCTTTGCAGGACTTCAACATAAAAGTATTCGACTTTGGTTTCCTTGCTCATGAAAGTGAGAAGGATAACAGTGTTAGTAATGATGATCGTCTTTGCTCAAATGCTCCTGAGACCGTAAAAGGTGCATCTTTTTTTACTTTATTGTGTCTTATTTAGTATATCAATATAAATTGGAATGTGATGACCTAGTGCTAAAGAATTTTAGTCTGTGAATATTGGAATCGAAGAACTCTAAATGGTGCAATGTGGATAGTGAAGATTCATATTGATGGCCACAGCTAGTTTGGATAGAGGCCTAGTTATTTTTCTTTAGTTCATTGTCGGTACTGCTAGAGAACTTCGCTGCTAAGGGATATGCGGGAAAAACATCCTCAGAATGAAAAGACGAGAACTTTTTGTCTCTTGGAAAATTTGACGAAATCTGCCTTCCCTGCCTTCTCCACTCCTCCGGTGATTCGTCCCTTATTCCAACTAAGTTGCCAATAAGCTATATCAGATAATCTTTCTTCTTTAGTTTTTGTTCGGCCTACCATCTTGTAAGTACATGTTTTGATTCGGCCACTGAGTAACTTAAGCCTATCTTTGGGCAACGAGAAAGGTGGTTGAGTACTTGAGTTTGAACGATATACCACTATGGACAAACCTTCTCTTTATCGTTGGGGATGAATCTTTATAATTTAATGAAGGTGTTGAGGAATTCACAGAATGGTTTGAATACATTGAAGGAGGGAAGAACTACGTAAGAATAATTACGTTTAATAGACGTATCATGAAGGAAATCAAGAAAAATGTTAAGATTGGCTTCCGAAGGCAAAAGAAAACTATACAATATAAGGTGGAGATTTCTTGATCATGGAAAACTATGCATAGTAATGTGGTTTGAGTTGATTGGAGAATAAGGGACCTGATCCTAATGCATTTGGGATATTCACAAGGTGAATTACCTTTGTAAATATTTGGGGGTGCCTTTAGCTGCAAAGAAACTCTCTCTAGTCCAATAGAAACCTCTCATTGAGAAAATAGTGGCAAGGATATCTTCGTGACAACAAAGAAACTTCCATATGCAGGTCGAGTTCAACTGGTGAGATCAGTATACTATTTGGGTTCAATCATATTGGTCTCAGCTATTTCTCCTTCCCACAAAGATCATTAAAACAATTGAAAGCAATCGTATGAGCTACATATGGTTTAGAACAAATGAGATCACCAAACGTGCACTGGCAGCATGGAAAAAAATGTGTTATCCTAAGCCTGCAGGAATGCTAAATTTGATAAAGTTAACTCTCTGCATTTGAAAAGCTTCAATAGGACTTAGCACAAAAATAAGATAAGCTTAGGATTAGGTGGATATATGCATATTGTATAAAGGGCAAGAATCTGGAGGTCATGAATATAACTCTCCAAGCTAGCTGGATGGTCAAGAAAAGCATTACAGCTGGAACGAATGCATGAAAATAGATATAACAGAAGGAGTGTGACTAGAAGAATTTACTTACAACTCCTAGGTACTCTGCCTAAAGTCACATGGAGGAGTTTGATGTTTACCAATGTGGCGTGGCCAAAACCTATCTTTACTATGTTGATGCACCTTCAAGGAAGAATCTTGACAATAGATCGAATGGCTTCTTGGGACTATTTGATTGATTCTACATGTGTCATGTGCAAGGTTCACCCAGAAGTAATTCCAATTTGTTTCACCAATACACATATGGAGGAAGGTTATGGAACAGACTTCTACTTTAGTTGCAAAGACAGCCCCTTGACAGGAAAGATATATAGGGAAGTTGCAACTACAAAGGGTCATGCAAATGGCCCAAGGGAAAACAATCCAAGCAAAGCTGCTGAGAATTCTATATGTTCAATTCATACATGCCATTTGAAGGGAAAAAAATCCAAGTGTTTTAGAAAAAAGAAAAAAAAAGTAGAGCCAATAGCCTGGGAAATAGCTTGCACTTGAAATGTCAAAGCTTCAGGGGATCTTCACAAACAGTATAAATTCAAAGGCTCGATGTAGAATCAAGGAGGGGGGGGGGGGGGGGTTAGGGCTAACTAGTGCAAAAATCTGAGTAATTGGTAGTCTTCTTAATTTAGTTGCAATAGTGATGTAGTAATAGAGAAAGGCATCTGAGATAGCAAGCTGAGGAAGCTACGCTAAGATTGTAATCTCTCCTGCTTGGTGATTATTAAAATCTTCTTATTTTCAAAAAAAAAAAAAAAAAAGAGGTAACTCGTACTTTTACATTTCATAACATTAATATTCATGGTAGATATATTAGAATTGTTGAAATCAAGGGTTCGAGTAAGTTTAGGATCATCATGCATGAACTGGATGAGAATTTTAGGCGGTGTTGTATTGTCCAGAAAATAGAGAATTTTTTGCACAAAGGCCATGAACACAACAAAGATTAACGATCAAGAAAGGAATGGGAACTATGCTAGTCTTTGGATTGAGGAGTTATTGTTTCTTTGGCATGGAAAACATAAACCTTCCAACTGATGATAGTGGGTGCAAAAAAGTAGTGGGAACAAAGAATTATCGAAAAAGAATGTGTATGGATAACCTTAAATCTGAATAGAATTATCGCAAAAGGGTCAAAAAATTCCCTTGAACCATTGGAATAGGTTAAAAAATGCTCTTCGTTAACTTTTGGGCAAAACATACTCTCACTGTTAACCTTTAGGATAAAAAACGTCATTAACATTTTCTTTGGGCTCAAAATTGCCCTAAAAACAAACGGATCTTAAAAAAAGAATAAATAATAAGAAAATAAAATGGTGGGAGATATTTCTGACCCATAAAATTAACAAGGAACATTTCAAAACCATTTTCAATATATCAAAGACAGTTTCGGTCCTTTCCCAAAAATTATGTGTAAATTTTCAAATAAACTCTTGAGTTGTTATTTATATAAAATAAGTACATATATAGTTATTTAGCAATTATAAAAATATTAACTATATATGCTCTTGGAAAATCACCGATTATATTAGTACTTTTTTATTGCTAAATATTGCATACATTAGTTATATATGTACTTAAGTTGTACTCTTCATTTATTCATTATTTTGTGTATAGATTTGTGAGCAATGATTATCTTTTATTTTAGCTAATTTTAAACAGAAAAATAATGCAATAGCAAATTTTCAAATCTACCAATAATTTTTAAACGAACAATGACCAAAACTACCCTTGATCTATTGGAAATGGTTTTGAATGCCCTTTGTTAATCTTATAGACCAGAAATATCTCCTACCATTTTATTTTTCTTATTATTTTATTCATTTTTTTTAGGTCCGTTAGTTTGTAGGGCAATTTTGAGCCCCAAGAAAATGTTGAGGGCATTTTTGTCCTAAAGGTTAACTGTGAGGGCATTTTTGGCCCAAAAGATTAACTGAGGATATTTTTGAACCTTTTCTAATAGTTCAAGGGCATTTTTGGCCCTTTTGCGTAGAAATGTTACACATACTACTAAAATTAATGACGGACGAATGAGTCACTTCATTATGTTAGACTGCTCCAGTGTCCCCTTAGGAATACAAGGGCTCAACTCAACCTACAACTTCATTATTGTCGAATGCCTTGATGATCTGGTTAATCTTTTTCATTTTTGTGTGCATTGTAATGCTTATTGTTAAAACACAATATTGTAAATGTTGGTATTTAACTTTATATTTTTGAAGTTGTCAAAGAAGTCACTTATATTCAGTTTAGGATAATAAAATCACTCAGCTGGTACTCCATTAATATACTTTCTAATCCATATAGGTATTCAGACTTTAAAAAGTGATTTTTATACATTTGATGTTCTACTGTTGGAGTTGATTGCCGATAAAAAATACATATCTAAGCTACAGAACTGGATTTGGTATGAGTTTCGAGGTGATATAAGACCAATTATGGATAAATCACTCCTACAAAATGAAGAGCAAGCTAATAGCTTCAACAACTTAGTAGTACAATGTGTGAAAAAGGATCCAAATGCGCGCAGATATGAAGCATGTCTATGTTACCTTGTCTAATTTGGGAGAGTGGAGAAACTCAGAATGAAGGAATAATGTATGACTTATTTTCTTTTTCAAAGAACTTTGCATTTTAACAACATTTAATAAGGTGCAAAATGCATGAGTGGCTCAGGAGTACTACTTAAGGCCCCCTAATAATCAAAGATCGTCAAAATTTTGCTTATAGTTATATTTATATATATTAGTAAAAGCTTTTTGAAGTAACAAGATATTAGCAATTTTATTTAATATATTACTTTAGTTCTAATTGCTAAAAATCCTATTGATGTATATGAAGTTTTGAGTAGTTTAATTCAAAGATTGGTCTCATGGTCAAATTATTTCAGTTATATTTATAATCCTACTTTGGTTGCAAAGATAGCCCCTCGACAGAAAACATAGGGAAGTTACAACTACAAAGGGTCATGCAACTGACCAAAGGGAAGACAATTCAAGCAATGCTGCTGAGAATGCTATATGCTCTACTCATGCCATTTGGAGAGAAAAAAAAATCAGAGTGTTTGAGAAAAAAGAAAAGGAGGTAAAGCAAATAACTTAGGAAATAGCTTGCACTTGAAATGTCAAAGATTCAGGGGATTTTCATAAGCTGCTGCAACAATATAAACTCTAAGGCTGGATGTAGAACCAAGGGGGGTTAGGATTATACTAGTGCAAAATATGAGTAACTAGTAGTCTTCTTAATTTTGTTGCAGTAGTGATGTAGTAACATAGAAAAGGCATCTGAGATAGCAAGCAAGCTATGCTAAGATTGAAATTTCTCCTGGTGGTGATTATTAAAATTTTTTAATTACCAAATAAAGAAGGTAACTCGCACTCTTACATTTCAGAACATAAATATTCATGGTAGATACATTAGAAGCGTTGCAATCAATGGGGCAAGTAAGTTTATGATCATCATACTTGAATTGGATGATATTTTTTGAAACGATCTTATATAGTCATTTTGAGAGTTCGGACTCTAATTGATGTGTCAATAGTCTTAAAAGCTACGTAAGGTCCATTAGGACCTGTCTGTAAAATTTGAGCTGATTCGAACCTCGTTTGGTATGTTTTTTAGAAGGTTTATGTTTCAGTTGTTGGTGAAGCTTAAAAGAGGTTTTCGAGCTTGATTTGAGTAAATGAGCTCAAATTTGAAATTCAAAAGTTGTGTTAGGTTCGTATGGTAATTTTTGACATGTGGAAATTTTCAAAAGTGAATTCCGAGATTGTTCGGTCAGTTTCGTTAAAATTTTGAAAATTAAGAAATCGACCTCTTTCTGTCGGAGCCGTATCTTAAGTTTTGGGGATCGGATTCGAGTTACGTCTTTGCGAGCATGAGACTTGTGTACAAAATATAGGGTCATTCCAAGCTCTGTAGGGTCTCATTTGAACCCAAATCGCAGACCAGCTGTTGTTGGTGCAATTTTCTCACTGTGGCTGCCTTTCAAAAAACAGTATAAAAGAGTTTTTTGGCCTCATTTCAGCTTTAAATGAAGTTTACTCAGTCCAAGTCGGTTTCAAGGAAAAATCTAAGTGCCAAGTTATTAGAAATCATCATGTATCAATCCTATAACATTCAATTGCATTAACTCATGATTCTTATCTTGAATTTCTTGAAATTGAATTGGAAAATTAGGTTAGAACCCTAAAAATTATGAAATTTGAAAAATTTGATGAAATTGAATTTGGATATAAAAACTAATAATATATTTGGACTCGTGGGACTATGAGTAGCCCGAAAATGTATAATTTATGGGCTTCCGGCTAAGCCTGGCCCAGGGTTTTTTTGGTAATTTTCCTTCTTATACCATATAAAGGTTAAATACTCTTTCTTCGGGCACTTAAAAGTGAAAATATATTTTTTTGGCTCAAAAAATGATTATTTCTGAGAGGCATCGAAAAGGAAAGGAAGTTGTTCAGTAGCTATTCTGACCAAGGACTTGAGGTAAGTGATAGTATCTATTTCTTTGACGGCCTTTGGCATTGTGGATATTCTACCACGTATTTCTTACGTGTGTAGCCGCAGATAGGCGTACATCCTACGCCTTACGCCTTAGCTTCGGGTTTGCATTATACTTCATATGTTATAACTGGTTATTGGGTTTTGCATTGAGCAATAGGAGTGTTATGCTCCAGTTATCGGTTTGATATTTCAGGCAGTCGATGAGAGTTTCGTACCGGTGAAGGATTATTATTACATATATCTTCTGGTAGATGATAAGAGTCCCGCATCGGAAAAAGGTTTCGGGCACACGTGACCCATTGCATTATAATACACTCATTTCATATCTTTTTTTGTGTGCTTTGTGAACTGTATGGATTTATTGCATTGTTTATTTGTGATTGACTTACTTGATTGGCTGTTGTGATTTTATTTTTCCCCTAGCTAGCGTACATTTCCCTTAAGGTCGTTAGTTGTTCCTCACTTATTGAGTCCTTATGACTCACTTCATATCTGCTCTTGTATTGTCTTTTCATTCGGCAGATTCCACTCTAGTACCCAGCAAGCACCGCGATTGAGGAGCCAGGACGTTCTCGGTTGTCACCTGTCAGTGGTGAGCCAGCTTCTTTGTTGAGGCCACCAGCCTTGATTATCATAGTTGTATATCATTTTGTTCATATATATATTTTTGACCTTCTTAGATGTCTTTGGAACCTATAACCTATATATATGGGTAGTTAGTTGTATCTCTTTAGACAACTTGTATGTATGCATATCTTTGGGCTATCCTATTTCTTTTTAAGTAAGTTCACTTTGTTTTCGAGTCAATTTTATATCATTTGAATGGACTTAGTCGATAAGATTCACCCGACAGGTCAAGAAGAGGTAGTCGGGTGCTTACACGACCTAGCCTGAAATTTGGGTCATGTCAGTTGGTATCAGAGTCCGGTTTAGAGTCTTTCCAGATCATGATAGTGTCTAATAGAGTCTCGTTGATCGGGCGGAGACGTCAGCACCTATTTACGAGAGGCTATGGTAGCATTTAGGCAGTTTCCTTTCTTTCTTTCTCCGTCGTGCGTGAGTCTTCTTATCTGAAGTTAAATATCTTTGTTAATTCTTTCCAGTAAACGGTGAGAATGCGCGACTGCTTAACGAGAGGCAGAGGAGCACGCAGCAGCCCCTATGTCTACTGCTCCATGAGGTGGAGGTGTTGGCTGTGGTAGAGATCGTGGTAAAGGCCGTGGTAAAGGCAGAGGTAGAGTTGCCTGGGCTGCGAGGATGGTGGATTATATTGATCCAGGTGCAGAGGTTTCAGTAGTGCCAGCTCCTGGTAGGTAGGGAGAGCAGGGTATTATGTTTCCTTGGGCTATCCTATTTCCTTTTAAGTAAAGTTCACTTTGTTTCCGAGTCAATTTTATATCATTTCAATAGATTTAGTCGATAGGGTTCACCCGATAGGTTGAGGGGAGGTAGTCGGGTACATGCACGGCCTAGCGTGAAATTCGGGTCGTGTCATTTTTGGGCGGTGCGGTATTGTTCGAAAAATAGGGATTTTTTTTTTTACAAAGGCCATGAACACGACAAAGATTAATCATCAAGAAAGGAATGGGAACTATGTTAATGTAGCATAAAACCAATTAAACTTCTTTGAATTAAGGAGTTATTGTTTCTTTTGAATGGAAAACATAAACCTTCTAAGTGTTGATATAGGGTGCAACAAGATAGTGAGAAAACGGAATGGTGGGCAATAACAGAACAAAGAATATGAATAGATGAACACAAATCAAGTAGAATTATTACATACTGCTAAAATAAATGGCAAAGGAACGAGTCTCTTCATCATGGTAGCCTGCTCCAGTCTCTTTCGAAATACACGGGAGGTTTGCCCCTCCGCTCAACTTACAACTTCATTATTATCGGATGTCACTCTATCACTTTTTAGTTACATTTTTTTGTACATTGTTTTGCTTAATGTTATAACACAGTATTGTAAATATTGGTATTTAATTTTATATTTTTGAAGTTGTCTTAGAAATTCATTTTTTTTAGTTTAGGACAATTAAAACACTCAAGTGGTACTCCATTAATACGCCTTCTGATCTATATAGGTATTCAGACTTTAAAAAGTGATGTTTATACCTTTGGTCTTCTACTTTTAGAGTTGATTTTCAGTGAAGAATACATATCGAGGTTGCAGGCCGAATTTGAGAGGGGTTTCGAGGTGATATAATATCGATCATGGATAAGTCATTCCTGCAAAATGTTGAGCAAGCTAATAGCTTCAACATTTTAGTAGTAGAATGTCTGAAAAGGGATCCTAACGCACACCCGAATATGCAGCATGTCTATGCCACTTGTCTAATTTGGGAGAGGGAAGCAACTCGAATGAAGGAAGAATGTGTGACTTCTTAAGTTATTTACGAGGCCTAATTATGTGATTAAAAAGAAGAACATGGCGAACTTTGAGATAATCTTCAAAATTCTTAAAATTGGTTGGGGGAGCTTCCATTGAGATGCTGGGCCAGGAGTATTTTGGAGAGTGGGAACCTTTAAATAATTAATTTATTTTATCATTTGAACATTAACTATTGAAAAGGCTCTCATGAGTAAATAGACTTTTCAGCTAGTATTGTAATATGTTCTTCAATTTTGAACGATGTTCTTCAATTTTGAACGATGTCACTTCTTTTTTCTTTTTACTGCTTCAGGCCTTCAATAATCAAAGACCCACAATACTTTTCTATTAGTTATTTTATTTATATTGATATAAGTTTTTTAAGTTGACATTACAGTTTTCTGTAACAAATTACTTTAATTCTAGTCGTCAACAAGCTTATTAATGTATATGAAGTTTTGAGTAGTTTTATTCAAATTTTAAAATATTAAACAAAGTCCAGCAGTAAAAAACTTGAAAATTTAATAAATCATAGAAAACAAATTTACCATATCACTAATGTTATGACCATACAATTCAAAATCAGCTATGAATCAATAGTGCCTTATGATGCGCAGTCATACAACTTTGACAATTTGCAAGTGTTGGCTGATTCTTCAATTATGCACACCTCATTATGAGAACTATATATGAGAGATTTTACCGAGGCGCCACTCATGACGGTCGTGAAGTTACTATCAAAACATGGGATTTGTAATGAGCTTGACATGTTGATAGATGAAAGTCCAGATCCATGTTTGATGAAGCTACACGGCTTCGGGTGGAGAAAGAAGAATGCACTTGTTCTTTCTTTCGGTTAGCGTGCACGCCTTATGCACATGTCAATAGAGAATATTTCAAACTTTAACAAACTTTCTGGCAAACATAACATGAGATCCACTTACCTTGATCAAACGTATTAGCTTCAAATCCAAAATAAGATGAAAAAAAAATAATCTAACGCCTTCTTCTTTTATTGAGGTCAAGGTACCGTTCCGTTGGGAGAAAATTGTACTACTATAAACAAGCAGTGTTATATTATATCAGAAATAAAGGCCTAGGGTTACATCCATTTGGTCGCCCATTAACAAGTCAATAGAAAGCCTGTAAAGCATTAGGGAGTAACTGATGAAATTGGACTCATCTTCTATTCTACCAAATAAGAAGAGAACTATGTTAACTCGAATTTTTTTTTTTTTTAAAATCCTAATTATCATGACTCCTTTATGCTGCACTGCTATTAGCTGGACGAGGCACTCACTGAGGATGAGTATATATTTTACTACCTCTCTCTTCATTTTTGTCCTTAATACTCTCTCATTTTTGTATTTAGGTGTCCATAATACTCTTTCGTTTTGTGTTTTATCTATAATATTAGAATCTCAATTTTTCACCATTTGTTTTAATGAGAAACCACAAATCTTGGAGACTTATATTTATTTTTATTTTCTTTTTTCTGTAGTTTCTTTGGAAAATAAATCTAGAACCTTTGGGTGATGCATAGCTGCACAACTTTGACGATTTGCGAGTGGTGACCGATGACTACTATGATGAATACCTCATTATGAGGACTGTGCATCGGAGATTGCATCGAGGCTTCACTCGTAACAGTCGTAAAGTCGTATCAAAATATTGGATTTCCTTTTTCCATTTTAGATGGGCTATATGGGCCACCCAATTAGTTTCTGTGTATGTGTAATTAGCACGTTATT
Source organism: Petunia x hybrida (assembly GCA_037355625.1). Classification (NCBI taxonomy): domain Eukaryota; kingdom Viridiplantae; phylum Streptophyta; class Magnoliopsida; order Solanales; family Solanaceae; genus Petunia; species Petunia x hybrida. The sequence continues at coordinate 984,953 of JBBBVM010000662.1, read as the reverse complement.
GTTGGATTCCTTTAACTCATTGTCCCTCTCTTATAACATCTTGTGAAAATTTACATAATGAACTTGAAATACTGATGGATCAAAGGCCACATCCATGTCTGATGAAGCTACATGGCTTCTGCTTTCAGAAAAAACTTGCAGTTGTCCACGAACAAAATCCAACAAAATTTTTATTGGATGAGCTCCTTTATGGTATATATCTAAGCGTGGTTCCTATCAGTAATGGTTTATGACTATTTTCTGGTTCTCTGTGCTTTTGACCTTTCATTTGTTCCTTGAGTAGGCAAAAACTTTGGTTGGTATGAAAGAATGAAGGTGGCGACTCAACTTCCAAGCTTCTTCACTTGGTTTCATGACAAGAAATATTGTTTGGTTTAGTTGTGTTGATGGTTCTACCATAGCGATTGACAAGGAAAAATATATTATCGTATATAGTACTTGTAGACTTCCAGCTTACTTGACTTATTGGCGTTTTACTAGTGACCGTTCATTTGGCTTTGCAGGACTTTAGCATAACAGTATTTGACTTTGATTTGCTCGCTCATGCAAGTGAGAAGGATAACAGTGTTGATGCTGATTATTGTTTTTGCGTTAATGCTTCTGAGATTGCAGATGGCGTGTCTTTTTTTTAACTTTATTGTCTTCTTAAGGATTTCTACACACACACAATATATATATATATATATATATATATATATATATATATATATATATATATATATATATATATATATATATATATATATATATATATATATATATTGAAGTGGATATTCTAGTGTTAAAGAAGTTTAGTGATTGGAATTGGAAATCAAAGGAGTCTGAATGGTGCGACGTGGATAGTGAGGATTCATATTGATGTATATGAAAGTTTGAGTAGTTTAATTTAAAATTTTGAAATATTAAAGTCTGAAAAAAAATCATAGAAGCAAATTTTATCATATTACTAAAGTCATGACCATACAATTTAAAATAATCAATAGTGTCTTTATGTCTATTCTAAAATAAATTAAAGGAATTAGTTTGGGCAATTTACAAAACTGTACATGCTAACATTTTATTTTACACAAAAATAGTCAACACTATCCCATTCCAAAATATAGCAATTTTTTTTTTAAAAAAAACATATAAAGGTTGGATAAAACTCTAGAACTCACCCCTATACTCACATGCCAACCCCCCTAGCAGCCCCCCATACTGCTCTACATGCGCTAGTGACCGCCAGCCACAGCTGGTCGCCAATTTTTTTTCTAATATATCCTTGTATGTTCTTTGTATGTACTTTGTATGCCTGATGCATAGCAGTCACAGGATAAACAACAAAAGAAAAAGAAAAAAAATCGAAGCTGGATTGTAAAGAACGAGCCGCGCCCACGAACAGACAAAGAAAAGCCATGTCGCTGCTCTGCGTTGGGACTACACAGGTGAAACAACGTCGTCACCGACAGAGAAAAGCAGATCCGCCGGCGACAACAGCAGCAGAGACGGGCAAAGGCGACGGAACAACCATAAGGCTTTGCCGATGAGTCCAACAATGAGAGAAATCAAATTCGATGGAGGAAATAAAGCCGTTGTCGGTGGAGACGGGTGGTGATGGTGACGACAACTGGTGGTGAATGCACCGAAAAAAGTGGGTGAGGGGAGAGATAAAAGAGGGAAGCAAAATTAGGGTTTTACCTAGTGTTGCTATGTTCAAAAAATGTTGACGTATTTGAAAAAATAACAAATATTGGTACATTTAAAAAAAAAAAAAAAAAGGTCCCCAATAATGACGCATGGTGTAAATTTTCTGAGGGGGAAGTGCACGAACATCCTATTTTTAGCCCCCCCCCCCCCCCCCCAAAATTTAGTTTTTAGGAAGTTTTTAGAAATTACTTAGTTATTATCCACTAAATTTGAACTTATCTTTAGGTCTTAATTTCAAATTTTCAGGTCTTAACTTCTGATCTCAACTTCATTCCTAAAGGTTTGAAATTATTCGTTGGCAGCTTTCTAACTTCAAATTTTCAACATACTGACTAAAACTAAATAATTTTAAAAAAATTATAAAATATGAATTAGGCTCCTAAAATAGGCACACACGAAATTTTTATTTAAAAATATGAATTGTATAGATATAATTCTAAAAAAAAAAAAAGAGTAAACTTCAAATAAAACTTGCCATAATTGTTATAAAAAATTATTACTTTTTATTAAGATTTAGCTTTGGACCTCGATTTTATTGAGCCGCCCTGGCCCAATGCTGCAAAAGTAACACAACGATTAATGATTCCTAGGACGGCCATTTTGAGTACACTAAATTTATCACATTAAAATGAGCAGTTTTTGGTCTAGTCTTTATTTGGTGAGCAGATTTTTGCTGGTCTTGAAACGATAAGCACTTTTTTAATTTTTTCATATAAATTGACTATTTTACTCCTCATATATAAAAATCCTTAATTCATTAGTTTTGGCCTTATTCCAATATTTCTCTCTTCTCCTCTAAGCAAAACCTTAGATCCAATATTTCTCTCTTCTCTAAGCAAAACCTTAGATCCAATATTTAAGCAAAATCCTAGATCTCTTCTTTACGGACAATAGTGGGGATGCTGACACTACCATCTAGCAGGGCCGGCCCTCCTATAAAGCAAGTAAAATCACAGCTTTAGGCCCCGCATTTGTGGGGCTCCGTTTTTTGTTACACATAATAGATTATACTGCCTTTGTTTTTTAATATGTTCATATTTTTTTGTCAAGATAAGTGTCACTTTAAAAAATCAATACAAATTTAATTATTATTTTCTAATCTTACCCATGCAATTAAAGATATAAGAAATGAATAATTGTACTTAAGTTTGGTATTTGAGATTAGTAAATCAGGACAATGTTGTAAACAATAATCCATCCGTTTTAATTTATATGAACTTGTTTGACATGACAAATATTTAATTAAAAAAATAAGATTTTTGAAACTTGTGGTCTAAATTAAGCAATTGGTATGTGTGTGGATATAAATTAATTCGATAAAGGAATAGTGACAAATTTGGAGTTAAGTTGTTTCCAAGTTTAAAAATCGGTCATTCTTTTTTCAACGGAGTAAAAAGAAACTAAGACATTTTTCTTATTGGACGTGAAAAAATGAGTAAAATGGATGCTTATAATGGGACTGAGGTAATGTGTAAGTTAAAAAAGACGTCATTTGAAGTGAAAAAGTAAGATACATGGGAAGTTATATAAAATTGAACAAATCTTATTTAAGAATCTAATTTCAACAATGTCTCAAAGGAGATTAAATGGATTGTCTATATTATCAATTGAGAAAGACTTATTAGAATAAATCAATTCAAAAAATTTGTTAATAACTTTGTATCTCAAAAAGCTAAAAAAAAAAAAAAGAATTCAAATCTATATATATCTTCAAATTGGCTTTAGGCCACAAAAATTAAGGCCCCTATTAAAAATTGGCTTTAGGCCACAAAATTCGTCGGACCGTCCCTGCCATCTAGCTTCGGCGACGGTTTTCGATTTGAGTACCGGCCACCATCTAAAATTTTTGACCATGTAAAATGAACGCAACTTTCTTTGCAAGGAGTACGATGCAAAAATGAAGTGAAATAATACCAAAATCCAGTCGCTAAACTATTGGACTATTCTACTGCAAATAAAGACCAGATTCAGCTTGCTCAGAAGGAAAATATTGTGACCACTTGCTGTATTCAAACGAAGGCTCAAATAAAGTTTGAATAAATTAGTATAAAAATAGCAAAGAGTTCATATAGGTGAAGTCTATAGAACTTGAATAATTGGTATGTTTCTAACTTGAGAATGATTTAGATGAAGCTGCTTTGTACACAGACACAATTTTTGTATTTTTGAATAGCTCAACTTTTTTATTTTTCTTGAATCGGATCATGAGTTGATCATGAACTATAAAAGTGACGACGACTTGGACTAATGTATTTGTAAAATAGAACGGACAAATGATGTCGAATTGACCTTGTTTATTTTTATTTTGAATTTTTGTAATTGGACAAAATAATGACAATTTGGTATCATTTAATTGTAAAATAGACACACTAGTTTGACTGTAAGTAAATGATGTCGAATTGACCTTGACAATTTGGTATCATTTAATTGTTAAATAGACATAATAGTTTTGCTTAATTATGAATTACGGCCGGATTGTCTTCATTTTATATGTTCATATATTATTTTATGGATGAATGAAGTGAAAACGATTTGGACTTATGTATTTGCAAAATGTACTTAATTGGCTCACGTTATGAATAAATGATGAAGGATTGGGATAGTTATGTTTTCTTTTGAATTTTGTGGTGTAAATTGAGGCCGATTTGGCCTATTTCTTCACAAAACACAATTATACGCATGAATAAAGCCGATTCACTATAAAAAAAATAAAGCTAATCTCGGCAGTTTTAAATGGTGTTTTGCGGCGGTTTCACCCGCAAAATTGACGGCCAGCGCCTTTAAAACTGCCTGCCTAAGAATTTGTCCAGAGAAACCCTTTAGGGGCAGTTTGAATGATACGCTGGCATTTTGGTTTAACCCGCCGCCAAATTTACTGACGTGTATAAAAGGATGAACTATAATTACTTCAGCCCACACATCTCTAACATGCAACTGGTCCTCACACAAGTCCACGTAAGACAAACAGTTGGCCCACTGACACTGCCACGTAACCCATAATGTTCAGTGCTCTGACATCTGTACACGTCTGCGCTAGTTGTCCTGAAATATGTTTATAATAACATGCAAAACTTTGCTCTTGGACTTAGGTAATCGGTGTGGGTCATGAATTTAATATATTAACCGCAGGAGAATGCACTCTAACCGCCGCTTGGTGCACGGAAACGTCGCTATGTCTGAACCGCTGCAGTAAAAACAAAAACCGCCGTAATTCATTCAATTAAAAGCGATTAACAAAACTGCTGCAAAACAAGGAAATTTAACGCCGGTTGGGTAAAACACCGCTGGGAAGCATCTTTTTTTTTTTTTTTTTGGTAGTGATTGTCTTTATTTCTAAATATGAAAGAATATGAAGGTACTTTTTTTGAATCAATAAAGTAAGGCTGATTTGGCATCATTTATTTACAAAATAAACATAATTTTTTGCTCAATATATGAAAAAATGACGTCGGATTGGTCTTATGTTATGTTTTGCTTTGATTTTTGTATATGAGTAAAACGACGATGATTTGACTTTATTTATTCACAGAATGGACGTGAAACACTGACGGATTGACTTTTTTTGTACCTTGTACATGAGCGAACTGATGACAATTTGGCGTTATTTATTCACAAAATGAACATGTAACACAGCTAGATTAACTTTTTCTGCTATGTAGGAAGCAATGACATTTTTTGTAATTTCGTATTTAAAAAGGTGATGTGGCATTTTTGTAATTCCGACTTTAAAAAGGTGCGGTGACATTTTTATAATTATGAGAAATTCTCTATTAAAAAGGGTAATTTTGTACTTTCAGTTTCATTTAATGTAAAAGTGTTCAAGTTATTAAGACCACCAAAAAACTGCTCATGTCATTAAGACCAGGACATTTGTGATCATTTCTGTAATTTACCCAAATTATTAATAGATTTGTTTCTTTCTAATAATGACTTAGACATATTTATAACAGCAGAAAAGACGATGATCTCTTGTGTGCGAAATTTCGAGTGATTGTCATAGTCAATCACACTTAAGTTGGTGACATTTCCAGTCAACAAAAGCAAAAATAAGAATTATAATAGTTATAAGCTCAAACAATCTGTCAGACTGGTTTTTTTTTTTTTTTTTTGATTAAAACACGATTTGCATTAATACGTAATTACGGGGGATTACATAACGAGTTTGTACGGCTATTAAGGTGCTCCGTACCCTGAATATTACACATAATAGTACTAGAGATAGAAACGGCATATAGCGCGTTTAAGTTTCCTAGAGATGATAAGTTAATACAGATATTATCCGACACCTTCATAGCAAAAGACACGCCAGCTTTGTCTTCTATTACTGTTTTTTTAACAAAATCAGGTGGCACCACAAAATGGTATAGTGAGCTTCTTTTGGACAATTCGGGGGCTCCCTTGGCCAGGAGATGCGCCACTCTATTCCCTTGACGGAAGTTATGCCTCAATGTTGGCATTCCCAGTCTGAGCATCATTGACCTGCAATCAGAAACGATAGAATAATAAGTAGAAGCAGGTTTTTCTAAAAGATGAATAATATCTGTGGAGTCGGTTTCAATTTCCAACGGAAAATAGACTTGCTGAACTGCTAGAGATAGACCATAGTGAATAGCCATAAGTTCAACATGGGTAGGGTTTAAACCGTTTATAACTTTATTGAATCCTAGGATCCAATCCCCCCTATAATCTCTAAAGACTCCCCCAATGCTAGCCTTATAAGTTTGGTTATTATAGGCTCCATCTATGTTGAGTTTAAAGACTTGGTGATTAGGCGGATGCCATGATACTCTTATATATTTTGAAATATTAGATCTAGGGGACTTAGATGTAAGAAGTTTGAATTCAATCGTCCTAGCATGCACTTGGTCGTAAGATAGGCTATGGGAAAGATTATGAACATTATTTTGATTGCAATTTAGCCAAAGATTCCAAGTTCCGAAAGAGAGGAATTCAAGCCAGTTATAATAGTTTTGAGGCATATTAGGAGTGAGGTCCTTCAACCTAGTTAACCAGTTATCAATAGCAATGGACTGAATAGAGACATTACAGGAAGACCAGAATTTTTTTTGCTAGGACACAGCCTACAAAAATATGGTAATCGGTCTCATATTCATTTTTACAAATAGGGCACATGGGGTCGATATTGATACCAATCCTATTAAGATAGAAGCGAGTAGGTAATCTACGGTGGTTGCATTGCCACAAAAAATATTTAATTTTATTAAGAGTATCAATTTTCCAAATCCAGTCAAAGTCGTCCTTCTCAGGCTGAAAATTTTCAATTAGGTCATAAGTGGACTTTAGAGAAAAGGTACCATTAGAATTGGTCTTCCAGATAGGGTGATCAAGAGCACAAGATAAGGAAAAAGAGGTATTGATCATCATAGCAATATCTTTCGGGAGTTCAAAAGAAAGTTTGGAACAATCTAACGTATTGCCATTAACTAGAAAAGCAACTTTAGCTTTAGATTCCTCTAAATTAAGGGGCCCACTGATGCAACTCCTAAGGGTTTTCCTTGAAGGAAGCCAGCTTTGGTCCCATAGGGCAGTATGGTTTCCATTTCCAATAACCCAATGAGTGTTGGGGTTGCAAATTTTCCAACCTCTGAATAGATTATTCCAAATAAAGGAGGTATTCTTTAAAGTCTGCTTATGGATGTATCTATTACTAAGAACTTTAACCTAAAGGGATTCAGGGGATGAAAGAAATCTCCAGGTTAAGCCTGTGAGAATGGCCAGGTTTTTGGTATTAGCTTTAGGAAGAGACAAGCCACCTAGGTGTTTGTGTTTTGTGATAGAGTTCCAAGACAAGGTGAATCTTCTTCTTGGTAGAAGTAGTGCCCCAAATGAAGTTCCTTTGAACTCTATCAAATCATTTTGAGAGTTTTGGAGGGAAGGAAATGAAATTGCATGATGTGATTTGGAATAGAATTTAGAGTGGATTTAGCCAGGGTTACACGACCAGCAAGATTCAGAAATTGAGTTTTCCAGTTTAAGAGTCTAGATTGAAGATTATCTAGAATGAACTGGTAATCTTTTGGTCTTGGTTTGTTATTCAGGATAGGAAAGCCAAGATATTTTCCAAAGCAGTGGCCAATTTGAATATTTAGGATAGTACCAAAATGACAGGCCATATTTTTATTAACGTTTTTAGAGAAAATAATTTTGGATTTTGAGGTGTTAACCTTTTCACCAGAGAGGTTACAGAATAGGTGAAGGGTTTCTTTAATGGCTAAGACTGATTTATCATTAGCTTTAGCCATGAAGGTAAGATCATCAGCAAAAAGAAGGTGAGAGATCTCAGGACCTTTAGGAGATAATTTAATAGGATTCCAGAGATTTGCTTCGACCTTGTGATTGATATAGATTGAAAGAAGCTCCAGGCTTAAGATAAAGATATAGGGTGACATCGGGTCTTCTTGTCTGATTCCTCTACTAGGTTGGAAGTAAGGGGTTTTAGAACCATTAATGAGAATAGAGATAGAGGAAGTGGTAACACAAGATAAAATAAGCTTCGAAATATTCGGGGGAAATCTGAAGAAAGCTAGCATGGTACGGATAAATGACCATTCAATTCTATCGAAGGCTTTCTCTAGGTCAAATTTAACTAACATTTCTCCTTTTGCACCCTTCATTTTGTTGAATTTGTGAATAATTTCCTGAATTATAATAGCGTTGTCAGAGGCTCTTCTGTTCTTCAGGAAGCTGGCTTGACAAGGGTTAATAAGGCTATCCAGATGAGGCTTTATACGATTGGCAATGATCTTGGTAATGATCTTATAAATGGTATTACACAAGCCTATGGGTCTGAAATTTTTTATATGGACAGCATTTTTAAATTTAGGAATCAAGCAGAGATAGGTAGTATTTAGGGAGTCTGGAATACTACTAGTATTAAAAGCTTCATGACAAAGAGATTTAACAGAATCGCCCACTATATCCCAGTATCTTTGAAAGAAGAAAGGGTGAAGCCCATCAGGACCAGGGGCTTTATAAGGTTTAAAGGAAAAAATGGCACAAGTAATTTCACTGTCTAAAAGAGGACGGTCTAAATTAGTAAGATCTGTTTTGTTGTACCATGAACTAATGTGGGAACAAAGGGGGCTAGTAACATGATCAGTAGTATAAAGGCTTTGAAAATAGTCGGAGACATGATTAACCAAACATGTATGATCAAAAATGATGTTCCCCATATCATCTTGAAAGTGAGTAATGGTGTTTTTCCTGCGCCTATTTAAAGTAGTAATTTGGAAAAGCTTAGTATTCGCATCACCATGATTTAGCCAATCAACTCTAGATTTTAGACGCCAAAATTCCTCTTCATTTTTTAGTAAATTATTAAATTCAGAAACTAAACTTGTTTCAAGATTTTGAAGAAAGCAACTAGTAGGATAATTTAAAGAAGATTGAATACCATTAATTCTAGCCAGTAGGTTTGCTTTCTTTCTACAAATATTACCAAAAATATTTTTGTTCCAAATAGAGATTTCATGCTCAAAAATTTTTGAAGCATCATAAAAGGATCTGTTTAACCAAGAGTGAGCAATAACATTTTTAAAATCAGGATGAGAGAGCCACATAGATTCAATTCTGAACGGCTTGTTATAATTAGTATTGGGCTTTCTATTAAGACAAATCAAAATAGGGTGATGGTCCGAATAGGTCTTGGGTAAATGAACAATCGAAGCATCTTTAAACTTAGTAATCCAATCGTTGTTCGCAAGACATCTATCCAGGCGTTCCATGATAAGACTATCCCTATTTCTACTATGATTAGACCAAGTAAATCTAGGTCCCTTAAAGCCTAGGTCAATTAGGTTACAATAGTTAATACATTTGAGAAAGTTAGAGGCATTATTGAGCTTAATTGGTCTGCCTCCACTTTTATCCTTTTGGTGAAGGATTTGATTAAAGTCATCCCCTACAAGCCAGGGACCTTTATAGGAATTAAAAATACTAGCAAGATTATTCCACAAAAAATTACGATTTGAACTAGAAGTACTAGCATAGACAGTCGAGAAAAGCCATGGAAAGTTGAGAGAGTTATGGTGTACCTTTATCATTGCATGGACCTCATTACCGTTAATGTGAATGTTAGAGATGCTGACCAAGTCATTTTTCCATAAAACTGCTATTCCACCAGAGCGACCAATTGCTGGAACTTCAGCATAGCCACTAAAGTCAAAACGATCACGTAGTTCATGGTGATCCTCCATTTTAGTCTCAAGAAGAGCAATCACAGCAGGCCTATATACTTCTAAGATAGCATCAAGATTCCTACGAAAGCTAGGATTGTTTGCACCCCTTACATTCCAGATTATAATGTTAATTTGTCTATTCATATTAGGGTTAGGGTTTTGGTCAATAATCATATCAGACTCAGGATTTGTCCTGAGAGTCGGGTTCAAAACCACAGCATATTTCCCCACTAACTTGTTGGCTGGGGCTCTCACATCCAACGAGCATTTGCAAAGAGATTGATGACCTGTGAATATTACCTTTTTGTCTAGTCTTTCCTTGAAGAGGAAGATGGCTACCTCCCTTAGGTTTACATACTCCGTTTGACTCACCCTCCCTCTTAACACGATTTCCTCTAATGCATCCCTCCTGTTTCTTTCTGGCTCTGGTTGAACGGGTTGATGTTCTGGAGATGGTGGAGGGGCTGGTGGAGGGGGGTTGTCCACAAGCATTTGAGGCTGTGGTTGGAGATTTTGAACTTGAACATTCACGTTTTGAAAATTCATCATTTGAAAGATACCATTCATTTGCCCCTGCATGGGTTGGTTGTGAGCCAAATCCCACTGAATGAAAGTTGGATTTTGGGGAGGCAAGACACGAGGTGGAAAAATTAGTGGACGTGAAATGATTATGCATGGCTCCTTGCGTGTTTGACTGTACAAGCGAGGAGAGAGATGACAATTTACTTGTGTTTACGAGGGGTCAGTTAAGGGGGGGTCATTGGAGAACAAGGTCGGCATAATATTGTAAGGTTTGTCAGGGGAGTAGGATAGGGTATGATCTTTGGAAGAGGTGGCATTGGCTGATGTAATAGATTCAAAAATGGGTATTGAATATGAGGATGTGGACGTGGCTAATAAAAGTTTAGGCGACGTGATAATGTGGTCAAAGATTTTAGGATTGGGGCCCATGTTTTTTGCTAGAGAAAACTTAGGTTGTATCGCCATTTGCATGGCTTCGTCTGACGTGGAGATATTGTTTTGGTTCGAGCCTGAGCCAATATCATCCTCAACCATAATATTGTCATTAAAAACGTTTAATAAATTAAATTTATTAGTAGTGTTAACTACGCGATAATAAGCTTTAGAATTACTTTGATTTTTAACTAGGTTTTTCGTAGATAAAGGTTTAGAGAACTTACCTGGAACTTGAGCAGGGTTAATCCTTGAGGAGGAACCATTGTTACCTCTCACATTGGAAGGGTTATTAGGCACGGCATAGGATTTGTGACTATTAATATTTTTTCTTTTTGGGAAAGTGACAGTGTGCCATTCAGAGTCTCCCTCTTTAGTTTTAAGTTTTAGTTGAGGTAAAGGAGTGGAGATAGGATTAGGGCTAGGAGTGTCTGTTTGAGATTTGTAAGGACAATGTTCCTGGAGATGACTTAGTCTCCCACAGACTTTACACAAGATGTTATCACCTTCATAGATCACATTTTGCTTGTGATGTTCAATAAGGACAAAGCTTTTCACCGGAGTGTCTAATTGTACCTCTATACAAATTCTTGCATAACGTGCTCTTAGGGCTGTGGATGTTTTAAAATCCACCTTGAGTAGTTTGCCAAGGCTGCTTCCAATTTTCCTCAGTACACCTTCATCGAAAAATTCCGTAGGAAGGTTTGGGAGCCGAATCCAGATAGCTGTGGATATTAGTTTAATTTGTGTAGCAACAAAATTTGGTTCCCAACATCTAACTGATAGAAAGAATCCATTGACAAACCAGGGGCCTGCAGTTAGAACTTTGTGCAGGCTTTCATGCTTATGAAATTTAGCAATGTAAAAATCTTCCCTAAGGTCTATTAGGGGAAAATCTTCATCCAGCTTCCAAAGTTTTTGTAATTTTTCATTTAGGTACTGATGATGTAAACGTTTCCCCAGAAGCTTGATTATCACTGAATGGAGCCAAGGTGAGTAAATACGTTGCCTCTCCTCTTGAGTAAAAGAAATGCAGTCAACTAAGTCATTCTCCACCATTGGGTTAGCTTGCATGTGGGATTGTGAGAGAGGGTCATGAAGAATTCTGGAATAAGGGTCATTTTGTGTAGTAGCTTTAACTAGAGTGTCACAATAAGTAGGCTTCTCACACCTAATGGTAGTTGGTGTAGGATCGTCAGGTGGCTTAGGAGGAATTAAGTGGTCATCGACTGTAGCCTCAATGTCGAGGTCCATTTGGAGAAGAGGATTATTAATGAAGAAAGTTACTAAAGAAAGTAGAAGAGCTAGAGAGGGAAAGGGTTAGAGAGAAGAGGGAGAGTCTAGCTCTTTTTGTGTCAGACTAGTTAAACTTCAACAAGTGCTACTAATTTAACTTCATTTTTTTCCTTTTTTATCGCTATTAAGTATTGACCGATCTATATTAGTTTTGAGGCATTAACTAGACAACCACTTGATCGTGTATGGAAAAAAAAGTAGATACTCGGTACTTGTGCTGGTGGAAGGTAGTAGGTAATCATGAAATTAGTTAAGGTTGCGCACAAGCTGACCCAAACACTACAGTTAAAAGAAAGAAAGAAAGAAAGAAAGAGGAACTTAACAAATGGACCTTTAAAGAGTTGTTTGCTCTCCGTATGAAAGGTTAGATAAACATCATAAAATAATCTATCAATCCCTAGGTAAATATTCATTATTCTATTATTTTAGAAACCCTTTTGATAAATTTTTATTTATATATTCTTCTTTAAAAAGCTTAGAACAATGTCTACCTTTTGATCTACTTCTATTGGACTATAATAAATTTCAAGTGTTGCCTGTTATAATCTGCACTTTCGAAGATAAACAGAAAAAACAATAAACATCGAACTCAAATTCGGTATTAAAACGACCCGAAGCATCGTTTCTCAGATTGGAGTTTCGTTGGGTAAACAGATGACTCTATTAGCTCCAGAAGGGCATTTTAAGTGTGCGTGCAAAGTTTGACAGTTATCAGATGCCGTTAGGTTGGTTTATTGCAAACAATTCATTTTCGGTTTCAAAGGATAGCTTTAAATAGCTTGGGCGGGTCATTTTATGTTCTAGGGCTCCGTTGGGGAATCCGTCGATTTCAACAGCTTCGTATTGTCATTTATGATTTATGGGGACTTTCCAAATTTCATTTCGATTCTGTTTGCTCATTTTGGGTAACTCACTAGTTGAGTTAGTTTTGGCCCTCTTGGGTTTGGACCCTCGGATTGAGCGTTTGAGGTCCGATTTGTATGGGGATGACTCCAATAGTTTCTTTTATATTATTTGGTCCTAACGCAACTGGAATCGTTCAATTCAAAGTTTGTTTGATTAGTTTTGACTCTTAGTGTGAAGGCTAGAGGTTTATGGAGTCCAAGTTGCTGATAAGCTAACTTTGGAAGCTTTTATCTCCTTCATGATTCTTAATGCTAAACTGTAGCCCATTGAATCTAGTTTCCAACGGTTTAAACCGTGTATCAATCAGAGTTTTGTATCAAAAGTTACAGCAATGTTACTGGAGGGTGTCAGCTGGCCAATACTTAGTCCCCGAGGGGCAAATCCGTCAATTTGCTGGCGGTAAAGTATAAATGTCGATCTTGAGCCATATTTCACCATTTTTTACGATCAAAAGCTCGAAAAATGGGGAATTTCAAGGGAGTATCTTGAGAGAACATCAAGGTATGGATTATTAACCCCCATAGCTCATTATATCATGATTTTGTCTTGGATTTGGGATTAAATCCATGGTTTTTGAAATAGAATTTGGATTTGAGGGTAAATACACTATTTCTTGAAATTGGAGTTCGATCCAGACTACGATTGAGGCGTATTATATATGAACGAACTCATATTCGCTGGGACTACATCATGCTTGAATTTATTTTGGGATTCAGGATGTTTTGCAAAGTGGGTCCTGTAAGACAGTTTGGTATTTTTTCACCAAACGGACTCCGATCCGGAAACAATTTTTTTGGACTCGTACAATCGAGGGGAGTGCGGTAACGTAATTTGTTCATGATTTCGGGCATGTGGGCTTGGGGTTGGTCTGGTACAGATACTTTCTTGAACCGGGACCTTTGGAAATGGGATTTTAAGTCCGTTATAAGTTGTTTTGTGACGGTTGCTACTCTATTGAATAGAGTGGGAGCTCACAGAGTGGAAACGAAAAGGAAAGACAATCCAGGAATAACGGGATTTTGCTCGAACCGACGTGAGTGGTTTCTATCCATTTCTTTGTGGCCTTATGTCTGTGAATTTGCCTATGTATGTCTCTATTCATGCATAGCTGCCGATAAATACATACTTATTACGCGGATATTTTTAAAAAGCATGATTTACACTGTATGGGTTAATCTTAGTTGTATTTTATGCTGGTTGGTTTTGTCTGCATGTCTACAGCGGATCTATGATCCGGTTTGATATTGTTTACGCGGATGGCTCGTCCTACACGTTTGTAGGAGAATGTATCCCTATACGGTTGGCTCGACCTGCACACCGCAAGGGGGTATATATCACATGAGGTTGGCTCTACCTGCACGCCGCAGGGGGTATACATCACTTGAGGTTGGCTCGACATGCGTGCCTACGCAGGTACTATATGGTTGGCTCATCCTACACGCTTGTAGGAGGATGCATGCCTATATGGTTGCCCCAACCTGCACGCTGCAGGAGATATACATCATATGAGGTTGGCTCGACATGCGTGCCTACATGGGTTCTATATGGTTGGCTCATCCTACATGCTTGTAGGAGGATGTACGCCTATATGGTTGCTCGACTTGCACGCTGCAGGGGGTATACATCATCTTAGGTTGGCTCGACATGCGCGCCTACGTGGGTTCTATATGGTTGGCTCAGCCTACATGCCTGTAGGGGATATATATGTGAACAGGTTGGATGTTGGTCCGATAAATATGGTTGGCTCGGCACACACACCAGCATGGTTCAATTATATTGCATTATATGCTTAGTACTTTATGCTTTGTCTGCTTTGTTTCTTATCTGATAAACTCGAATTTACTTGTTGTTTATATTTACACTGTTGTTTAATCTATGGCTTCCTGGAAGTGTTGTCCAGTTTGTTGGGCAATCTGGAAGGCCCCACTCACCAGTCATCCGGACTAACAGGTTTGCATTGTTTTCTCTTTTTAGTTTTTTTTTCTTAGCGACAGGCGTTGATCGTGCTTGTGAACTGAGTTCGTGGCTGTTGAGGTCACATCGGATAGGAGTAGTGGTGAGCTGCCTTTTTATTTTGTGGGTCACCGGAGTTATCGACTAAGAACATATGGTCTAATTCTTTCCATCGAACGTTTGAGTTGTATTTTTACTCTAAATATGGTAATAAATGTTCATGACTATGTAGTATTATGGAACCTATTCAATTAAATTCCGCTGTTGTTTCTTATTTCTTTTTGGGTTGTCCCTTATTCTTCGAATTCGGGACTTGACGGGTTCGGCTGACGGGTTGGGGTTCGGGTGCCGCACAACCTGGAAATTTGGGTCGTGCCAATTGGTATCAGAGCCGAGGTTCCATAGGTCTATATGTCATGAACAGTATCTAGTAGAGTCTCGCTGATCTCTAGGGAGACGTCTGTGCTTATCTACGAGAGGCTATGGGATATCTATGAACATTCCCTTCTTTATTCTCCTAACTCGTGCGATGGTTTAGTTTGAACCATCGATATCTGTTTACACTATCTATGTTCAGATGGTGAGAACTAGACCTACTCATGCTGCAGGGAGGCAACATGTGTTGGTATTGCCATTGGTCACGACGTTTCGGTTGTTGCTTCACCTTAGGGTGGTGCTCGGGGTGGAGTTGTTGGTATAGTGGATCAGGATAGACTTTTCAGGATTCACCAGGCTGAACCCACCTGTTTTTCATGGACTGTAATCCAGGGATCCAGGGGATTTTTTGGATTGTTGTGAGCGTATTTTGTCAGCTCTGGGTTATCGGCAAATATACGGTGTAGAGTTAACTACCTAACTACCTCCAGGTTCTCGTTGCATGCTTTATCTTTGTGGCAGGTTTATGTTCATTCTTTGCAAGCTAATTCGTTGTTTCCTTCTTGGAGAAAGTTCGCTTGGGTATTTCTGGAAGAGTCTATGCCTCCGAGTCGGCAAGATGAGTTTTGACATCAGTTGAGTAGTGAATTAGGGTGAGATATTTGTTGAGGCTTATGAGGTCCAGTTTTCACGTCTGTCTCGTTACGCTCTTGAGTTGGTTGCGACAAACATGAACCATGTCAGGTGGTTTGTAGAGGGTTTGGGCATTCATTTGAAGGTTCTTTTTTTCTCATGAGGTCGAGCATGGTATATCATACACTCAGGTTGTCAGTATTGCGAGGAGATTGGAGTCTTCCAAGGTCAGAGTAGAGTGTAGTAATTAAGCTGGCGCTGAGGGTCGCTCTTAGACCCGGGATCATCTAAGTTTTGCCAGATAGTTAGGTATGTTTTTCTGGTTGTGGGCGCGATATTTATGCTCTTAATTATCTCGACATCGTTTGTTTCTATGTATTCTTGTGTTTTACTACCGGTCTTGGTATGTGTCGTGTGGAATTGCATGATTCCACATATGTTACGACACCAGTTGGGACAACTCTTTCAGCATTCTTCTCAGTGGCTGCGGTGCGAGCATAGGCTGAGGCATTCGTAGTGTGAGGAATTAGGTTACGCTTGAACGATCGGTTTCGTTAGTGTGAGGTTGGTGGTGGTGATCTCTGGTGTGAGATGTCACATTTTCTAGTTTCTCGGTGTTATCAGGGTTTCCATGTAAGTGGCAGATGCATTTCGAGTATGGGGGCAAGGTGTGTCTCGGGAGTCTCTAATATGTTACTGATGAGAACCCTACTCTCAGGTCCTATTCTACTCTACATGTTTCTGCAGGAGTGCGGTCTATTTGGGTTAAACCCGTGGTTAGATTAGTGGTCTTAGTGGAGGTCATGCTCCGTCTCTTTGTAATTTTCGGTCGGATGTATGACAGCCGGGCAGGAGGCTGAGGCTCCTTGTACTGTGCTTCTAGGTAGGTTCATTTGGTAAGGTTATTCCGATTCAAGAGTAGCGGTCTGTGGTAAGTCACTTGTTTGCTAATTTGATATATCGTATGTGCCAGTTCGTTGGGCGTATCTGTTCCTTAGGTTTCGCGGTGGTTGTGTTTACGACCCCGTGGTATCTGGGAGGTTCTACGACAGTTGATGCAGTTAGGCATGTTTCAGCGTGGTTATTGGTTTTATGAATTAGTCAGTCGGCTTTTTGTACTTGCCTTCACCAATGGATTGGCTTGATCAGATGGGGTGTTGCGCTAAGGTGTTTGATGTTTTCAAGAGAGCTGGTGGTACTCCAGGCTCTTCTTGGTAAGAAGTTTCAGTGCTTCATTTTGGAATATTGTGTGGCAAGTGGTAGCCTTATCGGCTAGGGTTCCGGGATCGTGCTTAATGCATATATGTGAGGTGAAGAGTTGCACCGGGTTAAGCGAGCTTTTGGTATTGTTTGAACCTTAAGGACTTATCGGACAAAGGTTACGCGTGATAGGGTTTTGTGCAGGTTTTGCGGCACGAATCCTAGGTGGGGGAGTGACCACTCCCGAGGGAATAAATTCATTCATATGGTTGAGACATGTGGTGTGTTGCAATCATTAGGTGATGACTATGGTATATCGTGATGGTAATATTTGATTGAGTTATTCGTACCCGCGATTTTTTTGGACTCCGTGAGACTGATTCTGGTTGTTGTAGGAGTATATGTTCGGAGGTAGGTGACTTTCGTTTCCCTCTTCCTAGAATGCGAGTTTCCGTTATATAATCATGTTTTATGATAAATCTGCATCCAGAGGTAGAATGACAGCGTCGTCAGGTGGTGTTGGGATTGAGAGCGATTTCTGCCTCTGCACAATGTGTGAAGGGTCGATAGGATCAGAGGTGGGATTGCGAGGCTTTTCCCAGCAGATGTGGGTTCTCACTCTGGCATTATGCATTTTGTTGGTGCTTGGTTGCCTCTGTTGTGATTTGTGGATTGAGCCGGTATTCGGGCCTGATGTTGATTTCGGGTTTCATGTCCCGATGGTTAATACATGAAGGGATGGGCTCTGTAGTGCCTGATCCGTCATGGAGATCTCTTTGGTGCCATTGTTCATGTGGCCTGTTTGATCGGGGTTAAGGCATGGTACGTGTTGCTTCTAGTTGCCTTAGGGTATTTTTAGATGTGGTGGAAGGCTTGTCCTTCATATTTTTTATTCGGGGTTTTGTGCGTTCCGAGTTCTAATTGGTGTGGCTATCACGGTCTGCCTATGGTTTGATAAGGCTCGAGGCATTTTCGGGCCATTTTTTCTAAGGTAGTTCATCATTTTCTCGTCTGTGCTCTAATAGTGATGGAGTTTGGCTGGAAAGATTGACAAAGTGAAGGTAACGTTAACGATATATCCGGGTGGTTGTTGGTTTGATCGACATTTCCATGTTTCGTACCTCCGTGCTTCGGCCGGTGATTGTTCTAATTGGCCCATATTTCGTGGGGGTAGGATTGGCACGTGAGAAGATTTCTCATGGGAGAGGTGAAGGAAATGACTATAAGGCAAGTTATTGAAAGATTTCCTATGGTATCGATTGTTTGCACCGCTGTTGCGTGGTATTTCTTTTGGGAGGCTGGAGTCTGACGTGCATGAGGGGTATTCTCAGCAATCGAGAGACTCAGTCAGAGGTTGAATCTATTGTGAGTTTTCTTTTCGATTAATTTCATGGAGATTCAGGTATGTATTGTTCTTTTGTGATCCCCGTATTTGCTGTTTGTATATCCATTTTGCCTAGTTATGATTTCTGTGAGCTGTGTTGTGTTTCACATGGGCTGGGTAACCATTCCCGTGCGACTGTTAGCTGATTTGGTTGTTTTTGGGGTCGTCCAGTTGTAGGGGAGACTCTGCCAAAGTTTTTAGAAATCTGGGGAGATAGGCAAATATCAGATGGTTTGAGGCTATTAAAAAACCTCAGGATGGGACCTTAGGGTAGGGATATTGTTGATGAGGATGATTTGAGGTTGGTCCTTAGTGTTCTTGTGTCGTTCGAGAACGAGAGCCTAAGTGGAGGAGATTGAAACGACAAGAAGCATCGTTTCTCAGAACCAAAGCTCTGTTGGGTAAACGGAAGACTCTGTTAGCTCTAGAAGGGAATTTTAGGTATGTATGCAAAGTTTGACAGTTATCAGATATCGTTTGGTTGATTTATTGCAAACAATTTATTTTCAGTTTCGCTGGATAGCTTTAAATAGCTTGGGCGGGTCATTTTATGTTCTAGAGCTCCGTCATGTGTACCTACGCCGCAGGGGGTATACATCACATGAGCTTAGCTCGACATGCGTACCTACGCGAGTACTATATGGTTGGCTCGTCCTACACGCTTGTAGGAGGATTTATGCCTATATGGTTGGCTCGACCTGAACGCCGTATAGGGTATACATCACATGAGGTTGGCTCGACATGCGTGCCTATGCGAATCTATATGGGTGGCTCGTCCTACACGCGTGTAGGAGGATGTATGCCAATATGGTTGGCTCTACCAGCACGCCGTATGGGATATACATCACATGAAGTTGGCTCGAATGCGCGCCTACGCGGGTTCTATGTGGTTGGCTCGGCCTACACGCCTGTAAGGGATATATATGTGAACATGTTGGACATTGGTCCGGTAAATATGGTTGGCTCGGCATGCACGCCTACATGGTTCAATTATATTGCATTATATGCTTAGTACTTTATGCTTTGTCTACTTTGTTGCTTATCTGATAAACTGGAATTTACTTGTTCATATTTACACTGTTGTTTTATCTATGGCTTCCTGGAAGGGTTGTCTGGTTTGTTGGGCAATCTGGAAGGCCCCATTCACCAGTCATCCGGACTGACAGGTTGGCGTTGTTTTTCTTCTTTTGTTTTTTTTTTCCTTAACGGCAGGCGTTGATCATGCTTTTGGACTGAGTTCGTGGCTGTCGAGGTCACATCGGATAGGAGTAGTGGTGAGCTGCCCTTTTATTTCGGAGGTCACCGGAGTTACTCTAAATCTGGTAATAGATGTTCATGACTATGTAGTATTATGTAACCTATTCAGTTAAATTCCACCGTTGTTTCTTATTTCTTTTTGGGTTGTCCCTTATTCTTTGGATTCAGGACTTGACGGGTTGGGGTTCGGGTACCCGCACAATCCGAAAATCAGGATTGTGTCAGGTATCTGGTCCAAAAAATTTATCAATTGACCGAATTTGAAGCTGAGCACGACGACGCAAGGTATCTTCCTGTTAACTCCTTTTAATAGCTAAAGAATGTAACTTTATATTTATACCCAACAAACTAGATGTCTCTAACCAATAAAGGAGAAAATGCTAAAAGCCAAAATGCTTTTTCATCTTCCTTCCATTATCATTCACACCACACTTCAAACCAACACCTAGCTTGGTTTTTCTTGTAGTCGGCTAGTAATACCTTTTTTTCATTTGCTTGCCTTCTTTTATGTTTAGAATATTGAATGCAATATGCTTGTCCTTCCAGTCTAATTACCAGTATAATTGTGTCCATTACTCCTTAAAAGAATAGTGGGGCCAGGTGTACTAAAGATTCATTAAAGGCTTGGATAGTTTTTCTTGGTAATCTTGGTACTCTATCAAGTTTTCTTGTTCTATTTACTTCAACATCTAATAATATTTTCAAACCCCAAGGTATTTCTATGTATTAGTAACTGTGTTTTTTTGTGATTATTTAATTAAATATACTAAATATGTGTTAATGTAAACGAAATAAAAGTAATTTCATAGTTCACAAGAGAACAAGAATTAATCCACTTTTCTGAAGAAGAAAAAAACCAGAAGTATAAACAATATTGATTTACTGTTACAGATATACCTTGGGTTGAAAAGTATTTTATTAAGTGTTGAAACAAATATATAAATAAATAAAATTGAAAGAAGTGCCAAGCAAAACATCCAAGCCTTTAAAACAAATTATCCATTCAAAATGTTAAAGGTGTTTTCAATAATATCAGATTATCCATTCAGAATGTTAAAACAATGAGTGAAGTACCTCAATATTATCATAAGCCATTTCCTAAAACCTTTTGCATGAGGAGGAGCAAAAATCAAGCCATCCAGGTTCTTATACGGAGTGTAAATCACCAACCAAATAATGTAACAAATTATGCTAGATTCAGTACATGGATTAACTTTTTTAGAAGACCAACCAAACGACCCCAATCACTGTTGCGTCCTTTTTGGAGCAAATTTGGA
Source organism: Petunia x hybrida (assembly GCA_037355625.1). NCBI lineage: Eukaryota > Viridiplantae > Streptophyta > Magnoliopsida > Solanales > Solanaceae > Petunia > Petunia x hybrida. The sequence continues at coordinate 963,834 of JBBBVM010000662.1, read as the reverse complement.
AGTATTAGAAACCCTATAGTTTGTGTGTAAATATACTTCTGTTAACTCAAAGGTGCTTAACAAAAATGATGATACAGAAGTACAAAACAGCTGTTGAAAGTGCAAGGGGCAACTATAACAGCTTCTCTTAAACATATATTCCATTTATTTTACCTTTGGATTGAGTCTTTCCAGCCACTCCGGATATTAAGACTTCTTACAGCCAATCATGAGGACCAATTGATACCTGCTACTAGATGTGACCTTATACCAGAAAATCTTGTCCTTAATGAGAAATTAAGTAGCTACAATTACAAATGATAATCTATCTCCAAGCCGGGGAAATATGGTCAGTCTCATTATTTCCTTATTGAATAGGAAGAATGCTATGAACTTCCACTGCCGAGTATAAACAATGAATCAAAGTGACTTGTTACTTTCCCTTATTAACGTCAAGGATGTAGCCTAGTTGCCAATAAAGTGAACGCAAACCTTCAAGACTAGAGTTCACATTTTCAAAAAATTAGACAAAATAATAAATGTAGTAGGTGATTTCTTCCATCATAGTTAACCAATCTTGGTGGCGGTGGAATGTGACAGGTACCTTGTAAAATACTCACAGTGCACGCAAGCTATCCCGAACGGTTATAGAAGCGTATTTGTTTCACGGATTTATCTCATACTTGCTAGCGGTGTAACAACACTTTGACGCAATCAGTTTAATTTAATTAGTTTGAGATGATTTATCAAATTTTTCAAGTTACTAATTCTACTTATTACAGAAAGTTAACATTTGATTACCTTTAATGTAACTGAAGAGCGTAAGCTCGTTTTACACTATAAGGAGTCATTTGGTACGCCACATTAAAAGTTAATACATGCATAAAATCCAATATTAAATTAGTACTACTTTGTTTGGTTCCTTCTTTGTCCCCTGCATAGAATTCCACATTAGCTATACCATATTTGGTACTCCCTCCGTCCCAATTTATGTGGCACCATTTGACCCGACACGGAGTTTAAGAAAATAGAGGTTGACCTTGTAAAGTATCAATTTTGCCCTTGAAAAAGTAAGAGAGAGAAGATTTGAGTAATAAAAAAGTTGTTGGTAGGTTTAAAAGTATGTAGGGTCCAACAAGGGTAAAATAGAGATGATGCATTAAATAGTTGCCAAATAAAGAAAGGTGCCACTTATTTTGGGACAAACAAAAAAGGAAATGGTGCCACATAAATTGGGACGGAGGGAGTAGTTTTTTACCTTGTTGGCATAAATAATATCTGCATTAGTTATGCAGGAATTTATGTATTATTTTGTGCGGGATAGAAGATGGATAATAATGCGGGTATTAGCAATATATGTATTAAAATTTTAAAATAACAAAATTAACCCTCATAATAGTAGAATATTTTTTACAATTGTTTAATGAGTAAAAAATATATTAAATTATATATTATATATTAATTTGTGATGTACCCTTATCCCTACATTATAATCCCTACATAGCTAATACCCGCATTACTAATACTCGCATTATTAATACCCGCACTATTAATACCTGCATTGCTAATACCGGCATTACTAATACCTGCATTGTTAATACCTGCATAAACTCTATTCCAACCGAACGATCCGCAAGTGTATAGAAGTTAAAGTCATGTTCATTTCCTCCCTTAAATAGCAAGAATGCTATGAACTTACTGCTTGTTCCCCTACCTGTATAATGGCTTTGAACAAGAGGCTTCACTCCTCTTTATTCAGTACCATAATCATCATGGTGTTCCATGCACAACACTGTTATGTCTCCTGCTCTGATTCCCCGATAACATACATGAGACCTTTCTGCAATTACAGTCTGAACTATACAAGAGACAGCTTATTTGACAACAACCTCAATATTCTCCTTTCCAATCTCTCTTCTGCAGCATCCTTCACAACTTTTTCAAACTTAACCATTTGGGGCGACGAAATTAACAATACAATCTATGGTCTTTACCTTTGTATGGCCTATATTTCACCACAAGTCTGTAGCCTATGTATTGAATCAGCAAAGGCAAAGATCACTCAGAATTGCACGAATCAAAAAGAGGCCATTATATATTACAAAGAATGTACGTTAAGGTACTCGAACTATTATATCTTCTCCACTGAACAAGAGGATCCAAAAATTCACTGGAACAGTGAGAGCAGAAATTTTAGCGAAAATGATAACTTTGATCAAGTATTGGGGAGCACTTTGGACAATCTTATTAATATTTCTTCTAATTCAAGATCAAGAATTGCTGTGGGAGAAGCCGAGGTGACGCCATTTCAGAAATTATACTGCTTTGTACAATGCACCCCTGATTTGGATGACTATCAATGTAACAAATGTTTAAGGGCCACTCTCAGAACTCTTCAAAAGTGTTGCCAGGGCCAAGAGGAAGTGCATATTCACATGCCTAGTTGTCTTCTCAGATATAGTCCCACCCTTTTCTATCCTCAAAGTCTTGTTACAAACCAAAGCATTAGTAGAAGTAAGTAGCACCCAAAATTTTGTTTTACATCATCAAGCTTTGTTGGTTCGTTTCTCTTTGGTAAATGTTGTTTCATTTTGCAGGAAGGAGGAAAAGTAAATCCAAACTTGTCATCGCTCCTGCAATAACAGTTAGCGCTGTTCTTATGCTAATTGCATCCATTACCATGTATTGCTATGTAGAAAGGAGAAGAGGAATTGCAAGAAAGGGTAAGAGATCTCTTACACCCCACCCCCACTGCATCTTCCCAAGAAAACCGCCTTGGCCTTTTCATCAAACTACCCAAATTTTATTAGAAGGTAAATAAGCTTAACAAGGATACATAGGGTATTAGATGAGACAAGTAGATTAATCAAAAAATAAGAAAATATTGTATCTGTTGACTATTGTTCTTCCTTGTCCTTCTAATTCAGGTCTTACAAGATATTGACACTCTACACACACACACACACACACACACACACATACATATATATATATATATATATATATATATATATATATATATATATAGAATAATCATAGAGTTTTTCTTGAGCAGTCAAAAGATCTCAGTTTGTTTTACTTGATAATACTGGAAATTTTATGAAGACTTTGACATGCCTTTAGCAAGGTTAATTTGGCGGCCTTCTAGATTACAGTAATTACTATCTTCATATTTAGAAAGAAAATGTTATTACACATATGTTTTGATCAGTAGTAATATGCATCAACAATAGGGAAGGGATTTCAAGAGAATTGTTATTTGCAACCACACAAAGTACCTGAATGTTGGTTTTCGATTTCAAGGGCTTCTTAGGCTCTTTGTTCTGCTCCATTCCACGAAGATCACCTTGAATTTCCTCTTTATCTTTCTTATAAGCTCTTTTCCCCCTTATCCTCTTGACGTCTATGATTGACAGACTTCTTGAAGTCTTGATCTTTACACATCTCTTTGCAGTGTCCCTATCGAAGAAAGGGTTTGCAATGTTAGAGATATATTCATAGCAGAGTCTTGCCACTATCCCTTAACTTGATCTGTCTTTGCATCTGTTCCACATCTTAGATGGAACTTGTTCGAGTAAGTCAACATTAGTCCACATTTTCGCTATGCTCAGTTTGGATGGTTCAAGATAGCATTATTTACATATAATGAATTGCCAAGGCAATAGAAAACATAGATCCTCTCACAAGTCACAAATAGGTATGCAGTGAAAAATCAAGACAAATTGGTGCAAGAGAGAATTTAGACTCAAAATCAAACTAGAGTTCCATCTATATACACTCCATTGGATTGTTAATCTTCCTAGCATAAGTTTTGCACATTTTAGACAATGAACATGCAGTTCTTTGATCATCTGTTGCATTTATGCTTTCAATTGCAGATAAGAAGGGACATAGTATACTACTTTCCCTAGCCACTCAGCTAACACCCTTCAAGGACATCTCGAGGGGTAAAGAAACAGATGAAAATGGAGCTAATGCAGAGGTCTCCATGTTTAATCTAAGTACCATTCTTTCTGCCACCGATAATTTTAATCCCTCAAACAAGTTAGGTGAAGGCGGTTTCGGCCAAGTCTACAAGGTAATATTTCCTCTGTCTACTATAATCTTAGTTTCTCTTGTGAAAATTATCTTGGAACTCTGGATATAATTACCTCAGGGACAGCTGGGTAACGGGCGAGAAATAGCTGTCAAAAGGCTATCAAAGAATTCTGGACAAGGAACAGAGGAATTTAAGAACGAGGTGACACTTATCGCAAGACTCCAACATAGAAACCTTGTGAGACTCCTTGGCTGCTGCATTGAACAAGATGAGAAGATATTAGTATATGAATATTTGCCAAACAAAGGCCTCGACACTTTAATTTTTGGTACGCATGCCATAATCCATGCATGAAATCATTTTCTAATAAGGAAACAAAGAAAGTCTGTTTACATGAACTGGTTATACTTACCAATGCAAAATCAGTAAACTGTTTTAACTGAAGCGTGCATTAAACAATGTTGTGTAGACGAAGCACAAAGATCACTGATGGATTGGAGAAAGCGCTTTGAGATCATCTTGGGGATTGCTAGAGGAATGTTGTATCTTCACCAAGACTCGAGATTACGAATCATCCACAGGGATCTGAAAGCCAGCAACGTTTTGTTGGATGCATTGATGAACCCAAAGATATCAGACTTTGGAACGGCTAGGATTTTCGAAAGTGATCAAATTGAAGCAAACACTAGTAGAATTGTTGGAACACAGTAAGTTCCACACACATCTATGACTCATTGGTACAAACTATCAAATTCTTATAGGGTCTTATTAACCTTCCTTTGTTTGAGAACAGCGGCTACATGTCACCAGAATATGTATCCAGCGGTGTGATTTCGTTCAAGTCTGATGTTTATAGTTTTGGGGTTTTAGTATTGGAGATTATCAGTGGCAGAAAGAACTATAGTCATTTCACTTACAAAGGAAACACCAGGAATTTAATTGGATATGTAACTTCTTCTACTTCTACTTCTCCTTCTCCTTTTCAAGTAAGATAGAATTTGATTGGTTTTGATTAACCAAATGAAGCCTACTAATCTGAATTATTGCATTTTCAACTTCCAGGTTTGGGAGCTGTGGAAAGAAGAGAAAGCATTAGATATAGCTGATTCAAGTATGGAGGGCTCATTTGAAGATCAAGAAGTCAAGAGATGCATCCACATTGGTCTACTATGTGTCCAAGAGCTTGCATCCGACAGGCCAGAGATGTCAGAAATAGTGGTCATGCTGTGCAGTAAATCAAGCCAGCTTCCTTCTTCTATTCAACCTGGATTTTTGTTCAGAGAATCCAGTACTGGTGTTGGAAGCTCGTCGCTAGCCAGCTTAGGAGTGGCATCTGGAAATAGTTTGACAGTAACCAGTGTTGAAGCTCGTTAGACATGAATACACTCACTCAACATTTCGTTTACTTCTATGGGGCAAGTATACGGATTAAAATTAGATTATAGTACAGCCAGTTTTTGTGAGATTTTCTAATATGGAAAACGATATACTCATAGTACTACTTTCTCTGGGATACTGTTGGTCCACATTTGTAAATAGAACAAGTGCCATGTTGTTTACTCAGGTGGTTCAATCCTATTATGATGTATAGTTTAATCCAACTATTGCATTATTACAACATATTTCTTTGTGATAATTATGTCTCTTTGAATTAATATAAAACAAACCACCTCATTCTATTAATAAACCAATCGACGAGAGACAAATTAAATGGAGGGGGACTATACCAAAGCCTCTAAAACTATAATATGAGAGAGATAGGAAATACTCACCATTTTGTATTCTGGTACAATATGCTAATCAAACACTCAGCTAAAAAGTGACCGAGTCTGGATACATATTTTCTTCATTTTCCATCTAAAACGGTTCCAAATGGTACCATACTGTCAAGGTTGAGTTGATCTTTGACACTTGTAATGGTTGCCTTATCTAATGTTTTGGTGATTGTAGTTTCAACTTTCTCCTGATCTGGAATTCATGACTGATCTTCTCATTAGCTTTACTCTCTGTACTGTCCTGAGATCCTTTGCTAACATTAGTGCTTCTGTATGTTCACTTGTTTTGGACTGAGTAGATGAGATGTTGATAACTTCCCAGCCCACCTCCCCAGTATTCTCCTTGACATTTCCCCTCACTTTCAGTGCCGGAGGCACCCTTTAGTAGACGGTGTCATCCGACTTCGCTTCATAATAAGGTTTTTCTAAGACTACAATAGTCCAAAACACAGTTCCACTCACAAGCTGAATTGTTACTATAGATCGACACTGCTTGTACCAAATTCTGCGTACGCCAATACTCACTTCAATGATATCCTAACAACCATCCTGCCCCCGGAACTTCAGTAATCAGTAGTATCATCATTCAACGCAACAAAAATATTCAGGGAATGGGCATATAAAGTGTAACTATTGAACTTGTATCCTTAGGAAGTTAAGATACGCTCTTTCTGCTTGTTCACTCTTGTCAATTTGAGCAGGGATCATTCTCCAACCTGTGATTTCTGTTCTTTCACCTTTCCATTCACTCTCTTAAGAACTTCCACTGCATTGCCCTTCTCCCAAGTCATACTCTCGTGCATTATGTCAAACATTTTCTCTGCCATTTCATATTCTATTATCTAATTGATAGTTTCTGTACATCACACCCCTTTGGGATGCAGTCCTTCCTCGGACCCTGCATGAACGCCGGATGCACTTCTAATTAATAGTTTTCATTATTCTAGTTTCTTCACCCTTGATAGCAACCAAGACCATCCGTCCTTAGCTTCACAAGATCAATTTCTACCTTTGATTTTAGCATTGTTAAGTGTGTGATCTTGTCACTGTTGCTTAATCTAAAGCAAATGGACTCCAATAGATTCAATAATACAGCACAATGCATCCCATTCATAGTAATGCTAAGGCAAATTAGGCAAAACCACCCAATTTATCAGCGACAGAGCCAAGAAATTACACAAGGGAATTCAAAAAGAAGAATGTCAAAGTTGGACTTCAAGCCTATGAACTAGAGCACCTTTTGAACACCCAAGAATTACCTATACGCTAAATAATTCAGTGATTATTAACATTAATATTATGATCTCTGCATTATAATCCATGTATATCTTGTCTATGGACTAAACAATGCCTAAAATTTTCACTATGTCAAAGGGATGTGACCATGTATATGCAACAAAAAGGAAAGTTCAATTTTGCTCTATTTGCACAGTACGATTTCCCAACGAATGAGATCCAATTGAAGCCTTTCCCCTCTACCTCGCTCAGCCAGAGCCCAATGTAGTTTCAGCATCTGGCTAGGAATTTGGTATCCATTGAAAGATCCTAAATTGATTTCCACTAATCATCATTATCTTCTAAAATTAGATATTTCTAATATCGCCATGTTGTGTGAAATGTAGGAATTGTACATTACGTGCATCATAAGACCAACATGACACTATTTCCTTATTCATTTCTGTTACCCCCCACTGTTCCGATTTATAGTTTACGTGACAATATTTTCTTTTTCTTTCTAAAATTCTACTTCCTCTGTTTCAAAAAGGATGAACCTATTACTATTTGAAGGGTCAAACAAGATTATGTTTGACCATATATCTTACAAATATTTTCTAACTATTTTGAATTGTTAACTATTGTGACTTATAGTATTTTTCATGTAGTTTCCAAATATGTAAATTTTATTTAAAAAAGATTAGAAATTTGATGTGCAAATTCTCCTTGAAAATAAGTCAATTTGACCCTCGTACTCCGCAAAGGTTCATCCTTTTTTAAACAGAGGGAGTAATATTTAGAAACAATTTATATTTGGAAAACTTTCTAGCCACACAAACATTACAACGTTATCTAGGTTTAAGATCACAAGTTTCAAAAATTATTTGTCTTTCTTAAATTATGTGTTGGGTCAAACTATATCACATAAATTAAAATGGGGAATATTAATTATAAATTGGCCTATGAGTTTGCCTCTTGATAATTTGCCAGCATCCTGCATTAAGTGCTTGGTTCTCGTTGTTGATAACTATATAATGAACTCAACAGATAAAATCCGATCCCCAAACAACAATTTGTATTAACTTGAAGAAATTCAAACAAACTATATTGTAAATAGATTATGGTAAATAGATTAGTTATGTAAATTGTATAGTGGGCCAAGCCCGTTAGGTTTACTTGGTCCCTAAGTTAGGTTTAGGATTAGGTTTTCTCTAGGTTTCTTTTGTATAAATAGGGGACTCCCCCCATCAATGAAAGCAAGAGTTTTCACCCAAATATTATTTCTCTCGTGTGAGTGTGTTCGGTTTTACATGGTATCAGAGCCATCGTGAAACTCTTCAAGTAGAAAAGTAATGGAGGCTCCAAAAGGTGATGTTGCAGCCGTACGGAAGACAATCTCTCCGTACGATATCACTTCGAATGATAATCCTGGTTTGATTATCACACAGGTACAGTTGACCAGTGAAAACTATGAGGAATGGGCGCGGTCGGTTAGAACGGCGCTGCGTGCAAGGAAGAAGTTTGGTTTTGTTGACGGATCGATCAAGATGCCCGATGAAAAGTCGATTGATTATGAGGATTGGTGGACTATCAATTCTCTTCTAGTGTCATGGATTAGGAATTCGATCGAGCCTACTCTTCGGACCACCATATCGCACATGGAAGTAGCGAAAGATCTGTGGGAGAGTATTCGAGAACGTTTCTCCGTGGGAAACGGACCTCGGATTCAGGAATTAAAAGCGGCTTTGGCCGGTTGTAAGCAAAAGGGATTAACTGTTGCTGCTTACTATGGAAAACTGGCTATGTTGTGGGAATAACTAGGAAATTGTGATAAGTTTCCAACTTGCTCGTGTGGAAACTGCACTTGCAATCTAACGGTTGCACTGGAGAAGAAAAGGGAAGAAGATAGGGTTCACTTATTCCTTATGGGCCTGGATGAAAGTCTTTATGGAACTGTCCGTTCCAATCTCTTGGCTCAGGAGCCGTTGCCATCGATGAATCAAGTCTACCAAAAGGTAATCCAAGATGAACGGGTCAAAGGGATGGCACGAACTCAGGAAGAACGAGGGGAGGTGACGGCGTTTGCTGCACAATGATCACAACCGCCGAAGACAGGCTATAAGGAGTGTCACTTGTGTGATCGAGGAGGACATCCTCCGGAACGCTGCTATGAAGTCATTGGCTATCCGGAGGGGTGGGTGCATTATCCGAAGCAAGGCACTTCGAATGGAGGACGTGGTAGAGGAAGAGCTGAAGGTAACAAAGGTGGAAGAGGTCGTGGACATCAACCGTTTGGTTCAAATGCTGGTCGGGGACGTGGCAATAATCGAGCAAATGCTGCTCAAACTGAGCTCGAGAATGGAGAAAACGGACACATGAGTGTGCCCGGACAGACTAACCTGTCCGGAATAACAGGTGATCAGTTGCAGATGCTGTTCGATTTGCTGAAAAAGGAGAAGGCAAGCACAAGTGAACCATCGATCGGTAAGAAAACTCATCCTTCGTGGATTATTGACACGGGGGCATCAAATCACATGACCGGTCAGATAAGTATTTTGGAGAATTTACGAACGGAAGCAGTACGATGGCGATGGCGACTCAGGAAGGATCCATCAGATTTAACGAAGACATGGTTCTTCACGGAGTGTTATATGTGCCCGAAATGACTTGCAACTTGATTTCTGTGTCTCAATTAATTAATCAAGTTGGTTGCAATGTAAATTTCACTAATGATTTGTGTGTTATGCAGGACCGGGCTACGGGGAAGTTGATTGGAGCGGGTGAACAAAAGAACGGACTCTACTACTTTCGGACGATACCCGTGGTGAAAGCTGTGAAGGTTGATGTGGTAGACTTATGGCATCAAAGGTTGGGACATCCTTCGATGCAAGTGACAAAATCTCTTTCAGTCTTAGAAGATAGTGGGAAAGGTAGCTTAGAAGAAAAAGCATGTGATGTATGCCTTAGGGCAAAACAAACTAAAAATGTATTTCCTTCGAGTAATAATAAAGCTGCTGAACCTTTTGATTTAGTTCACTATGACTTGTGGGGTCCTTATAGAACTGAGTCTTCGTGTGGTGCATCATATTTTTTTACTGTTGTTGATGATTGTTCACGAGGAGTATGGGTCTTCCTGTTAGTTGATAAGAAAGAGGTCGGACAAAAATTGAAGGGTTTCTTTGCAATGGTGGAGAGACAATTCAATAAATGGGTTAAGTGCGTTCGGAGTTATAATGGAACCGAATTTGTAAGTCTGAAAGGGTATTTTCTCGAACAAGGGATCTTGTTCCAAACTTCGTGTGTGGGGACACCCCAGCAAAACGGTAGAGTTGAACGGAAACATAGACATATCTTAAACGTGGCACGGGCGCTACGTTTTCAAGCTAATTTACCGATTGACTTCTGGGGAGAATGTGTGATGACGACATGTTATTTGATTAACCGGACACCCACTAAGTTGTTGAATGGGAAGACACCTTACGATATCTTGATGGGTGTGACACCGAATTACGATCATTTGAGGGTGTTCGGTTGCTTATGTTATGCTCGCAATCAAGGACGAACAAGTGACAAGTTTGAAAGTAGGAGTCGTCGATGTGTGTTTTTGGGTTATCCAAATGGGAAGAAAGCGTGGAAAATGTATGATTTGGAGACAAAGGAGTTTGTGTTCTCGAGGGATGTGGTGTTTTACGAAAAGGAATTTCCATTCGCCTCCAAGGAGACTGATGCCGAAAAACGGACACAAGATACGGCTTCTGTCACCGTTGCATTGGAGGAGGAAGAGAAGAGTGTGCAAGGAAGGGGGGTGTTGAACCCGAAGTCGTGACTCCGGTGATTGAACCCGAAGTGGTGACTCCGGAAGCTGAACCTGAGGTTATTCCCGAAGTTGAACCCGAAGAGTTGGGTCGAGGAAAACGAACTAAGAAAGAGAATATCTTGCTGAGAGACTTTGTTACTAATACGGTCCAAAAGATGAGTCACCGGGTATCGTCCTGTGTTCGAAAGTCTGCTTGTTCATCTGTTTCTCAACAACCCTCTGGTAAGCCCTATCCTCTAGCACACTATGTCAATTGTGATAATTTCTCTTCGAAACATGTGAGTTTTCTTGCAGCTATAACGCAAGGACATGAGCCTACCTCCTATTCGGAGGCGGTAAAAAGTGACAAATGGAGAACAGCCATGGGGGAAGAATTGAAGGCATTGGAAGCGAACAGAACCTGGGAGATAGTTCGCTTGCCTACCGGGAAGAAGGCCCTCGGATGTCGATGGGTATACAAGATAAAGTACAACTCGGATGGAACTATTGAAAGGTACAAAGCAAGATTGGTGATTTTTGGAAATCACCAAATCGAAGGGGTTGATTATACGGAGACATTTGCACCGGTTGCAAAGATGGTGACTGTCCGAGTTTTTCTGGCCGTAGCAGCTGCCAAAAATTGGGAATTGCATCAGATGGATGTGCACAATGCATTTTTGCATGGTGATCTTCACAAGGAAGTATATATGAAATTGCCTCCGGGACATCGCATGACGTGGAGAGGAGCTGTGTGTCGCCTTCGAAAATCATTGTATGGATTAAAACAAGCTCCCCGATGTTGGTTTGCGAAGTTGTCTGCTGCACTTAAGCAATATGGGTTTCGACAATCATATTCGGATTACTCATTATTTACGATGAAGAAGGGAAATGTGCATTTAAATGTGCTTGTTTATGTGGATGATCTGATTATATCTGGTAATGATTCGAAGGCAATTCGAATTTTTAAGTTATATCTCTCGAAATGTTTCCATATGAAGGATTTAGGTGCCTTGAAATACTTCTTGGGAGTTGAAGTGGCAAGGGCTCCGAAAGGAATCTTCCTGTGTCAGAGGAAGTATGCATTGGATATCATATCGGAAACAGGCTTGTTGGGGGCAAAACCGGTTGGTACACCGATAGAACAAAACCATCGCTTGGCACTTGCGACTGGTCGTTTTATCAAAGATCCTAAACGCTTTCGGCGACTGGTTGGAAGATTGATTTACTTGTATTTTACACGACCGGATTTGTCCTATAGTGTGCATGTGTTGTCGCAATTCATGCAGAGTCCCCGTATTGAGCATATGGAAGCGGCACTCAGGGTTGTTCGATATTTGAAAGGCTGTCCGGGACAAGGCATTGTATTTCATTCTCAGTGTGATCTGAGATTGCACGGGTGGTGTGACTCTGATTGGGCAGGCTGTCCGTTGACACGTCGATCGTTAACAGGTTGGTATGTGTCGTTAGGGGACTCACCGATATCTTGGAGAACGAAGAAGCAACAGATCGTGTCGAGGTCCTCCGCTGAGGCAGAATATAGATCGATGGCGATGACTGTGTGTGAATTGAAGTGGTTGAAAGGGATTTTATGGAACCTTGGAATTGATCACAACTCTCCGATAAATTTGAAGTGTGACAGTCAAGCTGCGTTACATATTGCTCGGAATCCAGTCTTTCACGAACGCACTAAACATATCGAAGTCGACTGTCATTTTGTTCGGAATGAAATCATCGGAGGAGTCATTCGTCCCAGCTATGTGCCTACGACCACGCAACTTACTAATATTTTTACGAAGGCGCTGGGACGCGCCCAGTTCGAATTCTTCCTTAACAAGTTGGGCATAAGGAACCCTCACGCTCCAACTTGAGGGGGGTATTGTAAATAGATTAGTTATGTAAATTGTATAGTGGGCCAAGCCCGTTAGGTTTACTTGGTCCCTAAGTTAGGTTTAGGGTTAGGTTTTCTCTAGGTTTCTTTTGTATAAATAGGGGACTCCCCCCATCAATGAAAGCAAGAGTTTTCACCCAAATATTATTTCTCTCGTGTGAGTGTGTTCGGTTTTACAAACTAAAACTGTGGTTATTTGAACTAATCAAAAGATAAAAGTAAAACAGAATTCAGCATTATAGCATTGAGACGTCATTGATGAATTTGAAATGGAGCAAAAGAACACGTGGAGGAGGAGGAGAGAGAATATAGAGAAAAGAGAGGGAAATTAGGGAGGTAATTAACTTGGAGGTGTTGCATTAATCTGGTCACTAGTATAGCACCCGCGCATGTGCGTAGAGTATCCAAAAATTATTAAATAATATTTGATTTGTTAAAGTTTTTTAACTAAAATAATATTAATCGTATTAATGCACGAATTAGTTTGTTTGAGCATATTATATCATATTGCGTTAGTAAAATTGCAACTTCCAATTCTGTTTCTCAATACAATGTATACAATATCAAATCCCCATGAAATTAAAAGAAATAAATTGCACAAACAACCAAAAATATAACATGATTAAAAAAATAAGAATATATTATTTACTATATTTCCAACATATTTTGTGTATGAAAAAAATTGAATGCTAGAAATTACTTAAATATAGTAAGTAAAGACATAACAGAGATTGAATTAATCATAAAGACTTTCTTGATTGTGGAATTGTTTCCTTGAAAGCCACGAGCTCAAAATTCCCAGAAAAATCATATCTATTATGAACTGGTTCGTGTGCAAGTATATCAATTATTCAACTTGATTGTTCCTTTTTTTTTTTACAACATGGTTAGATATAATTTTAGCAGCATTTGGTATTGTTGCAAATGCTTCACGTCTTAAAATTTTTTCTCCATTATTAAAAAATTATAACCTCATTCTTGTTACTGTTGCATACATATCGAGAACTTGTTACCGACCGAAAGTAGTATTTTGTAGAACTTGTACATAAATTCTTTCAATATATGTCTTTCTTAGGAAGGTCACTAAGTCATTGTCAATTTCACAATGTACAACTGCAAATAAAATAGTAATTGTATTTGATGAAGAAAGTAATAATGTCCTTCCAATGATGATGTTTATTCAATATAAAACTATATTACGTATTCTTTAGTGCAAAACACACCAACAAAATTAAGAAACAAATCCAAAGAGATAAGGCAATTCATAACAATTTTTTTCTTTTTAAAAATCATGCCTTAATTCAACTGTTAATGTATTGAAAAAGTTTAACCTTTATTAAGACAGTTACTTTTAATTTACAGTTTAGAAGACAATGGAATTTAGGTCTAAAACTATAGATTAACACATGTCTAGGTATAATCATGTGTTACGTACATGTTTTTACATGAATTTATTCTTTAACTTTGTCTTATTTTTTTCCGTTCGATATTTCGTTTAATGTAGACAAGAAAAATAGCAACTTTTGTTTTCATCATGCCATTGAAATCTAGATTTAGAGTTTATTACACTTTTTTCCGGTTTTTTATTAATCATGATGAAAATAATATTATATTCATTATGGATGAAAGTCTTTTTTCCCGTTCAGACTTATCCAAGATTAAATAATTATCATTTTTCTTAGATTTATTTACCCATAAAATCTACCACTATTCAATAATGCTCTGCTCCTAACTTCCAGGCCTTCCTTCTATTCAATAATCCAGATTTAGATTTATTTACCCCTTCAGACGCTGGCCTCTGAGACGATCCAGCAAATATCGCTCCTAACTTCTGGGCCATACTTTCGACCGTATTGGCCGAGTTTTGCTCTGCCTGTTTTACCTTGGTCTTTAAGAGATCAACAAGGAAATCTATGAGCCTGGAGTTGTCTCCGCGTGATTGATTGTCCTCACCGTCACCGACTACAGAGATCGGATCTCTGGCAGGATCCTTCGACTGTCCGTTAAAATTGCTGGGATCCTTTGCAGAATCGTCTAATGCGTCAAAAGTGTTCTTTTGAACGTTGTCGTTGTCGTCTGACATGACTACGCTTTTTCCTTCGTAGAAACCTACAATTGCCTGGGCTCCATGGTGGGCACGAAACTGTTATGCATAAATTTGGTCGTCTAGGTTAAACAATTAAATTTGTTAGAGGGTCGCAAGCAATACGGTAAATAAAAAGGAAATTTCAGGAAAATAAACAGTATTATTCCTTGAGAATAGTCGGATTCAATATGAATCATTTGATGTACAATACAATGTAAAGGGTTATTTATAACTATGATTTACCTAGTCCTAATTATGGTAAAATAAAAAGACTGATAAGCTCATGGGCCTATATACTCAAGGCGACGGTATATACAAAACCCTATTTAGGAGACTGTAAACCTTAAGACAGTAGGATGTATACCTTGCATCATATGCATGTACCGGCTGAGTGGCTGTGGCTTGAGTAGCAGGCGTGTATCCTCTACGCCCAGTGACTTATAAGCTAAGTCTAGTCTTACCAGCAGGACCCGTATTCCCGTAATTGTAGGTGACATATTTTTGCTCACACATCCGCCATTATAATTTGGCTTGGTGTGGTGGTAATAGTAGTTGGAGGTTACGTTGGCTTATGGGTGGTGGTGAAGAAGAAATGGAAAGGCAAAGGGTGAGGTGCCATCTAGCGCGGCTTCCATCTCACCCAACATGGTAGGCCACATAAGATTTAAAGATCCATGGTTGACTTCCATTAAAGTGAGGGGTACTTTTGCTCTCTTTGTTAATAGTAGGGTTAAATTTGACCGGATAGTATAATAGAAAATATATATAAATAATTTTTAATAGTAGAAGGGTAAATTTGACTCTTTTCCATTTTAACAAAGGCCTTCACGTAATTGTAAAATTTTTCCTTGAAATAACCAGCAGTCTCTTCTTACAAGGCATACTTTATTTTGTCAAATAAAAAACGTCACCACAAATTGGAGATCATACAATGTTGGTTAATCAACTGTGCCAATTGCCCAAATTACTGACGTGCAAAGAGTGACCCAATCGAAGGAATTACTGACGTGTAAAGAATGACCCTAAATGACGTGCAAAGAGTTACACCAAGCCTGGATGGTGAAAAGAGCGAAATGAGGCAACTTGTTAACATTTTTGTTTATTTTCTTTACTTCGCTTATTGTTCAAGCTACCGTATAGGCAACTTTATAATATTCTATCATGTTAAGAAATTATCAGAAATGATCAATCTTAACTCATGACTCATGGACAAGTGAGGTTTTTTAAATGCCAAGCACACTTCACCTACAACCAAGAGGTTGTTGGTTCGAGACACAGCAGATATCCACTTGCCACAAGAAAAATTTAAACTTGTGACCGAATATTTATCACGGACACATCCATCAAAAATTGTGACTGATTGGTGATGGATTTATGACTGATTCATTATGTAGACAAAATTTGTGACGCACATGATGGTTTGCCACAATTCCATCACAAATTTGTGACGAAAATGAGAGACGGTCACAAATCTACCACAACTTTATGATGAAGATGAAAAATCATCACAATTCTACTACAAATCGTGATGGACTTGTGTATCCGTCACTTATCCGTCACTAATTAGTAACGATAGAAATAGAGATCTGTCACAAGGAACAAGCAAGCCAAGATGTGTCTATAAAGGAAGGTGGAGGGAATAATCAAACCATGAATTTTTTGTTAAAATTACATAATTAATTAGCAATTAAGTAATACTTAGAAACTGCATCCGTTTTAATTTGTTTGAACATATTTGATTTTGCACGGAATTTAATAAAGAAAAAAAGACTTTTGAAATTTTTGGTAAATTAAACCATATATGTTTGTGTGACTACAAATCATTTCATTAAAGGTAAAAGTGAAAGTTTGTCTCCAAATTTAAAATAAGTCGTTCTTTTTTAAACAAATTAACAAAGAAACGAGTTCAAACAAATTGAAACGGAAAGAATATTATTTAAATTAAATTAAAATTAGAATTTAATATATTTGGATCATTGTAAAATTTAAAATATAATTTGTGACTGATTTAGTTCGTTACAAATTTTGTGACGGAATTATCCGTCTTTAATCCATCACAAATTGTGATGGATTTAATTTTTTTAAAATTAATTATTTTAAAATCGACAATAAAAGTTACTTAAAAATGCGACGTATATTCCGTCACAAATATATGTGATAGACTTGTTATTTGGTCATAAAATTTTTACAACAAGCGTATATGTGACGGCCCCACATCCGTCACAAAGTCAAATTTGTGAAGGATTCGTCCATCGCAGAACTTTAATTTTCTTGTAATGTTAGGCTTTACTTTTAATTTAAAAACTTAATTATTTTATTAAGCACCTAAACTAACCCAATCCAAAGTATGCCGAATAGACATGTTTGACACAAACTTTAGAATAACTTACCCTCGTGTAGCCAAGCATTTCAGATTTGATAAAAATAGGGAATTCTTTGATTCCTTTGTAAAAATTGCCCCAATTTGTTAGTCAGAACTCAAAAGTTTCATTCTATCATTGAAATCTGAATTTGCTTACCTTAGAGAAACCCCATTTTCTCTCTTTTGCGACTGTTATATAACCTTCCATAGAGCTTGTTCTCTCATTTTTTTCTTGTGTTTTAAATTTCCTGTACTATTACTGCTTAGGGGGTTATGTGAACCTCACATATAAAGGATGCATTAGTATTTTAAGAAATTCTCAGTACTATTTTCCAGTCGGCAATGGCATTATCATCAAGAGCTCCACCCTAGTTCTTCTCTTTAGCTATAAATATGTTTAAATTTCTTTTACATTTCTATTTGAGGTGACATGACATGTTAAAAGAATGGAAAAGACTAAAGAGGTTTCGGTTGAGTTGTATATCTTCTAGCATACTTTTTCATGGGAGTTAGCTTAGCTTATGTCAAATTGTCAATTAGTGGGTGGGTGGAAGCACAAAAATAACAAGAGAATACATAGAAAATAACATTAATATATAGGATATTACTCTTACAAATTCCGTACATCTCCTCTTATTGCTCCCAATCAAACATTAGTAAAATCCATCATCTTGTACTTTCCAATAACGATATCTAATTGATGAGCAGTTCTTAGCCAAGTATTGAGTGAAAACATCAAACTTTCAACCAGAAATGACAAAAAGAATAGTGTGCGTTCACTAAAATGCATGCCAAGATCAATCATCCTTCACTTTAATCTTATGATCATCGTCTTTAGAAGCACAAACTTCCAATTTGAACTATTTTAAACTGGTATATATAGCCCCTTGAAAAGTCACAACCACGTCTAACATAGCTGGTGAGATACACGCTCTAGCCACATGGATATTTATATTTTAATTTTTTTCTTATTCTTTTCTCTGCGTTCAGAAGCCATGGTTGGCTTTTTATTCTTTGTTTTCACTTTTCTTTTTTCATTTCTTTCTTCTAACCTTTCTTCTTAGTAGACATTTTTCTTTTTGTTTGTCTTTCTTCTTTTTCATTTTCCCGACATAGAGAATAAATCCAGAATATTCACCAATTTGTATAAAATTGATTTATTGTTTTATGACTTTTTTGCTGGATTGGAGTTAAACATGGAAGAAATAAAACTATTCTCCGGCGAAATTAGCTAGATGGTTTAATAGTGGGTTGGTAGTACTAGTGACTAGTGAGTAAATGATTGTGGGTGGTGGTGAAGCAGTAATTTTGTTGGATGCTCACCGAATTTTTTATCATCTGTTATAATTTCTTGTACTGCTTGATTGTGAGTTTATAATTGATTTTAGGGATAAAGAAAAAGATGGGGCTAGTGGTGATGGAAGAGTGAGGAAGTGGTGGCACTTTGCAATGGAGCGGGCGGCAGAGATTAGAAACAGAAAACAGAAACAAAGTGAAAGGAAAAAACAAGAAAAACTAATTTTACAATATTTAATGGAAGAAATACTTATACAATGGAATTTGTTAGGGGCGTTAACGGTTCGGTTCCATCGGTTTTTTCATGAAATTTATATTATACCAATTTTTCGATTACTCTATTGTGCATAATCAAAATAAAGATTTTTCAAACCGTCCCATTCATATCGATTTTCTTTCGATTCGCTTAATTTTCGGTAAACTTTTTTAGAATTTTTTGGTAGAGTTGTATCATTATTAGATTATACCAATTTTATGTAAAACTAGATGAGTTACGTGGGCCCAATACCATAGAATCTCAGTTATTACTACTTTCAAATTAAACTTTGTATTGATATGAAATTTAACAAAAATAAAGGCTTGTAAGTAAATATCAAGTCACATCAAACAGACAACTTCATATTATTTGCATACAAATTAAAAGAAATCATAACTGGATGTCGTGGTTGCAAAGCGACAATCTTTACATCCAACCGAGTACTATCCGTGCATTTTGACAAAAAATGATACGTTCAAAATGTTATCATCAGTACTCTTCAAGTATTTGAGAAAAGATATTGGCACCTGTAGAAATATGAATCAAATATCGATTACCATATTACGTAAGGGTACTAATTATACCTCAGGTAGATGAAGGAAAGAAAGGAGAACTAAGGGAAAGAGCTATCATTGTACCAATTCTTCTAAAGGATATGGTTCAGTCTAGTATATGGAGCGTCCAGTCTCTTCTCTATTACCCGAGAATGTTGTAATATGGTTAGTAGCTTACATCAAGACATAACCACAAATTCAAATATGGAAGGCAAACACAAATGTGTACAACCTGCTCGATGAATTATCTGCAATTTCAAAAAAGTCAAATAAGATTATTGGGTTGTAATCATCTTTACATCGGCTTATATTTATCTCTGCTGAACACTTTGTGGTTTCCTGTCACAAACCAGCTACTATAATATACCTTCTCTAATCATCAGTCTTAAATTAGTGTTTAAGCAACAGAACTAAGAACTTGCAAAAAATTGTTCTAGCATATATATTAGTAGTATCATTTATAAGCTAATAGACTGAGGATATGGACACTCTTACCAATATAATTCTTATCAACATCATAATAAGATAAAATTTTTAGATGACCTAGAGTTGACAATTTTAAGAACTTATAAAGCAACTATAATAGATTTGTGTAGATATAATCGGTAATTTGCATACAACCATAACTTTTCACGATATTGTCTTTTCCGCCACTTATGATTGCCGCCTTGACTGCTGAACAAAGAAAGTTTTTTTTTTTAATCCATAAAGTTTAAGAGTATAGTAGCAATGAATACACCAAGGAAGCCAAGAAGGAACAATTTGGACAATGTAAATGTGTGCATTTCAGAGTTCATCTTATGTAACAAAAAAAAAAAAAGGTTTATTGAATTGCGACTCCTCAACAGTTTCATACTTAAACAATTCAAATGATTTTCTAGAGATGCTGTTGAAAGAGCTGCTGATTAATCACAGTTAGTGTAGAGTTAGTTATTTAACTAAAGCAGTTAGGAATTAGTTAGGCAATTACTAATTAGTTAGTTAGTTAAAGTTAGTTATAAATAGTGAGCTAGGATCAGTTTTGTACACAATTAATTCAGTTAATAAAGATATTTTCAGCTCCTGCCTCTCTCTAGCTTTCTCTCTCTAGTTCTTCCTCATTTCTGAAGGATCATCTCAGCTAAGATCTAAGAATTGTTCATGGTATCCGAGCAATATAGCTAGTGATTCTAGCTTTCGATCAATTCTTCTGCTGCTTTCTGTTACAGATTCCTCTATAAACTCACAGAGTACTGTTTGGAGTAAGAAAACCTAGACTTTTCAAGCTTCAACAATGGCGGTTAATGCAGAAAACTCATCGATTGGAGTAATCGATCACAATCATGTTCTGTATCTCTCACCTTCAGACACCAGTGGATCACTTACCAAGTCTGTTCAATTAACTGGTTCAGAAACATACTCCCTATGGAGTCGAGCAATGAGAATAGCTTTGCGAGGTAGAAACAAATTAGGGCTTGTTGATGGATCGTGTAAGAAGGAGATGTATGAAGCTGCATTTGGGGACCAATGGGAAAGGTGTAATGCTATTGTTCTCTCATGGTTGATGAACTCTGTATCCAGAGATTTAGTCAGTGGAGTGGTGTATGGATCAAATGCCCAGGCAGTGTGGGAAGATCTCAAGGAGAGATTGGACAAAATAAATGGATCACGAATCTTCAACTTGCACAACGAATTTGTAAGCCTAAATCAAGGTACCTCCTCTGTTTCTGCTTATTACTCAAGGCTTAAGGACCTTTGGGATGAATTTGAAGCAACAGTTCCATCTCCTAGCTACAACTGTGTTAATTCTAAGGATTACATCATTCATATGCGTACTCAGAAATTGTTTCAATTCCTTATGGGTCTAAATGAGTCATACTCCCAAGCTAGGAGTCAGATTTTATTAATGAGTCCACTTCCAGCTGTTAATCAAGCCTATGCTATGATAATTAGTGATGAATCTCAGAAGTCTATGGCTGCTAGTGTGGGTATCCTAGGTGCACCCCTTTTTCAGACAAATGAGAACTATGATCCAACTGCTCTAGTAGCTAGAAGGCCAGGATACAATTCCTATCAGAAACCTAGAAGAAATTATAATGACAGTGTGATTACTGTTCTGAAAAAGGGACATGTGAGGGAGAGCTGTTTTAAGTTGATTGGTTACCCTGAAGGCTGGAAACCTAAGTCTAGAAATAAGAACAATATCAACAGTGGAACAGGAGGTTATAATGGAAGTGGAACTGGAAATTCTGGTGCTGGAAATTATGGGAAGCCTGCAGCTTACAATGCCTACACTGAAAGCTCCCCTAGAATGGGTCAGGATCTAGGGAATACAGGCTATGGAAACCAGTGTCAAGGCCAATATCCTGGTGGTGGAGGTAACACATCATAATATCATCAGCTGAGAGGCTCAGGACCTCAGCACTATGGTCAGAGAGGCACTTATATGAAGGAAGCAGGACCTAGTGACACAGGAAAATCATCAGTGACAGGCTCATTCACCAAGGAGCAATATGATCAGATTTTGCAAATGCTTAATCAGTCTACTGGCATGTCCTCTTCAGCTAATCTGGCAGGTATCACTTCTGCTTTCTTAGCAACTAACAATGATCAGGAATGGATCATAGACACTGGAGCTACCAATCATATGACATCTGATATTCACTTGTTATCTAGTCACACTACTCTAGACTCCAACAGTTGCAAGAAAGTCTACCTACCAAATGGTGACACCTCAGTGGTAACTCATGTGGGAGTCAGTCCCATTTCTAAGAGAAGTACTATCAGAGATGTACTTCATGTTCCATAGTTCAAGTACAACCTGCTATCTGTGTCTAAGGTGACAAAGGACTTAGGTTGCTCAGTTACATTCTTTCCTGATTTCTGCATATTTCAGGATCTCTTGAGTGGGAAGGTGAAGGAGATTGGTAGAGAGAAGAATGGCCTGTACCTGCTCCAATCTCAAGGCAATGAAAAGGTCATGAAGAAAGAAGAAATTCATCATACTCTATCAGTTCAAGAGCACAATAAGGAAGGAGCAGACACTAATAATACGATAGATATAGCCCTGTGGCATAAGAGATTGGGACATGTATCCCCTACTGTTCTTCAGCATTTATTTTCAATGAGAAATGAGTCATGCACTTCAGTTGTAAATAGGTGCAGAGTGTGTCCTCTTGCAAAACATACCAGACTACCTTTTGCTAATAGTGGTATTAAAAGTGCTAAGCCTTTTGAGTTAGTACATGCAGATGTATGGGGACCTTATGGTACAGCTACCTATGATGGAAACAAGTACTTTCTCACCTTAGTGGATGACTACACTAGAATGACTTGGATCTTTCTGTTGAAATTAAAATCTGATGTGTGTGTGGTATTGAAACAATTTTTTACTCATGTCAAAACTCAATTTGATGTAAACATCAAGATCATCAGAACAGATAATGGGACTGAATTTATGAAGATCATCAGAACAGATAATGGGACTGAATTTATGAACTCTGTGTGTGATACAATGTTCAAGCAGTCAGGTATAATACATCAGAAGACCTGTCCTTACACACCCCAGCAAAATGGGGCTGCTAAAAGGAAACACAGACACTTGCTGGAAGTAGCAAGAGCACTCAGGTTTCAAGCCTATATACCTTTAAAATTCTGGGGGCATTGTGTTCTGACAGCAGCTTACTTGATAAATAGAATGCCTACTTCTGTGCTTGGGGGAGTTTCTCCTTTTGAGAGATTATATGGCAAGAAACCATCTATACAACATCTAAGAACCTTAGGCTGTTTGTGCTATGCTAAGAATCTCCAAGAGAGGGACAAGTTCATGCCTAGAGCCCAGGCTGCAGTTCTTATGGGGTATTCAAATACTCAAAAGGGGTATATTTTGTATGATCTGACAAACAACAGGTTCTTTGTGAACAGAGATGTCTTATTCAGAGAAACTGTATTTCCATTCCAACAAAATCAGTCTAACACTCAAACTGTTCCTATGCCCTTTCCTGAAGTTACTGATTCTTATTCACCTTCATATGAAGATCCTTACCTCTCTAGTCCTGCGCAATACACCTATTCTATAGACATAGATCAGTCTATAGATCTCTTGCATCTAGATAATGATCACTTCTCTGAGCCACCAACACCTGATAATGAGCAAGATCAAGTGCTGCCAGTAGCAGGAGAACAAGCAGCACCTTTCTTACCTAACAATGCTGCAGACTCTCCTCCTACAAAACTGTCTACCAGGACCAAGCAACCACCTCTCTGGTTGAAAGACTTTGTTTCTTTAAGCTCTACTCACTCTCTCCCTTATCCTATCTCCAATTATGTCTCTTATGACAGTCTATCCCCAGCTTATCAAGAGTATATTGCTGCTTTCTCAGCCTGTGCAGAACCCAAGTCCTTTGCTGAAGCTAGTAGGGACCCAAGATGGGTAGAGGCTATGCAAGCTGAGATCTCAGCTCTAGAAAGTAATAACACTTGGAAAATTGTATCTTTACCTAAGGGTAAGGTTCCCATTGGCTGCAAGTGGGTGTTCAAAGTCAAATATAAGGCATCAGGTGAGGTGGAAAGGTTCAAGGCCAAGCTTGTGGCCAAAGGTTATAGTCAGAGAGAAGGCATTGATTATCAAGAAACCTTTTCTCCTGTTGTAAAAATGGTGACTGTCAGAACTATTCTAGCCATTGATGTTGCTTCTCACTGGCATATCCATCAAATGGATGTCTACAATGCTTTCTTACAGGGTGACCTATTTGATGAAATCTATATGGAGTTGCCTCAAGGATTTAAGAGTCAGGGGGAGAAGAAGCCAGTTTGTAGACTGCTTAAATCCTTGTATGGTCTAAAACAGGCCCATAGGCAGTGGAATGCTAAACTTACTGAAGCTCTATTTTGTCTGGGGTTCAAGCAGAGTCACTATGATCACTCACTATTCACAAAAAGGTCTCCTGCTGGTATAGTAGTGATACTGGTATATGTTGATGATATGCTAGTTACTGGGAGTAGTCTGAAGCTGATAAATGAAGCAAAGCAGGCTTTGCAAGAGGCATTCAAGATGAATGATCTAGGTGAGCTGAAATATTTTCTAGGAATTGAATTTTCCAGATCAAACAAGGGATTGTTGATGCATCAGAGGAAATACACCCTTGAACTGATATCAGAATTGGGTTTGGGAGCTGCTAAACCAGCAGCTACACCACTTGAGATGAATGTGCAACTGACTACAAGGGAATTTGATGAGTACATAAAACCTGCCTGTGCTACTGAAGACAAACTACTCACAGATGTTACTTCCTACCAGAGGCTGATAGGAAAGCTACTATACTTAACATTCACAAGGCCTGATACTACCTTCAATGTGCAGACACTCAGTCAATTTCTCAATCAGCCCAAGAAGTCTCATATGGAAGCTGCTCTGAGAGTGGTAAGGTATGTGAAAAATCATCCAGGACAAGGAGTTCTTCTAGCCAGCAACAGTCAACACACTATCACAGCTTTCTGTGATGCTGACTGGGCAGCATGCCCCCAACACAAGAAGGTCTGCAACTGGTTACTGCATAAAACTAGGTGGATCTTTAGTATCCCGGAGGTCCAAGAAACAGTCTACTGTATCCAGAAGTTCAGCTGAAGCAGAATATAGAAGCCTAGCATCTACAGTGGCAGAGTTGGTGTGGCTGGTAGGCTTAATAAGAGAGGTTGGGTACAAGGTAGACCTACCAATCAAAGTGCACAGTGACAGTAAAGCAGCTATGCAGATTGCTGCTAACCCAGTGTTCCATGAAAGAACAAAACATATTGACATAGACTGCCATTTCATAAGAGAAAGAATACTTAATGGTCTGGTAACTACTGAGTATGTTGCAACAAGAGAATAGCCTGCAGATCTATTGACAAAAGGATTGAAAAGATTACAACATGAGTACTTGAGTTCCAAGCTAGGTGTGTTTGATGTCTTTACACCACCTAGCTTGAGGGAGAGTGTTGAAAGAGCTGCTGATTAATCACGGTTAGTGTAGAGTTAGTTATTTAACTAAAGTAGTTAGGAATTAGTTAGGCAGTTACTAATTAGTTAGTTAGTTAAAGTTAGTTATAAATAGTGAGCTAGGATCAGCTTTGTACACAATTAATTAAGTTAATGAAGATATTTTCAGCTCCTGCCTCTCTCTAGCTTTCTCTCTCTAGTTCTTCCTCATTTCTGGAGGATCATCTCAGCTAAGATCTGAGAATTGTTCAGATGCACTTCTTCAAGAAACTCGGTCCGCATATAGAAAAGGAAAAGCAGGAAGAATCAAAATCGACTAAGGGATAGTCCTCGTAAGATGGTTTTGACTCAAAAACCTGCTCAATGCAACAACAGAGCTACAGAGATCACTTCCAATGCCAAGCAGACTAAGTCCTATTCAAAGATGAACAAATAAAATAATATGGCTTACAAAGACTGGAGCTTTTCAAGATTTCCCAGAAAGGTTGTATTCTCCCAAAAAAAATAGTAGTTATTTTCTGAATCCATTATAATCAAGCTTGTTAAACGTCCCGTCTCTTCAAGAATCTTAACAGTTATACCGTCATCTTGCAAAGACCTGCAGGGATGTATAATCTCAGTCGGCTAGTTTCTATTATAGGGCTTAAAGAAACCAACACCAAAGAATTTAGCCATGATTCTTACAATTCCGAGCTTAAAATATATTCACCAGCAAAAATTAATACTCCCAATAAGTTCATCTTAAAAAAATGTGCCCTTCCATATTGGCTATGCATTCACATTATTAATATTGAAATTATTAAGTAAAATACAAACAAGGGGCTCTTAGAAACAGGAAAACTACGCGAGCGATCGCTCAAAACAAAAGATAGAGCAGCCCGATTGAAGAACTTTGTATAATTCAGATTCGTTGTCATTGCTAAGGTTTCTCCTTGTCAAAATGAACCAAAAGTTAAGTGCACAGACCTCCGATCAATACTTTTTGGAAAGAATAAAATAGTGTTTAATTTATCTTGAGGAATGTTGAGGCAAGCTTTAATTTTTTGAGAGGTGAGGAGCTTTTCTTATTCAAAGTAAAACCATAACATATTAAATCACTTTCGAAATAGGTGAAGAAAGGTCTTACGATATCCATCTTCAACAATGAGCTTCTTTGTTTATATTCCAGGCTAGGAAAATAGTGTATACGAAAAGTCTCATAGGGACATAGCAGATTCATAACCTGCAACATAAATACAATGACAAAAAATAGAGAGAATGAACCATTTTTGGAGTCTTTGATCACTATAGCTAAAGTAATTAAGCAATAAAGGCGGTCATATATAAAAATATAAAAAGCAAAGCAATAAAAATAGCACTGATAGAACAGGGGTATAGTTACAACTTGACTATTCAAGTTAGACATAACATACTAATAAAAAAATTTGAAACAATGAAAAGAGAATCTACCTTAAGTTTGATACCGCACATCCGTTGTCGCAATGGTGGCATGCAAATAGACCGAAAATGTAACTCCTGTTCTACAATATCAAGACTAGTTCTAACCATTTACAGGTACATTCAAATTTATAATGGAAATGCTAAAGTAGTTCCAGGTTTATGTGCTATGCAACGAATGGAGTAGCAATGTCTTAATAAACTATTTCAGTTATGATGCAGGTTTGTAAGCTAATTAAAGGTGGTAAAAGTGGGTGGTTCAATTTCATAAAGAAAATACACATTAGAATAGGAATACTTATCAGATGCGAAATCTCACACTAAGATTTTACTATTTAGGTGCATCCTACCTCGATGAAATCAAATATTTTCTAAGCTTCCATACATAGGGTATTCTCAACAAACAGAAATAGAAATTTTAAATAAGAATAAAAATCTCACCGAACTTCAATAGAAGTGCCGAAGAACATTAAAGAGAGGATGATAATAACTACAACAATATTGGACAGTCTAAAAATTGGAAAAAGATTAAGGCAAAATTTGAGAACAGAGAACGGAAATTGAGGAGAAATAAAAAAAGAGTACTCTGGATAAGGAATTGATGTACTCTCTAGTTGGAATAACAGAGAATGGTTTGTTCTAGAATTATGATCATAGAATTGGAATGAGCGTGAAAGGGTGACTCTAGAATCATGACGGAGTGAAATGACTTTTTTTACCCTCGGACGATCATTATGCCTTTCTATATAATAAAAATACCTATAAATTTAACATAACACATAAAGTATGATTTAAGATAATATTTGATTAAGTAATGACTCTTAAATGGTCGTAAGTCGTAATTAATATTTAAGTACTCGACATATTTCCGTTCTCCAGTATCGAGCTACATGTGATTGTCACTCTCTATTATGTAGATAATAAAACATGATACCATATATATCACTTTGGTAAAATTTATTTAATAAGGAATTTAATCAAAAGAACATTATTCTATAATGATATTATATAATCAATGAAGCAAATACAAAAGAATTCTAAATAACACAAGTTGGCAGATATTGATTAAATATAACTCAAGAACTAGAATAATAAAAGATTAAGTATATGTTAAGAGTAATTTAAACGAGTAGAAAAATATTTGATACCTTGGTCATTTAGTAGTTTGATATATGCTCAAGTTTATTAGTCGTACCAATTGATTTAGTTTCAACAGGATTATATGAGTGCAAATGAGTTTGGTAGTTTGCACTTTCGGTGCTAATTAGTATATGCAACGTTGTGTTTCATCACCTCAAGGTCCAACACCTCGTGTAAAAATATTGCTTGTATTTATTTTTAGATTAACACATAAAATATATCCAAATTAAAAAAAAAGAACTAAACATCTTTAAAACAAATATTGTGCACAAATATACTTATACTAATATCAGTCATCATCGCTTGCTTCTGTTTCATCAATTAATTCATTCTCAGTTGAATCATTTTCTTCAATAAACTCTTCCTCTTCGTTTGCCAAATATGTTTCTATAGTCTAGGTTAAGGTTTGATAATTAAAATTTTCAAAATACTCCACACCCTAATGCAACTCATCGGGTAATTCTTCATCCACAATCTCCTGCACAGTAGAAATATCATGAAACGACCTTAGGTAGTTGTTTCGGAAGTTAGGACTCCGATTGGCATGCTGATAATTTTAAAAACTTTGTAATGTCCATTAGGACCTGTCTGTAAAATTTGAGCTAAATTAGACCTCGTTTGGTAGGCATCGGAAGAAAATTTTAGTTTTTATTGTCGATAAATATTAAAAAGAGATTTTCAAACTAGATTTTGGCGAATGAACTCCGATTCGAAATCCGAAACCGCCGTTAGGTTCGTTTAATTATTTGTTACTTTTGTGAACTTTCGAAAGTGAATTTCGAGGTTGTTCGGCTAGTTTCCGCTAAAATACCGAAAATTAAATAATTTGATCTTTTTTATTTAATTTTCATATTGAGTTTCGGAAGTCCATTTTGAGATCCGCCTTAGCAAGTGTTTTACATATATTTTGTATAACTTGTTTGACAAATTTGGGATCATTTCAAATTTCGTAGGATTCCATTTTAATTTTAATCGTTGTAACAAATTTTTGAAAAAAAAAAAAAGAAAAGAAAAGACAAAAAAGGAAAGAAACTAAGGCGGTGGGTCCTTAGCTGAAGCTAAGGACAAACTAGCATATATAGAAACAGAAACAGAAACAGGACCAATTCGAAACAGAAAGAAAATGAAATAACGGGGAGGAAGAGAAAAATGCCAGAAAATGAGAAAAGAGCCGGAGAGAAGATAGAATTTTCACCCGAAATATTCAGGTAATGATCTTAATGCATTATTTTAGTTTATTATGTGTGTTTAGATATATTTTAATGGTAAAACTTGGAATATTAGACTTCATTTTAATAAGTTCAATTAATAGTTTAAATGGTTAATTGGACCCCGATAGTGGAATTGATTATATATTCTTACTCAGTGAGTTATGGGCAACATATAAATGTAATTTATTTAGAGTTTGGTTATGTGACTTTGAACCCTGTAGATAGGACTGGCCTGCGTATTGCGTATGCAGATAGGGTATCAGGTTCCAAACTGGATTGGCCTAAGACGTAAGGAATGAAGCCTTTAGCCTTATGTGATATATTTTTTTGCTTATTGAACACAATGGGATCGTTTGACAATGAATCCAAAGGACAAAGCGGTTATTGAGTGGTTGTGCTAACTATGTAACAAGGTAAGTGTTTATATCCATGTCTTTGGAGGCACTTGGCCTCATGGATTTTCTATCAAGTATTCCTTACGTATGTAGTTGCCGATAGGCGTACTCATTACGCCTTAGCTTTGGTTTTACATTGTATATTATATGTTATGTCCTGTTGTTGCTATTGCATAGAGGATCTAAGCATTGTACTCCGGCTGTGAGTTGGCATCTACTTCCCGGCTGTCGATGAGAGTCCCGCGCCGGTGAAGGGTTATTATTGCATCATATTGCATTCATATGCATTACATTACATTATATCGGGTGCAGGAGTATTCCTCCCAAGGAGCGTGCAGGAGTATTCCACCTCTGGTTTATATCATATTGGGTGCAGGAGTATTCCGCCCCAGGAGCAGGAGTATTCCGCTCTTATGTCAGATACTGAGTGCATGAGTATTCCGCCTCAGCTTTACATTATACCGAGTGCAGGAGTATTCCGCCCCAGGTGAGTGCATGAGTATTCTGCCTCTGGTTTATATTATATCCGGTGTAGGAGTATTCCGCCCCAAGAGCAGGAGTATTCCGCTCCAGTTGGTTATCAGATTAGATTCCCCTCGAATGCAGTAGTATTCCGCTTCGGGATGGGATTACGGGCACATGTGACCCTTTGCATCATATTTCATTTCATCTCATTTCATTTCATACCATTGTGTAGACTTGTGGTACATAACTACTGTTCTGCTTATACGTGCATTGCTTATTTGTTGATATGTTTCTGGCTCGTATTCCTGGTTGAGTTTATTGTTTCATACGTGTTTCCGGTTATTACCTGGCTCTGCTTTTTTTTTTTATAATTTAAATAAGAGGAATTTGGTTTATCTGTTTCTTCTCTCTGGCTAGCTATCCTATTCTTTGAGGTGGCTAGTCTGCCCCACTTATTGAGTCCTTTTGGTTCACCCTCGTTTTTTGTTTGTTTCTTGTCTAGCTATTTTGTTTCGGCAGGTTCACTCCAGGATTGAGTTTGTTGTTTGTTTCTTGTCTATCTATTTTGTTTCGGCAAGTTCACTCCAGAATTGAGTTCGACACGTTGTTAAGGAGCGAAGACGACTTCAGCTGTCAGGGTGAGCCAGCTTTTATTTCGGATGGCCACCAGTTTATTATTTATTATTTCAGTTGCATTTTGTGTATCTGTCTTTTTTTGTACTCTTAGATGTCTAGTCTGGATAGCCGTAAACCTAGCATGTTGGGTAGTCAGCTGTAATATCTTTTGTACAGCTTAGAGGTATCAGTATGTCTGTATTTTTTTTTTAAGTCTTGTCCTCATTTATAAATTGTTATATTTATTTTACTAATTTAGTTGCTAAGGGTTCGCCCGACGGGTCTAGGGGAGGATGTCGGGTACCTTGATGCAGCCCGAACACACGGGCTGATCAAGTGTTCGATCCACCGAGGCCAATGATACGAAGCCAAGCCAAGCCAAGCTGCTACACGATGTCCACATTCACTTGGCTTCGTCGAAGGAAAGCAACTACTCCGAAGCTGAGTACCCGAGCTCAAGAACCGAAGGAGTCATCTACAAGCTTGAGCTTGGAGGAGGGAGTGACCGAACCCCACCCGGACACTCAACATCGACGCCGAAGTAAAAAGCAAATAACCGAAGGAAGCGCGATCGATGTCAAGTATGAGCAGAGTTGAGCAACCGAGCACCGAAGTGAAGGAACTCGAGCTCAAGTGTTCGAAGTCAAGTGTTCGGTTGAAGGAGTAACCGAACACTCATTAGATAGCCCTGCGTGGCTTAGTCCTATTGGTCGCCTGTGACCATTTAC
Organism: Petunia x hybrida; assembly: GCA_037355625.1. Lineage (NCBI taxonomy): Eukaryota > Viridiplantae > Streptophyta > Magnoliopsida > Solanales > Solanaceae > Petunia > Petunia x hybrida. Next base: position 932,638 of record JBBBVM010000662.1, on the reverse strand, counting down.
TGTTTTATCCTTGGCGTAGCCTATAAATACTCGATTACATTTCATTTGTAGAGTTAGTTTTTCAGTTGTTGAATATTGAACATAGCAGTTGCTATTGTGAGTCTCCGATGGAGCCGAACCCTGACGCGGAATTTTAAAGAACTTGTGTCCGTCGGTGTGAGTCGTTTGAACATTTTCTTCTTGGTCATTCAATTTGCAAGAAGCGTTGTCTTTCTTGAGGATTGTTGCATAGTATAGGTGATTCTTTGCCTCCGATTCGTCGAGCCCGAGACTAGTTCCTCGTCGTTCTTTGAATCGAAACAAGATTTGTCTTGCTTCTATCTTTACTTTTCTGTCGTTCTTCCGCATTTTCATCGTGCCTAGCTTTCCCTCGGATTTGCTTGCACCATCTTGGTATCAGAGCAAGGTTTGAGCTTGTTCTTACAACCTCAAAATCATGTTCGTTATATTCGTGCTTGTGTCTCCAGTTTCAGCTTTCTTCCTTATTGTGGATTGTTGTTGCTGTGGTGTTTTAAAAAAAAAAAAAAGTAGAAAAAGAAAATTCAAAAATTTGAGTTGATGTGTTGGTTGTTTGAATCAAGCAACCAGTGATTCTTGTTCACCATTGTTTCCTGATTCCAACGAGCACCTGTCATACACGATTGTCGACTAGGGTTTCGTGGTGAATTTTGGACTGTTTGGAGCATTGTTGGTGACGGAAATCGAACCCCAGCATGTTGGTTGTTGCCGATGAAGACTGGTGGTTCTTGATTGATTTGGATTTTTTTTTTGTGCTTAAATTTCGAAGTTCTAAGATTCGAACCGTCATCCGTACACTGAAAAATTGTTACGTTTGTAACAGTGTACGAACATGAGGAGCTGAGTCTTAGCTCAAAGAACTTTGAACTGAATTCCTCCGTTATTGTTGGAATCGGAGTTGAAAGAGCAACCCAAATTCTGTTAAAAACTCGTGGTCAGTGAACGAAGTTAAGTTGTCCGTACGCCGGAGTAAAAACTTCACAGTTCCATTGAAGAAGAAAGGGGTAAAGTGTAAAGATCAAAACCCCAGGAGCAAATTTTGTCGGCTGGAAAAGGGAATTGGATAAGGTAAAACCCTATCCGTACCAAGGAGGGACCACTCTTGTACGGACAAGAGTTGGTGTGTTCGAAAGGGATTCCGAAAAGGAATCGAAGGGTAGATATTCCTAGGTTTTCACTTTTCTTGTGTTCGATAAATCTAGTTAGTGGATCTCTAGAGTAATTCTTCCTACTCGAGGTCGTACTAACGCATTTGAGCGTATAGGAACTCGTGCGTGGGGATCGAAGTCCAAATTTCGTAGAAAATTCTTTGACTTCTGAAGCGCAGTGTAAATAGCGTCTGCTCCATCGAGTCATATCAATTCACTCATCCCGAATGAGACATTTTGAAGAAACTGAGAGAAGTTGATCAACCGGGGAAGCCATTGGCTACAAGTTCTTGAGCGACCAAAAACCGAACCCATAAATTGAGTGGACCCGAGTGCTAAGTGATTTCTAACCTTAACAATTTGTTTAGTCTTTGATTTGTGCAGGTACCATGGCTGGGAATGGAGGCGACGGCAACGGCATTGAGAAGCCCGAGGTGTCGTTAGCTGAACTTATGGCTGCGATACAAGGCATCAGTACCGAAGTAAGAGGAGTGAGTGCTCGAGTAGCTCAACTCGAGCAAGGAAGTGTGTCTGTGGCCTTACCTGGGTCCAGTGCTGGAACTGGCGACTCCACTCCTATGAAACCTGAGCTGTTTGCTGAGCTTGTTCGACAACATCAATTGATGAGCGAGGCTGTTAGAAAGGAAGTTTTGGGCAATCCCCCAAAACAAAGAAACTTGGGCAATCGCCAAGCTGGAAATCAACACTTGGGCATTCCCCGAAGTGAAAGAGTACTATTTCCGATGGCCCGAAGACAAATTGAGGTCGTTGATGAAGAGGTAGAAGAAGGAGAATTTCTTGATGCCGAACCTGAATATGAGCCCCGTTCGTTCAACGAAGGCAAGCTCAACGAGGTCGTGGAAATTTCAGAGGTCGAGGCCAAGGTGCAAATGTTGATCGAAATATTGAGCGTGAGGCTTATGATCACTATGATGAGTATCCCGAACATGTTCGTGGTGTTCGAGATTAAAACTTGAACATTGTCAAGATCACTATTCCACCCTTCTGAGGAACTAGTGATCTGGATGAATATCTTGAATGGAAGCTTAAAATAGAGCGAATCTTCGAAACCAATGAGATGACCGACGAGAGAAAACCTGCCCATGCCATTGCTTCATCCGAAGCGTATGCATCTACATAGTGGGAAGCTGACAAAAGGGTGAGACGAAGGAATGTCTATCCCGAAGTCACTACTTGGGCACAGTTGAAGAGAGCAATGGATGCTAAGTATTTGAGTGCCAAGTATAGGCAAACTCAATTTCAAAAGCTCTATGAGTTAAAGCAAGGGTCCAAGTCAGATCAAGAGTATCATGATGAGTTCGTGAGAATTTGATTGAATCTTGATCTGGAAGAAGATGAAGAGCAAGCCACTATTCGGTTAAAAAATGGCTTGGCTCGGGATGTGTCATCTCAATTGAGGTCACACGTTGGAAGATTTGTTCGAAGCTGCTACCGAAGCTGAGAAATGGGTGAAGGACGATAAGGCAAACCGGTATCGAGGAGTCACTACTTCAACTCCTTTGAATCGAGGTAAAGAATGGAAGAGTCCTAATCCAACAAGTGCTAACACTGTTCGAGATTCGAAGAAACCCTTCGAAAGGGGTGTGACTGTTAAGCAACCAAGAGAAGTATGAGGTAAAGTTCAACTTAATTCTCCTAGTGCTTCAAATATTCAGTGTCATAAATGCAAAGGTTATGGTCACATGGAAAAAGAGTGTCCAACTTATAAGGTTATGCTTTTGCTCGAAGATGGAACCGTCCATGAGCAAGCGAGTGACACCGAAGAGGAAAATTCTGAGGAGATTAACTGAGCTGAACATGATGATGGTCGTGAAGCTGCCGAAGCTGATCATCCGGAAATGTTTCTTGTGGTTCGAAGGAATTTGAGCTGCATGACTCTCGAAGAAGAGGACAACCAAAGAGAAAATCTTTTCCATGCCCGATGTCGAGTGAGAGGGAAGGTGTGTTCGATGATCATTGACTCAGGTAGTTGTGCAAATGTGGTGAGCCAAACCTTGGTTTCACAAATAGGACTACCTACTTTGAGACATCCCCACCCTTACAAATTACAATGGTTGAACGAGTGTAGAGAATTGAGGGTTGTCAAACAAGTGTGGATCAAGTTTAGAGTTGGAGAATATCAAGATGAGATGATGTTCGATGTGGTGCCGATGCAAGCTTGTCATATGCTATTGGGTCGACCATGGCAGTATGATTGGTCGGTTGTTCACAATGGAAGATCCAATACTTACACTGCAAGGCTCGAAGGGAAGAGTTTCATACTCAAACCCTTGTCTCCAAAACAAGTCACCGAGGACTATAAATGGATGAAAGAATTGAAGGAAGCGGCCAAAGCTAAGCTTCCGATGGGAACAAAAATTGTGGCCGAAGACAAAGATTCACCGCCCGAAGTAAGAAATGCATGTGCAATCATGCAACCGGGTGAGTGTCTACAAGGCAACGACAACGGTCAGATGATGATTTGCCTCGTGCACAAGGGTATCTTTCTAAATTCTACTAATGATTTTTCTAAAGATAACCCTTTGCCTAGTGCTGTACAAAGTGTTTTGCAGGACTTCGGAGACATGTTTTCCGAAGAAATGCTAGGTGGATTAACTCCGTTGAGAGGAATCGAGCACCAAATTGACTTCGTACCGGGATCTCAAATCCCAATAAACCTGCATACCGGTGTAATCCCGAAGACACCAAAGAGCTCCAAAGGCAGGTTGATGAGTTGCTGAACAAGGGCCTCGTTCGAGAGAGCTTGAGTCCTTGCGTCGTTCCTGTTATCCTTGTCCCGAAGAAATATGGAACATGGCAAATATGCTTTGATTCCCGAGCAGTCAACTAAATAACGGTAAAGTATCGTCATCCTATCCCTCGATTACATGACATACTAGATGAGTTAAGTAGTTCTTCATGCTTTTCGAAGATAGACCTCAGGTCCGGTTACCACCAAATCCGAATCAAACCCAGAGACGAGTGGAAAACCGCATTCCAGACCAAGTTCAGTCTCTATGAATGGTTGGTGATGCCTTTTGGCTTATCCAATGCACCGAGCACATTCATGCGACTGATGAACCATGTGCTCAAGCCGTTCATAAAAAAAAATTGTCGTTTACTTCGATGACATACTTGTTTATAGTAAAACTGTGGATGAACATGTCGAACACCTAAGGCTAGTGCTTGATAAGCTTAGAGAAGAGAAGTTATATGCTAACTTCAAGAAATGTGCCTTTTGTGTCGAACGTGTAGTCTTTCTAGGATTCGTTGTCAGTGCTAATGGTGTCGAAGTCGACGAGTCAAAAGTCGAAGCCATCAAAGATTGACCCACTCCAACCTCGGTATCACAAGTTCGTAGTTTCAATGGCTTAGCTAGCTTTTACCGAAGGTTTGTTCATGACTTTAGCACGGTGACAGCTCCTTTAACCGAGCTGGTTAAGAGAGACCGTCCATTTGTGTGGGGAGAGTCCCAAGAGAGGGCTTTCCAAGAGTTGAAATTGAGGTTTTGCTCTGCCCAGTTGTTGTAACTCCCTGACTTCGGCAAAGCAGTCGAAGTCGAGTGTGATGCGTCCGGAGTTGGGATCGGAGGAGTGCTTATGCAAGAATCGAAGCCGATCGCTTACTTTAGCGAAAAGTTTAAGGGTGCAACCTTGAGCTACTCTACGTATGACAAGGAGTTGTATGCCCTCGTTCGAGCACTCGCCCATTGGCAGCATTATTTGTGGCCTTGAGAGTTTGTGATTAAAAGTGATCGTGAATCTTTGAAACATTTCCGAGGTCAGGAGAAATTGAACCGAAGGCATGCCGAATGGGTTGAATTCATTGAAAGTTTTCCCTATGTAATTCATTACAAAAAGGAAAAAGACAATGTCGTGGCCGATGCGCTATCAAGAAAATTTGCTTTAGCGACCACTCTCGCCTCAAGGCTCATGGGATTCGAAAGCATCAAGTCGATGTACGAGGACGATCCCAAGCTGAAATGCATTCATGACACAATCTTAAGTGGCCGAAGGGTTGAGAAATATCAGTGGCACGATGGCTACCTCTTCAAGAATGGGAGGTTTTATGTGCCAGTGTCATCGTGGAGAGAAATCTTAGTTCGAGAAGCTCACTCCGGAGGCTTGATGGGACACTTCGGTGTGGACAAAACTCTTGGTATCTTAACCGAGCAGTTCCATTGGCCCAAAATGCGACGAGATATGGAAAAGCTTTGCAACACTTGTCTTGTTTGCAAGAAAGCTAAATCGAAGTCCAACCTTCATGGTTTGTATACCCCGTTGCCTGTGCCTAATCGACCTTGGGTTGATATATCCATGGACTTTGTGTTGGGGTTACCGAGGTCGGGGGGAGGACATGATAGCATCTTTGTTGTCGTGGATCGATTTTCTAAAATTGCTCACTTTATTCCTTGCAAAAAGTGTGATGATGCACAACATGTAGCTACTTTGTTTTTTCTAATGTGTTGAAATTGCATGGCGTGCCTCGTAATATTGTGAGTGATCGAGACTCAAAATTCTTGAGTCATTTTTGGAAATGCTTGTGGGGTGCCCTCGGCACCAAAATACTATTCTCGACATCTCACCATCATCAGACTGATGGACAGACCGAGGAAGTTAACCGAACTTTGGGATCTTTGCTTCGAGCAGGCAAGATCGGAAAATGGGCAGATCGCTTGCCCATGATGGAGTTTGCATACAATCGAACGGTGCATCGAATGATAAATATGACCCTGTTCGAATGTGTGTATGGTTTTAATCTTTTGATTCCACTTGATTTAACCCTATTGCCTCGAGATTCTATTATTGAGTTTGAAGGTACTCATCGAGCCACTGCCTTGATCCAGTTGCATGCAAAGGTGAAGAAGAACCTCGAGGAAGCTTATGCAAAGATTGCATCGAAGAAAAACAAGGGGCGTAAAAAGCTGGAATTAAGGAAGGGAGATTGGGTTTGGGTTCACTTCCGAAAGGAACGCTTCCCGAATCAAAGGAAAGAAAAGTTGGCTCCTCGAGGGGATGGTCCATTCCAAGTGCTGAGCAAGATCAACAACAATGCTTATGTGATCGACCTTCCTGGTGAGTATAATGTGTCCAACACCTTTAATGTTGCTGACTTAGTTCCTTGTGTTGTAGGTCAAACTTCGGAGGATGAAGAAGGCTCGATTTCGAGGACGAAATCCTCTCAAGAAGGGGAGGATAATGCAGCCCGAACACATGCTGATCAAGTGTTCAATCCACCTAGGCCAATGACACGAAGCCAAGCCAAGCCAAGCCAAGCTGCTACACGATGTCCACATTCACTTGGCTTGGTCGATGGAAAGCAACTACTCCGAAGCTGAGTACCCGAGCTCAAGAACCGAAGACGTCATCTACAAGCTTGAGCTCGGATGAGGGAGTGACTGAACCCCACCCAAACACTCAACATCGACGCCGAAGTAAAATGCAAATAACCGAATGAAGCGCGATCGATGTCAAGTATGAGCAGAGTTGAGCAACCGATCACCGAAGTGAAGGAATTCGAGCTCAAGTGTTTGAAGTCAAGTGTTCGGTTGAAGGAGTAACCGAACACTTATTAGACAGCCCTGCGTGGCTTACTCCTATTGGTCGTCTGTGACCATTTACTGTTTTATCCTTAGCGTAGCCTATAAATACTCGATTACATTTCATTTGTAGAGTTAGTTTTTCAGTTGTTGAATATTGAACATAGCAGTTGCTATTGTGAGTCTCCGATGGAGCCGAACCCCGACGTGGGATTTTAAAGAACTTGTGTCAATCGGTTTGAGTCGTTTGAACATTTTCTTCTTGGTCATTCAATTTGCAAAAAGCGTTGTCTTTCTTGAGTATTGTTGCATAGTATAGGTGATTCTTTGCCTCCGATTCGTCGAGCCCGAGACTAGTTCCTCGCCGTTCTTTGAATCGAAGCAAGATTTGTCTTGCTTCTATCTTTACTTTTCTGTCGTTCTTCCACGTTTTCATCGTACCTAGCTTTCCCTCGGGTTTGCTTGCACCATGCCCGCACGGCCTAACCGGGTTCCGGGTCGTGTCATATCATTTTGGTATGCTTCATCCATTGCATCATCCACCTCCACTCTTCCAACCGGTTTGGCTTTTAAAACAACCCACCAATTCGCTTTAGCCTTGTTCTTGACCTTATTTTTGCACCTTGGATAAGGAACGTAGTACACTTGTTTCATATTTTCAGCAATAATGAATGGATCGTAATGTGCATACTTTCTGGTGTGATTGACTTCAACTATATTATATTTTTGATGCACCTTTGTACCTTTATGTAGGGTTGGATCAAACCACTCACACCGAAAAAGCACCAACTTTTTCCTGGGAGAACCATTAAAATCTAGCTCTAACATTTCCTGGACCACACCATAATAGTCAAAACTACCTTCACCTGTGCCTGCATTAACCCACACCTCATAATTAAAGGTTTTCTTCCCCATGGACCATTCTTCAGTATGAAACTTAAACTCATTGATAAAGTACTTAGACATCTGTTTGTACTTATAAACGGGGCTAAAGGCTAAATCGCATAACAGTGGATGACTGACTCCATTATCAGAATTGTAAACCTAAATGGTATTCAAGAAAATTTATTAGTTAGAAAATACGTGCATAATTTGAAAAATAGTATTCAAGATATGGTATGATTTAATACATAAATACTTACGTATTCTCTAAACCACTCTGAGAAATTATCAGTAACAGCATCATGCCCAAAGCAACTTACATATAACCTGCTAGGCACAATACAAAATTGTATTGGTCAACTGTTTCCTCTTCTCTCGAATTTACGTTCATTGTAGAAATTGACAATACCTGTAAAAGGGCTGCACTTCGGGGCAATTCAACAATACATGTATTGTAGCTATTTCTCTATCGATGTTGCTGAATTCTTTTTGCGAACCCTATTTTGATCCTCTACCAGAATGATTGAATATGGAAAATTGAGGATACAATGCATTTCAGCTCCCATCATCGTCATGCCGATTCGGAATATTCCTTAGAGATGACACCTCTTCCCCGAAATAATATGAACAGAAATGAGAAATTTCCCTAACAAGATACGCCTCACATATAGATCCTTCATTTCTACTTCTATTTTTTGCAGTCCACTTACACTTGCCAACAGTCCCGCACAACATATTTCATTATATAATTTGTATTAATTTTTTTTTAAAAAAATTAGGTCGCAAAATAACCTTTCGGTAGGATACATCTATCTACCTTGAACTGGACCTCCAAGCCTTGCTTCTTCCACGAGGTGCATAGGCAGATGTTCCATTACATTGAAGAAACCAGGGGAAAGATATTGGTCAATTTAGTTAAGATCATAGGAATATTAGCTTCCATCATCCGAAGATTTTCCTCCCTCAATGTACCATAACACAAGTCTTTGAAAAAAACACTCATTTCGGTAAGGGATTTCCAATTGTATCAGGCAACCATTAAATGTAATTGGCAGCAAGTTTTCCATGAAAACATGAAAATCATGGCTTTTCATTGCAATCAGCTTACCTTCTGTCATGTCCACACATTTGGATATATTCGAAGTGCAACCATCAGGAAACTTAATATTTTGTAGCCACTCACAAATCATTCTTCTCTCATCCAAGTCAAAAGTGTAATTGGTTGTCGGCTTTCGAACCTTTACCCAATCTGATTGTAGGTACAATTCCGGTCGCCGACAGTATGCCTGAATGTCTAACCTTGCCTTCAAGTTGTCCTTTGTTTTATTGTTTACATCCATCACATTGTGAAAGACAACATAAAAAAAAATTCAATATGCATTGGATCCAAATTATGTCGAAAAAGATTATCCTTCCAATAAGGAAGTTCCAGAATATGCTTGCTTCGTCCAATTGTGTGTAACACTAAAACCCAATATTCTAGGCAATGGTTGATGCTCCTTTGCCTTAGGTTACCCCTGCACTCTGGTCCAAACTTCATGGCTATTCAACCTTTGTGGAGGATCATCAAAATCATCCTTGTTTTTCATGAATGCATTAGTGTTTCTCCTAAACGGATGGTCATCTGGCAGAAACTGACGTTGACAGTCGAACCATGTGTGCTCACGTCTATTTTTCAAATAAAATACTTTTGTGTCTTCCATACAAATAGGAAAAGAAAACTTACCAGCCGTGGACCAACCAGACAATATTCCATAAGTAGGAAAATCATTTATTGTCCACATCAAATAAGCATGCAAACTAAAATTTTATTTGGTTGAACAATCATATGTTTCCACACCTTCGTACCATAATATTTGTAACTCATCAATTAAAGGCTGCAAAAATACATCTATAGAGCTTTTTGGGTTACTAGGACCACGGATAATGCAAGTCAGAAAAATATATGGACTTGTCATACACATTTCTGGTGGTAGATTATACGGTATGACGAATACTGGCAAACAAGAATATGGGGCGGCAGAGAGAGCAAATGGAGTGAACCCATCAGAACTTAAACTCAACCAAATGTTTCTAGGTTCACTAGCAAATCCAGGATAAACCCTATCAAAATACTTCCATGCTTCGACATCAGATGGGTGACATAGAATACCGGGTTGTTTTGCACGTTCATGATGTCATCTCATATGAGGAGCAGAGCTCATTGATGCATACAACCTCTTTAACCTTGGTATAAGGGGTAAGTAATGCATCGCTTTAAAAGGATCTTTTTCTATTTAGCATTTCTGATCGACTTATAACGAGCCTCACCGCAAAATCTACAAAATTCAAAGCTCGCATATTCCTTATAGAATAACATGCAACCCTTCTTACAACAGTGAATTTTTTTCTGAAGAGAGCTCTAAAAATGAAATCATTTTTTTTTGAATCGTAGTACGAGGCAGGCAGCACCAAGTTACTTAGGTTTAGTTCTTTCATAAGCCCAATGATCGCATCCATGCCTCCTTGAAATATATTATAATCTGATTTTATACTAAGCAACCTAACTACAACGGACAACTTAGAATGCGTCGCCCCCTCGTAAAATGGGCGACTAGCTTCTTCCAACTGTTGGTAAAAGAGCTTCGCCTCATCATTTTGTAACTCCTCAACAGTAGGCTGAGATGGTTCCCCTTGGTACATACCACATGCATCATTTATCATTTCATGCATAGGATAGTTATACCCGACATACGCACGGCTAATCCCAACATATTCATTTTGGTTGGTGACCTCAGCGACACTAGGGTTACACTCTCCATGTGCAGTCCACACGGGCATAAATCCTTTTTTAGAAAGATGTAGAACAACGACATCTATTCGTTGCACGTTGCTACACTTGTATTTCACACAAGGACATTTGATTTTACCCTCTCTCATATATTCCAGAAGCAATTTAGCTTTACCAATAAATCGCTCAACCCAATCTACGAAAGATTTCCGCAAACCCATATTTTCATAAAATCAATTATACATCCAGCTATGATTTTCATCAGATTCCATCTACACAAAGGTTATAAATAAATATATTTAGAGTAATGCAATAAAGTATATCATTTTTACACTAGTTGTATTTAAATTTTATTAATTCTGCTAATTAAACCTTTCTTTTGTCCATGAAATAATTTTTCAACAAGTTAACTATTTTTCATTGGTTGCACGGTCAAGCATTTACACGGAGCTTTACACAAATCTCACCAAATTAACCAATCACCATTATGCACAAATTAAGCTCGCAAATTATCAATTAAAATTATTTCCTAATTAATCAAAGTAAGGGTAAAGGTGTACATAGCAAATTATCCCACCTCACCCCTCTCTTTCTCTAATGAAATACATGGCTCAAGAATTTGTGGCATTACACAAAAAATCCGAATAGTTGTGAAGTAAAATTGATTTGAGGGATAATACTAATAAAACCCTTAAGAATTAAGAGTCGATCGGTTAGAGAATGTTACCTGAATGGAGAGAATATGGTTACTTTACCGGAGGAGTTGTTTTAACGGTGGAGTCGCCAGAGTTTTTTTAACGGTGGAGCCGATTTGAACTCGGAGGAAGAAAGAAGTTTTTTTGTTTTGGTTGTGCTGTGCGCTGTTGCTGTATGAAATAATAAAACTGGATCTATTTTATTTTGCCTTTGACTAGGGAATTTCCTCGCCAAAGGCTTGACACGGATGTTGCTTTTGATTGGCGAGGGAATTCTCAAGCCGTGTAGGAGAGAGAATATTTCACGCTTTTAGAATGGCGGGGGAATTTCCAAACCAGTATTAAATCTTTTTTTTAAGGAATTCCCAAGCCGTGTAGGAGAGAGAATATTTCACGCTTTTAGAATGGCGGGGAAATTTCCAAGCCAGTGTAAATTTTTTTTTTTTTTAATTTTGGCGAGGGAAAGAATAGCTTTGGCGAGGGAAATCATTCTCTACATGTTTGGCTAGGGAACTACCTCGCCAACTCTTTCCTCGTAAAAGGTGCAGTTTCTAATAGTATTATTATCGTTTAGGTTTAGAAATCAATTATATGGATCATATTAAAAATAAAATTAAAAATCATTTATACTATAGGTTAGATAAACAAAACCAAACTAATTATCCAACGTTTAGAAATTAGAACGAACTATCGGATTGACAAAATTGAAAATTTGTAAATTTTTTACTAACCAAATTGTGACAATCCTAGTGGCACTTGGCAGGGGTCTAATTTGCAAATAGGAAAAGATAGGGGGGGTAATTTGTAAGAAACCTTTATAATAAGCTGACAAAGTAGGCGGCAAGTAGTTGTGTACGTGGGATATAAAGAGAAGGTTTCCTCCGACACGTGCTTTACAACCAAGTTAACCATTTGCATGCAGCATTTATGAAACGTGACGATCTCTGTTCCATGTCCTAGATTCCCTAATTGCCCCTTTCAACAATTTTCTTCCCTACCCCAAATTTACTAGTAGTACTGTAATATCTTCATTTACTATTATGTTCTAAAAATCATAACAGTTTTTTAATTTTTAAACGTGGAGACAATTTTTTAGTATTAAGTTTCAAATTTCTCATGATGAGAAGTATTTTTAGCGACATGAATTACCCTCTCTTTCGGTTAATAAGTCCTCATTTTCTTTTCTTTTTTTCATCTCCAAATAAGTATCTCTTTAGAAAAAATATATTTTTTTTAATTATATAAGGCCAATTAAATAACTAAAAAAATTAATATATTTTTAATAAATATGATAATGGTTATGTTGTTGTTGTAAATGTGAAAAGTGCAAAAAAAAAAAAAATACTTATAATCGGTCAAACAAAATAATATAACAATAAGGTAAGTGTAAGAAGTATTTATTTCTTTCATAAACTCGGAGCCTAATTAAACTTACAAAATAAAAGGAGACGGAAGGAATAATTTTTTTTTGGCGACGGAAGGAACAATTGATTATTGAAATTGAGTAACATTCTATCCATATACTCCTAACTCCATATATACAATAATTTTTTAAATTTTGAAAATCAAACTGTTAAACTAATTTGAAAGTCAAACTGTTAAACTAACGACCTGTTTGTTCATAAAAAAATTTTTGCTTTTTTTCAAAAACTTGTTTGTCCATAAAAAGTTGTTAGTTTTTGAAACGTTTTTAAAAAACAGTTTTTGAAAAACTAAAACCACTTTTTCAGTTTTTTGAAAAAACAACTTTCTCTACTCACAAAATTTTAACTTTTATTCAAGTAAAATTCATGTCCAAACTCAACTTCAATTTCCAAATACATTTTTTCAACTCAACTTCAAAAATAAAAAAAAAATTCAAAAACTTTTTGGTATTTATGGCCAAACGGCTATTAAATGTGAAATTGAAATTGAGCACAACAAAATAATTATTTAAGGGACAATTACAAAAATATACAATTCTAATATCAAATTTGCAAAAAAAATATCGATATAATACCACATTACAAAACATACCAATAATTCTTTTATATACCATATACAACTTTCATTAAAACCATACGAATAAAGGATTTACACCCTCCCACTTCCACTGCGCCAGTCACAACGTTGTCATAGGTGGCCGTGTTTATTTAAAAAAAAAATGGAAAAAATATAAAGAAGAAACAACATACAAAGTACACATTTATACTTATACAAAGATTAGATTTAACCAATAAAAATACATAAACATACATTATACTATAATATACAAAACATACATTTATTTACACCACACATACAAGACATACAAAGGGATTTATGGACAAATATGTGATACACACATACACACAAATACTACTATGTACAATAATATACGAAATACACAATCAAAAATTGACAAACATACACTTGAAATATAAAATACACAAACCTACAATAATCAACAAATAAAAATACAACTAGATATTCAAAAAAATCAAAGATATACATATTAATATACAAAAATACAAAAAAATATATACATACCACATACATATATATATACACATACAAAAGGGAAAAGAAAAAAGATCGGAAAAATACAGATTGGAGTAGCCTCCGCTGCAATACAGTATCATCGCCGTAGAGGAGCGACGTCGCAACACTGCAGCAGCAGCAACAACAACGATATCGGGCAGAAACCGTCAGATCTGGAACGAAGAAAAACAATAGCAGCAACTCCGGTGGGTGGCAGAATTGCTGGAGACAACGCAGCGGCACGTGTCGTGGTACCGAACAACGACGCTGGTTCGCTGGCGATGGGGGAGGAAAATGGCGGGTAGGTAGGTTTGTGGGTGGAGGAGGGGAGAGAAAGAGAGAGGAAGAAATTAGGGGTTGTTTGGTAGGTGGGAATATCTAAATTAAAGTGTGATATCCCATTATTTTGGGATAAAGTTAGCCCTGTATTAGAATTGAGATTAAAACATGGGATAACTCATCCCACCTCTATATGGGATAAGATAATCTCATAAATGTGAGATAACTTTTATCCCAATTTATGTAATACCTTCTATTAAATATGAGATAATATAATCATGGATTTAATCTCAGGATTATAATTCCTTATCCCTCCTACAAAGGCCTCTTAGGATTTTGTGTTTGAGAGTGAGAAATGTAAAATGATATGCAGAGTAATTAAGTAAAAACTATTGATATATTGTGTAAATATTGTAAAAAATATTATGTATTAATGGTAATTTACTCCAGCTATTAGGGGGTAGACCTTCGGTAAAAACTTACCCGCACCCGGTGTTTACACCAAACCAATAAATGCAAGCCATGTGTATTGAAATACATCCATCTATTACTTAATCATGGTTAGATGATATGAATTTATACCTTAAATTTTAACTACCACGGTTAGTTTGTATGGTTTGGTGTAAACACCGGGTGCGGGTAAGTATTTACCGTAGACCTTCTTTTATTTCCAACGTTGAACTCAAGTGACCAAAATAGTAATTGTACCACCTTTGACACGGTTAGAACCATTTGCCTATTTCTTCCTCCTTTTTGTCGCCATAAAACCAAAGAGGCAAAACCAACTGGAGCAGGGCAAAAACTTTAGCAAAGACCAAAAATATGGAAAAAGGAGGGGTTAGTCTAACATACACTTTAAGCGTTACAATCCTAACATGCACATTTTCACTCCTTCTTTTCCACCATGCCTCAGCAACAATCCATGCAGAAGAAGATTTCAAAATCCGACAAGTCACCGACAACCCCACCGTCACCACCGCTGTGAACCACCATCACCTTCTTGGCACCCCCACCGAGCACAGGTTCAAGTCATTCATACAAGATTTTAACAAAGAGTATACTACACGCGAGGAGTACATACACAGACTTGGTGTTTTTGCCAAGAATCTGTTAAGGGCCGCTGAGCATCAAGCTTTGGATCCTACGGCTGTGCATGGTGTTACAGAGTTCTCTGATTTAACGGAGGAGGAGTTTGAGAGGATGTATATGGGTGTTAAAGGTGTTGGCCGGAGCACCGCCTTGTTAGGACAAGGCGGTGCTGAGGCGGAGCCGTTGGACGTGAAAGGGTTGCCGGAGAGCTTTGATTGGAGAGAGAAAGGTGCTGTTACTGAGGTCAAGATGCAGGTGAGTACTTTGTGCACTATCGAAAAGCTAATAAGTTTGGATTCGTTTTTTAAGGAGTTTCGCTTCTGTACTTTAAGATCACTTAAAAGATGACTACAATTGATAAGAGCTGGTTTAGCAACATGGTAAATAGGATTGATTTTCTGCACTAATTTAACATGTTGTACTACGTAACTTGCGATCCGTTCAATTTATAAGTAATAGTTTGACTTAGCTCATAGCTTAAGAAATAAATGAATACTTTCGAAACTTATGGTCTAAAATAAAATATACATTTTTGTGCAGCTATAAATCATTTCATTATCAGTAAAGTGGAAAGTTTGAAGTAAAATTGTTTTCGAAGTTATATTTGTGTCATTCTTCTTTTGGAATGGATTAATTAGAAAACTGTGTTTTTTTTTTTTTTTGAACGGGGAGTATAATTTAAGGTACTCAATCTCATTTTATAGAGAGTTGGGTTTAATTAATTTTTAGGTGACTTGAAAGAGTAAAGATTCTAGTGTCTATGTATAAAAGTTAGACGACATACATTACCTGCGAATTGATCTCATTTTTTATAACGACACTTGTAGTCTTATAGTTAATTTTCGGTGATTCCATAGTGTAAACACTCTAGTGTCTATGTATTGTGGACAATATATTAAACTATAAAGATGTGGCTCCTGTGTACAAGTTAAATCCATTTTCTGATTAACAATTAATCCCATGTAATGATAGTGAGAAAATCACCAACTGGAATCTTAGGTTGTTCAAAATTAGAAAACCAGAAATCACAGCCTTTGTCAATTTTGTTTAACTATGTTGAAATTAGCAGATTTGCATATAGATTTGCGTGGGAATAGTGTCTTGTATATAGCTTTTAGAAGAGGTTAATAGAACAGTTTTGAGTGAGCTAATGCACTGTCGTTCATACTTTAAAACAAATTTTGAAAGTGTAGAAAATACTAGAAATTATATGAAAATTGTAGTATTGCAAGTTATTTATCTTTGTCATCATTATAGAAAATTAAGATGATATTTTAAACATCTCTAATCAGTTTTCATGAGAAGTGGAAATCTATTTAATAAGTTGGGCGCACTACCTTGAAAAGGTTATATAGAAAGGCTATAGGTTAATTAGATGACATTATTTCTAGCATTTGAATCTATGCTAGGTACAGTAGGCAAATAAAGTTGTTCTACTCTAACTTAGCTACGGCTAACATGCTTCTTGTTGTACGTTTGAATCATCTAGTTTGAGTTATCTATAGCAATTCGGATACCCTAGTAAAGGGAGTGACAAAAAATTGTTGACGGTTAAGATGAGAACTTTCAAGGCCAAAAGGTTCCATGTTATAGGCACTTGTATATGACCATCCTAAAAGAGAATCAGTAGTTGGGAATACAGTACTGTCACTTGGGGAGAAGTGCTCATGATCTTCTAAAGGGTACAGTGGTTTTAATGCTATGCATTCATGCCATGAATGCAGGGGACTTGCGGGTCATGCTGGGCGTTTAGCACGACTGGAGCCATTGAAGGAGCCAACTTCATTGCTACTGGCAAGCTTCTTAATCTTAGTGAACAACAGCTTGTAGATTGCGATCACACGGTTAGCTAGCTAGTTCCTCTCATATTTTGATAAATTAATTACAGATCTTGTTTCGTGTCTTTGTTTAGTACTAAATTATACGTTGGTGACATTTCTTTTTCTTTGCCATAAGTGTGATATAAAGGACAAAAAAGCTTGTGATTCTGGATGCTCGGGAGGACTAATGACAAATGCATACAAGTACTTAATTGAGGCAGGAGGAATAGAAGAGGAAGATTCATATCCATATACTGGTAAACGTGGTGAATGCAAGTTTAGTCCAGACAAAGTTGCTGTAAAAGTCTCCAATTTCACCAATATTCCCCTCGACGAGAAACAAATTGCTGCTTATTTAGTCAATCATGGACCTCTCGCAGGTATGTTCTCTCCTTGCTTACCATATCTCAAATTTAATATGATATGTGCATGACGATCTCCTTATTTTAGACTAAACAATACTCGAAAATTCGTTGTGTATGTAGTTGGGTTGAATGCTGTGTTTATGCAAACTTACATTGGAGGTGTATCGTGCCCGTTAATATGTGGAAAGAGGTGGATTAACCATGGCGTTTTGCTAGTTGGTTATGGCTCGAGGGGCTTTTCGATTCTGAGATTGAGCAATCAGCCATATTGGATCATAAAGAACTCGTGGGGAAAGAGATGGGGAGAACATGGATACTACAGGCTTTGTAGGGGACATGGCATGTGTGGAATGAACACAATGGTTTCAGCTGTAATGACTCAAACCTCCTAAGAAGGGTTAAAATAGTAGGATTAAAGTACTAGCTCTCTGCTCCTGACTCTTTCAATATGTCATAATAATTTAAAAGGAGTTTTATTTCTCTTTTGAAACTTTTCCTCTTAGAGGTGTTTGAATTTGGTATTTGTATATAACGCTTTCTTCTCTTTAGGATAGACTTGAAAGTGGGGTGGCTGCCACTATTAACAATGGATTCTATTATGTGGTGTTGTGAAGATGTCTATTCTGTCTCCATTTACTGCACCATCTTTCTTGTCTATTTTATTGTTATCAGTTGTAAAGATTATATGGTAGTTAGTAGTTTGCTGATTGCTTATGTTCGTCGCGGGATGCATGCATTTATGCGAAAGGTTAGAGTATATTGGTGTCGCAAGGTTGGGGGATTAAACTGGCTTGAGTACATCAGAAAATGGATAAATTACCCTTTTAGGTAACTTTTTTAAAAAAATATACTCCTTCTATCCCATTTTATCTGTCATACTTTTCTTATTAGTCCGTCCCAAAAAGATTGTCATATTTCTAAATTTGGCAACAATTCAACTCTAAAGTTACTTTTTGACTCATTATAGCCACACAAATATCTCTGACTTAGTTTTAGACTACAAGTATCAAAAGTCTCTCTTACTTTATTAAATTTTGTGTCAAGCCAAACTACGACAAACAAATTGGGACGGAGAGAGCATCAATATTTTGCTCTTTTCCATGCATACAAACATTTTTAGAATAATACCAAACATGTCAAAAAATCCAAGATCTCTTTCTTCTTTCTCCCCACATCCACTGCCTTTCCCGTTGGCGGTGACGTATGTTTCCCGCCCGTCCGCTGTCGTCTCTGCAACCCACACCATCCCCTCGCCTGTCCGCCGTCCCTTCCCCACCTCATTCCCATGTCGCTGCTCCCCCTCCCTTAATGTGTTTTGCTTTTTTTACACTGATTTCCCCGAATGTGGCGGAGCTCCGGCAAATGCTTTGTCGGAGCTTCGTTACGCTGATCCCCGTAGTCTCCCTCCCTCCCCTACACTCCTTCCTCGTCATGATAGTTGTCGCTACGTTTTTCAATTTAATGTTACTATTCCTGCACTTTTTTCGATCTGGTGCATGGATCTGCTACATCAGAGCAGCTCCGGCGTTTTCCTAGTCGTTTTTCGGCGAGTACTCGGCGGCGCTGTTACTTTGCTCCTTTTTTTTTTTTTGACTTTTTCGGTGGGACACGATGGATATACAATAGTTGTGGTGTATGTTTGGTGGTTGTTGATGGCAGGAAATGTATGTCATGCGTATGCGCATTATATGTGCATTGTATGCACTGTATATACAGTAAATATACATCATACATACAATGGGTACACACTTGACATACAATAAATTTATCGAACCATTTTGATTTCTTCATTTGTATATGGTGTGTATGTCCGGTGAATGAACACGCGTCCATTGTGCATACAGTAACCATACAGAAAATATACAAATATACAATAATTGTATGTGTGTGTATCTGCTATATTTTCATTATATGCACAATGTATTACTGTCCATATATTGTGTATACAATAAAAATAAATACAGATCCACAAAAAATAAAAATGTTTCCGGTGACCGGCGGCGATTGAAGCAGCAGTCATGGGGAAGCGGGTGGGGTGTTGTATGATAGTGTAGCAGGGGGAATCAAAAGATTTTATCATCTTTTTATATGAATTTGCTATGTATAGAAAAAAATTGTTATATTTCGAAATAGAGATAGTATTGACATTTTTGTATTAAAAAAAAAAAATATTAACTTATATAGTTTTGTAAATTGTCCTTAGAAAATGGAATATTTATGGAAAAAAGGATATTGTGACAATAGCTTCCCACTTTTGGCCCTCATATAAGAGAACTTCTTGATTTCTAGCTTCAATTGCTAGACTTAGGTGCAAAAGTTCCTAGTGGGTCCTGGCAATCGATAGAAATGTTTGACCTAAAGCCTTGGTGTGTCTGCAAACATGGGCGAATATAGAGAATGAAGTACAGTTCAAAATTTTACTCACTAGGAATTTTTGAACTGAAGTTTGGTAAGTGTCTTCAATAATGACGGAGGCAGGATTTCCAACAAGTTGTTCAAAATTTAAAAAATAAAGCTTAGACTTGTGTCGGGGGTTCAACATATGGCATGTATATATAAAAAAGAATCGATTTTACTTTATATATGTAGTGCAATTTTTCGACGATGAGGGTTCTAAACCCCGTTGCCCAAGGGTGGTTCCGCCACTGGACCTCAAACATAGGGAGGTGGAGAATGAAGTATGGGTTCGGTTAGTGGCAGATAGTTTATTTATGTTTTAAAAATAAGTAAACATGTGAAAATAAAGTCAAGATTCTAGTTACTAGCATTTTAAATCATTATCTAAGCTAAAAAATTCAATCCGTTTGTGTCTGCAAATTCTTAGGCGTGCAGTTGCAATTATCCGGCAATCTGGGCTAAAAATTAAAGGGTTTTGTTGTCGTGGTTGTAAGTGCGACGGAAATTCTTGCAGAAAATTTCACTAAATGACCCTCAGGCATGGCAGATATTCCAGTTTTATGAACTGTTTTTCAAATTTTATGCAAAGGCACCGTAGTCTTCAAGATTTGACGTGTAAGAGTAGCTTTTTGATGATTTTGTCAAAAATTGTGATGAAATTGTCTTGATAATTGGGATTATTTTTGGACAAATTTCCTTAACAAAAAGATATAACTTAACAGCACAATAAAGAGCATGTTCGTGCAATTTACACCCATCAACATTAGAGAGAGTGGGTTGATTTCACCAAATAGCCCTTTTGAGAATACTATTTATATTTATCTCTCCATGGTAAAAAGTTTTCCAAATATAGTCCAAGTGCTTCAGTCTTGCACAGCCGGAAGATGCACAAATTTAGAGCCCATTTGGGTGAGCTTAAAAGTGACTCATAAGTTTATTAGTAAATGTTTGGTAATTTAAAAATCTATGGACTTGTAAGCCATCATATGCTTAAGAAAAGTCAAAACTCAAAAGTGAGAAGTTAGGAAATCTTTAACCTCTCAAAAAGTGGCTTATAAGCCACTTATGACTTATATGCTGCTTAAATAAGCTCATTGATGTTTGGCAATATTTACCTATTTTACCTTAATATCTTTTCACATTTTAGTACTTTATGCCCTCGATATATGTGATAATTGTGTTTCTTGTGCTCGCTTATTGTATTTGTGATTTTAGGAATGGTGCGGATGAATTCGAGACAAGAACAATCAAATTAGAGTTAATGGACATATTGGAAGCTATGGTGGAGGCAAGGCTTCCAAGAAAGCCCTGAAGAGTTGGAAGCTATACTGGGAGCAAGGCTTCAGCGAAAGCCCTGAGGAGTTGGAAGCTATAGTGGAAGCGTGGCTTCCACGAAAGCTTTGAGGCTGACGGAACATAAATTTTTCCAATTAGATTAGGCTTTGGTTTAGCTTATCCTAGCACTTTGTAAACACTATAAAACCTCGTTATTTCGTTATTTTGAGGGAAGTCGAGATTTTGGGGCAAGTTTGGGAGGAAAGCGGAGGAGCCCTAGATGTCTTCTAAACGAGTTCTTTCTCTCTTTCTCTTATTCTTCTCCTTAATTCTATAGTTTGTTCGTTCTAGGGTTAGAGTAAATACATGAAGGTTGATGTTTGAAAGTTGAATTCTTCCTATTGATTTACCATTACGGATTGTTTATTCTATCTTGAGCCTAATTGTTTGGTTATCAGGACCCGGTAATTGAACACTATCTACGGTTTACAAGTTGAACTCGACAGAGGGAACTTGTAAATGCAAATAAGAAAGAATAGAGCTTGATTGTGAACCTGGGCATCAGGGAATCGATTTGCGGGTAGGATAGACATATACCTATTCGCCTTGCTTAGTTAAATACAGAGTTCTTGAATGCATGCATGTGATTTAATTCCATAGAAATATAGGCGTTAGAGTAGCTTCCATAGACTCATGAAGAATCGAAAGGTTTTCACGAATATAATTAATCTGTTAGTTAGCAATCTAGGAAATCAAGAAGTAGAATCAACTGGAAAACTCAACTGGATTATTCGTAACTCTGACCCTGGACCGTTTCTCTCTTATTGATAACAACCTATAATTTGCTCTATTACTTGACTTCAGTTACTTGCTTTTAATTGTTTCATTTAGTTAGTAAAAATCTCAACCATCATTGAAAAAGATCTCTGAATAGTTCTTAGGAAATTGTTTGCTAGAATATAGTCATTAACACTAGTCCTCGTGAAAACGATACTCAATTTATCACTTTATTACCTGTCGACCACGTATACTTGCGTGTGCTTTTGGGAGCAACACTCATGCAAACGAGCTCTTAGCCTATCGGTTTCTGCAAATTTTAGACACGTAGTGGTAGTATGGTCAAGCTTTTTTGTTGTGAGTTTAATTTAGATTGTTGGTTTGAAATTTGAATCTCGAAATAATTTTTTTGGTTCTCATTGGAGTAGATCTTTTTTGGTGGAGAGGTTCTCATTTCTTGGTGTTATTTTTATGAGAACGCTTAAGAAATCATAACATAAGAGAGCAAGAGAATTAGTGAACAAGAAGTGATTGAATTTCGATTTTTGACAAACTTTATTACTGGTTGTTTCAACCATAATTTCGTGCTATCAAGACATAGGAACATGTTTTCAATTTAGTAAACATCAAGTTAGTTCCCAACCAAGATCAACATCTTGGATGTCAGATTTGCACAAATTTGAACTTGAAACCTATCATTTTGTAGTCTTTGATATCAACTTATCCACAGAATCTTCGACTATAAAATAAATCCGGTTCTCATACAATGCACACTATAAACTTATCCATTAATTATGTACCAACTTCTAACCACAATACTTTATGGTTGAAACTTTAGTAAATTAATTGACGTACCAAACACAAAGCTAAGCTATCAGCTCGGTGACAAATACTGCCAAACTAGCAATGCGTAGATCTCAAGATCATTTTGAAGTTTTGCATTCGATATTTTTGGCAACAGATTTGTTTGGTATCTATTTTGAAATCCTTCCATTTCAGAATAACATAGGAGTATAATTTTTTTGTTATAGTTGTCCAGTTTATAAAGTATCTCTTCTCAACATTGATCGAATAATTAATATAGATTTGTCAATGACATATTCTCGTAGGGTTTGTTGAAGAAAAGATAATTTTTGAGAAAAACAAAATACCTCGTGCTACACGCTACCAGCTACCTAACAAATGCAGCACAAAAACTATGGTGTCGGTGGTTCGTAACTGTTACTCCCCTCGTCCTTTTATGTTTTATAAGATTTGCACATACCCATGAAAGTATTCCTTCCACGACACTTTCGCGACACTGGCAAGGTTTGAGGTATGAGAGTGAGAATATTTTATTTCTGTGTATTTAAACATAAAATTTTAGTTTTTTGGATAAAATTTATGTATTTGAAAATTGTATAGTAGTTAAATTCTTTTTATGTTAAAATATTCAAGAAAAAGATTAAAAGAAATCTCTTTAACTCTCAAACTAATACTAATAATGTTAGCACACAATTTGAAACAAGAGAGTATTTTAGTATGAGCATTTATTTTAGAAGAGGTACTTGACTTACGTATGTTTGGCGATATTCACATAGTTTACCTTAATATTTCTTCGCATTTTTGATACTTTATTCATCCATTATATGTAATAATTGTGATTTTAGCGCTCACTTATCGTGTTTGTGATTTTAGGAATGATTTCGATGAATTCGAGGCAAGAACAAACAAAATGGAGCAAAATACTTTGAAAAGCAGGCTTGGACCAAACTGATGAGTTGGAAGCGATTTTGAAGGCAAAACCTCCAAGAAAGCCTTGAAGATTGGAAGCTGTTTTGAGAGCAAAGCTTCAGAGATAGCCTTGAAATTGGAAGCTATACCGGAAGCGGGCTTCCAAGAAAAAATTCGAGCTTGGCGAGAATTAGTTTTCTCAACTAGTTTAGAATTTGGTTTAACTTACCCTAACACTTTGTAAACAATATAAAAGCACTATTACTTCGTTATTCAGAGGAGGAAGTCAGATTTTAGAGTAAATATTGGGTTCCTAGTACGTTGAACTAATTAAGGGTTTAATTCTTTTACTCTATCTATTATATTTCATATCTCTTCCATGAATTATTATTTTGTTATCATGAATATGCGTAGCTAAACATATCGTTCCAGGGTTAGAGCAATTACATGAAGGTTGATGTTTGAAAGTTAATTTCTCTCTATTGATTTACCGCTATAGATTGTTTATTTTTTTTTGAACCTAATTGTTTGGTTATTAGGGCCCGCTAATTGAACACTATCTATGGTTTATAAGTTGAACTCGACAGAGAGAATTTATGAACACACATAAGAAGGAATATGGCTTGATTGTGAACCTGGGCATCATGAAATCGATTTGCGGATAGGATAGACATATACCTATTCGCCTTGCTTAGCTAATGCATGTGATTTAATTCCATAGAAATATAGGTGTTAAAGTAGCTTGCATAGAGTCGTGAAGAATCGGCAGATTTTCACGAATATATTTAACCTGTTAGTTAGTAATCTAGGAAATAAAGATGTAGAATCTACTGGAAAACTCAACTGGATTGTTTGTCGCTCTGACTCTGAATTGTTTTTCTCTAATTGATAACAACTTACAAATTGCTCTCGAATACTTGACTTCATTATTTATTTTTTTTAATTATTGTTCTTTTAGTTAATAAAAATTACTACCACAATTAAAGAAAATTCATGAATAGTTTTTAGGAATTGTTTACTAGAATACAGTTATTACAGTAGTCCTCGTGGGAACGCTACTCGACTCACTACTTTATTACTTGTCGATCATGTATATTTGTGTGTGCGTTTGAGAGCAACACTTACTTATTCTAATATCATCGGTACGTTTTCTTTTGGAAAAATTGCACTGTGTATATAAAAAACCCCCCACTATATTATTTTTTTAACCTCCTACTTTTCAAAATTATCCGTAATAAACACCTAGCCACACCCTATATCTTTTTTCAGTCACTCCCTTTTTAGGATTTTTTAAGTTTTCCCTTCTTCTTCTTCTTCCCTTCTCTTATACCACCGCCTCCGCCCTTCCTCAGACCACCGCTCTCCGGCCACCTCCCGCTTCCCCCATCCCAGATATGTTGTCCCCGTCACTGCTGCTGCAGTTTTCGGTGCCGGCGAACTCAGCCACCATCAATCTGCTCTGTCGTTGCTGGTTGCTGCTGCTGCTCCGGCGAAGCAGTTGCGGTGAGTAATAGCGCTAGCGATCTTCTCCAACCCTGCTCCAACCACTTCTTCATTTTTGCTTTGAAGATTATGTATACACAATTGCGTTCTATTAAAATATGTATACACGGTTAAAAAGTGTGTATACACAAAATATAACTAAAAAAAGTGCGTGTATACATTGTGCATAGATAAATCTGATCGTATACACCATATTTTTTTGGTATAGACACTGTGTATACATGAGAAGACCGTTTGTATGCCTGTGGTATCATTTGTACACACTGCATATTCATTCTTGTGTATACTGGCAAAAATTAAAGTAAGGGCTAGTAAGAAATAATGGAGGGGAGGACGAGATGTTTTGGTATTTTATCCCTTTAATTTTCCTTTGATTACAGAGTTATTAAGTTTCTCTACATCCAAGAAGTGCTATGTGAAAATCACGCAAAGTACGTACACATTTTTACTTGGTGATTATGAGCTCTTAGAATTAAATTAAGTTATTAAACTTGACACATAATTTCTTCTTAATATAAGCTGTAGTCTTTAAAACTCCATCAGTTTATCCACATAGGTTTCGAGCATCTATGAGCAAACACCCGTGGAGTCTACATTGCCACCCTATACATTATCATTAGTAGTATCTGCTTCCAACCATCAACTATTTACGGTAGAAACAAAGCTATGCTACTCAGCTAGTCGGCAACTTTTACCAAACTAGTGATGTTTGGCATTTTATGCCTATATTTTCTTAATATTTCCTCACGTTTGAGTACTCTATTCACCCGTTTTCGAGTTGATGAATGTAATTTTACACTGATTTTATGTCGTATGATTGTAGGTTGTTATGAAGTGCAATTGGAGTTTTGAAGAGCATAATCGAGCAAGAAAAGACTGGAATTGGATTGAGGATTGGATCGAGCACACGAAGGCACGGAACGAAGCAAGCTGCGAACGACGAAAGCAGGAAATTGGCCTGGCGCGGTTCCAGGCGCGGCGCGCCCCTATAGCGCCCACTTTCTGGCGCGTTTTGTGGCGCAGGGCGTGGCCATTGCGTGCGAGATTTGACGGATTCTGCCTTATTGTGCGCGTTTTGAGGTGCGGGGCGCCAGCTATAGTGCCCCTGGAGCGTTTTTGGAAGTCCTATTTCATCTAGGCTTAGGCATAACTAATTGCTAGGCTTTTGTAAACATTATAAATACTCTTTTACTTAGTTTTTTAGAGGAAGTTCAGACTTTGGAGCACGTAGAGGTGAGCGGAGGAGTCCTAGATGTCTTCTAAACAAGTTCTTTCTCTCTTTCTCTTATTCTTCTCCTTAAATCTATAGTTTGTTCGTTCGTTCTAGGGTTAGAGCAAATACATGAAGGTTGATGTTTGAAAGTTGATTTCTATGTATTGATTTACCATTACAGATTGTTTATTCTTTCTTGAGCCTAATTGTTTGGTTATTGAGGCCTGATAATTGAACACTATGTAGGGTTCTTAGAATGAACTCGACAGAGGGAATTTATGAACGCAATAAGAAAGAGTAGGGCTAGATTGTGAACCTGGGCATCGGGGAACCAATTTGTGAGTAGGATAGACATATACTTGCTCGCCTAGCTTAACTAATCACAGAATTCGTTAATGCGTGCACATGATTCAACCCATAGATATATAGGGATTGGAGTAGCCTGCATAGACCGTGAAGAATCGAAAGGTTTTCACGGGTACATTTAACCTGTTAGTTAGCAATCTAGGAAATCAAGAAGTAGAATCAAATGGAAAACTCAACTGGATTGTTCGTAGCTCTGACCCTGGACCATTTCTCCATTATTGATAACGACCTAGAATTTGCTCTGTTACTTGATCTCAATTACTTGTTTTTAATTATTTCCTTTAGTTAGTAAATTTCACAATCATCATCGAAAAAGATCCCTGAATAGTTAATAGGAAATTGTTTGTTAGGATTCAGTCGTAACAATAGTCCTCGTAGGAACTATGCTCGATTTATCACTTTATTACTTGTCGACCACGTATACTTGCATGTGCGTTTGGGACCAACAAGTTTTTGGCGCCGTTGCCGAGGACTAATCAATTGACTGTTTTCTTTTTGAACAATTTATTATTTTCTATTCTGGTTTAATTTTTGTTTAGTTTAGTATTGTGTTACTTGTCTTATCATTGCATCTTTTAATAAAAATTGGTCGAGTGGTTGTAATTCTAATTTTGATGATCTTTGTCTGCTTCGCGGAGGAACCCACTTGATTGGAACTTTTGTAAATTGTGTGGTGGTCGGTGGAATGATTGTCCTAAGTGTCATGCTCCTTCCCCCAATAATTTTTGTGATGATTCTAATGATATTTGTGAGTTTGACAGGAGCGATGAAGTGCAGGTTGTTAGCCAAACTTGGCTAGTGGAGCAAGCCAAACTCTTAGAAGCTTATAAGGATTTCAAGAGCGACCTTACAAATACGACGAGACAATTTATGGAAGAAATAGTGGAGCTCACACAAGAAATTGATCAATTTGGCTTAGCTATTCACGATCTAGAGGCAAATTTGAGTGATATGATTGAGGTGTCTGAAGCCCAATTATCAGTTGTCGTGAATAGTAGATTTGAGATAGAGGAGCTTAGGAACCAATTTGAGGAGCAAAAAGTGGAATTTCTACCATTCGAACCAATATTAGTTGATGATGCCGAAGTTGAGGAAATCACATTAGAGTCAAGTGACGAAATAGAAAACATCATATTTGAGGACTCTAGTGTTTGTGCAAGTGAGGGTGTAAAAAGTAATGCAATTTTAGAATTGAAGCGTATTGGACCTCATTCCAATCATTTTTCAATATTGTGTTTGGATAGTGACATGAAAATAGAGCCACCCGAGCCTATGAAGAAACCAAAGGAGGCGGAACAAGGTGCCTATATTTTAAAGTTTATGATATCGAGGAGACAAAACGACATCCCTCATTTAAAGGCTAAGAAGTGTAAAATGCGACATTGGTTACTTGGTCTGTTTGTGTTTTTACCACTACCCCCAATACCATAGTCGTAAGCTTGAGGCGAAGTTGGGGAGACAATTCATTAGTTCAAGGTGGAGACAAAAGTGATAAAGTTGTCTTCGTCGTGCCGCGACGTTAAATCAAGCGCTTCTTGGGAGGCAACCCAATTTTTTTGCTTTACTTTTATTTATTTTTATTTTATTATTATAGTTGTATATTACTTTGGGTGATTCTTTGGATTGCAGGTTTATGTAATGTCGAGTTTAAGTGTGGGGTGTCTTCACTCCTGCCTAATATTGATGACCTGTTGGGGGAAGTCTGAGTACCTCATGTTATACGGAAGCTTGGAGGATGCTACCACCACGGGCTAGGCCATTTGACCTTCAGAGAAGTTCCTTTACCTCATGTATTCTTTTTTTTATAGCACTGCGGACATTGCTTGATTTAAGTGTGGGGTGGGGGAACTCCCCTTTATTTTTGAGGTTAGGGATGCATGTACCGTTAGGATTTTTCTTTTGTCACTTGACATTTTGTTTTTCTTTTTAGTATTTGCTTTTGTTTTATTAGAAAAAATGCAAAAAGATTTTCTTTATAGGCTTTGTAGTGGTACATGTCATCCACCCCGTGGTTTTTTCTTATGACCTCGGTTCTTTTCCACGGGGAGGCCTTTGAACCGGGTGTTTTTTTTTATTTTCTTTCTTTTTAGGATTAGAGTAGTTAGTTATAGGTGGCCCTAGACGAAAGAAATAGGTAGAATGCTAGGTGCCTTTGATTTGTTTGATACCGGTGGACTTGAACTTATTCCATGTGCTATTTGTGGTGTCTTTTGGTTTTAAATTGTGATGCATGCCTAGAAAAAAAATAGAATGACCCCCTTGAGATGCTTGAGTCCGCTCACTTGACTTTGTTGTGAACCTTTGTGCGTTAGTGCTTAAATTCCCACAAGTTGCACCTTATTTGCTTGATTGAGAGTTGTGATGGAGCCATCTTGTGTAGATCGTGTGCAATGTGTGTTGTGAGGCATATTATTATTATTATACTCCATGTTGAATATTGGTGTCTAGAACTTGCCTCGTATGTGTGCAAAGCAAAATCTTAGGTTTGCTCTAGTCGGGAGATGATACAAGCCTTCTTGGATAAGCTTTTTACCTTGATTTGCCTACCCCTTTATATGAACCTTGGACTTGCTTTGTGACCATATTGACCTTTCTGTTGGCACCCATACCGCGAGCCTACCCACTTATTCTAAATTGCTTTCTTTTGACCTTTTACTCCTTAAGCACTTTAAGTGATAATTTGATATTATTGTGGAGTTTGTGGTTGAAGTATTGGGAGGTTTTTGAGTGGAACCAATGAGGGGAATACTTGATAAATTGTGAAGTAGTTGAAGGAGCATTGGAAAGGTTTGAAAAGAATTGAATAAAAAAAAAGCTGAAAAAAATTAGAAAAAGAAAAACAAAAGAAAAGAGAAAAGAATATCCATCCTTGCTAGTGTGTGCTTAAAAGAAAAATTACTACTTTGTGGAAAAGGTGTGTGAAGAAAAAAATGTGTTGGTTGGGTGAAGTAGTTGTTGGTTTTGAGGAGATGTGTGCTTTCATTGTATTGTGATGTATTAAAGTGCTTAGGGAGGTAGTCACTATTACCCATATTTATCCTACCAGCCCCTTAGCCTACATTACAACCCTTTAAAGTCCTAGTTAATCCCGGTTGGAGTGAGCTTACATTAGTGGAGTCCTACACTACGGGCAAGCCTATGGTACATCATGTGTGACATGTGAGCTTTTCATGAGAGTGAGTGATTTCTTTCTATGCTATTTTCCCCATTCCATTCTTGATATTCATTTTTGTGTGTGATATTTGGGGGACACTCTCTTGCTTCATTGTTTGGTGAGGGCACATGGTTTGCATGAGATAGGTGAAGTCAGGGCTTCTTGGTTGAGTAGGTAGGGGTGACTTTTTGGATGCATGGTTGCAATGAGTCGATTTTGTGTATTTGAGTTGTTTTGGGGTGGTTGTTCTCGTGTTTTGAATTTGTTATATTGTTGGCATGTTTGTTGGACCCATAGTAGTATTGTATGCACTCGTTCAATGGTCGGTATCAACCGTAGTCATAGGCAGACCTGTTCTACCTAGGTTGGGAAGTCATTTGTGATTGGGCAGAATAGGCAAAATGACACTTCAACTTGTCTCGTTTTCTATTCCCGGCCCCTGTACTCTAATAAGTCTCACATAGACACTTCAACTTATCCCAAACACTACTCTTAAACGCCCCGTTTGTACTTATGACTGAGCGTGTATATCACTCTCGCCACATATGTTACCACGTCGGATAATATTTTCCACCTCAGTATTATTGTTCCTCCTAAACCAAAAGGCAAAATACCTTTTTCCAAATCATTTCCCTAATCAAAATACCCGTTCAGTTCGTCGCCTCTTTCTCTTCCTCTTCCAAAACGTCGCCTGAATCATAACAACTCCTACAATGAAAGAAAGTCCTGTTGATTAGGTGTTGTACCCGTTTTAGTTCTTACCCGAAAAATCATCATTATACCCGTAAAATTCAATCTCGTTGTTCGCTTGCTATTTTCTTGACTTCAAGAAGAATTTGTCAGCCTATTCGTTGCATATAAGGTAAGACATAAGTTAGTTTATTGTGTATTGCATGTAGTGGTTTTGTCGATATTTTGGGGAATTTTTTAGGGTTTTTTAGTAAATCCAAATAGACCAATTCTGAATAGCCTCTATTGAAGAATCTTTGAATATTGGGACCAACTCCAACAGTGCATGTCGTGTTTTTGGTAGATAGTGATATAAAATTAGGGTTTTATGGGAATTAGGGAAAACGACAGATTCTGATTTATTATGTTAAATTAAGTCAATATTATACTAATTAACTATTTTTAATATAAGTTAACTGATCATTATATTACTTTTCCATTTTGTAGGTCGAAATTGATTGATATGGCTGCCATTTGGGTAAACTTGCAATTACACCATCAAGGTGCCTTTGTCTCTGACCCTGAATTAAGGTATGCAAATGCAGTAACTTATCCTCAAGTACTCACTGCCGATGTAGATGAAACGAATATAATCAAGTTTAATAGGTGGGCAAATTTGATAGGGTATTTGAAAGTAGAAAAATTTGCTTGTAGAATTAACAAAAGAGGTGTTTATCACTTTTTAAGTACTGATGCAGACATTTTGAACTTTGTTCCCTACTTAAAGCATAAGGACCATGTGGATGTCTATGTGGTCCATACAATAGAGGGGAGTCCTACTGGACCCACAACTGGCCTTCTTGAGGGCCCTATTGAACCAACTGGTGTTGATCCTAATGTGGAGCCTACTGGTGTTGATCCTAATGTGGAGCCTACTGTGGAGCCTACTGTGGAGCCTAGTGGGGAGCCTAGTGTGGAGCATAGTGGGGAGCATAGTGGGGAGCCTAGTGTGGAGCATAGTGGGCAGCATAGTGGGGAGCATAGTGGGCAGCCTAGTGGGGAGCCTAGTGATTTAAATACTAGTGAAAGGGAAAGGGTTGGGGATAAAGGTAAGCAGCCTGCTGAACCTACTAGTGAAGGTGAGGGAGAAAATTTATATGACTTCTCATCCTACCATCTTCAAACTTCTGATTCTGAAGATCTAGACTATAATGAAGAGTCTAGTGATGAATCAATGTATGGTAGTGATGAGGATGTTTCTGATGAAGAAACTGATTTAGAAGAGGAGTTTACTGCTGCAAGAAAGGCTAAAATAAAAGATAAAATCAACAAGAAGAAGTCTGCACTAGATAACTTAGATGAGATACCTACAGGGCCTGTGGGTATAGATGATGGGTTTGAAGATATGTATAAAGACAAGAAGAGGAGATATGAGGGAAAATTAGGAGGGGATGAACCCTACTTTGATAGTTCAGATCCAGGTAGTGAGGTAAGTGATGAGGATGATTTGGTTGGTGAAGATGAAGTTGTTTCTGTTAAACCTAGAAAGGAAAGTAGCAAATTGTACTTTGATCCAACTGCCAAGAAAGTATTATTCCAGCTTGACATGATTTTTGTGAATGCAATTCAGTTTAGAGATGCTTTGCAAACTTATGCAATTCAGAAAGGTGTGCATGTGAAGTTGAGGCCTAATGAGAGGCATAGGGTAAGGGCTAAGTGCATGAGGGAAAAATGTCCATGGCACATCCTTGGTAGTATAGAGGGCAGTACTGGTAATTTCATTGTGAAGACCTACTACCCTGCTCATTCATGCAGCAGGTTGACCAAGAATAAGTCCTGCAATGCAGCTTGGATTGCAAAAAACTACAAGGACTTGATTATTAAAGTGCCACAGATTAAACTTAGAGAGATTCAGGCACTTCTTCAGAAAAAATACAGTCTGTATGTGAACAAATCTGCTTGTGCTAGAGCTAAAATGATGATACTGAAAGAGCACATGGGAGATTACAAGCTAGAGTTTAGCAGACTGTATGATTATGCAGACATGATAAGAAGAACCAACCCTGGCAGCACTGTTGTTATCAAAACTTCAAAAGAAACACAGCCTGGTAAGGAGGTTTTCATGGGAATTTATGTATGCTTACATGCTCTTAAAACAGGCTGGTTGGAGGGGTGCAGAAATATAATAGGGTTTGATGGTGCTTTTTTAAAAGGAGTATGTAAAGGAAAGATCTTAGCTTGTATTTCCAAAGATGGAAACAACCAAATGTACCCTGTTGCATGGGCTGTGATTGACAAAGAAACCAAAAACACTTGGTCTTGGTTCCTTAGGTGTCTTATGCATGACTTGAATCTGACAGAAATTGAAGAAAGGCTCACAATAATGTCTGATATGCAGAAGGTATATGCTCTTCTATAATTATTTTGTTTATTTTCTTTTATCTACCTTTCTGCTTTTGTCTTTAATTTGGATGTTTTTTGATGAACTGCAGGGACTAGTAGAAGCTGTGAAACTGTTACTTCCAAATGCTGAGCACAGGATGTGTGCTAGGCATATATGGAGTAACTGGAAACAAAACTGGAGGGGTGAAGAAAGAAGAAGGCAGTTTTGGAAGTGTGCAAGAGCAAGTTTTGAGGTGGGATTCAGTGACCAGATGGATGAACTAGATAAGTTAGGGGATCAAATTTGTGAAGGTTTGTTGACCTACAACAAGGACTATTGGGTTAGGGCTTACTTTAGGGAATATAGCAAATGTGATGTTGTAGAGAACAACATGTGCGAGACATTCAACAGTTGGATTGTGGAAGCTAGGCACAAAACCATCATTACAATGTTGGAGGAAATCAGGCACAAAATGATGGACAGAATGCAAAAGATGAGAGAGTTTGCTGCAAAATGGCCAGATGATATATCACCAATGGCGCAAGATTTGCTATCAAAGAATGCTCAAGCTGCAATGAATTGTTCTGTAGTTTTCAATAGGGATTCAGGATTTGAGGTGATAGATGATCCATATCAACATGAGGTCTGCATAAGGAAGAGAACATGTACTTGTAGATCATGGCAACTGAAGGGAATACCATGTGCACATGCAATAAGTGCAATGCATAGCAGAGACTTAGATCCAAAACAGTTTGTTGAACATTGGTATTGGAAAGACACATACTTGATGGGGTTTACTAACTTCATTCAACCTATTACCAATATAAAGATGTGGCCTGCCTCTACAAATCCTTCCATTGAGCCACCTGTAGTGACTAGAATGCCAGGAAGACCAAAGAAGAATAGAAGAAAAGCACCAGATGAACCAAAGAAGAAATTTGGGAAGAGATCAAGGAAAGGAACACCAATGACATGCTCTAACTGCAAGGTAACACAACAAGAAAGGATGTCCACAACTGGTAAGGTCTATTTTATTTAGGACTTTTATAGACTAAAATTGATTGTTTAACTATTTATGCTTTAAATCATGACAGAGGACTGCTGGTGGAACCACTGTTGGAACAGGTGTTTCTGCACCTACAAACACTTCACAGCCATCTCAGTCTACCTGTGAAACTGCTGCTGCCAAGTCTAGGAGAAACCAACCAAAGAAAAGGGCTTCCACTTCAGTTGGTGGAACTAGTGATCCATCAACACAACAGTCTAGAGTTACTTCTGAGATTGCTGCTGCTCCTGGTCCTTCACAACCATCTCAGTCCAACAATGCAAATGTTGCTGCTGGTGGAACTAGGAGAAACCAACCAAACAACAAGGGTGGTGAAAATTCTGGGAATAAAAGGCAAAAAACTGCAGGATTTGGTGTCCTATTTGGTAAAAGAGGAGTTGTTATACAAAGGGTAAGTAACCATCTCCATTAATACTAAGTACATATTATTGTTGGCCTTGATTCATCAAATTAAGTTGGCTTGTTTTCTGTGTTACAGTCTGGTCTGAGTGATAGGATTGTTCACAATCCATCTAAAATTAAGAGTGCAGCAGCAACCAACATTGGGCTTAGGTTCAGGCCACCAGGACTTAAGTGGAAGGGCAGGGATGCTATTACAGGGTCACAACTGCAACAACAAAGAGATGCTGCTCGTTCTAAGACCAGTGCAACAACCCAAGCTTCTGGAGAAATTTGAATTACTAGGCATCTGTTGCTAATGTATTTTGCTACTTCAATTATGCTACTTTGATTTGCCTTCTTTTGTGGCCTAATATTGAACTTAAAGGCCATTTAGTTACTGATGTTTTGTGAACTTAAAGGCCTTTGATTTGCCTTCTTTTGTGACCTAACTTGTTAACATTGACATGTTTATGCTCATTCTTAGTTCATTTAGTTACTGTGCCTTGTTTATGCTTAAAGGTTCATTTAGCTGCTCCTTGTTTATGCTTTAAGTCCATTTAGTACCCTTCTTTATGTTCAATATTGTTGCAACAACAAGAAAATATCAACATCAAAAGCAAGCTCATACATTCCATTATTGTACAACATTGGATTAAAATAAAAGGCAGCTTGATAAATTAACTAAACAACCCGAAGTACAACACTAAGAAGCCAACAATAATGGAAAAAACACATAAATTACAACGTCCCTTTGACTGTTTGGCACTAGATTCACGTTCTTTGTCCTTGATCCGCTTAAGCAAACCATTAATCACACACTTGTAATGCTCATTAATAGGAGGATCAAACCACATGAAGAAGTTACACCCATGTCCTATACCATAATTTTGGCAGCCAAGAAACCTCCTCCCAGGGTTAGTTGATGTCCATCTAAGCTCAGCAACAATACCACAATGGCACACATGCAGCTCCATATTTGTAGGTGGTGCTCGATCTTTATAAGCTTCTTAATCAAAATACGGAATTGTATAAAATATGCGAGGTACTAGATCTTTAGAGAATAATAATATTATGGTCTTACATATTTTTGGGTTCAAGAGAAGAAAAAATGGATTGTGATAGAAGAACCCCAAAATTTAGTAGTAACAATGGAGATTTTGCAATGGAGAAGAAGGAGGAAGAGGGTTTTTAAAGAAAAAATATAAATCTGTCCGTTGGGGCGTTTTTTTTTGTTCTTCTCACGCTCAAAAAACGTGTGTTATCCACGCCCTTTGTACAACTCAGCAGCTTTGACTAAGTCAGCGGTCGGGGGCGTTTAAGAGTAGTGTTTGGGATAAGTTGAAGTGTCTATGTGAGACTTATTAGAGTACAGGGGCCGGGAATAGAAAACGAGACAAGTTGAAGTGTCATTTTGCCTATTCTGCCTTTGTGATTGCTCGAGGGCGAGGAAAGGTTCAAGTGTGGGGTGGTGATATTTGGCATTTTATGCCTATATTTTCTTATATTTCCTCACATTTGAGTACTTTATTCGCCCGTTTTCTAGTTGATGAATGTAATTTTGCACTGATTTTATGTCGTATGATTGTAGGTTGCTGTGAAGTGCAATTAGAGCTTTGAAAGAGTATAATCGAGCAAGAAAAGACTAGAATTGGATTGAGGATTGGATCGAGCACACGAAGGCACGGAACAAAGCAAGCTGCGAACGACGAAAGTAGGAAATTGGCCTGGCGCGGTTCCCGGCGCGGCGCCCCCCTATAGTGCCCACTTTCTGGCGCGTTTTGTGGCGCAGGGCGTGGCCATTGCGTGCGAGATTTGACGGATTCTGCCTTATTGCGCACGTTTTGAGGCGCGGGGCGCCAACTATAGTGCCCCTGGAGCGTTTTTGGAAGTCCTATTTCATCTAGGCTTAGGCGTAACTAATTGGTAGGCTTTTGTAAACATTATAAATACTCTTTTACTTAGTTTTTTAGAGGAAGTTCAGACTTTGGAGCACGTAGAGGAGAGCGGAGGAGCCCTAGATGTCTTCTAAACAAGTTCTTTCTCTCTTTCTCTTATTCTTCTCCTTAATTCTATAGTTTGTTCGTTCTAGGGTTAGATCAAATACATGAAGGTTGATGTTTGAAAGTTGATTTCTATGTATTGATTTACCATTACAGATTGTTTATTCTTTCTTGAGCATTATTGTTTGGTTATTGAGGCCTGATAATTGAACACTATCTACGGTTCTTAGATTGAACTCGACAGAGGGAATTTATGAACGCAATAAGAAAGAGTAGGGCTAGATTGTGAACCTGGGCATCGGGGAATCAATTTATGAGTAGGATAGACATATACTTGCTCGCCTAGCTTAACTAATCACAGAATTCATTAATGCGTGCACGTGATTCAACCCATAGATATATAGGGATTAGAGTAGCATGCATAGACCGTGAAGAATCGAAAGGTTTTCACGGGTACATTTAACCTGTTAGTTAGCAATCTAGGAAGTCAAGAAGTAGAATCAACTGGAAAACTCAACTGGATTGTTCGTAGTTCTGACCCTGGACCATTTCTCCATTATTGATAACGACCTAGAATTTGCTCTGTTACTTGATCTCAATTACTTGTTTTTAATTATTTCCTTTACTTAGTAAATTTCACAATCATCATCGAAAAAGATCCCTGAATAGTTAATAGGAAATTGTTTGTTAGGATTCAGTCGTAACAATAGTCCTCGTGGGAACGATACTCGATTTATCACTTTATTACTTGTCGACCACGTATACTTGCATGTGCGTTTGGGAGCAACAATTAGTAAAGTGGAAATATGATGATTTTGAAGTTTTCCATTTTCAATAGTTTTTATAGCAGATTTGGTTTGTATGTTGTTGCTATTGATATCTTTCCATTTCTGACTAACTTATCATTTTTGTTATCATTATCCACTTTATAATTGTTATTGCACTCAGTTCTTATTGATAGTGACGGATAATATAATGTATAGTATTCGAAAGAAAGTTATTTGGAAAATAATATACCTCGTGCTACACGCTAGATGGACTCATTTGCACGTAAGTCGTTACAAATGTAGCACCAATAACTATGGTGTCGGTGATTCAAAAAATTATTCTACAATATTTACTCCTAATGTAAATTTTAATTGTGCGCTTTAAGTATTTTGACAGTGGCGTACGCATGATTTTTTGCAAGCAGTATCACTTTTAAAGAAGTTTATTATTGATTATTGTAGGTTTAATAAGTAGGGGAGTCTAGCACAAATAATTATGTACTTCTTAAGTTAGAAGTATATCATAGATTCAATTCCTTCTGACGTCTAATACTTTAAGCGATGAATGTTCAAAATTTTTAATAAAATAAGATAATTTATGCCATAATCAGGATCCAAACCCTCACCATTCTAAATTTTCTTAAGGTGGTTAACCACTAAATCCCGAAACTTTGATATTTAAAACAGTGTCACTTTCTTTATTTATACTAAATATTGTGATTTTTCATATATTAACATACATATACATAATAAAATGTTTCGATGAAGGGGTGTCATCCTATAAGGTGCTTACGCCACTGCATTTTAACATTCATTAAAAATTCAGAATAGAAGTATATATACTAAATTACTACTAACTTTAGTCTTGCATTTCTGAAATAGCAGCTACCGTGGCACAAAAATTTTAACCTAAACGGACTATTAAAATGAGACAAAGGAAGTAACAAGAAGTCCTTCCTGTCAATTTTTATTACTATTGTTTAAATTTTGACGCACCATTTAAGAAATTACTTGCAAACATTTTGATCAAATCATGCTAGTTAAAGCGACAGAGAAATTGGGACTTGACTATGTATCAAACTTTATAAAAACAATAATTTTCTATACTAAAGCTTTTTATTAATCTTTCTGGCAGCATGAATCACGATATTTTTCCCTGGTCCACCGTAGATCCAATTAGATTCTACTTTAAATTTTCATTCCAAATCAC
This sequence comes from Petunia x hybrida, assembly GCA_037355625.1. NCBI lineage: Eukaryota > Viridiplantae > Streptophyta > Magnoliopsida > Solanales > Solanaceae > Petunia > Petunia x hybrida. The sequence continues at coordinate 894,660 of JBBBVM010000662.1, read as the reverse complement.
GACTGTAAGGACAAAAACACCCTTGTCAAGGGGGTTTGGTGCAGGGTGTTTTCGGTCAAACCACAATACAAATTAGCTTTATCCGAACACAAGACAAAAGCCACGTCATATAGGGAGAGAGATTGAAAATGACACACTGAATCTGAGAAACCACACTGAATCTGGCTCGGACCACCCCGTTAAATAGTCGGCTCATCGGCTTCGGTACCGGTCCGGTCCGGTTCGGGCCATTACTGGTCCGATCCGAACCAATTTTTTTTTTTTCAAAAAATTGAAGTCTGGCTCGGCCCTCAACCCATTAAGCACCGGACCGGTCCAGTCCGATTTTTTTTTTTTTTTTCATATTTCAGCTAAGCCTATCACTTTGTACTTGCAATTGGATGGACATATAATCCTATATAAAAAGAGAAGGAGGGTGAAAGCAGGAAAGAAAGGATCAAATATTTTGATAATCATATACTTTAGCTCATTGATAAAAACCAAGTTTAATCACTATGTTAATTTGATGGCACTACTCTTGAAGATTACTGTTATTATTTTAAGTAAGTACTATCTCATCATTAATATAGTACGCTTATTCAAATAGATACAACTTTAATACTACAACTCAAAGGTGAGAAACTGAGGCTATCAAATTCTCTTACAACCAAGAAGATAAGTTGTATAAAATACTTAATTAATATATATTCTTGATTAGCAATGAAAAAATAGTAAATGAATATGTTCATTCCTTGTACTTAATGAAGCTAAAAATATCTTTGCTACTATTGCATATTGAGGGATTCTAAAAGGGACTAAATGCTAAATTATATTTTGTATGATTCTTGGCAAAAGCATATCTTAATTTCCCTCGACATATAGTATAATTTTTCTATGAAAAAATCGGTCCGGTCCGGTCCACCGGTGGGCCAAAGACCAGTCTTTTACCGGTCCGGGCTAACTGGTCTTTTTTCTTAAGCCCGGCTCGGTCCGCAACCCGCTTCCTCCTTGTCCTGGACCACTTATAATGAACCGGTCCGGTACTGGGCTAGCCCGGCCCGATTGACAGGTATAAACAAATCAAGATAAATAAAGAAAGGAAAAAGAAAAACATCAACAAAAATGGTGAGATTAGTCCGACTCCTTCCTATTAATGAGTGATTTTGAATTTGAGCTTTGATAAAAAAAATTAATAGAAAATATTCTCCCTAATGAATCTTATGCCATGCAAAGTAGTCCAATCAATAAATATCAAATTCCAAGTGATTATTTAAGAAAAAAACAGGGACTAAATTAGTCGATCCGACAATATCAAATGCTAATGGTTAATATAAAAAATTTTAAAAAGCAGTCGGGTTCATAAAACATCTCGTATTTAGGGTCCAAAAAAGGAGTGCATCCCAAGAAATGTGATGTACTCAGTCTATCCTGATACAAACATTATTGATTGTTTTCACATCTCGAATACGTGACCTATACGTTATATGTGGACAACTTCACAAATTGCTTCAGTGCTACATTCGTTAATGAAAAAAGAGAAAAGGAAAAAGGACCAATTTCTTCGAGCCAATGGTACCAATTAACTAAAAACTTATCCACAGATATTTACATCAAACTAAACAGATTCATGTAATACATTGTTTTTCACTTAAGCATGATCATTTAATCTATACAATCCGCTTCTTATAGCCTTAACCATGATAATGATTTGGTATAATAAATAGGCGATGTGATAAGTTTTATTGTACCAAGATACCAATGCTTATACCAATACCAAAAGAAAAAAAATGGAAAAAGGAAAAGGTAGATGAAAAGTCAAGAAAGTGATATTTTAATAGGTGGTGGACCCTTTTGAAGAAGTTGCTCTATAAATACCTCCATTGGCTTCTTACATCTTTCTTTCTTTCCTCCCTTTTCTCTTGGCTGTCTTCACTGTTAAAAAGGTACTTATCATTCCCTTTTTCCTTTTATTTATTTATTGTTTTTTCTTATGTTTCTTTTTTCTTTAATTGCTTTTTCTTTTTTATTTTGTTTTATATTTTTTTTCCTGTTATGGCTTAGTGATTCTTGCATGCACTTTATATGTTGCATTGTCCAATGATTATTCAGATGATATAATTGAGTTTTTATGTTTAATTAATTACAATTAAATTTTAAGTTGTATAGTCTTTAATGTAAAATAGATTAGGCTCACTACTAAACTGCTGAGATCATAAAAAAATTTCAAGTTAAGAAGTATAAATTAGTTCTTCGCAGCTGAAATGGGAAAGAGAATTGGTTTTCTTTTTGTCGAGGGTCTATCAGAAACAGCCTCTCTACCTCGACGTAGGGGTAAGGTCTGCATTGCACCTCACCCTCCCCATACCCCACTTGCGGGGTTGTACTAGGTATGTTGTTGTTGTTGTTGTTGGTGGTGTTTTTGTTTGCAATGTTCTTGAAGAGATTGATATAATTTGGATTCTTGATTTTGGGTTGACTAAGATGCAACATTTTTTTTAATTACCAATAAAGCATTTTATTCATAGTGTATTAGTTGGAGGATAATGAGCAATTTAATTCACTTTTATTATCTAATCTGATTATGTATGCAAAGTATTAAAAGTTTGTTCACTTGTTTGGTTTAGATGAAAGCCTTGAGCAGAGCGGCGGAGTAGTTAAGCTAGGGAAGTTTGCGAAAGTTCCATTCTACATTTATAAGGTAATAATTGTATATCATTTATGGATATTAGAATTAAGTGTCACTGATTTTTTTAGCTCGTAACTGACCGAATAGTCTCTAATTCATGATTAGCATGGAACATCGAAGCTCACGCCTCCACCTATTTATAACTTAATGTTGGAAAGATGGTATATCAGATCTTGTTGCCCGTGGCAGAGCTTAGGCCCCCTTTGTTTTTTTCCCATGATGATTAAGATGCTTGAATCCGAATGCACATTAGATTATTAAGACGTGTATTTGATTCTTAACATTGGATAATTAAGATGGTTGTCTAACCAGCGTCTAAAAGTGCATCATTTATTTTTATTCAGAAAGTACTAATAAATATAAATTCATAAAAAAAAAAATATTAAATACTATATTTATAAAATATTGAAATGTCTAAAAACTGTTTTTTTTTTTTTTTTGGATAAAACACACTCTAAAGCTAGCGGCATGGTGCGCGCAGTGATGGTTGTGAGGTGGTGGCTGGTGGAAGTGACTGTTGACAGTTGTGCCATGGTGATGATTGTACAGTAGTAGCTGGTGGGGTGGTCGTTGGTGGAAGTGACTGTTGGCAGTTGTGCGGTGGCACTGATCAAAGTGGTGGTAGAAGGTGACATTCGTAGAAATCCTTGTGAGCTACATCTTAATGATTGAAAAAAAATCTACATTATTTGAATGAATCAGACCTGTTACGAGCAAATAATTGTTGTAAAAGAAAAAAAAATAGATACAGTAACGGGTGGGAAATGAGCGATTCCGATTAAGACCCTCAAGAAGTGGAAACAACCTGGTCTGAATCCTGCCAGGCTTAAGTGATCGTAGATCCTTTTTTACAATGTAACCGGTAACCCAAAATGGTGAGCAAAATTAATATATCAAACTTGGCTTGGACAGAAGATCGCATACTCTGTTGGGTTTTGAATGCTAAGGATGTGAGAGAAAATCAGACTTGCCTCCTTAATCTCCAGTTAATAAGATGATCTTGACCAATTTGATAGGATACTCGATTGAGTCTTTAATCTTTTTGTTTTTAACTATACCTGATTAGTGACTTATATAATCGTTTTTAAGGTCCACTTCCGTCAAACATTTTGTTTCTGGGTGAAGCTAATCTTACTTGCTCATCGCCAACTAATCTAATTTGTCAAATATATGACATTCATACTCCTTCCATTTTTTTCTGGTATATCTAATGGTGTTTTTCTCCTCTTTCCTCCATTTATTCTCTTGGATGTTGAACCAAAAACTGAATTTTGATGCTTGTTGACATTGAGGGATTTGAACGACCAATTTCGACGAGTTCGATGCTTTAATCAAGATTTGGATGATAAATTAGCGCAACTGAACATACTACTGCATCCAAGCAGCTGTTATTGATACTTTTAACCAAGATATAGAACTTAAATTAGCACAAATGAAATTGCCAGTGTATCTCAGCTGCTTTTACATAAGAAATTTCAGCTGTGCTTTCTTTGATCAGTGATGGATTTTTATTTCTCAAAATGAGCTGAATGCACCTTGATGACATATTGTTCTTCAATTAAGTACCTGAGTTCAGAGCAATTCAACCGTAAAATAAGTGTAGGTAGAATTTGCTTCTATCTTTCAGCTTTCTAAAGAATAAGCAGGAATCAAACTAAGCTTGCGTTTAAGGTTAACATCAGGTCACACAAGATTATCGGTATTCAACATATGTACTACAATAAATTAATGTTTTCAACAAAAAAAGCATAATGCATGGTCAGAGTTGCGCAATATTTCGCTAAAGTATGGGAGACTTTCTTGCTCATGCAATCCTTCCTTGCACAAACTAGTTATGAATAGCAGTAATTGGTATTTGATCGCATTTCAAGATGTAATTGCATGTAAAATAGTATTGGCGGGTTTACATGGTTTCTTAGCTTCTTCATATCAGTCCTTTTTTAAAATTACTTGGTACATCCTATATTTCTTCTGCAACAATTTATTTTTGTACTCCGAGTATGATTCTGTTCATGACTTATATTGTCAGCAATTCAATTTCAATACCTTCTCAGGCAATACCAAAAAGATCTTTTGATCAAGAAGCAGGTCAGCAATTACTTTTTCATCATCCTGAAAGGGAATGGTTTTTCAGTTCTGAGGACCATGGAAGTAGATACCGGAAGTTCGTGTTTTATTGACAAGCTGCCTATAGAAAGATATACATCTACTAAAGAAACAAAGAAGCCTCCAGAAAATAACAAAAGCTCTCCTGTATTTGTCAATCATGGTGCGTCCTCTGACCCTTTTGAGAATTTAGGAACAGGTCTATTCAACTGGTAGAGGCAAACATTTTCTTTAAGTTATGGAGCTTCATGAGTTGTTCGACATGCTCCGTGTCTTTTATGAGACTATATCGCACTAGGCTGAGAAGGACTTTAAAGAAACAATTGAGACTAAATTCCTTTTTTCTGTTGAACCTGTTTATATGCTCCTTCAATCAGTCAGTCAGTGTTGGCTCTTATCTGAAACCTTAAAAGGTTCTTTAGAGATAGGTTGTTGTAGTCCATTTGTCACAAAGTACGCAGCTAACCACCATTAACAGACACTGAAGGCAGAGATCCAAGAAACGAGGTGTCCGTCCTGTAGAAAGCATCTCCCTTTTACTTAATGCATTGAACTTAGACTCTGCAGTGGGATATAGAAGTCTGTAACTAATAACTCAGCAACTCCATCACATTGTATGCCATGAACATAGTGTTCTCTTCATTTTGACAAGCAAATTTACAGGAATGTTGCTTTCCAGAGTCCATTCTCTTTGGTTAATGTTGGTTTGATTTTAGCTTTACAACAAATCATCCAGTTGAAAGGGGCTTGAGGTCACATAGTCATTTTCCTTTTCATGTTTGTGTGCAATTTCCTTGTAAAAAAGAAAAGCTTCCTGGGTAGTTCAAAAGGAATGAGGACTACTGTATTGTGGTGCTGATATCAGCTACTGCACAGTAATCTTCAGCCTTCTTGTTCTTTACATTGAAACAGAGAATTCCTCACTTTATCCAGTTTCCTCCCAGTTTGATGTCCCTCGATATATGGAAAGAGAATATGATCTATTTGCTAGAGCAGTTACCGTCCTTTGAGATATTTCTCTTCCTCTCCTGGTTTGTACCTTAGTGCACTCAATACGAATGAGCAACCTCAAAAACTGAGGTAGGCTGTAACCTTCTTTTACATAAAAAGAGACTTCCTGTTCTTGGTGGCCTAGCTGATCCAAACTTTCCGAGTCTAGACATTGCGATTCTTCTTGTGTTACTAATACGGTAAATCTGTTTATGGTACAGCTGCTATTGCATGGCATGAGAACAGAAGGAAGTGGGTCGGAGATCTATCAAGGAGGTCAGAAAGGATGCCTAAGGATCCAATTATAAGGTAAGGCTAGTTTACGCCCACATATAGCAATCAAAGTTGCTTATAGAAATCAACTCCAGAGAAACTCCCGCCATTATATAAATGTTCTCAGTAGTACTTGAGTGAAACCATGCATGCTATTAACAAAAAGGAATCCTTGTAGCTTGAGTTAGTTTTCCACGACCAGTGATCCAAAGGTATATAAGTTTCCTCTTCGTGATAAAGAAGGGATGATTAAGGGATGATCTAAGGAACCCTGGTGTATTTACTTCAAGAGCCCCTTATGCTGATAAATCTTGAAAATTTTGACTGAACTTTAATTGTGTCCCAAATACATGACATTGACGTAGTGTGGCATTACCCAGCTGCCTTGGTGCACTAAGCTTCTACTATGCATGGGTCCGGGGAAGGGGCAGACCACGTTGGGTTTATTGTTCGCAAATAAGTGAAGAAAACACGTTCTGCATTTGACTTGGATCAAACCTTTCACCTATTCTTGTATCTTACGATAGTCTGAAGCTTCATGAATTTCTAATGCAGTTGGTCAACAACCTATGAAGACTTGCTCTCTACTAATGAGCCGTTCTCTGAGCCAATTCCTTTAACTGTAAGCAATCCAGAAATTTTCCATCAATTTCTTTTACATAATACTATCTAGCAGTAGTATGTTCCTTTCACTTGTGCTAGTATTAATTGGATTTATTTCTGGATTTCACAGGAGATGGTAGACTTTTTAGTCGATATTTGGCACGATGAGGGGCTTTTTGACTAGATAATTTCTGAAGACTACTTCATCCAGGTATCTAATGCAAGATTATTGTGCAGACGTTGACGAATTCTTGTGCACCTTCGAAAATCTTTGACCCTTCAAGATATTTAGCTCGACATTAACTACTCTTTTAGCGAAATTCTTCTAGTCATTGATCTTTATAGGCCTTCCATTTTGTATTGTATCATTTTTAGTCATTGCCTAGAATCATTAACAGGCGGAAGATCCTTCAAGTGTCTCTGTGTCATGTTGTATCAAATCTTGTTGTATTATACCATAAGTACTGAATCTTTGAAACAGATCCTTAATAATCCCAAAGTAGCTATGTTTTCAATTATTTGTGCCTGTTTGTATGTTTTGTGATCATTAGCTATTTGTGGGCGTAGCTTATCAAGTATTGCTGTTCCCTTTACTATTTCATGTATAATAACATATGGAAGTCTAGTCTATGATCTATGGAAGGTGTAATGGAAGAAAAACCCATACAACCACTCCACGAAAATTTATCCAAATCAAATCTCATTTAGATATACTAGAATATTTAGTTAAGACAAATTTTCGATCATATTTTTCAACCTTTTTTGTTGTCCCATCTTTAAAAGCTACAACATTGTTCACACTAAAATCTGAACTAGAGACCTTGGACTCAGTCATGAGAATAAAGTCGTTTTTGATAGGAAAACATCCACCCGTCCAAGTGAATAAGTCGTTTTTGATAGGAAAACATCCACCAAAGTAAAAATTTCCTGGCATGGATACGAGTTAGTAGGCCCCTATATAAATTCCGAGACTGGGTAGGAAACAAAAAAAGAAAAAAACATAGTAGACAAGTAGGACATTAAAAAACTGCAATTCCAAAATGACAGAGATGAGAAGTAGCACATAAACTTATTTTACCGCAATTCCACAAACTTGTTGAACTGCTTTATATACAAAATGGTACTAGTTTTTATTTTTGGCCAGACAATGGGTAAAGGATTTAGTTACTTTATTGATCAACAAAAGTAGCAATAGCACTTGTACCACGAACATTCTCCACGAACAGCTCCCTCTAATTTGGTGCACTTGTCTTGACACTCCCCTATCCTGTACCCAAAGCAAGGCCCTCCAAATGTACCACTGTACCTTTTGCAAGGTTGAGCTTCCACACTTAATGTTATTTCTGCATAAATCAAGATCCCACATATTTAAGATTATGTTGGTTTTAATCATTTTATGTACGCTAATCGATATGTCTGATACTTTTTCATTTTTAGTACTATTAACACTAAATTAGGATTGAAATTGCTTCATAATCTTTCTCCTCTACAATGATGCAACAATAACAACAATACTAATAATAATGAGTGTATAGTGTGGAGTTAAAAATGGTCATGACACAAACCTTTTAATGTAAGGAGGACCAAGCAGAAAAGCAGCAGGGACCAAACTTGAGAATATTTAGCCATCTGAAATTTCTCAACTAGCAATTCTCAATTTTCTCCAATTTATCATTCCACATTTGATGCTAAACGACTGATAAATTGGAGAATACAAAGGGAAATGGAATAATTTATGTATAATTAATATGCATTAGTCTTGGTCGAGGTGGGCAGATCATGACACAAAACTAAGAATGGAATCCACAAGCCGGCAGACTAAACTTTTGTTTTCTTTCTGAGAGGAGACTTTTTTTCCCCCTTTCTTTTATGTTTGTAATCTACTACTCACATGTCTAGTTAGGAAATTAAAATATTGCATTTTAACTTGGTCGTGCTCTAGATACACCAATTCTTTACATGATCTTTTGATCTAATGTCTTCGTAAAACTTCATTACCCTGTAGTTCGTATTTATTTAGTGAAGGTTTTTCTGCACCTATATAATATGTAATTGTCCTTGGTCCGGTTGGTCGGCACAAAGTCATTTTGTTCTAGTTTATGTAACAAAATTTGAACAGGTATGAATTTAAAAGAGGGAAGAATTTTTCTCAAATTTATGGTCATAAAAGATTCCATATTATTTATGTAGCTACAAAATCTTCTTGAAAGTTCATACTAAACTTTTTCTATTTTGAAAAGGTTTTTATAATTTTTAGAACAAACTAAAAAAAAAATATTGTCGTATAATTAGAACTGAGAGAGTACCTACTCTGTTAGTCAGAAAAGGTTTTGAGGGATAGTTGATCAGATAGTCTTTGATAAAATACAAAAATTTCACTGTATGTACACCCTTAATCCTGGTTATGGTTTTTTGTCTCCACTTAAGAGCAAAATGGCTTCGGTAGCAGCACTTCAAGTTATAAATTGACAGGTGCTATCTCGGAGGTAGCACTTCAAGTTATAAATTGACAAGTGCTGCAAGTGCTGCCTGCAAGGTAGCACTTCAACTTATTTGGGGAGAATATTGAAAGAGATAAAATGTCAAGTGCTACCACGGGGCAACACTTCTTTAAAAGGGATGACGGGATGCATGCGTCGATATAAGATTTTCGTAGGGGTATTTCCGTCCGCGGGTACTTCAAGTTATAAAAGGTCAAATGTTGTCCCCGTGGTACCACTTAAAGTTAGTGGAGACCGTTCTTGCAAACCATTTTAAGCAAGGCCAGTTAGGCAAACCATTGCCTAACGTGTCATAGTTGTGTAATTCTCCTTTCTAAGGGAAAAAAGTGACCATCTAACACACACACACACACACACACACTCTCTCTCTCTCTCTCTCTCTCTCTCTCTCTCTCTCTCTCTCTCTCTCTCTCTCTCTTCTCTCTCTCTCTCTCTCTCTCTCTCTCTCTCTCTCTATATATATATATATATATAAGCCTAATTTTGTTCAAAATAACCCTTAATGCACCTCCCTGACTTTTTGTAGCCGCTAGGATTTTTAGTGTTCCCATTCTTCTTCTCCTCTCACCGGTGCCGCCCCCATCTTGTCTCTTACTTTCGACCACTGGCGACTCTCCCCTCCCCCGAACTCGCTGGCAACGTCACCCCCATGCTCTGTCGTACTGTTGCAAATTCGATTTTGTCGGATCCGCGCTTCGCAACAGCTCTCCCGTCGCTAAACCGCTGCTGCTCTGCCAAAATCTGCTCCATCTCCACTGGATCTATGTTGTGTTTCTTTGCAGCAGATCTGCTTTGTTGCAACTCCCCGTTGCCGGACAGGTGTTGCTCCCGTTCGCCGGAATCTGCTGCTATCTCTGTACCTCTTCAACTTTATTTTTTTATTTTTTCTTTTGGAATGATTAGATGTATACACAATTTTGTTATACTAAAATGTGTATACACTGTAAAGAAATGTGTATACACTAAAAATAACATAAAAAAGTATGTGTATACATTGTGTATACCGGATAATCTGACCATATACACCATATTTTTTGGTATAACCACTGTGAGGAGACCATTTATATACCTATGCTATCTTTTGTACACACTGTGTATTCGTTCTTATATATACTTGCTATAAAAAGTAAGGGCTAGTTAAAAGTAAAGAATAACTAGTTGACCAACCACTTTTGTAGTTATCCCTAAAATAATCTCTATCCCTAGGGCGCCCTCTTGGATTTTATAAAGCCAAAATAAAATTCAAGTTTTAGCATACACTTCAATTTTCACAATCAATATGAATATCTTAGAAAAGACGTAATTGATTGTTTTTTTATACTGTTTATCGCTTATTATGAAACAAAGAAGGTATTTATAATACCTTAGGAGTCTTTTTTGATAATATTGTTATAGCTTATGAAACAAAGAAGGTAGTTAGAGGACAATTACAAATATACACAAGCCTAAAATCATATTTACAAAACATAACAATACTATACCACTTTACAAAAAGTAGCAATACTTTATTTATATAGCATATACAAAATTCATTTAAACCATACAAATTAGGGTTTTACCCCTCACCCTTAGCTTCGCCTCCAGTCAGCGGCAGCCGGTCGCCGCTAGATTTTTTTTTTTTTAAAAAAAATCTGGAAAAAATATAAAGAAGCTTGAAACATACAAAATACACATTTATACTTAAAAAAAGAGTAGATTTTAACCAATAAAAATACATAAAAACTAGAATATACAAAATATACACTTACTTACACCACAAATACAAGACATACAAAGGGGTTTATGGAAAAAAATGTGACACACACATACATTTAAATACTACTATATATAAAAGTATACAAATACATAACTAAAAATATTAGCAAACATACAATTTAAATACAAAAATATACAACAATATATAAAATAAAAACAACTAGATATTCAAAAATATTATTTTTTCACTAAAACATACACATACACATAAATACAAACCTTGTACATGCATATACAAATAAATACACATACAAAACCAGCAAACGAAAATAAAAAAAGAAGGAGAAGCAGACATGAATATGTACATACAAAATACAAATAAATACATAAACATACACATATATACACATGCAAAATGGAAAAAAAATAAAATAATAGGAAGTTATTGAAAAAAACCATGCCGGAAAATAGAGATCGAAGCCGTCGCCGATGCAGTGCAGCAGCGCCACCACAGAGGAGCAGCGTCGCTGCACTGCAGTAGCAGCGGCGACAATGTCGACCTAAAATGGAAGCAAACAACAGCAGCAGAGACACGGTGGTTGCTGTTATTCGCCAAAGGAACAACAATACCGGCGGCGACGATGGGGGAGGGGAAACACCGTGTGGGTAGTTGGGTGGAGAAGGGGAGAGAGAGAGGGAGAAGAAATTAGGATTTTATGTTTGAGAGAGTGGGAAATGAAAAAAATGGTATGTAGGGTAATTTTTTAAAACTATTGTTATATTTTGTAGATATAGTAAAAATATTGGTATTTTAGATAATTTAGCTATTAGGATAGTCATGTGGTGTAAATTTTCCTTAAAATATTATACAGATTCTTTTAAAACATGTTTCTTAATAAGAGACATATTTGAAAAAGACACCTCTAAACAATCAGATTTTAATTTAAGTTTGTCTTTCCGGTTCAATCACTAATTCTATCAACAATCCTTCTTAATTAGTGATTGATGTAGTTATTTAAGATTTGTGCATATAACAAGTCTCATTTTTTACCTACTACTTAGGCAAAATTATAATTAGATTAAGCTTTATTGAACCAAGATTCCATAAAGAAGATGGAAAAGCTTTATATACATAATTTTATAATATTCACACATATTCACGCGTGAGCTTTTAGCACCCAGTTTCATAATTAAAAAGTTTATATCACTAACTTTGACTGAGACGACATCAACTTACTTCTTTATTCGTATTCTGTTCATCATTAAGAGTAAACCAATGCTCACCATTTATTTCTTAAGTACTTTGGTTTTTGATACTAGCTAATATTCACAAATTCTAACTCGTTACCTTTTGAACCTTTAGAGTAGCTTAGCACATACGAATTCTGTTACAGTGTGATAAATTAAAATTGCATTAAGATACATAATACTTTAGCGCTTTTCTTATACCTCTCGAATAAATTTTAGACGTCAATGGGCCAGGAAGATTGTCTTTGGACGGGAAATTTTGATCACTAGCCACTTTTGGACGTGTTCATTGGGGACTATCCACCGTTTCCAAATTTATTGAAGAATAGCAAAAAATGCGCGCGCGCACTTAAGCTCCATTAGCGTAAGAAAAACACCCCAGACTAGTCCCATAACAAAAAACTGGGGCTTTGAACAAAACTTATTCAAAGCCCAAGTATTTTGTTATGGGACTTTATATATAAAGCTTCAGTCCCATAACAAAATGCTGGCTGGGGCTTTGAACAAGTTTTGTTCAAAGCCCCAGCCAGCATTTTGTTATGGGACTGAAGCTTTATATATAAAGTCCCATAACAAAATGCTGGGGCCTTGAACAAAACTTGTTCAAAGCCCCAGTATTTTATACTGGGGTTAGTTTACTGAAGCTTCCCAGCATAAATACTGGGATTTGTCCGGAAGTGGCTATTTCTCAGGGAATTTATTTTTAACGGCTACAAATCAATTAACGCGCGCCAAACAGGCTCCTGCACGAAATTTTTACTCTTTCGACATGACATAACAAAACAAATCGAACGTGAATGCATTAAAGTTATCTAGGCAACAATGTTTTCAGTCTAAATTCTAACATATTCCCTCCATTCTCAGGTGCCACAAGCAATACTGGTAAGAGACTCGTAAGGTTTCGTAGAGAAAACATATTATATGTATAGTCTAAAAAATAATCGTGATTTAACTGTTTTCTTGTAGTGGGTTAATTATTTAGTTTTATTCAAAATTTATTAATTATTTCACCAAAATAAAATATAATATTGATATTTTCTGAGCTGCATAGGACAATTGTGGATATGATTATTTTAGGTGCCATGATGGTCCGCTACTTCAAGAAACATAAGACGTGCTATCCAAATTAATCAGCAGGGCGGACGGAGCGGCAATGTGTGATTTCAGTCAGAACATCCATGAGTCTGAAGAACAAATGTAGCTTCTTAAAATATTGCTTAAAGAGACTGAGGAACAGAGGGATTTTCTTAAAACCAAACTCAAGAAATGTCAAATGGAGAAGGAACACCTGTAAGTAAAGTTGAATGAGGTTGAAATACAAAGGGATCGATTTACGGATGGATGCATAGACTTCTTATTAGATTAGTATTTTGCTTAGTTTGTAAATGTTGTGTTAGTTAATTTTGTTAATCTGATAGCAATTAATATGCTTATTGTTAACTATAACTTAACAAGTGATTACTGTTATGTATCATAGTTTGAGTATTTTTACTCAGTTTTGTACAGGGTGAAAATTTACCGAGCCTCGACGCTAGGGCTCGAGGCGTAGTTTGAATGAATCCTCTGAAGACGACCCCTCGAAAATTTTTACTATGATCCCAAGATTAGATGCCTCGGGTGAGAACGAGTCATGACTACAAGTTACTGCTCAGGTCGATTAAAGGATAACCATCACGAGGCGTGCAGTTTATCCCTCGGTGAAGGTTCATTCTTCGGTAGATAGCATTTCACCTTTTGTAACTGTCAACCATTACGCGCACATTTAATGAGATGATCATGGGCCAACCATGATCAGAATGTGGGGTAATAACCATTAAACATATTTATTGCCCTTCTATTTCTTGTAGACTATAGATAGTCATGGAGAAACTATGTAAAGACATCCAAAAATATATCATAAAACACTTACTTCATGTCTCTTTATGATTGTCCTAATTTCTTTACTGCATTTCTAGTTATCTTTAGACTTTGATACAAACAATCCCTAGTTAACCCAAAATAAATTCGATTTATTGTCCTAATCAGATTTAGGCCAACACAAATTGGCGTTGTCTGTGGGGAATTAGCAATAATATTTATTCCAAAGTTACGTTTTCAGTTTACACACCATTTCTATCAATTTCATTCGATGGCAGAAAATACTAACAACTCCGACAACACAACGGTTCAAACTCCCAACCCGAATACTGGTGTTACCTCGTCAGGTGGTAGAACACCAATTGGCTCAACACCATCAACTAGCTTAACACCACCGGCTGGCTTAACTCCACCAATTGGTTTAACTCCACCAATTGGTTTAACTCCACCAACCGGGTTAACATCACCAATTGGCTTAACCCCCCCCCCAATTGGGGTTATTCCACCACTAATCAATCGTTCTCCATCAAGTTCAAGTGACCCCTTTCAAATATACGTGATGACCACTTTACAGCGACTTCAAGAGCAATTTACTGTTTTTTTTGGAAATGGTAGAAGCTCAATGAATCCCACTGAGCCCCTACCTGTAACACTTAATAAAAGCATCCCCAGCGTTGTTCCCACGGGCGCAACAACAGAGGGACTTCCAAATGGAGCCGCATCTGAAGGCTTGGGGTCCGCCCCATTAGGCAATCAACTCTTCGGGGCGGCTCCAGTGGTGGCTGAACCTAGCGTTCAGTCGGACTTTGAAAAGTGGAAGAAAGAGTTTGAGGCCAGAATGGAAAAGTGGCTTGAAAATGTCCCTGGGGTCAAGAAGCCTCAACGAGTGATAGATATTGAGAAATGCAGGCAGCAACCTTTCAAGCCCGAGGCTGCTCCTTCTTCCAATCCCAAATAATTTAAGTTGCAAATCTTGAAGAAATACGATGGGACGATTGACCTCGTTGATCACATAGCTGAATATATGGCTATGGTGAAAAACAACGATCTGACTCCGGTGGAAAGGGAGCCTATGTTTCTTAAGAAATTTGTTGATACCCTTGAGAAATTAAAGGAGCACTATGCTGGACCATCCTTGGTGTCCAAGGATAAAGTCGAAAGGATGGAAAATGGATGATAATTTGGCGGTCATGGCTTTTGAAAGAAACATAAATATGAGCAATTCTGAAGCTGCTGCTGAGTTGAAGAAGGAGCTCCAGCAGTATCAGGCCGCACTTGGGATGAATTGCACGACAGGGCTTCTACAAAAATTAGGCTCTAAGAGGCCAAATCGAGGATGACAGATCGGTACAATTCATACCGAGGCCACGCATAGACCTCTCGACGTGCCGATGTGCCACGAGGGAACTCTAAAGGGTGATACGAGCCTTATAATTCGCCGAGGCAGCATGTAAGCGAACGCCTCGGAGGGCAACAACATGTAAGTCAAAGGCTAGGAGGGAAATTCAGCACGAATGCCAATCAAAAGAACCCCTCGGGACCATCATTAGTGTCCAAGGATAAAGACCTGCCCCAAATCCCTGATTATAATTTTAACATCTCCACCTCCGAGTTGGTAAATGCTATAAAGGAGATGACGAATCAAGGTGTAAGGTTGTCGAGGGACATAAGAACACCTCCAGGGAAAAGTGATCAGCCTCAACATTAAGAGTTTCATATGGATTATGGACATGCCACCGAGGACTGCAAAGCATTTGCACCTCGAGGTGGCCCATCTTCTCAAGAAAGGTTTGTTAGCTGGACAATATGATGGAACAAAATTGTGGATAAAAGAGAAAATTTTGTGTAATGTTTGAAATGCCATATTATCCTATCCATTTCCTTCTTTATGCTATGTAGATATCTCACCGATAAGAGAAAGCAAAATTTTGCTAAAAACACGGGAGGGGGACAGCCGCCAAGGGCACAGTCTCCTAAAAGAGTGGTGAATGTTATAAGTTATAACTGGGGGATCAGAGGTGAATGGTGTAAACTTCGCTACCGCGAAGAAATTCGCGTAACTTTCAATCACTGTGGAGAAAAGGACCCGAGCTGGTAGGTCGAAGAATGAAATAGTTTTTGATGGGGAAGTATGTGATGGGACGATATTTCCCCATCATGATGCTCTAGTGATCATGCTAATGATTAATGATTGTGATGTCAAGCGAGTCTTGGTCGATCCTGGTAGCTCGGTAAATATTATCAATCATGGGGCTGTTAAGAAGATGTGGTTGAAAGACCTCGTCGTCCCGGTTGCGATGAAAAATTGAGTTGCTCCGATTGAGCCGTCAAAATAGCCATTATTTGGCCTGGGGCCCGATGAGGAGGAGAGCTCAGTTCTTAAAGTTAGCTCTCAAAGGAGAAATGGAAAAGGTCCTATTACTTATGACATTGAGGTACGTCACCCTTCGTTAAGCACCATCTTTTACCTACTGCATCGAGCTGTCAATGCTCCAATACTTGGGTCGAATGATGATTACCCCTCATTTTTCTTTGCTTGTCCTTTTCAGAAAGCGGAGGGAACGATACACAGCGCTCGAATTTTCATTCTTCACTCCCCACCACTGAGGGGATGCAAGGGGGAGTTAGCTTAGTCAGCCTTCGACTCATTCCGTAACCGGGGACTCCGAGACTCGAAGACTAGCTATTCGAACACCAAAGACTGCTCCCTTAGAAATTAGCTTAGTTATTTATTGTGATCGTCCGAGGTGGCTGTTGTAATAAGAATTTTCTTAAATCTTATCATGGCTAAGATTTATGTAAATCAGCTTGAATGGAATGAAACTTGATTCAGTTTATTTTTTATCCAATGTATGAAGCCAGTTTCTTATGTTTTAGCCCCTGCTCGAGGACGAGACGTCGTCCTAAGCTCATTTTATTCTAAGAAAAATTTATCTAAGTCTTGAAAGCAAAATACTCTAATGACATGTCAATGCACTTTCAATACGAAGTAAAAACTAACATTTGAAGCATTCAAAAAGTTCATTAAAGGCTCGAAGGCCAGCATAATGATATTTACATGATAACGGCTCGAAGGCCTAAGGTTCGAAGGCCATAAAAAAAGACGGTAGAAAACACCGACGAAGTTCACTTGTCAGCACTGGAAGACGAAGCTTCAGAACCTTCACTCTCTTCATTTTCATCATTCGAGCTTTCACTGCTCGAGGGAAGTTTGCTTGTCAGCAGCTGAGCCTTGGCAACATCATCTTTTGCCTTGGCTATTTCTTCATCCAAGTTCACCCCAACTTTACATTGTTTGAGAGTCTTCAACTTGGTCTGGATAATAGCCCAGTTTCTATCAACACGGGGCCTAGTATCTCTAGACTTCAGCTTGGCTTTAATCTTGGACTTAAGCTCAGATGAAAAATGGCTCATTCGCCTGGTAGTGCCTCAACTTTTACCTCGAGGGCTTGGGTTTGGGTCTCGAGCTCGGTCACCTTTGACGTGAACTCCCTCAACTGGTTTTGACGTTGTCCGGTCAAATCATTGATTGTTGCATTTGCTACATTAATTTCAGCTTGGAGGTTTTCTTCTTGAATCTTCTTTTCAGCTTCAAGTTTGGCAACGATTTCACGAAACTTGGCTAGCTCAAGGTCCGACTCTTCATCTACTTTGCGGGCTCGGTCCAGATCAACTTCAGAGTTAAGCAAATGTTTCTCGAGCTCAGCGATTTTGGCTTAAAATCCAGCCTTTATGCGATCCTAACGCTCCCCAATTTTCCTAAGGTTTGCCGCTCGATAAGCCTCAATCTCAGCCGCCTTTATAGTATAAACATAACTCTGCAAACAAGATGAAAGGGGTTATAGAGGTGCATATGAAAATTAAGGATGAAAAAATTTAAAGCGGAAGAAGTTTACATGAACTGCGTGCTAAGCTGCATAGGCCATCAAGTCGTCAATATGCAAGTCCTTGAGGCGCTCTCGCTCTGCTGGACCAAGAAAGTCCTTAAGGCTAATGGGAGCGGTCATTGAGCATCTAACCTGCATAGATCATGAGGGATACCAATCATTCTAGGGCTCATGTTGGAGGCCGAGGGGTGATCAGCCCGAGCGGAGTCATCATCTGCGCTCTCTTCATCTCGAGTAGGATCAGTAGTTACCCTCTCCTCGGCGGAAAGGCTCTTAGCCACCTTGGCTTTGTCCTTAGCCTTTTCAGTGGCTCGGTTTCCTTCAAGGTTAGCCACCTTGACTTCATTATGAGCATCGCCATCCACAGGCTCGTCTACTTGGCCTCGCCGTGGAGCCTCAGGTGAATCAACCCGGGGGCGTTTTGCTTTGGAGGGGTTAGTTATTGCTTCCTTCCTTTTCCTTGAATCTGAACAAATGAGAAAGTCATTTAAAGAAAATGAAAGAATAGATGAAGAAAGCAATTAAGTTGAGGATTCAAACCTTTTGAAGTCCTGTAACTGGATGACTTCTTTGAAGTTTTGGCCTTGGAGAGGACCTCAACCGAGTCCTCCAAATCTTTCAAACTATCCCAAGCCTCGGGGACTTCAATTTCCTTCTTCTCTACCTTCTTCTTTTTCTTTTTCTTTTTATCCTTCTTATCTTTCTTTTATTCTTCCTCCGGCTCGGTAGCCGCCCTATTGCGGAAGCCTAAAAAAGAAGGAGATAGAGTAAGGACAAGTCTTTGAGCTAAGGAGAAAAGAGCATAATGTACACTTACCGTGCCATTTGCATGACCACTGGTTCTCACCCAACACCGCCAATATCATCCACGATCTTTTCGGCCTCTGCTTGGCGTCAATGATCACCTGGACCCAGGCAATCAAATCCTTCAAAGGATTGATTGGAAGCTTTTCTGCTGAAAATACGAAAGATTGATTAAAGCCTGAGGAATTAAGAAGATGAAAAATGAGAAGTCAGGGTCCATCCACTTATGAGTTATGTTCCACACTTTGGGGAACCCAGCCTCGGTGGAAATGAGAGCAGTGGGGGTGAGAACGAAACGATCATACCAGCCACGATCCTCGGTATCATCACCCTTTGTGATTAAAGAAAACTTGCCTCGTTTGCTCAACTGAATAACTCCATCCTTATGCATGGTGGGATAAAAAAGGGAAATCAAATGGTCGAAAGTAAAAAGGACCTTAGCTTTTTGGCTTAAGAAGTCAAGACACTGAATAATCCTCCAAACGACGGGACCCAATTGGGCCAAGCATAACTTGTAGGTTCGGCAGAAGGTGTCATCTATATGATGAATCGAGAGGGTAAAACCTATCGTAAAGGGATAAGTGTAAACGAACGAGAGCTCGAAGACTCTATTGCAAGTACGACTCTCCGGGTCAGGGGCAATGATTTGGACCTCGTGGCCCCAATTGCAATCTTCCCAAACCAGATATATGTGAGCTTGTGTAATTAGGCTCGGTAAAAGCTGAACAGGCACATTCCTTTTCTTCTCAAGGTCGGAGGCCGTTTGTTTTTGCAATCTGAAATCTTTACCGGGGTCATACTTTGAAGGGATCACTTGATGGGGTTTAAGTTTTCAGGTGAAAGATTTCTTCGTAGGCTTTGAAGCTTCTGCAACATCTGCTTCATTATTGCCATCATTAGCGACTTCTTCAGTCGCAGCTCCATCGTCTTCAACTTATACCCTCTCCTGATCGGTGGTATGACGACAGTCAGAAGTAGCTTCACTATCACCTTCTTCCGGAGAAATATCTTTCAGTGGCACGGGCACTAATTCGTCAACTGTTACCACAGTGTTATCATAAGTGATTCTTTCTTCTGATGATCCAGAAGAATTCTGAGTAGAGTGAAGACATGGTGGAAAGGTTTTGTAAAAAGGAAGTAGAAATTGCAGAAAGTTTTTTACTATAGATCCAAGGATTAAGAAATAGTGAAAATGGTGGACAAGGTTACTTTATAGGGGAAGGATTGCTCAGGTACCCCAAACAATGTCATCATTACTCTTACATTAGGAAAGTTAAACGAAGGGTCACGACCACTTAGATGACGCCGCGTGCAGTGAATGTGATGTTGAAGAGACGATTACCTTTTTAAATCCCTTGGCAGATAATTTGCCACGTTGCTTTTCCACCGAATTTATTCCACCCTAAAAAAATCCTGAAAATTACCCGAGGGATGGAGGGACTATCTGTATTGGGTGAAAATTTATCAAGCATCGATGCTACGGCTCGAGGCATGGTTTGGTTGAATCCTCTAAAGACGACCCCTCGAAGAAGTTTACTATGATCCCAAGGTTAGATGCCTCGGGCGAGAACGAGTCATCACTACAAGTAACTGCTCGGGTCGATTAAAGGATAACTATCACGAGGCGTGCAATTATCCCTCGGTAAAGTTTCATTCTTCGGTAGATAGCGTTCCGCCTTTTGTAACTGTCGACCATTACGCGCTCATTTAATGGGATAATCATGGGATAGCCATGATTAGAACGTGTGGTAATAACCATTAAACATATTTATTGCCCTTCTATTTCTTGTAGACTATAAATAGTCATGGAAAAACTATGTAAAGGCATCCAGAAATATATCATAAAACACTTACTTCTTGTCTCTTTACTATTGTCTAAATTTCTTTACTGCATTTCTAGTTATCTTTAGACTTTGATACAAACAATTGCTAGTTAACCCAAAATAAATTCAATTTATTGTCCTAATTAGATTTAGGCCAACCAAATTTGTTAAATATATCTAATAGACTAGAAGTCGAAGATAATAAAAAGCACAAATGAAACAAAGATAAACAATATTAAAATTTCTAATTCAGGATATGATTTAGTAATAAAGGTTACACTTAAACATACATATAAACAATATTACTTAAGCAAAATATAAAGAACTAAACACATGCGACTAGTTTGCTGAATTTGGTAGATGGGCATCGACCATGGCATTTGGTGAACTTGATGGAGATTCTTCAACCATAATTTATGGTGAATTTGGTGGATTAGCTTCGGCCATGACATTTGTGATTCTGGTGAAGTTTCTTCTTCTATGACATTTGGAGATCCTTGGAAAATAGCACTTCTAGCAAGTGCCTCTTTGATATCGTTAATTTGTGACATCCTCTGTTGGTGCTATGCCCGTAACTCGTCTCCATGCCACTTTACTCATTCCACAAATCATCAACTTTTCTTTTCAAACATGCTATTTTCCAACGTGTTTCCCAAGTCGATTGTCCAGACATCTTGGTGAGCTAATTGGTAGTTGGAAATTTACAGTATTGTAGGCTCAAAAATGGTTTGAAAAAGGCTAACATTGTTGGGGGGTTTTAAAGAGCTGCCATAAAGAGTCACAAAATGTGGTGAATAGTCACCACTTAAATGGAACAGGCACTCGCATTTATATGCAGCAAATAGGCACATTAAATCAATTCATTTCATTAAATAAAAAACGGACACAATCAGTGAAAACGAATCTTAATCGGTCCCCTGTTTGTTAATTTTCAATAATAGAGCAATTATAGTGAACAATGAACTGTTTTGTTCATTTAAAAATTTTAAAGCCCAACGCACCCACATATCAATCCAATTATCATTTTTGCCATCAATGTTTTATAGTTAAATTATTTGGGGGTTCGCGTTATAAACTGAATTAATTTATATAGGGGTCCACGATCATTCCTATGCACGTTTATATTTTAAACACAAGTAAAATACATTGACCAATATTGATTGATAAACACAATAACACAGACACTTCTTAACTGTTAGCACAAAAACATAAGTCATAAAAGATGTTCAAACTACAGAAACCCTTAAATAGTTGTTCATCCAATCCAAATTTATGAACCCCTCCACAAAAACATAATTGTTGTTTATCAACAAAAATATAAATGTTGTTTATCTAAATTGAAAACCTTCTAACAAGCATTTGTCTTGAGATACGCCAAGAGACCCGACACAATTTCTTCGGGGTCATCAACAACAACTCCAGTTACGTTAGATTCAGAATTGACATGGAATACATCCTCCGCTTCATAAAGTTAGTCCTCAACACCCTCAAATTCTTTCATCTACCCCTTAGAATCAATCACGACCTTTATCTGCACTTCATTATCATTGACATCAGCTTCATCTGCAACATTCGCACTGGCATTCATGGCGTTGACACTGACATTAACTTCGGCATCACTGCAACATCAATTTTATCCAATCTACCATACTTTCTCAAAATTAAAGCGGTCTTTGCTTTGGCGCTGGACGTCATTGCCTTCCTCTTCTTGTGCAACATCAGCCATACAGAAGAATGATACAAGCATTTGCATATTGTCCTCTTTAATTGTTTTATTACTAACTTAGTAATATTGGAAAATTGGGCACCCACTGCTGTCAGCTTTGCGAGCACCCGGTTTTAAAGAAAAGCCTGCATTACTGACACCACCACTCGAAGGACCAACACCTTCACCAAAAATTCCTCCACCAGCTCCACCAATATCTTGATTACCTCTGCCATCTTCTTCCATTGCATCTTTACAAGCAGGATTTATCGGTCTCTTCTTGATGGTTGTAGCCCCTCCTGTTCAGCCCTAAGGTCATCCACTGCCATATCCTCAACTTCATCTGAATATGACACGTGCAATTTCTCTCAATCTAATTGCACCTTTTGAACAATAGAGAATAAGTAAGGGCGCATGATCTGAATAGCAGTTAAGCAAATTAATTCTATTGTGTTGGCCTAAATTGAGATAAGATAATAAATCTAATTTGTTTTGGGGTTGATTGATAATTTTCTTGTATCAAAGTTATGATCGAGCTGAAATTGAATTTAAACGAAACAAGTGCTTAATGGAATGAAATACACGAGACAATGAATAAACGAGCAGATATGTATATAAAATGAGACAAAGCTTTAAAAGAAAGAATATAAGTCAAGTGTTGTATCTCTGGATCATCTTTTGGATTACAAAGAGTTCCTATTTATAGTTGACACGAAAAGCGACGTTATAGCCGTAATAACTATATTTTTATGGCCATTACTCTGCATTTGATCATGGTCAGATCATGTTCTTTATCTTAAATGCTTGGGCAACAGTTGTCAGTTACGAAGATCGGGCCTTATTTTGATGAGGTGTTGTACTTGCTCGGGGACGTTCTTTCGCGACGACTATTCCGAGCTCTGCATCTTGGTCTCGGTTTTGCTTCTCTCCCGAGGTGATTTTTCGAGGCAAAGAGTTATGCCACCTCCCTTCGTGGACTCATTTCTTAAGATCGATACGAGCCAAGCCTTGTACCTTGCTCAAGGCCTCGATGATTTTCTTCCCAATACAACTATTTTGGTTAATTAAATAGCTCTATAAGGTTGGCTAATTTAATGACATGAAAATAGTGCATGTTACCTTAATTTTATCTTCTTATGCAAGGAATGGATCAAAGGAGTTAGTCACCTTTTTTCTGTACCTTTTGAGCATCGGATGGTTTAGTAGAGGAGACTGCTTTGACAGTGCTACTATCCTTCCAATGGCACAAAATACTTCATTGATCCAAGTCTAAGATGAAACCTTATAATCAGAATATGATAAATGAAAACATAAAATCAACTAAATATTTATTTATTGTAGAATTGTACCAAGAATACGCACGGGAAGACGAACAAAGCATATACATGTGCTTTTCCTTTCTCAATGTAGCTGTCATAATGTTTGGTCATATCAGGCTTGTACTTCAAATATTAAATAGTAAGCTCGAAGCATTCCCTGCCCCATGGATAGTTGGAGAAGAACTCCAGATAATTAACCATACAAATTCACTCTTTCTCAACAGTCTTTGAAGTATCCCTTACAATCAATATCGTATAGAAAAACCACAAAAGGCACATCTTCAATTGTTCGTCTTTGTCAAATCTTCTACTGGTTTTAACAACCTCATGAGCCCCTCCGATGTTACTAACTTTTTCGCCAATCATGCCCACGATACTTTTTCCCAAAATTTCTCACCTTTCTGCAACACTTTCTTCGTTCTTTTATCACTTGGTTCTCCCCCACATTCCAAAACCATCATAAGAGCATGCCTAAAACAAGTTAGCTTTCCATCAATCTAGAACCAAACCTCACGCTGCTTTTTATCTTTAATTCTGCCCAAATGTAGGGTGTAGACAATCTGTTCATTGAATTGCCAAAACCAGGACAATACAAGGAGCTGACTATACACAGACTCTTTAAATCTCTTAGTAATCCTATCTCTTTCAACAATTGAATTCATAATACTTTTTAATGCTAGATCGAATAAACATCTTCAGATGGGAAATGTTGAAACTCATCAAGCCAAGTTCTAAGACGATACATTCGAACGTTGATTTTCTTGATGCATTAGGAACAAACATATGATCCAACTCACTCTCAAGCTCTTTGTCTTCATCCTCTTCTTCGTCACTTTCTTCTTCACCAGTTTCTTTTTCACCGCTTTCCTCTTCACCATTATCTTCTTCACTATTTTCTTCTCATGCATCCTCTCCGTTTTCTTCCTCACTATCAGCATTTTTTTCATCATCTTCAGTACTATGATCCCTCATTTCCTTAGCTTTCCCTGCTTTAGAATATTCATCCGCTTGATAAGCATTAATTTCAACGAATGTATCTTTGTGAGAACTCTCTTTAGCTTGGGGTTCAACTGTTTTATTTTCAACCACTATATTTTGTTTAGAGTGATCCTCTATGGTATTTTCTATATGGAGTTAAGTTCCACCAATTTCAGCATATGGAGACTAATTGTCAATAGCCGCAGATTGATTATCAATTTCGCCAATCTCAGCACCTAGAGATTTATTATCAACTGTTGTTGATTGTTTATCCATTTCACCTTCATCGCCGGTAGATTGATTATCATCTGCTGTTGAGTGTTTATCGTTTCAACAACTTCTATTTCAGCAACTTTAGCACCTGCATGTTGAATGTCATCTTTTTTTGATTGTTTATCACCCTATCCATCTCTTAGTTTTAATCTTTTACTATATCTAGCATTTGGAGGAGCTGTATTCTTTACCTTCAGCCTTGCCATAAGTATAAGTTTATCTACATACAAAACCAGTCAAAATAAATATTTAAATAAAGCCAGTAGATAAACAATAACATAGTTAATCGAGCAAATCAACATACAATAACCAAAAAAAATTTTAAAAAGGACAATCAACAAAAACCAAAACTTCTTCAAAACACCATTGATGTTTGAAAATAAGTGCTTCAACTTATAAAGAACCAGAAAAATAAGTATTATAACATATTAGGGTTTATCACCTGATGAAACTGGGACATTTCTTAATGGTTTGACTGGTACTTCAAATCTTCAAATTAGGATGAAAATTATTAAAAAAAGGGTTGTGATTTGGGCAATAATCAAACTTACGAACGTGAGTGGAGAAAACTTTCACGAGAAGTTGAAGAAGGTTCCGAATAAATTGGAAGTGGGGAGGGAGAATTGATTTAAATCGGTGCGGGTGCCTTGTTTTTCCTTTTGACCCAATGAATGACCTATTCTTATGTGTCTTTATACTAGTTACGGTGGCCCGGCGAAGCCCGAGCCCAAGAAAATGTCTTGACATCCATGAGGGTAAAAATTTCGAAGGTATTATGGGTATAAATCCATGTCTATCTATTAATGTCTATATATTAAGATAGAAAAGGTACCATTTCCAATTCAGCAAGTACAATACAACCACAAAAGGCAACATGCTCCATCAGGGGTTATTTACAAAATTATGACACCAGGTTTGTCGTTTTGTCATTTTTGATTGCCGTAATAGTAATTTAGTAAAAATGATTTTTGCTTGGCTCAAGAATAAATTCTAGATGAAAATATTCTTATATATAATATGATGACGCCTGTATCCTTGTCCTTCCTTCTTTCGTAAGTACTGCTTAATATGCAACACTTGGCTCCCTCTTGCTTAGGCAACACTTGCACTTTAATTTCTTTCCATATTCTCTTAGATAACTTGATGTGTTGTCTACGTAGTACTCTTGTCGGAATTTTTGCCTAGGCAACACCGGCCTTGACCTCCTCCTAAGAGGCAACACAATATTATTGAGGAGTTGTTTGCCTGGCCCTAGCAACTGAAAATTCACTATTTTAAGTAAATTTTTTCAAGCATTCCCTTCAAGTAGCGTATTTTATAGCCTATTTGTTCATTCTAAACTATGTATTTTATAGCCTATTTGTTCATTCTAAACTATGTATAATTGGTTTTGAGTTCTACTGATTTTAAAAATTTTAATTTCATAGTTCACCATTTATGTGCATCCCATACAACAGGAAATGCAAAGTATCCACAAATTTGATACATTAGAGTATACGCAAATAAAACAATTAATTAAGCTGCAAGATTAATGAGGTCATAATAGTTTTACTTTCTTCATACTTTTGAAAGAATATCGGAGATACTTGAAATGATACTGTATGCATTAAGCAATGACATTTTAAACATATTTTTGATTAATTAACAATCTGGACTTCTATTTTTTCAATTTTTGATTTAGGCGCGCTAACAATAGGTCTGCTTTTCTTTTGTTTTAACTTTTAACTAATGCCCATTTTATTTACACTCATGATGAAATAGGTTTGTTATTTTTTATACCGATAATATATGAATTGTTAAAATATTTTATTAAACTACAAACCCCCAGTATTTTCATGATTTCATATAATTAATTTTTTTTATGCAATTAAGTACGTCAACAAAATTTGTACTTGGTGGCTATAAGTCATTTCGTTAAAGTTACAATAAAAAATTTAAAGTAAAACTGTTTTCAAAATTAAAAGGGATTGAGTTTTCGGAACGGATTAAAAAAGAAGTATGTTCACCTAAAATGATTTTTTTTTTTTTATGTAGTGTCTAAATATATGAATTTTAATTAACATTTCATTAGAAAACAAAGCGGTGTATCTCTAATATGAGTTATTTTAGAATCACGCATTAACTTTGTTCGAAAAAGGAGTTAGTAAAAGAGGATCCTCCAGCAGTAGTCAGTGCAGTCCTATAATAAAGCCGCCTACAAAATTTAATTGTCTACGTTGTCACCTTAATTTTCGACGCACTTCCTAAACACCATTTGTTTACCCGGCTTCTAACACTATTTCTTTCTATGAATATAGTCAATCCCTCCCTATATTACAGTGATAACTACTCTAGAATTTAGACGGTATTCTTTGAAGATCAAAAGCTTGGCAATTTTATTCTATGCTCAGTTGATGAAAATGACGACAACATAGAACTTGAGGATGTTCTATGTGATCAGTGCTGCTGAAAGTATAATACCACTATGAAAAGCAAACTCCCAACTCATTTCACGTTTTTCACTTTTTAACTTTGTCGTAGCTATTTCTTCCTCTTAATCGTTAAATGTTCAATGTTTCACTTTTTAACTTTGCTGGAATGTTTATTCATGAGTTTATTGGAACCTTTATCTTGCTATATGGTTGATGAATATCAGATAATGAAAACCGATTTTCATCCCACATCGGAAAAAAAATCCAACTCTCCAATCTTTATAATGAATATTTGCGGTCAAACTGATGCAATGTCATGAACGCTGCAGGCTACGTGTTAAAAGGTGGGGACAACTGAAGCACATGGTCAAGCACACCTGGTGATTAGTCTGCGGGCCCCACGCTGTCAATTCAAATGTCGTGTAAAGAGGTTAGCATGTGAAAGGACTGATTTGCCCTTGGTCGGCAAGGAGGTTGACGCTGACCTGCTTATCCTCATTTATAAAAGAGTAGTAGATACTCTCTCAATATTTTTACAAACTTCCAAAACTTTTTCTATTTTTAAAAAGGCTCCCGCATCCCACTTAACCAAGTTTAATCGTTTTCTCCATCGAACATAAGTCAAAAAAGAAATAGAGGATCATGAATACTTGAGGAGGTCTTTTGACTTATATTTCTCAATAAGAAAAGTTAAACCTCTCTATAACAGCCCCTCGCTATAACTTCATTCTAGTATAATGACCTAATTTTCTCCAAAATCGATTTTTATGTTATATTTTACCTCTTTATAACAGCATTCTACCTATAATAACAATGACGTTCATTATAGCGGTCTACTCTTTATAAAATTACATCTCTATAACATCCATGCCAATTATTGTGTAATAATATTTTGTAAGAGATATGTTATGTATAAAATAAAATATAATATATTTATGATAATCATTCATAACAAAGTCTGTTACACTGGGATTACACTAGGTATTTTGTTGTCATAACACAAATATATTGATTTTTTACATTAGTACCATAACAATTCTTACGACAAACTTGACTTTTATACAATTTCAATTAATTTTAGATGCATATATTCTTTAGATTTTAATTTTTTATTGGTACGATACAACTAGTTATAGATTTATTAATAATGTATTAATCTTTTAAATTTTTAGTTAATGAAATATGAAAATCTATTGAGATTTTAAATTTAACATATATTTTTTGCCGACTTTTTGACTATAACAGCTAAATGATATCTAAATGTCAAATGTCAATATACATATATAACACCAACTCACTATAGCGGCCATAAAATTTTCAGACAAACGTTGTCACTATAGAGAGGTTCGACTGAAACTTATGAATTGTCATTCGACAATTTTGAGGTGAAACTAAAAAGGACAGTGTTTATTACTTTGGCGGTTTTAATTTATGTTGCAACTTTCTCTTTTTAGCTCATTATTAGAAAAAATAATTTTTAAAAATTAGAAACAATTTAATTCAAACTTTTTCTATCTTTAGTAAGAAATTTTTATAATTTATAAATATGGAATGTTTTGTGACATAAATTTAAAAGTTTGTCACTTTCTTAAGCTCCATGGTTGTTTAAATATTATCACTAACAGAGTAATTATGTATAAGAAGAAAGACAGAAAATACATGAGTAGCAGTCACATAAACTTATTTATGTCATTCTACAACTTGGATTTTCACTTATTAATTAACATGAGGATGAACTGCTACAAAATGGCAGTCTTTATTATTATCAATGCCAAATGAGTAAAAACAAATTGCTCCACTTCATTGATCAGCAAGTATAGCAGAAGCAAGCGGAACCGCAACAATCCCAGTGACATTCTCCACGTAGAGCTCCCTCACCGACACACGTGTCCTCACACTCCGCTTCTCGCCCTTCACAAAATCCTCGAAAATCATAACTGTATCTTCTGCAGCCATTAGCCACAATTGTCATGTTTTTTTGGTCTCGAGCTTCCACAATTGTAGTCATCATCTCTACACAAAATCGAATCAATATAGAAAAAGTTAAGGGTATCGTTCTTGCGATTGCGTAAGCATTTAGTAAGTTCTATAGCTGACGGAAAAAATATTTAATTTTTAACTTTTTATGGCTATTGACCAGACTCGTCAAGATCATTTTAACTATTGAAGTTTTAAATGATCCACCAGAAAATGCCTATATGTTACGCGCTAAGGTTAGAAGTTAAAGCGTTATAAGCCAACACTGAAGTATTCCATTTTTGTAAATCAGGCAATCAAATGAGCAATATACTTATAAGTAAATTTGTTGGCATACATAAGTATGTCTTAGCTAGGGTATTTTGTTGTAAATAAGAGTTTTTTTGGGAGCAATAGGGTTAGGACTCAACTATTCTATTTAATTTCTTTTTCCCGGAAAAAAGAAAGAAAGATAAGCAAAATAACATATACTATAAGCATTACACACCCTTTGGGGCAAGGAGGATGAAACAGAAAAGCAGGAGCTTGAAAACTTGAGCTTTAGCCATACCAAATTTTCGATTAGAGAGATAGTGTGAATATTTGTGGTATCATTAATTGCTTGCATATTTATAGGGAATAATAATAGCTATTAATCGAACATTGTTTTGGCTAATAAGGATCCTAAGTGCTCACGACTAAATACATTGAAGACTACGAAGAGAAATTGGTTTACTGGAATATGTAATTGTCCTTAGTTGAGCTGGTTGGCACAAAGTCTCAACCACAGGGCGTGCAATTATAGATTTCTCAGTCACATTTTTTTTGGTAGAAACATAATTTGCATTAATAAATTACTACGCAGATAACATAAAATGTTATGTGAATTCCGGTAGGATCCAAATCACGAGCATTAAAGTTGTTAACATAATAAAGGAATGACATCAAGCACATTTATTTTTCTTAAGGTAGATAAATATTATAATTAATATCCGAGATGGTGGTGACAAAATGTGTGTCTGCTCTATCTTCCAACAAAGGTTGCTGGACAAAATTAGGTGGCACTGCATAGTGGATGGTAGCGTATGGATAGGACTGATTCGGAGCTCTTTTTACCAATAGGTGTGCAACTCTATTACCTTGACGAAAATTATGCCTGATTATTGGCATTTCCAGGTTGCTCATCAGCGACCTGCAATTTACAACAATAGAAAAATAAATAGGTGTAGGCTTATCTAATAGGTTAATAATATCAGTAGAATCAGTCTCCACTTCAAATGGGAAGAAATTTTGTTATACATCCAAGGATAAACCATGTTGTAGAGCCAAGAGTTCAACATGAGTTTGATTTTTTCCATAGATTTTTTTTATGAAAACCTAGAATCAAATCTCCTTTGAAGTTTCTAAAAACACCCCCTATACTAGCTGTGTGGGCAAAAATACGCCACCTATGATTACGGAGATATGAGTCCAGCTGGTGAGACTAGACTTAGCTTACAAGTCACCTGGCGCAGAGGATACACGCCTGCTCCTCAAGCCACGCCCGTGCAGCCGACACAAGTATAGGATACAAGGTATACATCCCGTCGCCTTAAGGTTTACAATCTCCTAGTTAAGGTTTCGCATATACCGCTACCTTGAGTTTACAGGTCCATGGCCTTATTAGTCTTTATATTTTATCATAATTTGAACTGGGTAAATCTTTACTATAAATACTTCTCCTTACATTGTATTGTATATCAAGCGATTCACACAGAATCAAGCTATTCTCAAGGAATAAAACTCTTTACTTTCTTGTCTATTACTTTTCTCTCAGTTTTACTTACTTTTCCTGTGTATTTACTGTATTGCTTGTCACCCTCTAATAAATTTAATTATTTTACCTAAACGACCAAATTTAGGCCTAAACAGTTTAGTGCCCACCATGGGGCATATGAAATTATAGGTTTATACAAAGAAAATGGCACAGCTATGCCAAAAAAACAACGACGACGCCAGCGAGAGATCTGTGGGAGAAGTGCTCCTGCTGGTCCACCCCCCAGAAGTGACGAAGGCAACATCCTTCCAGGTGATGACATGCGATCTCTCAAATAGCATTATCTTGGGAAGACCTTAGATTTACGAAGTACGCAGTGTCGTCTAAACTTTAATTTTTAAAGTACCCTACTCCCTGGGGGTGAGAGAGATTCGGGGGGAGCAGAAGTTATCCTGAAGTTGCTTTGTGACAACTGTGACGTGTGTGGTTAAGGAAGAGGTGAAAAACCAGTAGAAGTTAGACAAGAGACTCATCCCCTGCCTAGTCGCCAGCATATCATTCGAGTCTGAGAGGCACGAAGGAACTGGACATCGAGAGCCATCCATCACTCTCTGAGACTCGGATGACGAAGAGAAGACCGCCAAAGCCACTGTCGACAACCTCGACCCAATAATCTTCGATAAAGCTTCCTGGATAAGAGTTTTACATGGGGGCCAAACTCTCGGCCGAAGCCAAGCAAGAGTTTTCTAATTTCCCGCATGCTCGGACATGCACATTCGCCTGGATACATGCCGATATTCATGGGATCTCAACTAGCGTCATCACGCACAATTTGAATGTTGACCTAAACTTCAAGCCGATCAAGCAAAAAAAAGACCGATGAACCGTGACATAGGGTTGTCCATCCACGAAGAGGTTGTTAAACAACGGATCCATTCGCGAGGTCCAGTACCCGATTGGCTGTCCAATGTTGTGGTCCCGAAAAAGAATGGAAGTGGAGAATGTACATCGAATTCACGGATCTGAATAAATCATGCCCTTAGGACTCTTTCCCATATCCCAACATCGATCAACTCATCAATTCTATAGCAGGTCACGAAGCTCTTAGTTTCTTGGATGCGTACTCGGGATACAATTAGATCCTCATGAACCCGAATGATCAGGAGAAGACCTCTTTCAACACGGATAGGGAGACTTACTGTTACCGAGTAATGCATTTTGGTTTAAAAACTGCAGGAGCAACTTACTAGAGATTGGTGAACCTGACGTTCAAGGAGCAGATCAGCAAGACTATGGAGGCTTATATTGACGATGTGCTGGTCAACTCAAAACTTGCTAAGGATCACTTGGGGATATCATTCGACATCCTGGACAAGTTTGGCATGAAGCTCAATCCAGAAAAGTGCACCTTTGGCGTATCTTCAGGAATATTTCTTGAGTTCATCGTCTCTAACAGAGGCATAGAGGCAAACCCCGCCAAGATCAAAGAATTCTAGGCCATATCAGAGGTGCTGAAGAGTGAAGAAGCTCAATGGTCGGATAGCCGCACTTAGCCGATTTATCTCACAATCTTTGGAGAGTTGTCGCCAGTTCTTCAACGTTCTAAAGAAGAATAAAAGCTTCGAGTGGACGAAAAAGTGCAATCAGGCGCTCCGAGAGCTGAAGAAGTATCTGGCCAATCCCCTATTGCTAATTAAGCCACGCAAGGGACAACATTTCTATATCATCTAGTGTCTGAAGTTTCTCTTAGTACCATTCTTGTATGAGAAGCGAAGGGAGTGCAATCTCCAATATACTGTGTCAGCAAGTCTCTCCTAGACGCTGAAACCCGTTATTAGCATCTGGAAAAACTGGCGCTCGAGTTAGTAATGGCGGCAAGGATGTTACAACCGTACTTTCAGAGTCATACGATCATCGTAGTCTCTTCTTTCCCTTTACAGACTATCTTGCACAACCCCGAGCTCTCGGGTATGCTAGGAAAATGAGCCATAGAGTTAAGGGAGTACGATATCATCTATCAGCCACGTGCGGCCATCAAGTTACAAGTCCTCGCGGATTTTGTAGCTGACTTCAATGTTGATATGATGCCAAAGGCCGAAATCTAATGTAAGATGATGGAAGAGGTTACACCTGGAAAATGGGTAATACACACCGACGGAGCTTCATATGTTAAAGAGCCGATGGAGTTTTTGTTGTCAAATCCCTAACCAAGAACACATTTCGATAGACCATCAGCTATCTAACAACAACAACATACCCAGTATATCCCATATGTGGAGTTTGAGGAGGGTGAGATGTACGCAGACCTTACCCCCACCAATGTGGAGAGGTTGTTTTTGATAGACCCTCGGCTAGGGAGAAAAACATGAGAAAACACTTTTAAAATCAAGCCAGTAATATCAGTAATGACAGTAATATCATGCTAAAGAGAATAGTAAAACTAAAGCATATCCACAATAAACAGATAAAAATAGTATATATCAAGGCGAAGACTAGAATAACAATAATCTACATAGGCATACCACTACATCTAGTACGGGAAAAGATATTCGACTACTACCTAACCTTTTATCCTAATCCTCGACCTTCAGCTGTCCACCAATCCCAAATAATGAAGCAGAATATGAAGCTATAATTCAAGCACTTGAATTAGCTTACATATTAGGGGACGAGGAGATCAGTCTCTTTAGCAACTCCCAGCTAGTGGTCAACCAGATAACCGGAGCCTTCGCCGCCAAAGATGCTCGCATGCAGGAATACCTAGCCAAGGAGGAGAAGCGCTTGAAAAAATTTCAAAAATAGAAGATCGATCAAATACCAAGAGAAGAGAACATAGAGGTTGATGCCTTAGCCAGTCTAGTGGCTATTGCGAATATGAACGCAGACAACCTATGAACTATTGGTGAAATAACCCATGCAGATGTCAAGCGCCACGAGGTTAACATTACATAATTTGTCTGGGATTGGTGACACCCGATCATCGAATACTTGGACAAGGGAATACTCCCAGAAGACAGGAAAGAAAGCAGGAGACTGAGGGTCCAAGCGGCTCGCTATTGCCTGATCAACGTGGAGCTGTACCCTCGAATATTTAGCGGCCCTTTTGGCCAAATGCTTAGGAACCTCTCAAGGTGATTACGTGTTAAGATAAATCTATGAAGGGCAATGCAAAAATTACTCCGGTAGACGATCTTTACCTCTTTAGCTCGTAAGCTAATCAGGGCGGGCTATTTCTGGCCCCGAATGGAAGATGATGCGAGCAAATTCATCTGAGCATGTGACAGTTGCCAGAGGTTCTCCTATATGCTTCATCAGCCAACAGAGCTTCTACATTCAGTAGACCCTATGGTCTTTCATTAAATAGGGGATGGATATCATAGGGCCCATGCCCAAAGCGCCGGGAGGTGTCAAGTTCGTGCTTATCATGACAGATTATTTTACTAAGTGCGTTGAAGCAGCAGCATACTCTCGAATCCAAGAACATGAGGTGATACAGTTCATTTGGAAGAACATCATGTGCCACTTCGGCATCCCAGCGGAAATTACCTGTGATAACGAGCCCCCATTCATAGGAGACAGGACCACTGCCTTCCTAGAGGAGCGGGAGATAAAGAGGATCACCTTGACGCCATATCACCAGGCAGCCAACGGACAAGCTGAGTCTTCTAACAAGACCATAATGGAGAGTTTGAAGAAGCGGCTCAAGGAGGCCAAGGGTAAGTGGTTGGAGGAACTGCCAGGAGTTCTATGGGCCTATCATATTATCTCAAAAGCTAGGATGGGCGAGACCCCATTCTCACAAACATACAGAATGGATGCTATGATCCCGTGGAAATAGGAGAATCTAGTTTGCGACGTCCATTCGCTGAGGAAAAGTCAAACAACAAGGCTTTAGCAGCTTCACTTGATGTCTTAGACGAACACCGAGAGCTAGCGACCATACGCCTGGAAGTCCAGAAGCAATGGGTGGAGCAGTACTATAACGCGCGAACCAACTTGTGTTCCCTCAACATAGGGGACCTGGTTCTTTGCAAAGTAACTCAAAGCGCCAAGGAAGCCAGTTCTGGCAAGTTAGCCCTAAACTGGGAAAGGCCTTACAAGGTCTGAGGCACAGCTAGAAAAGGTGCATACATTCTTGAAGACATGGAAGGGACAACCGTTCTAAATAACTAGAACTTCTCTTAGCTTAAGAAGTACTATTCTTAAAAGGTCGACTGGACCTACATACTTGAGACATGTATTTCCTCCTTTCTTGCTCTTTATTTTTATCATTCCATATGGGCACTTAGCCCTATCTTTGTTAAATTTTATTTGGCTCTGTGCCCTCTATAAATAAAACTACTATTCTATTTAGTCAGTTTTACAATCAGATCAATCTACGATCCAAATATTCATAGCACTAGCACAACATAAGTTGAAGTAATAGACTCATTTTTCGCTATAAAAAGTAGAGTACACTGCTTGCTTAAAGTTAGATCACTTCTAGTTCAACCATCAGACATTATTCGTACGTTGAAATCGTCAATTCTACAAATTGAACCTACATATCAGTGGGTATGCCTGCCTGCATAGTGCCAAAAAGTTTTAAAATACTCGAGTGAACAAGCATAGACGTTCTAACTTGAACGTAAAAATGCCACGTTACATACAACGGGCTAAAGACGTCCCCTTGTGGGCGCAATATACAGCCGTCATTACTGATGCAAATGGATCACCCAACAGTGCACACACTTGTCTTTAAAAGACTCTAGCCCAGAAAGGCACCTAGAACATGCTGCTTGACTACACTACAAGTAACTACGCAAGTACGCATAAAATATTGATGAACGACCATTTCATTAATATCAACAGCCCGTAGGCTCACAATATACGGTTGTATTCTTTTGAATACAACACTGTTCATTACAGGCATTTTTAAGAAAATAAAAAGACTTCAAAAGGCTAAAACTGCAAGTTCCTCTAAATTTGCACGACCATTTAAGAAAACAAAAAGACTTCGAAGACACGTGTCCACTAAGACCATTTTCTGTTGTCTAGTTCATTTCACCGTCACCAACTTGGCAATGTTAATTTGTCTGCACTTTCGATAATAACCAAAACATAAATAAATGAAGTAGAAAAATTCCAAGCCAACAGTATACACTACCTGACCTTAAGAAATCTAATCCCCTCACAGTTACCCAAGGTTTGTGGATTAATTTCTTCCAGGATAGAATGGAATTATCCTCACTGTGATAGCGGTAATTCAAATCACAGTAAACAGCGAACTGAAATAATGGTAGCAAATCACACTGACTCCGAACTTACTTTGTTTTGAAAACAAATGCAAAAGTAATGAGAGAGAGAGAGAGAGAGAGAGAGAGAGAGA
The DNA here is from genome assembly GCA_037355625.1 of Petunia x hybrida. Classification (NCBI taxonomy): domain Eukaryota; kingdom Viridiplantae; phylum Streptophyta; class Magnoliopsida; order Solanales; family Solanaceae; genus Petunia; species Petunia x hybrida. Next base: position 858,442 of record JBBBVM010000662.1, on the reverse strand, counting down.
GAGAGTATGAAATTTTTTTGGATGAACAAAATGAGGCAAAATGCCTCTCTATTTATAGCCAAATGATTTGGAGTGAAAAAGCGTGAAGGTGTCTTTTCATTTTGCTGAAGTGGTTGTTCATGAAAGGCAGCCTTCAAGGTGGCTGTTCAATGAAAAGGTGTCTTTTCATTTTGGTGAAATGACTGTTCATGAAAGGCAGCCTTCAAGGTGGCTGTTCAATCTAAAAGTACCATTTCATTAACGTTACAGCTTTTGGGAACATTGGAATATTTGCATAAGTATTCCACTCTTTAATTCCGTTACGAAAACGGCCCCAAATCAAATATTAATATAAAATATTAATATTTAATAAATAATTATTAATATAAATATTAATCTTTAATAAATATTCCCTTCATTTCCCATTCACACCACTTTATCTTCTTTCCAAACCCAACAGGCACTTCTCCATTTTGATTCACTTTACTTTTACACCCATCAACAACTTCTTAACACTCATGTTATGTAGGGGTGTTCACGTAAAACCGAAAAACCGCACCAAGCCGAAAACCGATTCAAACCGGAAAAAAACCCGATATTTTTAGGTTTGGGTTTGTTTTGGTTTTAAATTTGAAAAATTGATATAATTTGGTTTAGTTTTGGTTTTAAAAAAAAATAACCGAAAAATCCCAAACCAAACCGACTATATATATATATATATATATATATATATATATATATATATATGTGTGTGTGTGTGTGTGTGTGTGTGTGTGTGTGTGTGTGTGTTTGAAAAGAAATATGATATATATTTATTCTAGAATTTTATTTTTAAAAACAATGTTTAGAAATAAATGGGGTTATTTAACTTTTCTTATTTGGATTTTGGCCTTAAACCATCAAAAAAACACAATAACTCATACTTCTCTTGAGACTTGAGAGTATGCAGTTAAGATAATCAGTTTAGCTTACCCATTCTCTTCCTCAAGTCTAAACCCTAGCTAGTCAAATTCATCTTTACAAAGGTAAAAAAAATAGCAGCTTAAATTTTCACACTAAGTTTACATCTCTTTATCAAACCAAGTACAAATCTCAAGTTTTAAATATTTTTTCTGGTATAATTTTTCAAGTAGGTCCTGATTTTTCTTTTATTATTTTTTCTCAATCTGATGTTTGAATATAGCTTTGGGTTTTTTTCTTGTTGCAATATGTTCTCTTTTCTTATCACTTTTTATTTTATTTTTCCTAAAGGTGAAATATGAATGCACCTTTGATATATTTTTCACCAAGCTTGTTTGGTTTTTCACCATTTTTATGTTTCTGCCGCAGAGATGGAAGCCGTGACTGCTGAAAGATTAAATCCTTCGATTGAACCAACGATTCCGCAAGAAGGTAACACTAATCCAGCTTCAGTTGTTGATACAAATATTTGCGCTCCTCCTAAAAACCATAAAAGAGCAGTGCCTTCTGAAATTGGTTCAGGGAGTGGGAGGGGAACATCTGACATTTGAAAACATTTTGACAAATTTGTTGATAAAGAGAAGAAGCATATGGCAACATGTAATTATTGTGGTAATATCTTTGCTGGTACTAGTAGACTTGAGACTACTTCACTATGGCATCATTTGAATACTACATGCAGAAAATCCCCTTATCGATTCATTGATAAAACACAACCTCTAATTACATCTTACCCAAGAGGAGGTAGCAGTGGTACCGGTAAGTCTGATAGAGTTGTATACAATGTCAATGAGGTGAAGAGAGCTATTGCAGAATTTGTTATTATTGATGAACAACCATTTAGAGTCGTTGAAGGGGAAGATTTTAAAATATTAATGAACAACCATTTAGAGTAGTTGAAGGGGAAGGTTTTAAAAGATTAATGTCACTCATTTTGCCTAATTTTGAGTTACCTTCCCGTATAACAGCTGCTAGGAATTGTTTGAAAATTTATCATAATGATCGAAAAAATAAAACTTAAAAAGGTTAACAAAAACCAACATGTGTGTCTTACTAGTGATACATGGACATCGATCCAAAATTTGACTTATGTGGTTGTAACCACCCATTGGATTGATGATGACTGGATTCTGCAAAAGAGAATTCTTAATTTTTTTCAAAACCCAGATCATAAAGGTGAAATAATTGCAGAAGGGATAGAGGCATGTCTGTTAGATTGGGGAATTAAAAACCCATTAACTGTGACATTAGATAATGCGTCCGCGAATGATGATGCAATTAGACATTTGAAGAGAAGGATCGAGGATTGAAATGGAATTTTCTTGAATAATCAATTCCTAAATGTTAGATGCAATGCTCATGTTCTGAATTTAATTGTAAAAGAAGGTTTAAGTGAGCAAGATGAGTCAATTTCTCGGGTCAGGAATTCTGTGAAGTATGTTAAGTCCTCGTCTTCAATACTTCTTTCATTTAAGTCATTTGTTGAGAAGGTTAAGATGTATAGTGAAGGTCTTTTGAGTTTAGATGTTGAAACAAGGTGGAACTCTACATATATGATGTTAACTGCAGCTATAAAATTTGAAAATGCCCTTACAATAATGTTGGTTTATGAAAATAAGTACCATTTAGACGTGATTGGTAAGGGAGGACATCCAACTTCGGATGATTGTAAGAAGGTAAAAGTTTTTACAAAGTTTCTTGACTTATTCTACTAGATTACTTTAAAATTTTCAGGAACATTGTATGTTACTTCACATTGTTTTTTCCATGAGATCTTTAATCTTTATAATTTTATTATTCAAGATTCTCATGGTGATGATTCTGTTTTGATTAAAATGGCTGGAAAGATGAAAGAAAAATATGAAAAATATTGGTGTGATTTGGAGGATATGAACATGTTATTATTTGTTGTCGTTGTATTGGATCCTTGATATAAGTTGAAGTATGTAAAGTTTATTTTTGGAAAATCTTATGGCTCTTTAACGGGAACTTTGAGGTCAAACAAAGTCTTGGATACTTTATCTCGCTTGTATAATCATTACACGGATTCTCTTCCTGGAACTTTTAATGAGAATTTAGAAAGTCAAATTGACATGATGGGTGATGGTGATAGCGTTGATATATGTCAGTCGCAATAGGAAAAGTTTTTAGAAGATGAAGTTAGTGGTGGAAATAAATCTGAACTTTAGAGATACTTGGCAGATGATGTGGATACGACCAAAAATTTAGATATCTTGGCTTGGTGGAAAGATGCAAGTAAAAGGTACCCAGTTGTTTCTAAGATTGCAAGAGATGTTCTTGCAATTCCTACCTCTACCGTTGCATCTGAATCGACTTTTAGTATCAGTGGTCGGATTTTTGATTCTTATAGAAGTTCTTTGACGCCAAAGACAGTAGAAGCTCTTATTTGCATTCAACAATGGCTTCGGACAGCTCCTAAAGAGTGTAACATTGAAGATATTTTAGAGGAGATTCAAAAGCTTGAAGTAGTTGAAAAAACTAATTTTTCATTAAGCTCTTGTGAATATTTTCATTTTTGTGAATTACTTGAATGCTTAAAATGTTAACTATTTTTTCCTTTTAGAATAACCAGATAATGTGTTGAGCATTGATTAGTCTGGCCTTGGATGATGAAACAGAGTGTTCAACCATATTGTTGCTGCCTGGGATTCGTAAATTTTTTTTTGTTGCTGCCTGAAACTTGTTGGTAATTGTATAGCTGCTACTGAAAAAGTATAACTGCTGCTTAGAAGGTGCCATGTCTATATCATTGAAGGAGGGGGAGATGTTAAGGAAGAAGGCTTCATTTATTTAAGGAAGAAAGTCTCATTTATTTACTACTCGTACTATCTTTTTTGTATTTTGTTTCCGAATAATAGCCAACTGATGTTTCATTGTAGTATTTGTTATAATAGTTTTAAGGCACTTGTTGGAAAAGCACTTGAAATTAGTTTTCAATTGTACTTTATTTGAATGATTTAGGTCTATGATATTGAATATGCAAATATAATTCTATAATTTGATGTCATTGTCTACACTTTTTCCTACTTCCAGCACGTAATTCGAGTGTCTGAAGTATTTGATGAAGTACCATTGAGTGTTTGGGTTGGGATCCTATCCAGTAGAATATTATCCAGTAATGTTAAATACACTCACTGATTAATGATACGTGTCGCCTATTGAGTCCTCTTATTGTGTCATCTTTTTTCCAATACTTTGTCGCCTTAAATCTAACTCTTTTTTTCAATGCTTACCTCCCTTCCCAACTCTCTTTTTCTTTCACTGAATATAACCATTTCCCATCTTCGTATCACTGTTAAAAGTTTAAGCAAGCATTAGCTCATACAAAGTTGAAAAGGCAAAAGACAACGTGTAAATTGGTTGAATAAATTTGTTCTTCACCATGGTAATTAAAAGTTAAGCAGTATGGGTAGAGAAAGTTGTCAATAGATAACTTGAGCAAAATTTGAGAAGGGGATGTTGTTCCTGCGTTCAAAATAAATCAGAAAATACAAAAACAGATATGTATATAATCAGTGCTTAGGGGACGATCCCGAGCCCACAAATTACTTATGTCTCCTAAAGAAATCTAACCCCCTCACAATGCCCAAGGTTCACGGGTTAATTTCTCCCAGGATGGAACGGGATAACAGTTCTACCATAGCGGCACTTCAAACGGTAGAACACTACGAACACAAAGGAACGGAGCAAATCACACGACTTACTTTAGTATGCAGAAAGAGAGGGGATGCAGTAAGATATGTTTTCTGTCTGTGTTCAGTGTGTGTTGTAAGATTGACGACTGACCAGTTTATATAGCCATGGGAAAAATATGAAGAGACACAACCACTAATGGCTGAATTCACTACCACTAATGGCTGAATTCACTACCAGTACTAATGGCTGAATTCACTAAATGTTAATAATGAATAATTAATGGGAAAACATAGAGGAAGAATTAATCTGACTAATCCATTCAGATTCCTGTTACACAAACAGATTTAATATTAAATATTAATAATAAATTATTAATTAATTAATATTTTTTAGTTTTGTTGGTCCAAAAAACTAAGTCAATCAATCATATCAATTGACCGAATCCGAAGCCGAGACGAGCGAGCGACGACGACGGCGCGAGGCTTCCCTTCTTCTCAACCCTTTTAAGAGCTAAGAGAAGTAAATCTCTATTTAAACCCAACAAAAGCCTTTTCCTTACCAATGTGGGAGAAAGTGCATTTTCCTACTAAAAGGAACCTTTTCACCTTTCCGCCCATTTTCCATTCACACTCTTCACATTTCAAAAACCCAACAATCCCCCACATGAATGGGGAATAGCTATATTGGAAATATGCACGACAGACTTGTGTGATTTGCAAGAAAGAATTAGTTGCATCGGGCTAAGTAGGTTTCCCTTTGAACTTTCCGTAGTGAACATACATCGGATATACTTGGTCAATCGGTAGATTTAATATCTGTGAACCGTTGAGCTTTGGTGTATACCTAGACAACGTAAGTCACACAACTAGCCCTTAACCGTCTTTGGTTCTCACTGTTGTGTTCGTTTCAGCCATGAACATCGCCTGGTTTCACAAGTGCTTAGAGAACTAGCCATACCGAATTCTCCTTGAAGCGGCTTCCACTTCACACTTACATAGGTGATTTCTAAACGTGTAATCCTATAGATATACACTGTTTGATAATTACAATGTCAAACTTAGATAACCATTAAAAAAATGCCTCTAGCATTTTATCCTTGGTACTTGAACGTTGTCTCATCACGAGAATGGACCAAACATTTAATTGACAATGTTGGACCGTCATACACAACTTTGTATTCTCCTTGAACCTATTTCTTGGGATCTCCAGTCTCCTAGGTAGAGTTACCGTCGTGATGACTTGTCCTTGGCCATAGTCTCATTCCCTTCGATAAACACTCAACCGCCTCTCTAGTTAGGCCTTTTGTAAGCGGATCCGATACATTATCCCTTGACTTCACGTAATCAATGGTGATAATTCCTCTAGAGAGTAGGTCCCTAACGGTTTTATGCCTTCGTCGTATGTGACGATTCTTACCGTTATACATGACATTCCTAGCTCGTCCTATAGCCGATTGACTATCACAATGTATACAAATTGGTGTCAACGGTTTAGGCCAGAACGGAATGTCTTCCAAAAAGTTCCGAAGCCATTCAGCTTCTTCACCGGCTTTATCTAAAGCTATAAATTCAGCTTCCATTGTAAAACGGGCAATACACGTTTGCTTGGACGATTTTCAAGACACCGCTCCTCCACCAAGTGCGAAAATATATCCACTTGTGGACTTAAAATCAATTGTGCCGGTGATCCAATTGGCATCATAATATCTTTCAATGACTGCAGGATACTTGTTATAATGGAATGCAAAGTCTTAGGTGTATTTTAAATATCCCAAAACACGTTTCATTTCCATCCAATGAGTTTGATTGGGATTACTCGTGTATCGACTTAGTTTACTTATAGCACAAGCTATATCTGGACGAGTACAATTCATGATGTACATCAAACTTCCCAAAACACGAGCATAATCCTGTTGCGACGTGCTTTGACCTTTGTTCTTTTTAAGATCAAGGTTTACATCAATAGGAGTCTTTGTAACTTTAAAATCCAAATATCTAAATTTTTCAAGCACACTATTGATGTAGTGAGATTGAGACAAAACCAGACCTTGAGGAGTCCTATGGATCTTAACACCCAGAATTAAGTCGGCAACTCCTAAGTCTTTCATATCAAATTTGCTAGTCAGCATGCGTTTCGTAGCATTTATATTGGCAATGTCATTGCTCATTATCAACATGTCGTCCACATATAAGCAAACAATGACTACATAATTAGGAGTGTTCTTAATGTAAACACATTTGTCACACTCGTTAATTTTAAAGCCATTTGACAACATTGTATGATCAAATTTCGCATGTCATTGTTTAGGTGCTTGTTTTAGTCCATAAAGCGACTTAACAAGTTTACACACCATCTTTTCTTTTCCTGGAACCACGAACCCTTCAGGTTGTTCCATGTAAATTTCTTCCTCTATATCCCCATTAAAGAACGCTGTCTTAACGTCCATTTGATGGATTTCAAGACCATACACGGCGGCTAACGCTATTAACATACGTATGGATGTAATTCTGGTTACCGGCGAGTATGTGTCAAAGTAGTCAAGACCTTCTTGTTGTCTATAGCCTTTAACAACAAGCCTTGCCTTGTACTTGTCAATAGTGCCATCAGCTTTCATTTTCCTTTTGAAAATCCACTGAGAACCTAATAGTTTGTCTCCAGGAGAAAGATCAACCAACTCCCAAGTATGGTTGCTCAAAATAGATTCTGTTTCACTATTGACTGCCTCTTTCCAAAAAAGAGAGTCTGAAGAAGACATAGCTTCTTTAAACGTCCGAGGCTCATTTTCCAAAAGAAAAGTGACAAAGTCATCTCCAAATGAAGTAGAAGTTCTTTGACGCTTGCTCCGTCTTGGTTCTTCCTCATTTGGTGAATTTCCTTTGGTTCCTTCCCGAGGCTGTTTGGATCTTTCACCAACTGACTCACATTCCTTCTTATACGGACATATAGTTTCAAAGAATTCAGCAATATCCGATTCCATCACCTTATTAACATGAATGTCGGGATTTTCTGATTTATGAACCAGAAACCGATATGCTTTACTATTTATAGCATATCCAATGAAAACACAATCAACTGTTTTCGGTCCAATCTTAACCCTTTTGGGTTTTGGGACGTGCACTTTTGCCAAACACCCCCACACTTTGAAGTAATTCAAGTTGGGCTTCCTTCCTTTCCACTTTTCATATGGAATGGAAAGTGTTTTGCTATGGGGAACTCGATTGAGTATTTGATTAGCCGTGAATATAGCTTCCCCCCACAAGTTCTGGGGTAGACCCGAACTTATTAACAAGGCATTCATCATCTCCTTTAATGTCTGATTTTTCCTTTCCGCAATCCCATTAGATTGAGGCGTGTAAGGGGCAGTTGTCTGATGAATAATGCCATATTCCAAACATATTTGTTCAAAAGGAGATTCATATTCGCCACCCCTATCACTTCTTATCATTTTCATCTTTTTGTTAAGTTGCGTTTCAACTTCATTTTTGTATTGTTTGAATGCGTCAATTGCCTCATCTTTACTATTAAGTAAACAAACATTGCAGTAACGAGTGCTATCGTCAATAAAAGTTATGAAATACTTCTTTCCACTGCGAGATGGTATTGACTTCATGTCACAAATATCTGTGTGAATTAAGTCTAATGGTTCAGAATCCCTTTCAATTGACTTGTAAGGGTGTTTGGTATATTTAGACTCAACACATATTTGACATTTTGACTTAGCGCAATCAAATTTAGGCAATACTTCCAAATTGATCATTTTTCGCAAGGTTTTATAATAGACATGTCCCAAACGAGAATGCCATAAATTATTTGACTCAAGTAAATAAGAAGAAGCTGCAATTTTATTCATAGTGTCAACGACCATTACATTGAGTTTGAAAAGGCCCTCAGTCAGGTAACCTTTTCCTACATACAGCTCATTCTTAGTTATTACAACTTTGTCAGAAACAAACACATACTTGAACCCGTTTTTAACGAGAAGTGTAGTAGACACCAAGTTCTTCCTTATTTCAGGAACGTGAAGAACATTGTTCAGAGTCACAACCTTGCCAGACATCATCTTGAGGAATATCTTTTCATATCCTTCAATTTTGGCCGTTGCAGAATTGCCCATAGAGAGCGCCTCATCAGGTCCAGTGGGAGCATATGAAGCAAAGGCTTCCTTCACAGCACAAACATGGCGGGTGGCTCCTGAATCAATCCACCATTCTTTAGGATTTCCAACTAAGTTGCATTCAGAAAGCATAGCACACAAATCAATGTCTTGCACTCCTTGGGCCAATTCATTCTCTTCAACTTGACCTTTTTCCTTTTTCCTGTCCTTCTTTGCAGCACGACAGTCTGCGGACTTATGTCCACTCTTGCCACAGTTGTAGCAATTTCCCTTGAACTTTTTCTTGCTTGGGTTGGTCTTCCCTCCAGAAGGCTTCTTTCTCTTATTTTGATTTGGATTATGCTCAACAATATTTGCTCCCACTATTGTAGCATTTCCACGAGCCTTCTTTTCATCAGATTTGTTGTCTTCTTCAATCCTTAAGCGTACAATCAAATCTTCAAGGGTATCTCCTTGCGCTTATGTTTCAAGTAATTTTTAAAGTCCTTCTACAATGGAGGTAACTTTTCAATCATGGCTGCAACTTGAAACGCCTCATTAATCACCAAACCTTCAAAGAAAAGTTTGTTAGCAACAATATAATTAATACTTTTAACATAAGTATTAATCAGGATCAAACCTTCAGCAAGGAGATCATGGATAATGACTTGAAGTTCTTGGACTTGGGACACAACAGATTTGTTATCCACCATTTTATAATCCAGAAATTTGGCAGCCACAAATTTCTTCAGTCCAGCGTCTTCAGTCTTATATTTCTTTTCTAGAGCATTCCACAGTTTCTTAGACGTTTCAACATTACTGTAAACATTGTACAAGTCATCTTCCAAGCCACTTAGAATATAATTCTTGCATAGGAAGTCAGAATGCTTCCAAGCCTCAATCACAAGGAAGCGTTCGTTTTCAGGTGTTTCATCAGTCAGGACTGGAGCATCCTCCTTAATAAACTTTTGCAAGCTTAAGGTGGTCAGATAAAAGAACATCTTTTGCTGCCACCTTTTAAAGTCCACACCAGAAAACTTCCCCAGCTTTTCTGCAGGTGGCATAACCGTTGCAGCAGCAGCACGGCTAGGCCCAGCAGCACCAGAAACTGTGGTGGCATTAGTACTCACAACAGGGACAGTTGGATCCACTTCGTTTGTCATCTCTATCAAAATGACACAAGCAGAAACAATATCAATAAACTGTTTAAACAATTGGAGTAGAGAAACCACGAAGGCTTTTAGTCTCCACAAATAGATTAATATACAGTATAGGAGTAGAAAACCACAAAGATTTTAGTCTCCTTAACCAGTCTCCTTAAACAATATTTATTTAAGCGCAGAAAATAAATAACGTAGATTTCTTAAGCTTGTTGTTCCTACGTTCAAAATAAATCAGAAAATACAAAAGCAGATATGTATATAATCAGTGCTTAGGGGACGATCCCGAGCCCACAATTTACTTGTGTCTCCTTAAGAAATCTAACCCCCTCACAATGCCCAAGGTTCACGGGTTAATTTCTCCCAGGATGGAACGTGATAATAGTTATACCATAGCGGCACTTCAAACGGTAGAACACTGCGAACACAAAGGAACGGAGCAAATCACACGACTTACTTTAGTATGCAGAAAGAGAGGGAATGCAGTAAGATATGTTTTCTGTCTGTGTTCAGTGTGTGTTGTAAGATTGACGACTGACCAGTTTATATAGCCATGGGAAAAATATGAAGAGACACAACCACTAATGGCTGAATTCACTACCAGTACTAATGGCTGAATTCACTAAATGTTAATAATGAATAATTAATGGGAAAACGTGGAGGAAGAATTAATCTGACTAATCCATTCAGATTCCTGTTACACAAATAGATTTAATATTAAATATTAATAATAAATTATTAATTAATTAATTAATATTTTTTAGTTTTGTTGGTCCAAAAAATTAAGTCAATCATATCAATTGACCGAATCCAAAGCCGAAGCCGAGACGAGCGAGCGACGACGACGGCGCGAGGCTTCCCTTCTTCTCAACCCTTTTAAGAGCTAAGAGAAGTAAATCTCTATTTAAACCCAACAAAAGCCTTTTCCTCTACCAATATGGGAGAAAGTGCATTTCCCTACTAAAAGGAACCTTTTCACCTTTCCACCATTTCCCATTCACACTTTTCACATTTCAAAAACCCAACAGGGGAAAGACAAGCTCTTAAAATTACTGGGAAATACATAAAATTTGGGCAAGTGAATGTTTGGAGAATAAGAGTACAAGGTTTCTTATCTAATCACCAAGGCTCCAATGAAGCTTATTGGAAAAAAATGTAATTCTCGTCCCTGCTTCTTTATCTTAGAATAGTAGATTCTAAATTACAAATATTTACTATAATATAAAGAGGGATAAAATACATTTTGTGACATAACATTAGGGGTGTTCACGGGTTGGTTTGAATTGGTTTTTACTTCAAAAATAACCAAACCAATTAAGTCGATTTTTCAATTATAAAAACCGAACCAAATCAATTAAGTCGGATTTTTATTGATTAGGTTTTTATCAATTATTTCAGTTTATTCGTTTTTATCGGTTTGTTTTAGTAAGATTGAATAAGATTAAGGGTACTGTACAATTGATGAACACCAACAAGCCATCACAAAAGAGGGATCCTATACAACTGTCAGAAAATACAACATAAAATATACCAGGCTCCTTTTAAAATCGTTCCTAAGTGTACACTGTCATAGCTTGATCCTCAGGCCTCACTTGTCTAATGTTCTCATCATTGAGAGTTTTCTCCTTACCCTTGCTCAATAAATATATCATTCAACCAGAAATATGAGTAATCTTTGAAAGACAGTTGCGTTCTCCTTTTCATTCAACTCGATGAAGACTGATTCCTTCTACCAGTAAAGGTTCATAAGATTCACGGTCCTTTCCATTCAAAATGAAAACTAAAACAATGGTAACAATTTAAAGTACATTAAACACTCAGGGTTGTGGTTATAATAGGTCTTAGGGAGGTGAATTTTGGAGGCATCTTTAAAAACGGTAATCCAATCGTTGTTAGCAAAGACACCTATCTCGCCTTACCATGGTTAGCTCACCTCTTTTTTTACTATGGTTAGACCAAGTATATTTAGGGCCATTAAAACCTACATCTATCAATTTACAATAGTTCATACAATTCCAGAAACTTGAGGCATTAGTACTGTTCATAGGTATTCTTCCCCATTTATCATTCTGCGATAGGATTTGGTTAAAATCACCACCTATAAGCCAAAGATCTTTGTAATTATCACAAATCTTAGTTGGGTCATTGCAAAGAATATGACAGTCATAACATGATGTGCTAACATAAATAGTAGAAAAAAACCAAGAAAAATTAAAAGAAAGATGGTGTACCTTGATCATTGCATGAACTTCATTCCCTTTGATATGAATATCAAACACTGACAGACTCATTCTTCCAAAGTAGAATAATACCACCAGATCGTCTCTCAGATGGAACTTCAAAATAATCAGTGAAATCAAACTGAACACTTAGTTCATGGTGATCATCCATCTTAATTTAAAGCAGAGCAACTATCACTAGTTTATGGGTATTTAAAATAGCCCAAAAATTTCTACGAAATTCAGGATTGTTTGCACATCTCACATTCGAAATAACAAATATTAATTTGTCTATTCATATTAGGGTTTAAGTTAAAATCGCTAGACATGTCCAAATCTGGATCAATCCTCAAGGTTGGGTTCACACGACAACATATTTCCCCGCTGACTTGTTTGTTGGGGCTTTCACATCCAGTGAATATTTGTAAAGAGTGTGGTGACATGTTAAAATGTACTTTCTGTCTAGTCTTTTTTAAATAGAAGTATAGTGATTTCCTTTAGGTTTTCGAATTCCTTGCGACTCTCCCTCCCCTTTAGTACAGCTTATTCTAGTTACCCCCTCCTATTTTCTTCTGGGTCTAGTGGATTGAGATGGTTCGTGGTGATGGTGGTGGGGCTTGGGGGAGGGGAATGTCCATTTGCATGAAGCCTTAGGGTTGTAACTTGTAAGTTCACATTCTGGGGGGTTCAAGTGTTGATAAACCTCGTTCATATCCACTGATGCATGTATTGGTTGATTTTGGTTTAGGTCCCATCGGATGAAAATAGGGTTTTGGGGTGGTAATACACGTGGTGGAAAGAAAGGAAGATCCATGGGGGGAAGGTCCTGATGATGCATACCTTGAAGAATTTGTGGCCACATGTTGATGTAATTTTGCGTTGTTGATGTAATTTTGCATTGTCAAGTGCATCTCATCGCTCGCAATTTGGGCAAGGTAGTGAAGATTCTTGATGATTACATACGCATGTTGTCTCTTCATATCCATTGGCACTAACACAGCTTGTCCCCAAAAAGTCGACTCCAACCGAGATTGAGGTATTTGGTTTTGAGCTGGTGGGAGTGTGAAGATTAGAGGTTGGTTGACAAGGGGTTGGTGAGGTAGTTGAAAGTTGTTCTGAGGCAGATTGTTCAGATTCATGTTGATGTTATTCTTTTTTGAATTGTGGTGTTTCAATAATTCCTTGACTAGGCGTCGAGATTCTTCCCTTGTGGTTTTAAGTTTCGAATTCGCCATCTAGGGTTATATAATAAGTGTTTGTAGAAATAGAAGTAGTAAGAGATATTTTTTTGCATGGGAGATGGCGTGTTCGAGTGGTTATAAGAATTTGATGAAGGGTGATGGTATGTGTTAGTGTACTGTTGGAATCTGAGAATGAGGTGCTCTAGAGGTAGAGGGCCTATGTGAGGGAGCAACATTGCTAGTCTGAGCTGACGCAGCCTATACTGAAGGATCTGAAGGATGTAGGGGATTGGTCACATCCTCAATAGCAAACAAATTAAAATTTTCTTTTGGGAATGCATAATTATCATCGGCCATATTTTCACATCCTTCATCCATAAAGTATGATGTCAAGGAGTTGGGATAGAGGAAGTCATAGCCATCAGATCTGGCTACCTCTATCATAGCTTTCAACAGTTCTTCTCCTAAGTTTATTTTAATTCCTGTCATGATGCATCCAATCATAACTGCTCTCCTTAAGCTTACGAAATAAGCTTCTTTAGTTAGCAAAACCCTAGAGCTAATGATGGAATACCATCCCTTATCTCCAAAATTCAGATCTGGCCAAGTGATTGGCACTCCCGCCCTTCTCCATGTTAGGTTTTCCTCCCTACCAGTGATAGGGACTAGCCCCTTTTTCTGTGTCTGTTCATCCAGTGCCAACTTTGCCATATGATTGTTGGGGGTGAAGTTTGGAAGTCCTAAATACTCATTCAAGGCCCTTGCTAAGATTTCCACTCCAAACTGCACACAACTCTTCCTTCTTGCTCTGTTCTCTTTCCTAACTCAGCATACAGCTCCAAGATCATATCAGTATTAGCATCAATCAGCTTCTTTGTGAACAACTTGGCCCACCCGGTGTTGATGAATGCTTGGTGAAACTTTGGGCAGAATCTTTTTAGCATGTCAATTTCTACCACCCTTTCACAGATGAGCAAGTTTTCATACTCATCTTCCACCCATTCCATAGAGGTATCTAAAGAGGAGAAGGATAGTGAAGGTAGAGATTCCTCCCTTTGCTTTCTCTTTGATCCACTTCTTCTCTTTGGAGGCATGTTGCTGCAAAACAACTCAAAGACATTGTTAGTTGGGACGGAAGATGCATAGCTGCAGTTAGCCTTGAAATTCCTGTCATGTTGTTTAATAAAGCAGGTAAAAAGGCGGGGGCATGCATAAAGGGCGGCCGCCTCTTTGTTCAACACTTAGAAATTTTTCAGTAATGGAGACAAACGACGGCAACACTACAAAGGGCGACAAAAGTCCTGAGGCATGTTTTTCCATACTTAGAAAAAATTTCAATAAGCTCGAAAGGGCGGCCGCTTCTACAAGAGGCGGCCTCATATTTGACAAAGAATACTGCAAGGGCAGCCTTAAAGAGCGCCCAAAGTTCAGAGAGGGTGCATTTTGGCACTTAGCCAAATTTTTGGCAAGTTCAGAGGGCCAGCTACCCAAGAAAGGGGCGGCCTCACATTGCAACCCTTTCAATTCTTGAAGAGAAGAAGCGACCAACACTGCAAGGGCGGCCTTAAAGGACGCCCAAAGACCAGAGGAGTTCCATTTCAACACTTAAAAAAAATTTTGGATCCAGAAAAATGGCGTCCGCCTATTCTAAGGGACTCACTCCTTGGAGAGATGGTCATGTGAGACACAATGGACGGCCACACAAGCAAGGTGTGGCCTCCGTCTCATCACCATTGAGAGTTGGAACATCATGAAAGGGCGGTCGCCTAATCAGAAGGGCGACTGTGCGTTCTTGAAAATTCAGTGGTTCAAGGGGCAAATACGAAGAGAGGGAAATTGCCCAATAAAGGGTGGAAGCCTTTTCTTCGTCAGCAGCATAGTGCAAGGGTGCGAGTCCCCAAATTTAAACATTAAAGCATATACAAAGCTCACAACTATCCACTTTGATTCTCTCTCATGGTCAAAATACTCTCCATTTTCAAGAACACAAGATAACTCACAGGTTTTTACACCCTTCCCCCAACCATCCTAAGTAATATTTTTGCAATTTTTTTAAGTTTATAATCTACCCTAAATTCTACTCCTAAAAATTTAAAATTTAGACAAAGAATTTAAAAGCAAAGATGAATTAAAAGGCTTACAAGATGAAGAGTGCAGTAGGATGAGAAAGTGATTTTGTTTTTGAATGAGTGGGGTGAGAATTTTTGTTAATCGGAATTAATGGCGTACCGGCAGTTAGGGTTTCAAACGGGTAAGTAGTAAAAGTGGTAAAGAGGCAACCTAGGGTTCCTTTTATACACTGATGCGCCGGATACCATTCTAAAAAGGGCGTACGCCTCTTGCTAGGGTGGTCGCCTACGCACTGGCTTATAACCATACGCTCTTTAATTGGGCGACCGTCTGTTGAGTTTAACCCATCCCACTTAGTGAAAGGGCGGCCAACATTGCAAATACGCTTTGAAAGGGTGCTCAAACTTTAGAGAGCTCTATTTTTTATATTTAGCCAAATTTTTTAGGCTAAAGCAAAGGGCATCCGCCTCATCAAAGGGCAGCCCCCGTGTAAAAAAAGGCTTCAAATACTGCATTTGCGGCCAAAAAGGGTGAGGAAAATCTAGAGAGCCTCACATTTCATACTTAGAAAAAAAATTTATCCTTGAAAATGGGTGGTCGCCATTTTTTAAAGGAGATCACATGTTCTTGGCTCCTCGGAGACTTTCCATTCCCTTAGTTATCATCACTCACCAATGGGCAGCCGCCTAAGCAAGGGCGGCCTCCCTATTACCTGAAAGGTCAAATTCTTGCTCCTTCCAAATACAGCTACAATTCATCCTTGACACCTACAAAACAACAACTAGTTAGCTAAAACTTTGGGTTGCCTCCTAAGAAGCGCCTTAGTTAGCATTGTGGCCCGACATCGATCCATTAGCTTAAGGATCAATCAAAATGACCAAGACCACTATCTTGGTGCCTTCCATAACTCAAAAGTAGTGTTTCTCCCGGTGCCCATTCACTCTAAAATTTCCACCATTATCACCTTCCAAATCAAGGGCAGTATAGGGAGAAACACCAACAACCTTGAACGGACCACTCTATTTTGACTTCAACTTTCCCGGAAACAATTGGAGATGGAAATTAAACAACAACACAAGATCTCCCACTATGAATTCTCGATTCCATATCTTCTTATCATGCACAATCTTCATTGTTTTGTATCAATAAGGCATTTTCATATGCATTGAACCTCATTTCATCAAGCTAATTCAATGCATCCATTCGAGATTTCGCGGCTAACTCCCAATCCAAATTCAACTTTTTCAATGCCCATAACGCCTTATACTCAAGCTCGAGCGGGAGATGACAAGCTTTACCAAACACCAATTTGTAAGGAGACATACCTATTGGAGTTTTGTAAGCCATCCTATAAGCCCAAAGTGCATTATCCAATTTCATAGCCCAATCCTTACGATTTGCTTTCACGGTCTTTGCTAATATTTGCGTGATTTCCTGGTTGGATACTTCAACTTGTCCACTAGTTTGTGGATGATAAGGAGTTGCGACTTTGTGCTTAATTCCATACTTCTCAAGGAGAGAGTCAAATTCCTTGTTGTAAAAATGAGATCCACCATCACTAATTATGGCTCTAGGAGTGCCAAACTGAGTGAAGATGCTCTTTTGCAAGAACGCCGTGACACTTCTTACATCATTGTTTGGTAGAGCTACCGCTTCCACCCAGTTGGGTACATAGTCAACGGCTACCAAAATGTACTTCATTCCACCCGAGCTTACGAATGGTCCCATGAAATCAATACCCAATACATCAAACAATTCAACCTTCATGATAAGATTTTGAGACATTTCATGTTTCCTTGGCGCTCCCCGGATCTTTGGCATCTATCACAAATTTTCACAAATATATGAGCATTCTTATAGATGGTAGGACAATAGAATTCACACTCTGAGATCTTTGAGGCGGTCCTAATGCCACCATGAAGCACACCATATGATGAAGAATGAAATTCATTTATAATCTCCCATTGCTCAATATCCGAAATACGTCTCTGAATCATCCCCTCCGCACAAATCCTAAACAAATAAGGCAATAAGGCTCATCCCAAAAATAATGATGAGCATCCTTCATGAGCTTCTTCTTTAAATTGTACGAATAATTATCGGGCAAATCTCCACAAACCACAAAATTGGAAATCTCTGCATACCATGGTATTTTCTCCAAGGCTACCTAAAGTACTCTTTCATCCGTAAAACAATCATCAATTTCACCATCTTCACGAGGTCTCCCGCTTCTTCTAATCTCGACAAATGGTCCGCCACTTGATTCTCGGTACCTTTTCTTTCTTTCACCTCAATGTCAAACTCTTGACGCAATAGTATCCACCGGATCGAGCGGGTTTGGAGTCCTTCTTACTCATCAAATAAAGATTGGCTGAATGATCGGTAGGGACAACCACTTTGGATCCCATCAAATAGGCCTGAAAATTTTCAAATGCAAATACCAACACTAAGAACTCTTTCTCGGTGACCGTGTAGTACAATTGGGCATCATTCATAGTTTTACTAGCACAGTAAATAGGATGAAAAATCTTTTCAATCCTTTGACCCAACACGGCACCAAGAGGAACATCCATTGCATCACACATCAATTCAAATGGAAATTCCCAATTAGGACTTACAATAATGGGCGCGCTAGTAAGCCTTATTCTCAACTCTTCAAATACCTTGAGGCAATCATCATCAAACACAAATTTATCTTCTTTTTCAAGCAACTTGCACAGGGGATGGGAAATCTTCGAGAAGTCTTTAAAGAACCTTCTATAGAAACCCGCATGACCAAAAAAATCCTCACTCCATTCACGGTTGTGGGAGGTGGAAGCTTGGAAATCACATCTATTTTTGCTTGATCCACCTCTATCCCCCGCTTGGACACCTTGTGCCCCAAAATAATTCCTTATTCCACCAAGAAGTGGCATTTTTCCCAATTAATCACCAACTTTGTTTCTTCACATCTTTCAAGTACCAAATCTAGGTTGTGTAAATAATCATCAAATGAATCTCCAACCACAGAAAAGTCATCCACAAACACTTCCAAGAGGTTTTCTACCATATCATGGAATAAGCAAGCATGCACCTTTGGAATGTGGCGGGTGCATTACAAAGACCAAAGGGCATCTTCTTGAAAGCAAATATCCCATAAGGACAAGTGAAGGTTGTTTTCTCTTGATCTTCCACCTCAATAGGGATTTGATTGTATCCAGAGTACCCATCAAGAAAATAATAATATGCTTTCCCGGACAACCTATCCAACATTTGATCAATGAACGGAAGGGGAAATTGAACTTTTCTTGTAGCTTTATTGAGCTTCCGATAGTCCATGCAAACTCTTCACCCGGACATGGTCCTAGTGGAAATAGTTCCACCCTTCTAATTATGCACAACCGTCAAACCTCCCTTCCTAGGCACACATTGGACCGATAAAACCCATTCACTATCGGATAAAGGTTCTACAACACCCGCATCAAACCACTTTATCATCTCTTTGGTGACAACTTATTGCATGGCCGGATTCAACCGCCTTTGATGCTCAAGGAAGGTTTGCTACCTTCTTCAAAAATAATTTTGTGTGTGCACACTTCTGGATCAATGTCTCTAATGTTAGCTAGAGTCCAACCAATAGCCCGAATTCTCTTTATTAAAACTTGTAAGAGCTTTTTTTCTTGGGATTGGTTCAAATGGGATGAAATAATTATGGGGAGAGTGGAGTTAGGACCAAGGTAGGCATATCTCAAGTGACTTAATAAAACTTTGGGTTCAAGAGTGAGGGGTTCTTCAATTGAGGGTTTAACTGGTGGTACTTTTCGTTTCTCAAGATCAAGAGAGAGTTTCTTTGGAGAATAGGGCTTAGTACCACATCCTTCCAATGCTAGAACATATTGCTTGACACTTTCTTCATCATCAACATCCATATTCCATAACACGGATGCCAAAGCATCAAATTCCCTTGTTAAGCTCTCCTTTTCTACCAATGCATCCATGACTACATCAACATAAGAACATGATACATCTTCAACCGGTTGCCTCATTGACTTGCAAATATGGAACACCACCTTCTCACCATTGAATCTAAATGTCAATTCCCCCCTTCTCCATATCACACAATGCTCTTCCCGTAGCAAAAAATGGTCTCTCAAGAATAATTGGCACATCATATTCAATGGCACAATCCAAGATAACAAAATTCGCCGGGAAGATAAAATGATCAACCTTCATAAACACATTATCAACCACCCCAATCGGTCTTTTAATAGAATGATCGGCCATTTAAAGATTTATTGAGGTTGGACTTGGTTCTTTTCCACCCAATGTCTTATAAATAGCATATGACCTAAGATTGATATTTGCCCCCAAATAACATAATGCGTTCTCAAAGTGTCTTCCCCCAATAGTACATGAAATAATGAATCCACTGAGGTCTTCCATCTTCATTAGTATCACACTAGACATGATTGCACTACAATGATGAGTGACTTTGACGGTTTCAAATTTCGAAAACCTCCTCTTTGTCACAAATCTTTCATAAACTTTGTCATATCCTGCATTTGTCCCAAAGCATCAACCAAAGGTAAGTTGATAGAAGCAGAAGCAATCTTCTCCCGAACTTTCTTGGCACGATCAACTCTTCTCAATCTTTCATTTATTTAAGGGAATAGTAGAGTGGGCTTTGGGATAGTGGACTTGGTAAGAATGGCTTCTTTGGATGATGGAGGTTGTTTGGTGGCTTTTTGGGCATTAGTGGATTTTGGTAGTGGAGTTTCCTCTTCAATAGGAATTTCTTGTTCTAGGACATTTTGGGGCTCCATCTCTTCTTGCATTCTACTCCTATTTTCTACATCACCACTCAAGATTACCTATTCATCCTCTACCACTTCAAGCCCAATTGCTATATCATCATCTACCATCTTGGGATCATCCCAAGTTTTTTCACTTTAAGTAATGATAGCCATCACTTGATCTTTTCCATTCCTCTTAGGATTCACCACCGTATCACTTAGCAATTCTCCTTATTGTTTTGATTCACTTGATGAGACAATTGGCTATGTTGAGATTCAAGCGACTTGATAGAAGTTGGATATTATTGCACGGTTTGCTTGATATCCTTAATGTCACTCGAATTGTCTTCTTAGAGTTTTAACATCTTTTCCATAATTCCTTCCAACATTTAACTTTTTTAATTGCTTGAACTTTGTTGAGATTCATGGGAACCTCTTTGATTGTCATTTGGCTCTCTCCCTTGATTGATACCATTCCACTTATAAGTTTTTCCCCATTGATTATAAGGCTTGCATTGTCCTTGAGCTTGATAGCCTTGTTGATTATATGGAGGTCTTTGACCTTGATAAACATTAATATAATTGGCCTCCTCATCTTGCTCTTGGCCACCTTATGGTGGCAATTGCCCTTCTTGTCCTTGAGGCACAAACCACATAAGAACATAGCCCGATGGAGCATAATCCATAGGATAGGGTTGATAAAAATAATTGGCACCATGATGAAATTCTTTGGGAGGAATATCAACGGCATTCACTTGCTTTGCAAGTTCTTGATTTTTCTTCAACGGCATTCAGTTGTAACAAGTTGAGCAATTATTTCTTCTTAAGATTCAACTGTCTTGCCATAATATCATTGTTGGGATCATATGTACCTGACCCTCTTACTCTTGATTTTCATGCTCTTGATTGCTTTGTAATCTAGTTGATGAGGTCGGTTGCTTGTTGAAAAGTATCCTCCATTTGTCTTCTTGAGCAACATGGTTTATGGTTGTTTGGATTTTGTCATCAAGACCTCTATAGAAAGTCTCCAATAAAACCTTATCCAGAAAATCATGACCGGGACAAGAATGAATGAGCCTTATAAATCTATCACATGCTTTGTGCAATGGCTCACTCACTTGTTGTTGGTAATAATAAATATCATCTTTCAAGTCCAGAAATTTACTCGGTGGAAAATATTCATCAAGAAAGACTTTCACCAACTTATCCCAAGTGTGGATACTCCTTTTTAGAAATCCCTCTAACCACTCCCTAGCCTTCCCTTTAGAGAGAATGAAAAAATCCTAAGGCGAAATGCTTCATCGGTCACACCGAAATGCTTGTTGCGAGTGCAAATTTCAAGAAAAGTTTGGAGATGCTTGTTAGGATCCTCTTCTTCTTCTCCTCCAAACAACCCTCAAGTTGGTTCATAGCGACTGATAGTATTTGGAAGTTAGTTGTGGCTCTAACAGGTGGAAGCACAATGGCTCCACAAAAACCATCATCATTGGCTTGTTCCCTTCTTGCATTTCTTCTAGCTCTCGGACCTTCTTGAGCTTGAGCATTCGGTTGTGCTCCATCTACTTGCTCTCCAACAAGTATTTCAATATTTTAATCACCACCCCCATCCTCCATATTTTCATTGACCGGTTGAGAAGGGGGAGGTGGTGGGTCATCTCCTTGTGGGTAAGCCCTACCTCCCGCTTGATTTTGTAGAATTGCTATCCTTGGTGGCATTTTCAATAAACACTTACAAAGTAAAATAAAACCAAAACCAAAAGTGAAAGGCGATCCAATTAAACTAACTAACAACAAGAACTTAAACTAATTCAACTAAATGGTCTACCGAAGTCCCCAGCAACAGCGCCAAATTGTGACACGTTCCGATTAAGGGTGAGGTCTCACAATTACCCTAGTCAATTGTAGGAATCGAATACAGGGACTAGCATGAGACTTGAAGTAGTTGAATATGCTTAGGTTCAATAAAGTAGTAAGTTAATCCTAACGTTGGGTGTAATTGAACTATTTCTAAAGAACAATTAATTAAAGTTAAAATTAACAAATGAGAGAAATACTAGGATACTAACTTCCCCCTAGCCCTTCAACCCAATGAATGTAGTACTAAGCTTCTTCACAACAAGGTCACCCAATGGACCTTTCTCGCATGTACCCAACTCACCCTCTCGGTGATAAGTTGAGACTACCAACTCTTGCCCTCCCGGTACTAAGAGTTGATGCTTTGAGTGCTAGCAACTAGTCCCAAGTAAGGTATCCCTCTATCGGTATTCAACCCGTTAACCCGGGGTAAATGCGACACACTTACCCCTGGTACCCTGTCACTACACTTCTCATTCCTAGATTTACTCTCTCGGTGTAAATATAGTACTATTTAGGCTCAACTTGAGTTGTACACCTCAAATGGTTGTAATAGAATCAAAACTAGTGAAATGGGATATTCCTAGGTGCTTAGAAGCTTATTATACTAAAGCCATTCGATTATTGGACTACGGTTTCGTTAGCACCCTAGTGGATGATTTAGCTACTCATACTAGGTAATGATTCAATACTTGATAGTAATGAAGTATGCATTGAAATATTAAAGTGGTAATATTCTTACAAACTTCTTCACAATACAAGGAAGCTTGACCAAAGGGCAATGGTATTTTTTCCTTTTCTTGCCTCTCAAGTTATGTAAGATATTCTAAGAAACCTAATTCTAGCTATACATAGTGTTTGCTAAAATTATTTACAATTTTGCCAATCACAGGTTGGGCTGGAGCCTCTTTGCCAAAAGGGCTGAGCTCTGGTGTTGAATCGACTAAAGGGCTAACGCCTCTTGTGCATGGGCTGGCGCGCTTTTCTGGGTTTGCAAGAGTGGCGGCCGCCCTTAATTGGGCAATTGCATCTTCTTCCTTTCCAAGATAAGGCGACATAGCCTCACATCATACGATCACCTCTTCTTCACTGCAGCTTGTCCTTGCAAAGATTGAAGGGCACCTATTGAATAGGCGGTCACATATTTATGAGTCTCAATGGGCGATCACCTCTTGCATAGGCGGTTGCATCTTCACAAATCTTCCAGTCCTTCAGCTTCCTTGCAAAGGGTTGGGCCCGTTTCATCTTCCCATTTGGATAGTCAGCAGGTACTCTCCTCCAAATAAGGCGCGGTCGCCCCTAGCATGGGCGGCCACCACTAAACTTGTTTCTACAGCTTCCTTGAAATTGATCACTTTTCTTGGGTAATCTTGATCTTTTGGTTTCTTCCTTTTCTTATAGGACCTAACACCTAAAACCAAGCAGAATTCATCAATTTTTCCTATAGATTGGTCACATTTGGATTCAAAGACAAGAGTTTAAGCGGGTTAAAGTAAGAAAAATGCTCACCCATCAGTACTCCCCCTCCTTAGTTTTAAGTTTTAGTTGGGGTTTAGGTTTAGGGTAATACGAAGCTAGATTTTGCTATATTTCCTATATTTTTGCCTCGTTTTCATACTTCTACATGTGATATTTGTCAATACTTTAAACTAAATTTCTCTTATTTGGTGTGTTTCATATTGTAGGAATTATGATAATGATATGAGGCGTTCGTGGAGCAAAGTTTAGTGAAAACAAGGGTTTTAAAGTCTAAGTAGAAGCCCGGGGGTCGAGCGAATAAAGAATGGACCAAAAAATTGACAAACCTGGAAAAAATCAAGGTGCACGCCGTGCCACACATAGTGCAGCACGCTGTGCACCCTTCTGTGTAGAGAACCCGCAACCTGTTTGGACAAATGTGATCAGACCGTACAGCCCCGAAATATGCTAGTCCGAGTTCTCATTAGTTATTTCAAGGGTATTTTCATCCTAACTCAAGTTCCACTCTCTCTCTCTCTCTCTCTCTCTCTCTCTCTCTCTCTCTCTCTCTATATATATATATATATATATATACACACACACACACACACACACACACACACACACACACACACACACACACACACACACACACACATTGAAACTCAATTGAATGATACTTTTGGCTAATTTTACACCCCAAATGAGGCAAGGAAGAGAGAAGATCAGGATTCAAAGCTTCTTCTCATTCACCATCATCTTTTGTATAAATTTGCATGCTTATAGTTATTTCATTGACATGATCATGACTATGAGTGGCTAAATCACCCATTCTAGAATTGATTGAACCACTCCAATACTTATATATTATTAATATTATTTTAACGAATGAAACTTGTTAATTATTCCTATATAAATGTTTATATTTTGTTTTCTATTGATTGGAAGGGACCCTAATTGGTTCTCAACACCTTGTAGACAAGAGGAATCCATTTATAAATAATGGTATCTCTGTTAAGACCTTCTGAAGATTTTCGTGTCGATAAAATTTTGCAATATAAAAATCTTCACCAAGATTAATTAGGGAAAATTCTTCAGAAAGTTTTCATAAATTTATTAGCTTCTCATAAAAGTATTTATGATCTAGTCTCTTTCCATGAAGCTTGATAATCACAGAATTCACCCAAGGAGTGTAGATACGATGTCTCTCTTATTGAGAAAGGGAATCTGGTCAACTAAGTCCTCTTCTTCAATTAGTTGGTGTTGCATGTGAGCTTGTGTATTTGGTTGGTCTAGTATTGAAAAGGGAAGGAGATTTGATGCAGTTGATTGTTATAAAAGTTTATCGCAATAGGTAGGTTGTCCGAGTTCCAAGATTTACTTACATTAATAGGGGATCTGGTAGTTCAAGAGGAATTGAAGGTTAAAAAATAGGGTATGCACAGTCAGAGTTCATTGATGAAAAGGAATTGTTATTAATGAGCTTGAAGGGGAAAGGGTTTAGAGAGAACAAGGAGTTTCTCGCTCTAAAACTATTGATATACTTATGTTTTCTTTCCTTCCCAATCTCAATTCAAGACTTCCTCTATTACTCTAACAACTTGTTTGGATGGTCGCTATATACTGCATTGTACCGTATTGTTATTTTAAAGTATAATTTTTTATTTTGACTGTAGTTTGAATATTTATCCGTATCATTTTTTATGTAACAACTAAATTGATGTAATGCCATTAAATTTTTTTACTTAATCTTATCCTTACTTATCATCTAATAATCTTATTTTACTCTTTCCCCTACTAGCTTTTTATATTTAAATCTAAATTGTATGCTACGACTTCAATTATTAGTGTGTGGTATTGCAAAATGATGAAAAACGATAAAGTTTAAAGGATATTGTTTATCCAAATATTATTTTGTTTTAAATAGAGAGCCAACTCTTTTTGTTTATATTTTTTATTGGCTCCTCTTATTTCCTAACTAACCAATTCATGATTTTAGTTGTTCCCTTCCACCGCCATCACAAGGTTTTAGGTTGTCTGATTCATGTTCCCTCATCTGCAGGATCCCAAAGTGCTTTTCTATATGGATGGTTGCTTTCTCTGCATAGGTCATTGTTGTACCTGTGTCTGGCATCCTATTTTTTCCATTTGATATTTTCATTGCTTCGCTACTTATCCTGTTTTGGCCTTGCATTTTTCCCCAGCTATGATAGGGTTCGCTATTTTTTTCCTGTGCAGATTTATTTTGACACATGCCTTCTCTTGGACCAATCACATTGGAGCTTGATCAGGTAGAGTAAGTTTTTGATTTTTTTTCACTACCCATTTTTGTACTATTCTTGATTGTCTTCTGAGTTGACTTCTTTGCCTCCTAGATGGGGCTGGTTCTTGTTCTTCTGCTTGTGATGTACAATCATGACCTTTGTAGCATTTCATACAGAATTTTGGTGCCCAGTCATTGTGTACAACTTGTTTGAATTGCTTACCACTTGGGTCCATCACATTTATTTTTTTCAACAATTATTTAGTGACATCTATTTTGATTAACATCCTGGCATATGATATCTTTAGTTGCTTAGCAGTGCACTAATCTGTTAGGAAATTTGATCTAAAGTGAAAATCTGCATAACGAGTCACAGATCCAGCAAGACATAGGAAGATTTGGAAATCTGGCCCACAATGGTCTTTCTCTTAAGAACTCCTTATCGAAATCAAATTCTGTGGCCCATTTTTTTCAAGATGATAGGTTTGTTGTTGATACTGTACGGGCCAATGGATAGAACTTCATTCATATCTTGGGCGGTGGCAACTCTAATCACATAGTAACCATCCTCATGTAGGTACACATCAGATTCGGCATTAGTGGTCCAATTTTGTGTAACATACTTCTTCATAAAGTTGTAACCTGGTTGATCCCTATTATACATGCAACTAAGGCACATTTCTGTTTTTTCTTACCTTTTTTTACTTAAGTCCTTTTCAATTCTACCACTAAATCTCCATTAACAACTATAGGAGGGATGTAATTCCTACATTAATTTGAGATTTGATTACCAGTGAATACAGTAGTCCAAGATGTTTTTGGTTCAGATACTTTAGTTATCTTGTTATTAGATGTAGAGCCATCTTCTCTAGGTCCAGCTCCTCGTTATACGTGACTTTGCCCCTATTCTTGATGTGAATGCTTTACTTGGAGTTCACGCACAGCTTCGCTTATAGATTGTGCAGTTTAGTCATTAGAGTTTGTGTATTTGCCCTCATTCTAATCGATCCTGATTCATTCAATTTTTCTTTGCCCTTCTATTAATCAATTTCTTCTATCTCAATTCTCAGCTGAGGTCAGAGTAGCCTTTCTAGAATTAATGATAATCGGTAATACTATTTCTGGTGTGTTACTTGGTTCTGGGTTCATAGCGTGCACTCTTGTGCTAACTGAGCTACCAATCGTAGCGATTGGGATCTTCTTCGGTCGCCTCCTTCTCTTTCTGCCGGTCATTGTCACATTCAGTGCTCGTTTTGCTAACGTGCGCCGAAAGCATTTAGAGAGAGAACCTGCCAAAAGAGAAACTTCTTTTTCTTAATATTTATATCTACATTATTTACTCTATCCGTGAAAATCCAAATTCGCACATCGTATCCAATAGAACTTTTAGATATATTTTCCTAGCAATTTTCTGAGGAAATTAGGAGTAACAAAGAGTTAAGAAGAAGAATTTTAGAGAAGTGAGTTTTGTTTCTTTTACTAATGCAATTTCAAATTCAAGTAATGATGTAAAGTAGAAAGTTCAATGAAAGGTTCAAGACTGCTCCTTCCAATATTTTGATGCTCGGCTCAAGACAGCAAAGGATCTTTCTTATTCGATTTTTAAATATTGATTCTTACACTCAAAATTAATAAAAAAATTGTAAGAAATAACTTATAAACAAAGAAATTAGGTATACCCAAATTTCATTACTAATGATGGAGGTCGATGAGAAGACGAAAGGGGATGGGGTACGGGAAGATAGACAGGGGGTGGGGTTCTGCCGGGAAGACAAATTAATTGTATAGTAAAAATAAGCTTAACAAAAAACATATAATTACCAAAGTATTGACACCTGTGCTTGTATAAATAAACTGGACCAAAATGTTTCAGAATGACGCGCCTAGTTTGTGTGTAATTACTTAAGTGCCACGTCATAAAAAAAGTGTATAAAAGATACACTTCTACAAATTTCGTGTGTAAAAGAATACATGTGAAAATCAAGGTTTGTCAGGCGAGTTTTGTCCAAACTTCAAGGGATATTGTGTTGGCCCAAATCAGGATAGGACAACAAATCGAATTTGTATTAGGTTTAACTGGTAATTTGCTTATATCAAAGTGATGTTCGAGCTAAGGTTAAATTCAAACTAGATAAAGGCTTGGAAAAGTAAACGAGACAATGAATAAGTAGAATGATGAACGAGGCAATGAATAAAAATATAAGTTGAATATCGTATTTTTCATATCCTGTTTGTTTACAAATGAATCCTTTTTATAATCAGGGGAAAGAATGACAATATAAATATCATAACTGTACTTTGATCGTGGTTGACTCACGATCTTCCCCTTAAATGCTGGAGCAATGGTCGACGGTTACAAAAAATAGGCCTCATTTGACGAAGCGTTGCTTCCACTCGGGGATCATGCTGTTATAGTGGTCTCCTCGAGCGCGACGCTCCGAGCTCAGTTCTCCTTATTCCTGAGATAATTTCTTGAGAGGAAGAATCATGCCACCTCCCCTCGCGAGTCTACCTTGTAGAGTGGGCTCGTGCCAGGTTGCGGGACCCTGCTCGAGACCTCAGTGATTTTTCATCCAATACAGATAGTCTCCCCACTCCTCGAGTGGTTGCCAAATCAATCAAGAAGTGGAATGAATTTTTGGGTGGGAGATTGACGTGGCTGTTTTGCGTCGTGAATTTTGAAAATGGCGGTTGTCTTTCCATATTTCCATCAATCATGTGTGGCGATTACTGATTGGACGCGTTTTCCTGTTTTATCTTCCCCATGCAATTACAATCATGGTGCTTTTAACCTATATATAGTTGAGCCTCTTCTCTTTCTTTTCCATATTTCTTCCATCTTTTAGTCAATAAAAATCCTTGAATCTTCTCCCCTTTGAAACCTAGAAAGCTTTTCAAAAATGTCTCAACAGAATTCACAAAACTCTTCACTTCCTTTGTTGACACCATGATCGTTGGTGGGGAATTAGTTAATGTTCCTGAGCCGTTGAATGTAATCGTTCCCCCTGACTTTACCATGGAGGATTTTTTTTGCTCCAGGGGCGTGGTTCAAGAACAACGCCCAGCTATGGCTAACTGCCGAAGCAGTTGTGGTGGAGGATGAGGATGTTACCATGAAGGATGTTGATGATGATGGACCTCTCTCAGACCACCTCGAGCTTAAGCCTCACCACGTTATCCCCTCCAAAATCGATCTCTCGAAGGACTTCGTTATGTAGCTTCAAACTGAGTCGGAGGTTAGGAGGAACAGAAATATCCCCATGGGGGATACATTGAGTCTGATTACTCAGGCGAACATTCATCTGATTCGTTCTAATTGCAATTGGGGCCCCGAGGTGAGGGTTGGTATTCCTGCCCCCAGAGCCGAGTGTGCGATCGAGTTGAAGGGCGTTCATTCATTTTCACTTATCCCTTCATAATTGGTTTTTCTCTTCCTATCCCCGAGGTGTTGGACACTTTTTGCCATATCTACCAGCTAACTATAGCTTAGAGTGATCCTTGGATATGGAGGCACATTCAATGCCTCAAATTTTTTAGCAAATTAGCTGGGGTCCCTTTCTTCCTCGATCACCTTTTGTACCTATTTTCCCCCCACCCTTCATAAGGATGGAGTGGTTCAGCTCAACAAGCGAGGCTCGTACTCACTGGTCACAAAGAGTGAGGATCTCGAAGACTGTGGGTGGAACGAGCACTCAGTCCTCCTGCCTACTGACCTTCTATCCTCGAAGCCCGATTTCCCCCAACGGTAGAATCGAGCACGTGAGTGTTTCTCTTTTTGTTTATTTTTGTTTTAATTTTTCCTTTTTTGACTCTTCGTTCCTGTCCTCGGCCCAATTGTTCATCCGAAGAATTTGACTCAATAGGTTCAGGCTATTATCAATGCCAAGCCTAGGCTAGAAAGATCGTGGATGGTTTTGGCCGCTTTGGATGAGAATCAATGGGCATGCAAACGGCACGGTGAGTTATTCTTTCAACCAATTTTAAATCTAGTCTGGCTTTCTCGAGGCCCCATGTCACGGCGTCTCACTGTCTCTTCTTTGCTGTAGGACTCCCTAAGAGGGCGATCACCGCGCCGGAGGAGAAAAAATGAAAGAAGGAGAGAAAGGGAAAAGGGGAAAAAGGAAAGGATGAAGAGAAGAAAAGGGTAGCCCCCGAGGGGTCACCGAACCTAAGGGCCACCGAACCTAGGGGCCAAAACAGGTTGAGCATTTTTCCTCTTGATTTTACCTTTCATTTCATTTTTTCGTAAATCACCCTTTTTCTATTTCCTTTCAGTTATGAAAAAGAAAAAGTCATCCTCGGCGAAAACTCCGGAAGCGAAACGAGCTAGATTAGAGCCCGTCCCCTTCCCTGAGCTTACTCCTTTTGGCGAGGCAAAGAAAAGTCCGGAAGAGGTTGTGGCTCCCCTCTACTCATGAGCTTGAACCGATTCAAGTTGCTGATAAAGACATGAGGGGAGTTCAACCTCCGTCTGCGGAGACAATGGAGGTGGATGACGCTCGGCCATCTCGAGTGGGTGACAAGACTCCTCGAGCTGCTTCCGAGCCTGCTCCTGATGCATCTTTTTGGAGACAGTTCCGCTATATTGAGATTTCTTCCAAGCTCTACCTCCTAGATGGTGATATCTAGGTCCCGATTAGCCTCCGTGGACTCTTGGGTCCTAAGGAACACGATCGCCTTAAGGAGTCCCATATTTCTGATTTGATGGTTGATGCTTCTCAGCATGCCATTCATGTACGCTCCCTTTAGTTTTTCCTTTTTAGCTTTGCGTTTATTTCCTTTCCTAACTCTTTGGATTTTTCCTTCGCAGTGCTACATCAACTCCATCAGGGCTGCCGAGATCGAGAGCCGCCGTGATGAAAATTATCGGCAGATTAAGGCAGGATGGAGGCGAGAGTGAGCAGGTCTTGAGGCCCAAATGAGTGGTCTTGAAAAATAGCTATTGAGTGTGTGGCTCGAGTTGGATCAAGCTAAAAACGCTGCCAATAAATCTGAGCTCGAGATGATCAAAGCCCTCAAGAATAAATCTATTTTTGAGGAGAGGATGGCCCGCTTGAAGGAACTTTGTGATGCCAAGCTAAAAAGGGTGAGAACCGAGGCTCGGTTAGCTATTAGCAAGAGGGCCAAAAAATTCCATGTTGATTTGAAGCAAAAGTTTCTTAAGATAAATGAAATGGCTGGGGAGAAAAAGCAGTTGGCCAAGGAAAAAGACCTGTTCGAAAGCGAGATTAAGTTTTTGGGATGTAAGGTTGATTCCTTCTCCTCGAGGCGGGGAATGAGGAGGACTTGGGCCAAAGTTGATAAGAACTGGGCTGTTATTCAAACAAGGCTGAAGATTCTGAATAAGTGTCGCGATGGGGTTGAACTTAATGCCGAGATCGCTAAGGCCAAGAGCGATGCTGCCGTGGCCCAGAAGCTGATAGAAAATCTCCCTTCGAGCAACGAGAGCTCAGACGAAGGAGGTGATGACTTCGAAGCGGAGTCTTAGAGTAGTGTTTTTGTTTCTTATTTGCCTACGTTCGGTTAAGGCCTTCGTGCCGCTTATTTTGTAAATACTTGGGCCTCTGAGCCATTTTATTAATGGAAATTCCCTCTGTGGAAATATTGAATTTTCTTGCCAGACTTTTAGTACTTTTTATTGTTTCAAGCTATCTTAGGACGACGTCTCGCCCTCGAGCCGTAGGCTTAACTTATGATTGGCCATGCACATCAAATGACAATAAAGAGATGCTGAATAAAACTTTATTTCATTGATTGGATGCGCCTTCATACCTTAATTATAATAAATGTCTAGTTATAACAGGACTTAGATGAAAAAACTATGAGATTAGAATAGCATGAACTTATTTGAGCAAGTCCCCAAGGGTGATCCCTGATGAGGTAATTGCTCGTTTCCCGAGGGCTTTGCCTGGTGAAGTCCCCGGTTGCCGAGTCTTCATTTGTCATCATTTCCTTGGCCTTATCGGGGCCACCGTACTCTTCATTGCAATCGAATAACATTCTCGTGCTATTCGTTTGTCTCCTCGGATGGCTCTTATTCCCCATGGGGTTGGAAACTTGATAACTTGATGTATGGTTGATTGCACAGCCTCCATTTCGTGGATCCAAGGCCTTCCAAGAATAATGTTGTAGGTCATGTCTTCGGCCATCACTTGGAAGGTGGTTTGCTTGTCTACTCCTTCCGCAGTAATTGTGAGGGTTATTTCCCCCAAAGTCTTTTCAGTGGAACTGTTGAATCCTGTCAATATGGCCGCCTTTGGGACGACCAGGTCCTTCAGCCACATCTTCTTGATTGCTCCATAGTTCATGATGTTTACCGAGCTATCAGGATCAACTAGAGCTCGTTTGACATCGCAATCATTGATCCTGAGCGTGATCACTAGCGCGTCATGATGGGGGAACATCATCCCATCGCAATCTTCTTTGCTGAACACCATCTCTTTGTCTGATTCACCAACTCTGGTTCTTTTCTCTGTGGTACTGATTTCGCAATTTTCTTTGCAGCAGCAAAATTTATTCCATTTACCTCCGAGCCCCCAGTGATAACATTCACTACCCTCTTCGGTGACTGTGCTCGAGGTGGTTGCTCTTCTCTTCTATTCTTCGAGTAGTTGTGTTTTCCTTTGTCAGTCACATATTCTGCTAGCACTCCCTTTTTGAGCAGATGAGCCACCTTGAGACACAACGCTTTACAATCCTCAGTTGCATGCCCGTAGTCCATATGGAATTCACAATGTTGAGTTTGGTCCCTTTTGCTCTGGGGTATTCTCATGTCTTTGGGCAATCTCACGCCTTGGTCAGTCATCCCTTTGATCGCATTTACCAGCTCGGAGGTTAATATGTTGAAATTGTACTCGGAAATTCGAGGCAAATCTTTCATCTTAGATACCAGAGACAGGCCTGAGGATTTTTTATTGGAGGATGATCCAGATTTTCCTCCGAGTCTCTGGCTCGCGTGTTGATGCCCCCCGAGGTGTTGACTTACGTGCTGCTTTTAAGCTCCATGGTACGGTTCGTATCGATTTTTCGAATTCCCTCGTGGCGCATCGGCGCATCGAGAGGACTCAGATTGACCTCGGTAGGAATGGCCCCGTCATGTCCTTCTCCACTCCGCTTCCTCGAGCCTGATCTTTGCTGTGGCTCGGTCATGTAATTCATCCCAAGTTCGAGCTTGCCACTGCTGGAGCTCTTTTTTTTAACTCACCTGTAACCTCTGAATTACCCATATTAAGGTTTTTTCCGAAAGCCATGACTGCCAAACTGTCATCCATCTTTGGCTGGTCCATTCTCTTGGCCTGAAAGTGCTTGAGGAAGTCTTTGATAGGCTCGAGGTACTCTTTTTTTACGTCGAAGATATCCTCCTTTCTCTTGAGGATCTTTTGGGCCCCAGTGTGAGCTTTGATGCACATATGAGCCAATTCATCGAAGCTGGAAATGGACTCGGAGTGGGGGATCATGTACCAACGTAATGCCCTTTTTTCCAATGTCAGCGAATTTCTTCAGGAACATGGATTCTTTTTCAATTTGCATTAAATCGTTACTTTTAACCATGGCCATATATTCCATAATATGGTCGACTGGATCTTTCGTCCCGTCGTATTTCTTCAAAATTTGTAGTTTTGAAATGTTTTTGGGACGGGTGTTTGAGCAGCTTCAGGCTTGAAGGGTAGTTGGCGACATTTTTCGATATCCAGCGCTCATTGAGGTTTTCGAACCCCTGGCACGTTTTCAAGCTGTTTTTCCATGCTAGCATCGATTTTTTCTACTTTTTGAAGTCAGACGCGACGCTTGTTTGAGATATTATGGGGATTGTAGTCCTCGAGATCTCGGACGTGATCCCATTTGGGAGACCTCCCATGTTGGTGCCGATGGGAGTAGCGTTGGGGTTTCCTCCATTAAATATTACAAAGGAGGTATCACCAAGGTTGGGATGTGCTCTTCCATACCCAATGAGAGCCTGAAAGGAGCTTTGAAATTGCTCGTTAAACTGGGCCTGCGCAGCTGCTTGAGTAGCTGCCTGTTCTCGCATTTGTTGCAGCGAGTTTACCATGAACTGTTTGAAAGGGCACCCAGAATTTGAGGAGGTTGGATCGGCTGAAAATTCTCTTACGGGAGGCGTCGGGCCGATCGGGGAGTGGATCCGTTTGGGGGCATTAACCCCATCAATAAAGCTGAATTATTGGTTGGGATGGGGCTAACAGGTGGTGTCGAGCCAGTTGAGAGTGTTGGGACCCCCTCATTGGTCTCGGTAACTCCTACTGGCTGATCTGGCACTTAGATAGATATGTTGTCATTAACAGCATCAGACATTTTTATTTTTGGTGGAAAATAAAAACCGCAGACTTTGGAACAAACGTTATTACCAGTTCCCCACAGACGGCGCCAATTTGTGTTAGATTGGACAACAAATCGAATTTGTATTGGGTTTAACTGGTAATTTGCTTGTATCAAAGTGATGTTTGAGCTAAGGTTAAATTCGAACTAGATAAAGGCTTGGAAAAGTAAACGAAACAATGAATAAGCAGAATGATGAACGAGGCAATGAATAAAAATATAAGTTGAGTATCGTATTTTTAATATCCTGTTTGTTTACAAATGAATCATTTTTATAATCAGGGGAAACAATGGCGTTATAAATATCATAAATATATTTTGATGGCTCTTACTCCACGTTTGATCATAGTTGACTTACGATCTTCCCCTTAAATGCTGGAGCAACGGTCAATGGTTATAAAGAACAGACCTCATTTGACGAAGCGTTGCTTCCGCTCGGGGATCATACTGTTATGGTGGTCTCCTCGAGCGCGACGCTTCAAGCTCGGTTCTCCTCGTTCCTGAGATGATTTCTCGAGGGGAAGAATCATGCTACCCCCCCCCCCCCCACGAGTCTACCTTGTAGAGTGGGCTCGTGCTAGGTTACGGCACAAGTGTTTACCACAAGTGTAGAGTCTACCTCAATGATTTTTTATCCAATACAAATGTTTTATGTATTAGTCAATAATTTATAAAAGTACACAAGTATCAAGGCTTGACATGTTCAAGAATGTTATACTTTATGCACCTCCTAAGGACACTAGAAGGGGGGAGGGGTTGAATAGTGTCTCCCGATTTTCGCAAGAACTGTGTTCTTCTACTGTAGAACAAGGTTCTTAGAATTTCCTTCCACCTCCGTCTAACAGGAACATACACAGAACAGAACTCAAACTACACAAGGATTTTTACGTGGAAAAACTCCTTGCTCAAGGGAGAAAAAACCACGACCCACACTCTGGGATTTTAGCACTGAATCCACTAACACAGGAGCAATGTTTTAGATTACAAACTCTGTAACCAAAGGGCTACACTCTAGACCCTAATCACTAAACAAAGCTACACTCTAGCTTTTCTAGTAATCACAAAAGAGTTTACCTAATACATAAGCTTCTAGAATAAGCAAATAGGAAAAACAATGAATGCTCAATACAATGACAACTTACAACTCGATAATCCTAGACAAGAAATCTAGACTTAATACTCTGCATGCAATTTAGTTGTCTTCTTCAACTTATCCACGTAGAAAGTTATTGAATCGCCTTTTCTTGTGCTCAACTCTCTGTGCGTGAATAATAATCAAAAAAAAACTCGGCTGTCTCTACTACTGGCTTTTATATGAGTCGTGCAACCCTAGTTGAGTTCTACAAGGAATCCCCTTAATTAAGGTAAGTTGAGATTCGTAGTAACTCTTTTCCATGTTAACGTCTGACTCTTTTCCATGCTTCGTAGACACAGCTGGGGCACTGCCTCTTTTAGTCCGACTAGGATATGTATACAACCACGCGCCACTATTCCTAGTTCCACAGGGATTTGCAACTCACAATCTTTTCGATCAAACGTGCCCTTCCCTTCAAGGACCAAGTTCTTCAGGTTCCTTGCATGAACCTCGGTGTCCTTCCTGTTTGTCATACTTCAAAACCAGCTTTCAACAAATTCCCCCTTTTTGATGATGACAAACAACCGTTGCCCAAGAACCTGAATAGACATAAACCAAAAAACCAAAACAAGAGAACAGAATAAAAAACAAACAGATGAGTTAGGTCACAAACACCCCAAATTCCTTCTTCCCCCTTTTGGCATCATCGAAAAGATTCGAAGACCTGCAGGAACTTGTCAAGTTAGTTCAGTCTACTGCACAGAGCAACTCGTTAGGAATAAGAACACAAGCATACACAAATAAGGGCCCATCCAAGAACCTGATTACTTAAGCAAAAACAGATAAGGACACAAGAAGTTTAAAAACATTATCCAGATTGTGTCATCAGCACAACCCTGTTAATAGTTACAGAACCGAATTAAAAATTGTCTTAAACATCCATAACATGCAATCACAGGAGAATGAGAAGGAGGAAAGATCAGATAGGGGTAGGAAGATAGGACTGGAAGGATCAAAGCTGAAGGTTGAAGTGTCTGACAAGTGCCTCAAGCTGCTTCGCATTTTTGGCCCTCTCCATCACCAGCTCGGCCTCATGCTTGTGGCAATCGATCTTCAGATGATCAATCTCTTGATCCTTCACCTTCAACTGTCTCTGGAGCTCAGCATTTTCAGCATTAATCTCAAGAACAATTTTCTCCAGTTCCTTCACTGCATCAATGGCCTCATCAGGACCAAAGTCTTCACTATCCTCTGCTTGCTCTTCTTTTACCTGCATTGGCCTTTTGGAAGCTCTGCTCTTTCTGAAAAAATCACAATTCTTTAGCATATTTATCCCAAACATCTGATGAATTGTGGGCTTCTTTCCTGCTTCCAAAGGGACCCCAAAATGCTTAAAAATCTGATGAAGAATATAAGAATGCACAAGCGAGTGGGGCTTCTGATCAGTGTCAGAGATCCTCTTAATGTGCCTAACGATCAGCCCAGGCAGATTTATCTTCACCCCCCTATCCATCAGATCCATATTGGTCAAATCCAGAGCATTGGCCTCACAATTCCTTTCACCCCTAGGCAGAAGAAACCTGTGCACAAATTCAAACAATAGTTGATGGGCAGGTTCCATCTCCTTTTTCTCAACTTTCCTTTCCTTCCTCAGTCTTGGCTTCCCTGAAAACTTTCTCACAACATCCAAAGAGGTGACTCCATC
Organism: Petunia x hybrida; assembly: GCA_037355625.1. NCBI lineage: Eukaryota > Viridiplantae > Streptophyta > Magnoliopsida > Solanales > Solanaceae > Petunia > Petunia x hybrida. The sequence goes on along the minus strand of JBBBVM010000662.1, from coordinate 821,662 downwards.
TGTTCTTTTTGGCCATTTTAGCTTAACATACCTGCAATAACCTTCTGCAGGTACATCCAGAATCACCCCCACTTCAGGTCTTCAAAATTCTATTTCAATTCCTTTAACAGTAGAAAACACTCTCCTGGCAGTTACTCTACAATTAGTATTGAATTCTCTCACTTCATCCACAAACAACTTCCTGTCCCTGTTGGAAAACACAGCAAGCCACCCCTGATCACCAATCCTCCTCAGCAAAGGTCTCAAATGGAACTCCTTTTCATCATGCAAAATACTTCCTGGCAGAACCTGATGCCTAGAGAAAAATGCTTCTCTATCCACTTCTTCTTCATTGTCCCCTCTTCTTCTTCTCTTATTCTCCACCTCACTATCAGTATCTGAATCACTGGGTTCTACATAGCTCCCATTCTCACTATCCTGCTCAGCCTCACCAGCTTCCCTTCTTTCTTCTTCCAGCTTTTTTTCTTCTCTTTCTTTGACATTGGTGACTGTCCTTCCCAATTTATCAAGCTTTTCTAACTGCACTTTTAAAGAGGATCTGGTACCAACTCTTCTGACAACAGGCTCATCTGCTGCCTTGTCATCACCTTCTACACTATCTCCATCAACCAGTCTAGATTTCAGCACTGGCTTCCCATCTCTCACCAATCTTCTTCTTTTTTCTGGCTCTACTAGATTCTCTCTCACAAACACTACTTCCTCGTCTTCTTCCTCAACTAATTTTTCATCTTCTTGCCCAAACTTTCTCTTCCTCTTTGTTTCTTCAACTTTCTTGGTTATCTCCTCTTGTTCTAAAACACCTTCTTTGTTCCTTTCCTCTGCAGAATCTGTCCAACTAAAATCTGCCTCATCAGTCTCATTAGGATTTGGGCAAACAGCAGACTTTTGACCCAACTCCCCTGAGACTTCAGCAATACCAAGTCCATCACCTGCAGGACTTTTAGGCACAGATTCTTTCACAACTTCAACAGTTTCACTCTCTCCTTTACTCAGTTCTACTGTATCCTCCCTCAAGATTTCCACATTATCTTGTTCTTTAAACTGTTCTACTATTCTTTCTGCAATATTTAACTTATCTCCAGACTCACAAACTACAGGACCTAGCACATCTTCCCTAGAATCAATCTTTTTACTATCTTGTTCCCCCTCACATGGATTCCCCCTATCTATTCTATCCTTTTCTTGATCACCCATTATCTTGTCTAGTTCAGCAACTAGGGTTTCACTTTCTACAACTCCAGGGCTCTTTATATTAACAGGATCAACAGGCGTAGATACAATAGGTTCAGGAATTACCTCTTGTGACGATAGTGATGAACTTTGACCGGTGGGTGTTGAGAGAACGGTTCTGGATTTCATCTTCTTTACCAGTTTCCTATCCCCCTTTTGCAGAAACTTTGTGTGTGCCCTTGCAATTCTTTGAGCCAAAGTAGATGGAGGTGGTCTATCAGACATCTTGAAAGATTTATGAGTGATTCCTGAGATTTCTAAGAAGATTTTGTTTTAGGGTTTGAGGGAATTTTGGTGTTTTAGCAAGAGAAGTAGGTGAAGTGTAAGGGATTTGAGAGAGTGTGGTCGCAGTGAAGAGGCTGTGGTGATTTGACACTGTCTAGGGAAGGGAAGAAGTAATGAGTAGTATAGAAAGACAGCTTTTTGAATTTTTCGAGAACCGGGAGAAGTTACATATTTTGACGGTTATGAGCCTAATTAAATAAGCCCTTTTTCAAGAAGTGGGGTCCAAGCTATTTAAAAAAAGATCTATCCTAAAAAGGAAAATGTTCCTATAATTTAGGACAGTTACGAGAGTATGGTAGACCCCTGTGACACACGTATGAATGACAATTTTAATTTCAGTTATGAATACTATCATACAGAGTAGGATGAATGTACCTGGACATGATTCCTCGTGTTCAAACTGGTTCCTTCTCAGTACATAGTAGGTCCTTCATGGGATCACATTTTTTGTGCCTTGTGATCAAAACATCAACACGAGTGTGCTTTTACAAGCACGAGATTAGACTAAACATCTATAACAAGTTTCAAGCAACCACATCAAATACTTAACTAGCCAAATAAAAAGGAATTACCTGCTGGGTCATCCGTGTATTTTGGTCATCCCTAACTCCAACCTGTTCCTTTCAAACTGTACCTTGTTCAAAGCTTTGTTAAATATGTCAGCTATTTGATCTTCAGTCCTGCATGAATTCATAGTAATCAGACCTTTTTCTACATTGTCTCTCAAGAAATGGTGTCTGATATCAATGTGCTTGGTTCTTTTATGTTGGACTGGGTTCTTGGCAATGTTCACTGCACTGGTGTTGTCACAGAAAATTGGCACTGCTTCACACTTGATACCAAAGTCCTCCAGTTGTTGCTTGATCCACAGCAATTGTGAGCAACATGAAGCAGCTGCTACATACTCAGCTTCAGCTGTTGATAGAGCAACTGAGTTTTGCTTCTTTGTAGCCCATGAGACCAAGCAGGGACCTAAAAAGTGTGCCATTCCTGAAGTGCTTTTCCTGTCCACCAAATGACCTGCATAATCTACATCAGCAAAACCAATAAGTTCAAAAGTCCCACCTCTGGGATACCAAAGACCTAAATCCTGAGTCCCTTTCAGGTATCTCAGAATTCTCTTCACAGCTGTCAAGTGTGATTCCTTGGGCTTTGACTGAAATCTGGCACACAGTCCTACACTGTATACTATATCTGGTCGACTAGCTGTGAGATATAGAAGTGAACCAATGATTCCTCTATATTTCGTTTCATTTGTCGAAGGACCAAGTTCATCCATGTCTAACTTTGTTCCAGGAGCTATAGGAGTAGTCATTTCCTTTGATCCTTCCATGTCAAATTTCTTCAATAGTTCCTTGACATACTTTTGCTGATGAATCATGGTTCCTTCAGAAGTCTGCTTTATCTGCAACCCAAGAAAGAAATTCAGTTCACCCATCATGCTCATTTCAAATTCACTTCCCATCAATTCTGCAAAACCTTTGCTCAGTTCTTCATTAGTAGCTCCAAAGATGATATCATCAACATACACTTGCACTACCAGCAAATCCTTTCCTTTCTTCATGAGAAATAGTGTGTTGTCAATTTTGCCTCTTGAAAAACCATTTTTCATCAGGAACCCTGAGAGTCTTTCATACCAGGCTCTAGGAGCTTGCTTCAAACCATACAAAGCCTTGTCCAGTTTGTAAACATGATCAGGAAATTCATTGCTCACAAAGCCTGTAGGCTGCACCACATAGACTTCTTCATTCAAATAACCATTCAGAAAAGCACTCTTCACGTCCATCTGATACATTGTGAATTCCATGTACGTGGCAAAAGCAATCAGCATCCTAATGGATTCCATCCTTGCAACTGGAGCAAAAGTTTCATCATAATCTATTCCTTCTTCCTGACTGTATCCTTGAACCACTAGTCTTGCCTTGTTCCTTGTCACTATCCCATGTTCATCCAGCTTGTTCCTGAATACCCATTTTGTTCCAATTATAGATCTGTCCTTCGGCTTAGGAACTAGATGCCACACCTTGCTTCGTTCAAATTGGTGAAGTTCCTCCTGCATAGCTAGAATCCAGTCTGGATCTTCTAGGGCTTCCTTTACATTCTTTGGTTCCAAGGATGAGAGAAATGCAAAGAATGCACAGAAGTTCTTCAATTCTGATCTAGTCATAATTCCAGTGTCCAACTCAGATAGGACATTCTCCAGTGGATGAGAACTTTGATACTTCCATGGCTTGATTTGAATCTGACTTGAAGGACCTGCAGCATTCTCTAGGTTAGGTTCTTCTTGACTTTCTGGATTATCAGCCTCATCTGAAGTTCCCCCTGTCAAATTGACTCCTTCATCCGAATTGTTCAGATCTTCCTTTCCATCTGAGTCCTCCAGTTCATCTGTGGTTTCTTCTCTCCTTAAACCAATTTCTTGATCATCTGCTTCAGTTTCTCCCAGTGTCTTATCTGATTCATCAAATACAACATGCATACTTTCTTCTACACTTTGTGTTCTTTTGTTAAGCACTTTGTATGCCTTACTTTGAGTTGAATATCCCAAAAATATCGCCTCATCACTCCTGGCATCAAACTTTCCCAAAGGTTCCTTCCCATTATTGTGAACGAAACACTTACAACCAAAAGGTTTTAAATGAGCAATGCTTGGCTTTCTACCTCTGAGCAACTCATATGGAGTCTTGTCAAGAATTGCTCTAATGGAACACCTGTTCAACAAGTAACATGCAGTGTTTACAGCTTCAGCCCAAAAATTTCTTGCCAGCCCACTTGCTAACAGCATAGTTCTAGCCATATCTTCCAACGACCTGTTCTTCCTTTCAACCACACCGTTTTGTTGGGGAGTTCTTGGTGCAGAAAAGTTGTGATCTATGCCATTCCTTGCACAATACTCAGAAAATCTTGAGTTTTCAAACTCAGTACCATGATCAGATCTCATACTGATGATCTCAAGGCTTAGTCTTTTCTGAACCACACCGGCCCAATCATTGAAACTTTCGAAGGCTTCATCCTTAGAGACCAAGAACAGGGTCCAAGTATATCTTGAGTAGTCATCCACGATAACAAACACATATCTTTTTCCTCCATGGCTCCTGACTCTCATAGGTCCACATAGATCCATATGTATCAGCTCCAGTGGCTTTGTTGTGCTGACCACTTTCTTTGGTTTGAATGATGTTCTCACATGCTTTCCCTTTACACAGGCGTCACACATTTTTATGTTTTCAAATTTCTTGCTTGGTAATCCGCGAACCAGTTCCTTCAAAGCCAGCTTGTTTACCTGAGACAGACTTGCATGACCCAACCTTTTGTGCCACAGCTGAGAGTCGCTTTCTTGCACATTCAAGCATGTCAGATTGTTCTCAGGTAAAGACTTCAGTGATGCCTTGTATACATTGTTCACCCTTTTTCCTTCCATCACCACTTCTCCACTCTGTAGGTTCTTTACGATGCAACCAACAGATGAGAAGCTCACTTCATTTCCTCTGTCACACAGTTGGGAGATACTTAGTAAATTATGTCTAAGACCATCCACACAATAGACATTTTCAATTGCATGTTCCAGAGATCTCCCAATCTTTCCAATGCCTACTATCTGACCACTTTTTCCTCCTCCGAAGGCTACACTGCCCCCTTGAAATGCTGCGAGTGAGAGAAAGTTTCTTCTATCTCCTGTCATGTGCCTAGAACAACCGCTATCCAGAATCCAGCTTGAGTTGTTCTCCCTCACTCCAGCCTGCAAGACAAATCAGAGGTTAGTCTTAGGAACCCAGACAAGCTTGGGGTCCCTTCTTATGAGAAAATGGATAAATCAGGTCTTGTTTGGCCTATTTGGGTAAGCCACATCTTTTATTTTTAGCCTTTGCCTTGCTGATATTAACACACTTTTGCTTAACATGACCAGTTTTACCACAAAAAGTACATAACATGTTACAAGGTAGACCTACATATTTGCTTTTAGGATTATATGGAGGCAGGGGTTTCTTGAATCCTAATCCTTGTTTTCCTCTGTTTTGATTTTCAAGAACCCAATTCATAGCTTCAGAAGATTTATTCCATTTAGTCAGTCTGGTAAGTTCAAGTTTTGAGTCTTCAACCCTTTGGCTTAAAAACCTGTTTTTTTCAGTTTCCTGATACAGAATTTTATTTGCTCTTTTCAGTTCATCTTCCAGAAAGGATTGAACTTCACTCATAACTTGCTTACCATTCTTACTTTCCCTTAACTGATTACATTCCAATTCAAGCTCAGTAATCTTAGAGTTTGACAGAAGAGTCTGCCCTTTCAAGATGGCATTAGTTTCTTCAAGTTCAATATTCTGTTCCAGGAGACTCTTGTGCTTAGTTCTAAGATTACTCAGTTCTTCAGTTAAGTTATCCTTTTCAAGTTTTTCCTTTTCATACCCTATAATCAGGGTGGCTGTGATTAGAATTAAATTTTCAGAAGAGTATGTATGTAAAGTTTCTTTTAGATCAGATAAGCATACCTCTGCTGAATTTCCTGCTTCCTCTCCATCAGTTGCCATAAGAGCAGAGTCCTTTTTGATGTTGTCAGCAATGTACAATTCCTTCAGTTTCTTCCATATTCCCTTGGCAGATTTGCACTCCAGTATCCGTGCATGCACATCCTCAGTAAGTCCTCTTCTTAGATACCCCACAGCCTTGGAGTTTGCTTGTAACCAGTCCAGATCTTGAGGGTCTAGTTCTTCCACTTTCTTTGGCACTAGGACACCATTTACAACTCTCTTCACAGGAACATGAGGTCCTCTTTTCACAATCAGCCACAAGCTGTAATCAGTTGCCTGTAGATAATTTTTCATCTGCTTCTTCCAGTGATTGTAATGAGTCCCATTGAACACTGGTGGTTTTGATGGATCTCTTTCTCCTATAAGTTCTCGAGGATCTTCTTCATCACAGCTAACGTCTGTCATACCTGCTAGTGCTAGTGGTGAGTCATCCTCAGCCTCCTTTTCATGATCAGACTCACTATCAGTTGGTCCCCAAGTGGCATAAAAAGCTTCCTTCTTTTTCCTTCGTTCTGCTCTGAAGTTTGGGGGCCGTCTTATCTTCTTTTTGTCTGTATCATATTCCTTAGTAGTTTCCTTTTCCTTTTCCTTAGCAGCTCTGTTCTTCCTCCACTCTATTTCCCACATCGGGCAGTCCATGACAGCATGATCCTTTTTGAAGCATTTGAAGCACCCAGAGTAGTCAGGACTGTCAACTATGTTCTTCCTACTCGAACTCTCCTTGTTTCCTCGTTTGAACCCTTTAAACCTTCCCAGATTGAGCTTTTGTCTTAAAGCACTCACCATTGCGGCTTCTACTGATTGAAGATCAACATATTCATCAGTTTCTTCTGTTGCTTCCAGCGCAAGAGTCTTTTCCTTCTTTGCTGATGGTTTAGCCTTCGAGTCCTTCATCATCTCATGAGTTTTCAGGCTTCCAACCAATTCTTCAAGCTTGATGGATTTTAACGGTTTGGATTCAATGATGGCAGTCATCTTTGGTTCCCATGCTTCAAGCAACACATTCAGGATTTTATCGACCATCTCTATTTCAGGCAGTTCCATCTCAAGGGATCTCATTTCATTTGTGATCATGGTCAACCTGGTCATCATGTCCTGAATCGACTCCTTCTCGCCCATAGTAAACAACTCAAATTGTCTCTTCAGCATTCTCCTTTTTTAGTCTTTTACTTCTGTAGTTCCTTCATGTGCAACCTGTAATGCATCTCATATTTCCTTAGCCGTCTTATATGATGATACTCGATTGAACTCCTCCGGACCAAGACCACATATGACTAACCGCTTGGCCTTGTGATTCTTTTCGATCATCTTATAATCCGTCTCATCAAACTCTTCCTTCAGTTTAGGTTCTTTTGAGGCAGTGGTTCCTTCACCAACAATTTTGGTGGGAATCAGATTTCCTTCAGAAACTATCAACCAAAGTTGATAGTCTTCAGCACATATGTAATTCTCCATCCTATTTTTCCACCATGCGTAGTATTGCCCATTAAACTGTGGGGGCCTCAGAACCGATTGTCCTTCAGTAATGGTAGGTGGTGCACTCATTCTGATCCTTCTCAAGGTGTTAACCTTACAAGAGAAGACCCGCTCTGATACCACTTGTTATACTTTATGCACCTCCTAAGGACACTAGAAGGGGGGGGGGTTGAATAGTGTCTCCCGATTTTCGCAAGAACTGTGTTCTTCTACTGTAGAACAAGGTTCTTAGAATTTCCTTCCACCTCCGTCTAACAGGAACATACACAGAACAGAACTCAAACTACACAAGGATTTTTACGTGGAAAAACTCCTTGCTCAAGGGAGAAAAAACCACGACCCACACTCTGGGATTTTAGCACTGAATCCACTAACACAGGAGCAATGTTTTAGATTACAAACTCTGTAACCAAGGGGCTACACTCTAGACCCTAATCACTAAAAAAGCTACACTCTAGCTTTTCTAGTAATCACAAAAGAGTTTACCTAATACATAAGCTTCTAGAATAAGCAAATAGGTAAAACAATGAATGCTCAATACAATGACAACTTACAACTCGATAATCCTAGACAAGAAATCTAGACTTAATACTCTGCATGCAATTTAGTTGTCTTCTTCAGCTTATCCACGTAGAAAGTTATTGAATCGCCTTTTCTTGTGCTCAACTCTCTGTGCGTGAATAATAATCAAAAAAAAAACTCGGCTGTCTCTACTACTGGCTTTTATATGAGTCGTGCAACCCTAGTTGAGTTCTACAAGGAATCCCCTTAATTAAGGTAAGTTGAGATTCGTAGTAACTCTTTTCCATGTTAACGTCTGACTCTTTTCCATGCTTCGTAGACACAGCTGGGGCACTGCCTCTTTTAGTCCGACTAGGATATGTATACAACCACGCGCCACTATTCCTAGTTCTACAGGGATTTGCAACCCACAATCTTTTCGATCAAACGTGCCCTTCCCTTCAAGGACCAGGTTCTTCAGGTTCCTTGCATGAACCTCGGTGTCCTTCCTGTTTGTCATACTTCAAAACCAGCTTTCAACAAAGAAAACCATAGAGCAAGTGGACTACATCTAGCTTAGCCTATCCAATATTTGAATCAATAAAAGTTTTTTTCCTAATTAGTTTTTGAACACGTGTGGAGCCATACTAAACAACAAAAACTTTTAAACCGTGTGATAAGTAACAAATTTGATACTAACTGTTTATTTTTTATATACTTCTATAATACATAGTATAAATGTGTATGAGTAACATCAATTAAGATTGTTGATGTTTCAAGTCTCAAAGTTTTTGCCTTATCTTTAAGAACGTGGAATCTCCTTCTTACGGTGGCATACATATCAAGAAGCTGTTGATATGGTTTTTATGGTCAATTTGATCTTTCACTTTTTTCACTTTGGGAATTCGTGCTTTTATATTAGTATTAATATAGATCCTCCTCTTTATCTAAAATCAGTCTCAAGAAAGCACAACGTCATTAGAACTTCATCTAGAAAAATTAAAGTAGGTCCATAAGAAAAGGTCGACTACTGCTGATAAAGGCGGGTAAGAAATGACATGATATATCAAATAACTCTACTGACAACTATGGATGAAGCACACTTTTTATTTTTAAATTTAGAAACTACTACTGCTATTTATTAATGATATTGTTGGTTGCACTATCGCGATTAAAAACTAGAAGAATTGTTCAAATTAAAGTTTAAACACGAAAATTCGAACCATAAGTACTATATATTCTCAAAATTTTGTATACCAGTAAATTGCCTCCCTAATTAAACTACTAATCAAGGATTAATATGATTTGAAATTCTCATGGTCTTAACGGAAAAAAGTATATATTCTATCTCGTTTTGAAAGAAACACAAAACAACTTACAAATAAAATGGGATGAGAATGAAATGGATTAATTTGTCACATGGCAGCAAGTTATGTATTATTCATTTACTAACTAACTAAGAGTTATATATATTACATTGGATTCTAATGATGAATCGGGAATCAATCAAATATATATAAAAAAAAAAGATAGAATTTGTTTAATGGAAATAAGAAAATAAAATTGAGATAAAGATAATAATATAATATAAAAGAGAGAGAGAGAAGAATATAAAAAAGAAATATTCTTTTTAGGGGAAAAAATGGGGGAATGGTTGGAGTAAGTTTTCCCTAAAATAGGGATTTCCCATTTTAGGGGAAAAAATAGGGAAAACCGTTGGAGTTGCCCTAATAGAAACAACAAACTGCAGGTTCGAGTAAGCTCATGTTTGTCTCGTACATGGTAGTACTGTATCGGTAAAAATAAAGCTTGCACATGTGGCGGTCCGGATGTAAGGTTCGAAGCACCTTCTATAAGAATTGAAAATCATCCACGAGGTTGATGCAAAGATGACCGAAGCTAGATTCTGATGCTAAAGTATTCAATGTTGGGTTTTTGGAATGTGAAGAGTGTGAATGGGAAATAGGTGGAAAGGTGAAAAGGTTTTTTTTAGTAAGGAAATGCACTTTCTCCCATATTGGTAGAGGAAAAGGCTTTTGTTGGGTTTAAATAGAGATTCACTTCTCTTAACTCTTAAAAGGGTTGAGAAGAAGGGAAGCCTCGCGCCGTCGTCGTCGCTCGCTCGTCTCGGCTTCGGCTGCGGATTTTGGTCAAGTGATATGATTGATTGACTTAATTTTTTGGACCAACAAAAACTAAAAAAAAAAAATTAATTAATTAATTAATAATTTATTATTAATATTTAATATTAAATATTTAATAATTTATTATTAATATTAACCAATGATTCATTACTAACATATAGTGAATTCAGTCATTAGTGGCAGTGAATTCAGATGTTAGTGGCAATGAATTCAGCCATTAGTGGTGTCTCTTCATACTCTTTCCCATGGCTATATAAACTGGTCAGTCATCAACCTTTGAACACACACTGAAATACAGAATACACAGAACATCTTACTGCATCTCCTCTCTTTTCTGCGTACTAAGTAAGTCGTGTGATTTGCTCCGTTCCTTTGTGTTCACAGTGTTCTACTGTTTGAAGTGCCGCTACGGTAGAACTGTTATCCCGTTCCATCCTGGGAGAAATTAACCCGTGAACCTTGGGCAACTGTGAGGGGGTTAGATTTCTTAAGGAGACACAAGTAAATTGTGGGTTCGGGATCATCCCATACAAAACTGATAATATACTTCTGTTTTTCTGTCTTTTCTAATTTATTTGGTTGCAGGAATAACATTCAAGCCACGAGGCATTATTGCCTCGGGTAAGTAAATGATTCGAGGTCACGAGGCAAGCCTCGAGGCGGACAAAAGGCAAGCCTCGAGGCAGGCAGTTCAGATACTTGATTTAGGACAACACAAGTACATAACTGAATCAATAAAGTGATATCCTCCAAGAATAGCAAACTCTTAACTGAAGCAATTTTAGTTACATTTTGGCACGCCCAAAGCATGGAACTATTGCTATGTCACTCTGTCATAAGCGTTAACCAGGCGGTTTGATTGAATTTCTCATGTAAAAAAAATGTATTACACAAATAAAATACTTTTTGTCAATTACATATAAGCTAAGTTCGTAACATAATAGTAGTTTTATTTCCATTTTAAACGTTGTTTTAGTCTGTCACATCTAATCCACAATAAATGTTGTTTTAGAAAATTAAGAAAATATTAATAATTTTGGGATAATTTTAGATATCTTGTCATTAAAATCTGTCTTTCTAAACAAACATTTGTTACGGTATTAAACATGTTTTTAGTGGGTGTGTCAAAATATAAAAGACATTTGAATTTTATCGGAGGTTAGCCAATACTGTCGAGGCACCCTTCTATAAGTGATGTGATTCGCCACTGCACTAGAAAATTGGATACACATAGGCACAATTTTGTTAGTATAATATTCATAATTGCGCAATTTTATACACCATTAAACTTTTGGTCGAATATTACCGTGATGTTAGGAAAGTCTCGCTCTTGACCCCTAACAGAACTCCAACATGATGGTAATATTAAAACATAACAAAAAAATTAGGGATAAATTTGGTCTTATTTCTTGAAGAAATCGAAGATGTGAAACAGTGAAAGTCTACTCATTTCACTTAAAGCTCCATTAATAATATGACAAACTAAGCTGGCGTTTGGACATAAATTTGGTCGAAACTTAAAAAAAATAAATTTTTGAAGTTGAGTTGAAAAATAATTTTTCAAATTTGAAGTTGTGTTTGGACGAATATTTTATTTGAAAAGTAGTTGATATTTGTGGGTTAAAAAGTATTCTTTTTAAAAGAACCACATGTTTTTGAAAACCCATCTTCAAAAATTCACCGAAAACTCCCCAAAAGCTATGCCCAAACAAGATTTTTTAAAAAAATATTTGAAAAATTACTCACAAATTTTATAAACAAACGAGAGCATCGAGACTTTTTTAACAACACATATATAAATCAGTCAAATGTGATTGTGATAAAATTAAGCAATTTTGAATAGTATAATGATAAACTTGGACTCTTTCTCCATATATAATTGAACAATATAAGCTCTCCTTCCGATTCAAAACATGATGACATATATATATATATATATATATATATATATATATATATATATATATATATATATATATATATATATATATATATATATATATATATATATATATATATATATATATATATATATATTAAAAGAAAAGTAGCCTATTAAAAATAGCTAAGTGGTAGTCTAGAAAAATGTCATTTGGTAAATTTAGGACAAAAATTAGTTATTAGTTATATAATTTGAAATATAGTTAAGTTTTAAATTTACAAGTGGCACAAGTCTAACTATCAATATAAAATTTGAATTAATATATGTAAAACATTTCTAAAAGAAAAAAATAATAAATAAATAAACAAATAAATTTTAATCTATATCTATATCTATATATTATTAAAAGAAGGGTAGTAAGCCTATGGAAAGAAGTCAAGTGGCAATAAATAAAAAAATACATGGCAATTTTAAGACAAGTTATTAGTTACTCCATTTGAATTTGAAATATAGTTATTTTTAGTTTAATAATTAACAAGTGGCGCATGCCTATTACTCTAAATTTTGAATCAAAATCTATAAAATATTTTTAAGTTTTCTCCATTAATCTTAAAGGAAGTTACTTCTCCTTATTCCACGTGATTCCAAGATAAATAATATTTGAATTTGAATTTTTATGGTCAGCTAAATTAGGTTTATAGAATATTTTAATTTTATTTTAATTTAAAGATAAAAATGGGCAAGGTGTTTTCCATACATTTAGAAATCTTTGAAATCCATTTTTTAGTATCTAAAGAATTCTAGAAACGAAGACGATATCCACGTTGTGTAATAGTAATGAAGTTTGCTTGCTTACTTAACTTCTTCAATTATTTGAAGAAAATAAATTCAAAATGGTAAAATATTAAAAGAGAACCAAATGTCATGTATCTACAAAAAACATGAAGATAACTCCTCTCATCCAACGTGATAGTTTTTGCCTCCTTAGGAGGGCTTAACTTTTAAAGATAACTGCCAAAAATATGAAGATAACTTCTCTCCATTATTTCACTAACCACGTTCCCTTAACCATAGCCTACAGAAACTCACCATAAATGCTACTTTGATCTATATTTACCTGTGTTCTTTTTGTTTTTGTTTTCTGTTAACCAAATAATGTAGAAGTAATCCTACTTCAACGAATTTTATATAAATTCTGACTGAAATGAGAATATCCAACTCTATATATTAAATATGAAGACGGTAATGCATTGGGATAAGGTTCTAATTACAGATATTGTGTATCTATTCAAAGATTTCATGTTTTAAGGACACAAAGGATTGTACTGATATGTATCTTGGAGATTGTGAGTTTTATTCACGGTTTACTTATTAGTCAGTTTACAATAATCAAGAACTCTTCATCATCCTCGCATTAATTTTTTTCTTTTACCATATTGATTTGGTACTATGGTCCGTATAGTTATCCTGTGTAACATCAGAAATGCTTGACGTCAAACATTCATATGAAGATATTAGGTATGCACTTTTTCTTTTATTAAGTATTTATTTCTTTTATTGTGAAATGGATTTTGCAATCAAAAATTTAAAATTTCTTACTGAAATTCATTAGGTAATCTTCAACTCCACGATAATGCATTGATGTTATATCAAGTAGAAAATAAATGAAAAGCTATCTGCTAATGGCATGGTCAAGTAACAAATTAACTCATACTGCTTGCTTGATCGAAGAAGTACAAATAATTTATAGAAGTAATTTTTATTTTGTATTTGTAATTATATATATTTCTATAATTTGGTTGTTTACAGGGAGGTTTGATTATCTGTGATTCACTAAATTACAACTAAATGGTGTTCGACGGGGCTTAAGCTACAAACTGCTAATTTATATCTTCTTATGTGTTTGTTTTCTTTGAATGTTAATACTCAATACATTATTTTAACAACTGGTACATGAACATCTGAACAATATCTTTGGGATTACCCTTTATTTAATTTCTGTATATCTTGAGATTCATATATTACTTCACTTTAACATCTTACCTGGTGCTCATATGAAGTAATTTTTAGTTGATTAGATTATACTTGGGTAAAATTGATCAGTCTTTTAGGCCGAAGGTATATTGGAATTTGCGTATTGTATCCTATGCTAATAAGGACATCGTTATAGTAGAAGGAATTTTTATATAATAGCATTTACGAAGGAGAAACGCTCGGACACATAGAGTACAGTGCGATTAAGAGCGGAAGTAGTTAAGTAATTATAGACTTTTAATATGTCAAAAACCTAAAATTAAGCCTACGTGTTGCAACTAAAAATCTGTTTCTCTACATGCCACCTGCTTAATATAATATTTAATCAGAAACTGACTTTCATCGTTTCCTTTTTCTTCTTCCTTTGCAAAGAAGACTTTTAATTCACTGTGATTTTTTGGGGTGCTTTCATGAACATAATTAAGGAGAAAAGAAATGGACAAGATTTTGAAGGCGTGGTATTATTATTCTTTCTATGTTACATTAATTAATGTTGTAGCTCAAGCAATGGGCATTCTTCATAATGTCATTTGGGATGAAAGTTATCAGACAAATATCTGAATTTGCAATGGGATCAAGTACAAGTGAGTCCCAAGTTAGTATATTATCAATTGTAGATTTATGTATCGTTTCCAAAAAGTTATACATTCTTTCAATTGAAAATTAAGAAGCATTAATTAATTACACTTTGATTGCTATTGCATTATAGATTTGTTCACTTTTTATACATATATTTTTTTGTTCAATATTTTCTTATTATTTGACCAATGATAGAGATGGAGATGAAGAAATACAATATTTATGCAGGACTTCAATATTTCGATGACCAAGATGCTATAGGTTTTTCTCATGGGATCCACCAAGCACATATAGATCCAGCACAATCACCTTTGAAGAAAACGCTACCATAAGTATGTGGATGGCTTTTATGCATTTTTATTGTTAGATCTCATTTCTATGTATTGGTGAACCTGATGTAATTTTTGAAATTTTAATATCTCTGATTAAGTTTTCATAACTTTAATAATATGACCAGCGCATAATATGTAATTTTATTGATTGATGAAGGTAATATCGATATGTAAAATTGAAATATAACTTTTTATGTCAAAAAATGAAAGAAAGAAATTGTTGATTCTGCATGTAATGCAAAATGAGGGTAGTAAATATGAAGTTATGGTTTATAATTATTTTACTGCAAAATGTTTTATATGCAAATTTTATCTTACTCTTTGTAGAAGTAAATATCGATCACAACTTTAGTTACCAAAAAAAAAAAATTTTGACCACAGTTTTGGGATTTGAGACATACGTAATTGGTAACATATGTACTGTTAATGCGGATGGTGTCATGGCTATTATATATTCATCGAAAATACTGTGACTAACTTAATTAAGTGTTGTACCTGTAAGAACATTTTTCACCCATTGTGAATCGTTATTTCAATAGGAACATATACGCTCCATTGCTAACACATACCACGCTGGAATTACTCAGATGGAGCATATAGTGGAGGAACCAGCAGAAGGTTGTATTTGGAGGTTCCATCTTAGTATGAGATTTGATATTAAGATTGTACGTAAATTGGTTTTGGCATAATTACTTTTTTGTAGTACAACTTAGAAGCACATCAAGCTCTTAAATATATTAGAGTTCTAATGGAGGGAAGTGAAACAAAAAGGGATGGAGGGAGTGATGTTTGCCTTTAGTTATAAATGTGTTTTCAATTTCTCATCAATTTCGAGAGAAAACACTCCCTTCACAATTTATATGAACCTGTATTGCTGTTTAAAGTAGCAGTCTATTAAATTCATCTTTATTCATGACTTCAATTAGTATCTCAAAAATTTAAGAAAGCTGTTACTAATTTTTTTTATTAGAGATGACATTTCGTTTGCATCAATATTTTTTCGTCTAATAGGGTCGACAAGCGCACATATGTATGTTTCTAAAGTATTAAATAACTAAAATTTCAATGTGCTAATTTGCTAGAGTATATGGTAGAATAAATTTATGTTTTGAAAATTCTTTCGGATGTACTGGATTTGGAGATCGAGCTCCTAATCTATGTACTTAGTTATTGACATTTATTTTGCAAATTTTACATAAAGTAAAGAAAGGCTTATTTATCCATTAATTATTGATACATGATAAAATAATATGTTTAATGACTTGATTTATTTTCTTGATTTTATTTTCTATTTTTTTGTGTATTTCAATAATTTATCTCAACAAAAAAATTACATTAGTAACATGCTTTGATTGAGATTTAATTGGTTAAACAATGAAGTAGAAGTTGGGAATTCTTGATTAATATTAACATACAACCAGTTATATGCCGCAATTAGAAACCTGTAAAATTGAATTACCAGTCCAGTAGCTTCTAAAGTGATATAAACTTCTACCAATCCCTCATTCGAGTTGAATCTGCATATATAGTCCAGAAGAACTTGCCCGCCAATGTATTGAACAACAAATCATGCACATAAAGGTTAGCAGTATACTTAGGGGTCGTTTAGTTTGCGGGACTAAATAAGTGGGATATCCCATAAATTTGGGATTACAATAATCCGGGGATTATAATCCCTGGATTAATAATCTCATTCCCTATGTGGGATTAGATAATACCATGAATGTGGTATAAAAATTGTCTCATTTTAACTAATCCCACCAACCAAACATGGGATTAATGTAGTCCCAAATTTAATCCCGGGACTATTAATCCAATCCCGCCAACCAAACGACCTCTTACTAGAGTAAATGAAAGAAAAGATCAATAGTACCTTAATACTGTTGACATTTGAAAGATCAATTAGCTCTCTATGTCATTGTGTGCTTGGTATTTGTACTTCCAATAGTTTCTTATATTGGTGTGAGTGGTACAAATAAAATATAAATTCGTCATCCGGCTGAAATTCAAACCATTCCATCAAATATTTCAACATATTTTAGAGCTAAAACTTCAATAACCTTCTTAATGTGTATCATTCGCTAACCTATATTTATACATGAAACACAATATTTTAAGAAGACAAAAATAGCAAGTGAAGTGTTTTTTCTTCAAACACCAAAAATATCGTGTACCATGTAAGATTTAGTTATTAAATTAAGCAAAGTCAATTTTCTATCGATTTTTTAATCTTTTTACTTAATCGTGATTTTTAAGAAAAGTCGAGTCAAATTGTTTATGTCATTTCGAGTTATTTTGAAGAAAATATGTGTATTGGATAATAAAATAAAAAAATAATTCAAGTTATTTGATGATTGATTTGCTTCCTTTAATTTCATAGAACTTTTGTTAATATGTAGATGATATTAAGAAACAAGATGACAATTTAAAATTTGCTGACACAATACAATTTAACACTTGTTAGGCTAAGCTTATAAAAACTCTATATTTTGAAAAGTTTTTTTCTTTAAAAGTACTTTTCCAAACACTTCTGAAAAGTATACGTTTAGTGTATACACTTTATTTTTCTTTAGATATCGACATATTCACCGCACGATGCGCGGGTACTATACTAGTATAATTAACTTTAAACTACTAATCTTAAAAGTTTTTATTTTTTACCAAAAAAAAAAAAAATGTCGATCAACATTAAACTATGTTTTACAACATGAAACGGAAACAAGTAAAAGAGTAGTAATTTTGAGGAAACAGTGGGAAAGAGCAAAAGAGTTTGTTGGAAAATCATAATTTCCTCATATCATCCCTTCAGTTGTAAGTTGTAACCCCCAAACAAGCATAACATGGCAAAAATGAAGCTTCCATTTTCCCTTTTCCTCTCTCTTCTTCTGTTTCTCCTTTCTCCTTGTTATTCCTTGGCGAAGATTCCATTACCTTCCAATTTCGCATCGAAACAAGCTGAGAAATTGATCCGTCAGCTCAATTTATTCCCTAAAGAATCCCTTAACATCGTCGATCACGATCCATTTCCTAATTCGGCTAATTCTAGAATCTTCGAAAAGCGATTCGTGTTTCCTAATTTGGCTAATTCTAGTGTTTCCGTTGAAGATTTGGGGCATCATGCTGGTTATTATAACATTAAGCATTCTCATGCTGCTAGGTATACCTTTTTGAATATTGAAACCTTAGGTTAGGTGTATGTTTATTTTGATGGCGGTGTTTGGTTGAGCACGGAATTTAATATGTTCATTTGATTTAGTTATTAGTCGTTAGTGGATAATTTATTTTACCTAGTTTGACTTGATACCAAGTTTAAGAAAGAAATGAAGATTTTGAAATTTGTCATCATTTTGGTTATTATAAGATTAAACATTTTCATGCTGCTTGGTATACCTTTTTTAAATATTGAAAATCTAGGTGAGGTGTAAGTTTTATTTTTAAGGCGGTGTTTGATAGAGCACAGAGTTTAATATGTTCATTTGATTTAGTTATTTATTTCTACTTGTTACTATACATTTTATGTGATGTAGTTTGACTCGACACGAAGTATAAGAAAGAAATGAACGACTTGAACTTTGTGGTCGTAAATAGGACATACCTTTTGTCCGGTTATAATACTTTTGAAACTTGTCGATATCTCAGTGGATTTAGAAGATTCTCGTTAGAGCTAAATTTTGAGATTTAATATGTTGATTTGATATGTTTACTGGTCATTACTGTATAATTTATATGATGTAGTTTGACTTGACATGAAATTTAGGAAAGAAATGAAGATTTCAAACTTTGTGATCTTAAATATGGCTTAATATTTGTGTGATTATAATACTTTTGAAACTTCTCCATATGTTAGTGGATATAGAAGATTCTCGTTAGAGGTACATTTTGAGAAGTTTATATTAAATTGTTCTAACAGTTAGCAAGTTGTTTTTGGCATTCTTTTTTAATGTCGTTAAAAGGAAATGCTGTCGTATAAACTAAAATAGAGGGAGTACTGTGTAGTATGCAAGAACATATATTTAGGTAATTCTAGGAAAGCTAGCTGATAGAAGGAAAAATATATCACATGCCTCTAGGGCTTTGATCTAGTAGCGAGAGCGCAAGGTATGATGTGTGGGTCAGGACTTTAGGCGCATGTTCATTGGATGGAATTATGCTGCAAATGAAAAAGCCTAAATGCCTGGAATATAAATGGAGAAGGGTAGAGGCTCAGAGCCATTTTTCTTGGTTACCAAAAAGTTATCGCACTAAAATTAGAATCCGAACACTAGGCCTTTCTTCCCATCTATTTGGTGGATAGAGTTACCCGGTACTTGTTGCTGGTGGGAGGTGCAGGTATCCGGTGGAATTAGTCGAGGTGCGTGTAAACTGGCCTCGACACCACTGTTTTAAAAAAAAAAATTAGAATCCGAACAGATATTGGAATTTGAATATTTTGAAAATTGGTAGAGTTACTAGTGAAAATCTGTCGAGTATTTTGACAATCCCAAAATAGAAAGATTATTGACTTAACTGGAATAGATGGAGTACCATATTTGTTGCTTCATGCATTTCCTGATCGTAATTTATTTTTGTTTCAATTTTCCATTACTATCCAACCAAATTATAGTTTCAGCTCCTGCATTGCCATGTGGTGGATTAGTTTTTGATGTCTTTGCAATGTAGGCAAGTACTTGGTAGTTCTTCTATTGCTCACCATTGCTTACTCCTCTATCCGCCTACTAACCACTTTCCACTTTGGGAACTTGAATACAATATTTTAATTGGTGTGAAAATGAAGTTACATGCTGTCTAATTATTTAGTATTGAGATGTAATGGCTAACAGAGCAGAATAGAATAGTTTAATCATATAGCCAATGCCAATTAATTTGGAATTGTCATTTTTTCCATTAATCGATTAATGGAGAAATATTCTGTTTGTTTCATTCATTTACCTTCAAATATGACTATAAGTAGCTTTTGTGCAAGTTGGGCATGCAACACCAGATTGTTAGATTTTGACCACTTACCTGTTTAAGTCAATCAGTGTGCTTAATGTACATTTGCGGGTGTGTCATTTACATATTTTCCCTTCTTGAGCATCTACCGAAGTATATATTTCCAGAGAAATCAGGCTTGAGATTTTTTGTTTTCCTGTCTAACGTATCAACTAGCTTCTTCGTTTTTGTTGATTGGGCTTTTATTTTGCTTGAACTGTGTTACCTTCCATTTTGTAGGTTGTTCTATTTCTTCTTTGAATCACGCGGTAGTAAAGACGATCCTGTTGTCATCTGGTTGAGTGGTGGGCCTGGTTGTAGCAGTGAGTTGGCCCTTTTCTATGAAAATGGACCTTTCTCAGTTGCAAATAATTTGTCGCTTGTGCCAAATGAATATGGGTGGGACAAGGTATTTGACTATCTTTAAGATCGCCTTTTAATCTTGATGGACGATGGTTCTCGTTATTTAACAGCACTAGAAGTGGTATAATCAAAAATTCTTGTGCTTAAGCAATTGTAGTAATTACTTTTTTGCTCTCTTCTAGATTGTTCAGCTCGATAGAAATAAGAGTTATGGTGCATGGACATATAGGTTTTTTGCATTGGCAATATTTTCTGTGTCTCCTTTATCCAGCTTGTTGTTTTCATGAGTAGTTTTGTAGGAAACATGCTACTTTATTGGAAAAGTGAGCTTGTTCGTTGTGGATGTTCCTATTTGTTATTATTATTTTTTAATTCCAAAAGGAATATTTGGAAAAGGCAGTTAAGAGAAACCAGTTAATAATGTGTCCATATCTAGTTCAATAATGCTTAAAGTAGAAGAATCATCGATGTAGAGACTTCACTTCATGATTCGACATACCAAAGCTTTGACAAACCATGTTTTGGCGTTCTCATTCTCTGAGAGTGTAGAGCAGCCAACCTGTAATGAATATAATGCCAATTCACAGGCTCTACATTGATACCTAATCCATGTGAGGGTAAATCAATGTGAGCCATTGCTTGGCTTGCATGTGGTACATCTGTATGTCCTTTAAAGCCTTTGAGATAGTTACACTTTCAGTTACTGATTAAAAAGGGGATAGTTGCGTTTTCAGCATTTATGGAGTTACCACCAACCAGACTGCAAATACCTTTTTTTCCATCCGAAGGGGCCTTGTGTTCTCAGTGAAATCTTATTGCTTTGCATGGAAACTTTTTGGCCCATTGTTTTTTATTAGACCTTTAATATTGCAATCTTATTTCATGCCATGCTTCTGTCTGTCTTTTTTTTTCGTGCTTTTTGCTCATTGTTGAGATAAATTACCTGCATGGCAATTCAAGACTGCAGAGGAAGTATTTTAGGTTTCACAGGATCTTTAATTTTGGTGTGGTGGTGTTTGTGTTTTGATTAAATTTTGGCATTTCATTGCTGACTCCTGGGGAATCATGTTTTCCTTGTGTGTGACATTTGTTTCTTAGATTAAAGTAGTTGTTTTGTTTTTATTATCCGATTTTTCCTACCTTCATATAATTTCCAAATCTGAAGAAATAACATGTTATTTCTGCAGGTATCAAACCTTATCTATGTGGATCAACCTACAGGTACTGGCTTCAGTTACAGTTCTGACAGAAAAGATATCCGTCACGATGAAGCAGGTGTTAGCGACGATTTGTATGACTTTATACAGGTTCGTTCTGTGTGAAAATAAACCCCAAGGCAACTTAAAGCATTGTACTCTTGTGTCGTCTTAAGATGACAGAGATTCATGTGTTTAAACTTAATGATAAGTATGGTTTCCTATTGATTTCTTCACCTATTAATTGCTAGTTTCAATTTTTAATATGTGCTATTCCTGAGGCTTGCTACATTGGATAATTTGTACTGCTTCTAAAGGTCGAAAGGACAATAAACATTTCACTTACAAAAAAGGATGGGGAAGGTCTTTAATTTGGAGAAACTGCACTTACGGGGAATTGCTACTTTAGTGACTGATATCCTTTCAAGAGGTCATTTTATGAAAACTTCTCTATTTATGGGGGTTGTGATGTTGACAATATACTTGAGTTCTGAAGCTTTTTACGATAAACTATGGAAGGACGATTAAAGGACAACGAATTTGTAGGGAATTCTTGAATGATAGCCTTTTTATCAACTAGTAGTGTTTGCTAATGCCCTCAGAGAGTCAGAGCCTTGGTTTAATCATCAATGACAAAGGTAGCACAACACAGGATTGTGCGGTTGTTTCACATTAGTAGTTTGAATCCAGTTGTGAACTAAATATGGTTTTTAAGTGAATAAAGGTTGCAGACCGGGCTCACTATCCACTGAGTATCGAGCGTTGAAACAGTGGTTTCTCAGTTATAAGAAAAAGTGTTCGTGGATCCCCAATCCTGTGGGTGGGATGCTATGGTGATGATAACTGCACCTTTATCTATCTCTTTGCTGACCTGTCTAGAATTGGCATCAGGTGTCAGATTAAAGTACTGGTGATAGTAAGGTGTTACTGTTAACACTTGATATGTGTCTGGGATCCTTTCAAATAATTGCTTGGACTATCAGAGTGTGGTTTGCTTGTTAGTTCTCTTGTGTGTGTGTGTTTGTGTGTGGGGTTTACATGTGATATGCAAAGAGGCTACCGTATAAGAGGTCTAGGAAGAGCTCAAAAGGCTGAATCTGAATGCTGGAACTCGAGCCTTGGACAACTCAAGATCTTTTACCTGAATAGATGATTGGAGAGATGTTGTACACTAGGATTATTTTTGTTGGGTCTTATATTGTGCTTATAAATGATAGTAGTTGATGCACGGAATCTTGTCCGATCAGAAAAGGAGGTATTAACATACTTCGGGTCCATTTATCTGCCAGATGCATTAGTGCCAATAAGTGTGGTCCATTGCCAGCAGACCTGTTGCTCAAACCTTTTTGCAGTATTCAGTAGCCTTCAGGCATGGATTGGTTTTTTTGTTTTGTCTAGAGATTGCAGCTGATCACTAATTTTTTTTCTGGATGACCTGTTGGTCCGTTATTTCCCTCATGTATGCATTTCTAGCATGTATAAGTTATAACAGCTTCTAAACCATATATATTTAACAGAATCATTACCTATTCTGAATATCAAAATTTTTCATCAGATTGCTGGTTGGCAGACAAATGATCCTGACTTGTTTGTGTTGGTATTATCATTGATAATGGTTTAGGCTTTCTTTGAGGAGCATCCTGAGCTTGTAAAGAATGACTTCTACATAACCGGAGAATCATATGCCGGGCACTACATTCCTGCTTTTGCTGCTAGAATACACAAGGGAAATAAGGCTAAAGAAGGAATACATCTTAATTTAAAGGTAGCTCATTTTGCCTGTTATGTTATTGTTATTTCCCTATTCACGTGTCTTTACTTCATTGAAAGTATTTGAACAGGGATTTGCCATCGGGAATGGGCTTACGGATCCAAAAATACAATATCCTGCATACACTGACTATGCATTGGAAATGGGGTTAATTTCGAAGTCTGATCATGATCGTATCAACAAACTACGTCCAGTTTGCGAAGCTGCGATAAGCCTTTGTGGTACATTATTTTAGTTCTTGTTTACTTTCTTTTTTTCGTCCATATCATTGGCTCATCCAGGCTTTCCTGGGTGTAAAGGAGAAATAAAAGGGGGTGGGGTAGGGGGAAGAAAAAAATGCCCCGATGAAGTAAAGGGATCTTGTTTGACTACAGCCAATCAATACTCCGTATTATATGCTGGTCCTGATGAAGTAAATGGATGTTCTTTGACCAGAGCAAATCAGTTCTCTGTATTATATGTTACTTCTTAGTTTGTCTGTTTCTCTCCTTATAGGCAATGATGGGAAGATCACTTGTTTGGCTGCTTATTTTGTTTGTAATTCAATATTCACTGCTGTCCGTGCACGTGCGGGGGTTGACATCAATGTAAGTTGTCATCCATTTTAGTCTGTCTATCCATTTTGTACAAATCCTAGTGCCTGTTACTTTGTAGACAAATTGGTGTTACTAGCTTCAGAAAGAGTAGAAATGATCCCAAAATTGGTTTTTATAAATTGTCACTCTCTCTGTCCCAATTTATATGGTGTGGATCGGATTTGGAGAGTCAAACGAGTTTTTATTTGACAGTGATTTTCTTATATGTCGTTTAATTATTTTGAATTGTTAATTATTGTGACTTATAGTACTTTTTATGTTGTTTCCAATATGTAAATTTTATTTTAAAGAAATTAAGATTCTATGTCCAAATTAACGGTTAATATTAAGAAGTTTGACCCTCGAAATCCAAACCTGGACACATAAATTGGGACAGAGGCTATATCATGTCAAATAATTTAAATTACTTGGAGGGTCACATTATCCTGTGGCATGCCTTTAATATTTGGGAGAAAATGAATTCTGATCCATTAAGTTCTCACTTACAGCACTACGACATCAGAAAGAAGTGTATAGGACAGCTCTGCTACGACTTCTCAAACATGGAGAAATTTCTGAATCAGCTCTCTGTTAGGGAGGCTCTTGGAGTTAAGGATATTGAGTTTGTCTCGTGTAGCCCGACTGTGTACCAGGCCATGCTTCTTGACTGGATGAGGAATCTCGAAGCAGGCATTCCAACCTTGCTCGAGGATGGAATAAAGTTACTCGTCTATGCTGGAGAATATGATCTTATTTGCAACTGGCTCGGTAAGCTTCGAATTAACTCTATGCTCAATGATGGAAACTTATCAATTATTTCAGGTGTCATAAAACATCTCTTTTACCAGGTAACTCGAGATGGGTTCAGGCCATGAAATGGAGTGGTCAGAAAGAGTATGCAGCGTCTCCCGACGTTTCTTTTGAAGTTGATGGTTCTGAAGCAGGATTGTTGAAAAGCCATGGGCCACTGAGTTTCCTGAAGGTGCCCTTCTTTTTCGACCTGCATTCATCTATTAAGGATGTCATTGTTCAATTTATCATGATGAGTGTTTGAGCTAATTGTGTTTGTGTCTTGTGATTGAATGTGCGATAGGTCCATGATGCTGGACACATGGTTCCAATGGATCAGCCTAAAGCTGCATTAGAGATGCTGAAGAGGTGGACTAGAGGCACCCTTTCTCAGCAGCAGATGACTCAGACTGAAAACTTGGTTGCTTCAATATGATTTTCTGATTACCCTTTTCATGGTTTTCAGATATCTGTAAATATTACTGTGTCTTATCCTGATGTAAGATGGCTACGTTTGAATATGCTACAATGAAACTCTCTGTAATGCACGGGTACTTGATAAAAGTTTGGAGGCGAGTGCGTTTAGAGGCCTGAAGAGAGAGAATTCTCGCAGAAACTTATCCGAATTACTAGACATTTGAATTGTCATGGATAATAATGTGGCCATGCTTAATTATTAGCTTATTGTTCAGCATTCGCCTCCTCATCATGTAGCTGTTGAGCTGTTGTTTTAATTCAATCTATCAGCTGCGCAGTCACAAATTAAATTGGAATCATGTGTGTGAATCGAATGTTTTATCCATATCATTCATAATGCTAAATACTTTGGAATGATTTGGATAAAACTAAGTTCACTTTTCGCTCAAGAATGGTGTCTAAATCTGATAGCTAAATTTGCTGTCGTGTGGACTGTGGACAGTGAGTAGCTTTTTAAAAAAATAAAAACTCCGTATGACTTTCATTAAGCTGAACTCAGCGAAACATTGATATTTCACATGAACAAAGAACGGCAAAAATACTTCTCATTAACAATGAATGACAACAATTTAAGAGCAATTCATACTTTCTGTAAAATATTCACTTGAGGAGTTGCGTATGTTGAAGCAGTAAAAAGAGCAAACCATAATTTCGCCTCAAAAAATAAAAAAATTATAGATTTACTTAGGTGTAGTGAAATAAATTGGTGGAGTATGTGAAAGTAAAAAATTGGCTATCCATGTTGCATGAGCAGTAAGGGTGTCCACCGGACCGGCGCAAACCGGACCAATAAAAAAAAACAGCACGGCTCATCCCCCGACCCGTCACCCCCCATTTGAGTCGACCAGACCGGACAATTTTGGACCGAAACCGGACCGGTCCGGGCGAAAAATTTTAAAAAAAACTGTGGGCTTGGTGCAAAAATAGCCGTTAGGCAATGACTTTTTCACCCACAGCCGTTGGCCCAACGGCAAAAAACGGCCATATTTTGCTCCCCCACCTCCCTAGGCGCCCCAATATCCCCAACCAATTTTTTCTATAAATACCATCATTTTTCATCAATTTATTCACAATTTCTCTAATATTCTCTCTAAATCTCTCTCAATCTTTCTTATTTCTACAAAGGCTATTTGCTAAATAATTCAAATTTGCTCTCGCAAAAAGGGTTTAAGTGCTAAATTGCATTACAAAAAAATATTTGGAGTGAAGTGGAAAATTGTTCGGTGCGGTTTCGGTCAAGTTTCAACTTTCATTTTAAGTTCTACATTCTAAGTTCACGACATCAAGTAAACTCGTTCTTACCTCTTATTATCTATTTTAATTTTTGTGCAATATTGTTTCTAGCATATTTTAGTAATTTATTTGTTTGCTTTACTTATAAATTATAATAATGTCTGAAATGTGGAGAGCAATTACTGGACGTACGGGTAGCGGTCGTAGATCACGTTCTAGTAATCGAGGGGGGGATGTTAGACGTAGTCGTGCTTTAGATAAAAGACCAATTGGTAGTTCTAGCGCTCCTTCTCATCTAGATGATTTTACTCAGCAAGATGACACGCAATTTTATCATGATATAGATTTTGATCAACCACTAGATAATGATATTTTAAAGACACGATATCAAGAAAATAACGAAGGGGTTAATTTAGATAATGAAACACCTACTAGTCAATTTCATGCTGAACCTGAAGAAACTGAACCTGAATTACCACCTATGCCTCCTAGTAGAGAACCAGCGGTACGACCAGATAGATCGGATGTGTGGAAATTTATGACTAAAAATGTTCCGACTCACCCCGCTAAATGTAATATTTGTAAAAAAGTTTGGGATTTTAAAACCGGCAAACATCATGGTGGGACAAGAAAGTTGAGAACACACTTAGAAAACCATCATAAGGATGAATGGAAAAAGAGACCGGGTGGCGCTCGATCAGGGAACAGAATGGCTCCATCTCAAGGTAGTGGAGCTCAATAGGAAATTAACCCAGTGATGGGGGGCTTATGCATTATGATAAGAAAAAGATAGGGAACAAATGGTAAAAATAAATGCGGTAGAGTGCTTACCTTTTACATTTGCTTCTTGTCAAGGTTTTGTTCGTTATAGTCAAACCGTATATGTCGACACCCATTTTTTCCAAATCGGTTAAAGTTCGAAATATGGCTCGACTTATTGGGACCCACAGGTAAAGACTTGGAGTCGCCACCTAACATATTTTTTAACAAGGCGTATTAGGGCACCTACTTTGTTTCTAGCCAATTTTAATGTTAACTCCGATACTTGATCTACGAACCGAGAATTCTGAGTAAGGGTTCAAATTAACCCAAGAGGAAGGTGTTAGGCGCCTCTCAGATTCCACCAAATGTGGTTCCGGCCGGACTAATAATTGAGATTCCAATAATAAACTAAGAGTAAATAAAATAATTTCTACTATAATATACAATTTAAATACAAATAATTGCATAAATAAGTAAATATTCAATCTTCCACATGAACTTCGTTCTTTGTAGGAATGTACTTCGCAAAAAGCATAAAAATGAAGTTAGTAATATAACTAATGAAATAAAGCAAAAATAAAAGTAGAATAAAGTAATAATAATAATAATAATAATAATAATAATAATAATAATAATAATAATAGTAATAATAGTAATTCTAAAAAAATAATAGTAACGATAATAATGAAAAATAAAAATATTAGTAATAATAAAAAATAATAGTAATTATAATAATAGTAGTAATAAAAGAAAAACAAAAGGAAAAAGGAAATTTTTGAAAGTTCAGGCTCAGATCCGGGTAATGGGAGGCTAAGAATACCGTCACGGTTGCAAACACGCCAGCCGGTTGTGTTGCCATGCCAAGTGCGAGTTCTGTTGTCTATTCTATTCGTTTTCAATATTGTATATATAAATGTTATCGTCATCGCCTATTTATTTTTTAGGGACTCGGGGAGTGTAACAGGACTGAATTTAGGCCTCCAAATGTCATGGCCTCGTAGTATCTGTTCAAAATCAGCCTGTAAGCCTCAAACAATATATTTTCATAGGCTACGACATTAGCATAGTAATGTCAATATCAGTGCCATCGTGGCTGCAACCCCGTTCAAACACCTGGAACAATTTGTCCAAATGCACTAGGAAAGTCAATTACTAATCCAACAGTGACATATAACAAAATCAGTTAAAGCAAACAATTATTCTCAAAGTCAAACTTCCAGAAACCAAGTCTTCGACTTTTCGCCAACAACAAAGCAAAGAGAAACCAGAGGCAACTAGGCATCATCAAGCCAAAACGGAACAAAAGTCGGAACCCACAACAACTACAGAGTGAATTTCAAAATGACCAGTACTAAATGTAACTGGTGAGACAACGGTGGTACATCAAAAGCTTCAACAGAAAGGGAGCGTCGCCAGTTAAGATTTCAGCGGAGCCGGTGGCGATGTAGCCAGCAGAGGCACGGTGGAGTGAGGGAGGAGGAGCGACAGCTTAGACAGCGCCGCTACCATCCCAACCCCCTTCCCCGTCTCGCTTTATGATTTAGTAGCTAAATGAAGGAAAATGGTGGTAAAGAACCACCAGTGAATTTCCCGATGGTGGTGGTTCATAACACCACCGCCTGTTTCGCCACCCAAATTCCCGATCTCCTCTTGCTTTCGCACCAATTCCCGTTTCCGATCTGTGTGTTTACTCCTTTTTCCCGATCCCCCTGTTTTGATCTCCTTTCCCCGATCTGTTTTCTGGTGGATGTATGTGTATATGTAATGGGTGCGTTTTGAAGGAGATGGCCAAAGTGGTCTGTGCATGGGTCAAGGTGTACTCCTCTGTTCTTGATCTTTGTGTGTGTGCATTGAAATGTGTAGGTGGGTGTTGTGTTTGTAATAGAGAGGAATGATGGTGGTGTTATAAATGTAGGGTGTTTCTGTATGTACCCCTCCTGTAACGCAATTCTGAAAAAGCCGTTGGGAGGAAAAGTCAATCACGGGGTGGAGATTACAAAGTGATTGGAGATTGAGAAATCAGGGGGATTTTATGTACGTGGAAAATATATTGAGGCAGAAAA
Source organism: Petunia x hybrida (assembly GCA_037355625.1). NCBI lineage: Eukaryota > Viridiplantae > Streptophyta > Magnoliopsida > Solanales > Solanaceae > Petunia > Petunia x hybrida. Next base: position 792,473 of record JBBBVM010000662.1, on the reverse strand, counting down.
AGTGGTAAGGGAGAGAACAATATATATGGTGCAAATTTTAGATAGTGTATTGGATAGTGTATTGGATGACACTTTTCGTCAAGTACATAATGAGGAAAACATAGGCAAAATATGATAGATAACTATGTGATAAACTTTAAAGATTTGTTCAAATTTCAAAAGGGTATGGTATAAAAATTTATACCATATATTTTAATCAATCACTATTTAACTAAAGGTGAAAAAAATAAATTAATTAATATATGTTATACATAAAACAATGCACATAATAAAGCAATTGGGGTCAAAATTAAGTTAATTTAATACTATAATTATACACAAATATATAACAAATGTTAGAAATGCAGTTAATTGCATAAATAGCCACAACTTGTCATGTTTTAAACAAATAACTTAAAATAATAAAATTAATAATATAACCACAATTACGTACATAATGTATAAATGGAGGATAACACAGATAAATGCAGGTCTTTCAATGTGAATTGTACTCAAACAGTTAATATTGTACCTTTAGGTTAAATATAGTCAATTATAAAGAAAAGAATGGACAAAATTGGGTGTCAACAGTATATAATCCATCTTTTCAAGGTTTTCTAAAAACTACGGTTAGAAGTGATATTATAAAATTTAAAAATGAATATAGACAATATTTACGATATATATTTTATCACTTTGATTGCAGAGTTTGTCTTACTACTGATTTGGATCGTGGTGTTAACGGGTATGAGTATTTAACACTTACTTGTCATAGGATAGATCCTAACTGGGTAATATAAAAAAGAATTTTAGCATATTGCACTGTCAATGAACCACACACGGGAACATTTATTAAGAGAGAAATAACTGATATTTGTAAGGCATTTATTAGAGACAAAATTTTAAGTATAACTCTTGATAATGCTGCAAACAATAATTTTGCTATTGGTAAGTTAAGACCCGCATTGCATCCCCCTTTTAAAGAATTGTTTCATGTTAGATGTGCATGTCATATATATAATTTAATTGTAAAAGATGGCCTTCAGTTATTTGATCCTACTATTGTGAAGGTTAGACTCGCAATTAGTTATATTTTTAAATCTAAAAAACTGGATAGATGGAGGGACTTTCAGGTAGAGTGTATTAAAGAAGGTTTACAGCCTAGAAGAGTTCCTAAGGAAGTTTCAACTAGGTAGAACACTGTATATGACTCTTTGTCTGTTGCTTACAATTTACGAGCGGCTATAACTAGTTATTTTAATGGTAAAGCGGTTCACCTAGAAGAATCTGATTGGAAACTTGTTGAGCGTCTTCTTCTTTTTTTAGAAAAGTTTTTTTATGCTACTAAAGAATTTTCCGGTCAATATTATCCTACAGTTACTACCATGTTGTATTTTATAGCTGGAATAACAGAATTACTTAACGATTATAGATTAGTGCCTGGTTATGAACAAGCCGTAGAAGCAATGATTGAAAAATTAAAAAAAAATATTTTTTTTCCTATTCCACCGCTTTATTGCATTTTTAAATGGTTTAATACCGAAATGCTTATTAGAGAAATTTATCGGAGTTTGAGAATTACTGATGAAGAAACACCAAGTGTAGAAACATCTTGTGCGCAGGTAATTGTAGACTGCCAACGAATTTATGAAAGATATAGGAGTGCAGCTGATAATATTGTTCCAAGTGGAGCTGGATCAAGTTCAACGCAGGCGAGTAAGAGAGCTGCATCCGGATTGGGAAGTTTTTCCAGCCTTAGTCAAAGGCTTTTTAGCAGGCAATCGAGTAGCGGAGGGTTCAACGAGCTTGATATTTATTTACTTCATGGGTGCAAGGAAATTGAGTATTTTGGAAGCGATCAACTACTGCAATTTTGGAAGGATCAACAAGCACAGTTTCCAGTTTTTGCAAAAATGGTGCGGGATATTCTAACAATTCAAGCATCATCAGTTGCTTCAGAAAGCGCTTTTAGCCAAGGAAGATTACAAATTGGAGATCATAGACATTTATTGAAAGAAGAAGCAATGGAGACAGCCGTATTATTCAAAGATTGGATTATATCAGAGCGAAGAAATTTTGGGTTTGTTGAAGAAAATGAAGAAGCAGATGCAGCATATTCAACTGAAATCTTATGAGGCGCTGGAAGTGTGGAAAATGAAAATGATTATGGAGAAGATGAATCTTTGCCACCGGTTCCTACTGAGGTGTCAGAATAAATTATTCAGAAAATGAGAAGTTTTTTAAATTAATATGTAGTTTTGCAATCTATGTAGAACGTACTTTGCAAAAAAAAAAAAAAAAAAAAAAAAAAACCCAAAAATTATCAATAAAATGCGTTACACCTTGCTATTAATTATCATCCTTTGTTATATTCTCAATTATCCTTTATTATACCTTTTTGCAATTCAATATTTAAATACTAACTAGTAAATACTAAAATACTAAAATCTAAATACTAAATACTAAATACTACTAACTTAATACTTAGTATTTATTTTGAAAAAATAACAAGTGTTATGTCTTGCTATTAAGTTATCATTCTTTTATATATTTTCAATTATCCTTTGTTATATCTTTTTTGCAATTCAATACTTTACTAAATACTAAATACTACTAACTTAATACTTAGTTTTTATTTTGAAAAAATAACAAGTGTTATACTTTGCTATTAAGTTATCATTCTTTATATATTCTCAATTATACTTTTGCAATTCAATATTTAAATAATAAATACTTAATACTAGTAGTTATATACATATAAAAAATAACAAATTATTATTAGTCATATACTAAAATACTATCAATTTATAAGTGTTTATTATTTTTTATTTAGTCATATACTTAATTTAAAATTCAAAAACTACTCTCAAATTAAAAACAAAAAGATAACCAAAAAAAAAAAAAATCGTCAAAACCGGGCCGGACCGGCCCAACAAAAAAATTTCAGCTCCCCTTTTGAAAAATAGCCATTGGCAACGGCCATAAACGGCTATTTCCCCCCCTCCCCAAACACCCCAACAGCCCTCCCCCGCCTATTTTCCTATAAATACTCCCATATTTCATTAAATTAATCACAATTCAATATTTTCTATTCATATCTCTCTAAAATTTTCTATCAAAGACTATTTTCTTAGTTTTATATCAAAATGGCTGCAAATACTCCTACTCAAGCTCAAGGTGCTACTACTGAAGGTCCCTCCAACCCAAGAACTGGAAGATCCGAAGTTTGGAAATTTATCACGAAAAATAATGATACCGGCACTGCTCAGTGTACTCTTTATAAGAAAGTTTGGAATTATGCTACTGGACCACTTCATGGAGGGACGGGGAAGTTTAAGACTCACTTGAAAAACCAACATAGCCCTGAATGGGCAGCTCGTGGTGGTGGAATATATCTGCGCGAGCGCGACAATTGAGTCGTTGAAGTTGAAGATTTATGTCTTTTTCTAATTTCTAGTCTATTTTCTTGTTCTTATTTTCTAGTATGTCACTTTAAGTGTTTAAATCTTTAATTATGCATTTCCAACTTAATGTATTGTCGTATTATTGAATAAAATGTGTGTTTTGTGTTGTTTGTTTAGTCTACCATATTTTTTTAATCTATTTCAAATAATCAAAAAATTAAGAAAAAAAATACACGAACCGAACCGGTACCGGACCGGGTCGAACCGGAACCGAACCGGTCTCCCCCTTGCCGGTGCCGGTTCCGACACGGCATTGGTGCATTTTCATCGTTAGACCGGACCAGTACCGGGCGATATCGATTTTCTTTTTTTCATTTTACACCGGATCGGCCAAGGCGCGCCAGAACCGGGCCGATGGACAGCCTTAATGAGCAGTGAAGGCCATTCCTTCAACTATTCATGTCTTTTCTTTGGAGGTCATCCCTTCACCTATTCTAAATTATTCACGCCTTTCTTTGATCTATAAATAGCATGACAAATACTAATGTAATGAGCAATAAAACTATACCCCTCCACGTGAGACAAAAGCAAAAGTTTAGTGAGAGAAGCTCCCCCCTCTCTCTTCCCCTTCCCTCTTCAATCACTCTACTTTCATTTACTCCTCCACTATGTCTCTATCTCATGATTCTATCTCCTCTACTACACTTCATCTTATACCTCCCAAGCCTCCAGATCCAATAGACACTAACCAAGCATTGAATGCTAAGCCTACGTATTACGAAAAATTAGTTCAGTCCAATGCCAAATCATGCCTCATTCCTTCTATTTCACTCTTACATCCATCATCATCATCATCCACACATCCTTCCATGCAAAATCCACCCGTCGATGAGGATGACTCATTTGACCATATTTCACTTTCACAAGCTGATCGGCAGAGAATTTACTCCCCTTGGGCAAATTTTGTAATAATAAAATTACAAGGAAAAAGGTTGCATCATCAGTATTTATCTGAAAAGCATACAAAATTATGGTGCCTTATGGAAGATTTTCCTTTAATTGACCTTGGTGAGGACTTTTATGTAGCAAAATTCAATAAACATGAAAGTCTGCACAAAGTACTCACCGAAGGTCCATGGTTTATAAATGGTTTTTTCCTATCTACTCGATGTTGGGAGCCAAATTTCGTTGCAACTGAATTTAAACTAATGTCCACTGCGATTTGGATATGTTTACCAAATTTACCTACTGAATTTTTTGATGAAGGTATCCTGAAAAAAATAGGTAGTCGAATTGGAAAACTTTTAAAAGTTGATTTCAAAACTTCAACGACATTACGAGCTATATATGCAAGCTATGTGTTGAAGTTCCTCTTGATACTCCTCTCAGAAGCTATATCTACATTGAGCATCACAAACAAAATATTATGTATGAAGCTGAAAAATTCCTATGTACAAAGTGTGGTCGTCTGAGTCATCTTCAAGAATTTTGTCCTTTCAACCCTACAAACTCTATTACTACATACCATGACCCTTCTATTCATCAACCTCAACAAAAATTCAAAACCAAAGAGGGGGAGCTTGAGTGGAAAACTGTGTCTTTCAATAAAAAGAAAAAATTGTTTACTAAAAAATCCAGTGATTTTGAGTATCCCTTACCACCTGGGAAACCTAATTCCTTTGCTCAATCAAGCCATGCAGCAGGTAATCAATCAGGTAAGTTTTCTAAACAAATTTATCAAAAAAAAATCAACTTTAATTAATAATTGTCTTAATAAATTTGATGCTTTGCAATTATCTAATTTAGAATTGGAGTCACAAATTAATGCCTACGAAAATAACAAAAATTTCCTTCTTCACTGCCATCAGTCAATGTCCCTGTGCGAAACCCTAAATCCCCACCTCCCCTTTTGTTCGACGTGGCAATCGACGTGGCTTCCCATATGGAATTAAATGAAGACGTATCTCTAGTGTTGAAACCAAATGCGGACAAACTAGCTACTCCTAACAACACTACTGACACATCCCCTAATTCTTTACAACTACATCCTACTCTCACAACTCCACATTCGAATTGTGAAATCCAAGCACCGCCCATTTCACCCAAACGCCCTTCGAATAATGATTTCCATTCTCTTTCAAATCCTAGCAGCTTACACAAAGCTGACAACATTTCCAATTCTCACACGCAATCTACCATGCAAATAATCACAAATACTAACCCCTCCCATACATTATCAGTGCCTATATTTACTAATGGGGGAACTCATACTTCCAATACCACGAGAAAAAGCTCGTCTTCAAATCAGACAACTCCTAAAGGAACATTCACTCAATAAAAGATTAAAAATCATGAATCCTCAAAATCCTCCACCACCACTTCAAGAACAACAGGAACAACCTCTGATTTTCACTCTCCCCCCAGCCCAAAACCAAGTGCCTCAATCATGGCTGAAATCAACATTATGGGGACAAGCACTCACGATCCCAATGGATCTAAATGGCCAACCTGCTCTTGTGGTGATACAAAATCCTCAATACCTTGCTCTCATTGTCAGCGAGGGCATGCATATGACGATGAACAACTATATGACCAACACATGGCCACACTTTCTCCAGGGCATGAACCAACAGGCTCCTCCATTAATGGATCTTCCTTTCTTCCCACCAAGGGTCCTTCCATCATAAAGCCCTATTTTCATCCCCTGGGACTTAGCTGTGAATCAACCTCTCTTCACCTATGTGGAACTGAACGGGGCTCACAATCACTTGAATATGCATGTGCCACCCCCACCTCCAATTCAACCTCCCATGCAGCCCCCCATGCAAATGCAAATGGATGCTCCTCCCCAAGTGCCACCAAACTCTCCTCGACACCATCCCAATCCACAAGAACAAGGAGAAGAGGAGAGAGATCCCATGGACATACTCGCACCAAGGGTGAGGGAGAGTCACACGGAATTCGTAAACCTAGGAGAAATAACGATACTACTGTTCAAGGAACGCATCGACAAAAAAGTCATTCTACAAGGTCATCAAGCCTTATACAAATGCTCCATGGATGTGAGGGCTCGAGCCAGCAGGAGAGCAGGAAAGTATGCAATAGTTCTCAACCCAACATTGAGGACTAACCCAGACCTGGACATGGATGTGAATCAAAATTTAATCCCTAATATGGATAAACAAATTAACATTATTATTTGGAATGTAAGAGGTGCTAATAATTCTGACTTTCGCAGAAACTTTGATGCTCTCCTAGCTATTCATAAACCCTCAGTTGTGGCACTTCTTGAGACAAAAATGGAGGACCACTATGATCTTAGGGTTCGCTTTGATTTCTCTGATTATGCTGAAGTTCGGCTGAAGGTCGATCGGGTGGGGTGGTCTTACTTTGGAAAAAAGATATGGTAAGTGTTAATGATATTCAAATCCGAGGTAATGAGGTGCATGCAATGTTGAAGGTAAATCACCCTCTTTTTCCTTACTCATGGTTATTTTCATCAATTTATGCTAATACTTCTTATGTAAATAGACTTTCTTTCTGGTATGACCTTCAAAATATATACGATTCATATAAAGGTCCGTGGTTAGTTGGGGGTGATTTCAATCAGATTTTGTCCCAAAATGATAAATGGGGAGGTCGACCTATTAATAATAATTATGCAAATCACTTTTGGTCTTGTATTAATTATTGTAATCTAGTTGATCTAGGTTATAAAGGTCCTAAATACACTTGGTCGAATCACCATAAAATCAAAAAGGGCTTTATAATGGAACGTCTAGATCGTTGCCTATATAATAATGATTGGATCACTATGTTTAAAGATGCCTCCATTGTCCACCTCCCTAAGACATATAGTGATCACAATCCTATCCTTATTAGTCTTAATAAAGTGTCTCAGTCAAATTGCCAAAGACCATTTAGACTTGAATCAATGTGGACATCACATCCTGATTTTATTAATGTTGTTAAGCATGCCTGGTTTGATAGAAATCTTCAAGATGCTACACAAATTTTCTCAGAAAATATAGTTCACTTGAACAAAAATGTTTTTGGTAACATTTTTCGAAGTAAAAACAAACTTTTGGCACGACTTAATGGAACTCAATCTTCCCCTCATTATGCTACTAGTACTTTTCTTCAAGATTTAGAATCCAAATTAGTCCTTGACTATAATAATATTTTAAGAAATGAGGAGGAATTTTGGAGACTCAAATCTAGAGTCGACTGGCTAAATTACGGGGACGCAAATACAAAGTTTTTCATCTCTCAAATCTTAATCGGAGAAGAAAAAACCGTATTGTTTATTTTCATGATAATAATGGAAATCAAATTTTTAATCAAGAGGAAATCTCAAACCATGTAACGGATTATTTTGGTAAACTATTTTCCAATAGTCATTCCTCTACAAATCTTAACTCTATAACTACTTCACCCTCATGGTTTTCAAAAACTGATCTTTCAAACTTGGATAAACCTTTAATGGATGAGGAAATTACAAAGGCAATTTTCTCCTTTAAACCTTTTAAAGCACCAGGCCCGATGGTTTCCATCCATTCTTTTATCAACGTTATTGGAACATTGTTGGCCCTTCCGTTAAAGCTTTTTGCCACAAAGTCTTTAATGAATACAAAATTTCCAATGATTGCAACTCTACTCTAATTTGTCTTATTCCTAAAATTGAAAATGCTGTACACTTGAAGAACTTCAGACCCATCGGGCTATGCAACACAACTTATAAAATTATTACTAAAATTATCTCAAATCGTATTAAGCCTTATCTAGATGATCTTATAAGCCCTTGTCAAGCTAGTTTTATCAAAAATAGAAGAGCCTCTGACAATGTTATCATCATCCAGGAACTCATCCAAAATTTGCTCGAATGAAAGGTAGGAAGGGGGAAATGATGGTTAAAATTGATTTGGAAAATGATTTCGATAGAATAGAGTGGTCCTTTATTCGTAGCATGCTAGCTTTTTTCAAATTTCCCCCTAAGATTTCAAAATTAATTTTATCTTGCATTTCGACTTCTAATATTTCAATTTTAATTAATGGTACTAAAACCAACTGTTTTTCCCCTACTAGAGGAATTCGCCAAGGTGACCTTGTGTCATCCTACCTCTTTATTCTATCTATAGAACTTCTTTCAATCTATATAAATAATCTAGTTGATATAAACCTTTGGGACCCTATTACGATATCGCCTAAAGGACCTAATCTCTCTCATCTTATCTTTGCCGATGACCTAACCCTAATGGCCAAGGCTAATAACAAATCTGCCCTAGCAATTAAAAACACATTAGACATGTTTTGTAATTTATCAGGAGCTAAGATTAATACCTCGAAATCAAAAATTATCTTCTCCAAAAATTTTGATTCTCATGAAGCTACTCTTTTAGGTTCTATCCTAGATTTTAAAATTGGACAACATTTTGGAAAATACTTAGGGTTCCCAATCCTCAACCTCAAATCTAAGCATCAAGACTACCAATTCTTGGTCGATAGTTTTAAATCCAGACTCTCCAACTGGAAAGTTAACCTTCTTAGTCTAGCTGGCAGAACCACTTTGGTTCTTTCAACTCTTAACACTCTTCCAAATCACATCATGCAGCTTCACCAAATTCCAAGAAAAACTCTTAAAACTTTCGATAGGATTCAAAACAATTTTATCTGGGGCACGACTGATAATAAAAGGAAGATGCACCTTCTATCATGGGATACTATTACCAAGCCAAAGTCATTAGGAGGTCTATCTATTACTAAAGCTCATGTTAAGAACAATGCTCTCCTTATTGGCCTCTCCTGGAGATTCCTTACGTCCCCCCAGTCTCTTTGGTCTAGAATCCTAAGTGCTAAGTATATTCATACTCGTCCCTCTAAAAATCAATCCTTTATTTGGAGCAATATTGCTAAAAACCTTCCTTTCTGTTACGAGAATACTCATTGGGTGTTAGGGAATGGTGCTAACACTTTATTGTGGGATAACTCTTGGCTCCCTAATAAAAGTTCCTTGCGTAGGCTTATTAGTGGTCCCCTAAGCCTACCTGAAACTAATACTAAGGTCTGCGAGGTTTATAGAAATAATGTGTGGGATTTCTCCAAGATCTCCTTTGACCTCCCAACACACATTAAAGATATCTTTCTCTCCACTCCTACTCCTAATGGAACCCTAAAGCAAGACTACCCTATTTGGAGACTAAATGATAATGGGATCTTTTCCCTAAAGTCAACCTATAAAATTCTCCTAGGCCACACTTCTATTGATATTGACTTTAAGTGGGTGTGGGATATTAACACTCCTCGTAAAATCCAATTTCTTTTATCGTAATGCCAACACAATAGGCTGCCTTGCCGGTCGTATCTTCACAGGATAGGCATTAATATTGACCCTATATGACCTATGTGCAAGCTTGAACCTGAATCTCTATTTCACATTTTCTGGAATTGCACCATTGCAAAAACTTTTTGGACAAATCGTGATATCTCATTAAATTTGAATCTAAATTCTGAAAATTGGCTAAGGACATTGAAAGAAAGTTCTCCTACCTTGAAATCTCAATTTTACTCTTGGCTAGAGTTTCTATCTTTTGCATTGTGGGGTTTATGGCTCAACCGAAATCACAACAATATTCATAACCTCTCCAACCACTTTAGTTATTCAAAAGTTCATAATAACGTAACTGAATTTAAACTCCTTACTTCAAGTGAGTCAACCTTTGCTATTAATAGGAACATTACAATTAGATGGCACCCCCCCCCCCCCAATCCTAACTATTACAAGCTAAATATTGATGGCTCTTATCATCAAAAGTCAAACAAAGCTAGCATAGGAGGTGTGTTCAGAAATCGCCAAGGGGACTGGATCCTTGGTTTCCATTCATCTCTCCATGCATTGAATCACACTCATGCTGAGCTTTCAGCATTAGTTTATGGATTATCGTTAGCCTTAGATCAGAATCTCGTGCCACTCGACATAGAAAGAGACTCCACTGAAATCCTAAACTTGCTTGAGAATCCCACTCCTACTTATTTGCCTTTGATTTTACAATACAGGTTGTTGCTAACGAAGCTGGGGAGGCCCCAAATCAGGCATAACTTCCGTCAAGAAAATAAAGTTGCTGATCTTTTGGCCAAGGGAGCTCGTGGACAGTCCAAAGAACATGTTAAATATCATTATGTATTGCCTCCACCTTTTGTTAGTCAAGCTATGCTGGATGATCGTGAGGGCAAATTATCTATTCAAAAAATATCGGATAGTACTATTAATTATCTAGCTACTCTAGGTAATCTTAATGTTTTAAATGTTCCTCTTCCACCTAGTAGGAACCTATCGTTTACTAGTAGGAACTTGTGTAATCAAAGTCATGTAATGCCTCAAAGCAGCCGCATGAACTCTCTTTGTAACCCTCCGTAATTCTATTAATATGAATATCATGTTATTATCAAAAAAAAAAAAAAAAAACTATACCCCTCCTTTTTTATTTATTTAAGTTATTATTATTATTATCTTTTATTATTTTAATTAATTACTTTAATTTCATAATATTAGGTGTTTTTTTCCATGTGATTATAAATATATTTTATTTAATACATTCAATCATCAAATTGTTGAAGAAAACAATTATTCCAATCACCATAAGTCTACCTTTATGGGACCAACATATTATTTCGTCCTATATATAATTACATTTAATCTTAATACATAAAATTGACCCTTAAATTTATACAATCTAGTCAGTGTAAATAAAGTGAAGCTACAAAATCCACTCTTATTAGTTCAAAAACCCAACAACCCACAAAATGTCGAAAAAGAAAAAATACAACAGCGACGACGAAGAAGACGAGACCTTCTACTACCGTTACTCCTCCGCACCATCACCGGCGCCGCCGTCATCCTCCGACACCTCAACCCTGAAACCCTCATCACGCAGCAGCGGCGGATTAGCTCCATCAAAATCAACGGTATACGTTTCAAATCTCGATTATACCCTAACTAATTCCGATTTGTTTACAATTTTCTCTAAATTCGGTAAAGTAGCTAAAGTAACCGTATTAAAAGACCGGGTTACCCGAAAGAGCCGTGGTGTAGCTTTTATACTGTTTGTGTTAAGAGAAGATGCGGTTAAAGCTGTTAAAGGAATTGATAAAAAAGTACTTAATGGACGAACCCTAACCGCATCAATCGCGGCGGATAATGGCCGTGCGACCGAGTTTATTAGGAAGAAAGTTTATAAGGATAAGAGTAGGTGTTATGAGTGTGGTGAAGAAGGGCATTTGAGTTATGAGTGTCCGAAGAATTTGTTCGGGCCTAGAGAACGGCCTGAGCCATCGAAGAAAGGGAGGCGTGGTGGTGGTAGTGGTGGTGGTGGGGGTGGAGGAAAGGGGGGTAGTGGGGGTGCTGGGGAATGGGAGGATGGGGAGGAGGAGGTGGAGGAAGGAGGAGAGGGTTTTGATGATGATAATTGGGCTAGTGTGGTGGATAGAGGAGCTGAGGAGAGGTTGTTGAAGGGAGGAGAAAATGAGGAATTTAAAAAGGAGAAAAGGAGGGAAAAGAGGAAGGGTTATTTTAGTGATGAGAGCGACGAGGATGATTGATTTTTTGTATTGTGCCAAGGGGTTTGGTCTAGTCGTAAGAGTTCAGCTCTTGATGTGTGGGTAAGCTCATGTCAGTTGCGGACAAAAGCCTTGTATGCAAGAAGAGAAAGTTAGATGGATTGTCCTATTATCGACTGAGTTATTATTCGTTGTAATTAGAAAAAAGGTGATGAAGAAGATTGATTTTGGTTTTGTTTTGTGGAATTAGATTATGATGTAACTAAATCCATTAGATGTATTTCAAGGTCTTTCATGTACAGCTAGACTGATGAGATATCAAAATGTTATTGCATCCGTGATGGGTGAGTATGTTTCTTCATTTCTTCAGTATCGAGGAAAAATGGGTGCTTTCTGGCTTATTTATGATGTTGAGGAATGATTTTCAATAGTGTTAATTGAAGGTATTAAATTATTTTATTTCCTTCTTTATGTGTGTGTGTTTTCGTAATGTTTCAATGATCATCTTGTACTTTTGGTAATTGTTGAGTGTTTTGGAATTTGATGAGTAAAATTGGGAGCTTTCTACCTTATTTTTGAAGTTGAGGACTGATTTTTAATAGTGTTCATTGAAGGTAATGAAAATTTTCGTTTCTTCTGTGTGCGTCTGTATTTAATGTTTCAATGATCTTAGTGTAGTTTTGGTATCCGTTTAGTGTTAGTTGTTTTCATGGTAATCGTCGGTATTCCATATGATGCTGGATATCCATGATCGTGGAACTAGATGGTTGTTGTGTATATGGAATTGTGGAACTTATTTAGTTTTGTATCTGGTTGGCAAAATGTTATTCTTGGTAAAAGTTCCATTTTTATGGACAATGTAGTTCTTATTTCTTTCCCTCTTTACGATTGAATTTGGAGTTCAAATTGCTTCTAAGTGCTGAGAGTCCTGTTGCAAGTAGTTGGAATTATGTATTTGAAGGTCTATCTAAATTATGCTAGCATTATCAGTTGAGTCATATGAGGTTGTGAGAAGTAGAGATTACAAGCTATCTTTCAGTTGAGATAATATGAGGTTGTGAGAAGTAGAGATTACAAGCTATCTTCTTTTGTTTGTTTGTAGTCTTAAGTTAAAATCTATTGCTTTTTCAGATCAAGGTTTGGCCATAATTCCTTCGGTCCGTAATTAAGTTCTGCAACTGGTTTTGTTTGGGAGGTCTCATTCCAAACTCTCCTGAAGTTTAATTGCAAGAATGCAACTTTATGCTATTATATAGTCCTGCCTTGATAGGTATTGGCAGTGTATTTCGGTTCTCCATTAAATCTTATCCGTCTCTTGGAAACCCTCTATCTTAAAAAAAGAAGAAGAAAGGTTCTCTTGGAAACCCTGGTCCTTAGTTTTCTTTGTTAGATAGTCAGAGAGATTAAGATAGAGATTGAAAAAACAACCACTGATAACAACTAGACCTGAGTCTCAAAGTATGCATGGTCAACTCTACTTTGTGGCTGTATCCGTTCCATTCCATTTGGACCTATTGCATTCCAACATCAACAGATAATTTACAACATTCGGAGGGTTCATACGAGTATTCTTGATAGCTTTGCTGGATAGTTACTTTTCTGCAGCTTGGTAATATTATTAGCAATGGAATTTCATTGTCTGTACGCCCACTTATGTTCTAAAGTGACGTGTTTGAATCGACTTACGTCTTTATTATTTGCTCTCAAATTTCAATACTGTAAGAGTAGGTGGAATGTAACCAAGAAATGAGGTTGTCTTTGCTCAGCTTGAACTTTCTAACACTCAGAAAGTTCCATTGACAGTAGTGTTGTGAGAAATAAGTCTGCAGAATACAGTGGTTTTCTTACATGTAAAAAGGTGTTACTTTAATCTACTAGCTCCTATTTTGCTGGGGTGTACTTAGTCTTGGTGTATTGTTTTAAAGCTCTATAGAGAGTTTGCGCATCCTCTCTTGTGTAGTTGGGCTTAACATGCTTCAATTTGTATTCATTGTTGGTTATCTGTTAGTTTACTTATAGGGCGCAGTCCCTTGTAATTCAGCACATCAGATTGAGATTATGTTCATTATTTACATCGACATGGAAATCTGAAGGCAAGGGAGATTTCCTATCAAGTTGCTTTGTTTCACATTTTGCTAGGAAAGGAGAGTATATGGAAAGATCTTAGCTTTAGCAAGTAGTAGCAGTTGCTCGAATACCCGGGGGGGTTGTGAAAAATTCAGATCATTTAGTCTTTTACCTGCAAATTTGTTTTGCTGCCAATGAGCACTCCGAGCATGCCAATGCAAGCCATCATCTGACATCCCTGTTACGTTGTGGATCAAGAGCTAGACAGCTGAGTTTGCTACTTCTTGGAGAGGAAACTGTACTGAATGTTGCCTACAATCTCACTCTTACCAAAAGACAAAATGCAAGATTTTGTATCCTCCGATGATGTGACTAACTTCCTGGTACTCTGACGTACTGTTACTTCACCGCAAAACGTGCAATTATGGCTCCTTCATAAAGTAGCAGCTAGAGTTAGTTAACCATATCATAGATTTAGTCTAATCGTGGTTAAGTACGGTGCCGAACAGAAACCAACAACTACAACTACTACACTGGTTTTTATTTGTTTTTCCTTTTTTAACGAGGTGGTGTTTGAGTTAGCTTGTGAACATTTCAATTATTTTATGTTATTCCTACGACTCTTTACCAGTATAGGTATCTAAATAACTTTGCTTATCAAGACTTAGATGGAAAAGATCACATAACGTGTTTTATTAACTCGGTTGTCAAGGTGCGAATTCACTTCATTGATCATTAGGTCACACCTCATGATCTTTAAGTGTTCAACTAACTCAGATTCAAACTTCAAACCACTTAACGAATTTTGAAATTGTGTTCAACTTCTGAATATGTGCTTGTCATAAAATTTTTTGTGTAAATCAATCGTGAAACACTCAATCGTCTTGACAAAAGATTTCATACTTAGATCCGAGCTCGATATATCTAGTCTAGTTAACAAACAAAATTAGATACCACTACATCATTGGTTGTCCAAGGTAAGAAATTTGGCTAGTATAATCAAAGTTCATAGACCATATTCATGACGTGTGAGATTCAAGTTCAACAAATAGTCAACCAAAAATTTGTACATTAGGCTATTTAAGTTGTACCTGGCACTTAAATAAAGTTAAAAACCAATGGACGGTATGGATCTTAAAAGCACCAAAATAAGCCGTTGAATCGAAACCCCACATTGGAACAGTAATCAAAACAACGACTAAAAAGAACAGTACTCTTGTCTTTTTCTGTCGTTTGTTAAGTTGTACGGACAAATACCTAATTCTCTCTACATATATATATTTATTACAATTGTTTTGTCCTAACACATCAAAAGGGTCTTCTTATTTTCAATTTGATCTGTAAGTTATATGATTTCGCACTTACTTTTGTATATATTATTGTACCCGTATTACTATAATTTTCTTGTCTTGTGTTTGTTTAACGACTAATTGATTGAGAATTTAAGCTAAAAATTGCTTTTTGGAAATTGGGTTTTTGTTAAAATTTGGTGGGTATTCATTGATTGAATCATTTCTTGATAACCGAGAAGGACTAGTGTTTGAAACTCTGTGGGCCCAGATGTCTACTTAAATACTAGTACTAGTCTTTTGTCTTTGGCTGGACTGTGCATCTAAGAATATTGAACTTTTATCACTAGACTAAAGCGGCCTGATCACTTGGTTTATTATTTTCCTCTTGTCTTTGTATATATTGTACCCTCTATGCAAGTTTATTGGCTAGCTGACTCTGAGTTTGAGATAAAAATTACTTTTCGGAAATGTGTTTCTGTTAAAAGTTGGTGGTTTTCTTTGTTTATCTTTCTTGAGTTTTATAGGCTATAGAACTTTTCTGGTGACTTTGATTTGTATTATCAAGAAGGTTACGATTCCCCATCCCTTGGTGGGGTGGTTGCCTATTTAATGATGTTTTTGTTTAATACGTCGGCGGAAAATGGGAGGTGGTGTCAGCCAAGCTCTATAAGGAAATTGGTTGAAAGGTTTTCATTGATAAGAAATAAGAATGTAATCTGAAACGGTACTAGTTTAGGATCAACCTAACGGTTTTATTCTTGGAGGATATTCGGTAGTATTAACTTAGGTAAACACATTTATTGCGTAAATCTTTAGGTGCAGTAGCTAACAGCCATGTGAATCTTGGAAAAAATGGAGTAATGGAATCAGCATAGCTGAATGGATGACCTTATTATGTGACACATGTTTATTCTCACTGCATATTTTAAGGAAAATATTTGCACTTTTCTACATGGAGTAAGAATGATGGGTCAAGTGATGGTTACCTACTTCATTGTGCAGGTTGCGCAAATAATAGTGTCTCTCAACTTCAAATCAGCTTACCAGTGGACATGATCTATGTTCAAGTAAGATATCTTTGGAAAAGAAAATTAGGAACTGTGGTCCTTTTTCTCTTCCTTTTCTTTTTGTTAGGATGCTATTTAGTCTGTTGATATTTCTATCTCAAAGCTTGCATCCTATTGGTACCTGTTATTGCTAGTTGTGCGAAGAATAATAGTTCTTGTCTATGTGTAACCCTTTTGGTGACTCATTGGTATCGCTGGTGTGGCAGTTCATTTCAAAAGAATGTGCGCCCTTGTTACTCCTGAATTTGCTGTATCCAGTATTGCTTTCCAAAATATACCGTTAGCCCTTTCTCCTCTAAGTAGATACAATTACTGCTTGGGCCTTGTTTGAGGTATCATCCTCTTATCAGACGTTCTACAGAGCCTAATGCTTTCTGTTAATTGAAAGCTGCAATCCTTTTTCGGCAGGTAAAGATGCGTCATACCGTAGCTTCTGTTTCCGTTATGTGGTAATCATAGTCCAATTTCATATCTCATTATCAATTTCCTCTTTGGAAGTGCCTTTCTTGAATGTATAAAGTGTGCTTCGTGTTACTTTGTCGGTCTGCTAAGGTGCAAGAGAAAAAACCCATCTCAAGGACGTAGCTGATATAGCCCAAACGATGTCTACTGAAAGAAACAGAAAAATTCAGTAAGTATAGAGATGTAGAAGAAAAACACAGTTCAAAAAATAGTATCTTTCGGGTGTTATATACATGGTAAGGAAAATTGAAGTAGGCCTGGCATGTCATGGTCTATTTTTTGTTTGTTTGTTGTTGGCTTCCATGGTCTTGTCTCACGACTTCATTCTTTTAGGGGTGTACTTGTTCCTAAGATCAGTTGGAGCTGCTAAATGAATGTCAAAATTGCATGTACATTGTCGTTCCTGCTTTCTTTTGCGGGATCGCAGATCTTAAATCCTGGATATTACATTCGAGTCAGCTCCATTCTCTCATGCATTTGTTCTTCAGGATGTGTTGTCTAGTGAACTGTGTGGTCAAAATTGCATATAATATGTAATTTCTGCTTTCTTTGCCTGATCACTGAAAAAATAGACTATCTTTTGTAGTTGGATGTTTGCACAATTGGGCCTATCTATCTTATGTTATATGTGCTGATGGGTGAGTCTCATCTTTCTCCTCTCCGTTGGTGGTTACTGACTAGTATGCTTTAGCAGTGATGCCCTTATACGAACATTGTATCTGGAATTGGTGAATGATTAGTTATCTGCAATACTGATAGTTGCAATGCTATTTGCTAGGGGCTGGGAAGTGCATTTCATGCTTCCTGTTTGTGCAGAAAGAGCCTGAATAGTATGACTTCTTTTTGTCAATTAAGAACTGTAATGAGTTTTCTCTGTTGATCACTTATTATATCTATGCTAGCATTTTGTTCTATTGCTGACCACTGAAGATCTGGTGCGGCATGAGTTGCCTATTAAGTTTTAAGATCCTTTCCATATCATTACTCCGCCTTTTACCCAACCGGTAAAAACTTACCTGTCAGAAAGAACTTATGGCACTTAACAGTTAGTGATTCAGCTCACTAACACCATCCGCAGGGTTGCTTGAGAGGATGGAAAAGTGATCACATAGTACTCATCATAAGCCTTGTCATTAAGATTCACGTCAGTTTCACATCACATGTTCGAACACCGCCACAACCAAAAGTTTGGTAAATAAGTGTAGAAGGGTAAAGTGTGGATCCAGTATCCACCGAGTTTCGAACTGGTTGCCACTAGCTCTCGGGGATTTCTTGGTTATCATAAAAAGAAAAAGTTTCATGTAAAGTAATTATCTAACGCACAGACTTTGAGCAGTTACATCGTTTATAAAAGATTACCAATACCTATCAAAAAAGAAAAAGTTTCACTTAAGTCTGGCAATATTTAAAAGGCGTGGAAATGAACAAGCCCTTTTGTTTATTTCTTAAATTGTGTGGAGATTCCGAAGAGGCCTGTGCTATTAAGAACTTTCCAGCTTAGGATCACATTACTTGTAATGTTTTTGCTTTATTTTCTAACCCTACTTAAACAAAAGTTCAGGGCTCCCTGCCGCTCTTGGTATACTAAACACGCTTAACATGAGCCTGGAGATTAGAGAGAGCAATTTTAGTACTGGAAAAATTGAATATAGTGAATCTGATCCCATAGGTGGAAACTTTGCATTCAGAAGAATAATATTGACATAACTGTTTTTGACTTAGACTGTTGACCTTTTTTCTCCCACGATCTTACAACGAGAAGCATTTTCCAACTTTGACCCTGCATATATTGCCCCTTACATGGTATTTAAAATTGGATTACTGATGCTTATGGAATTAGAATCAACCAAGGTACTTTCGATTCTTTCCACAGAATCTGATCAACTTGCTTATCGTGCAGAGTGCACTTCAAATTAATTGTTGGGACTTGGGAGATATAGAAATCTGGGATGTGATTTGACTATTAAAGTAGGTTGATACAGTTCTGTTACTTGTTGATTGGAGTTCCAATAGTTGTCTGTCTTGCTATTATTCGAACTAATTGGGCCATGTTTAGCAGTTATTAGCTGAAATTACTGATCAATTACTATTTGTTTCTTTAACAAGCAAATTGACTGTAGGCATCTAGATACATTTATACTTAGAGCCCGTTTGAGTGAGCTTAAAAGTAGCTTATAAGCTTATAAGGCTATTAGTAAATGTTTGGTAACTCAAAAATTCATGGGCTTATAAGCCCTTTATGTGCTTAAAAAAAGCCAAAAGTCTTCTCAAAAAATGGCTTATAAGCCACCTATGGCTTGTAAGTTGCTTAAAAAAAGCTCACCCAAACGGGCTCTTAGTACCTGCCTGTATATCTGCAAAATTTTCTTTATTCTAACCAGAAATTTCTCAAACTTACGTCTGAGAAGATTTTCCATTTCCAACTGCTAATGTTTTTTATTAAGAACAAACTCTCATTATTTTCTTGCCCCACCAGTGATGATGAACCGTTGGCCTTCAAAAAAATGCTTGAATTTTCCACAGTGGATGGCTTTGTGGAGATAACTGAATCCTTGGCAGACATGATAAAGTTCATTGCAAATGAGCCCTCTGTGGGGCTTTTCTACATTCAACAGCATGCCCAGAATGCAGCGCCTAACCTTGTAAATCTCAAAAATAATATTGAGGAGAAATCCCGTGAAATGACTCTGCACACAGAAGACTTAGAGGATTCTATCACTGTGATCAGGTCGATGAAAGAGTGTGGCCTTCCAGTTGCTAACGAGATGATTAAAGATCTCAAACATACTCTAGCTGTCATTTCAAAGAAGCAACCGAAAAGAGGATTAATTAGCGGATCAGGATCCAGTTCCAGTTTTCCAGTGGGCATAACTACCTCTTGGAGTCCCTCCACTTGGGGTCGCAACACAGGTTCTGAAGAGGATGATGAGAGGGCTGCCGGTTATCTCTCAACTGTTTTCAGGTCAGCAAAACAAAAGGCTAGTAACTTCAAGTGGCCTCAGTTAGAATCTGGAGAATCGCAACCAGCCAAAAGCGAAGCATCTTCTTCAGACAAGGATGAGCCGCCTGTGATGCATACTAATTATTCCCTATTAGCTGCAGATGCCAGCCCTTCTTCCTCAGTTTTACGGGCCAATAGTGAAGACTTAAGAGTTTCAAGTCAAACTGCTGATGAGCTACAACAAGAACAGGTAAACAAAATTGTGTCCCATGATCAACTGCTGTCGTTGTCTGAAAACTTTGAAGAATTTAGAGCCGATAAAGAAGCGAAATTGGAAGAGTGGTTGGGAGGGACATGAAATCATAATGCTGGTCCTGGAGAACAAGGAATGCTGAAGTTCTTTAGCTTGATAGAACTCTGAACCTCAACAATACAGTTCTATGAAGGAAACTCCTATTGTATCATGATTCATATACTTTCTACTAGATTAATAAATGTAAAAGCAAGAGTTTGTAGTTGTCAAGAAATGAGAAGAAAAAAAGAGTCTTGAATTTTCGATCATTCTAATTGTATTTGTATCAGGAGAGGCTGCGTACATACACATCTTTGGGGGTGCGGCCCTTCGCCGGACCCTGCGTGAATGCGGTATGCTTTGTGGATCGGGTTGCCCTCTAGTTGTATTTGTACATTGAGGAATGTGCTGTTTGTAAACTGCTTTAACAGATTGCAGCTTCTGCAGTGTAACATATGTTCGCTCAATTTCAAACTTCATCCCAGGACCCAAATAGTTCTTCTTTAACTTATTCATACTGAAACGTTTCCTTACGCAAGCAACACAGGAGGAGTCATAGTAGTAGTAGTAGTAAAACTCCTATTGTAAACTTATGTACCAATTGTCGCTAAGGCCAAATCCTACAATAGTCCTAGAAGTGGCTTGATAAATCTTTTTCTGAATCTCTCAAATGGATTTGATTAATACGTTTAAATGTGAGTAAGACGAGTACAATAGTTCGATTAAGGTGAACGATCTTTTATTTATTCATACTGTACTATGACCTTTTTTACACTACAATACAAATAACTATAACACTCATTTTGGGACGGAGGAAGTAGTATAGAAGATTAGTTTACACAGGTAATATCCCGTGAGCTAATGAAGTAACATGTCACTGTTAGGAATAAAAGCAGGCAGAAAATAATATTCACGGTTATGATGGCAATAATAACAATAACAACGGAGCACTAAAATACGGTTATCAACGATAATAAGACAAGTAATAGGGACACCAAGATTTTAAACGTGGAAAACCCTTCTGTATAAGGAAAAAAACCACGACTCCGAGGAGCAACTGATTCCACTATAGTAAGAAATTTTACACTTTATAGTTCTGAGTAAATACTTCATGACCACTACACACTCAAAAGAAATAACCATCTTTTAAGATTTACACATCACTATAATATTGCTCACTCTTACTATTTTCCTCACAGATTATTTTCTATACTTTATCTGTGACTTACTCACTCTTGGAGTGAATGATAAAAATGGAAATGGAGCACTCCTTATATAGTGGAGCAAACTTGGCCTCCACGTTCATAAAAGGAAAAGAGAAAATATTTGCAAATCTTCTCTGCCATGTATCCATTCTTGGCCCCCAAGAATCAATATTAGCCAAGCAAATTGTCACATGCTCTTACAGTGGGATGTACCCCACAATCTCCCAGCTACAGCCTTTAAGTCTCGCCTAGCCTCTCCCGCCGTTCTCCAGGTAAGCATCAAAGCCCAGAAAACCCAACCTATACAAAGAGTCCCATTCACCTTTAGGAGGTAACATCTAGCTTCTAGTTTGAGTGCATGCCGACAAGTTCTTTACACAAATTGAACTTGTCTCTTGGTACCACCTTAGTCAACATATCTGCAGAATTCTCACTTGTATGAATCTTCTTGAGCTGCATATCTCCGTCCTCTATCTTCTCCCGAATCCAGTGATATCTTGCATCGATATGCTTCGTCCTTGCATGATACATGGTATTTTTGCTCAAATCAATTGCACTCGATTGTCGCAATAGACTATATGCTCTTTTTGATGCAAACCAAGCTCTTGCAAGAATCGTTTCAACCATACCATTTCTTTGTCAGCTTCAGTAGCGACAATGTATTCTGCTTCAATTGTAGAAAGTGCGACACACTTCTGCAACTTTGACTGCCATGATATAGCTCCCCCTGAAAAAGTAAATAGGTATCCAATAGTAGATTTTCTATTATCGATATCTCCTGCCATATCAGCATCCGTGTAGCCCTTCAAGACTGGATCAGATTCTCCAAAACACAAGCATTCCCTGAGGTACCTCTTAGGTATCTGCGTATATATCCACTTGACCGCTTCCCAATGCTATTTTCTAGGATTTTCAAGAAACCTGCTGACAACACCAACCGCATGAGCAATATCAGGTCTGGTGCATACCATTTCATACATCAAACTCCGGACGGCTGAGGAGTAAGGAACTTTGGCCATTCTCTCTTTCTCCTTCTTTGTTGTAGGACACATCTTCTTGCTCAACTTCAAATGACCAGCAAGAGGTATGCTAACAGGTTTAGCATTTTTCATGTTGAAGCGTTCAAGTACACGTTCAATGTACTTTTCTTGTGGCAGCTACAACTTTCTACTTGTTCGTTCTCGAATAATCTTCATTCCTAAAATTTGTTGTGCTGGACCCAAGTCTTTCATGTCAAATGACTTGGACAGATCTTCCTTCAACTTTAAAATGAGCTCCTTATCTTGTCCTACAATCAACATATCATCCACATATAACAACAAAATGATAAAGTTGTTGTTAGAAAAACTTTTGACATATACATGTGGATAAGAAAATGTCTTTATGTATGTTTGACTTTTCATGAATGAGTCAAACTTCTTGTACCACTGTCATGGTGCCTGTTTCAACCCATAAAGACTCTTCTCCAATTTGCATACCATATGCTTCTTTCCTGCTATTTCAAATCCTTCTAGCTGCTCCATATAGATCTCTTCTTTAAGATCTCCATGAAGAAATGCAGTTTTTTCATGTCCAACTGCTCCACTTCAAGATCCAGGCTAGCTGCTAAGCTCAAAATTGTTCGAATAGATATCATTTTGACAACAAGTGAGAAAATTTCATCAAAATTAATACCTTTTTTCTGTTGGAACCCTTTTACCACAAATCAAGCTTTGTATCTTACCGGCTTGCCATTTCCATCTTTCTTGAGTTTAAAGACCCATTTGCATTTGAGTGGTCTTTTTACCTTTTAGAAGTTCAACCAGCTTGTATGTGCCATTTTTCTGTAAGGATTCCATCTCCTCTTGCATTGCTTTCATCTACTGGTTCTTTTCTGGATGATACAACACCTTTTTATGACTTTTTGGCTCCCTTCATCGGTAATGAGGACCAACTCTGAGGGAGGATACTTAGTTGACTCTATCTTTTCCCTTTCTGATCTCTTTAGAGGTTGAGGTTGTCGTTCTTCTTCTAGAGTAGGATGCTCCACTTGTTCAACATTTTCATCAAGCTGTTCCCCCTGTTCAACGGCTTCATCAGATTGCTCCCCCTGCTCGGCCACCTCATCTGACATGCTTTCTACGCCTGTAGGATTATTAGAAGGAGAAGGAATGGTAATAAGGTTGGGGACTATACCATTCTTTTCGATGATCTTCTCTGATTGTTTATCAGTCGTGCCAACTTCACTTTCTCGGTAGACTACATCTCTACTTCTGATGACCTTCTTCTTTACAGGATCCTATAATCTGTAACCGAACTCTTCATCGCCATATCCGATGAATATGCAAGGAATCGCTTTGTCATCCAGCTTTGTTCTCTGCTCCTTCGGTACATGTGCGAAAGCTTTGCAACCGAACACCTTTAGATGCGAGTAAGACACTTCCTTGTTAGTCCAAACTCTCTCGGGGATGTCAAACCCCAATGGAACTGATGGGCTCCAATTGATCAGGTAGCATGATGTTTGCACTGCTTCTCCCCATAATGACTTGAGCAATTTAGCCATTCTAAGCATACTTCTCACCTTCTCAATAATGGTATGATTCATCCTCTCTGATATACCATTGTGTTGAGGGGTTCTAAGAACTGTCTTTTCATGTCTGATCCCATGGCTAGAACAGTACTCTTCAGATTCTCTTGAAATGTACTCACCTCCATTGTCTGTTCGAAGACGCTTTAGCTTTCGACCCGTCTCTCTTTCCACCAAAGCATGAAACTTTTGAAAAACTTGAAATACCTGATCTTTGGTTTTCAGAAGATAAACCCACAATTTTCATGAAGCATCATCAACAAAAGTAGCAAAATATTTATTACCACCCATCGATTCTGTTCCATTGGACCACAAATATCAGAATACACTAAATCAAGTATATTCAATTTTCTTTCCGACGATGTCTGAAATGAGACTCTATGTTGCTTTCTAAATAAACAGAAATCCCAAGGTTTTACTGGTGTACCTTTGGCAAAAGAGATGAATGATTTATTGGGAGAAATTTGCAATCCATTCTTACTCATATTACCCAATCTTTTATGCCATAAATCTACAGAACTATCATCTAGAGCCGCGTTGAGTTCACCACGACATATTTCTGCATTTGTCTTGTACAACGTGCAATAGGCAGCTCCCTTTGCAATCACCAATGATCCCTTTGTGAGTCTCCACTTTTTATTTGCAAAGTGGTTCTCATACCCATCTCGGTCCAAAGAAATTCCCGAGATCAAGTTCATCCGCAAATCAGGTACATGGCGCACGTCCTTTAAAAGCAAGGTGCAACCAACATTTGTCTTGATGCACACATCACTGATCCCTACAATCTTTGAGTAACTTGTGTTACCTATTTTCACTATGCCAAAATCACCTGCTACATATCTGCAAAAAAGATCTCTTACCAGAGTGGCATGGTAAGATGCCGCTGTGTCAACCACCCATTCTGACTCTGGACTTGCCAAGTACATGCATTTTTCACCCTCATTTACGAAGAGGATGACCATGTCATTGTTGTGCACTGTGGCAGTTGTATTGTCATCATTTTTCTGGCCAGAGCTCTCACCTTTACCCTTCTTTGGTTTTGAGAAATTTCTTTTGAAGTGACCTGGCTGATTGCAGTTGCAGCAATTTCCTCTTCATGATTTAAAATGGTGCTTTGACTTCCCCCGACTTCCAGATCTGCCATTGTTGCTCAAACCTCTTTGGTAGCTCCCGACTCTACTTTCGGTGATAAAATCTTTCCCTTGACTTTCAGGCTTCTTTCTCATCTTTCCGTTGAGTAAAATTGCCGATGTGACATCATTCAACTCAATGGTGTTCTTACCGTGGGGATGGTTGTTGCCAAATTATCATAAGAAGATGGCAATGAGTTCAAGAGCATGATGGCCTTATCTTCTTCCTCGATCCGCACTCTGAGATTGGCAAGCTGTGTGATTAGTCCATTAAACAAATTTAAATGTGACAAAAATTTGTACCTTCACCCATATGTAGGGCGTATAGTGCTTCTTCAGGTACAACTTGTTTGTCAATTTTTTGGACATGTATAGACTCTCTAATTTTTTCCATATCCCCCACGCAGTAAGCTCATCAATGATGTTATTTACAACATCATCTGATAAGTGCAATCTGATTGCACTAGCTGCTTTTTCATCCATATCATTCCAATCTTCAGGTTTCATGGGTTCGGGCTTCATCTTACCATCTAGTATCTTGTGTAATCCTTGTTGGATAAGTAGATCCCTAATCCTTTTTTGCCGCGTCGAGAAACCGCGTTCTTTATTAAATTTTGCCAACTCGTACTTTACTCCCGCCATTTTTCACCGGGTGGGGTACAACCGACCATGAACAATATTTCTGTGAATGACCAGAACATGTGCTCTGATACCAGTTGTTAGGAATAAAAGCAGACAGAAAATAATGTTCACGGTTATGATGGCAATAATAACAATAACAACGGAGCACTAAAATACGGTTATCAACGATACTAAAGACAAGCAATAGGGAAACCAAGATTTTAACGTGGAAAAACCCTTCTGAAAAAGGAAAAAAACCACGACTCTGAAGAGCAACTGATTCCACTACGGTAAGAAATTTTACACTTTGTAGTTTTGAGTAAATACTCTAGGACCACTACACACTCAAAAGAAATAACCTTCTTTTAAGATTTACACCTCACTATAATATTGCCCACTCTTACTATTTTCCTCACATACTATTTTCTATACTTTGTCTGTGACTTACTCGCTCTTGGAATGGATGATAAGAATGGAAATGGAGCACTCCACATATATTGGAGCAAACTTGGCCTCCATGTACATAAAAGGAAAAGAGAAAACATTTACAAACCTTCTCTGCCATGTATCCATTATTGGCCCCCAAGAATCAATATTAGCCAAGCAAATTGTCATGTGCTCTTAGAATGGGATGGACCCCACATGTACTCCAACTTCAAAAGTCGAACAGGTGTGATTTGTTTTAGAATATTTCTTTTGGACTCATAAGTGAATCTCTTCCTTCTTTTTTTTGTGTGCGTATTGTTTTTTGAAATATCACGGTTGTTGGTAAATTATATTACGTGAAATACTCAGTTTTACTTGTTGGTGAACAATTGAATAATGAATTTAAGAAAGTGATTAATTCTACAAAGATAGAGATCATCAAAATCCGCTTACTTTGTAGTGAAAGTTGAGCATCACCTTCTTGTACTGGGACTTGTCCGAAAGTGACTATTTCTCAGCGAATTTATTTTTGGTGGCTACGGATCAATTAGCGCGTGCCAAACAAGCTCCCACGCGAAATTTTTACGTAAAAATCCCTATTTTGGTAAATTAGACCGGGACAAGTATTTCATCCCATTTGTAAACTTAGTGTTGGATTTGGTAAAAACTATTGCATTTTTTATGGGCTAAGTGCACAAAAGGCCACTCTTGCCATTGCTATTTGGGCACAAGCCACAAATACCAAAATATTTAGTTACTCTTCACTTCCATTTCACCCCAAAATTTGGAAAATATTTTATTTACCCCCAACCCCACATACATTATATAAACCTCACAAACTCAGAAGTTCATTCTATTTTCTTCGTTTCTCTAATCTCTCCTCTTCGATTCACTCTCTTCGTTTCGATTCACAAGTTCATCTCTTTTTAGCTATTCAACATTATCAACAAATTGTAAGTATTCTCGTTTTGATTTTGAATAACCTGTAACAAATTCAATTATTATGAGAAATTTGACATAAAATTTCACATTATGCCACATTAGAACTGAATTTGAACTAAATTCAGTCGATCAGAACTGAATTTCAATGAAATTTGTTTCAATTTTAGTATTTTTTAATATGTCGATGAGACGTCGACATCTGAACTTTAGTGATTAAGCCCTGAATATTCAAATATAAAGTGAAAAACTACCTCAGGCCTTAGCGATTAGTTATCGCATATTGTTGCGTGAAGTATCAGCATATTAGGACTGAAGATGAAGTAAATTCAATGAATTAGGACTGAGTTTGAAGTAAATTCAGTCGATCAGGACTGAGTTTGAAGTAGATTTAGTCTATTAGACTAAATTTAAAGTAGTTTCGATCAATTAGGACTGAATTTGAAGTGGATTTTGTCAATTAGACTAAATTTACAGTAGTTTCAGTAAACTAGGACTGAGTTTGAAGTAATTTCAGTTTATTACAACTGAATTTGTTGTAACTTCACTCCATTCGGCCTGAATTTGAAAATTTGAAGTATATTGAGTCGATTACGCCCTAGTTTGAAGTAACTTCAATCGATTGGAACTGGATTTTAGAGAAATTGATTTCAATTCAACAGTTTTTATACCTCAATGCTTAAGGCCTGAAAATAAAGATTAGGATTGTAGTTGGAGTAGTTTCAGTCGCTTCGAACTGAGTTTTAAGTAAATTCAGTCGACCAGGACTGAGTTTGAAGTAAATTCAGTTGATTAGACTGAATTTGAAGTAGTTTCAGTCCATTAAGACTGAATTTGTAGTAACTTCACTCCATCAGAACTGAATTACACAAAACTCTAATGCTCAAGGCCTGAAAATACATATATAAAACTTAGCGATTAGTTATCACATATTGTTGCATAAAGTATCATCACATTAGGACTGAAGTTGAACTAAAATTCAGTCGATTAAGACTGAAGTAAAACTAAGATTCAGTCGATTAAGACTGAGTTTGAACTAGATTCAGTCGATTAGACTGAGTTTGAAGTAGATTCAGTCGATTAGGACTGAGTTTATAGTAACTTCACTCCGTCAGAACTGAATTTCAGAGAACTTTAGTGCTCAAGGCCAGAAAGTCAAATATAAAGAAAAAAGCAACCTCTGGCCCTTGCGCGATTTAGCTGTCACATATAGTTGCCCAAAAGTTCTACACATTAGTATATTCAGTTGATTAACACTGACATTCAGTCAATTAGACTTGATTTGAAGTAATTTCAGTCGATTAGGACTAAATTTGGAGTAACTTCTGTCAATGAGGACTGAATTTCATATGTTTGGTTTGAATTTTATATGTGTGGTTCTCATTTTTTTAAAATTTCATTACTTAAGGTTTGAACACTTTTGTATTGATAGTTTAAAGATCCGTCCGGAAGATTTGAACTTCAAAAAATAACTATGTATCTTCAAACGTCATGGACAGACTTTCATACACACCTAAACATATTTAAAATCTTAAGACTTATGGTTTGAAGTTCATTCGTTCTGGTATGAGGTTTCAATACAGATTGTTTTTTACTAATAAAAGCTTTCAATTATATTCATACTAACACATTTCTTTGTTTGGTTTACTTACTCAATGTAGAATGGATGCAATTTGTTTGGTTATTTTTTTAAATGGGAATTGGACAAAAGATTATAAGTACTTGGATTATGAAACAAAACTTCAGCGTGTTAATGAAACAATTCAATTTAGAACTTTTATTGAGAAGATCTATGAAGCAACAAATTTCACTGGAGCTATGAATATATATGGTTTGACATTAACATGAATTCAAGCAAATGAATGCTTGTAACAAAAGAAGAAGAATCCAGGACATATATCCACTTGTTGAAGAGTGATAAACCTTTCAAGAATAGTCGTTCTGTCATTGACAAGTTAGAGAAACAGATTGCTTGCACTAAGGCTCTACAACAAGAGGGGAACTTGATAATGCAGATCGACTACAATCAAGTAATTGAAACGCCTGACATTGTTGAGAACCTGCAACCAAATGATACTCAATTTCAGTCACCAGCGGAAATAGTTGAATCTTCTCCTAACACATCGACTGGGAAGAATGGAAAGAAAAGGTCCATGGTAAAACAGAAACAATCTCTAACAATGATATTAACAGGAGATGCCTCATCAAAAGATATAGCAGCCTACTCAATATTTCAGAACAAAGAAACCACGATGAAGTGTTTTATCAAGAAGGCAATCAAGGAACATTTTGAATTCAATGTTATTAGATCAAATAGAACAAGATATGAACTGAAATGTACCGATAACAACTGTGATTGGAATAGTAGTGCTAGAAGGATAAAAGATTCCTTACTATTTAATGTAATTAAGTTTCAGAACATACACATATGCTCTGTTGACATTAAGAAGGCTGATCAGAAACATGTCACATCAATATTGATAAGTGAATACTTTCTCGAAAATATCCTATACAACAGAGCTAAAGTTAGACCATCATTTATTATCAATGAAATGAGAAGCATATATGGGATTGAAATAGGATCTCATAAGGCATGACATTCAATTCAACAAGCAAACGCATTGATTAGAGGACATCCTGATGAGCATTATCACTTCTCTCTTCATACTTGCATGTGCTGAAATAGAGAAATCTAGGCGCGCACACTAATATAAAGATAGACAGTCTTAATCGGTAAGCATTTCCCAAAAAAGAATTCAATGCAAAGAATCTAAAAATATATGAAATTCAAAACTTTCAGAGAATTAACTTTGTCTTATATTATAACATTTCAGGTTTATGTATATGTTTCTTGCTTTCAAGCCATCAATTGACAGTTGGAGGTAATGTCGACCGGTGTTAGCAGTAGACGCAAAATTTCTAAAGAAAAATATCAAGGTGTTCTCATCATTGCTATAGCAAAGGATGCAAATAATCAATTGTTTCCTCTAGCTACGAAAGGCAATAGGTAGTCCTGTTGAATTGGTGTTTTTGTCAGATAGAAACAAATCAATTACGCACGGAATTGCACAAGTTTATATTGATAGCCATCATGATATATGTATCTACTACTTTGAAAAGAACCTAAAACAAAGGAATGTGAGAACCACAGTTATAAGTCTATTTCAAACTGCTGCAAGAGTTTATAAGCGTGAAGACTTTCATAGCTTCTATGTTGCAAATAAAGGGAACATATATAAAGATATTCAACTACATAATAGAAGAACCACCTGAAAGATGGGCTAGATTGTACTCACAGAGGCGACGATATGATATGCTTACAACAAATATAGTGGAGTAAATGATATCTGTGTTACTTGAAGAAAGAGAGTTACCCATTTTAAGCTTTTTGGATTTGATCATACTTAAGAAGAAAAAGTGATTTTGTGAAAAAAGAAGTACCCCTCAATAGACTTTTCATAACTTATCAAGGTGAGCGGAAGGAGAAATGAACAAGAAGATTCAGCTGACTTTCATAATAAATGTAAGTATAGAGCTAGACTCACACCAAAAGGCTGAAGTTCAGTCCAAGTAGATCGAAACTCAGGAATTCTTCTTCCCTGAAATTCTAATAGCTTATTTGTGTCCATAACTACATACTAAGAAGGCTAAAGTTCAGTGCAAGTATACTGAAACTCAGGAATTCTTCTTCCTTGAAATTCTAATAGCCTATGTGTGTCTATAATTACAGACTAAGAAGGCTGAAGTTCAGTCCAAGTAGACTGAAACTTAGGAATTCTTCTTTCCTAGAATTCTAATAGCCTATTTGTGTCTATAATTACATACTAAGAAGGCTGAAGTTCAGTCGAAGTAGACTGAAATTCAGAAATTCTTCTTCCCTAGAATTCTAATAGCCTATTTATGTCTATAATTACAGACTAAGAAGGCTAAAGTTAAGTTCAAGTAGATTGCACTCAGAAATTCTTTCTTCCTGGAATTCTAATATCCTATTTGTGTCTGAAAATATACAAATACACAAGAAGGCTGAAGTTCAGTCCAGTTGGACTGAACACCTAAACTCTTAATCTGAATTGCTAATATGCTATTAGTACTAACTTAAATACCATGTTTAATGGCTTTTAAAAGTTATCAATTTCATTTCAAAAAGGTCTTTACAATAAATACATCAACATTCAATGCACAACATAAAGGAATAAGATTCAATGTCGACTTAAAAAATAGGACGTTACGCTGTCTTGAATTCTAGACTGATGAACTACCATATGTACATCAATCACATGCATTCAGAGAAAATGCTTGATGAAATCTAAGTTTTGCTCAAAATGATACTCACGAGACAGTTGGTTAAACACATATCAAGGTGAGGTGAATATGGTAGGATACAAAATCTCTTGGAATGTACCAGATTACTGAATTTTTAAAAGTTATCAATTTCATTTCAAAAAGGTCTTCCCAATAAATACAGAAATATTCAATGTGCAACATGAAGGAACAAGCTTCGCTGTCGACTTAAAAAATAGGACGTATGACTGTCTTGAATTCCAGACTAATGAACTACCATATGTACATCAATCGCATGCATTCAGAGAAGACGCTTGAAGAAATCTAAGTTCTTCTCAAAATGGTATTCACGAGACAATTGGTTAAACACATATCAAGGTGAGGTGAATATGGCAGGACACAAAAGCTCTTGGAACGTACCAGACATTGTGAAAAACCAAATAATTGAAACTCCAAATGTCAAAATAAAACAAGGAAGAAGGAAGACAAAGATATATATCTCGATTGCTGAATATGTACGAGTTAAAGCAACCAGATATGGTGGATGCAAGAGAAGAGGACATAGTAGAACCTCATGTACATATACCCCAGTATTCCAACCCAACTCAAGGATATATAGGTACTACTACTTCTTTCATTATCCATAGACCTTTCTTATTAAATATTTCCATGCTACTAATTTGACTATTTAACTTCTTTTTGTTGCATGAAACTGTATGATGGTGAATGATGATGCAGAAATATATGAAGAAAACCAAATTGATTATAGTTTCTTATCAACATTCAAGATATGAACTTAAAACTTGATTGTAGTTTACTATCATTTGTTTGGATGATTTTTCATGTTGTTTAACTGATTTTTAATAAGTTTAATACTAGTATTTGAGCTAAACTAGTTGTTTCTACACTTTCACGCTACTTTATGTTGAAACTCATATTTTTAATGTGTAATTCGACCCTTAAAGGCTGGTCCTGCATTCATTGAACTTTTAATATAACTTCAATCATCTTGGAGTGAAGTTCAACAACAACAACGACATACCCAGTATAATCTCACAATTGGGGTCTGAGGAGGGTGAGATGTACGAAGACCATACTTCCACCAAGGTGGAGAAGCTGTTTCCTATAGACCCTCGGCTCAAGAAATAATAATTCGACAATATGCTAGCAAAAATAAGATAAACTACCATGATTAAAAAAATACAGACAAAGAAACTGCTGATTGCTAAAGTAAAACAGACAACAATGCAAATAGTACAGCTGTAGAAAACAATAAACCAAGTATCTAAATACTTCAAATGATATTAAGACAACACTCTCACGACTACTACCTAACCTTCTATCCTAATCTTTGACCTCTACGCTTTTCTATCAATGGTCATGTCCTCGGTGATCTGAAGATGAGCCATGTTTTGACAAATCACCTCATCTCAATTATATTTTGGTCTACTTCTACCTCGACGTAGACCTAACACTGTCAATCTCTCACACCTCCTCACTGGAGCATCTGTGCTCCTTCTTCTCACATGCCCAAACCATTGCAGCCTCACTTCGTGTATCTTATCCGCGACTGCAGCCACTCCAACCTTGTCACGAATGGACTCATTCTTAACCTTAGAGGCTGATGTTGCACTTTTAAAGATTAAATACTGAAATTAATCACAATAACCAGATTAAGGAAAACAACATATTTAATTTCTTAAACGTCATATCCAAAATATACACATTTAATTACTTAAACATACATTCAGATACTACTGAAAAATACAGATCAACAAGGTTGAAATTAAGGATTTATACTCCTACTATAGACCAACAAGGATTTAAACTCCTACTACTGATATTTAGACTCCTACATTAATCAATCATAACTGGATCGCTAGCAGTTCCTTCACCATCTATGAAATCATCAGATTCACCATCTTTGGAAGTTCCTTCACCATATAAGGTGGGGAGGGGGATCAAATTCACCATCTTGGGAGGGGATCAAAAACAATACCTACAAACTTCACAGATTCAACAATACTTTTAACGAGTTGAAAGTTAACATAATTGTCTATCTTCATATTGGTCTCTGTTACAAATGTTTCCTACCTCTTATTTAACCTTCGTCGGTCATCTTTTCCAGTCTTAAGCTTCATAGACCATTGCCTCCCACCAAGCTCTACAATGGCAAACTTCGCCTCATGAGGAAGATGTCGACAGATATCCACCGGAAGAATCTGTATAAAACAAAAGTATACATTAAATGACAAATATTTCTAAAAATTTACTTTAAATAAAATTTCAAAGGCCAAAGTTAAGTACAAATCATCAGTGAGAGTATATGAATCTGTGAGAATAGTTTCAAAAGCTGGGATCCCATTTAAAATACAGAAAATAATAGTTTTTTTTTGTTAGGAGAATGGAGAAACTAAGGGAGGAAGAAGAATAGAGAAATGTTAGGGATTGGAAGGTTGTGCGGCTTAGAAGAAATGAAATAGAAGGGTAGTCTTTAGGGTTAAAAAAAGGAGGACAATGTCGGACCTAATCTGCTTTAATGAACTTGGACGGCTCAGATTGAAGGAGAAGTTATTACAAAAAACTTCAATCCTCAAGGACAGAAGTTAATGCTAGACTATAAAAATTTCTATCCTTAAAGGATGATATCTGGTTTTTGCATATTAGCACTGAGTTTGAAGTAGTTTCAATCGATTAACACTAAATTTGAAGTAACTTGAGTATATCAGAACTAAACAATCATAGAATTTCACTAATTCAGACCTGAAAAAAATTAAATATGAATTGAAAAGCAACCTCAGGCTCTTGCGCTATTTAGTTATCACATATTGTTGCATGAAAGTTTAACATTAGAACTGAATTTGAAGTACATTCAAATTCAGTCGGTTATGACTAATTTTGAAGTAAACGCAATCGATTAGGACTGAATTTGTCAGTCCATTAGAACTGAGATCTTCATGCCTGAGGTTGCCTTGTCACTTTATATCTAATAAACTCAAACTTCATTCAATGGTATGCAAAAATTTAGTTGTCGCGCACCGTTGAGTGAAGCTCGATATATTTTTGTAGTAGGAACTTTACTAAAAGCCTTACTGCAATCCTTATAGGATAGAATTTCAGTCGATATGGACAGAAACTTCAATCCATAGGGCAGAAGTTCACAATCTTTATGGATAGAACTTCAGGCCATATAGATTGAAGTTCCTTATAGACTGAACTCAATCCTTAAAGAAAGAAGTTCAATCTTTATGGACTGGTGTTGCACTTTACTTATGTGGTAAGAAATGTAACTTCACTCATTGTCTTAAAAAATATAAGATATGCCAACAAAATAATATACATTCATGCTAAAAATATCACTGCAACAGCATCACATTTGCATAAGCATGTGCATAATACTATTACATAAAACTTTGCATGATACTACTAGGCAGTATGAAGATAAAACAAAACATCTTTACTATAGATTCAAAGAAAACTGACGTATCTATTGCTCGTATTCTCCATAATCATGTTCAACATGTTCTGGTGGAGTTTTAAAGTCATTCCTAGCCTTTGCACGGCCTTGAGCCAAAAGCTCACAAGCAAAATATTTCCTGTAAGTACCAACTAGATGTGATTTAACTTCTTTGACCTCTCTACCCATCACCAGTCGATCAACATATCATCTCAGAAAAGCACCACAACTAGTCCTATAAAAATAAATCAAATAAAAAGTTAAGACATATAAGTAATCACCAGCTTCTACATTTAAGACCATCATCTTAAAATTCAGTCTATTATAACTAATATGCACTAAAACTCATACGAAAATTATAAGGCTTACCCATCTTCTTGTTTAGTTACAACTTTCTAATGAGTTTAAAGGCCTTGTTGAACTTATATCCTTTAAACGAAGCATGTTGCCGGTCAAAATGCAGGTACTTCAATAAACGTGGGAGAACATTAGCTTACTCCTCATGTGTTCAACTCTGTTCCTTTGTTGCTTCCTTATGTTGGTGACCATCGAATCGTATACATATATGTTCTTCTCACGCACGTCCAAAACTTTGAAAACGTAATGCGTCACCGTTTCACCCGGTGCTGCTTGGAGTTGACATGGAAAATAGACTTTATCAACTCCAGTCCATGAAATTAAACACATACGGTTCAAGCCAGAAACATAATTGCATGTATACTCTCCAATACTATCGCACCAGATGCCATAATCTGGTTTTTTCTTTTTGTCTTTGAATGCCTTGTAAAGAGAGCAAATGTAACCATCAAAAACTAAATCAGTAATTGAGATTGCATAAGGAAGATCATACAAATGATAGCATGCCTTTTTTCTGAGATTATACAACGTAATATAAAAATGCTGCAAAATGTTAAAAAAAAAAAGGAGCTTATTTACTCAACACACAGACAAATAATAAAAAACACAGAATAAAGAAAAATAAGATGTGCACTAACATTTTCAGTATGAGGGTAGATTGGATCTACAAATTCTAGAAACCTCTGCTTCTTTGGCTTATCAGATTCCAACTTGTATGCATTTCCATCATAATCATTCTCAAGTATAAAAGCAATACGGTTGTCCCTAATTAAAAGATAGAAGATACAACACATGTTAGTTTTCCTATATGGACTGAAGTTCAATCCATAGAGAATTGAACTTCAAAACTCATGAGCTATGAAGTTTAATGGCTATGGACTGAACTTCAGACACTATGTTACTTTTCCTATACAGACTGAAGTTCAATCCATAGGGAATGAACTTCAAAACTCATGAGCTATGAAGTTCAATGCCTATGGTATGAGCTTCAGACACTATGTTACTTTTCCTATATGGACTGAAGTTCAATCCATAGGAAATGAACTTCAAAACTCATGAGCTGTGAAGTTCAATGCCTATGGACTGAACGTTAGACACTACGTTACTTTTCCTATATGGACTGAAGTTCAATCCATAGGGAATGAACTTCAAAACTCATGAGCTGTGAAGTTCAATGCCTATGGACTGAACGCCAGACACTATGTTACTTTTTCTATGTGGACTGAAGTTCAATCCATTGGGCATGAACTTCAAAACTCATGAGCTATGAAGTTCAATGCCTATGAACTGAACTTTAGACACTATGTTACTTTTCCTATATGGATTAGAGTTCAATCCATAGAAAATGAACTTCAAAACACAAGAGGTATGTAGTTCAATGCCTATGGACTGAACTTCAGATACTATGTTACTTTTCCTATATGGACTGAAGCTCAATCCCTAGGGAACTTCAAAACTCATGAGCTATGAAGTTCAATGCCTATGGACTATGTTATTTTTCCTATATGGACTGAAGTTCAATCCAAAGGGAATGAACTTCAAAACTCATGAGTTGTGCAGTTCAATGCCTATGGACTGAACTTCAGACACTATGTTACTTTTTCTATTTGGACTGAAGTTCAATCATAGGGAATGAACTTCAAAACTCATGAGCTATGAAGTTCAATGCCTATGGACTGAACTTCATATCTTATGTTTTGAAGTTCATCCCCTATGGACTAACTTCAGACACTCATAAACTACAGACAGAAAATCTTAAAAAATACTTATTACAAAAGCATATATGCATATGAAGTTCAGTGCAATTTCTTTGAAATTCTAACCAATTCTTGAATTCTTGCAACACTGTCACATCAATTTCAAGTAGTGGAACGGACAACTACCTCTATAATTGGCATGTCAGTCGGTCGTATCTTTTTAGTCTTTTGAACATAATATGGAGATTGCAACCACTGACTGGATTTTGTCCTTTTTTCCCTGGAAGATGATGTTGCTTCTACTGCTTCTTGACTTGGGTCAACTGTTCTCTTTCCACTGGATGACTTGCCTCAGGATTGTCCTTAATAATTTCAAGAGCCTATTTTTGTTCAGATCGGTCCTCTTCTCTTCCACCTTTATGACTTGCCTCAACAAATCTCCATGACAATATCAAGAGGCCTCCGTTGTTCCTGTGTCATGACTTCTTCTTTGGCCACTTGATCACCTGCTTGACCTTTGTCTATAACACTTTCAAGAACATTGTGTTGCTGTTCTGTCAAGTCCTATTCTTTTCGTACTTGATGACTTGCCTCAGCATTCTCCATGACAATATCAAAAGGCCTCTGTTCTTCTTGTTTCATGGCTTTTTCTTGGCCACTTGATCACTTGAATGGCCTTCGTCAATGACATTCTCAATAGGCTGCTACTGCTCTGATATCTCCTGCTGAATTGCTTTACTAGTTGGTGTGTCTTCAACATCACATAAATCTTCACTACTACTTTTTTAACTCGATGACAATATCTTAAAATTAGGCATATCAGGGTACCTTTGTTTCTTCAATTTCTTCCTTTTCTTTTCATATGTTTTTGTTTGGACATGCGTAGAAAATACATTTGATGACAACTGAACAACATGACGCGTTGACATATCAACAATAGACATAGAAGTTCCAACTCCTTTCTCCACACTCATTTCCTGAGGACTGGGACAAGGTGTTGGCAGATCAAGCTGTACAGTTGCAACTTCCAAGGCAATTTCAAGCAGTTCTTCTTTCCCACAGTCAACTTACAAAACATGTCTAATTCACCTCGCGATTCTCCATGCAATTGTGTAGGTGATTTGCTGACTAACTCACCTCGCGATTCTCCATGCAATTGCGTAGGTGATTTGCTGGCAAACTCACCTCGAGATACTTCATACAAATTTGTAGCTGATTTTCTACCTACACTGCCATCACTGGATTATTTTCTTACATCTGAATGAGTATTTGATTTCCTCACTACAGTGCCATCACTGGACTCTTGTCTTATATCTGAACGAGATTTTGATTTCCTGACTAAAGTTCCATGATTGAGCTGTTTATTAAATTTGGAGGAGATTTTCTCTTCTCTAATCGACTATCATCAACTCCAATATTAACATCCCCACCGCTATAAAGACATATGTCTCTCCTTCCAATACTAGCATTACCTCCATGTGAATAGTAGTTTAAGGAATCACTATAGGTGCAAGATTGTTCCTTGCCACTTCTTACACTTCCACTTTTGCGCCAATTTTCATCTTCTTCCTCAAATTTTTTACCCACTTGTTCACAAAATCCAGAACAGTCAACCTTCTTCTCTAGACCATCAATATACCCCCTAATACGGCATCGATGAAAACGTAACCTCTTTCGAACCTTCACATTCGCCTCCTGCAAATACAACAATTTATACTCATAAAATATTCAATAAAAACACAACACACAAAATTATAAAAGATAAATGTACGTACTACTTAAAACTCACTTTAACTATTCCATCAACTAACTCTTGATCAAATTGTACACCATAACTAGTATTTACATTTTTTTCAACATTATCAACCACTTCCAATTCCAAATTCCATTCCACCGACCTTTTTTCTTCCTCAGAATGAACAATTTGGAGCATTTTAAAATTGTCAACATCTATTAAAAAAGAAATAAAAATTATATTAGCACTTCAGTAGATAAGGATAGAACTTTTGTACACAGGGGTAAAAGATCAGTAAAATAAGAAGAGAAGTTCAATCCTTATAGATACAACTTAAGTCCATATGGACAGAACATCAATCTATAGGGCATAGGTTCAACATCCTTATGGATAGAACTTCAGGCTATATAGATTGTACTTCAATCCTTATTGATTGAGCTTTAAAACTCCAGACACATACAAAAATAAGAAAACAAGGAAATAATTAGAGATATAGAAACTTACATCGAAATTATGAAAATAAGATTAAATAAGAGTGTTATACTGAAGATTTAAACTTAATAAACATCAACATCCTCAGGAAGCCATCACGCTTACGTTTGGCAAAACTAGACGAAAATAACTCAACAAATCAAGCACATAACATAAATGGGAATTTCCCAATGACATAGTATGGATCTTTCACTGAAGTATTGATACTATTGAATGCGGACTTCATAGACTTAACAAGCTTTTCAAAACCCAGACTACCCCAAGGATAACCTGCACAAAGCTCATCATTGTTAATAATGTCCATATGAGCAACAAACACCACTTTGTTTTGTCCACAACCTAATATAAGTGACTCAAGAACATAAAACTCAGTAATCTTTAATGCATCACACGTGTCCTGCAGAACCGATGTGCTACCTGAATTGGCTTCTATAAATGCACGAACTTCTGAAAAATGAACACTCTCTTTACCATCGAAGTAAAGTTTAAGAAGCCTTTTATCCATATTCTCTACTGGTCTATCAAATAGATCCTCGGGATTTGGAGAAATTCTCAAACCAGTGAAAATATGGTATTCTTCACGATCGAAATGAATTACACGATCAAATACCTTGAAGCTTAATACGTTTGGGTCATTGTTCACAATGTGAAATAACAATAAATAGTGCAGTCACTTTATAGAAGTTTTGTGCGATGCTAACTTGACAAAGCTACCAAATATACCATTTGAAAGCTGCTTATATTGTGCTACATTTAAGAAGTTTGAAATTATCTCACCAAACTTGTGCTCCCCTCTCTAATATCTATTCAAATTAAACCATTCTTTAAATGGGACCACTAGATCGCCTACCTTTCCAGCATCCATATTGCAAAAACTTGTAATAAAAACGAACTGTCAGTCGCACATACAAAACTAAAATAAAAAATACAACAAACTTCAAACCAAAAAATTCAAGTTCAGTATGCAAAATACAATACAAAGCCACACACAAATTGATAATCAATGCGCATAAGTATCAAATTCAACTTTAGTACATAGGAATAGAAATTATGTATATAGGTATAGTGATGTTCAATCCTTGTGGATTGAACTTCAGTCTATAAGGACTAAAAATGAAGTGGATATTCCTATTTCAACGCCCCAATCAATAATGGATAAAATCTACTAGACATAGATACACACACATCACCAACAAATGCATTCATCAAAACTTCAAAAAGTGTATTCCACATTTTTAAGGATAGAACTTCAGTCCATAGGGACTAAAAACTTCAGTCCACAGGGACTGAAATGAAAACTTCAGTCCAGAAATAGACTGAAAACACCCGAACACAAATTAGTCACACAATAGATCATTATTGTAAACTTTGAAACCTGCAACACTAGTCACATTCAAGTCTAACATTCCAAAACCAACAATTCACTAAGTTAGCCCCTTCAATTCCATACACAATCAATGGTCTTTTCCATTATAATGTAGCCCCTATTACGCATCTTTCCCTTTCCAAGACAAATAGCATGGATATCTTTTGACTTTTCAGCGTCGAGATAAGCCCCAATCTGATCAAAGCCGTAATAGCATTACTCGTCTTGTCAATCCCTTCAATCAAGTCTGATGCAATGAGAGGGAGCCCTGGAACCGACTCGATATGATTGTCCACCAGTGAGTACCAGGGATGGAACAGAGGAAGCAACAATGGCAGAGTGCGATAGCGTAACGATTCTGGTTATCAGGGATTTTCACATGCCAACGGCACCAGATTTTAGTAGAACCAAATGTACGACCGCCATGATGTCGTATATCGGACAAAAACTAGTGTTGGACCTCAAAGTAAATAAAAATCATACAACCTCTGAAATTTTAACATATTTTTTATAAATTCATTCCATTATTGACATGTAACCTTTCTCTACTTAAACTTAAACTCATTATTGATAAATTCAAACTCAAAAAAACACACCGAAACCCTAAAAATCAAGCAAAGTCGATCAAACTAAAAATTAATAGGTATGAATTTTAAAAATACAAACTACACACCAAAAGCATATATGCTAGAAATATTTAAAAAATCGCTGAACAGCAATAATCAAACACCAAATAAACTTAACACGTACAAATTTAAATTTGATACACACATCATTCTTTTAAAATTACGAAAAGAACCTGCGTATCTGATAGAAAGTTGATATCGTGCCTAATACCTTAAGCTTCGGACTGAAAAAATCTCAATATTTTCTTCGGTTTAAAAAAAACAGTTAATAAAAATACAAAACTACACATTTTACAAAGAAAAATGATACATAATTGAAGAAAAACGATGAGGATTCAACCAGAGAGGGACGTTTTTACATGCAGAAATAGTAAAAAATTGAAAAGGAACGATTTTGACAAAAGCCCTGTAAAATCCGGGAAAATATAGGGGGTAATTTAGTCTTTTGTAGTTAGGCATTTTTAATGAGTATATTTAGTAAAGAGCCAAAAGTGGCTTCTTTTGCACAACCAAGAAAAAAAGTGGCCTCAAACCAAAAACCAATGGCAAAACTGGCCTCTGTGCGAAAATTTTACTTTTTTTATGTGGAATGAGCACTTTAGTGTCTGGTCTTTATTTGGCGAGCAATTTTTTGGTGGTCTTTAATGCATAAGCACTTTTGAGCACTTTTAAAATATTTCCACTTCTACCCTTTAATCACTTATCTACAATTATTTGACAATCCCATTTTCTCTCTCCAGAAAATCCATCTCCTCATTCTCTCTAGTTTACGACCTTTGACCAATGTTGACTGCCGCTGGACCACCACCGGCCGCCGGTGAAATATTGCAAAACTTACATCCCTAGCTTCGTCTTGACCTCCTATTTCTCATTCTACCATTGTTTTTTTCGAAAATCATATTTAATTTGCATAGATCTGAATATAAATATTCGTCAAAACCCTAACTCTGGTGACTTTTTATTTTCTCTGGATAAACTACACTGTTTTAGCCTCAAGCCATGGTTGGTTATGTTATTTTGATCCAATATTATTGAGAGGATGTAAAAGGAGATTGTTTCTGTGTCAAAAGTGAGTATTATTTGATTTGTTATTTTCTCGTGCCATTATGTCACGTTGTTGCTGCATAAGTTTGAGGTGAGTTATTACGATTTGGTAGTTAACTTTGGAAGTTGCTATAGTTATTCTTGAAGGACCAACTAATGGATGGAAGCCTGACTGACAAATGGTCAAACTATTGATAATTGCCAAACATTGGCTGGAAGGAGTTTTCTCAAACTGCAGATCTATTGTTTCAAAAGCATCTGTTGTCTTTGGTGATAAAGCGAAAGGTGTTATTGTCATGGGAAGAACCAGATAGCAACACTGTGGTACTGGTCGGAGCTGCGATGGCATTAGTTTTGGTGCCTCATGTATATCATAATGGAAGTGATGACGATTTGGATTTTTGTATCTATGCAAAGTGATGACGATTTGTCATCACTTTCTTGTAAAATAGACATAATAATTTTGCTCACTTGTTAAATAAATGCAGACAGATTGTCATCACTTTATATTTTCATATGTATTTTTATGGATGAATGAAGTGAAGACGATTTTGGACTCATTTGTTTGCAAAATGTACTAAAAATTTGGTTCAATATATGCATAAAAATAGCCGGATTGTCGTTATTTCGAAATACATAAGTACTTGAAGATTTTTTTTTATGAATGTGTGAAATGAGGCCGATTCTTCACAAAACGAACACAATTATATGAATAAATATACTTAGATTGTCGTTATTTCTAAATATATAAGCACTTGAAGGTATTTTTTGTAAATTAATAAAGTAAGGCCAATTTGGCATAATTTTTTCACAAAACGAACATGATTTTTGGCTTATTGTATGAAGAAATGACGTTGGATTGATCTTTGATTGGTCTTATTTTTTATGCTGATTTGACTTTATTTGTTCAAAAAATAGACGTGAAACAAAGACGGATTAGTTGCCTTGTATATGAGTGAAACGATGACTATTTGACGTTATTTATTCACAAAATGGACGTGAAACATAACCGAGTTGGCAGTGTTTTCTGCTGTGTAGGAAACAATGGCTGTTTTTGTAATTTCGGATGTAAAATGTGCGGTGGCATTTTTGTAATTACGGCTTCAAAAAATGACGGTGGCATTTTTGTAATTACGGAAAGTTCTTTATTAGTAAGAGTATTTCTGTACTTTTAGCTTCATTTAATGTAAAAGTGCTTATATTTTCAAGACCACAAAAAAAACTGCTTATATTTTCAAGACCGGGTGCATTTATAGTTAAATCTAATTCACTCAAAATATTGCTTCATGTACTTACTTCTTTAAGATATTTTTACAGAAAAGTACAATTTTTAGAAGTTATTTACAAAACATAACAGTACTTTAGCAATTTTATCTAAAATAGAGCAAATGAAAAGTTAATTACAAAACATAGCAAAATAAAGCATAACGTAGCAAAACCTTACATTCTTCCTCCCATTTCTCCCAATTTCACTTTTTCTCCTCCCATCCCTAACCACCTTGTATCTCGCTTGTTGTATCTCAACTACCAACCACCTCGTATCTCGTTGTATGTCAACTACCAACCATCTCGCTTCTCATTGTATCTCGTTGTTGTCACTCGTTATATCTGAATCTACACTAGAAAACCAACCACCTCGTATCTCGATGTATCTCATCTTATACTAGAAATCCGACCACCTTGTATCTCGTTGTATCTCATGGTTCTGCACTATTTTTGCACCATATCTAACTATTTCTGGGGTTTTGCCCAGTTTCTATATTGTATCTAAC
This sequence comes from Petunia x hybrida, assembly GCA_037355625.1. Classification (NCBI taxonomy): domain Eukaryota; kingdom Viridiplantae; phylum Streptophyta; class Magnoliopsida; order Solanales; family Solanaceae; genus Petunia; species Petunia x hybrida. The sequence goes on along the minus strand of JBBBVM010000662.1, from coordinate 748,702 downwards.
TATTTGTAGACAACATTTTCACACATAAATGGGAAAAATTTCAAAATCCAAGACAATCAAGTCTCTTCCTTACTGATTATGTATTATTTACACAGACTTAAGAACGTTTTTTATTTGTCAATTTTTACTGAATGATATAACGAAGTAGCTCAATTTATGATAAACAAACACTTTAAGTGTACAAAGAAAATGATCAACTTTAAAGCGATAATTTGCAAACTAATAATATTCAGGAAATCAGTCAACAGTAACATGGCATAACAACGTTGTACCAGTCGAACAAAACCGAAACACAATCCATAAAAGGAACGGTGACTCTACAACTGGCTCTTAACCAGTGGCCCTAAAACTCCGATCGAATTCCGGCGAGGCAAAGCAGCAGCGAACTGGAGGAAAGAGAGAGCGATTTCCAGTAGGAGAAACCCCGACATCTCTATGGTGTTAGTGTGATGAAGAATCCAACCCTTTTCTCTTTCTTTCAGAACTGGATCCGAATTCGGGTGATGAAGAATCCGACCCGGTTGGGATTGGGGGATCTACGCTGCTACTATCCCTCTCTTCGATGGTGTTTTTCTGCTACTGGTGGTGGCGATTTGTCTTGACACTACCCCTGTTAACACCTCGCTGGTGGTGTTACTACTTGCCCGATCCCCTTTCCCTTCTCCCTTTTCTCTGGTGTGTGTGTATTGATGTCTATGTGTAATGGTGTTTCTACTTGTGTGGTTGTCCCACTTTATCATTGATTGTTGTGAAATGTGCTAGGAAAATATTTTTATGCTTTGTAATTTATGTAATGTTGCTATTTTTTTTTTTTTGGTGATATAGGGGTGCAAGTTTGTATAAAATTACACCATGTATAACTTTATGAAACTTATTTACCAAATATGGAGATACTTTGATTATTTTAAAAAAATAGCGATATTTTTAATATTTGTTACAAAACACAGCAAAAAGTTACAAAGTGTGGTAAAATAAAATCCCTAACCCTAACACCTTCTTATCTTCTCTCTATCTCACTCGCACACAAAAAACTGTCGACAACCACCCCCATTTTCCTTCATTGTGCCAACTTTGCCGCCGCCGGTTTTGACTTGATGTTGCCATCTCCGGCGACTGCGGATGTGCAGCTGATGAATAAATGCTGCAGATTGATTATTGTTTCGCGGATCAGAGATTGATTAGCGATGTAATATGAGATTTGTTCAATTAGGTAGGGTCGACGAGTTTCAGGGGAGGAAAACGAGTTTTGTAGGCCGAGTGATTTGCTGGTTTCATTGTCATATTTTCCGGCAGTAAAGATGTTGTCAATTGTTTAGAATATTGTATGATAATTGTATATCAATTGTATGTGAAGTGTATGGCACCTTTATGGTAATTGTTTAGCAACTGTATGGGAAGTGTATGGTAAGGTGGGAAGAATGTATTTCCATTGTTTTTTCATTGTATCTACGGTGATATATTGTACATACGTTATACATACAATGGAAATACAAGTGCTGTACAAGGACATATATCAACTGTATAATTGTATGTCATTGTATATCATGTGTATGTCTATTGTATATATTGTATATACAATGGAAAAACACTTGACATACAAGTGTATAAACAATTTTAAAATGGAAAACTAAAATAATAAATTTGGTGACTGGGCAGGGAGTTTGCTGCATTGGGAGGGAGGAGCAATGGATGAAGAAAGGAGATCTAGGGTTTTGTTTCCACTTTTTATGTATATTTGCTATTTTTTAATAAAAAAATATTGTTATTTTTGAAATTCTAGTAATATTGTTATTTTTGTTGTAAAGTGAAATGTTAATATGTATAGTTATGTAATTAAGCCTTTATTTATCCAGCAGGTGATGATGAGGCCAAAAAGCTCTTCGAGTAATCCCTAAATTGGGATTTCCACGTAAATAGTCCACTATATTAAAATATCAAATATAATAGATTGATATTTTGTATATATACCTTCTATACACATATATATTTGTCCTATATTTTTTAAATATTTATATCATCAAATTATATTTAATAAATATGCTAGGAAAAGAAAGAAAGGACAAAATTTGATTACAAAAAGTGGATAAGGGTTGGGAATGGTTGGGGTAAAAATCCCTAAACTCTATAAGAATGGATTTGAGAAGTCAAATTCAAAGTACAATAATCGTTTTAAATGGCCTCTGGGGCAACTCTTTGTATCCATATCTATTATATAAAGCAAAGCATAGCAACAATGTTGAAGAAAAACGCGATAGTGATAATTACTGATAACTTTGAAATTGACAACAAAAGAACAAAAGCTAAACTTTCATGATAACGTTTGATAATCTTTTGCTTATGGAATTGAAATGACCTTCCTTGCTGCCTTCTGCTACTTGTCATTCAAATCCCTTCAGGCTTCAGCTAATCTTTTTCCTCACTTGCCGCTCCTCGGGTTGCCTGCAATATAAGGTGTACGGATATAAAATTAAAATTACAAAACCTATTACGTTTTCTGTTTAATAATTTATAATTTTAACAACGAAAAGGTATTAAAAAACGATAAGTGGCACACAAAAGTTTGGATTCTTCTTAAGCAAAGGCAAGTGAGGATCTACAGGTTCACCATTAGCGGCATAGCTTAGGATCGTATAAACTGTTGCGAATAGAGCTGCATTTCAAGTCACCAAGCATATAATCAAAGTACTAAAATTTCATGTGCCAAAGATTAAATTCATTATTTAAATTTCTTTTGTAATTGGTACTTTTACAAATCATCACATGATATAAGTCTATAACAATGTTTTTGTAGGCTTTGGTTTGTTTTCTCGTCAAGTTTATGCAAATACGTTTTGACAAATTTTTTGGAGAAAAATTGTACGTTTAAATTACCTTTAGAGAAAGGATTTTTTACATAAAAGTACAAGTTTTAGAGCTTAATTACCAAACATAGCAACATTTTAGTAAAATTACCCTATATAGAGGAAAACATAAGATAATTACAAATATAGCAAAAATATAGCAATATTTTCCCATAACATACCAAACCCTTACATTCTTCTTTCTATTTCCCCCACTATCACTTTTGCTCCTCCCATTTTCCCCTTTTTCACATTTCCTCCCATCATTTCCCCCCAATTTCACTTTTACTCCTCTCATTTTCTACAATTTCACTTTTCCTCATCCATCCTCTATGTATCTCGTTGAATCTCACTATTTCTGCATATCAATTATTTCTGCACCGTATCTAACTGTTTCTGCAGCGTTTCAACTGTTTCTGCAGTACCGTATCAAACTGTTTCTGCACCGTTTCAACTGTTTCTGCAGCACCGTATCTAACTGTTTCTGCACCGTTTCAACTGTTTCTGCAGCACCGTATCTAACTGTTTCTGCACCGTTTCAACTGTTTCTGCACTGTTTCAAATTATTTTAGCACCGTTTCAGACCGTATCGTACTGTTTCAACGCCGTTTTAGACCGTATCAGACTATTTCAACAGTTGTTTCAGATTGTTTCATCGCCGTTTCAGACCGTATCATACTGTTTCAGACCGTATCATAGTGTTTCAATGTTGTTTCAGACTGTATCAGACTATTTTAAACTGTATCAAGTCTCCTTTCAGACTGTATCAACTCCGTTTTAGACTGTATCAGACCCGTTTCAGACTGTATCAAGTCCCATTTCAGACTGTATCATGCTGTTTTAAACTGTATCAACCCCGGTTTTTAGACCGTATCAGACTGTTTCAACAATTATTTCAGATTGTTTCAATGTCGTTTCAGACAATATCATACCATTTCAACATCGTTTCAGATGTATCAAACTGTTGCAATAATTGTTTTATGTTTCAACGATGTTTCAAACTGTATCATATTTTTTCAACGCCATTAGTCGTGAGCAATAGAAAATAAGAGTTCAAATTTATTAAACCACTATAATAGATCTGTACAAACAGAAACAGAACAAATATGAAGAAACATGTATAGAAACAGAACAAATCTGAACAAACATGAACGGAAACGAAACAAAAACTAAAGAAACATTAGCAGAAACGGAACAAAAACAGAAACAATTCTTGTTGGCGATCGCTACTGCTAATAACTCCGGCGAAGTCCAATCAGATCCAGGAGATCGAAGAGATGAGTATCAAATGGCCTAAATCATCGTGAAATCATGGCATAAAATCTTCAAATCATGATTTTTTTTGGTACCAAAGCTGATGAGGACTACTAATGTTCAGTCCCCTGTTCAATTTATATGATTTTTCGTTTCTTGTACAAGGAATGGGTCGGGTAACCGGGTCTGGGACGAGTTGTACGAGGTGAACTGGAATGAGATTGGGGTCACTGGATGATTTGGAAAGGATAGGAAAGGGACATTTACGAGAGGCTGGCGGTGACTGCAGTTGGCGACGGCGGAGAGACGACGGCGGTGTATCGGGCATAGAAGCTTTGGGGGAAAGGAGGTGGAAGAAATGTGGAGTTGTGGGTTTGGATCTGGGAGAAAATGGGGGTGGTGGCTGGTTTGTTTGGGAGAAGTGGAGAAAGTGATTTAGGGTTTTTAGAAAATTGGGTGTAAGTGTAATTGTAAAATATCAAAATGTGCTAAAAAAATATTGCTATGAATTGTAATTTGACAAATATTGCTATTTTTTTGTAATTTAGAGTGTAATTTTGTATATATGTGTAAAAATCCCTTAGAGAAAAGGCAAAACATGTATTTTAGTTTTTGTTGAAAGTATATTAGGAATGTATTTTTATATCCTAAAATAATAAATATATTGAGTAAAACAAATAGAGTTATTCATATTGGGGAATGCTACCTGATGACCGATGAATAATCTCTCCTCCGCTGACCATATTCTTGCTCAATGACTTCTCTCTATATTCATTTCGTAAAATATGAATGATTATACAAAGCCATCGAAAATTAAAAATTAAAAAATATACTGCTTAAATTACTGAAATTAAATTAGGGATGAGATATAATTTATGAGAAGATGATAGATGCAATCCTGGCATTCTACCACCTGCATAGTTAGCCTGTATTTATTAATAACATGAGAAATTGGGGAATTTCATATTAAAAAGAAGTTTATATATAACAATTCTAGGAAGGAGAGAGTATGATAACTGTCCAGATACCTTTGGTTTATTACTTGTTGGAGTTTCCACTGGAGGAACGAAAGCCCTATTAGAGTTGACATCATTTCTCTATACCCAAAAAAACATGCATGGTTATGCTGAATTTCAAGCATCGCCATCACAAGGCAGATAACAGAAATAAATTAAATACATAATAAAAGTAAGAACAGGAGGTCAAGGAAACATACCTCTTGAGGTAAATTCAAGCCTAGGGAAAATGTGAGATCAAGATGTTGATCAAACACATGCCTAAGTAAAAAAAATTTACTTTCAATAAGTAGATTATATATAGAAATATTTCCATAAAAGATGAAGTATAATCAATCAACAATACAGAATAAGTAGTAGTACTAATTTTAGCTTGAGGTCGGATGCATGTCGGGTCCATTCAATGCAAGTTCATCTGTTGGCACTTGATATTTATGATGTTGTAATAGATGACATTCGTGCGACTGCACACTTGAGCTAGATTTTCCAAAAGATAGTATAAACAGAGGAAAAAATATAAATAGGACATAAAATATACTCCATCTGTTCTAAAAGAATGGGATGTTTCGAATTTCGAGAGTCAAATGAGTTTATTTTGATCGTGAATTTGAATATATAATTTTTATGTTTTTTCGAACGATATTTATATATTTGAAAACTACATAAAAAGTACTATAAGTCACAATAATTAATAATTTAAAATATTTAAAAAATATATAAAAATATTACGGTCAAAGATAAACTCGTTTGACTCTCGAAATTCGAAACATCCCATTCTTTTAAAACAGATGGAGTATACTAGTACACCATAATGTACTACATTAAAATAGCAATTAGTAATATTCACAAATTTGAGGACTTTAAAGTATGTTCAAAATTTTAAAAGAGGACACAAAAATCTAGCTTTAATAATTCTCATGCTTGTCGATGAAATAAAGCTGGCAACTCATTATGGCATATTAATACTAGTGAGGAGCTCCCGTGCTATGTACGGGCCCAATGTCTAAGATGATGCTACTTTGAAATTCTATCATATGTTGTTTTTACTAACATTAGAAAAAGGAACGGATTTTGATCTCAAGTAGTATCATATTTTGCTTCTTCAAAAGTGGACAAACGGTATTACATTAGTGGAGACAAACCCTCTATTATCACTAAAATTGTAAAGAAAAAAGATTGAACACACAGAGGGTACACTGCTGCTTCGTCTTTAGAGTGGCAATTTAATGGGAATATGGCTGGGACTAAGATTGCAACAATGCCTGTGTTGAAAGTGGCTCACGTCTTGTGAATCATGTCTATCTAGTGCTTTGTAGCGTTTGAATGATGGATATTGCATTATACAATTTCTGTTGCAGGGTCGATCAATCAATTAATTACATCTCAATCCAAACTAATAAAATCAACCAAACTTTTGCGAGTGTAATACAGGAAATCCAATGACTCACACTACATGGGACTTAGATAAAGCAGTAACGGGGGTCCAAACGGGGCTGTGTGAATCAAGTACAGTAACTTTGATGTTGCTTGAAGAACATGTAGGATCTTGCAACTTGTTTCTCCTTAGTTGAGACCTTTTCATGACTGTAAGTTGTGTCTGAAAAACAAAATAATTAGCTAATATTGGAGCTAAACTATAACAATTGCAGTTCCCTTACTGTAACCTTGTAAAAACAAATGAGGAGACAATAACTGGAGTCCAATTTTTCATCAGCAGAGAAAGGAGCAGAAGTTTCAGGGATAAAACAAATAGAGCAATACATAGTGGGGAAGGATGAAACAGACAGAGGACAAAGAGATAACAGCGAGCGCTTCAGGACCTTTGAGCAAATCAGGTAACCGTCCATCTGCCTAGATTTTGTAACAGATGTCCCAGGTTCTTGTAATCACACACTAACCAAGTACTATTAATCCCAATATAAGTTCCCTAATTCTAAGGAAGTTAATAGGAGTAAACTAATATGCATGAAATGGGAAATGCCGAAGAGACCAACGGCTTCTAAACATGCAGCTTGCAAATCCAACAAGAATGATAACAGTATGGGAAGCTCCCTCTAAAATATCACAGGTTTCTCTGGGATATTCTATATGGACTGAGGGAGAATCAAAGGAACAAATCTAGGTTGGTGGTCAATATTGACTTTAGCTCAATAATTCAAGCTATGTAAAACACAAATTGTTTGACAAAAAAATTCTTCAAAAAAACTTTCTTCCTCGTGACCGAATTTGATCAATAATCAATTAAGCAAACGTTAAAAAGAGAGCTACAATTGATAAACTCACGGTCCTGAGATAGCTCAAGCAAAATGCAGTTGACATAGAAACCACTATCTCACAATTAATTTAAACATATGTCTCAAGTGTTTTAATTGCATAAAACTCATTAGTTTTGATGATTTTGGGGTAAGCAGAAGCTGCGACAAGAAAATGATAACTAACATACCTCAATACAAAGCATTTTTACAGAAACATCAAGGTCATTGTACCATTTACAGCCTCCATCATACTGATACGCTGAGTACGCTCTATGTTTTGAGTCGGGTCCTTGGTAGTGGTGATATACACAGCTGAGACGACTTTGGTAGCATGTGCACTGAAACTACCAAGGCCACCTGCCAGGGCAAAGGCAGTAAGAGTTTTGAGCATATTCAGGGCCATAAGAGCAGCAACCTCAGTTTTCAAAAATTTCTTCAGCATCTCTTCCTTGAAAAATTGTCTCATAAACTCCTCAATCTCATAAAGCGATGCTGACCTTTTGTCTGAGAAAAAGTTTCCTGTCAAGACATTGGATAAGTTATGAGCATAATATTTAGAGCAAAAACTTGGAGACAACATTTATTTCAATTCAATAAAGCAGAAAAATATTTCCATCTAGGACATTTTTTTATGCGCGAAAAGCACATTTAAAGGGTAGGTGGAATAATACCACATATGCTAATCACATCCATGTCAGGATATTCATTCTGAAGGTAGTCAAGAAGATTTTGTACAACTTTGGAGCTACAGACAAATGTCATGTACAGATTCGTTGGAGCAATTGCACATTAAATCTTTTGTAATCTAGCAAATCTGCAACATCTGATTCAAACAGAAGCACTAGTACTTTACTATAAAACACAAATACATTCTGATTAATTGCAAGAAATATAACGGTACATAGTAGTCATAGGTTAATAATAGCAGCATGTGTCTCGAAGTCATATTGATTAAAATAGACAGACAAAATAAATATTTAATATCAAAACTGAGTTCCTTAGTAGTAAATTGAGCATCTAATTTTACTAATGTGCTACTACACAAAAATTAGATATTAAAACAGACAAAGTATGGAGTATGGACCTATCAAAATAGAGTGGATGAAAAACTCTGATTGACAAATCATTAGTAATAGTAAACTCAGTTTGTTTGACTTCATACAGGGAGAAAATATAGAAACTTGAAGAATAGAAGTTACCTGGTTAAAAAAAGATCAAATTATAAAATATCCCCTCATTATATACTCAGTACCTATCAGAAGGTAATGTAAAAAAATCATCAATAGCGATAGGGGAATAGTTGTTGACTATAGGAAAAGCAGTTTTCAACAAGGGAAGTACTGAAAGTTCAAAAATTTTGTGAAGTTTCAAAGTAAGGAAGAGTTAGTTGGCACAGTTGTTGTCTTAAAGAGCAGGACCTTCATGGATTACACTCAAACATACCTGCAGTACCAAATGTAAATTCAATCAACAATGAAAATTAATTCATTGTCACATAACAAACACAAAAATCCTTCAGTAGAACCAACATTCAAATGGCGCCTCAGGCAGCAAGTCGAACATCTCCAAGATTTCTAGCGGAACAAGACAGTAGATTTAAAAAAATTCAGATCTCAATATATAGAAATTTGTTATAAAAAGAACATGATAAAAAAAAAAATAAGTGCACGACGCTGATTTTAGTACCTTCTACTACAACTAGTAGTTGACAAATACTGCGGAAATACTTTTTGAATAATTTCATCATACACTATATTATACGTGGAATGATCGTCATTGTTGTCCGTTGTAGGTGGGTGAATTAATATTTTTACAGATTTTGAACTTTTTGCTCTCGACAAAGCTACATAAAGCTGACCATGTGAAAAAAAACAGGCTCACGTAAGTAAATCCCAACAAAATCTAATGTTTGACCTTGAGCTTTGTTTATAGTCATAGCAAAACACAATCGCAAAGGAAACTGTGTTCTCTTAAATTGAACAGGTATGATTTCATCTTGTGAAGTCAACAATGGTATTCTTGGAATAAAGACATGAGTATTTTTAAAATCACCACTTTCAATTTTAGCACTTATAACATGCGTTTTAAAGTCGCAACATATTAATCGTGTACTATTACATAAGCCTTCACACGGGTTCAAATTGCATAACAATATAACCGGGCAATTTTCCTTCAATGTTAACTTATAAGGTGGTAAACCAGGAGGATTTAAGCTATGTAAGAAGTCTTTGAATTGGCTTTGATCATCTGGTTCAACTGTTTCATCTACTGCAACAAATGTAGTAGCCTATTTTGGAAACTTACTGATTAGCATATCATTTATTTCATTTGCAAATCATTCTTTGTCGTTAAAATAACACGAGAAGTAGTCAATGACGAATTAGAAAAGAATGTATCCAATTCTGGATACGTTACTCTAAATAATGCATCTAAGGAATCTTCTTCAGTAGTAAAAGGAATAACAAAAGAATCTGGAATCTCAATTTTATTTTCACAGTTAGTTGTTTCCTTTCCATTTCCAATTCTCGGAAAGCAAGGTCTGCTCTAGCACGCATATTTTCGGACAAATGCATTTTCTCAAGTTCATTCCAAATGTCGGAATATAATAAGCTTTCATGAATGAAATCTTCTTTTTTTTCCATTTCGAACAACCGTCAGAGTCTGTCTAAAGTCACCCCCAAATACAACCACCTTACCACCAAAAAGTGTATTCATATCCATGATATCTCTCAACAGTGAATCAAAAGCTTCAATCATTTTCTTTTTTGCCATCGATGCCTCATCCCATACAATTAATTTTGCATCTCGAATCAAACATGCTAGTGAACTTTGTTTACTGATATTGCAAGAAAAATGATCATCTATGTCAATAGGAATTTTGAAACGTGAGTGAGCAGTTCGGCCCCCCGGAAGAACCGAAGCTGCCACACCAAAAGTTGCAGTTGCTAGTGCTATAAAACCTTGAGACAGTATACTTGCTAATAATGCACGGTATAAAAAAGTTTTTTCAGTTCCTCCGGGGCCATCAATAAAAAAAGCACCTAGTTTGTTAGAAGATATTCTATCAACTATTATATTATATGCTATTAGTTGTTCAACGTTCAACCTTTTTTGTAACAGTAAGTCATCTTTAGTAACGACTATATTAAATTCAAAGTGAATGTCCTTTGCATCTCTTGCAATTTCAGAAGCTCTAACATTCTCTGGAACAAGCTTGTATTCATTTATGTCGCGGCCCATAGAGTATATCGTTGATATGGCTTAAAACCTTGTAACGAATAGTTTTGCCTCAATATTTGACAAACCTTTGAAGTCTTCAGACATTGAATCCTCAAACATTTCCCATAATTCTTTAGCATCAACAGGATTGCAATATACTAATAATGTGGCAAACAAACGTGACAGTAAATCGGAGCAAAACTTTGCAATAGTAAAAGCCAAGAAAGTACGGGAGAACACCTAGTCGTTTACAAAGAGAATTTTGATAAGAACACAGGGGAGACAGTGACATCGTGGAAGGAAACAAATAGCTCTGTCCTTCATTTGACACGCACGCTGGTGCTGAATCTAATTTTTTAAAATATGATAGATTGACCAAACAGTATATAAGTGTATGTATCTCTACTTGTGTATGTATTATGGTGATAAGCAGCGAAATTAGGGTAAACTAAGAGTTGTAAAAGTTGTACAATCCTACAGAGCTCATAGTACAACAGTCGGTAGAAGTGAGTACATAAATTTCTCAAATTAGCTTAAGCGTAATGTCAATTTTACCCCCAAAATTATATTAATTCCATGAAGCACACATGTTGACGGAGAGGTGTGTGCTGTTGCCTCTCATAAGAAGCAGAGAAAGCAATGATTCAAAATTATGATGTCAGCAACATGCATTTACACAGCTTTTTCATGTGTGTACAAGTAAAAAGAGAATCTGATTTCTCTTAAAGAGATTTCTTAATAAAACAATAATAATAATAAATCTGAAAGTAGTGTTAAAACAACACACTCAAGAAATCTTTAAGCAACATGTTCTGACGATTTTAAGACTTTACAGAAATTTGAATGAATTAGATTTAGTGCAAAAAAGTGTGATCAGTTATAAAAGAGCTTCTAACGTTCTGAAATATCAATAAAAAATTTAACTCTTTAAATTAAGTGAAAACAAACAAGGAAAAGAGTCTGTAGATGAGAAACTAAAAAGAAAGTGGGGGTGAATGCTCTTACATTGTGAAATCAAAGCAGCGGGAGAAAAAAATATCGACATCTTCACAAATGATCAATTAAAAATATTTACTGAATACAATATTGAGCGGACAAATACATCATATATATAGTAGTAAAAATTTAATTCTCTACTATCTTAATAGATTATTATATTTTATCATAAGATTGAAGAGAAAACAAATGGAAAGACATTAAATTTCAACAGCTCAGCATCTGATTAGTAAAATTAATTTTTTATACTTATAATTTGGTATGAATTTTGGAATAATGGGTATGTTTGGTATGAAGGAAAAGTTTTACATGGAAATTGATTTTTTGTAAATAAGTGAATTTCATACTAATTTTTTGGTATTTGATTGCAAAAAGTAAAATATTTTCCCAACCATCTAATAAGGGGTAGAATACGGGTGTTGGTGGGGGTAGGAGGTAGAGGGGTGCGCATTGGGTGGGGGTAGGCAAGGGTGGAGAGTAGGGTGGGAGGTAGGAGTTAGGGGTGGGTGGGTAGGGGAGAGAGGGTAGGTGATGGGGCCGTGGGGGTAGGGGATAGGGGTGACTTTGGGGGTAGGGTATGAGTACACTACTAAAAATTCAGTCTTTTCAGACCGCTGATATCCGACTGAAATTCGGTCTGAACCGACTATCCGACCGTAGCAGTCGTTCAATTGATTTAATTTATTTAAAATAATTTTTTTTAAAACATCCAACCGCAGCGGTCGGTCAAAAATATAATATTAATATATTTTAATTCATCCGACCGCTGCGGTCGGACAGCTATTAGATTTACCCATGGACTGCCCCGTTAAGCTCATTTCTCTCTCTCTCTCTCTCTCTCTCTCTCTCTCCACCAAAAAACACCCCGATTCTCCACCCCCAAATACTCCCAAATCCGTTCCCCAACCCCAATTTCTCCACAAATCCCCAATTTCCTAATCTACATTGGTAAGTATCTCCCAATTTCACTATCTTTTTCATTTTTTTCTTCACTTTCACAAACCCTAACCCCCATTTTTTTTCTTTCTTCCATAGATCCGGCCCGCCACCTCCTCACCACAGCTCCGGTGGACCTCAGCAGCCCGCCACCTTAGGCATCTCGCCACCTCAGGCAGCCCGCCACCTAGGTAAGTGTTTTTGTTCCTTTATTTTTTGGCTATGATCTTGAATTGGTATATGAAACTAGGATTATGAAAGCTAACTATTAGTTGAAGTTTAGTAGTAAACTAGTTCATTTTATGTAGTATTACTTCGTTTAATTTATTAGTTTAGTTTAGAAAGTTAACTAGTTTACTTAAAAATTTAAAAAAAAAATAAAAAAAAAAATGAGAACTTATGTAGTTGTTATGGTGTTTGGGTGATGATGTTGTCATGGTTGGAATGAACATTCATATGTGAGTAATGAAAGTTGTAAATTGTTGGGTTATCTGGTATATAAAAATTGTAAATTTCTATGGCAATTTGTTGGGGTAGTTGTAAATTGTTGTTTTGGATTTTGGTAGAAAATGGAGAAAATGGTGATACACTTTGAAACTTGAGTTTTGTTTTGGATTTAGCCTTTGGAGTTATGGAAAGTTGAGTTGTTAACTTTGTAGACGAAAATTGAAAACGAGAAAGAAAAGAATGATACTAGAGGAGGAAACCGCACTATGGTTGGAGGTGAATGGCGGAGTAAAGAAGGGAAGTGCTTACGGCCTTGGATCGTAGTATGCCTCAGAACGTCTAAATCCAGGTTTGTTTGACACTTACACTCCTCCTTCTAGTTCAATTAATCCCTCGGTGGAAGCCTCTTTGCGCAATGAAATCGAAGAGCTTAAGAGAAAGAGTGAAGAAGAACGTTTGCGCAATGAAGAAAATATGAGAGCCATGCGGGAAATGATGCAAAACATTATGTGTGGTAATGCGGACAAGGGAAAGAAGGGCAAGGACAAGGGCAAGAGCAAGACCAAGAGCAAGAGCAAGAGCAAAAGCCGGGGGAAAGGCAAGAGCAAACGTCAATACAGCTCGTCGTCTGAGTCGGGTTCTGAGTCTAGTTCTGTCTTCTGAGGCAACGGAGTAGTAATAATGGATTGTTGATGTTTTAGACTTGTTTTAGACATGTATTAACTTGTTTGGATCAATATTCGGATTGGAGATGTTATGTAAATTGTTAAAGTTTCAATTTAAAGGCAATAAGCCTTGTTTAGACTATTATTAAGGCTTGTAGAAGCCTAATCTTCTTCTGGGTGTTGTTTTTACTGTTTTTTACATGTGGTATAGCTTTAATTGCAGGTTTTTTATTGCAGGTTTTACCCAGATTTTCGACCGCATCGGTCCGAAATCAGGGTATTTTTTTACCCAGAAATTGCAATTTTCCACCGCCGCGGTCGCCTATCTCAAAAAAAAATTCCCAAATTTTTAGAATCTCCCACCACCGCGGTCGCCAAACTCAAACAAATTTCCCAAATTTTTGCAATCTCCCACCGCGTCGGTCGCCTAGTTCATCATATTTTTTTCCACCTATTAAGTTAGGCGATCGCCTGCCGACCGATATTCGGTCCGAGTGCCGATCGCGTCGGTCGGAAACCTGTGGGCGATGACTATGCAGCCGACCGCCTTATTTGGTCGGACATCGGTCGGCTAGGCGACCGTTGTCCGACCGTATGGGCGGTCGAAAAAGCCATGATTTTTAGTAGTAGTAGAAGGGAGAATTATCACATTTGAAAAATATTTCCCCTACTTTCATAAGGAAAAATATTTTCATCGAATTAAAGGAAAATGAGTTTCTATGAAAAATATTTTTTATAACTTCTAAACCAACCATACATGAAAAAATTGAAAAACGTCTTCCAAAATATTTTTTCCTTTCATACCGAACACACACTCAATATGTTAACTTACCTTCACATAATAAATGTTTACCATTAAGGGAGATCCAACGTTTTGCTTCAAAATTAAAAAATATAGATGTCTATAAAATATTTTATTTAAAAAAAGTGTGTGTATATATGTAAATATATTAAATGGTGCAATTGTTACATCTAAATCCTAGATTTGCTGTTAGTCAACAATAATTGTCCTATTTTGGATACGTAAAATTACTTTGACTTTTGACTCTTGACTTCTAACTTAAAACCAGAATGGGAGATAAACTTTTTTTTAAAGATAACTTAGAAATAAAAAAGATATGAAAAGGAAAAACTTTAATTTAGCAAATCCTCACGTAACTCGTTCTTTCGATGCTATGTTCATCATACTAACAATAGTTGTCCAACATATTAAAATTTCAAATCAACAGCGTTCAATTAATGGTATAATCTTGGAAAAATTATTCTACATAACCATATAACCTCCTTTGTATATTTTTTTAATATCTTTTTTTTAAGAAAAATATTCCTAAATAAACACCCCAATTACACCCTTTAACTATTTATATCCACTCCCTTTCTAGGACTTGTGTCGTCTTCTTCTTCACTGCCATCACCCTCCTCTTCTTCTTCTTCTCCACTGCCATCCCCCTCTTCCCTCCTATATTATCTTATGAGTTAAGTTTAAATATAAAATAAAAAGTTAATATTGGATGAGGTATTGAGCTTTGGGGTGATGAAAACAAATGCAAGCATACATGACAGTAAAAATTTCGTGCAGGAGCCTATTTGGCGCACGTTAATTGATTTGTAGCCGTCAAAAATAAATTTGCTGAGAAATAGCTACCTCCGGACAAATCCCAGTATAAATACTGGGGCTTTGAACAAGTTTTGTTCAAAGCCCCAGTATTTATACTGGGAAGCTTCAGTAAACTAACCCCAGTATAAAATACTGGGACTTTGAACAAGTTTTGTTCAAGGCCCCAGCATTTTGTTATGGGACTTTGTATATAAAGCTTCAGTCCCATAACAAAATGCTGGGGCTGTGAACAAAACTTGTTCAAAGCCCCAGCATTTTGTTATGGGACTGAAGCTTTATATATAAAGTCTCATAACCCATAACAAAATGCTGGGGCTGTGAACAAAACTTGTTCAAAGTTCAAAACCCCAGTATTTTGTTATGGGACTAGTCTGGGTGTTTTTCCAACGCTAATGGAGCTTAAGTGTGCGCGCGAATTTTTGGATATTCTTCAATGAATTTTGAAACGGTGGATAGTCCCCAATGAGTGCGTCCAAAAATGGCTAGTGATCAAAATTTCCCTACATGACACCGAAAATCCCAACTCCCAACTTATTCTACACTTGTATAATCATGTGCATACTAAATTAGTAGAAGTGACAATAAACTTGAGCATTAAACTAACAAGTGACCATGATATCAGAAGTTTTTTCACTCGTTTAAATTTTTCTTAATGGATACTTAATTTTTTATCAGCTTAGTTCTTGAGTTGTATTTGATCAATATTTGTCAACTCGTGTGATTTAGATTTCTCTTATTTTTACTTGATTGAATTTACAGTACCACTATAGAATAATGTTCTTTTCGTTCACCACTTTTTAAAACAGTAATACACTAATATTTAGATACTTTTTACCAACGTCATGTGTCGTGTTCAAATATCCACTCAATAGAGAGTGTGAATCCCTGGCAGATTGATATTGAAGAACAGAAGTATGTTAAGTACTTAAGTATTAGTCATGACTATTTAAGAGTCAGCACATATTCAATTATTATCTTAAATCATATTGTATGTGTTATATTAAATTTTGTAAGTATTTAACATGAAAATGACACATTCTAATAACGGTATGACTCTTTCATAGATTTCTAAAAACTAATGGAAAATTAACCGAATCTTACTGAAATCGAAGGGAAACCGACATGATTAAGACTGTTTTAAAAAGTCTTATTTTTATAATACACAATATAATAACTGATAAAATGGTATGGTACAAATTTCATGAAATGACCGACCAAATCGAACCATTGACAGCTCTGGCCATCATCTACCTCCCCTCGTCCCAGATCTGCTGCGCTGCTCCAGCACTGCTACTCCGACGAAGCTGCCGAGGTCTGCTATGGTTGTAGCAGCTGATGTTGCGCTGCTCCGGCCACTGCTTCCTCTTCTTCTTCATTTTTTTAGAAGATGGTGTTATGTGTAGATGTACACTCAATTCATTATATTAAAATATGTATACATTGTAAAAATGCGTATATACTGAATATAATTTAAAAGAGCGTGTGTATATATTATGTATAACTGAGAAAATAATTGTATACATAGTAAAATTTTATGTAAAAACTATGTATATATAAGAAGACCATTTGTATACCCTATAACATTGTCTATACATACAGTGTATTAGTTTTGTGTATATTGGCTACAAAAAGTAAGGTTATTGAAAAGTAAATGCGGGAATTAACAGGCTGTTTTAGTAACTATCTTATAAGAGATATGCCTATGGAATTGACCATTTTACCTCTAAAAATATTAGTTTATCAGCATTCAGTGGAGACAAAGCCATTTTCCCACCTATGATATCAATGTCAAACTACTGTTAACTTTGAAAAATACATTGTATTTGAAGTTATACTATTTTTTTCGAAATGTCTTGACCGGTGATGGTTCAAAGTTTTATTTACAACAATTGCATAATTCCAGGTTTAGATATTAGTTCCATGATACAGAGGGTGAATGCCTCCAATTTATCGTGGGATCCACTTGAATGGATTTTTATTGTATCCAATTCTCTTGTTTTAATAAGCCCATAATCATCTCATAAATGTCAAAGTTGTAACAAATAATGGATTAGATGGCACATGATATGTGCAGAAAGTTCCGATTACCTATTGTTATTTTCGAGTTAGAGATGACAATTCTATCTTTAAAGTTTCAGTATAATTTTCTTTTCGAATTAGCAAATAATTTGAGTAGAAGCTATGGTTGTGATCAAAGGGCGTAGATTAATAGAGAGTCAACCAAAGAGGTCAATCAATTAATGAAAAGACTTGATAGCAACATGAGTGATGATATATTGGTAAACGACTATAATTAAATTAGAATGAGTTGTTTCAATTTCTATCTCTATTGTCTCTTTTGTTAGCTCCAATTTATGATTTATTAGTTTTGATCATTTAATGTTCTCACTTTTGTCTTTTAAAAAATATATAAATGCATTTGGTGTTATAGTATTACGGCTTTTTCCGCAGTAAGACATGAGATACATGTAGTAATATGTAATGAATGGAATAATAAACAACACACTTTTTTGGAATAATTTTTTATATTTTCTTAACTGAAATTCAAACTAACTATTAGAAGGATTTAAACTGAAAATAGACAAACTAGATAAGCTCCATTAAGGAGAAAAATAAGTTAAGAAGAAGAAGAAGAAGAAGAAGAAGAAGAAGAAGAAGAAGAAGAAGAAGAAGAAGAAGAAAAAGAAGAAGAAGAAGATGATGATGAAAAAGGAGAGAAGAGATTAAGAGGGGGAAGAAAATAGAGAGAAAGTGAAAGGAAGAATCAACAGGAGAATAAGAAGATGATGATAATGATGATGACAAAGGAGAGAAGAGATTAAGAGGATAAAGAAAATAGAGAAAAAGTGAAAGGACGAACCAATTATGCTATGCCACACTCTTTCTCATTCAGAGTTAAACCTGACCGACCAAGTCAGCATCATCCAAAATCTCTTTCCCTCCCTTTTACATTCATAGTTCAATTCCCCTGATCGAGTCCTACTAGCCTCATAATATTCCCTCTTCCTTCAGAAAATCCTTGACCTCAAGGATGAGTGTCAAATCATGAAATCTAACTTTTAAGTAGTCATAATCCTCCCAAGTAGCATCATCAGGAGGCAAATTAGACCACTGGATCGTAGCTTAGATCCTTAACTGCTGCTACATCACTATTTTTAACTAATTGCCCTTGTAAAATGTTGACATGTTTTGCCAAGAACTGACCATCTTCTCATGTTATAGGAAGTCTTGTCTGAGAAACAATGTTTGACCCAACCTTCTTTTTAAGAAGAGAAATACGAAAAACTGGATGAACCTTGCTAGAAGGTGGCAGATCAAACTTGTAAACAATCTTGCCTATTTTCTCCAACATAGCTCAAGCTTGTAAGCAATCTTGCCTATTTTCTCCAACATAGCTCAAGCTTGTAAGCAATCTTGCCTATTTTCTCCAACACTTTATAAGGTCCATAGTATTTAGAACTTAATTTTAGGTTTTTCCTAAGAGCTAGAGATGTCTGACTTTAAGAAGACTATATCTCCCACTTTGAATTCCCTTTCGGACCTCTTCCTATCACAAATAATTTTATCCTCTCAGGAGTCTTGTTCAATTGATCCTTCAGTAGTTGCTGCATTTGTCATCTTTTTATAAGAAATCTTCAGCAGCTGGCACTATAGACTCCAACACTGGGCCCAGAGATACTTGAGGGGGAGAGTATTCATAGAGAGCCTCAAAGAGGGTACAATTCAAACTTGTGTAAAAGTTAGAATTGTACCACCATTCAGCTAGTGGTAACCATTGTTTTCACTTGTTTGGTTTGCTTGTAATCATACATCTCAAATAAGTCTTCAAGCACCTATTTACTCTCTCAGTCTGGCCATCAGATTGTGGATGATAAGCAGTACTATAACACAACTTGTGTACCGACCATTTTGAACATTTCTTTCCAAAAATTGCTAAGAAACACCTTGTCCCTATCAGAGACAATTGCTTCAGGAAATCCATGTAATGCATGAATTATTTTGAGAAAACTTTAAGCTACTTTTTCTACTGAATAAGGATGAGCTAAGGTCATAAAATAAGTAAACTTCGTCATTCCATCAACCACTACAAAGATTACCTCCTTCCGTTTAGACTTAGGAAGCTCTTATATAAAATCCATGTTGGTATGTCTTCAAGCCTGATCAGGAATAGGCAGTGGTTGAAGAACACCATAGATACTGAAAGTGTTCATCTTTGTTCTTTTGGAAAATATCACAGCTCAATACATAAGCATTGACTTGTTATTGCATCCCTGCCCAGTAGAAAACCTGAAATAGTCTCTTATAGGTTCTTTGTTGACCTAAATGTCCTCCGATTGATGATTCATGGAAAAAAATTAATAGTTGCTGCTCGAATTCCCAGTAGAACTAATATACACCTTCCCTTTCCTCTTGAGAATACCAAAGGAATAGTGAAATAATCTGGGACCTTGCTGAGGTATAGACAACTGAATAATCAACTCCATTATACTCCCTCTGTCCCTATTTATTTTTCATAGTTTGACTTGGCACAAAGTTTAATAAAGTAAGGAAGACTTTTGACACTTGTGGTCTAAAATAAGTCATGGATATTTGTGTGGCTATAAATGAGTCAAAAAGTAAGTTTGGAGCTGAATTATTACCAAATTTATAAGTATGACAATCTTTCTGGGACAGACTAATAAGGAAAGTATGACAAACAAAGTGGGACAGAGGGAATAATATAATCATCTCCATAACTCTTGAATACTTCTTCTATCCACATAGGTACAACTGCAAAAGTACCTGAAGTTTAGCCTGCTCTTCACTTGACATTCTGTTCTCCTCGACTTCATCCCTACTTGATAATGCATCGACTATCCTATTTTCAGGTACTTATACTGTATTTCATAGTTCAGTCATAGTAACTTTGTCAACCCTTTTTGCTGAATAGCTGAAGTCCCTTTTTGTTCAAGAAAGTACTTCAAGATATGATGGTCAGTTTTAACCCAAAAGTGCTTAAACTAGAGATAGTGTATCCATTTATCTACTGCATTAAAAAAGCCATATACTCTTTTTCATAAAATGACTTACCCTAGTGTCTAGGAGCCAAGATCTTGCTCAAATAAGCAATGTGCATGTTTTGTTGCATTAATACAACACCTATACTTGTATGACAAGCATCAGTTTCCACAAAATATTCATGTTCAAAGTTAGGGAGTGCAAGCACTAGTGCAGTGGCCATTGCCTGCTTAAGCATCTGGAATGTAACATCGACTTCAAAATTCAATGGGAAAGCATTCTTTTTAAGTAATTTAATTAGGGGCCTGCTTAACTTCCCATAGTCAGCTACATACTTTATGTAATAGCTAGAAAGACCAAGAAATCCCCTCAAAGCCTTGACATTAGCTGGTACTGGCCAATCCAACATGGCTTGCACTTTAGCTGGATCAATGGGCACACTCTACTCTAAGCTGACTAATATAGCATTTGGACTTCTTAGCTAGCAATGAATTCTTCCTTCATGTCTGAAATATAGTCTCCAAATGTTGCAGCTGATCTTCTAAATTCTGTTCATATATGAGAATATCATCAAAAAAAGACTAAATGCAAAACTACTACTTCTAACATTTGATCAGGAATTTTATAAAAAGTAAAAATATCTCACATTTTCTTACCCACACTTTAGGTTCCTTTCCATTAATATAAGGAAAATCCAACTAATGAGGTAACTACTACACACCTAGAGGTTGATTACCATGATTATCCCATAAGAGTTGGTAGAAGCCCATCCTCAGCATTGATTTCATTGCTCCTAGCAGTTCTAAAACCCTCCTCAAATATAGCAAGCTTTGTTGTGATTTGTTCTAATGGACCTTGTATTCCGGCTAAAGTTTTTACATTAGAGATCCCACAGAATTCACGTGTAGTAGACAAAGATCTTCATAATCAAGTGATGGATGTTAAGAAGGTGAATGCTATGATGGTGATTATTAAGTTAGTTTTTGGTGGAACTACTTATAACATTATCAGTTCTTACACTCCTCAAGTGGGTTTGAATGAGGAGGCCAAAAAACTCTTTTGGGAGGATTTGGGTGAAAGTAGTTTGAGGTATCCCTCTCACTGAGAAGCTTTTCATGGGAAGAGATTTCAATGGTCGTATTGGGGCATCCTCGATGGGATATGATGGTGTTCATGGCAGTTTTAGATATGGAAATATGAATAGAGGAGGGGTTTTTCTTTTGGATTTTACAAAAGCTTTTGACCTGGTGATAGTAAATTTGAGTTTTACGAAGAAGGATGAGCACTTGGTCACCTTTTCTAGCATGGTGGCGAAGACCCAAATCGACTTCGTGCTGCTTAAGAAGAACGATTGAGGAGTTTTGTGGATTGTAAGGTTATCCCGATGAGAATCTTACAACTCAACATAAGTTCTTGGTTCTTGATTTGGAGATCCAAGTAAAGAAGAGAAAGAGGGCTTTGAAAGAGCAACCTAGAATTAAGTAGGGCGCCTTCAAGAATTCAAGAAACTGGGAGAAGCTGGTTGCTATGGGGGCCTGGGAGAGTGAGGGGGATGCGAACAGTATATGTTCTAAGGCCGCTGATTGTATTAAGGGAGCAACGAGAGAGGTCTTAGAGATCTCGAAGGGTAACTCCGGTAGACACAGAGTGTACTGGTGGTGGAATGAAGCAGTCCAAGAGAAAGTAAAGGCCAATAAGGTTGCTTAAATGCATTTAGTGGAGAGCAAAAATGAGGAAGAAAATAGGGTGAATAGGGAACAATATGAGATAGTGAAGAGGACAACAAAGGTAGCAGTTACGGATACTAAAAGAACAGCTTTTGAACTCTTGTATAAGGAAAAAATGAACAAAGGTGGGGAAAAGAAGTTGTATAGACTCGCCAAGGTAATGGAGTAGTGGTCACATGACCTATACCAAGTGAGGTGCATTAAAGATAAGCATGGAATGGTATTGGTGGAAGAGGTTCGCATTAAGTGGAGATAGAAACCATACTACCATAAACTCTTAAATGAGGAAGGAAACATGGATGTAGTGTTGGGCCATTTAGAGCACTCCAAGGGCCGCTGTGAATTCGGGTATTGCCAGTGTATAGAGTTTGAAGAGGTTAAGGAGACAATTCATAAGATGAGAGGAGGAAAAACAATCGGGCTTGACGAGATCCTAGTAGAGTTTTGGAAGAGTGCAGAAAGGATAGGTATGGAGTGGCTGACTAGGTTGTTTAGAATCATCCTTACGACGGCCAAGATGCCTGAAGAATAGAGGTGGAGCACTATGATTCCGTTGTACGAAAACGAGGGGGATATTCAAAATCGCAATAGCTATATAGGTATAAATCTTCCTAGCCATACTAGCTACAAAAGTTTAGGAGAGGGTGGTAGAGAAGAGGATGAGGAGGGAAGCAACTAATTTCAAGAACCAATTTGGATTCACGCCTAGGTAATCGACCACATAAGCCATTCATATTTTGAGGATGTTGGTAGAACAGTATAGGGATAAGAAAAGGGTTTACATATGGTGTTCATTGACCTAGAAAAAGCTTACAACAAAGTCCCAAGGGAGGTTCTGTGGAGTCTAAAGGTGTATTTGTGTTGCATAAATTAATGTGATTAAGGACATGTAAGATGGAGCCAAGACCCGAGTGAGGATGGTAGAAGGAGACTATGAACACTTCCCAATAGAGATGGGGTTACATCAAGGATCAACACTTAGTCTTTTTTTATTTGCTCTGGTGATGGATGAATTAACATAGAGTATCCAAGGGGAGTTAATGTATGTTATTTGCAGATGACATAGTATTAGTTGACGAGACACACAACAGAGTTAATGAAAAGCTGGAGGTTTGGAGACAAACTTTGGAGTCTAAAGATTTCAGGTTGAGTAGGATGAAAATGGATTAAAAAGAGTGTAAGTTTAAAGATGCATCACATGAGCCAGATGTGGAACTGATGCTTCGTACTCAAGTTATCCCCAAGAAAGGAATTCTCCAAGGTAATGGAAAAATTGATGATGATGTCAGACATCATATACGGGCGGGGTAGATGAAGTGAAGGCTCGCCGCTGTTTTCCTATGCGATAAGAAAATACCATACTTAAAGGTAAGTTCCATAGAGTGGTCGCTAGACCAACTATGTTATATGAAGCGAAATATTGGCCATATTCAGAAGATGAGTGTAGCAGAGATGAGAATGCTTAGATGTTTGTGTAGGAATACGATCACGCCCAACTATGCCTTATAAAAAGGACAAAGTGGTCGCGACATATATAGCTCCGTACTTAAAGTCCCGAGGTCGAATCCCACCGAGAACACTTGAATTCTAATCGTTATTTTAACTAATTTATCTATCGATTAACTTCTAAGTGGTTTTATCTTAGTTTGGGTTTATAGTATCAACTAATTAACAATAAAATTAATAAGTAAATAAATTGCAAGTAGTAGAGAAAGGATTGATTCAAGAGATGAAAACCTAGGATTGATCTACTCAACTCCTACCTATGTATTAGAATTAAGATTTAACGAATTCAACTTGGTTCTTCCTATTAAACACTTGCTCACTACAACAAATTTTGCCTATAGCCACACTAATTTTAGGCAACGCTTAAAAAGTGTGTGCCAAAAGTATTTATGGGAACGCTTTCTAAGTGTGGCCTTTGGTCTGAGCTTTTGGCCACAGTTTTTAAGGCAACGCTTAAAAAGCATGCCCTTTAACCATAAAGCAACGCTTATGAAGTGCTGCAAAATTGTTAAATTTTTTGCCACACTTATTCATTATTTGACAACACTTTTCAAGAGTTGCTTTATTATGGTATCAAATGTAACCCCTCCTAAACGTACCCTAAAAATTTCTACTTATAAAGTTTTAGCCAAAAATTTCCCCCAATACTGCCCTTAATAAGTATTGTCCTAATTTTCAAAAGGTAAAAGGGTCCATTTTACGGTGGCAAAATATTTTCACCAATATTTCTTGTTCCCTCCTCTACTTTTTTTTATAAATTCAAATACAAAAATTTGAATTCACACTTAAGTTCCCTCTTTAGAGGCAGCTTCACCTTCAGTCCTTCACTAGTCATCTTTCAGGTTTTTCTTTCTTTCTTTTTCGTCTTTTATCTCTCTATTCGTTCAATATAATTGTTTCTTTTTTATATTTATTTAGATTTTTGAAAAGTTAGGGTTTTTAAGGATTTGATTTAATCAATTGCTAGGAGCCGTGGGTTCTCTATTCATCGTGATTTAAATAATTGCTTGCTCTTTACTGCTAAAGTTGAAGCACAAAGTCGTGGAAACATCTTCTTTCTTCTATTATTATGGACTTGAAAATTAAGATTTGATTTCGATGTGCTCTGTTTAAGAATAATGAAAAAAGAACTGCAAATATTGAATAATTGTAGATAAGTTCACTAGATAAGTTCACTGAGTGGAAAGTTGTTGGTTTGGGCTTGAAATCATGCTTTTTTGGGAGGATTATGTTTTTTCTTATGCATTATATCTTGGAGTTTATGATATTGGCTGGAACTATGTCAAAATCTATTTCGTGATAGATCTTATACAAACCTGCAAATCTATTTTGTGGCAAATCTATTTAATCATATGTACATTTTTTGAAAATTATTTCATTATATATGCAAATATATAAATTCGAGTCTAAGATATATATCAGCACTCATTATCTTAAATACTATTCCTTAAGGTGTGGTTTTCCTTACAGCTCTCACTTCAGTACTTAACTTGTTAGCTAGCACTGCTTAGTGGAAGAAGTATAGAATTTATGGAGCTTGACTTATTCTCTTGCTTGTTTGGTAGGCTACCGATAATACATGAGGAACCATAAAGCATCATTTTATATCATATGTAAAGATTTACAAGTCCTCTAGCCCAAGAAGGTTAGAGAGCAACAAGTAATTACGGTTCTAAATTTGTATAACTAATCAATTACCTTGAGTATCAAGTTTTTAAAGTAAATAACATATATTCTCAATTATTTTCAAGTGGTGCACATCCATTTAAAGAAAATTGTGGACTAACAATATTTTAGGAAGCACATGTATCTTGAATAAGTATCTCTCTGCAACTTTATTTATTGATTAAGGTATTTCAAAGATAGTGTAAGTACCTTGTGCTAATTATTGATGCGACTCAAAAAGACTCTCATATAGGTATATGTTTGAAGAAGGTTCTGATTGAAAATAGCTTGCCTTGGTTTTGAAGCAAATAGGTATTCAATCAAAAAGTTCATCTTACACTTCTAAATGTAGAAAGCGACATGTTTTAGAAATATGGTTTGGGGGGGGGGGGGGGGAGGGGGGAGGGGGACATAAAACCTTATTTCTAACAGTATTCTCTGGCTCTTTTGCTTTTGCCCTTTTCTGCATTATGCCTTTATCCATCCAAGCCGACGATTCTCTTCTCTTTTGAAAAGAATAGCTATTAATTCAGTTATTACTCAATGGTTAGAGCTATGAGGTTACGGATCATTGATCTCATGATAGAATTGTGAACTGGAGACAAAGCCAGTAATAATAAAACAAGTCATGCACAATATGAAGTGACAACTAAAATGTCCAAATTTCCTTCATTTTCTTCGGACGACCTAAATTATTTTTTGTGAAATGTCCACCAGTTCCTTTGCATTTATGCTTTTACTTCTCATGTAAAAATTTGTAGCTTTTCTCTCTGGATGAATTAATTCTTGTATATCAAAGAAACTCATCATCCATATAGCCATATGTTTGTGCATGCAATGAGTGCTAGTAGCAGATATTGTGAATCTAGATGATTTGTACTATGCATTCGTTGTTAGAAATTTCATAAGTTTTCTTTCATATATGTTACGCCCTCTAATAGTTTCCTAAGCTTTCTTTTGGTTTACACTAACTCAAAATCTTTCCCCATCTTTTTTGTAGATTACAAGACTAAGTTCTTTGCCCTATCGCCATTGGCATGAGATTTCTGTTAAAGTAAGTATTTGTACCTTTTCATTTATGTGAATTCCATTAGTCTATTAGTTTTTCTTCAAAGTGGGAAGTTGGAGCTGTTGTTGCTTCTTGATTTTATTTTCGAAAGAAATGGGTAATTAATTGAGGAAGTTCCATGAACTTCTCAAAGAAAATTAAGGTAGTCTTATAGAAGGCGAGTGAACAAATTGAACTTAACACTTGAGGATCTTATGAAACTTGGATATAACCAGAAGTTAGTTTCAGATAAAAAATTGCATATATTTATCTTATTTACTTCTTTTATACTCCTGCTAGGTCTTTGCTATTATTTTAACAAGCTTGATGAGTTCTTCCAGTGTTACATTCCTCCAATGAGTTTCCCCTGTAGGTATAGTGATATCCACGTTACTACTGGTGAACTGTTGTACCTTAAGCTACATCATACTTACCTTGGCTTGGATAAAGAAATTACTTACAAATCGTCCGATATGCGTGCATAGTATGAGCTAGAACTTGAATTCATAAATTCTACTTGTTGAATGAGTGTCATCAAATATGGTAAACAATTACGAAGCTTTCTTGTTTGTTATGCTTCCTGTTTGAATTGAGGGTAACATCATTATGGAAAATTTAGATTTGCAAATAATTTTTATTGAGATTACATGATTTGAATTTCTAACTGAAGCTGGGTGCATGAATACTCGACTTGTAATATATATGAAAAATTTAATCTGATATTGGTTTCTCTCTATATATTGGTCTCTCTAATTTTTAATTTCATTTTGTACGTATAGGAAATGCATGCGGTGTAGTTATAAATGGCGGCCACAAGTCAATTCGATTATGAAACGACCTCGATCAGTCGTTTTGAAAGTTAGGATTCCGATTGGCGTATCGATAATTTTAAAATATTCGTAAGGTCCATTAGGACTTGTCTGTAAAATTTGAGTTAAACCAGACCTCGTTTGGTACGTATCGGAAGAATGTTTCAGTTTTTATTGTTGATAAATATTAAAAAGGGATTTTCGAGCTCGGTTTTGTGAACGCGCCCCGATTCGAAATCTGACAGCGCCGTTAGGTTCGTACGATTATTTGTGACTTTTGTGAACTTTCGAAAGTGAATTTCGAGGTTGTTCGGCTAGTTTCTGCTAAAATGCAGAAAGTTAAATAATTTGACCTTTATCCATTTAATTTGCATATTGAGTTTCGGGGAGTCCGATTTGAGATCCGCCTTAGCAAGTGTGTTACATATATTTTGTATAACTTACTTGAGAAATTTGGGAATATTCCGGATTTCGTAGGACTACATTTTAATTTTAATACGAAAACAAAATTAAAAAAAAAAAGGAAAAGACAAAACATAAAAATTAGAGGCGGTGGACAAAAGGGATTAAAATCCCTTATATTCAAGTCGAAAAGGAAGAGCTGAAATAGAAACAAATGGAAATGGAAAAGCTGAAAACGCAACAGAAAAAAATGTCAGAAAATGAGAAAAGAGCCGGAGAAAAGATAGAATTTTCACTCTGAACATTCAGGTAATGATCTTAACATATTATTTGAGTTTATTACATGTGTTTAAATATATTTTGATGGTAAAAATGGGATATTAGAAATCGTTTTAATAAGTTCAACTGATAGTTTAAAGGGTTAATTGGACCTCGATAATGAAATTGATAATATTTTCGTACTCAGTGAGTTGTGTGCAACATATAAATATAATTTATTTAGGATTTGGTTATGTGACCTTAAACCCTGTATATAGGTCTGGCCTGCGGATTGCGTATGCGAATAGGGTATCAGGTTCCTAACTTGATTGCCCTAAGACGTAAGGAATGAAGCCTTTAGCCTTATGTAATATATTTTTCTGCTTATTGAACACATTAGGATCGTTTGGAAATGAATCCGAAGGACAAAGCAGTTGTTGAGTAACTGTGCTAACTTTGTAACAAGGTAAGTGTTTGTATCCATTTCTTTGGAGGCCCTTGGCCTTGTGGATATTCTACCACGTGTTCCTTACGTGTGTAGCTGCCGATAGGCGTACTCATTACGTCTTAGCTTTTAATTTACATTGTATATTATATGTTATGCCCTGTTGTTGGTATTGCATTGAGCATATGAGCATTGCACTCTGGTTTTCGGCATTGCATATACTTCCCGGTAATCGATGAGAGTCCCGAGCCGGTGAGGGGTCATTATTGCAATGTACTTCCCGATTGGCGATGAGAGTCCCGCACCGGTGAAGGGTCATTATTGCATATACTTCCCGGTTGGCGATGAGAGTCCCGCACTGGTGAAGGGTCATTATTACATATACTTCCCGATAATCGATGAGAGTCCCGAGCTGGTGAAGGGTCATTATTGCATATACTTCCTGGTTGGCGATGAAAGTCCAGCACCGGTGAAGGGCCATTATTGCATATACTTCCCGGTTGGAGATGAGAGTCCCGCACCAGTGAAGGGTTATTATTACATATACTTTTCGGTAATCGATGAGAGTCCCGAGCCGGTGAAGGGTCATTATTGCATATACTTCCCGGTTGGCGATGAGAGTCCCTCACCGGTGAAGGGTCATTATTCTATATACTTCCTGATAATCGATGAGAGTCCCGAGCCGGTGAAGGGTATCAGGCACATGTGACTGCATTGCATCATACCGTATTCATCCTATCTCATTGCACCGCATACTGACTAGTGTGTGACTATTGTGCTGTGTTTTGTGTATGCGGCATGTATACCATGTTGTGGACATATTTCAGTTTGGCTATACGTTTCTGGCTATTTAGTGTCCTTAATTGGTTTATATGCTTTAGTTATATGGATCTGGTTGCACGCCGCAACAGTATAAATATATGGGTCGGGTTGCATGCCGCGACAGTATGAATATATGGATCGGGTTGCACGCCGCGACAGTATGAATATATGGATCGGGTTGCACGCCGCGACAGTATAAATATATGGATCGGGTTGCACGCTGCGACAGTATGAATATATGGATCGGGTTGCACGCCGCAACAATATGAATATATGGATCGGGTTGCACGCCGCGACAGTATAAATATATGGATCGGGTTGCACGCCGTGACAGTATGTATTTCTGATTGTTTTTATATTTGGGATATTTAAAAACCTATATGTTCTGTCTATCTTATGTCCCTGGTTATTTATGAGTTTATGATCCCATACGTGTTTCCAATTATTATTTGGCTCTGCCCTTTTTATAATTTAAATAAGAGGAATTTGGTTTATCTGTTTTTGCTTCTCCCTGGCTAGCTATCCCATTCTTTGAGGTGGCTAGTCTTCCCCACTTATTGAGTCCTTTTGACTCACCCTTGTTTGTTGTTTCTTTCTTGTCTATCTATTTCGTTTCGGTAGGTTCGCTCTAGGATTTAGTTCGCCACATTGTTAAGGAGCGAAGACGACTTTGGCTGTCAGGGTTAGTCACCTTCTGTTTAGGATGGCTACCGGTGGTATGTTTATTATTTCAGTCGTATTTTGCTCCCTTCAGGAGGCGTATGTATTCTTTTGTACTCTTAGATGTCTAGTCTGGATAGCCCTAAACCTAGTAAGTTGGGTAGTTAGCTGTAATTTCTTTGCACATCTTAGAGCTATCAGTATATCTTTGCTTTTTCTAAGTTTTGTTCTTATTTATGAGTTGGATTTATATTCATTTTCCTAATTCAGTTGTTAAGGGTTCGCCCGACGGGTCTAGGTGAGGATGTCGGGTGCCCGCACGGCCTAGCCAAAAATTCGGGTCGTGTCAGTTGGTATTAGAGCCCGGTTAAGAGTCTATCCAGACTAAGACAGTGTCTAGTAGAGTCTCGCTGATGGGTACGTAGATGTCCGTACTTATCTACGAGAGGCTATGATGGCATTTAGAAAGTTTCACTTCCTTCTTTTCTGATCGTGTGTCAGTCTAGGATGCAAAAGTATTTTTGTTAATTCCTTCGTGGTAATTGTGAACCCTCGTGCGACAAACCAGCAAACGGTATGAGTTCAAGATGGCACAGTCTAGCCTGGGCTAGCACTGACAAAGCCCCGAGAGTTTTTGATCGTGCTGATTATCTAGTTAAGGAGGTCCCAGTTGTACGAGCTCGCGATGGGCAAGGGAGCAGGGCCTTGTGGTTCCCTTGGCTCTCTACGATACTTTTACGAGAATCTTGGCGACGCAAATACCGTAAGAGCCTATTATTCGCTAGGTAGCTTATCAGGTTGCCGCATATGCAGATGTTCGGTCTCAGGGAGCTCCTATTCCAGTTCTTAATATTGTCGCAATAAAGTATGTTCCGAAGGCAGCATGTGTTGTGCCTCCAGTTGTTCTGGCTGGTTAGGTAACTGAGGTAATTATTAGGTCAAAGTGTTCAAAGAGGTTGCATTATTTTACGCGGTTGAACATCCCGATATTCCCAAGCAATGCATTAGATAATTCATGTGTAAGTTTTTTTAAAATAAAATGATGTCAACGTATCCTTCAGGCTCTTGATTATATCGAGCGGTATGGTGTTGATTACTCTTCTTTCAAGTTTCAGGGTCAAGCCTTGAATTGGTGGGCCGCTCTCTTATTAGCTAACTTGGTTTGGTTTTCTTCTAGATTCATGGAAAAGTTCCTTTCGAGTACCGAGCGAGATGAAAAGTGTTTCCATTTTGAGTGGATTCGACAGGGTAGCCTGTCGGTTAGCCTATTGGTATTTCAGAATATGAGATTGAATTCTATAGAATGGTTGGATATGCATTAGAACTAGTTCATGAACCTTCCGAGAATGTAAAAAATTGTATTGGTGACCTTTATCCTTCCTTGAGATTCCAGATGGCTCGAAAAATTGAGGTTGGGACTTCATTTGATGTCGTTGTTGATATTGCTCAAAGGTATTAGGCATACCATAAGTTGGGGGGAAGAGTTAGAGCGGGAGATCAAGAGATCCAGTGGCCCTAGTGGGTAACCATGGTACCTCATTTGGAGGTAAGATTTCTGATTATTTTGGGAGGTCACCTTCCAGGTTATCTCAGCTTGCGTCACGTGATTCTTAGAGTACGCCAGTAGTTCGTCAATAGCAGACCCGGTTTTTCTCTTTGTAGCTATCAACAATCTGTCCATCTTCCATTTTCACTGAAAAGGCATTATCATTGTCGCGAGCTTGTCATCTTTGAGGAGTTTTCCTTTACTTCGGCAAATAGGCAGTCGTCTTTTCTCTCGTCATCAGGCACCTGCACAGTCGCGGGGAATTTTATTTAGATCTTAATAAACCAGAGATATGCCCTCATTCGATAGAGGTCGAGAGCGTGGTGGTCGTGGTTCTTCTAAAAGTAATTATCAGGGTAGCGGCTCGGCTCAGCCGCAGAGGCAGTTCTAAGAACTACCAGTCTACAGGATGTTGATGTATCTGATGTAGTAGACCCGAGTATTTCTTCCTCACTTATATGTGTGTAAGCTTTGATTCTTCCGATCGATTTGGAATGGTCTGTCATATCATGTTCCATGGCTTCCTTAGATATTGTTTCTATTAAGAATCGGTTGCGGTAGAGGGGCGAACTTCTGGTATGATTTATTCCTGGCATTTGTGAGACCCTACTAATTTATCTGGTCTAAATATGAGAGACTTGACAGTGAGTGTCGCTATTGTCTGCCTGGCATCTTGTCGTGCCACCTTCTATTATTATGTCAAATTAGTTTACCTCTCTTCTTGGAATTCCGTGTTGGTTGGATGATGGGGTTCTAGTTCATCACCATCAGAGAGTGTCATTGTTTCTTCCGATGTAAAGTGGTTAGTAAGTAATATTCGATCTACGTATCTCCTCTTGGTTCAAAATGCTAGTAAAGTCAGGTTATTCCATGAGCTTATTTGGGTTATAAAAGGATTTTCTGGTAAATTGTCAGAGTTTCCCTCTTATTGTAAGGTTAAATTGGCATAGATGTTGTTCCGTAAAGCTCATTTAATGTCTATTTCTTCAATTGCGATTCTTCGGTTTGCCTGACTCGAAAGTAGTCTAGCTCTGGTAGCCAAATAAATAAGAAGAAGAGCTTCCTGAAGCTCTAATTATTTCTATCCTCAGTCCATTTCCATTTCTTCTTCATCCGGCACTAGTGAGCTTAGGCGGTTGGTAGCCGCTTGTGATGTTCCTTGTGTTGAGCCAGAGTACGTTTTATTGTAGCCGGGTAAGTATATTATTATTTTACAAAGCTTCTAAGGGTAATAGAAGTACCATCCATCAGGCAGTGGTGTTTACGGCAAAGGTATGGAGTTGTGAACTCCAGAGTTGCAGCTGTTTGGCAACTCGAGAGAGTAATCTGGTAGCTCAGGTCTGAGCCGCATCCTCTATTTAGCTAAGTCTTCTTTAATTTAGCAGGTTGTGCGAGGATGACTATTTCTATTCAAATTAGTTGTATGAGTTTATGCTCTAAGTGGAGGAGTCTTCCTCCAATTGATATCGAATCCTAATATTAAATCCCAAAGGCGTTGCTCAAGCGTGAGCTAATTCTTAGTTCCATCGACTTGTTCTATATCGTAAAGAATATCGACGAGGTGATTTGTCAGCGGAATCATGTTAATCCATCCAGAGTTTCGTGTATCTTTGTTTCAAAAATGTAAAACTCTCCTCTCGTGATCGAGGAAGAATCCGCTTAGTCAGAATAAGTTGTGCAATGGTGTCATCATATTATCCAGATATATTGTATTCCAAAAGTTCGATATGCGTGTTATAATTCTAATCTTGTAATCAAACAATAATGCTCGTGGAGTAGTTCATGAAGGTCGTACCAGTTCTCTTGTTATCTGTGCGAATTTTTCTTTAGTTTTGGCTCGTTCGAGGACGAACGAGAGTATAAGTGGAGGAGAATGAAACGACCTCCGTCAGTCATTTTGGAAGTCAGGATTCCGATTGGCGTGTCGATAATTTTAAAATATTTGTAAAGTCCATTAGGACCTGTCTGTAAAATTTGAGTTAAATTAGACCTCGTTTGGTACGTATCGGAAGAATGTTTTAGTTTTTATTGTCGATAAATATTAAAAAGGGATTTTTGAGCTCGGTTTTGGCGAACGTGCCCCGATTCGAAATCCGAAAGCGGCTTTAGGTTCGTATGATTATTTATGACTTTTGTAAACTTTCGAAAGTGAATTTCGAGGTTGTTCGGCTAGTTTCCGCTAAAATGCCGAAAGTTAAATAATTTGATCTTTATCCATTTAATTTGCATATTGAGTTTCAGGGGTCCGATTTGAGATCCGCCTTAGTAAGTGTGTTACATATATTTTGCATAACTTACTTGAGAAATTTGGGAATAATCCGGATTTCGTAGGACTGCATTTTAATTTTAATACAAAAACCAAATTAAAAAAAAAAGGAAAAGACAAAAACATAAAAATTGGAGGCGTTGGACAAAAGGGATTAAAATCCCTTATCTTCAAGTAGAAAAGAAAGAGCTGAAACAGAAACAAATGGAAACGGAAAAGCTGAAAACGGAACAGAAAAGAATGCTAGAAAATGAGAAAAGAGCCGGAGAAAAGATAGAATTTTCACTCCGAAACATTCAGGTAATGATCTTAATATATTATTTGAATTTATTACATTTGTTTGAATATATTTTGACAGTAAAAATTGGGATATTAGACATTGTTTTAGTAAGTTCAACTGATAGTTTAAAGGGTCAATTGGACCCCGATAATGAAATTGATTATATATTCGTACTCAGTGAGTTATGGACAACATATAAATGTAATTTACTTAGGGTTTGGTTATGTGATCTTAAACCCTGTATATAGGCCTGGCCTACGTATTGCGTATGCAAATATGGTATCAGGTTCCTAACTGGATTGCCGTAAGACGTAAGGAATGAAGCCTTTAGCCTTATGTAATATATTGTTCTGCTTATTGAACACAGTGGGATCGTTTGGCAATGAATCCATAGGACAAAATGATTGTTGAGTAACTACGCTAACTTTGTAACAAGGTAAGTGTTTGTATCCATTTCTTTGGAGGCTCTTGGCCTTGTGGATATTCTACCACGTATTTCTTACGTGTGTAGCTGCCGATAGGCGTACTCATTACGCCTTAGCTTTGAATTTACATTGTATATTATATGTTATGCCCTGTTGTTGGTATTTCATTGAGCATATGAGCATTGCACTCTGGTTTTGGACATTACATATACTTC
The DNA here is from genome assembly GCA_037355625.1 of Petunia x hybrida. Classification (NCBI taxonomy): domain Eukaryota; kingdom Viridiplantae; phylum Streptophyta; class Magnoliopsida; order Solanales; family Solanaceae; genus Petunia; species Petunia x hybrida. Next base: position 714,384 of record JBBBVM010000662.1, on the reverse strand, counting down.
CTGGTAATCGATGAGAGTCCCGAGCCGGTGAAGGGTCATTATTGCATATACTTCCCGGTTGGCGGTAAGAGTCCCGCACCGGTGAAGGGTCATTATTGCATATACTTCCCGGTTGGCGATGAGAGTCCCGCACCGGTGAAGGGTCATTATTGCATGTACTTTCCTGTTGGCTATGAGAGTCCCGCACTGGTGAAGGTTCATTATTACATATACTTCCCGATAATCGATGAGAGTCCCGAGCTGGTGAAGGGTCATTATTGCATATACTTCCTGGTTGGCGATGAGAGTCCCGCACTGGTGAAGGGTCATTATTGCATATACTTCCCGGTTGGCGATGAGAGTCCCACACCGGTGAAGCGTCATTATTACATATACTTCCCAGTAATCGATGAGAGTCCCGAGCCGGTGAAGGGTCATTATTGCATATACTTCCCGGTTGACGATTAGAGTCCCGCACCGGTGAAGGGTCATTATTCCATATACTTCCCGGTAATCGATGAGAGTCCCGAGCCGGTGAAGGGTATCAGGCACATATGACTACATTGCATCATACCGCATTAATCCTATCTCATTGCACCGCATACTGACTAGTGTGTGACTATTGTGCTGTGTTTGTGTATGCGGCATGTATACCATGTTGTGGACATATTTCAGTTTGCCTATACATTCCTGGCTATTTAGTGTCCTTAATTGGTTTATATGCTTTAGTTATATGGATCGGGTTGCACGCCGCAACAGTATAAATATATGGATCGTTTTGCACGCCACGACAGTATGAATATATGGATCGGGTTGTACGCCGCAACAATATGAATATATGGATCGGGTTGCACGCCGCGGCAGTATAAATATATGGATCGGGTTGTACGATGCAACAGTATAAATATATGGGCTGGGTTGTACGCCGCGACAGTATGAATATATGGATCGGGTTGCACGTCGCAACAATATGAATATATGGATCGGGTTGCACGCCGCGTCAGTATAAATATATGGATCGGGTTGAACGCCGCGACAATATGTATTTCTGATTGTTTATATGTTCGGGATATTTAAAAACCTATATGTTCTGTCTATCTTATGTCCCTGGTTGTTTATGAGTTTATGATCCCATGCGTGTTTCCAGTTATTATCTGGCTCTGCAATTTTTATAATTTAAATAAGAGGAATTCGGTTTATCTGTTTTTGCTTCTCCCTGGCTAGCTATCCTATTCTTTCAGGTGGCTAGTCTACCCCACTTATTGAGTCCTTTTGACTCACCCTTGTTTGTTGTTTGTTTCTTGTCTATCTATTTCGTTTCGGCAGGTTCGCTCCAGGATTGAGTTCGACGCGTTGTTAAGGAGCGAAGACGACTTCAGCTGTCAGGGTGAGTCACCTTCTTTTCAGGATGGCCACCGGTGGTATGTTTATTATTTCAATCGTATTTTGCTCCCTCCAGGAGGCGTATGTATTGTTTTATACTCTTAGATGTCTAGTCTGGATAGTCCTAAACCTAGTATGTTGGGTAGTTAGCTGTAATTTCTTTGCACAGCTTAGAGGTATTAGTATATCTGTGTTTTTTTCTAAGTTTTGTTCTTATTTATGAGTTGGATATATATTCATTTTTCTAATTCAGTTGTTAAGGGTTCGCCCGACGGATCTAGGGGAGGATGCCGGGTGCCCGCACGGCCTTGCCGAAAATTCGGGTCGTGTCAGATTATCTATTGAGTGAATTTTGAAGACTTTTCGAACACTTGTGGATGTTTATTGTTCAAGAAACTATATGAGTACATTCAGTTTGTAGCGTTCATGCACATCTTGAAACATTTCTTTATCAGTATGTGTAGTGCATGAAATTGAAGATTAACAGTATATGCAAGATTACTCTACTTTAAAAGCGTGGTTATTGAGTCTATCAATTGAGTGGCCAATTGATTGAACATTTTGGAATGCACATTAACAAGGCTACGCTTTAGAAGTGTGATTTTAGAAGCCACACTTCCAAAGCGTGCCTATGTGGTAACTTTGGGCACCCTTGCAAACTGTTGCTCTAGGATATGAAAAGCGTCGACATATGTGGTAGTACAAGCGTGGCCATTGTATCTTAGAGGCCACACTTTTGAAGCGTGGCTTTTAAAGCAACACTTGAAAAGTGTTGTCATAGGGCAAAGGTAACGCTCGATTAGGCCACCCCTTGAAAAGTGTTGCCTAAAGTCGAAAAGTGTGGCATTTGAACCAGGAAGGAGAAGAATAAGCATTACCTCTGTTGAAGGGAGAAGCCCCTGTGTGGCCTTAGATCAAATGCCACACTTTTGATAATTTAGGCCACAGTTTTCTAGAGTGGGAAAAGGCCTAAAATATTGTAGTGGCTCCAAATTCAAAACTTTTAACTCCTGTGTAATAATTATAACTTTCACTAACCAGTTTTTCAATTCATTAATGAAGATATGTAAGACTACAAGTATTGTTCACAATCGGGTTCAATGGTCATAAATCACCTTGTTGACAACCTAAGTAATATCTTGCTTTTAGGTTGAAATATTGCTAAGTATTTAACCCTAACTCATAAATCTATTCCTGACACACAAGAATAAAGGGGACAATCAATTGGAGGTCCTTCCAATCAATAGCAATTAAAACGTAAATACTTAGATAGGAAGAATTAACGAGTTTCATTCATCAAAATAAATATTCATAAGACATAAGTATTGGAGTGGTTCAATTAATCCTAGAATGGATAACTTAGCCACTCATATTCATAACAATCATGTCAAGGTAATTCAGGAATGAATAAATTACAAGAAGAAAGAAAGAATTTAAGAAAAACTCTTGTGTTCTTCAAGTCTCCAAAGATCTAGCCTCATTTTGCTCCTTCCCAGGTAGCCAAAGCATTCCATACCATCGGATTGAAAGAGCCATCAATGATTAGAATCTCCTTTTAGATTCGAAATTCTTCGTTTTTTTCTCCCAATTTCCCCTCACATTCTGAAGAAAGAAAGCCCCTCTCTTTTATGACATTTCTAAAGAAATTTACCCAACCTGGAAAAACTACAGCCAAAACAACTTCCTTTATTTCTAGTTCTCCCCGTCAAGTTGAAGAAGACTCCCTTTCGACATAAAGAAAATTTACGAATTTTGTGCTTTTTACATTTTCGCTGTGGTATTGGGATAACTTCAAGCCCCTTAGCTCGCTTGTATCGGGGGGAGCTTCGCTTCTTCAAGCTCCGCCCCTTCTTTCAAAAAAGAGCGCTAACGAGCAAGAAAACGGATGCGCTAAGGCGCAAGTCAAAGAGGCTCGATTCCGTAAAAGATAAGATCAGTAAATGACAATTCACTGAAATTGTTCCAAGCCATAGGAAAATATCCAGTTTATCTCGCAACATACGACTCTTCAGTAACCCAGGGTGATCCGACCCCTTCGACGCTTTTTTCTCCCTTTCTCCTGACGTAAGAAAGTGACACAGGCTTGGCCAGCTTTTTTCAAACTTGATGGTCAAGTTCCCTGCTTCCCACTCATGAAGAACAATAAAGTGAGGGGAGGGCTTCCTCGAATTTCATGTGTTAAGCAAAGTGCAAGAAAGAACGTTGCCTGACCGACCTGATCGACAGCTTTAGCAGGCTTGTAAATATGGCATCCAAAAGATGTATGTTTTACAACCCTTAGCAGGTGCAGGCTATCGCGTTCGGTCTCCCTGTTTCGGGGAGGGAATCTTTTGCTGGATCGAACCCATCAGATAGATTTGAGTTCAAGTGGCACAGCACCTTCGATCGACCATAGGGCCTATTCTACCCTTTTTTAGCCAACACCATCAACCCCATTTTTCACTGGGTCAAAGCAAAAAATATGATGAATAGAAGGAAAGGATTCAATTTTTTGATTCCCAGGTCTTTTTTATTATCACTGTTGGAATATTTTTTAAGACGACTTGGTCAGGGCGGTTCACAATTCATTCTTGAAAGGATCAAGGGCTCTACCCTCTCGCATAAAGTCTTACGCTCTTATCGTCAATGGGGCGTGTTTTAGGGCTTTTATATCGCCCCCATAGACCTACATACCCCAGGAATTCAAAACAAAATCGGAATCACCACAGCAGGATTTTTAGCTTGCCGCGGCAAGGCAAATTGCCTGCACCGAAGTGAATTGTGCATATCTCTGAATCTCTGGCTTGCCGCGATGCGCTACACAACGCGTGGTGCGGCACGGTAAGCTAGTTTTACTACTTCTCAGTTTCTTCTATAGAGTTTGTTCTCGTCTTGATTTCCAGTCGAATCTCGGGACCTACTTATACTTCGAAGCTCCTTTTCATCTCGTTTAAGCTCAAAATCTCTCCATTTTCTCCAAATGCAATCCTACACAATTAAAAACACGTAATAAGCTCAAGAACACTAAGATATCAACTCAATCAATACATAAATGTAACAAACATGAGGTGTAACAAGGCTCTAAACATGCATTTCTCGTCAAATGTCAATACCCCACACTTGAATGTTTGCTCGTCCTCGAGCAAACCTGGACTTAGCTAGAACTGGCGACACTACCTATGACCATGTTTTATAGGAAAACCTAGAACAATGCATATGTACTTTTCACACCATCATTCAGTAATATAGGACTGCCAAGAATATTTAAAACTCCCAAGTTCCCTCGCATAACTTCCTAACCTCAAGAACCGACTCATTAGCGCCAATATTCACACTCACTCACCTACTCGAAATGAGAAGCCTAATAACTTCATCAATCCCTCATAAACCAAATGCCCTCACAATAAGAAAACTATCCCATTCACACGCAGAATTTCAAGTAACATTGGGACTTAATAAATGCAAGATTCACTCACTCTCAGGAAGAAATCATGCACCACACTAGGTGTATCATAGGATTGCCCATGGTGTAGGACTCGGCTAACGTAAGCTCATTCGGTCTAAGATCAATAGGACTTTATAGGTTGTAATATAGGTAGCAGGACAGGTTGGATATATTTAGTTAATAGTGACTAACCTCTCTTGAGCATTTTAATACATCACATAATTAAATCAATTTCTTTTTCACCCAGCCCTTCCCAGTTTCTCAATGCTTTATCATTCCAAGCTTACCTTTTCTTTAAGCTTTCAAGAGTAACCACTAGTAAAGAACTATATTTTTTTCTTTCTCTTTTTATTTTATGTTTCTTTTTCTTTTCTTCTTCTCTTTTTATTGCAGTCCTTAACAATAGTTCCTCTTAAATAATACACCTTTCTTTCTTTTCACTAGTCTCAACCACAACCAAATCCTCTAACTTTAGCACAAAAGCTCATCAGAACTACAAATGCTCAAAAGAGGTAATATGGTTCAAACAAGATTAATTTCACGGGAAAGAAATTATATTTACTAGGGAGAAGTTGAATGCATTTATGTTTGTTACTGATAACCCCATGGAAATCTTTAAGGAGTTTTAAAGAGGTCGGCTTATGCTGACATTCGTCATAGATGGTGTGGGAATAATTCTTTGGCTCGTTGGGTTAGGGAAAATAATAGTAACCATAGTACACTAAGCAAGTCATTATTTAAGGTCCCTGCCAAGGTGTGGTTGCGCTTAGTGATTAATCGATTTTTTCCTATAGGCAGTGACTCGAATGTGACCAAAGACCGTGTGGGTTTTGTCTACTGTTGCATGATGGACATTAAAATTAATTTGGCGCATCTGATGATTGAAGAGATGGATAAGACTCAACGGCTAGGTAGGGGGCGCTTGTTTTATCCGTCAGCTCTTACTCAGTTTTTGATGCGCCAAATTAATTTTAATGTCCATCATGCAATAGTAGACAAAACCCACACGGTTGTTGGTCACATTCGAGTCGCTTCCCGTAGGCAAAGATCGATTAGTCACTAAGCGCAACCACACCTTGGCAGGGACTTGAAAGAATGACTTGCTTAGTGTACAATGGTTACAATTCTTTTCCCTAACCCAACGAGCCAAAGTATTATTCCCACACAATCTGCAATGATGTCAACATAATCCAGCCTCTCCAAAAACTCCTTAAGAATTCCACGGGGTTATCATGAACTCCCATGAATGCATTCAACTTCTCCCTAGTAAATATAATTTATTTCCCGCAAACATGAACAGTTTCCTCGTCGTATAACCAATTAGCGTAAAACTCATTGATCAAGGAGATGTTGGCTTGACCCGATGAGTTAAACAAGTTCTTCCAGCTCATATTCACGATAGACTGTCGAATCTCGGAGGTGTTTGTTGTGCAAGATGTGCTCATCAACCGCAGGTTCAGCTTCAGGAGCCTTGGCAGACTTGAAACTTTTATACCACTTAAGACTATGATCTTCTATAGCCTTCATACCAAAGTACCCCAGGGCCGTTCTCAGTTATCCCTTACTGCCTGAGGAGCCAACCCTTTTTTCCTAAATTGGCTAGTGGATACAGCCTGAGACGTGGTTCTTGCTCTCTTTGGTGCCATTATGCTTGCACAAGACGAATATGAATAAGTAAAGATAATATAAAAAGAAAAATCACAAAGAAGGGTTAAACTGACCCCACACTTATGTCCAAACCATGTACACCGGCCAACAACATGAAAAGTAAACACATATGCTCAACAATGAAGTAATGTCATCGCCCATTTAAGCACAACTTAAAGATGTGCCCTCCAACTGCACCAATTCACACTTACTGCACTTTATAGTGTTCAAGCAACATCTTAAGGTACACGTAATACAGAAAATCAGGATTCATTAAGAATGCATGTTGCTAGCTTACCAACTAGACCACTCGTTTCAGCCGTGACACTATCCAGGAAAACTGCGGTCAACTCATAACAATGTGTCATGCCATATCCAGTAACAACTTATTCGCAATTAGAATCATTAGCTACTTAGACTTCACTAACAAATGACAAAGACTGCAAATGACGTATATTCAAGTAACTAAATCAACACATTTATAGCAACACTTATACAATGGTGTCAAAGTACCTCATACGATGATCAAATCAAAACATCCAATATACTTTCCAATAATATGCATAAAATACTCATCCCACACTTATATCAACACCTAATGCCAATTCTATTCTTTAGTTATTCAAAATTCACTAAATTTTCAATTTGACCTCACCTTGGCATTTTTAGAAACACTTGGTGTGCTATATTAATGGTGCAAAATCAACTAAGCATATAGTAACAAGAGCGCCATCAATCATCCAGACCAACCACAACAACTACAATGTGATGTAGCACATACCAACCAATCAAGCTGGGAACAATTTCATAATAAATCCAATAAACTTCCATAACATCACACTAGGGCTCACTTTAAAAAAAACATCACATAAACACAACTTAAACTGGATGTAAAACTGGATGGGGCGAACACAGGGTGGTAACAGTCACGCTTGGACAGAAGTAGGGAAGGGGTAGTACACAGGATTGGGGCAGTGGGGTTAGGGAGGAATCTTGGGAAATTGAACAGGGCAAGGGGTAATTAAATACGACAGAAAGAGGAGAGGAGAGACAGAAAATTGACATACTTGGTGGCTGATATGCGGGGATTCGGTGGGGAAGCATAGTGGCGGTGGCGATAATATGGGTATGGGAGGTGTTAGAGGGGATTGTGTTTTAAGTGTGTATATTGAAATTAAACATAAAGAGAAAAGGGGTTGTGAGTAAAGGGGCCTGAGAAGGACTTATGCTTTTTTTTTTCTTTTTTATTTGTTATTATTATTTAAAAAAATAAAAATAAATCGAGATAAAATAAAATATACATAAAACATATCTGTCGCCGCACAGGGCGCGTTGCGATAAGGACGATTTACTACAATTTGTGATTTTTCAAATAGGATAATTTTTACCTTACCGCGTCACGCCAAACAATGCCCAACGCGATGCGGTAGGGTCGATTTGCTAAAAGTTGAATTTTTTTCGTGCTATGAAGAGTTAGGCTTGCCGCGGCGCGCCACACAACACCCCACACGATGCGGTAAGCCAAATTTTCTGGGAATTCAAATTTTCAACCTTTTGTACTTATCTTTTCGCATCCCTATCCTTTTTGTGACCAATTCTCGAGCACTAACTCACTCCTTTTGTGCTAGTACATATCCATGCACACCAAAAATAATCCAAGCGTTATATCTTAACTAGAACAACTAAAATCAGACGAAAGAGAGTAAAATTGGGTTGCCTCCCAACCAGTGTCTGACTTAACGTCGCGACACGAATTTTTTTTGTTGGTATTTTTCATGTTTTTGTATTTTTTTTTCCTTTTTTTACAATCACGGGTTGCCTCCCGAGAAGCGCCTTAGTTATAGTCGTGACACGATATTATGCAAGCTCCAATCACTCGTAAAAGTATAAGACAGAGATCACCTTGACATTTTATTCCATTCCATAATAACTTCTCAACCTTTGTCCATTTACCTTAAATCGTCTTGAACCATCCTCAGTCTCCACTTACACAGCTCCATGAGATGCCACTTGCACAACTATAAACGGTCTAGACCACCTCAACTTAAGCTTACTAGAGAACAAACAAAGTCTAGAGTTATAAAGCAATACCTGTTCACCCGACTCAAAGCTCCTATTTGTTATCCTCTTGTCATGCAACTTTTTCATCCTCATAGTCTCGCACTCTCATAAGCGTTAAAGCGTCTCTCCTCAAGTTCATACAACTCATTGATCCTGCCAGATGCTGCAGAGTCATAATCCAAATTTACTCTCCTAAGAGCCCACAAAGCCCTATGCTCTAACTCCTCAAACAAGTAACATGCCTTCCCAAACACCATCTTATAAGGCACCATTTCTATGGGAGTCTTATAAGCTGTCCCATAAGCCCATAAAGCATCATCCAGCTTCCTTGCCCAATTAGTCCTGGTCGCATTTACGGTCTTTTGAAGCATACTTTTAATCGTTCTATTTGAGACCTCAACTAGCCTACTAGTCTGCGGGTGATAAGGTATGACAAATTCGTGATGAACTCCATACTTTTTCAGTAACCGTTTGAACACTTGGTTGCAAAAATGACTTGCCCCATCACTAATGATAGCCTCAGGAGTACCAAATCTAGAGAAGATGTTCATTTTAAGGAATTGAGTAACTCTCTTGACATCATTAGTAGGGAGAGACACAGCCTCCACCCACTTGGAGACGTAATCCACTGCTACAAGTATGTACTTGTTCCCGTAGGAGCTAACAAACAGACCCATAAAATCTATCCCCCACATGTCAAATGCCTCAAACTCCAAGATTGGCTTCATAGGCATCTCATGACGATGAGAGATATTGGCAGTCCTCTGGCACTCATCACAAGCCCAGACCTAAATTTTAGCATCCTTGAACAAGGTAGGCCAAAAGAAACCAGCTTCCAACACCTTAGCATCTGTCCCGGTCCCTCCAAAATGTCCTCCATAAGATGAAGAATGATATGCCTGCAAAATAAAAGATTGTTCTATCTCGGGGACATATCTCTGGATTATATTATCAACACATAGCTTAAAAAATTAAGGTTCATCCCACAAATAAGATATACACTCATACAAGAACCTTTTTTTTTTTTTTTTTTTTTTTTTTTTGCAGAGTCAAAATCATGAGGAAGTATCTCACTTACCAGATAGTTTGCAATATCAGCATACTATGGAATTTCATCTAGTGTAGTAGCCAATAACTGCACATCCGAAATTTTTTCCCAAATCTCACCTTCCTCAACTCGCTTCTCATCTCCCTTAAGTCTAGACAAATGGTCTACAACTTGGTTCTCAGTTCCTTTACGATCGTGGATCTCCAAATCAAACTCTTGTAACAGCAACACCCACCATATCAAATGGGGCTTGGAGTCCTTTTTCTCAACTAGATACCGGATTGCACCACGGTCTGTATACACCACCACCTATGAATCAAGTAGGTAGGAACGAAACTTGTCAAAGGCGAATACTATAGCTAGCATCTCCTTCTCAATAGTGGTGTAGTTCAATTGCGATCCATTCAGCGTGTGACTGGCATAGTAGACCGGGTGCATTATTTTATCTTTCCTTTGCCCAAGCATCGTACCCATAGCATAGTCACTTGCATCACACATCAACTCAAAGGGGTCCTCCCAATTAGGTGCTACAATGATTGGTGCCGAAACCAACCTCTCATTTAGCTTATTGCAAGCTAACCTGCACTCATCAGAAAAAACAAAGGAGTGATCCTTTTTAAGCAATTTACGCAAGGGATGAGAGATCTTAGAGAAGTCCTTAATGAACCTCCTATAGAAGCCAACATGACCTAAAAAGCTATGAATTGCCCCAATTCAAGTGGGCTTAAGCAACTTCTTAATTACTTCTACTCTGGCCTTGTCAACTTCAATCCTACTTGACACTTGGTGTCCTAAGACTATTCCCTTTTGTACGATAAAATGACACTTCTCCCAATTAACCACATGGTTAGTTTCAATGCACCCTTGCAATACTCTCTGTAAATTTATTAAGTCAAAAGAATCACCTACCACAGAAAAGTCATCCATAAAACCTTTCATAATATCCTCCACCATGTCCGTAAAAACAGCTATCACACACCTTTGAAAGGTGGCTGGCGCATTACATAAACCAAAGGGCATCCTTCGAAAAGAAAATGTGCCATAGGGACATGCGAAGGTAGTTTTCTCTTAGTCCTCAGGGGCAATGTGAATCTGGTTATACACCGAATAACCATCTAAGAAGCAAAAATGGGACCTCCTTACCAGTCTGTCAAGAATCTGATCAATAAAGGGAAAGGGGAAGTGCTCTTTCCTTGTGACCTTATTTAACTTCCTATAGTCCATACAAATTCTCCAGCCAGTTACAGTTCTAATGGGGATTAGATCATTATTCTCATTTTTAACCACAGTCATCCCACCCTTCTTTGGTGCACACTAAACTGGACTTACTATTGGCTATCAGAAATTGCAAAGATAATACCTGTATCCAACCACTTTATTATTTTTTTCTTGACTACCTTTTTCATGTTCGGGACTAGCCTCCTTTGATGCTCTATTGAAGGTTTGGCACCCTCATCCAACAAAATCTTGTGCATGAAAAAAGCTGGGTTTATTCCCTTGATGACAGCAATAGTCCATCCAATCGCCTGCTTGCACTCCTTCAAAATATGCATTAACCTTTCTACCTGCACATATGATAAAATAGATGAAATAATAACATGAAAAGTAGAGTTAGGTCCCAAGAAAATATATTTGAGGTACTCAGGCAATGGTTTAAGCTCCAACTTAGAAGGCTCCTGTATAGATAGTTTTGCGGGTGGCACTATCCTAATAGTCAAATCAAGTAGCTCAAATCGTGATTCTCTATGCCAAAACCCACATCCTTCCAAGGCCAATATAGTCGCATCCCATTCCTCGCAATCAAGGATGTCCATATTCATAAGGCAGGCCTCTAATGGGTCTCTAGGATAGTAAGACTCATCCTCCTCAAAGTCATCTACCTCTAACACATTAACCATGGAACAATTAGCAAACTCACTAGGTCTCTTCATGGATTTTTAGACACTAAAGGTCACCTCCTCATCATTTAACCTCATCTTCATCTCACCAGCCTCACAGTCTATAATAGCCTTCCCCGAATAGAAAGGAATGGCTTCCTTAAAATAATAGGGGTCTCCTCATCAACTGCACAACCAAGAATTACAAAATTTGTATGGAATACAAATTTATCCACTTGTATAAGTACATCATCTAAAATTCCTGTAGGTCTCTTAGCACTCCTATCAGCTAATTGAAGACTCGTAGAGGTGGGTCTAGCTCTACCAATACCAAGCTTTTTATAGATAGACAAAGGCATCAAATTTATGCTAGCTCCTAAATCAAGTAAAGCTCTAGCAAAAGTGTGCTTGCCAATCGTGCTCGGTATAGTAAAATTACCTGGGTCTGCCAGCTTTTGAGCAACAGGCTTAGTTACCACAACACTGCATTTATGAGTCAGAGTGACTGTAGCCAGATCCTGAAAATCAAACTTTCTAGACAAAAGATCTTTCATCATTTTAGCATAACCAGGCACATCTCTAATCACTTTAAGTAAAGAAATATTAACATGTAATTGCTTAAGCATATCAATGAATTTCGTGTACTGACTTTCTTTTTGTTCTTTTGAGAGCCTTTGGGGATAAAGGGGTGGTGGTGTCTTCCGCTTTACAATTACCTCATCACTTACCTTTTCAGATGGCTTAGTCGCAGAGGCAGGTGCAGTCTCTTTTTCAGCTTCTTCTTTGTCAGTCACTTTAGCTGGAACTTTTACAAGGTCAGCTATTAGCACACTAGGCACCGCTCCCTTAGCCAATTCTTTCTCTTTATCTAAATCTCTACCATTCGTCAAGCTAACTGTCATCAATTGATTAGGATTTGCATCCTTTGGATTTACCATTGTATCTCCTGGCAAGGCACCCTGAGGTCTATTGTTCAAAGCAATGGCTAATTGTCCCGACTTAGTCTATATTGCCTTAATGGTCGTCTTATGGGCTGTCACTTGATCTTGCATCTTCTTATGTACTCCCATCATAGAGTGCACCATGCTCTTAATCTCAATTATTCCATTTGCCTGCTTCATAGGTAACACCATTTGCTGCTGATTATTGTAAGTTGTTTGTCTCTAGTAAGGAACTGGCTGACCCTGTAGTCTGGCAGTGTTGTATGGAACTGGCTGTTGTGCCTGCCTAATTGGACCCTATTGATTGTATTGCTGCCTCTGCCCATAATTCAGAAAATTCACGTCTTCAGTATAGCCCAATAAATCAGAGTCAGCAAATTAAAATTACCGGGATCGGGTGTATCGACTTGGTTAACAGGTTTCAACATATTCTCATCGAATTATTTTAGGGCCACATCCAGCATAGTTTGTAGCTTTGACATTTGTTCTTCAACCCCATGGTCAATTTCAGCAGCTAAAGCCTTTGAACCTGAGCCAGTAGATGCATCTCTGGTCAACCAGCCTGAATTTTGAGCCATTACATCAAGTAGAGCCTTCGCTTCAGCAAATCTTTTACTCAAGAATACTCCTCCAGCTGCTGCATCCAGATTGCCCTTCATTTGATCACTCATGCCCATGTAAATTCTTTGTGATCAGGAATTCAATGATGGGGACACCTTCGCAAGAAACCCTTGAACCTCTCCCAATCTCCTGGCAATGTCTCGAGCTAGTTCTGCCTGAACATGAGTATCTCATCCACCATCTTCGCAGTTTTGTTTGGTGGGAAAAACTTCTTCATGAACTTGATCACCAACCCTTCCCACAAAGTTATAGAATTGACTGGTAAAGAATCGAACCAGTCACTAGCATCATCCGTCAAAGAGAACGAGAATAGCATCAATCGCATCACATCTGTCGAACTCAAGCATGCTTCTGAGTTTCACACACTGACAACGCTCAACACACACCTCGGCTTGAGGTATGAACGGTCATCGCAATACAATTTACCCAACTAGGAGTCGGGGTCGAATCCACAAGGAACAAAGTGATGCGATCAAAGTAGTGGAGGAACTAAACCTATTGACAAAGCCAAACTAGGATAACGTGATGGTGGAATGATATTAACAACTACAAACTACACTAGGAAAGCAAGTAAATGTGATCTATGGCCTTCTCACAACCAAGGAAAACAAGTTTTGAGCCTAGGATGCAATTATAGCACGGGGTTTATATATTATGGCCGAGTCGTTCTAATGTAATCCCTAGAATCCTTCCGGCCTAGAAGGGATTTACCTCAACGGCGCTCGTCAAAGCCATGGTTGAGCTTATAAAGCACTATCCATTACCCGAGGAAAGAAGACCTCTTCCTAGCGTAACTTCTTTTAGATGAGTTAGTCTATGAAATAGCCTATCAACCCAAATCCTCGCTAGCTTCACTATTCTACGCTAACTAATCTCTCTCGAGTCTTTAATTAGCAAAGTAGACGGGCAACTCAAGTGTCGCGAGCACAAGAGTCAAGCAATCCAAACAATGGAAGCTAGATAATCAAAACCCAACAATATAAATTTCTAGTTATGACTCATTCATATATTCATGTCCAAAATCATATCAATTAACAATACAAATAGCCATGAAATATATTCACAAAATCAATTCTTCAATAACATCAACAAACCAAATGTAGCATATAAATCAAAGAAATGAAGAAAGGGATATAGAATTTCTCATTTAAAGTGCACCCAATCTTCAATCTTGAAGTGTTGTTGATGAATTCTTGCTCCCAAGTTGGAAAAGTAGCCAAAGATAGGTAAACTATGGTAAAACTATCTATTTGTAGTCCCCAAAGTAATTACCATGTTTTTCCCAAAATTATCACTAAGTTAAAACTAGGCCTGGGCATAGAGCTGAGCCGGCTCGGAGCTCGCTCGGCTCGGTTGCCTTTTAGCTCGGCTCGGCTCGGCTCAGTCTCATTTAAAATTTGGCTCAGCTCGGCTCGGCTCGGTTAAAGCTCGATAAAGCTCGGCTCGGTCAAAGCTCGGCTCGACACGATTAGCTTGATTAATTGTGTAATTTTATCTTTAAAATATAACTTCCATTTATTAGGCTTAATTACCAAAAAATATTAGAAGTCTATGTATTATTTAATATTTTAATGCAATAGTTAACAATTTATAAACTATTATTTTTATCCATATCTATGATTATGATCAAAAGAAAATTTTAAATATTATTTTTTATATTATTAAGTATGGGGGCACTAGAAAAAAAGTCAGCTCGGGCTCGGCTCGGGCTCGGTCAAACTCTAACAAAGCTCGGTCGAGCTCGGCTCGGCTCACTATGTATAAAGCTCGGTTCGGCTCGGGCTCGGTTAGGCTCGGCTCGGGCTCGGCTCGCTCGCTCGATGCCCAGGCCTAGTTAAAACAATGAAATAACTGAATTTTCATCCCGTAGCCACCCTGGTACCGAACTTTCACCAGATAGCCACTTTTTCGCAGCTCAGCTTAGTCGCTGTTTCACGCATAGCCACTTTTCTGCTGCATTTTTGACAGACTAGTCAGTTTTCTTCTTTTTCTTCAACTTGAATTCTTTTGGACTTGTTTCTTCAACAACTCTTCTCCAACATATTCAACCTACAAAATGCAACAAAACCATGATAAGTGCACTTATTTCATCAATTTAACACAATAATAGCTCAAGTACAAGTATGTAAGGTGTGGTATTTTAGCCACACATCACACACCCTCATAAATTTTTTTAAATGCTTCTGAGGATCGTCAATAGATTTTCCTGCAAATAGTCTAGCGTTGGACAACAGACTAACTATAGTTTAGGTGATTCAAAAACTCTCAGCTTCAAATTCTGGAAGCCGAAAAGCAGAGGCCAATTTTCCAGACACATGTTGTGCAAAAACATTAAGTGCCAAATCTTCAACCATCTTAATTTTTTTGGTTTCTGATTTTCTAAGTATATTGTCAACAGTATTTGCCCTTCTTAAGGCGTGGAATGTCCTCTTAATCTCTAGGTCAAACGGTTTCAACTCTGAAGACTGAAATGTTGTCTTTCGCATACACCTGAAACATACAAATTCCAAAGAGTTAGTTCAAGATGACAAAAGTGAAGTCAATTGAGAAATAAAAATAGCTATCTTAACAATAAAATAACACCGTGTTCCCCGATAACGGCGCTAAAATTTGATCATGCCCAACTACGCCCTATAAAAGGGACTAAGTGGTACCAACAAATATAGCTCGGTACTTAAAGTCCCAAGATCGAATCCCACAGAGAACACTCGAATTTTAGTCGTTATTCTAACTAATTTATCTATGGATTAACTTCTAGATGGTTTTATCTTAGTTTTGGTTTATAGTATCAACTAATTAACAATAAAATTAACAGGTAAATAAATCGCAAGCAGTAGAGAGAAAGGATTAATTCAAGAGATGGAAACCTAGGATTGATCTACCCAACTCTTATCTATGTACTAGAATTAAGATTTAACGAATTCAACTTGGTTCTTTCTATTGAACACTTGCTCTAAATTCGCAACTATTCACTCTTGTGTAATAATTATAACTTTTACTAACCAACTTTTCAATTCATTAATGAAGATATATAGGACTACAAGTATTGTTCGAAATCGGATTCAATGGTCACAAATTACCTTTTTGACAACCTAAATAATATCTTGGTTTTAGGTTGAAATACTGCTAAGTGTTTAACCCTAACTCATAAATCTATTCCTAAACACACAAGAATAAAGAGTACAATCAATTGGGGGCCCTTCCAATCAATAGCAATTAAAACGTAAATACTTAAATAGGAAGAATTAACAAGTTTCATTCATCAAAATAAATATTCATAACACATAAGTATTGGAGTGGTTCAATCAACCCTAGAATGGGTAACTTAGCCACTCATGTTCATAACAATCATGTCAAGGTAATTCATGAATGAATAAATTACAAGAAGAAAGAAAGAATTTAAGAAAAACTCTTGTGTTCTTCAAGTCTCTAAAGCTCTAGCCTCCTTTTGCTCATTTCCTGGTCAAAAGTTATGTTTTGGGGCGTATTTTAGGGCTTTTATATCGCCCCCATAGACCTACATACCCCAGGAATCCAAAACAAAATTGGAATCACCACAACTGGATTTTAGCATGCCGCGGCAAGGCAAATTGCCTGCACCGAAATGAATTGTGCATATCTCTGAACTTGCCGCGATGTGCTACACAATGTGTGGCGCGGTGCAATAAGCCAATTTTACTGCTTCTCAGTGTCTTCTCTAGATTTTGTTCTCGTCTTGATTTCCGGTCGAATCTCGGGCCTCTACTCAGACTTCGAAGCACCTTTTCATCTCGTTTAATCTCCAAATCTCTCAATTTTCCCCAAATGCAATCCTACACAATTAAAAATACGTAATAAGCTCAAGAACACTAAGATATCAACTCAATCAATACATAAAGGTAACAAACATGAGGCGTAACAAGGCTCTAAACATGCATTTCTCGCCGAATATCAGCATACTAGGATGGATAAGATTATGAATATGCCATTCGTGACAAGGTAGGAGTGGCCTCGGTAGTGGACAAGATACAAGAACCGAGGTTGTGATGATTTGGCCATGTGAAGAGGAGGAACACATGTGGGCCAGTGAGGAGATGCAAGGGGTTGGTAGTGGTGGGTCTACATAGAGATAGAGGTAGACCGAATAAGAATTGAGATGAGGTGATTAGCCATGATATAGCTCATCTTCAGATCACCGTGGACATGACCTTCAATAGGAAGTGTGGAGGTCGAGGATTAGGATATATAAGGTTAGATAGTAGTCAATCAATTTCCGGCTTATTAGTGTGAGTTCTTTTTTTTTTTTTTGGGTCGAAATACGAAATATCATAAAAGTTAAGGCATGCTAATAACGGACAGTTATGCTAACAACAGACATAACTGCCTGTTGGGCATCAAAATTGCCAAGATTGGCTAATAAAGTACATTCATCAAGTAAGATGTTTCTTGGGTACATACATCCCATTTTCATCCTACAAAATAATAGATAAAATACTAGTATGTAGTAGGTGGTTGAGCAAATGCTAATAAAGAAGATTTAGGATCCTTATTTAGTCATTCCTTAGTCAATAGATCTGCCACTTTGTTCTGCTCTCTGAAGCAATGCTTAATCCAGCTGGTGCAGGTCCTCCATCAACTTCCTACAGTCATTAGATAACGCACAATAGTGAGTATTAGAATTAGTCATATGTTCAACAATCTCTGATGAGTCTGTCTCAATTATAGCTGGAAGAAAACCATTATCTTTTAATTAAACCATGCCAAGGAGCCATGAGTTCAATGTTAGTGTTATCGGTAGAGCACAATAGTGTGAGTTTACTTGGCACAATAGTGTGAGTTTATATATATATATATATATATATATATATATATATATATATATATATATATATATATATATATATATATATATATATATATATATATATATTGGCAAATTCAATATATATATATATATACACACATACATACTATTTCTATCTCATTTTTTGTCTTTATTGCTATTGGTATTTGATATTTACCTCAGCTATATATAGTTTTTATGTCAGTATTTCCTTTACAATAGTATTTTCGTATTATTTTTTCTTTGCGAACTTATTTTCAGAACTGTCCATTTTTAAAGGATCTGTCTAAAACAACTTTTTCATCTCGGTAGGGGTAGGTCTGTATACATCTCACCTTCTCCAGATCCCACTTGTGAAATAATACTGGGTATGTTGTTGTTGTGGTGATAACTAAAATTAAAAGAGTACATAATACACATTTGATAGAAAACTATCGAAGCAATTTAGGTTTAGATGTGCTAATTCTTTGGATCCATAGAAGAATTTAAATAACTGATAAATTATATTGTTACACTCTACACTCAAGTGATTCACGTAAATTGCATTCATCGTGTTTACATCAAACAAATAGATGCATCATTATATTTGTGTTTTTGCATAGACTTATTTCATGTATCATTATTAATTAATATATGCAATCACTATAAGTTGATGGTGTAGTGTAAATATATATCTGAATGGCTGTAATTTTTACCAGTTACAAACCTATCTAATGCAACATATTTTCCTACTCTCTTGCTTATGACTTGGTCATATATTCTGTTGATTTGAAAACCTTTGATCCGAAATGGAAGCTTTGGATAAAAAGTTGCACAATAATTGATCTCAAGGGCTTCACATACCAAGATACATGTCTACTATTATTGACATTCTTCACTATGCCACCTAATGATTTTCATGAGACAGTAAATGTGAAGTAGTTTTTTAGAGACAACATGTTGCTTGCTGTATTGATCGCCAACTCTGAGGGCAATATACTTGTAGAACGGTAACTTCCCTAGATTTTATGGAAGGTTACTGTTGATATTAAATTTTGATGTTTCGATATTGAAAAACTTCTTTGTATTGTCAATGTAAAAATAATAATTCTAGATAACGATCTCTTTATGTGCAGTTTCAATGGAGTCCCGACGGAGGAAAGTCTACAGTGGAGATCTTTCTTAGTTAGGTTGGGAGCAGAAAATCTGAAAGGGGTAAAAAATGAGGAGCTTCTTATAGCTTGTCACAAGTAAGTAGATTTTGAATAAATTTGCTTCCTAAGTTTATGATAGAACTTAATTAATACAGTAGATTGCTTGTATAAAATTTATTTTTGATCGTCATTTTGTTTTGGTTTGCAACCTTTACCATAATAACATGAAAGCTAAGCATTCTCATGTTCCCATGCTTTAAATTTACATGGCTTATGTTTTCAGATTTTACATTTTTCAGATCAGTTTATGTGGTATACACTATATTAGGCGGTGTCAGCATTTATGTGGTTGGCAAAGAAGAATACGATGAACTTGTTTGTAAGTATATTTTGCGTTTTACTAATAACTACAGTATCATAGTGCTAAACATGTCATGGAAAAGTCATATCTAATGAAATGTGACTTGTTACTTTTATTTGAAAGTTATCGAAGTGAATAAGGGTATTATTTAACTTTTTTTTTTTTTGTTTGAAGTATCAGAAGTAATCTATGTTATTACTTCAATTGTGAGGGATGCATGTGGAAAAGCTCCAAGTGAACGTCTCTTCCTAGACAAGTATGGAAAAATTTGCTTGTGCCTAGATGAAATTGTTTGGAAGGCAAGTCTTACATCATCGTATTGTGGAAAAAATATTTAGGAGTACAAAATATATAGCTATTCACTTGAATGATGAATCTTTTAGTTGTATTGGCGTCATCCTTAAACTTGAGTTTACACATAAGACATAAAAAGGTCATAAATCATGTCCAAAGCCAAATTTGAAAAAAAGAAAAAGATTCTTTGACAATCATATTTGTTTCTACTTAGAACACTGAATTCACCATATGGTGATGTTAACTGTCTAGCCCTAGAGATGGGCTATGACAAGAAGGCGATGAGTGAAAAAGAAGTATGGTGGGGGTGGGGAGGTCCTGTTTACTAGCTTAAGTTAGTAACTTAGTCTAGTGGAATAAGGGCAAGCAAATATGTAAGATGATAAGGAGCAGACGTTATGACAAGTTACATATTTTCCCGGTTAATTGTTTAGTATTCAAAATTCACTAACCCGATGAATTCAAATTTGTATTGGACAAACATAATAGTTGAGAAGTAAGTAAAATATTTTTTAAAAAAGTTTTTCATACCCAAGACTTTAATCCAAAAGCTCTGGTGAAGGAAGAAAAGATAGATCATTTTTGAATTGTGTTGGATTTTTGCTCCTCCTTTTTAGGATTAAGTACATTTGTCAACTTAGAGCCTGTTTAGCATTGTTGTAAAAAACTGCTTATTTTGAGAAGTACTTTTGGGATAAGTACTTTTCAAGAAAGTATTTTTAGATAATAAGCAGTTTGTGTTCGGACAACTCATTAGAGAAGTACTTTTGATAAATAATTTGTGTTTGGCTAATTTTTACTAAAAATACTTTTGGGTGTCAAATTACAAAAATGACATCCAAGTTCATTTTACATTTGGATGAATAGAAACAAAAAATTAATTTTAAATATTTATCATAAAAGAATTTAATTAAAAAAATATTTAGTTAAAATCATAAAATGTAAAACATAATGTAAAAGATATAAATTTAACCTACGAACAACATAAAATATAGTTAAATCAAAGTGATAATAACGAAATTAAGAATTTCTTGTAATTACTTACTTTTAAAAGATGGTTTAAAGAATAGGAGATCCTATATACGGTTGATAGAAATACTTAAAAATAAAAACTAGTCCTAAGAATGAGAGGATTTGTAAAAGTACGTAGTAAGAAAAAAAATAGGAAAAGAGAAATATAATTTTATTTTGAGAGATATGGTTAATTAATGAGGAATGATTTGGTAAATATGGATTTTTGGTAAGGATATTTTTGTCTTGAAAAAATTGATAAACTGCTTCTGTGTATTTGTAGTTTCTCCCCAAAAGCAGAAAAATTGCTTTTTATTTCTACTTAAAAGTACTTTTTTGTTGCCAAACACCTCAAAATTTTAAAATAATTACTTTTCTTAAAAATAGTGTCACTAGGATCAAGTATATTAGCCTCTTTCTAAGCTTTTAATAGCTTTGCATGATACTAATGTTCACTCTTTATTTATGTATTCCTTCACTCCAATAACAACGATACTTACTATATGTGTATTGCCAAAGAATATTAGTCCATAAGGCTTTTCAATATTATTGGTCTAGGACCATCCATTTTGGCAAGTTGCAAGCATAAAAGAGTTAGAAATTGTTATTTCATTTATTATTATGTCATATTGTTTTTCTATTAACATGTTTACCTTTGTACTTTGAAGGGTTTACTTGAAAATACAGAAAAAGACAGAATTAAAAGACTTGTGAGATTGAAACCACCATCAGAGCTATGAGCTACAAGCCCCTCAATCTTCCACAATTGTTCCATTAATAGCAAGTTAGCAACGATGACTCTAGGAATGTTTGGTTCCCTAGCATCATCATCAGCATAAATGTGACATCTGAAATTCTAGTTATTGAATCTTTAGAGTTTTCTAGTAAAGTTTTGGCATCCTTTTTTTTTTTTTTGATACTTAAAAAATGTCATCATATATTAATTAATAGTAGCAGCAATATGTGTTTGGATAGATGCGTCATCAGCAGTGGTGCATCTATTATTATCCAAAAGATACAAAGTGACATTAAAGGAGTATCATTATACATAACAGAATTGGACATAATCCCGGTGCCCCCCTTCTTAGCCATGTGGTCCGCCAATGTATTCCCTTCACGGTATATGTGGACGAGCTGCACCTCCTCCAACTCCTGCATCAAGTACATGCAATCATTGGATAATAATGAGTAAACTTGTTTAGTTGCCGGAGGTTATTTATCAATACCTGTGAGTTCGTCTCTATTATTAATGGAACGATACCCCTTGCTTTTGCCAGCTTTAGACCTTCATATAGAGCCATTAATTCACTATATATAATGTTATTCCTGCAACCAAATAAATCAGAAAAGACAACAAACAGAAGTGTATTATCAGTTGTTATGGGACAATCCCGAGCCCACAATTTACTTGTGTCTCCTTAAGAAATCTAACCCCCTCACAGTTGCCCAAGGTTCACGGGTTAATTTCTCCCAGGATGGAACGGGATAACAGTTCTACTGTAGCGGCACTTCAAACAGTAGAACACTGCGAACTCAAAGAAAACGGAGCAAATCACACTACTTACTAAGACTTACTTAGTATGCAGAAAAGAGAGGAATGCAGTAAGAAGTTTTGTATTTCTGTGTTTCAGTGTGTTGAAATGTTGAAGACTGACCAGTTTATATAGCCATGGGAAATGGAAGGAAGAGTCACCACTAATGGCCACTAACACCACTAACACTGCCACTAATGGCACCTGAATTCATTGCCACTAATGGCTGAATTCACTAAATGTCAGTAATGAATTGTCCACTAATAAGAAAACGTGGGAGAGTGGGAGAACGTGGAGGAATAACTACTCTGGATTAATCAGATTAATCCATTCACATTTCTGTTACACAAACAGATTAAATATTAAATATTAATAATAAAAAATATTAATTAATTAATATTTTTAGTTTTTGTTGGTCCAAAAAATTAAGTCAATCAATCATATCAATTGACCGAAATCCGAATCCGAATCCGAATCCGAATCCGAAGCCGAAGCCGAAGCCGAAACCGAAGCCGAGACGAGCGAGCGACGACGACGGCGCGAGGCTTTCCTTCTTCTCAACCCTTTTAAGAGCTAAGAGAAGTGAATTTGTATTTAAACCCAACAAAAGTCTTTTCCTCTACCATTATGGGAGAATGTGCATTTCCTTACTAAAAGGAACCTTTTCACCTTCCCACCCATTTCCCATTCACACTCTATTTATTCCAAAATCCCAACAATCCCCCACATGAATGGGGAATGGCTATATTCGAAATATGCATGACAGACTTGTGTGATTTGCAAGAAAGAACTAGTTGCATCGGGATAAGTAGGTTTCCCTTTGAACTTTCTGTAGTGAACATACATCGGATATACTCGGTCAATCGGTAGATTTGATATCTTTGAACCGTTGAGCTTTGGTGTATACCTAGACAACGTATGTCACACAACTAACCCTTAACCGTCTTTGGTTCTCACTGTTGTGTTCGTTTCAGCCATGAACACCGCCTGGTTTCATAAGTACTTAGAGAACTTGCTATACCGAATTCTCCTCGAAGCGGCTTCCACTTCACACTTACATAGGTGATTTCTAAACGTGTAATCCTATAGATGTACACTGTTTGATAATTAAAATATCAAACTTAGACAATCATTAAAAAATGCCTCTAGCATTTTACCCTTGGTACTTGAACATTGTCTAATCATGAGAATGGACCAAACATTAACTGACAATGTTGGACCGTCAAACACGACTTTGTATTCTCCTTGAACCTAGTTCTTGGGATCTCCAGTCTCCTAGGTAGAGTTACCGCCGTGATGACTTGTCCTTGGCCATAGTCCCATTCCCTTCGATGAACACTCAACCGCCTCTCTAGTTAGGCCTTTTGTAAGCGGATCCGCCACATTATCCCTTGACTTCACGTAGTCAATGGTGATAATTCCCCTAGAGAGTAGGTCCCTAACGGTTTTATGCCTTCGTCGTATGTGACGATTCTTACCGTTATACATTACATTCTTCGCTCTTCCTATAGGCGATTGACTATCACAATGTATACAAATTGGTGTCAATGGCTTAGGCCAAAACGGAATGTCTTCCAAAAAGTTTCGAAGCCATTCAGCTTCTTCACCGGCTTTATCTAAGGCTATGAATTCAGCTTCCATAGTAGAGCGGGCAATACATGTTTGCTTGGACGATTTCCAAGACACCGCTCCTCCACCAAGTGCGAAAATATATCCACTTGTGGACTTAGAATCAGTTGTGCCGGTGATCCAATTGGCATCACAATATCCTTCAATGACTGCAGGATACTTGTTATAATGCAATGCAAAGTCTTGAGTGTATTTTAAATACCCCAAAACACGTTTCATTGCCATCCAATGGGTCTGATTGGGATTACTCGTGTATCGACTTAGTTTACTTATAGCACAAGCTATATCTGGTCGAGTACAATTCATGACGTACATCAAACTTCCCAAAACACGTGCATAATCCCGTTGCGACGTGCTTTGACCTTTGTTCTTCTTTAGAGCAAGGTTTACATCAATAGGAGTCTTTGAAATTTTAAAATCCAAATATTTAAATTTTTCAAGAACACTATTGATGTAGTGAGTTTGAGACAACGCCAGACCTTGAGGAGTTTTATGGATCTTAACACCCAGAATTAAGTCCGCAACTCCTAAGTCCTTCATATCAAATTTGCTAGTCAACATGCGTTTCGTAGCATTTATATTGGCAATGTTATTGCTCATTATCAACATGTCGTCCACATATAAGCAAACAATGACTATAAAATTAGGAGTGTTCTTAATGTAGACACATTTATCACACTCGTTAATTTTAAAGCCATTTGACAACATTGTATGATCAAATTTCGCATGCCATTGTTTAGGTGCTTGTTTCAGTCCATAAAGTGACTTAACAAGTTTACACACCATCTTTTCTTTACCTGGAACCACGAACCCTTCAGGTTGTTCCATGTAAATTTCTTCCTCCAAATCCCTGTTTAAGAACGCTGTCTTAACGTCCATTTGATGGATTTCCAGACCATACACGGCGGCTAACGCTATTAACATACGAATGGATGTAATTCTGGTTACCGGCGAGTATGTGTCAAAGTAGTCAAGACCTTCTTGTTGTCTATAGCCTTTAACAACAAGCCTTGCCTTGTACTTGTCAATAGTGCCATCAGCTTTCATTTTCCTTTTGAAAATCCACTTAGAACCTAATGGTTTGTTTCCAGGAGGAAGATCAACCAACTCCCAAGTATGGTTGCTCAAAATAGATTCTATTTCACTATTGACTGCCTCTTTCCAAAATGGAGAGTCTGAAGAAGACATTGCTTCTTTAAACGTCCGAGGCTCATTTTCCAGCAGGAAAGTGACAAAGTCATCTCCAAACGAAGTAGAAGTTCTTTGACGCTTGCTTCGTCTTGGTTCTTCCTCATTTGGTGAATTTCCTTTGGTTCCTTCCCGAGGTCGTTTGGATCTTTCACCAACTAACTCACATTCCTTCTTATACGGATATATAGTTTCAAAGAACTCAGCATTATTTGATTCCATCACCGTATTAACATGAATGTCGGGATTTTCTGATTTATGAACCAGAAACTGATATGCTTTACTGTTTATAGCATACCCAATGAAAACACAATCAACTGTTTTCGGTCCAATCTTAACCCTTTTGGGTTTAGGGACTTGCACTTTTGCCAAACACCCCCACACTTTGAAGTAATTCAAGTTGGGCTTCCTTCCTTTCCACTTTTCATATGGAATGGACAGTGTTTTGCTATGGGGAACTCGATTGAGTATTTGATTAGCCGTGAATATAGCTTCCCCCCACAAGTTCTGGGGTAGACCCGAACTAATTAACAAGGCATTCATCATCTCCTTTAACGTTCGATTTTTCCTTTCTGCAATCCCATTGGATTGAGGCGTGTAAGGGGCAGTTGTTTGATGAATAATGCCATATTCCAAACATATTTGTTCAAAAGGAGATTCATATTCTCCACCCCTATCACTTCTTATCATTTTGATCTTTTTGTTAAGTTGCATTTCAACTTCATTTTTATATTGCTTGAATGCGTCAATTGCCTCATCTTTACTACTAAGTAAATAAACATAGCAGTAACGAGTGCTATCGTCAATAAAAGTTATGAAATACTTCTTTCCACCGCGAGATGGTATTGACTTCATGTCACAAATATCTGTATGAATTAAGTCTAATGGTTCAGAATCCCTTTCAATTAACTTGTAAGGGTGTTTAGCATATTTAGACTCAACACATATTTGACATTTTGACTTAGCGCAATCAAATTTAGGCAATACTTCCAAATTGATCATTTTTCGCAAGGTTTTATAATTGACATGTCCCAAACGAGAATGCCATAAATTATTTGACTCAAGCAAGTAAGAAGAAGCTGCAATTTTATTCATAGTGTCAACGACCATTACATTGAGTTTGAAAAGGCCCTCAGTCAGGTAACCTTTTCCTACATACAGCTCATTCTTAGTTATTACAACTTTGTCAGAAACAAACACACACTTAAACCCGTTTTTCACAAGAAGTGCAGTAGACACCAAGTTCTTCCTAATTTCAGGAACGTGAAGAACATTGGTCAGAGTCACAACCTTGCCAGACGTCATCTTGAGGAATATCTTCCCATATCCTTCAATTTTGGCCGTTGCAGAATTGCCCATAGAGAGCGCCCTATCAGGTCCAGCGGGAGCATATGAAGCAAAGGCTTCCTTCACAGCACAAACATGGCGGGTGGCTCCTGAATCAATCCATCATTCCTTAGGATTTCCAACTAAGTTGCATTTAGAAATCATAGCACATAAATCAATGCCTTGCACTCCTTGGGCCAATTTTGTCTCTTCAACCATGTTTGCTTGACCTTTTTCCTTTTTCATGTCCTTCTTTGCAGCACGACAGTCTGCGGACTTATGTCCACTCTTGCCACAG
Source organism: Petunia x hybrida (assembly GCA_037355625.1). NCBI lineage: Eukaryota > Viridiplantae > Streptophyta > Magnoliopsida > Solanales > Solanaceae > Petunia > Petunia x hybrida. The sequence goes on along the minus strand of JBBBVM010000662.1, from coordinate 687,809 downwards.
TTGTAGCAATTTCCCTTGAACTTTTTCTTGCTGGGGGTTGATCTTCCCTCCAGAAGGCTTCTTTCTCTTATTTTGATTTGGAGTATGCTCAACAATATTTGCTCCCGTTATTGCAGCACTTCCACGAGCCTTCTTTTCAGCAGATTTGTTGTCCTCTTCAATCCTCAAGCGTACAACCAAATCTTCAAGGGTCATCTCCTTGCGCTTGTGTTTCAAGTAATTTTTAAAGTCATTCCATGATGGAGGTAACTTTTCAATCATGGCTGTAACTTGAAACGCTTCATTAATCTTCAAACCTTCAAAGAAAAGTTTGTTAGCAACAATATACATAATACTCTTAACAGAAGTATTAATCAAGATCAAACCTTCAGCAAGGAGATCATGGATAAGGACTTGAAGTTCTTGGACTTGGGACACAACAGATTTGTTATCCACCATTTTATAATCCAGAAATTTGGCAGCCACAAATTTCTTCAGTCCAGCGTCTTCAGTCTTATACTTCTTTTCTAGAATATCCCACAGTTTCTTAGACGTTTCAACATTACTGTAAACGTTGTACAGGTCATCTTCCAAGCCACTTAGAATGTAATTCTTGCATAGGAAGTCAGAATGCTTCCAAGCCTCAATCACAAGGAAGCGTTCGTTTTCAGGTGTTTCATCAGTCAGGACTGGAGCATCCTCATTGATAAACCTTTGCAGGCTTAAGGTGGTCAGATAAAAGAACATCTTTTGCTGCCACCTCTTAAAATCCACACCAATAAACTTTCCCGGCTTTTCTGCAGGTGGCATAACCGTTGCAGCAGCACGGCTAGGCCCAGCAGCACCAGAAACTGTGGTAGCATTCGTATTCACAGCAGGGACAGTTTGTTCAGCTCCGTTAGTCATCTCTGTCAAGTGACACAAGCAGAAATAATATTAATAAACTGTTTAAACAATAGGAGTAGAAAAAACCACGAAGGCTTTTAATCCCCACAAACAGATTATTTCACAGTAATTAGGAGTAGAAAAAACCACGAAGGTTTTAGTCTCCACAACAGATTAATATATTATAAACGAGTAAAAAACCACAAAGGTTTTAGTCTCCTTAACCAGTATTTATTTAAGTACAGAAAATAAATAACATTAGATTTCTTAAGCTTGTTATTCCTGCAACCAAATAAATCAGAAAAGACAACAAACAGAAGTGTATTATCAGTTGTTATGGGACAATCCCGAGCCCACAATTTACTTGTGTCTCCTTAAGAAATCTAACCCCCTCACAGTTGCCCAAGGTTCACGGGTTAATTTCTCCCAGGATGGAACGGGATAACAGTTCTACTGTAGCGGCACTTCAAACAGTAGAACACTGCGAACTCAAAGAAAACGGAGCAAATCACACGACTTACTAAGACTTACTTAGTATGCAGAAAAGAGAGGAATGCAGTAAGAAGTTTTGTATTTCTGTGTTTCAGTGTGTTGAAATGTTGAAGACTGACCAGTTTATATAGCCATGGGAAATGGAAGGAAGAGTCACCACTAATGGCCACTAACACTGCCACTAATGCTACCTGAATTCATTGCCACTAATGGCTGAATTCTGTTACACAAACAGATTACACAAACAGATTAAATATTAAATATTTTGTTGGTCCAAAAAATTAAGTCAATCAATCATATCAATTGACCGAAATCCGAATCTGAATCCGAGCGAGCGACGACGACGGCGCGAGGCTTCCCTTCTTCTCAACCCTTTTAAGAGCTAAGAGAAGTGAATTTGTATTTAAACCCAACAAAAGTCTTTTCCTCTACCATTATGGGAGAATGTGCATTTCCTTACTAAAAGGAACCTTTTCACCTTCCCACCCATTTCTCATTCACACTCTATTTATTCCAAAATCCCAACATATAACACTTCGGCAAGGAATTTTTTTTATAAATCCTAGTACCCAATTTCCCGTGGAGTTTCTGAAGACCCCTCCTCCTCCTCCAGAATTAGTATTATGGTTAAAGGATAGTTTTGTATCTTTTGGTGCTTTAGGTAAAAGTTGTTGGAAAATTAATTTTATATTGAGTTTTGTGTTGAGTTTTTTTCTGAAGTCAATCCCATATATTCTAGAGGATTTTTATGTCAATCCAATAGTGTTGGTTTGTTTTTTTTCCCCTTTTTATGCAATAGCATTGTTCGTTAACAATGTTTTCTTATATTAATTTTTTTTCCTTGAAGTCCATCCTATAAGTAGCAACATAAAATACTTTTTTTTTTGTGGTAATTAACAAAAAACACTTTTTATTCGGGAGGAAACTGAAATTTTTAGTTTCCCCTTAAAAATTAGAAGTCGAAAATTAAAATTCTCATAAAAAAAATGAACTTAGCAAATATTTTACCAAACATACCCTTCCTTATTACGCCTATTTTAGGGTGGAAATGCACAAATGAACAGTCTAATGACGCCACTTAAAATATACCCGAAACTTACAGGGAATTTGATTTTTAACCACCTTGGAATCAAACTTCGCTCCTTCCAATTTGAAGTTTGAACAGCCAAAATTTAATATGAAATTTGAGTGTCAGTTTTTTGGTCGAAAGTTTGGAATTGCTATTGTTGAATTTCAGACCATTCTAGAATTCATCAATGGAATTCTTATGAATGGACTAGATATATGCCCACTTAATATTCTCTCATAATTAATACTAGAAACATGAGGTAAAAGAGTAGTAAGAGATCACCACAAATCATTGACATTTAAACTTTAGACTAAGCATGAATTTAGACTTTAGTAATTCCAAACTTTGTACTTTTGATTGGAATTGAACTCATCACAAATCATTAAAATTTAAATTTCAAACTTTTGGGTATGAAGGTAGGCACGGGCAATCTCAACCTTCAACCTTCAGGTACAAGGTAAAAATTTTGCTTCAAAATGTGAAGTTTGAATTGTTACTGTTGTAGACGCATGATTTGAAGTTCTAAAACTCTTCCATGTATTCTTATACATTGATTGGAAATATACCATACACATATAACCTAAAGAAAAGGTAAAGGTTGCGAGAATTCATCACAAATTATTTAAATAAAGATTATTTAGCGTCAACTCAAAATATAGCTATGGAATAGCTAGAGGAAAAAAAAGGAAGCAACTTGATAACTTGATGTAATTTTTCAAGGCTAAATTACATAACTATACAAAGTAACATTTCATTTTACACAAAAATAGCAATATTACTAGAGTTTCAAAAATAGCAATACTTTTTTATCAAAAAAATAACAAATATACATAAAAGAGAAATCAAAACCCTAGATTCACTTTCTTCCTCCACATTACCCCACACTGCCACCAACTCCTCTGGCCTTTCAGCCAGTCTCCACCAGCTACCATCGGTCGCCGGATTCCGTTCACCGAATTTTTTGTATTAATTTTTCTTTCAAAAATTGTTTTGAACTTGTATGTTATGTATTTTGTCACTATACATACATCGTATATACAATGCAAAAACAATATATATACAGTCCTTCCAGCTTCAAACTACCACAAAAAATACCATAATCACCATAAAAAAAAAGGAAGAAGAAGAAGATACAATTAGAAGATAGAAAAAAAAATGGAGATATAATCTAAAGATACGAAAAAAAAAAAAGAAAGATACAATTCGACTTCTTTTCCATACAAATACCATACAACTTCGATACAAATACCTACAATCAGATTTTTTTCCATACAACTTCTAAACAAATGTCATACAACTTCCATACAGATGCCATACAATGTCTATACACTGTTTAAAAAATTTCAGATCTGGCCAACAACTGCCATACAATTAGCATACAGTAGTTGCAATACATCGACGCCGGAAAATACAGCAACAAAACCAGCAGATCATTCAACCCTACCAAATTGGACTCTCATAGCCATAATCATATTTATATTATTTTCTGATCCCAAAAAAATATAAGAGTAACTAAATTATATAGTTGAAGGCGGGCGACAATTATAGAAATTTGGGGAGATTGATGTAGTGCTTTCATACCATCTGTTTGCTCACCAACATTTAATTTGGACCAACAGAATCCTATTGCTCCTTCATATTTATCAAATTTCAAACTTTGTTCACGTTTCCTACATCCAACCAGAATGAAAAAATCGCAGTTCAAATTTTTTATCTGCAAAACAACACTTGATCTGCATTATTTATTTATCAACGGCTTAACAGAGCGCCCCATCGCCGAAGTTGGCAACAACAAGTCAACACCAGCGGCGGAAAGGTTGGCGATAGTGAAGGGAAAGTGGGTTGGTGTGGACTGTTGTGTGAGGGATAAGATAAGGAGGTATTAACGTTAGGGATTTTGTTTTACCCATAATTTTTAGTTTTTTGCTATATTTTGTAACAAAAGTTTAAAGTATTGCTATTTTTTAAAAGTAATCACAGTATCTCTATATTTGGTAAATAAATTTCATAAAGTTATATGTGATGTAATTTTTCCATTTTTCAAAGGCATAGCACAACCAAACAAAGTTACTTTGCAACTATGGGATAGTTCTTGCAGTAACCGTACACTATATGAAGAAGTAGGAGTATCTGGTGTGAAGTTTGTCCTCCACGGACTAAAATTAATTATAAATTCTACTCGATTATATCCCATTATTTCTTCTCCTTCAAATGCTTTAATGTATTTTTTAACTTTATTTTAGTTTACCATTTTAATAAATAAGATAAGAAGACATAACTAAAGTCTTTCGCAAATTCATCCATCTAATTAAATATTTCGTATAAATAGTAAAGTAAATCTTCACATATCTTATTTCGTAATCGACACTTAAAAATTTCTTTTCAAAAAGGATAAATCACAAAACAATTCTCTAATACTGACAAACATACTTCACAAATAATTTAGTTAATAAAATACTTATTCCATGAGAATATTGAATTAAAAATTCACATTGATTAAAAGTCTTGTTTGAAAGTTTGGTTCTATTAACTTCTTATTGTTAATAACAACCCAAAAAATTGACTATAAGAATTTAAAAGTATAGATAAAAGTTCTTTTACCGTTAAAGATTATGGCGAGCAATAATTATCTTTTAATCTTAATAAGAAGTTTCGATTCGTTAAGAAGCGTTATTCTTGAAATCAGTGTAAATCCAAATTAGTTATCCCAAAACAGTTGATGAAAAAAGAAAAGTTTTTCTTTCTTAACACCGTCACTTTGAGAAGGTCAACAAAAAGGAGTCTAATTGAAGAATAGTCATTAGTGTATGCCAGAAAAGTTCGATTAATTTTATCATAATAATAAAAATAATAAAAAGGGCAGGGCTTTAAATTAATTTTTAAATTTGTGACATCATCTCCATCTCCATCTTTTCATCTCCATTTCCATTGTCCAGCTCTGCTCCCTTCTGGAGCTCCCCTACCCCCTACCCACCAACCCTAACACACCTTACCAGTCATTCAACTGTTAATTTGATCAATTCGGGTCATACTGTTTCTTAGATCCGAACCCGGTACTCCCGCTTCTCATACAAATGCAATTTAGATTCATAAATTTAAAATCTGTTCAGTTTATAATTTAATGCGATTATTATTATTATTATTATTTGTACAGTGTATATTGCGATGGGAAAATTTGATCTACTACCTATTCCTAAAGACAAATCGGTAAGTTTTTTTTTTTCACCTTTAATTTTTACTGTAATAGGAAATGTTACTATTTACTGCCTTTTGCCACTTGGGATTTTGATCACTTTCACTTTGATATTTTTGAGCTTAGAATCTTTCTATTTTGGTAACTTGTTTATAGCAGTTGGGGCGGATTATTCTCGTTAAGTTGTATACATTGTCAGTATAAAGAAGTCATGTCACATTTACCTGTTGTAGCAGGTAGTATGTCTTATTTTTAGCTTAGATTTTTTCTATTTTGGTAACTTGTATTGAAAGTTATAGCAATTGGGATGGGTTATTTTTGTAGCATTAAGTTATATACATCGTCAGTGTAAAGGAATCTTTAGACTTCAAGTGATGTTACCTGTTGTTGTAGGTAACTTGTCTTATTTGCAAGGCTATAAATCCTATACTTTATATGGAAATTAGCCCGTATAATCCTTAGGTGACAAGATGGTGTAAAATTTTCTTGACACTAACAATGTGTATAGCTTAATTAATTTTCGCAGTCAATTGGTATTTAAGTGGAGAAGGGTAGAGGGGCGGACCCATTATCCGTCGAATTTCAAACCGTGCGGCATTACCGCTCTTGGATTTCTGGCTATTGTTGAATCTAGTAGTGTTATGCTGTGGGAAGGTGTCTCACACCGATGGAAATTAGTGGGCATGATGCCCATATAAGTTTGGACAACCCTCCACCCTTTGAGCTAGCTTTTGGGGTGGAATTAGGTCCAAGCTTATGTGGCCGCTCGAGTGATGGGTGCCCGGGTGTCGAAATTCGTCAGCTATCAAAAAAAAAAAAAAAAAAAAAAAAAAAAGAAGAAGAAGAGGGACTTAGTGGATTTTTACCCTTCTTATTTGAATATTAGCTTATTTCTGTAGCAGATCTTTGATCATGTGCTCCGTGGTAGAATGTTCCTATTTTGGTAAGTTTTAATGAAATTTATACTAATGGGAGTTTATCTGATTCAAGTTATTTGAACCTAGGGTTATAGCATTTGTGTGATCATATGCTCTATGGTAATTAGCTTATACTCTTACTATTTTTGTATTTCTAACTTGTAATTATATACATATAGAGGCGGAGGCGAATTCAGGATTTAAATTTGATTGGGTTCACCCTTTAGGTTCTTACCACGGAACCTATTACACTTTTGATATTATGGGTTCAAATTTGAGTCTTTTTGGACTTCGAGTGATCTTTCACATATATATTATACTCTATGCCGAATATGCGATGTTCAATTAAACCCGTTGATTGTATGCACCATCCACCACTTGCATATATAGTTGGTTTTATAGATTATTAGAATCTTGGGTTATTTCTGTGTTATTTGTTTGATCAAATGCTTTGTGGCAATTGCAGTTCTTAAGGGAAGAACTTGCCAGGGTAGATGAGAGCTGGGCTGCTGCTCGGTTCGACTCGCTGCCTCATGTTGTTCGTATATTAACCTCGAAAGACCGTGAAGGTGATGTGCATGCTCTAAAGGAGCAAAGTGAAATTATTGAGGAAGTTGTTGATGAAGTAGTGCATGCCTATCATGGTGGCTTCAATAAAGCTATTCAAAATTATTCTCAGGTACCTTGTTAGACCGTCCTTTATTTGTTTATTTCATTTTGGGGAAATTGTGCATTTCCTAGATATGCAAATTTATACTTTTAATCAATTGTTTACTTAGGCGACCTCCAAGAAAGAGATACTCAGACTCAATGAGATTCTGATTTTCTTATGTATCTTTTCATGAATGAGATATCCTCGAGCAAGTTGATAGGCATAATGAATTTATGGGACAGTGGTTGCAGATTTGTAGTTAGCAGAGTACTGAATTACAATATTGTAGATAGTAGATCATGCTCTTTGATGTCTCCAGCATCTTCAGAAGCTATTGCTTTATAATCTGAATGTATTGTAAGAAATAAGTGCTATATTAAAGAAGTAATGTCCTCTACATGTACATCGATGAATTGAAGAACATATGAATAGAAAGAAAGCTCACTAGTCCAGATACAGATGGTCCTGTCATCTTTGTTTCCCACATATATATGGTGAACACAATGTCATGTATAGAAATGGAATTGATATTGTAGAATAGGGCTCCCCGCTCCTCGCCAGTGCATGGATCCTGTATACAGTTTTTTTTGGTTAATCCTTTTCTTTTTTCAGTAGAAGGTACTTGTTGGATCCTGCTAGTTAGTTTTATGTTTCGCTGTTGCCTTTTAATATTCTTCTTAAAGGTAGTTTTCTTAATTCTATTGGTCTACTTTTACCTTCAGATTTTGCGGTTGTTCAGTGAATCCACCCAAAGTATTGGTGTTTTAAAGGGTGACTTGGCAGAGGCAAAGAAACTTCTTGGTGCCCGTAACAAGCAGTTGCATCAGTTGTGGTATCGGTCTGTTACATTGCGACATATTATCTCCTTATTAGATCAAATAGAAGGCATAGCTAAGGTCAGTTGTCTACCATTATATTGTTTCTATTGGTGTTTTCATTGTTGCCATTATTGTTGATCCAGTCCCTGCTGCATCTCTAAGTAATTTCCACCTTTCATTCAATGCACTCCCTCTAAAGAATGGATAGGTGCAAGTAACACTGATATAAATGTTTGTTTTTGTTCTTTTTTTTTTTTTTTTGAAGTTGGAAATGTTTAAATTACTAAGTGTTTGAGCTACTTTGTTTGGGAGATATCTTAGTGTCTTGTATCTTTGAGTTGGCTCAGAGGCAGAAAATTTACTCGAGCAAGTTTCTTGAAGTTGGATTCCAGTTTGAATCAACAGAAAGATTTATAACGTAGAATTGCAAGATCCCACTACAGACCATGGGAGACCAGGGTCCTGATCCCAACAGAGAGAAAAAGCTAGGTGAATTTACTCTCATCTGCCTAAACTGTGGTGGGCAGAGTTTCCCGTATCTGTATTAGTGAGAGGATGCAAGTTCCAAGTGAAACAGTCGAGCTGCAGGCAGATTAGCCTAGACACCACCGTTATTAAAAAAAAATGAAGGGCCTATTCAGTCAGCTTTGTATGGCCTTCTACCCCGGTATTTTGTATCTTTATCATTTGTAAAGAAATAACTGTAAGGTTATTGATTCCTTTGGTCCTTCCATCACCCAATTTGGGTACCACTGCTAAAATCGATGCCCCAAAACACCCTGCCATCCTCTACCATACTTTCTCAATCATAGAGTTTGCTAGACAGTACACGTCAAAGGGACCTCACCACGCTAAGGTTGATGCCAGAAACCGACTCTATCCTCCCTTCTGACTGTGAGCTGGGTTTCCTTGTGAGTATCTATCTTGGGTTTCATGATTTCTCTTCCAAACTCCTCCCTCTCCTCCATTCCAAATTTGTATAGCCATTTGCTTAATAACACCCTGTTAATCACCTTCAGATCTTCGATCCCTTGAACCCAATCTTCACTTGAGAGGTTAAAACCTTCCGATACAACTGATGAACCTGTCCTCTTCATCCCATCCCATCCCATCCCATGAAAAGTTTCTTTAGTATCCTATGGAGCATATCAAACATTGAGGATGAATACCAGTGTTCTCAAGATAAAACAAGAGTGCTGCCAATTATCCAATTTGCCAACTGCTAAGCTTTCTAAGATAGAAATAACGAGATTGCAAGAAGAGGCCTTTGTATCTTATATCCTACAGTTTTACTGAATGTCTAGCTTCATTAAGACTCACAAATCTGGAAGGATTCTCCATTTAGAGTAGGAGGTTGGGGAGAGGTTAGGTTGAGGATAGACTGTTGAACCATCCTTCTGTGGAGCACCGTTGGGCTCTCAGTTCTCACTGATGAAACATTCTGTATCTACTCCACAACTTATAGAGTAGACTTCATCGGGGAATTTGTTCTTCCCAATTGTATTATGAATTTTTTCATCTTGGGCTGGCTTTATATTTTGGTTTAACTCTCGGCTTATCAAGAGTATATGATGCTGCTGCCTCCCATAGACAACCTCTACAACCAATTTTAAGCAAGAAGAGGCTGCACGTATTGATGCTATGCAGATTCTTAGATTCCTTCATCTTTGTTGTTATCATCACCTTTGTCTGCATTCTTGTTTGATGCATTGCCTTATATTTTGTGGCACAGGTTCCTGCTCGTATCGAAAAGCTGATTAATGAAAAGCAGTTCTACGCTGCCGTACAGTTGCATGTTCAATCAGCTCTTATGCTTGAGAGAGAGGGACTTCAAACGGTGGGCTATCTAAAACTTCATATCTAATGTATAAACTTTCCCTATGGCTGCTAAAAAAACCGTGGACAAGACCTAGCACACTAAGTTTGTTTCTTGCACATGGATTAAATTTCTCTGCATTGTTCATGATACCTAGTCAGACATCTATGTGAACTAATTTTGGAGGAGAGACAACTTTTTGTTCTATAGAAATTCTATGCTGCATCAGTTTCTCCTGTGGTCTACATTGCATCACCAATTCAAAGTTGATGGACAAGTTTTTAGAAGTGATGTCTTGTAACATTTATTTTGCTGGCAATTCTTACACAATGTTGGAAGGATGGGTTGTTGCACTAACTGCATATTTGTTGGTGCCACACAGGTTGGTGCTTTACAAGATGTTAGATCTGAGTTGACAAAGCTACGAGGAGTTCTGTTCTATAAAGTTTTGGAGGATCTGCATGCCCATCTTTATAATAAGGGTGAATATAGGTACACATTTGTTTACTTCGGTATATATAAAACTCCCTGATGTTTGAGGTTGTATGCATGCCAAGTCTCCCATTTGTGGACATTGTTTTCTTTTGACTGATGAATTTGAAGTTTGATATCAATATCTTGCTGTTCGTATCCACTTAAAATATTGAAGTTAAGGTTCCTCAGGCCATGCAACTCGATAGTCTGTACATTGAAATGTAAAACTGGACGACTATCTAATTTATTTCTGCTTGGAATTAACGAAGCGCAATTTTGGAGTTGAATGTTACTTTGTTATACTCAACTTTCTGATAAGAGAAGCCACATGTTTTTTGTTTATATTTTAATTCAGATGTTGCTGGTGTATTTGCTTAACATTGTCCTTCCTTTTGCAGCTCAACTCTCTTCAGTATCAGTGATAGGGATGATGAAGTACCAACCACAGTGGCTGTACCATTGTCCACAAACAACTCACAGCCTCTCTCCCGAAGAACTAGGTTGCTAAAAGGTGACAATCAGTTTGGTTCTTTTGGAGCTGGGGATGGGTCTCACAAACCTAGCTCTGTTGATGGCAGGTAAGATTATTATTATTATTATTATTATTATTATTATTATTATTATTATTATTATTATTATTATTATTATTATTATTATTATTATTATTATTATTATTATTATGACCACATGTAAATCTAGACCTACCTCTTCCATTGATTCTGGCTTTAAGATAAACTCGGCACCAGCTATTATTAACTCGACAGCAGCCCTTATTTTTTTAGACAGGTGCTGAAAAACTTAAAAATGTATATAGGTTAATGATAATTCTTTTTAAATGCCTAGAAGCCACTTACCATTTTTTTTATAAAAGAGAAGTTTTAGGAGTCTACAGCCTGCTTCTTGTGCTTGAGGCTTTAATTTAACTTGCTGGTTATCACCTTTCACATAGTTAAGATGAAGAGCTGTGTTTATCTATCTGCTTGTTGAGTGACTTGCTTAGATGGGAAGCTTATCCTGCTTAGAGTGTAATATCCAACCTCTTGTGGACCATGCGATAGAGAAGCATAGTGAATTTGTTCTGTATATTGGAGGTTTACTTTACTCATCTAGTAAACCTCTGCATAAAGGGGAAAAGTGGTCGGGGATGAAAAGAAGTTTTATCGGGGCTAAAAATGTGAAGTTCAGAGGTTTGTTACTTCTGGAGTAGCTTTGTGCAACATCTGAGTGCTGCAATATCACCCGAGAAAAAACAGTTCTGCAAGTTATGTAAGGTGTTTTTGTAGGCTTGAAGTGGCTAACATGTTTTTAATCGTGTCCTCGATAAATGCCTTATAGTGACAGTTTGACTTTATCAGGCACTTCGTTGAATTCTCCATCTATTCTTCTTTTTGGTTCAAAGGATATCAACCGACTCACTTTCTTCTTCCTTATTTTCAGCTCTGCAGTTGAAGGTCATGATGAGGATGGTGAGGATACCATGTCAGATGGCTTTCCTAGCTCTTTAAGGATTAATGGCGCTGATGGTTCTTCGAAGGATGTCAAAATTGTTCATCATGTTCCTACATGGCTTTCAGATTCTACACCAGATGAATTTGTCGTAAGAAAGTTGCCAAATCCAACTAATTTGGGGTTGCAGTTGATTGATATAAAATTGTCGTCTGCATACTAGCCAGGTCAAACATTTGACATATATTCATGAGAGTGCTAACGTGCTGTGATATATTTCAAATGTAGGAAGCAATGAGGAAGAATGATACTCCATTGCATGTGAAGTACTTGCAGACCATGGTTGAGTGCCTTTGCATGCTTGGCAAAGTTGCAGCAGCAGGAGCCATAATTTGGTTAGTTCTCATGTTAATGCTTTGGGTCAATTGGAAGCAAAGCTCTGAATTGATCACCTGCATACGTCCTCATATTGTTCGTAGAGATATGTTTTAGAGTGGCCTCATAGTCTGTGGAATTCAAATGGGTGCTAAACCAAAAGGATAAACTGGAGATAGGGCAGAGGTGTGATTCTACCTTTGATGGTGGAGAACGATCAAGGGAATGCCCATAGATCTTTACTGGACAATTGCGTTAGATGACCTCTTTTATTAAAGCTAGTAAGAACTGGCTAAGATCCAGTTGTTTCTCAATATGAAAACCAGGCCGACTAACAGATGTCATTCACCGTCTTTAGAGGAGCTTTGCACTTTTGCCTCATCCTATTAGCAAGTAAATGTATTCCTGTGCTTAATGCTTCAAAAAGTTCTAGTGGCAGTTATAGAACTATGATTAGATGTTTGCTCTAAATTATGATGATATCATTTTTTTACTTTCCATGATTCAATTGGTTGAATGTTTTTCTCTTTCTTACTGTATAGAGGTTCTCCTTTGCATCTTTCAGTTGTTGTATTTGCATATGTAGATTCTGATTCCTTTTCTTGTACTTGTTTCAACAGCCAAAGGTTGCGGCCTACAATTCATGAGATAATCACAACAAAGATCAAAGCTCATGTAGAAAATGGTCCACGCCCTGGCATTGGCGAAGCTGCACAAGCTGCTATTACAGGTCTTCGCTATCTGAAAGGGCAGTTGGAGAATTTTCAGTCATCAAAACAGAAGCATCAAAATGGGATGTATCTTGGACTGCTGCTAGCAGTCAGCCCTGTTTCAGCTGTCATGGCTCCGACAGGAACAGCACAGGCTGCTGCAAAGGAACTCCTTGATTCAATTCTGGATACTGTTGTTCATATATTTGGTAGGTGATACTAGGTCTTGCAAATTCTTTATCATTTTTGTACTATTTCTCTCTCTCCCCTATCGATTTTGCTTCAAGTAATCTGCATTCAGCTCAAGAATCTTTTATTTTGGTTTCTGATTGCAACTGGAACAATTTCTAGAGAACCATGTTATTGTTGGAGACCTTCTTGAGGCAAAGTGCTCACAACAAGTTGACTTGAACACTCCAAGGTCCATGCCTACAGACATCAGTTGGAACCCTGATTCAGATGCATCTCGTGACACTGGAGGCTATAGTATTGGATTCTCCTTGACTGTCTTACAGGTCAGCTTCTTCCATGTTAATCATTTGCATTCTGATGCCAAGTTCCGTCCAGTTGGTTAATGGTTAGAGCACAGTAATATGGTGTAGTGACAAAGCAGTGCACAGTCAGATTATGGGTGATACAAATAAATTCACTAGTCTTATTGTGTAAATAGAGTGAATGCCAACAACTCATATGTGAGATCCTGCGAGCTACCCCTGAAGCTGCATCAGCAGATGCTGCTGTCCAAACAGCAAGACTTGCAAGCAAGGCCCCTTCAAAGGATAAGAGGCAAGTCAATGGACTACTTATCACTGCCGTTTTAAAGCTTGTGATCGCTATATTTTGCGTTTTCTACTTCCATTTCTTCTTTGTAATTTATTAATTGAACTAAATTGATCATGGACCATCTTTGATCCGTATTTATTACAGGGATGGGTCAGAAGATGGTCTAACATTTGCATTTCGTTTCACAGATGCTACTGTATCCATTTCAAATCAAGGTACGTCAGGATGTTTACCAAAACGACTCAAGTATATTGAGCTTTAAATTTGTTTTTTTGGGCTTCAAACAACGTCTATTTTCTTATTTCATCGTCCTACAGAAATAATGACCAGGGGGAGAGTGTTCTCATTGCACCTTCATCTCTTGTTTGGTTAGTGTAATGATTTTACTCCAAACAATTTTCACTCAGGGGTTGACCTTATTCGACAAGGATGGAGTAAGAGAGGCTCCAATGTACTCCAAGAAGGCTATGGTACATCAGCTATTTTACCTGAGCAGGGAATTTATTTAGCAGCATCGATATACAGACCTGTTCTTCAGGTTTGTTCCAATCATAATGTTAAAATCAATCCTAGAGTAAAGTTCTTTTCTCATTTTGTTTCAACATTCCATCTGCAGTTCACAGACAAAGTCGCTTCCATGCTGCCACAGAAGTACTCGCAACTTGGGTAAGCTGGTTTTGCTTTTGTAACTTATCTTGTTCTTAATGTTTGTGTGAAATTTAATGGTCATTGATTATAAGTGACTTCTGCCACATGTCCACTCATGAAATGATTTGTCTACTAACCAGGAGAACCACCTCCCTGCCAAGTAAATAAAGGAAATTAAATTAATTTCATCCTGCTTTATGCTGCTTTGGTAGAGAAAAATCTAATTGCTTAAGAAACACATTAGCATTGTGATGATGGTGATACAAGCATGCACCAACTTTTCTGCATTCATCTTTGCTGGTACAAAATACTACCAATGAGACACTCTAGAATACGGACCTGATGGCTTCACCATTAAACTGTTACACACAAAGAAACATCTCCATTGGCTGCTACTTAAACTATTGACTAGTCCTTACAACATCTGTTGCTAACTGTTGCTAGCACCTCCCAGATTTTAAAGTTGTATGGTACTTTGCAGTACCCTGAGGAGAAGCTCCTCCTAAGGTATTTGTTACAGGTTTTAGATGTTTATTAGCTATACACATAATACTAGTGGTATCACATATTCTACGGTGTGTGTCGTGGAACAAATGCACTCTCAACCATGTTATTTGGTCCCAATAGAGGTTGCATCAGGATTATTACAAATCCAAGTTTCATCTTAATTTGACACTTTTCCTTCAATTATAATTATTGCAGGAATGATGGACTTCTGGCATTTGTGGAGAACTTTGTGAAGGATCACTTCTTACCGGCAATGTTTGTTGATTATCGGAAAGCTGTACAGCAGGCAATATCAAGCAAGTCTCTAACAGGCTTTCATTCTCTGTTAGATAATGAGAATTGTTGAAGTTTGCATTGTACAATCATCTTTTTAGTAAAAAATAACAGAAACTTTTAACGGGAAAGAAGAAGAAACTGTGCTCACGTTAAATGGGAAATAAGCATTATAGAATATCACATTGCATGTGTTAAGAGTGAGCTTTGAAGATGCAGTATGTATTGATGAAGACAAGTTCGTAATCCAGAAAATTGTCACAGTTCTTTCAAAGATCCGGTGAAAATACCTTCAACTAAAAGGTTTGATTGATGTGAATATTTGGATCTGCTATCAAAAATTCCCGTGCCGCATTTCCACATTCTACAACAACATATACCCAGTGATATCCCACAAATGGGGTCTGACATTTACACATTCTGTCAGTGATATATTTCTTTAGCATTGATCACCTTCTTTGTAGTGTTGCTTAATTCTCGGTAATGGAGTCTCACATCTATTTCTCCATGTATAGCATACGAACAAGTAGTTTTACCAGATAATATGCATAAAAAATACCAGCTCTTGGCCTGTGTGTTGGTTACTTCAACCTTTATCTGACCTAGCGTAAAACGTACAATGAATGGCAGTTGCTAGATACTTTAACTTACTAATCACCATTAGAATCAGCTAGAGTAGATTTAAAGTGGAGCTACATTGATACTAGAACATATTAAGCGTCACAAGTAATCTGCTAGAGCACATTTAGAGGAGCTTAATATTCGTAATTCTCTTCATATGTACTAAGATATAAAATCTGTTTTGACATTGTTAATTTATGTAAATAGATAGTATGCTATAAAGTTGTAACCTTAAAATTCTTTATAGGCCCAGCGGCATTTCGTCCACGTGCGCATGCTGTCACATCTTATACGCCATTGGTTGAGAAAGGTCGGCCTATCCTACATGGACTTTTGGCAATAGATTTCCTGGCAAAAGAGGTATGATATGTTCATTAGGTTTTTTGATAAATGTTGTAACTATTATTTTGTTATTTTTTGCTGTAGTATAGTGCCTTGAGGTGATCTGTTTTTATGCTGTTAGTAAACATGAGCAGTGTTAAGAGTGAAACATGGAGGATACATCGGCCCTCAAATTTAGGTCATACCTATTGGACACCTAAAGTTAGCTGAAAGTGTACTTATTAAACACCTACCTGACAATCCCCAAAAAAGCAAAGAGTGCGTGAGGGTCAACAAACAGAATGAGATGTCAAAGAAGCCAATCTAAAAGTGTCGTGTGGAATTTTTTTTTTAAAAGGAAAAATATCCATCTTCCCCTAGATTCGTTCTTCTCCATTTCATCACCACCACAGCCACCATCCCCGTTCTTTTTTTATTTTACCACCACAGTCCTTCATTTCCAGCAACAAATCAGACATTATTTTCCCTTGCAGCAATTATTTTCTCAAATAACTAGGGTACAACCATACAAATTGCTTTGCCACCTTGAACAAAATTTAAGAATCATTGAAACAAATGAAGTTGAAATCTAGGTACGTAAATTAATGAGGGGAAGGAGTCAACACATGTGTAAAGAACACTAGCTCTTTTCCTCCAAACATTTCCTTAGAGAAATTGAGTGGAAGTAAGTGCAACAGGAATAGGATCTCGTGGCCGGGCATTTCTCTTTCTGATCCCGAAAAATTATGGAGTATATATTGGCAGACCCAAATCGGCAATTCCAAGATTCGGAAAGAGCTCTGTGAGTCTTCGGCTGCTCCAAGAAATTCACACTACATTATCCCCTCGTTACCAAAACAACCACCACAATTCTATCAAACAAATCACCAGAACCACGAACCACCCAAGGCCACCAAAAAGTATTCACTCACTCATAGTATGCAAGTAGCGAACATTTGACAAGAAGTCCAAGAAACTGATGGTGAAGATGCATAAAAGAGGAAAAGTGAAAGGAAAAATGGCCAACAATGGAGAGAGGAAAAGAGCTGCGCTGATGGAGGGTAGATAGCAGGACAGTAGAAGAAAGAGAGAATAATTTTGTTCCTTCTGTTTGCCTCATCCCCTGCTATTAAATATGGTGCAACACATGCTAGGTGACTTGTCAGCAAGTTGTGTTTAATAGGCACAATTCGACTGTAGTTCAGGTGTCCAATAGGTACCACCCTTACTTCAGGTGTCTAAATGAAAATTTTTGGCGAGTTGAGGGGCTGCATATGTATTCTGCCATAAAATCTTCAGAATTGTTTGTGTACTAGTGAAATACATCAGCATTTCTGTCCTCTTACTGCCCCAAGTGTTTCAACTTCTTTTCCTTCGGCGTTTTCTCTCTTCTTAGTTAATATCTTTTTTTAATTTCTTACTCGGGTCAGTCTCCAGCATTTAAATATTTACATTCACACAGGTGCTTGGATGGGCGCAAGCAATGCCAAAGTTTGCTGTTGCTTTAGTGAACTATGTCCAAACTTTTCTTGAAAGAACATATGAAAGATGTCGCACTTCATACATGGAGGTTTGAACAATTCTTTCTCGTTTGATGGTTGTTTGAGTATTGGTAGGGCTGGGGTGCTAATCAATATCTTTTGTTATCTTGAGAGAATCGTCTATAGAATGGAAGGGCGAATTCTCTGCTGTTCTTTCATCGGAGTGACTATATATATATATTTTTCAAATGAGAAAAGATCTCTCAAGTTATAAAAAGAGTTTTAATATAATTTACAGCAAAACAAGAAGCTTCCAAACGACAGATTTTTCTTTCGAGAAACCCCCAAATCCCTATATCTTCATGTTTATTATCTGTTTCCTTATAAAAGGGGCAACTTTCACTTTCTGGGGCATAGTTCAAAGACGGAGTGGAGTGTAGAACTAGTGAGTTGTTAAGTTGCCTCTATTTCCTCGTTGCACCTTTATTTACTTGACAATACATTATCTGATATATTCAGGCAGTTCTTGAGAAGCAAAGTTATATGCTCATTGGCAGACATGATATTGAAAATCTGATGCGACGTGATCCAGCCAGTGCATGTTTACCCTGTTCATCTGGTGAGATAAACACAGAAAATGGTGCTGCTTATGCTGAAAATTTGGAGGTTGAAATGGAAATCAGTGACACGTTACTGAATTTACGGCCAATCAGACAGGTATCTTTTTTTTTCTGGGCAGGGGGTTGGTTTTACAGAAAACTTGTTGATGTTCTTGGGCTGTTACAAGCTTGCTAAGATCTTCTCATTTTCTGTAGCAAATTTCAGTCATCGACATGTTTAACTCCATCATTTCCATGCTTATTGTCTTAAGTACTCTAAATGATTATTTTAAGGAATGTTATTTGATTGCTGAACTCCAAGGAGAATGGTGAAACATTCACAATCGCATTTTGACATCATCGCTCATTGTCGTAAAACAAATGCTCTGGAAAGTGCCTGTATAGGAAAAGTTTAGATTAAATAGGAGATATTTACAGAGACTACTTACACCAATAGCTAAAGACGGTTAGACTTGTTTCAGGATGATAAGTATCACACCTAATAGAGATGCAATTATTTAGTTCTGATGGGAAGTAAAGAAGAAGAGGCAGATGAATACTAATGTGAAAAGAGGTGGAATTATAAATACCCCATTAATGAGATGAATGGGAAAACAATGGAGCTATAGATGATAGCATAGAGCTGACAGTGATTCAACCATGACAAGTTTAGTGTCTTGAGTTAAATTTTCTCTGACCCAGAGTCAAATTTGAGATGATAAGCTAGTTCGCTTTTTGCAGGAAAACTTGATTCGTGATGATAACAAGCTAATTTTACTGGCATCTTTAAGCGATTCATTGGAATATGTTGCTGATTCAATTGAAAGGCAAGTTCCTAAATCTTTTTGCAGTGTTGTCCTTCTTGGATATTTGCTTTGGTCAGGTACATAGTTAGCGAGAGACAGCCGTGAAGACATGCAATTTTGAAGAACTGCAATTCATGAAATGTATAGGGAGAAAATATGTTTGTTCATTGGTTTATTAGTTGCATATTTGCCGATCATTATCAACCAACAGTAACAATTGTTGACACCTTACACTGATACTCTTAGCAGACATCACATCCTCCAATTTATTCTTTATCTTTTAAAAAATTAGGACTCATCCTTTTAAAGTTTTAAGACTTTGAATATTCTAAAAATTATAGATTGACGATACATCTTCTATGCAAAACTAAAGGAGGGGTTGTCTTACATGAAGGAACAAAAAAGTTTTCTATAGAAAAATAAAACAGAAGGTTGTCATGAAAACATAGACACATCCTAGACACTGTTATGTGGTAATGCTGCATCTGCTGCATGTTTCCTCTCTCCTCACTAGCTCTTTCCTCTTCCCAAGGTGGTTGGCTAAATACACCTTTCTTATTTAGGGGAAGTTTTGACATGATTGTTGAATATGTAGATTGAATCATTTTAGCTGCACCTGAACAAGTTCTGTTTGAACTTTGAATACCTTCTTATGGCTCGTCAGCTTAGTTCTCATGCATCTTACAGGCTTGGAAAGATTTGCCCTAGCACATCAAATCAAGTAGAAGAAAATGGGAGGCAGAAAGTTCCACAGCATTCTAGAACAAGCAGTACGCCACCTAAGGATTTGACATCTTTTGCTGAAGAATATAAGAAACTTGCAATTGATTGCCTCAAGGTTCTTCGTGTGGAGATGCAACTGGAGACTATTTTCCATCTGCAGGTTTGTGGCATGTATGGTTGATTCCATTAACTTTGTTGTGGATGGGGTAATATTTGCAACCTACCACCTGACCTACTCTTTTCAGGAAATGACTAGTAAGGAATACCTGGATGATCAAGATGCGGAAGAGCCAGATGATTATATAATTTCATTAACTTCCCTGGTAAATGCTTTTCTAGTCTTTAGTGTATAGTAGTTTTTGTATCATTTCCTGGTAAGATCTTCCTAAGTCAGCCGTCTTGTTGCTGTGATAACATTTTGTGGATGTTGTGGTCTACCACATGACCTCTCTGTCTGTCTACTTTCTTCGAGATCTAATTCCACTTTGTGGATGAGCTAAACTTTTATGCTGATATTTTCTTGGTAGGGTAGCACGATAATATTTTATTTCTTACATTTTTTCTTTTTAGTTTTATCCGAACTAGATTTCAGGGTTTCTCCCTCCTCGGTGCCCCATCGGTGATAATAATTCTAAAAAAATGTATAAGAAAATCTATACATAAGAAAATTCAATTCATTTCGAAGAAAAACAATTTTACAGTGCAAAAAATCCTAAATACTTGAAGAGTAACTTAGGCTTTGGGGACCAACTTGTTAGGTGTGAACTTAGAACCTGAGTATCAGATAATAAGGAAATGGTACTGTCATTTGGCCAATCGAGCTCAATGTGGTCTTTAGCTTATTACTCATTCAGGATAGTTTCATTGGTTTGCTTTCTTCCAACTGTTGTTTTTTGTGTTTGTTATCAACCAATTGAAGATTAATTTCCTGTTCCATTTAGTTGTTCACTCTACTACATAAAAGTTGAAGAACCAAGACTTCTCATATATCTACTTTTTATCTGGAATCTGTACTCCAGATAACACGCAGGGATGAGGAAATGGCACCTTTCATTGCAGGATCAAGACGGAACTACATATTTGGTGGTATATGTAGTGTTGCTTCAAATGCATCAATCAAGGTCCGCATAGAGCAGTTCTATTAATTAAATTCTGATGTTTAACTGAGTTTCTTACCACGTCCCATCTTATGCTTCTCTTTAGGCTTTGGCTGATTTGAAATCTATCAACCTGTTTGGAGTTCAGCAAATATGCCGTAATTCAATTGCACTTGAACAGGTGGGTTCTCTTTTGCTTTTTCTTTGGAGGGACTTTTTTATGTTGCTACTATTTATTGAACCAAATGCAATTTGATATAGTTGGTATCTCCCAATTAACACCTCAAGGAAACCAATGAGCTAATATCTGTCTGCTCATTGATTCTACGTAATTTTCATTCCTTTTAGTGCTTCAATGCTTGCATTATTATTTTCTCAAACAGCACAGCTAAATGTTTTCTTCCAAGTTGTTTAGGCTTTGGCTGCTATTCCCTCGATTGATGGTGACGCTGTGCAGTTGAGGTTAGATCGTGTTAGGACGTACTATGAACTGTTGAACATGCCATTTGAGGTAATTAAATCTGGACTCACGTCATTTAACTTACTGATGTCATGCTTCTGATATTGTAACACGTGTCTCACCATTTTGTTCCTTTCCCCAGGCCCTACTTGCATTTATTGCGGAACATGAGAACCTGTTTACAGCTGCAGAGTAAGTATCTGATGCTAATACAGTTAATAGATGTGACAAATGAGCTTACAGGTAGTAATAAAATAATGACATCCAAAATGTATTCTCTTCAGGTACTCTGATCTTCTAAAGGTCCAGGTCCCGGGTAGGGAAATTCCAGCTGATGCGCAAGATCGTGTAGCTGAAATTTTGCCCCGTTAGTTCAAACTTTAGTGCAGAAAGAACCCTGCCTTTGTTGGAATTTGCTGGACAACAGTGTTTGCAGATGGATTTTTTGTTGCAGAGTTTTGTGAAGTGCAGGCTTATGTATAGACGGTCGGCTATGATAGAAGGTGGTTGAACTGGAGCTGGAACTAGTTGGCATTGAAGAGCTCAACCAGAGTGCACCTTCAAATGGTCGATAAATGTTGATGATTTTGGTCAGGGCTGGTAGACTTATTGTTATATTCTTTGTAGTCATATTCTTTAGTGTCCTGCAACATTTTTGGTAAGCTTTGATTCTCTTGTTGTTCATATGGAAGTTTGGATGAAATGGATCATGTCTGTAAAATACTGTATCGAGTACTAAAAGATCTTTGTATCAAATTAAGTGGATCATCAACACACTGGCAAAGAAAAATTAAGGGATCTGCATTCCTACTCTCATGTCTTGAGCAGGAGAGATTTTTTCCTTTTTTTTGGAATGAGATAGTTTACTGTTGATCAGATAGGAGTAATATTTTAGTTTCATGCCTGGCATGCAACTCTATATTGACCTTGCGCTTTTTCCTGTCATGCAGGCTCCTATTGGTTATAATAGACTATACACGATAAGTTAATGGAACATTGTAATTCTCCTGGCATGCATTTTGGTTAATCAAAAAATTTAGAAGTTTGTAGTCGCAAGCTTTTTCCAAGACTTGATCAGCTACTACATTTTAATGATCTTTTTTATGTTTTCTGTTTCTGAAGAAAGTGGGGAGAAGAGTGGAATGAATACAAAAGATTCAAATAGTCAATTCTAATTAGTTCCTTAGTTTGTGGCTGAGTTGTGCAAGTCGAGCAATGGAAACTCCAAAATGAAAAAGACGCTGTTGAATTTTATGAGTACACTTGATTCACCATTTTTAATCAGAAAATTTTTTCCAATGGCAGAGCATGGTTGATTGCATTGTGTTTAGGGAACACCATCCTAGTTTTGTTGATTCAAGCAAAATCTAGTCAACAAACGACAATACTTTCAGTATAAACAACGTAAAGTAAACATTTCATTTGCCTTTTCTGTTTTCCCATTGACACATTAGTCTTATTGTAATGTTGACAAATGATAAGCATATGTATAAAAATGGCATATATTACAAAAACATATTATCATCGAGTATCTTAATTACATTTTTTTGAGCTACTTGCAAGAATCTGTTGTAAATGCATGTTAGTTAAAGAGGCTACTTCATAATGATCTACTACTTCTGTGGACTGAAGAAACTGGAAATTTCTTATATTGGTCAAGTGTTGTTTTCACTATGCACTTATCTGAGCTCGAAATGTAGGACTCAACTTCAGCGTTTTCTTAGCCAAATTTCGAATGTCCTCTCGTGAAGATTCATTTGATATTCGTACTAGTTCATCCAACGCTCCACTTGACACAAAATCTCGAGCATTACTATCTGTAATAGCCATAAGAGTATGTCATTACTCAAGTTTAGGGCAATAGGAAAGAACCTGTAAGTTAATAAATAACTTCAAGGGAAGTAAAGAAATAATCAATGAGCCAATGAGTAGCATATGATAGGTGGTAAACCGTGGTGGTGATTGCGAAGTTGAAACATATCAAGTCCGAACAGACTAATTTCTCGACTATAGGTATTTTCTAATACTACTTCCAGGGGAGAGAGCACGGAGTATAAATATATATGGGCAAAATCAGTACAATTTTAAAAGATAAATGAATTTTGAACCCATATTTTCAAAAGTATATAACCTGTTTGGTGGTAAAAGTAACGTTGGACCATCAAATTTAAGTCTGGAATCAGCTTCTACCAATAAGTTTTTGCTACTTGATAGCTTTGCAATTGCATTTTATGTTAATTCCTCAAATGAAGTAAAAGGGGGTCAGCAACATGAGCCAACCACTAGTTAATAGGAAGAAACCAACCAGAATCTATATATACATCTGCATATTACTCTAATCAGTTTCCTAAATCATAAAAGCAACCATAACAAGAAATAAGTTTGGATAAATAGCTTACCATTTTGTGCCAAATGGCAGAGAGCAAGTTCAATGTGGCGTTTAGTCGAAGAAGAAGCACTGTTAGAGTTGGTTATCAACCATCTCAGAACACCATCTTCCATAAGAGTTGAACGGCCTTTCCTATGTCCTGGAAAAGCAATACCAGTCAAGTGCATGCTAACAGGAAAAACATAAAACTACATCCATGTCTGAAGCATGCAAACCTTGAATTGTTCCTCGCGATTCACACTTTGCAAAGTTCGCTAATCCTCTGGCAACCTGAGCAATGACTTCAATATTTCCAGATCTAGCCATTTCTAACAATGCTTTGACAGCACCATCTTCTCTCAATATAACATGTAACTTTTCTGCCATGAAATATATCCTTATCAATGTTCAGAGGTTTAACATAAATGAATAAATCATTTAGCCTCAGAGGATCAAATAAACTGAACTTTGCTACAATTTTGTAAAATACCAAAAGCAAGGTCAACATGGAGTTCAGGAAGATAGTACATTGCAAACAACTTGCACTAGTCATTCCAACAGTTCAGAAAATCCAGGATATTCTATTATTAAATACAAAATATCCTAACTTGTCCTAATAGAATATTAATGATTTTCCTTATTCAAGTACAAGCAATCTAGACACATATTCACTTGATATTCTAACAACAACAATGCACATATGTTTGCAAAGGCCTTTTGAAGAGCAGGAGATTCTTGATTGTATCAAATTATGTGCGGCAGATAAAGCATCAGGACCTGACGGGTTTTCCATGGGATTTTTCCTTAGCTGCTGGGAGGTGGTGAAATCTGATATCATTAATACTCTTGAGAATTTTCACTCTCAAGAATATTTTGAGAAAAGTTTCAATGCAACATATGTGGCTTTAATTCCAAAAAAGATTGGGGCAAAAGAGTTGAGGGATTTTAGACCTATCAGTCTCATAGGTAGTGTCTACAAGATTATCTCGAAAATTCTTACAGAGCGTCTCAAAAAGGTGATACACAAGTTAGTGGATTCTCAGCAAATGGCATTCATTAAAGGTAGACAAATAATGGATGCAGTCTTAATAGCCAATGAATGTGTTGATACCAGAATAAGAAGAAGGAGTCCAGGGATTTTGTGCAAGCTGGATATTGAGAAGGCTTACGATCACGTCAATTGGGGTTTTTTGATCAAGATGCTAAAAAACATGGGATTTGGTAGAAAATGGATCAAGTGGGTCTTTTTTTGCATAAGCACAGTCAGGTTTTCAGTTTTGATTAATGGAGCACCAGAAGGATTCTTTAACTCACAAAGGGGATTAAGGCAAGGAGATCCTTTGTCTCCTTTCTTGTTTATTATTGTTATGGAAGGGCTCAACAAAATGCTAAAACTTGCAGTCCAAAACAGTTGGATAACAGGTTTTAAAGTATCAAACGCTCAAGGGTGCAACATGGAAATTTCCCATCTATTATATGCCGACGACTCTTTGATTTTTATGGATGGTAAGGTGGAACAACTCAAACATCTCAGACTCATACTTACTGTTTTTGAAGCAGTAGCTGGTTTACATGTGAATTGGGGAAAGAGCTTAATTTTTCCTATAAATGATGTTCCTGCAATTCATACGTTGGCTCAGACTTTGGGGTGTGAAGTGGGTTCACTACCTACAGTCTATTTGGGAATGCCTCTTGGATCAAAGAGCAAGTCACAGGAAATTTGGAATGGAGTTCTCGAAAGATGTGAGAAAAGATTGGCTAGATGGAAAAGTCAATACCTATCATTCGGAGGAAGGATACTTTTGGTTAACACTGTTTTGGATTCATTACCTACATATATGATGTCTTTATTTCCTTTGCCTACCAAAATTGAAAAGCGAATTGATTCTCTAAGGAGAAACTTTATCTGGCAAGGAAACAAGGAAAAGAGGAGCTTTCATTTGGTTAATTGGAAAACCGTCACTACTAACAAGAAGGAAGGAGGTTTGGGGATAAGAAACTTGAGAATGCACAACAAAAGCTTATTGATGAAATGGTTGTGGAGATACGGAATAGAGGATCAAGCTTTATGGAGAAGAGTTATCTGTGAAAAATATGGGCAAGAACGAAAATGGTGCACAAAGAAGGCAACTTCTTCTTATGGGATTAGTTTATGGAGATCTATCAGAACACTGTGGTGTTTATATTCTAGCAAAATAAGGATCAAAGTGGGCAATGGAAGTAATGTATCTTTTTGGCACGATAACTGGATTGGACATGGACCTCTTAAAGACCTTTTCCCTGACATTTTCAGTTTGAATCAACAACCTGATGCAACTATTTCAGAGGTGTGGAGCCAACATGGATGGAACCTAACTTTTAGAAGATTTTTCAATGATTGGGAAGTGTGTAGAGTAGCTGATTTCTTCAAAACATTGGAGGCCTTTTCGGGTATTTCAAACGCTGAAGATAGCTTAGTTTGGCAAAGGCATATCAAAGGAGCTTACACTGTTAAATCAGCATACTTATGGATGAATCAGAGTGAGCAACAAGGGTTTAAATGGCCTTGGAAACACATATGGAAGGTAAAAGTTCCTTACAAGGTGGCATGCTTTTTATGGTTGGTGGCAAAGGGAGCTTGTCTGACTCAAGACAATTTGATGAAAAGAGGATTTCAGCTATGTTCTAAATGTTTTTTGTGTGGAATTGAGTCAGAGACTATAAATCATCTTTTTCTACATTGCAAAGTCACTGATCAGATATGGCAGCTGTTTTTGAACATGAAAGGTATCAAATGGACTATGCCTAAGACTACAAGAGAATTGCTGCAATGCTGGAATTACACCGGGGGGACTGTTACTCAGAAGAAATGGTGGCAAATTATACCTGCTTGTGTATGGTGGACTGTTTGGAAAGAGAGGAACACACGATGTTTTGAAGGAACTCTTAATTCAGTACAAAAAGTAAAAATGAACAGTTTATTTTTATTTCATTTTTGGTGTAAACAAGAGCTTTGTGATGATGTTGTATCTTTGCTAGATACCATAGATTCCTTGTAAGATGAACAAGGATTTTTTTTTTGCCGTTTTTGCTGGATTGTAAATATGGTTTCTGCACAACCTTTGTGCAGCTGATATATAACATGTTACCTTACTCAAAAAAAAAAAAAAAAAAAAAAAAACAACAACAATGCACATAAAAGTAAGCTTAGAGAACATAATGCAAATTATATTGCCATCTTCTGTGCAGATATACTTTAGTAGATAATGACCTAAACTTACCGTTTCCACACAAATTTGCAATTGCTCCTGCTACCATTCGAAGAGTTTGCGGATCATCAGTTTTGAGAGCTGTATTGGCTAAAAGTCGATTGCCTCCTTTACTTGATATTAATCCTTGATTAGCTTCTGAACAGGTTTAAATTTGGAACATTTCAATACATTGCAAGTGAAATTTGTTGCATCAGCCCTTTACTACCAAATTCATGTGAAATGAGAAAGAAATTTCAGGGGATTAAAACATCAAACTGACTAGATTATCACCAAATCCTTTTTTCCTCCAGAACATCATAGTGTCGCTTAGATACATGCAATAATATTCTGAAGTTTAAACCTTTAATCTGAAAATTATAAAGAGATTGATGCACAATAGTCCTGTCACTTGAACAGTCTATAATGCATGATTCAAAGGAAATTCTAGTGGTTTTTGCAAAATCAAAGCAGGAGAAAAATAAAAAAGAGTGTTTCTATATTCTGAATGGTTCTGGAACGGGCAGCCTCCTTCTTTTGTTTGTTCTTGTCCAAAGCTCCTGGCCCCAATTAACTGGTTTTATTGGAGTTCATTTTCCATACTACCCAATCATAAGCAGTTGTTTGGCCCGGGGGGGGTAGGGGGTATACTCTATTGTGCCCCTTTGCATCATCATGAAACTCCAAGAGAAATTTGGATATTAAATGACTGAACAAAACTACTGTACTCATACCCATCATAGTGTTGAAGATCATTCTTCCTATGGCCAGCACAAGGAAAAATATCCCAACATACCTTATAGACACCTCGAAGAGATAGAAACATTGTGAAAGGTTCCATAGAATAACAGAATCCATACGGAGGAAATCTTCGAACAGATGAGATCATAATTGAAGAAAAGATTCACAAGTACCGTTCATTGCCAAATTAGCAATAGCTCCAGAAGCCACTCTGAGTATAGTTGCATTTTGGGATGATTGCAGCAGCATGAGAAGTGCATCTAAACCACCTTCCTGCACAATCTTTTCCTGATTGTTGTCTGAAATAAGAGAAGAAAACTCTGATTTTGCCTCTCCACATTATCAATTGATTTCTTGTTCATGAACAGACATGATAATAAGTTAATAACTAGTTCATGTCAATCTTTGGAGTTGAATCAGATTAGAGATCTACTAGGAAGACAAGCACAATGACAGTGAAAAGCGAGAAGCGCAAAAAAGCGCTAAGGACCCGTTGGGGCTTAAAGCGCACTAAAAGCGTGGGCTTTAGTGAAAAAAAGCACAATAAGCAAAGAAACTATATATATATATATAGAGAACATAATAGACACAAAAATAGTAAATAGATGTTACTTATTATGAATTAGAAGTCTATGTGAAGTCAAAACCATCCACTCCTAATCACTCATATAATCATGTCCATTTAAGCCATCATTCTCATCTGCTTGTCGCTCTGTCTTCTTATACTTATCTTCTCTTTTTTATTTTTCTTTTTACAAGTCTTGATTTCTTCCTCAAATTAACTTCTTTCCATGTTTTGAGGGCTTAATCATAACATGCTCAAAGACAGTTTGACAGCTTGTTTCTTTTTTTAAAAAAAAATAATAATAATAAATTACTCCCTCTGTCCCAATTTATGTGGCCGTGTTTAACTTGGCATGGAGTTTAAAAAATAGAAGTTGACTTTGTAAATGTTCAAATTTACCCTTGAAAAGGTAAGAGAGAGAAGATTGTAGTAATCAAAAAGTTGTTTGTGGCTTTTAAAGTAAGTAGGGCCCAATAGGGGTAAAATAGAGATAGTGCATTAAATAGTTGACAAATAAGGAGATGTGGCATTCTTTTTGGAACAGGCCAAAAAGGAAAGTGTGACACATAAATTGGGACGGAGGGAGTAACAGATTTTTGTTTTCCAAAATTGGGCCTCGCCTGGGCTGAAGCGAAGCACAGATGCTTTTGAGCGCCTCGCTTTAGCAGTTTAGGCGCGCCTAAGCGCGCTTTTAATTTCACAGGTAAAGATACGATGGTGGGCTCGAAAATCTTTCACCTCTTTTTCATCTTTCGTGCAAGCACTTTGTTCATGTAACAAAAATGTTGAAATCGCAAGGTCTTTACAATTAAAACAAATGGATTTGGCTAGTTTAAAGATGATCAATTAAGAAGCTAAGAAAGCAAACCAAGCTCAGCTTTTCCCAAAATTCTCCAAGCTGCAAAAAGAAAACATTTCTACTATGGCACATGTCTTTGGCAATAGTTGGCATGTGCTGGACTATGCCAAGCTCCATTACATAGCAGCTCCAGTTTCTGGAATAGGGTGGGCTTGTGCAAAAAATCTCAAAAGACTTTGAAGACGATAAAATACATCAGGCCATTTGGTGGACTTTTTGGCTAAAGAGATAGAGTTAAGGAATGTTTGCAATGCATGTTTTATTAACTGTAAGTTCATGGCTCTTTGTGAAGTCCCTAGAGGTAATTCAGTGTATCTGGCCAGCCAAAGAACCATCATTTTCATTTTTCAGTAACCATTCCAATAAGGATTCCTATCAATTTGTTCTTTTAATGCAATCGAAAAGCACAGTATGGCTTTGACGCTTGAATATAACTCAACAGTTAGTTATACAGACCTTCAGCTGCAAGATTGGCCACCACTTTCACAGCATGAATTTGGACGTCCAAATCGATTGATGACAACAAAGAGATAATCTTCTGGACACCAACTGAATTGCAAAGTCATTAATCCTAGTTAATTTGATGAATCCAAAAGATAAATCCTAAAGACATAGATATGATTATGCTACTATATAACAAATACTGAGACCTGAATTTACCCTTTAAAGAGTTTTACCTTCTTCAATTATCTTTGACATGGTGTTTTGATGGGCAAAAACTCTTTCCCTTGATTCAGTTGATCTGTGCATATTGAATGATCCACTAGCTGTATATTTCTTCATATATGACTTCTTCTCCTGTAAATATAAGATGTTAACTCTAAGCATGCTTAAGAAGACAAAGAAACCCCGCGGTAGCACTTACCTCAAAGCCATCTTCACTCTCAGGCACAAGCTTCTTTATTTTAAAAAGCTCATTTTCAGCAGCTTTCCTTTGCTTTTCCTCAATCAGAAGTGTTTCTCTCACATTGTGAAGTTCATCATGCAATGCTTCCTAAGGGATCATGTTCAGGAAGATAAAATGGCTATAAGTCAATTCGTCACTTACATAAGTGATGTTTTTCCGCACAGCAGAATGCACATATTTTCCTGCTCTTGCTGTTTTTTTTTCACTTTTTTTCTATTACAGGAGGGTTGGGAGGGTAGGTTGGCACAATAAGATATTTAAATGGATTAAGCACTTAAAAAACCTTGTAGGGACAAATGCAAACAAGCTTAACATACCTTTTCTGATAGTAGAACCTGATATTCTGTTTTTAAAGTCTGAAGTTCCTTCAAAGTTGGCTCGTACAGCTGATGCATTTCTTCTAATTTGGATCTAAGTGCATCAATCTCTTCTTCCCTCTGAATCTACAATCAGGAAAAGCAATTACTATTAAGGCAGAAAAAAACTTTAACCTATAGAGCCAAAACTGTTACGTAATCAAATTACTTTTAGTTTGGAAACTACAAGTTCTGAAGACTGATAAAGCAACACAAGCTGCCACATTGCTTAAGGGCTCACTGATATCTATCGGAACTACCCACACTCCCCGTTAGACGAAGCAGGTGCTTAAAATCTAAATCTCCCTGGCACAAACACTAGCAGTAACGTAATAGATAGATTTCTGCAACCAGATCTGGCACCATTAATAGATTAACTGCTGGCCGAAACATTCATAGCCAACGGCCGTAGTGACGGTTTTTCCCATCAACCGCCATACCATTTTCAATTTTTTCTTCCACTCTATTAAGCACGGATACTTAAAAGCTGATGTATCTGACACTGATAAAAACCTGCAGGAATGATACTAGCACCAAGACATAGAATATGATGTAGAATATATATCTGAACATATATTCTCGATAGTGATTACTAGTGGAACATATGCATTGCCTTACATAAGTAATAAATGTGAAATCCTCCTTTTTGTTTATTTCCTTCTAAATTTGGACCTATCTTTTTGCTGAATGTTCCAACTCCCTAAAAGCTTAAGTTAATATTTCTAGTACACTTTCGTCATTTTAGTACGCCTTTCGAAACTCCCTAGTTCTGTTTCTCCTGACTAGGGTGTAAACGTTTTGATGAAGGGCAGTTATGCGAATGAATGCAGGACTTAGCGTAATATAACCATGTCAAGTTATATTGCTCCACTTTATTTCAAAGCTTACGTTGTTAGATAAGTGAGATTTATTTATTTATACTTACAGTGTGGAACTCTAATATGACTGCGCTTACTATAAAGAAAAGCAAGTGCAAGTATGCATTTGAGTGTCCAACCGATTCACGTTCAACAAAAACAAGCAACTGTGTAGAAGCCTCTATAAATCTCCGTTCCACCATAAAACCAAGCTTACGGCACCACATACATTTCAACATTCGAAAATACTCAGGCCCTATACAACCATCTCTCCATGAACTAAAGGGCGGCCTGGTGCACAAAGCATCCCGCGTTCACGCAGAGTCCGGGGAAGGGCCGCACCCCAAGGGGTGTGATGTACGCAGCCTAACCTAATGCAAGCATTAGTGGCTGTTTCCACGGCTTGACCCATGACCTATAGGTCACACGAAAACAACTTTACCAGTTGCTCCAAGGCTCTCCTCAAGACATCTCTCCATGAAGTGAGGATTATTAATCTAAACTTGACCAAAGGCAGGATCAAAAGAAAATGTCTCCCTTGGTAGTTGGTATTGGCTAACAGAACCTAGATTAGATGAACCGACAATCTACAGAACCAAAGCAAGTGACTACATGAACTGACGCTCTACAGAACCAAACCATCTTTCTAGTATTGGACAAGAGAATTTTCTGCCTGCAATGGATCCTACGCCTGCAATGAGTGGAATGATATGGTAAGGTACAGGGCGTGTTGTCCAAGGGTATCCATATGTATAATAATGGGTAAAAGATAATTAGTCAAAAAATGGTTAGAGCAGAAGAGGCAGACAAGAGCTCCAAAACCTGGTGAAGTGAGAAGGGACACCAGCAACTGCAGTGCTTCATTCTTATGCAGCTGAAGTGCCCTGGGGTCAAATTATTAGAATATATAATTCGTTATATATTTACTAATTGTGTATATAAAAAAAGAAAGAAGGAAAATACACAACTGTAAGGAAGAGTCCTAAACAGTTGTCTCACTTGGTTAAATTAAAAGGAAGGTATTTTTTTCTAAAGAAGAGAGGGTTGCTTTCTTCCTTTCTCAAAACAGAGTCAACACTTCCTTCTTTTCATGGAAACCAACGTCTCCTTATTGTTCTTTCAAAAGAGCATTAAAAACTCTTTTCACCCTCCTTTTCTAGAGAAGAGCTTCCATGGAGGATTCCCTAGGAAGATGACAAGCAATCTTTTACGAATTTGAAACATGATTTTGTAACCAGGTACGACCTTAGACTGTGATCTATATGGCGTAGTTTGTGTTGTTATAGCATGTGATTGCGTAGTCGACTAGTGAAACAAATACGGTGATCTTGGACAGAACTGTGTGTTTTTTTGGATTATCAATCCCAAACTAGTTGGGTTTAGTTTTGTGGTTCGACATCATCCAAAGATAACCTACAGATCTAAAATTGTATAGGTGAAAGGACAGTTCACCATCAGCATAAATTTCACATGATCTACATGGGTTACTCTTTTCTCATCGGTATACATTTTGTTGAATCATGGAAAATTTGTTTTTCAACTTTGTCAACTGGATAGGAGTGCAAAATCATATGAAGATTCTTACGGTAGATCGTATAGATAATCCAGACTGTACAAAAATAAAACAGTTATAGAGCTTTACCTTTGCCAAGGTTTCATGATCAGTAAATTGTCTTTTAAATGCATGTAGTTGTTCGTCCAAATTTTCAACATGAGCATGCTCATCTTCTAGCTGTTGTTCTAATTGTGCTACTTTCTCCTCATACATCAGAGTAGTGTCTGCTAGTTCCTTCTGATATATAGAAGTTTCCTTCTGATGATGCTTTCGAAGACAGAAATAAACCGAGTTAGATTGTTTCCATAGTAACCTCGGACATATAGAAACTAAAGATGGGCTTCTGATTTGTTTCAGCATGATGAAAAGTAAAAAGTAGATTTTCATTATACAGGTTTATCATGGGCTTTTAACAACTCTGTCTGTTACATGCAGACGTGTAATTTGATTGTTGGCTCAGCGGGTTTGTACACTTGAGCATAGTAGGAATTATGGATCCAGAAATAACATTTGCAAGTGAATGTCTTTTAAAGAATGGAGCTTTCAAGTATAAATGGTCAACCTGCATCAACTCCTGAAGGTCAGTTGATTGCTCCTTCATCAGTTCTAATTGTTGTTCGGCACTTTCAGAGCGAGCATGTTCAGCTTGTAATTGCTTCATCAGATCTGCTATCTTCTTCTCATACATTTGGGTGTTCTCAGCAAGTACCTTCTGATATGAAGAATTTTCTAGCTGTTGTTTCTACTAACAGCAAGACAAGAAGATTAGTGCCTCAAGCGACCCAATGAGAAAAATATATACAGCTTAAGACAGAGAAATGGAGGCAAAGATATTAAACAAGAACAAAATCAGAACCATGAATTAGACCAACTACTCAAAAGCATCAAGTAATACTTCAATTCCAACAAGAAAATTTCAATAAGAGTTCAGCAATTAAATGAAATAGTTTTGGAAGTGGGACCCTAATAATATACTTTGTCACATGATCTCAGATTTTTAACTTCCTCTTGTTATTTCAATAGGGGTTCAAAGAGACTACCAGAGAAGTTCAAAGGGCTTACTTAATATTCCTTGTAAAAGAAATGAAATGAAAGAACTAGATAAACAATATGTGACGAAAAATAAAAGAGAGGAAAGAGTGGGAGAATGCAGAAAAATAAATTTCTTAAAGCTGACTTCTTTTATAGTTACTCTGTACAATGTATAAAATGCATTATTCCAATATGGAACTAATGCATACACTATTTTGTCGGTACATATGTAACTATAATTCCTAAGACTAGCTATCTAACAGCAGAAATAGGGAAAGAAGAATAGATAAAATGATAAAGAAAAAAAACTTGCATTAGCTGTAAGACAGGGTGGTTCTCTTTCAGGGGGAAGGGGCAACTACAAAGGAACAAAAAGGTATAAAGTGATAATGAAATTTTCAATACAGGTCACAGTACATATTCAAACTTCTGAAGAGGCTATAAGATTTCCGGACATCAGAAAATCGCAAAGACAATCTTCGTCCTGCTTTATAGTAATTAGTCTACACGAGCATTCAGAATATATGCTTCTAAGGAGATGCAAACCTATTTTCACAAAAATTTCATGCATCTGAAAAGACATAGCTTAACTCACTGCCGAAGCTAAATCTATAATTAAAAGAACACAGTTGTCAACCCAGATACCTTGCTATGCTTTAAACTCGTTTCTAGGCGCGCAACCTCATCATGCAGCAAATTGTTTTGATTCTTCTCCCGGTTGAAATCTTTCAGTACGTTTTTCAACTCCAACTCCAGTCGACCATTCTCCTTCTCCAGAAGCTGATGTAAGATAAGACATATTTAGGAGCTTTAGCCAACAGGTTTGAGATACTTCAAAGTTTGTAGGGGTTATTGGTTAGAACTAGATGTTCACTGTTAGTAAATCATTTGAAAATGAAGTCATTCTCCCACTTACCTTGGCATTCTTTAAATCTGATTCTAGCTTCAAAATCTCATGCTTCATTGATTTGCTCTGGTCTTTCTGGCAATTCAACTCCTCCAACAAACTTTTAATATCTGACATCAAACGAATATTCTCTTTCTCTAGAAACTGCAAACAAAACAACACATACAGGGAAAGAGAAAGCAATAAAAAAAAATCACATCAGTTCACTACCCTCCAGAATGAGAAGAAATATGAAAGGGACGAGATGCTATAAGGATTCCTCGTTTAACAAGGTTAACCTCAAAAAAAGCAGATGTATAGAAATCCTATCTCAAAAAAAAAAAAAAAAAAAAAAAAAAACAGTAGGCTGAAAAAGTACCTCAGACCTGGCAACTATACTTCTCTCCGCTTCAGCAAATGACTTATGACACTCTCGTAGTTTTTTCTCCATAGCCGTTTGGTCATTTGCCCTAAACTTTAGCTGCCTATCAACCTCCACGGTGAGGTTTTCCACTTCAGTCTCTAGTTTCCGGCATAAGTTTTCATAATCAAAGTCTTCTCTCAACTTCACTGTGTTAACTATTTTCATGGCCTGTATAAAACAGTGAATGCTAGCTCATGTGGCAAGAAATTTTTTTTAACTGTCAACTCGAAAACATCACATATCCAGGTTTAATAGACCAGCAGAAGCAGCAAAACTTTTTGGTCATAAAGTTGGCAGAAATATAGTCTGTCACTTCACAAATAGCAAGGAATATAAAAGCAGGCAATGATGATATTTTGGCAGGAAAAGCTATTAAAAGTTCATATTTCGCTTTCATAAGTGCTGCAACTTCTTATAAGACACTCTCTGTAGGATCAGTTCATAAGATATGCAGGAATATACTGCATAATGCATCAGCTGAAAGATTAGGCAAACTACTTGTTCCTCTGAATTATGCAGGATGTTATAGAGAAAAGAGAGCTTAGGCATTCGAAACAGAGACAAGAATAAGCTGGTTGAATCGCTTGTATCTGGATAAGGAAAGGGGAGGAATTCACGGGTTCTTGCACAAAAGCTCACCGATAATAACAGATTTGAAACATCAGACTTTAACGAGCTTCTCCAAAATCAAGAGTACTAAATATACTTCTCAAATTATGAAAACAAGTTATACAAGATGGTGAACGCTCCTTAGAGATGAGAGGTACTGGTAGTCGAAATTGCTATTAGATAGAAAGAGAAAAGGAGAATCCTAAAGAATTGAGTCTTGCAGAACCAGAATTAAAAATGAGATTACAAATTGTGCAAGTATATTAGTTGGAAAACTGAAGACGGTTGAGAGGCTAGAGGACTAAAAACAAATTGTCACACGTAATAAAAGAAAACCAATCTCACCCGTTGTCCAAACATTATTGTGCTTGTGGTCTCTGCATAATGTCGAGAAGATGGTCCAATGGTTATTATAAGTGATGTTCGTGCAGACCCTGTTTCATTAGCTTATATTATTTTCAAATAAGATAATACAAATGAATTTAAGAATTTCATTCATGTTATACAGGTAACAGCCAAGGCTGTCAAACACAACATAGATACACACCGTAGAAACCGTCGCAATCCGGACATATGATGCACAACAACAATATAAACTTAAGTGTACACTCCATTCAGCAATGACAAATTCAATAGTCGAGTCACAATTAGAAATGTGTCTAGAGAAACGGATAGATCGAATGATCCTTTAGCTTTCAGGAATGGAAGAAATAGAAGCTAATTACACTTATCTTCAGAGATCTCTTCCTGGACAACTTACAGCATAAAATTCCGATAAACTCTTTCTTTGAACGAAGAGTTTTTATCCCATCACCACCATAGTGAATTTCTGTCGACATGGAAAATCCATTCTTTTTACGAACTTTAGCTTGAAACTTTGTTATCATCTTTATGATTTCACAAGGACCATATAGGGCTGCAAACTTAGATTTTGATTGAAGAAATCAAAAAGGGATAGGCAGCAGTTGCAGGCTTCGATAATATTTTGAGGTCATAGTGAAGGGAAGTTAATTTGGGAGGCTGAATAATAGATTTCTGAATATAGTGTTGAGACCAAGATCCTAGAAACAGGATTCTAACTAATATCTAACCGCATTGAGCCAAAAACAAAGTAAATTTAAGAGAAAGTATTTCTTTAGTACTTTCTTTAGTAGTGAAAAGCTAGAAGTAACTAACTCCATGGATTGAGAGGATAAGTAATTCAAGTAGAAAAGATTCACACATTACAGAACGGGCATTGGTCAAACTTGCTTTCAAGCAACCTATAGGGGACCCTGGCCTAATTAAACCTCAAAAGCTAGCTCATGAGGTGGAGATTGCCCAAGACCATATAAGTAAACAACAACACATTCCCACAACCCGTGTCAGATGCTTAACACCTCCCTTTTCCCCAGCACACTCAGGACAGGATATACTGCATGTGAGCCGTGGACAACTATAATGTTTGAGCCCAACATTGGGTAACCCAAGAACAGAGATGGATTTGGCTCTAAGAATGTTAAGAAAATGAACCTTGAGCCCAACTCAACCTCAAAATATGCGGATGAGTTAAGGATTCCCCAAACCATATAAGGAGACAAAAGATCATTCTCTCAACCAATGTGGAACACATGACTATACAGTACAAAAGAATATTGAGATATACAAAAGCTATATTAAGTGAGAAAACATCAAATAACCTCCAAATGAATCACGAAGCAGTCGTGTTAGCTTAGAATCTCTTGTAGGTATATGAGGACTGTTTTCTGCCAGTGCGTTTATGCATTTCCCCAAAGAAGTAAGGGAAAGATTAATAAACTTGGCCTCTTCCAACAAGCGACCTTCACTCCCTGCAACGCATAAAAAGAATATGTTTGTTTATAAACCTAGAGAATTGAACAAATTAAAAGTAAGACAATGCTACACAAGAATTGCATGCTTCCACTTCTTTGAGTTTCCATCACCACATTACCAGTACCATGATATACCGGCCTCCCAGAAACAACCACGGTGTGATGTTATAGCAAGACCAATATAAACAAAAAGGAAGATTTAAATTAAAAATTTTAAAAGAATTGTTAAGTGTGAATATAAGAATAACACACCAGATTTGTCTATTCGCTCCGATCCTGCAAGATCAACTATTAGCAGCTTGCTTTTACGAACAATAGGTATCTGGTTGCCATGTCTATCAGTTTTGCTGTCTTTCTCTCGAAAAGAAGAGTCATTCTCGTCATCATTTTTAACAGATTTACGGATGTTAACCTATAAAAGAAGGAGAAATTAAATACGGTCTTAATAGTATAAAGTCATGAAACTAAGGTAAAAACAAATAGTGGACTTAGATTTTAGATATCTGACATAAAGCTAGGATGGACTTTCTTCAAAAATTGATGGAGCATTTCAAAAGCTAATGCCCTTAACGAAAATATTGTTTGGTATTGTATTCCTGGTGAAAGATGTACAGAAATATCCTCCATATTATTTCCCCAGAACCTTCTATTATGAAGGATGCTTTATTCTTAAAGATCTTAAATGGATATGCGGGAACAGGAGAAATGGTAAACCAAAATGAATATTTATTCCTCAAAGTTTTTGCCATAAGAGAATAGCCGAGGAGAGTTCTAATACATACCATAAGAATTGCATGGCTACGTGATGATTCAGTATTTAACTTGGTATTTGCTGCAAGGCGGTTGGCTTCTCCGATTTGCAGTAGTTGCAAGAAATGGTCAAGATCCTGAATCTTAACCACTGTGGCACCAGGGACAGATACTTCTCCACTCCTAGCGTCTTCAACAATTGGAATGTTTATCTTTTCAGGAGCAAGCAAATCTTGGATAGACTCCATGTACAACTGTTGCATTAGTTACAAATGTCAGTAACAAGCAGTGGAACTCATATAAATAACAGAAATAAAAACTAACAAATAAATGTTAGACCCTTTGGAAGAATTACGTCTGGATAAATTTACACCACAACGCAACAGATTGCAAACAGCATTGAAAAACCATATTCTTAACTTTTACTGAGTCTTTGGAATCAGCATGCATGAATGCAGTAATTTGCATATCTGTAGCTTAATAATTTTAGTAGTGCTCTACTACATAAGAAGCAAACTGGAATATTTCCACAAACAGAATTTATCACAATAACAAGTTGAATACCTGCAGATAGGACATTTCCACACTGTCAGATGCAGGGTTCGTATTGTCAATTACGTCCTCTAAAGCTCTAACCATGATGCCACGCTCTGATACATCATCTTTACCCAATCTACCCAGTGTATAAGTTTTGCCGGTACCTGTTTGACCATAAGCCATAACTGTCCCATTATACCCATTCAACACGCTCTGCAAAAATAAATGGAATTCTTTTAAGCAGATTTAAACAAGAAATAAAAGTATTAGACAAAAATTCCAATCATGAAGTCCTTTCCTTCAAATATACATTAAGCAAGAAGGAAGAAGACATAGTTGCATAGCATAAATACATGTTCTATAGGTTTTACTGAAACAGGGAGCACCTAAACAATGTGGAGTTTTCATGTTTTCAAGAGTTAAAATAGCCCGATGCTTGAAACTTTGAGATCATGAAACATATCAAATATCACCAACATTAGTAGACAATATCCAGGTCGGATACACCTATTAGCCAATCTAACTTGTATTTTGTATGACCTAAA
The DNA here is from genome assembly GCA_037355625.1 of Petunia x hybrida. Lineage (NCBI taxonomy): Eukaryota > Viridiplantae > Streptophyta > Magnoliopsida > Solanales > Solanaceae > Petunia > Petunia x hybrida. The sequence continues at coordinate 648,614 of JBBBVM010000662.1, read as the reverse complement.
CTTTAACAGCCAGTGAAAATGAGATCGCTTTTACAATCAACTAAACTGAACAATTTTTTGAGTTTATCTTTTTTCCGGCTGAACTTGATGTCTATCACAACTCATTAACCAAAAGCTACTGTCTTCGCAAGACTGAATTCTCAGCAACAAGTTCAATGGACATTAACACAAACAAATACATGTAACTTGGTAGCAGCTATGATAACATAGTTACTTCTAAATATTGTTTGATCGCTTATGGTCGCCACGGTACCACTTACTTCAACTACAGGCTTTGCAACCGCCTCATAAACGCGCTTCTGTGATGAATTTTCTGCAAAAATCTCATCAAACCTGTAAAACTCAGAATTCCAGTTGTTTTTTCTCAGCTTTAACTTCTTGAGCTGCATGATTAAAGAAGTAATTTGATAAATTTAGTGAGATAACTAATTACAAAGAAAGAGGCAAAGACGCACAGACATACAAATTCACTCTAAGAGATTGAATCACCTCAGGCTGCACTTCAACACAATCCGCATAATCAGCAGCTGAAAGCAGATCAGCAGCATTTCTTGGTCGAATTCTGACGGCAACTCTAACTCTTCCAGGTTCTAGGAAATCATTCATTATACTTGCTTAGCATGTTGCATGATTTTGATAAATGGTCATGTTTTATGATGGCACAAGGTAATATACGGCATCAGCATGTACAAACAGGTCCACGTACATAATATGTGACAAATGCATATTTACCACAATCACTACAAAAGACGTTCGATCCAGTTATAATTGCATATAAAAATCTAAACGGAATTATGGTCCGGTACAAAAGCAGGTTTTGAAGTAGATGATGTCATGTGGGTGTTCACAAGTTACTTCGTGCAAAAGGTGATTCTTCTTCGGCACATCACCTAAGTTCGTAGAGCATTCCATTTTTTTCCCACCAATCAATATATGAAAATTTCTTAAATACTGGCATATCAATTTAGGCTTAGGGGGAGGCTCAGAAGCAGAAAATAAAATCTATCTGGTCTGCAGGGAAAAAGTTACACAGCTACAAGAGTCCATACTTCACACCCAAGCAAAGCTATGGCCCTATTATTGTAATTTGCACAACAACGTGATTATTCTCTTGATAATCTTGTAGAAACCTAGAAATTTAGCAAAAACTCTCATCTGCCTTGCACTTGTAAATTCTACATTATATAATCTCCTCATTAATTTTTTGCCCAGAATTGCTATCTTCTTTAGCAGCCACGTGTAATGTTAAATGGGCGATAGTACTAATGGACCTCAATAGGGAGAACGAAAGATAGAGCATACATATAGTTTGAGATTGAGGTGAAGGTTATTGATTGATCACACACCTTTACTTGCACCTATAGGATCAGCAACATTGCTAACATATATAGCCAATGAGGTGTAAATTAAATCAAAGGGCTCACATTCTCCAACATTTGTTAATAAAAATTACACATTATCACCCTACTCTTGTCACACAACAACTATCTTTGAACACTGAAATCTTACTTACTGATAAAACCAAAAAAGAATCATCTTTACATCCCAAATTCATGCTTCTTCCCTTCTATGTTTATCTTTTCAGGTGTGGAAAGACCCTTTTTTCTGAAATAAAATGTAAACTGCTCCAGCATCACTTTCAAGTCTGAACATACAAGAAAATTTCTTCAAACTTAATTCTTTCCTAAACCCAAAAAAAAAAAAAAAAAAAAAAAAAAACCCACAGCGCCCATACACAAGAATATTAAGTGACAAGAAATTCCTGAGGGCCAATCTATGTTGCTCAGATCCTCCTAAAATGTTGTCGGGTGCGTGTCGGATCCTCCAAAAGTGGTGCATTTTTGGAGGATCCGACACGGGTGCGGCGCCATTTTGGAGGATCCGAGCAACTTAGGGGCCAATGGCGCACGGTTCATAACTTAGTGGATAGTATGTCCGCACCTCTACCCTTCTCCACTTAAATACAAGGCATCTGTCTGTGCCAAGGTTTGAACCTCGGACTTGCATCTAACCCATGCATCACAAGCTGAGCTGTTACGACTAAACTAAAGCCCAACACCCTTTTTCTAAAATAAAATGTGATAAAACTCCCCTAGCATCAAATTCAACTCTGAATATACAAGAATATTCAAACTTAATCCTCGATAAACTAAAATCAAATAAAAACCACATAATAATATAATACAAGAATGTTCATTGTTTCTTTCTTTACTTTTTTTGTTTCTTATCTGTTCGTAACTGCTTGCTTGCACCACGACTATCTAATTAGGGACCTACTTTCTCTTATCAGCACGAGTACCGAGTAACTCTAACCATCGAGTCTTAGGCAAATGAAAAAGAAAACGTTCATGTTTTCCATAAGAATAGTTAAACCAAGAATGTTCATTGTTTTTTGTTTTCCTTTTTTGTTTTTTATCACAATAGTATCCTGACCATGTTGCGTGCACCACGACTATTCTAGGTACCTAACTCCTCATATCAGCAGAGATACCGAGCAACTCTACTAACCATCACAGATATTGGGCAGGTGGGAGAAAAGTTCATTTTTTTCATAAGAAACAATAAAAACCAAAGATATTTTAAATTTCAACAGTCAAAAACGCAATGTAACCATGGATTCCCACAAAAAAAGACACCAAATATCCAAACTTTATAAAAAATATATATGTATATATAGAATTCAAGAATGTTCATTGTTTTATTATTATTTTTTTCCTTTTCTGTTCTTTTTTTTAATCATAGCAGTGTCAGGACGGGACCAGCTAGCCTGCACCACGACTGTTCCACCACCACCAGAACCAGTACCTACGTCCTCTCCCACCAATACAGTATAGGTACCGGGTAACTTTAACCGTAACTTGTTAAGCAAATGGCAAAAAAGATTACCACAAAACTGTTACAGCAACATACTCAGTTGTAATCACACAAGTGAGGTCGGAGGCTAATGTATGCAAACCCCTACTAACTCAGTCTCCGATAGACCTTGAGTAAAGTTAAAATAAATAAATGAAGAAGTAGTACCTGGGTCATTAATGTCTTGAGGAGGAGCACGAGTTCTTGAAGTGGGTGTAACAGAACGTCTTGATCCCATTTTTTTCTGCTGCTGTTGTTGGTGTTGTGCATTTGCATTAGTATTGTTAGTAACTCCTCCATTTCTTGCTGAATTGTTAATATTAGAAGAATGAGGAGGTAATCTTTCAGACCTGTGAGAAGATGATGGTCTTCCTGTTGTAGTTGCCATTTTTGGAAACAAGAAACAAACAACAAACTAGAACAACAAGATGAAGAAATGATATAGTGTGAGAGAGGGATTCACGTTTGATTATACAAAACAAGAGAGGCCGGCACGTTTGCTTTGAATTTCATTTTTACAAAGTTGGACTAGTTGAATCTTTTAATTAGATTAAACTTGAGTGAGTTTCTTTATTTCCTCTTTCATATATTTTCAAAATATTTTCCTTTAGCCAAAGTTTATGGAAACATTCTTTCCATCTTAGTAGGGTAAGTTTTGATCCTGTCCCTACTACACTTTGTGTGATATTATTATTAAGTATGTTGTAGTTGTTGTAGTACCATTTTATATGACCTTCTTTGATAGAGTATAGCCGGCATTAATGTGTCTTGGATTGAGGCTTAACTATTACTCTATTTGTCCCAATTTATGTGACATCATTTTCATTTTAGTCTGTAAAAAAAAAAGTCGTATTTCTCAGCTATTTAGTATATATCTTTATTTTAACCTTGTTGAACTCTACTTACTTTAAAAGATTTCCAACTACTATTTTTTTATTATTTAAATATTCTAAATTTAAAACTTTACAAGGTTAACATATATTTTTTAAATTCTGTGTCGTCAAATGGTGCCACATAAAATGGAATGAAGGGAGTATTATTGTTTGCTTGGAGAATATAATGAGTTTAAACAGAATGAAAGTTTTTAAAATTTGTGATTTAAAAGACAGAGATATTTGTTTGTCCCTAAATCATATAAGTAATGATAAAGTAAGAACATTTGTTTGAAAATATAAAATTATGTCAGAACTATGACTGAACTAAAATAAGACAAATGAGTACTATTACACTATTACAACTATGCCAAATTACACTCTTTTTCTTATGGTTTTGTAGTGCCTTAAATAAATGGAATTTAATCTTGTCATAAGATAGTTTCCCTTTTTATCTCCATGTATAATCAATTCCAAGGATTTAGTGTTAGCCGTTAGGTGAAAATCTTAAGAGTTGATATCTTTGTTTCGAAATGGAAAAAAAAAAATTATTTTGCTACCTTTATTACTGGCTTGTTCGTTTTTCTTAGAATTACATTCTATTTTATACAAATATTTATATGATGATAAGCTTTTAAGTTTTGATAATTTAAGGTTACAAAACTCGTCAAAAATTGCAAACGTGCTCATATTTATTATCGTAAAAGATGGGATAAAAGAAATCACCTAGCACATTTATGCACGATTATATCTGAATTACTTCATATGCACTGTTTGAAGACCGACAAAATGTATTATTACAACCATATAACATGTCTCCAACTTTAGAAGAGGGAAAAAAAAAAGGTGAGAAGGGTACTTCTAGATGAATCTGCAGAAAGGAAAAGTTAAAGAATAGTGTTAGCTATTAATCACTCCGTTTCAAAAAAGATGACCATATTTTTTTTTCCGTTTTAAAAATAATTATTTTTCTAAATTTGAAAATAAACTTTCACTTTTTTCTTTAATGAGATGATTTGTAGTCATACAAACATCTACAACTTATTTTAGACCATAAATTTCAATAAAAAAATTTTTTAAATTAAACTCCGTACAGAATCAAATAGATTCATCTTTTTTAAAACGGAGGGAGTACCTCATTCTTTAATTATTTTTTTTCCTCAAAGATTTATGAGTTTTTTTTAATGTGTCAAAGACTCAATGGTAGAAATGGGGTGTAATATCAGTTTCGGGCCATAGTATTACTGGGAAGGAAAGTGTAAATATCAAAAGAATGTTTATATTATTGGGAAAGAAAAAGGAATGCCTTTATCTTTATTGTTGGAAAAGAAAGAAGGATACCTTTATGGTGAAGGTGAATCACTACTCTCTTTTTCAAAGATTGACAATGGATGGATTTGATGTGAACTTAACAGCCTTTTGCAAGTAAAACAATTATTACCAACTTTGCATGACCACTTTTGAACTACCTACCATGCACTACTTATCAATAAAAGTTATTTAGGACAGCATATTACTTTAGAATTTAGCATGAAATTTGAAATATATTCCAAATTTAGTAGTACAAGAAGTAATCTTTCAACCAAACTCACCAATATTTTGGGTTTTCTTTAACACCATAATAATTTATGTGGAGAACATGTGAACTTTAACATGGTTTGCCGGCCTAAGGGCTAAGACAGCTTGTACTAGCTCTACACAAATATCAGTGTGTCACTATCGTAACCCCTCTCCTATTCTACATGACATTGACCACGTCCTTGCTAGTGTCTACAATATTCATCATCCTCGTTGTTGTCCTCCTTTTTCCCTTTTTTTTTTTTATAAGAATCCTTGGTGGTGGTAGTATATTATTTGAAATTCAGTTTATAATAATTCTACTTTTGTATACTTGAATGTTAGGCTTTAGTCTAAATGACTTTTGAAAGCCTTTCATCCATGACAGCCTTAAAACTTCTGATGTGTGATGTGTGTTTAACTCACACATATCATAAGCTCCAGTTTACTACGAGCCCGTTTGGGTGAGCTTATTTTAAGCAGTTTTATAAATCAAAAGTGGCTTAAAAGTCACTTTTTAAGAAGTTAAGATTTCATAACTTCACTTTTGACTTTTTTTAAGCACATAAAGGCTTGTAAACCTATAAATTTTTTAGTTACCGAACATTATTAATTAACTTATAAATTTATAAGCCACTTTTAAGCTCACCCAAACAGGCTCTACTAGACTTAACCCCCCTGAGGGCCTCATTTTTCTCTTTCTTTTTGGCACGTTGAAGTTTTTTAATTCAAAAAGGAGAGGTTAGAATTGTGGCCTTTGAAATTGGGAGAAGCCTAGTTGGTGGGTTGAAGGTGGAACAAGATCTCATTTAAGTAAAAAAGATAACCTTATTTGCACGCTATTTAGTACAGTATTTACTTTGATTCAATAAATGTATTTTATTTTATTTTTCAATAAATGTATAACATATATCTTTAACACTTATCCATGAGTGTATATACTATTACAGATTACCTTAAGTGATCATTTGATCTTATAACTGATTAGTTTACTATAAAGCTCTGAGTATGAGTAAATTTATACATAAGTCAACGCAGAAGGGTGATGCTCAAATTGATCTCTCGCTTTAACCGGTTGTCCGGCAGACGGACACACAAAGGACAAGAGAATAAAGAGTCAGATCCAAGATAGTTCTATTTATACTTTATTTGTTTAAATATATACATTTTCTAAAAGTACTCGATCTTTAGGTTCTCCATGTGTCGGCAATATTAAAGAATGCCCATCAGGTGTCTGTTTTTTAGTTTGGAAATTTCCATCCTCCCATGTTCTAGTCAACATCAATTTTGCAAAAACAGTAATCTAACTGGAATAATCAGTGCAAAGTTTTAACTTATGTGAACTAGCAACACATAATCTTTTACTTTCATAGGTTAAGTTGATCTACAATAATAGATAACTATATATATTAGCCTAAGATGGTGATATATAAATCAAGTAAATAACCTGATATAACATATCAATATGCAATTACAAATATTTACATTTTCAATGCACATATAAGTTAAATTCATGTAGCAAACAATCAATCCAGGATTGAATTACAGAACAAGAACACAGGTTGCTGGCAAGAATCATCACTTGTATGCTTTCTTTCCATCATTGTAAATTTATCAACACATAATTGTGCTATGTACAATTTTATAGCCACGTTGCTTGTTGATTGGCATATAGGCAGCAATGCTTCTAATGGAGGGTATACTAAGCTCTCAATTTCAGGAATATATAATGCTGACAGCTGACTTATGGTGAACTCATCTTGCAATGACTGAAACACCATTAGATCCTCAAGATTTGGGACATGCAGAAGTGAATGCTACTAACCAGTCACTACCAAAATTTTCTGCATAATCCTTGATTTTTATGCCCCGTTTGGTGCAATGTTGTTAGGAAGCTAGGTTCTGATCTCATCCGACTTTAACCCTTCCAACCCAATGCCTTCAGATTAGCTTGAGTTAATTCAACATGCTTTCCAAGTCTGCAAAATTTTGAGAAATAACAATGTGGTATTATTACAAGAAGAAACAGCAAAAGAGCCATGAGAAGGCCGAAAACAGAAGGAACCACCAGTATAAACAAGTGAATAATACAGCCACAATGCCTATATATGTACCAGGTGTAGCCATTGTAAAAACTAACAACAAGGTCCATGTAAAAATGCAGAAATTGATAGGTTAAATAGAATTAAGGGTATAGGAAACAGTTATTCAAAAATTGGAGCCTCATAGACATTAATCTAGTGAAGAGAACCATCCAAAGAGACTCTCCATCAATCTCACAAGCTTCTAACATTCACAAAATTAGATTCTATTCATTCAATGTTCCATATCAAGAATAAATCAAATAATGCACAGATCAAAACAAAAGTATAGAGCAAATGGCAACTACAGAATTCAAAATGCTACCTCAACTCAAAATCAGCCAAACACAAAATATTCAGTCAGAGCCTAGCCATATATTGAGATCTAATGTCCAATTTTACCCACATTTGCTGATGAAAAACACTGAATAAGTTAAATACTTAAGGCACAAGTGAGTCCTAGCGTTTGGGAAGCATCCATACAGCAGAGCACCTTGTCTCCATAGTCCGTGCTATATGTGTTGTATTTCACAAACTGAGAGCTTTAAATGTGTGTTAACTTACTAGACTGCTTAAATCTTTATACATATAGAATTTTGCATTTTACATGTAATGTAGCTTTCCTGATAATGGTACTGTTTCATTAAGAGAAGTTCAGAAAGAAAATACTGCAAACTTACGCAAGATCTGATGGAAGCCTGAAACCACCTATACGTGTACGCTTCAGTGCACGCAACTGACATACACCAAAAAGAAAAAAGCCAAGATCAAACAAGTAACTTTAGAAAAGTGAGACCAGGAAATTTGACCTACATTAAATAGAAAAAATTGAAATATATGAATAACAGAGCAAGCAAGATGCAATAATAGAGCTGGCACAACACTCTGTAAGCAACAGTTCTAGACAGAACAAAAAATGAAGTTGACCCATAATAGTACATCCAAAGATCTTTCCTGAAAGGAGAAGCTAAAAGGACAAGTAGCATGTAAGTTTCCAACAATTGAAAGTTGAACATGTCAAATAGCTAAGCGACAATATAATCGTATGAACTCTATGTTTTCAGATATAAGGTTATTTTGCATATTCCCATAATTTTCATTGGCTCTCACCAGATATCATTCATTACATGGAAACAGGTAAATTGGATAGAATAAACTCGTTAGAACAAAAATACCTCAAGTCCGGCATTTTTCACAAGTTCACGAACTTCATGATTCCGTCCTTCGTGAACCTACATCATTTGGAAAAGAACAGATTTAGGTCCACTGAGTATATTCCTTGTGTGGATCAAAAAATCAACAGCATTGCTATTATTATACAGAACATTAGAGGAACCAGGAGTTAGGTGTCTTTTCCGACAGAGAAACAAAGATATGTAACTGAACAGTACCACAATACGCAGACGAGGTCTTGGTACATCGGATTGCTTTGGTAGTAGTTCCACAGCATCTGGGGTGCAGTGGACACCATCAATAACTGTTCCCTCACTGATGGCTATCAAGTGTCGCTTATGAATTTCACCATCAATAGTTGCAATATATCTGGAACAAAGTCATCTGGTGAGTCATGATCATAACAGAGAGATAGACTTTTTGAATGCTTAAACATTCAACATGACACATGTTTTTTATAACGTCAACAACACACGTTTTAAAGAAGACGAAGAAGAAAGAATAGCTAATCGCAGAAGAAAACGAAGAAGAAAGAATAGCTAATCGCAGAAGAAAAGTTCAGTAAATGTCACAAAATTTTACCAGAGTGTACATATAATTGTATATTTGACCAAAAAAGAAAAACAGAAGAGCAAGGCATCATAAAGTGGGAAAACATCACGAGACCATACTCCTTTGACAAATTAGACGAAGGGTGTGAAATCTTGTGTGCAAACTCCCCTGAAAAAGAACATAAACAAGATCACTATGTAGGTAGCATTTGAAATAAACCATATTTAGGTGATCTTTCTTATAAGACCTCTGTGAGGTCAAAAATATCATGTGCTGAGGAATAATAAAAGAAAATTTCATCTGTACCATCATTAGTAACAATAATCAAGCCAGTCGTGGCAACATCAAGACGGCCAACTGTAAAAAGCCGAGGCTTTGGTTGTCCAGGATGACTTTTATCCTTAAAAAAGACACAGCAGATATAAAAGTCAAGAGTATAGTATAAGGAATGCTGTTTGAAAGCAAAAGCTTTTCTCTTTGGGCACAATTCTTAGAACTGTCACTAGGCCAGGAACTCGATATCAAAATCCAATATAGTACAAAGTTAAAAACAACAATTCAAAATCCAATATAGTACAGAGTTAAAGACAACAATTCAAGGACGACGTTTATCTATTAGCACTACACAATAGCTCATTCATCCAAGGAAACAGTTATCCAAAAGAATAAACATTTCTAGAAGACCCATACAAGCAGAAGAAAACATACCCAACTCTTCATAATATCATCGAAAAGGGAAATGACTGACTTAGTTTCTTTCTCGCCGGATGAGCATATGTACCTGTAATATTGTTAAACTAGAATCAACTCAATTCACAAATATAGCAAAAGTAGTCGAAACTTCAAAAGAGGAGGAAGGACACACCCTTTTGGCTTGTTTAATGCAAGATAAACCTTTGAAGGCAATTTCTTAGGAAGACGATTTCCGTTGACATAAATTACATCCCTAGCTGGATCCACTTTAGTCTGTCAACAAGAGAGATGTCAATAGTATATCCCAAAAAAACCTGCCAGAATCCTAACAAACTTTGTAATATTGGAGCATTTCTGAACTTTACCTGCGGAGTGTTGCAAACAGAACCATTCACAGTAACCCGACCTTGAAAAATCAGCTCCTCACTGCTCCGTCTGGATGCCACTGTAAAATACGATCCTCAATTCAAAAGAACCAAAATTCACAATCTATCTAATTGCACTTTCACTATTCTTTTATACGGAAACTCTGTAATAAACTTAACATATCCTCATCAACTCATACGGCCATGTATAAACCACACAGCAATCTCCGTTCACAAAATTCAATTTCTGCTTTCTAGCACCTGTGATCTCTAAATGAGTTCTATTATAATTGCCACCAGTAGACCTATACTGTCTGCTACTTCAGAGGCTTATAATTCCACTGTAGCTATCTTCAAAGATGTCCTAATCCTATAGCAATATCTAGTACATTAGCAAAAAATGAGAGCACAAATCTTTTTAGTCTCTACTCTCTTCTATATATTTTTTTGTCTCCTCTTGTCTAATGAATATCAGAATGACACGGGTCCCAATGTAGTGGAATCAACACCGAGGATTCATGTTGTAGATCCCCAACTAGTTAGAAAATGAGTTGGAGCCTGGGATCTCATGTAAGACAACTACTCTCTCTGTTCCGTAAAAAAGCACTATTTCCTTAGTAGTCCGCTTAAAAAAGAATCTAACTTGACAAGCTTTTATAGCCACACAAATGTAATGACATGATTAAAACTACAAGTTTCAAAACTTTTCTAGCCCCAGCCCCCACAAATGTCATGGCTCACTTAAGATCACAAATTTTAAAAGTCTTCAATTTGTTTATAAAAGACTTCATGGCACATCTATTTCATATAACTTGAAATACATAGAGTAAATGCACATCGTATCACATAAATTGAAACAGACAGAGTAAAATGCACATCGAGGTGCTTCCTAGGATTTAAGTAGAATGCCCTCCCACCCCACCCTCCCACTTAACTTCAACACTTAGCTCACAGGCCAGGTTTCCAACTAGCGGGGCTAGTTTGGAATTGAAAAGTAGATCTCTCTCAGTTTAGCCAAACCGCAAAAAGGGTATTTGAAAACATCATGAGAAGGGACTATTCCCTCCCGTTCCAATTCATTCCAGTTTAGGTAGTAACATTTCCTTTTTCGTCCGTTCCGCATAAAAAATACAACTTTCTAAATTTGGAAACAAAAAAATTTAAACTTTCTAAAATCTACAAGTTTCAAAAGCTCACTTACTCCAGCCCCCACAAATGTCATGGCACATTGAAGATCACAACTTTCACAAGTTTTCCTTTTTTTTCCCTCAAACATCAGTTCAAGTCAAACTATATTAAATAAATCGAAACAGATAAGAGTAAAATGCACATCGAGGTGCTTCCAAGGAACTGAGAATAATACCCTGCCACTTAAATTCCACAGTTCACCGGCCACGATTCCAACTTGTTCGAAATTGAGTAGTAGTCTCTAAGTTTAGTAACATATCTTTTATAGTCCGTTCCACATAAAAAAAAAAAAAAAAAAAAAAAAAAAAAAAAAAAAAATCACGACTCTCTAAATTTGGAAATGAATATAAATGAAACTTATCATTCACATTTTACTCTAAAATCCAAGTTAGTTCATTCCTTTCTTAAACTCCGTGCTAAAAGTTTACCTCCAGAAGCAGCCAGGACTTTGGCGAGACGCTGCGGAGGGTCTCTAAAATTCTCATTATAAAACCTTCGAGCCGCTTTGGAATGCTTAGGTTCAGCAGTGGGACCCACATTTTTCACTTTGTTGGAACTCTCTTTAGTCTTCTTCTTACTGGTACTCGCATTAGCCATGGCGTGTAGTAAACGCGCGGGAGGAGTGGATTGGAGAGTAAGGTTACCCTTTTCATCACGAACAATCCAAGGAATATACAATTGTTGGTCATCACCGAGTTGTTGTTCAGTATCAGCTGAGTTATTAGTAGGGTTAGGGTTTGTTAGGGGTTTTGGGGGTTTAGGTTTAGGAGGAGCGAAGGAGATGTTGAATTCTGTTGAGCTGGAGGAGAGGGAGGAGGTGATTAGGGTGTGGATGCGGCGGCGCGTGTTCTGGGGAATTGGACGAGTGATGTGGAGTGATGTGAATGCGGTGGATGCCGCTGCTACCGCGGCTGCAATCGCCGCCATTCACGGTGGCTGATTTTTTGTTTTTTGATAAGGTTTGGTGAAGGTTTTGGAAATGAAAGTTCTCTGATAAGGTGTATAGCAGAACTGATCGAATTTAAACATACGTCTTCTCAAGTTTCAAAAAAAGAAACGGACAAATACTTAATTAACTTAATTTAATTTAGTATCGAATTATAATATTTAAAATTTATGGGTATGAGAAAATTTTTCATCCTAAATTTCAAAAAATTTAAATACTTTATTTTCCCTTATTCCCACTCACTTTTACACTCTCACCTATTTAAATTATTTCAAACTTTTATTTCTCTCTCTTTCTTCTTTTTCCCTCTTTTTTCTTCTTCCTTCTCCTTCTTTTCATCACTGTCTTTGTTATTTTTTTTCTTCTTCTTCGTCTCCATTTTCTTTTTTTCTTCATATTCATTTTATCTTTTCTTCGTTCTTCTCTTTTTTCTTCTTCTTCTTCGTCAACGTTTAATTCTTTTTCATGTTTTTTTTTAATTATAATCATTTTGCACATATTTTCGGATGAATAAACATATTTTTCATATGTTTATACAATTTTGGAGATATTTTACACGACTGAAAAATATGTGTACACATCACGTAAGATGTGTACACATATATTATATGTGTACACATATTACATACATATAGTAATATGTCTACATATCTCGACTGATGTGTGCATATATTATTATACGTGTACACATATAATATACTGATTGATGTGTACACATCCTTTTATTAGATTGATGGAGGGTGGTGGTAAGGGTGGTAGAAGGAGTTGGTTGGTGGTGGGCGGTGGAGGGTGATAGGAGGTGGCGGTGAGTGGTAGATGGTGGTAGAAGGTGGTGGTGGGTGATTGAAGGTGGCGGTGGGTAGTGGATGGTCAGAGGGGGTTGGGGGGCTGGGGTTGGGAGATGAAAATGAGGGCTTTGTGCAAATAGAAAAACTTGTGGACTTTTAAAATATTAGTAATTAGTATTAATATTAAAAATGTCTCCCTCAACTAATTCTTAAAGACTTTGTCCCTTTTTTTTATTTGAATGACTTAAAAGTCCTCCTCACCCAAAAACCCAGAAACTAGAAAAAATGGCACTAAAGGGTCCTCTCAAGTTCCGAATCGAGAAAAGGAACCTCTCATTTTGGCTCTTTTTTTTTTACTTTCTTTTATTTTGTAATTGTAATTAAGGGTTAAGTAGGGGAGATTAATTTTTTAAAACTTGTGGGGGCAGATTACAACTCAAAACTTTAAAAAACTACCCCACTCACCCCAACTCACCCACTCACCCCACGACCCCACTACCCACCCATTCAAAATCCAAACATCCCCACACTAATCCCAAAACACCCAAAACATTTCCCCTTCCTCAAAATAAAAACGGCAGAGCCGGCGACCAAGAACAAGTCAACGACGATTTCAATTTTCCGGCCATCAAATTTCTCCGATACCCAGTGCAAGTATATTCCGACAACGACATTGCATTTTACTGCACAAAATCATCATTTTTTCTTGTTTTCCCTCTTTGTGTTTGAATGAAAACCCTAGAATGAAAATTGTAAAATCTGGGTTAATTTTGGTGCTTTCTTTTTGGATTTTGCTTGTGTATGAGTTATTTTTAATGTGGAAAGTGTTGATTTTGAGCGGGAAGGACTGATTTTGCCGATGATATGTTTAAACACTTTCACTGATTTCTCAAACATCTTGCGTGTTGTTTGCAGATCTCATATGGTGTTTAAACATCATATGAGGTGTTTGTTCATGTCACCGGTTGTTTAACCAGAGAAGATATTATTTATTTGAGTTTTGAATTTTTAAACACTAAATTCAATGTTTAAACGTAATCGTAAATGTTTATAATTTGAAACTTGAACGTTAAAATGAGACTTAAACATTAATGTAGATGTTTGCAACATCACTACATTTATTGTTAAACACTAACATGAATGTTTAAACATCACTTTAGATGTTTCAATTTCACGGTTGAACATTCAACTGTGATATTTAAACATAACTTATGATGTTTTGAAACACCACGTTGGATGTTTAAACATCCATTATAATGTTAAAATGGTGAATTTATTCGTTGTGATTTGGTTTGTATTTTTTTTAAATAGTTATGTATTTGTTGAACTAGTTTAATTGTTCGCCGTTTGCAAGTATTAAATTATGAGACAAAAAAAGGAGGCTAGTAAAGACAGTGGCTAAGAAACTGTCAGCTGACACGCAAAGAAGAGTTGACATGGATGAACATGAAGAATCTCCTCGTAGCAAAAGACTGAAAGGCAGGGATGGAGATGCACCCTCGCTTTATAGGTTCTGACGAGCTCTGGGCGTATATGATTTTATGCTCGTACTCTGTTAAATTATAGTATAGTTTAAGATATCGTCCCACAGAGATTGGAACCACCTAGGCTGCAGATTTATATTGTCTTTTCCACTATTTGAGATAATCAAGTTGGTGATATGAAAATTTTTTAATAGTCCTAAAAATTTAAATAACAGTAGGGTAAATATTTTATAAATTTTTTAAATAAATAAAGATAAAGGTTGGGATACTTTGAATCGGCAAGATAAAACTATTATAATAAAATCAAAATTTTATTAATTCTTCTCTGTCTAATGATATGATCGCTTATTTCTAATACAACCAAATCACATAAAACTAACCAATTAATAACATATTTTTCGGTTAATGTAGTTAATCGATTGACAGTGAAACATAGACCTTGTTCAAATAATGATCATTTATTTCTAATACAACCATTTCACTTAATTTATTGATAGTCAGTGACATTAAACAATAATTGATTAATAACACCTCTTTCAATTAGTGTAGTTAACCGATTAAAGTAATGATTTAAACAAGAAGTATCTTAGTTGAGTACACCAAGTGAGGCAAAACCTCTTTCGATTAGGTTTTACTAAATCAATAATCTTATTTGAGTCAACTCCTCCGTGAGAATTATAGTTGAAAGAAATAAGATAAAGATTATGGTTAATCCTGATGTATAAAAATGATAAAGAGAAAACCCCAACATAAGAATATAATAAAATCAAGACTTCCATTATAAAAACTTTATCAAGCTTCAACTATTATCCCAACTAAAGAAAATTACTCCATTATGGAGAAAAGAAAATAAAATTCCTACAAAGAAGAAATAATTTATAAAGCTAAAACAAAGTCAATAGAGCAACGTATTTTTACACAAAAGATGGGATCTTCCCCCCTTTTCACTAAAGAAGTCGATTTATTTATAGGGAGTCAAGCCAGGCCAAAACTCTAGTATTGTCATTACTGGATCTAATAATGTCATTACTGATTAGTAATGCCATTATTGGATCGATAACTCCATTACTAGTATTACTAGTATAGTAATGCCATTTCTGGATCAGTAACCCTATTACTGAATCAGTAATACCATTATTGTATTTCAATTATGCATTTGTTGTCTTCCTTTTCCATGGTGGATACTATCAACTATTCTGTGCTCACTATTTTCTTCATTCTCTATGAAACGACCTCGGTCAGTCGTTTCGGGAGATAGGACTCCGATTTGCGTGCCAATAATTTTGAAACCTTCGTAAGATCCATTGGGACTTATCTGTAAAATTTGAGTTAAATCAGACTTCGTTTGGTAGGCATCAGAAGAAGATTTCAGTTTTTATCGTCGATAAATATTAAAAGAGATTTTCGAGCTCGATTTTGGCGAATGAACTCTGATTCGAAATCCGAAAGCGCCGTTTGGTTCGTATGATTATTTTTGTCTTTTGTGAACTTTCGAAAGTGAATTTCGAGGTTGTTCGGCTTGTTTCCGCTAAAATACCGAAAGTTAAATAATTTGACTTTTTTTCCATTTAATTTGCATTTTGAGTTTCTGGAATTCAATTTGAGATCCGCCTTAGCGAGTACGTCACATAAATTTGGTATAACTTGTATGCAAAAGTTGGAATTATTTTGAATATCGTTTTAATTTTCGTTACGAAAAGAAAATATAAAAGTTAAAAAAATAAAAAAAAATAAAAAAGGAAAAAGAAAAGAGAAAAGGATAATAAAAAGAAACAAATGATAGGCAGTGACATGGGGATTTTAACCCTTTTTGCGTAACTTTTCCAGCAACAACAAAATACAGAAAAGGAAACGACTAGAGAACGCAGCAAAGAAAAAAGGGTCAGAAAATGAGAAAAGATCCGGAGAAAAGTAGAATTTTTACCCCGAAACATTCAGGTAATGATCCTAATGCATTATTTGAGTTTATTACGTGTGTTTGAATATATTTTGACGGTAAAAATTGGGATATTAGACATCGTTTTAATAAGTTCAATTAATAGTTTAAAGGATCAATTGGACCCCGATAATGGAATTGATTATATATTCGTACTCAGTGAGTTATGGGCAACATATAAATGTAATTTATTTAGGGTTTGGTTATGTGACCTTAAACTCTGTACATAGGTCCGGCCTACGTATTGCGTATGTGAATAGGGTATCAGGTTCCTAACCGGATTGCCCTAAGATCTGAGAAATGAAGCATTTAGCCTAATTTGATATATTTTCTGCTTATTGAATAAGCAGGATCATTTGGCAATGAATCCAAAAGATAATGTGGTTGTTGAGCAGCAGTGCTAGATTTGGAACAAGGTAAGTGTTTATATCCATTTCTTTGGAGGCACTTGGCCTCGTGGATTTTCTACCATGTGTTCCTTACGTGTGTGGCTGCTGATAGGCGTACTCATTACGCTTTTGCTATGGAATTACATTGTATATTATATGTTATGTCCTGTTGTTAGTATTGCATTGAGGATCTAAGCATTGTACTTTGGCTGTGAGTTAGCATCTACTTCCCGGCTGTCGATGAGAGTCCTGCACTGGTGAAGGGTATTTATTGCATCACATTGCATTCATATGCATTATATGCCATTCATATGTATTATATTGCATCATATTGAGGGTATGAGGATTCCGCTCCATTGCATTATATTGAGGGTAGGAGGATTCCGCCCTAGGAGCGGGAGGATTCCGCTCCATTGCATTATATTGAGGGCAGGAGGATTCCGCCCTAGGATCAGGAGGATTCTGCTCCATTGTATCATATTGAGGGTGGGAGGATTCCGCCCAAGGAGCAGGAGGATTCCGCTCCGTTGCATCATATTGAGAGCAGGAGGATTCCGCTCCATTGCATCATACTGAGGGCATGAGGATTCCACCCTAGGAGCAAGAGGATTCCGCGCCATTCATTTGGCACATGTGACCTTTTGTATCACATTTCATTTCATTTCATACCATTGTGTAAACTTGTGGTACATAACTACTGTTTTTTCTTATACGTGCATTACTTATTTGTTGATATATCTCTGACTCGTATTCCTGGTTGAGTTTATGGTTTCATTCGTATTTCCGGTTATTATCTGGCTCTGCCTTTTTATAATTTAAATAAGAGGAATTTGGTTTATCTGTTTCTTCTCCCTGGTTAGCTATCTTATTCCTTGAGGTGACTAGTATACCCCACTTATCGTGTCCTTTTGACTCACCCTTGTTTGTTGTTTGTTTCTTGTCTATCTATTTTATTTCGGCATGTTCGTTCCAGGATTGAGTTCGCCACGTTGGTAAGGAGCGAAGACGACTTCAGCTGTCAGGGTGAGCCAGCTTTTATTCCGGATGGCCACCAGTTTATTGTTTATTATTTCAGTTGCATTTTGCTCCCTTAAGGAGGTATCTGTCTTCTTTTGTACTCTTAGATGTCTAGTCTGGATAGCCCTAAGCCTAGTATGTTGGGTAGTCAGCTGTAATTTCTTAGGTACAACTTAGAGGTATCAGTGTGTCTGTATTTTTTTTAAGTCTTGTCCTTATTTATGAATTATTATATTTATTTTCCTAATTTAATTGGTAAGGGTTCACCCGACAGGTCTAGGGGAGGATGTCGGGTGCCCGCACAGCCTAACTGGATTCCGGATCGTGTCAGTTGGTATCAGAGCCCGGTTTAGAGTCTATCCAGACTAAGACAGTGTCTAGTAGAGTCTCGCTGATGGGTATGTTAGACGTTCGTATTTATTTACGAGAGGCTATGATGGCATTTAAGAAGTTTCACTTCCTTCATTTCTGATCGTGCGTCGGTCTAGGATTCAAAAGTATTTTCGTTAATTCGTTAATTCCTTCGTGGTAATTGTGAACCCTCGTGCGACAAATCAGCAAACAGTATGAGTTCAAGACGAAGCAGTCTAGCCTGGGGCTAGCATTGACGAAGCCCCGAGAGTTTTGATCGTCCTGACGATCTAGTTACGGAGGTTCCAGCCGTACGAGCTCATGATGGGTAAGGGAGCAGAGCCTTGTGGTTCCCTTGGCTCTACGAAGCTTTTGCGAAAATCTTGGCGACGCAGATACTGCAAGAACCTATTATTCGCTAGGCAGCTTATCAGGTTGCCGCAGATGCAGACATTCGGTCTCAGAGAGATCTTGTTCCAGTTCCTGATATTGCCTCAGTAAAATTATGTCTCGGAGGCAGCATGTGTTGTGCCTCCAGTTGTTCTAGCTAGTTAGCTAGCCCATGTAACAGTTCGGTCTGTGCCCGAAAAGGCTGCATTACTTTACCCAATTGAACCTTTCGATACTCTTAAGCTATGCATCATATAACCCCTGTGTAAATTTTTAAAATACAATGATGTCAGCATATCCTTCAGGCTCTTGATTATATCGAGTGGTATGGTGTTGATTATTCTGCTTTCCAGTTTCAAGGTCCAGCCCTGGATTGGTGGACCGCTATCTTATTAGTTAACTTGGTTCGATTTTTCTTCTAGATTCATGAAAAAGTTCCTTTCGTGTAGCAAGCGAGAAGAAGAGTGTCGCCAATTTGAGTGGATTAGACAGGGTAGCCTGTCGGTTAGCCTGTTGGTTTCGGAATATGAGATTGAATTCTATAGAATGATTGGATATGCATTAGAACTAGTTCATGAGCCTTTCGAGAGATTCAAAGATTTATTGATAACCTTTCTTTTTCCTTGAGATCCCAGATGGCTCGAGAGATTGAGTTCGGGATTTCATTTGATGTCGTTGTTGATATTGCTCAAAGATATTAGGCATACCATAAGTTAGAGAGGGAAGAGTTAGAGCGGGAGAGCAAGAGATCCCGTGGCCCTAGTGGGTAACCATGGTACCTCATTTGGAGGTAAAAGTTCTGATTATTTTGGGAGGTTACCTTCCAGGTTATCTCAACTTGTGTCACGTGATTCTTAGAGTGCTCCAGTAGCTCGTTAAGATCAGATTCAGTCTTTTCTTTACAGCTATCAACAATCTTTCCAGCTTCCAGTTTTCAGCGAAAAGGTGGAATCATTGTCGTGAGTCTGGCTACCTTTTGAGGAGTTTTCTCTTACTCTGACAAGTAGGCAGCCGTCTTTTCTCTCGTCATCAGGCACCTGCACAGTCGCAGGGGATTTCTTTTAGATCTCAATCAGCCAGCAAAATGCCACCATCCAGTAGAGATCGAGAGCGTGGTGGCAATGGTTCTTCAGAAGGTGATTATCAGGGTAGTAGCTCGGCTCAGAGGTAGAGGCAGTTCTATGAACTGCCAGTCTGGTAGGAATATCTGATATAGTACACCCATGTAATTCTTCTTCCATTATATGTGAGTAAGATTTGGTTTTTCCGATCGGTCTGAACTTCGTTTATCTTACCATGTTTCCATGGCTTCCTTGGATATTGTTTCTATTAAGAATCGATTGTGGTAGAGGGGTGAGCTTCTAGTATGATTTATTCAGGAAATTTGTGAGACCCTACTAGTTTATCTGATTTGAATGTGAGAGATTTGGGAGTGAGTCTCGGTATTTTCTATTTGGCATCTTGTTACGCCACCTTCTGTTATTATGTCAATTCAGTTTACCTCTCTCCTCAAAATTCGATGTTGGTAGGATAATGGGATCCTAATTCGTCACCATCAGAGAGTGTTATCGTTTCTTCCCGTGCAAAGTGATTAGTAAGTAATATTTGATCTTCGTATCTCCTCTTGGTTCAAAACGCTAATAAAGGCATGTTATCTTATGAGCTTGTCTGGGTTATAAAAGGGTTTCGTGTAAATTGTCAGAATTTCCTTCTTATTAGGAGGTCAAATTGGCATGGATGTTCCATAAAGCTCATTTAATATCTGTTTCTTCAATTGCGATTCTTGGGATACTTTGACTCGTAAGTAGTCTAGCTTTGGTAGCCAAGAAAATAAGAATATGAGCTTCCTGAAGCTCTAATTATTTCTATCCTCGGTCTATTTTCATTTCTTCTTCGTCCGGCACTAGTGAGCTTTGGTGGTTGGTAGCCGCTTGTGATATTCCCTGTGTTGAGCCAGAGTACATGTTATTGTAGCCAGGCAAGCATATTATTGTTTTTCAAGGCTTCTAAGGGTAATAGAAGTACCCTCCATCAGGCGGTGGTGTTTACGGGAAAGGTATGGTGTTGTGAACTCAAGAGTTGCAGCTGTTTGGCAACTCAAAAGGGTAGTTGGTAGCTTAGGTCTGCCTACATTCAGCTTTTAGCTAAATCTTCTTTAGTCCAGCAGATTGTGCGAGGATGGTTATTCCTATTCAAATAGCTGCATGAGTTTGTGCTTTAAGTGGAGGAGTCTTCCTCTAAATGCTGAATGGTAATACTAAATCTCTAAGGCGTTGATACCATTTTTGTCACGACCCAATCTAAGGCCTTGACAGAAACCTACAATGAGTGTCGATCATTGCTAAACCTATTAATAATCTATTAATGCTAGAGATAAGCTGGCAACCTAATCATATATACGTACCTATCTGCTGAAAGCGTAAAGTCTAGAAAGATGACACGACTTTAACTTGCTGGCAATTAGAACATTGAGCTGCAAATTCTGCTATGTCACACTTCATTCCGTCCCATCAATAAATCTGCTTAAGAACATGGTACATCTTAGTCGAACCTGGATGAACAGTGTATTTGGAATAATGTGCCTCTATCATAATCTGTCCACGTAAATCTGCAACATCAGAGACACAAAGTCTATCTTTATATATGAGAATACCGTCAGTGGTAACCCTGTATTGTGACTCTGATTTTCTTCTGACTATCTGTCTGTATTAAACTAGAACTGGATCCTCACACTGCCTCTATTTTACTTCATGGAAATTTAGAGTTAAAGGTCTACTGCAGCTTATCTCAAGTCATAATATTTCCAATTCAAAGACAATACCCTAAAGTAGATGTTCAGCCTGAAGATCATTTCTGGTCTGCATCATACTATCCAGCAGTATTTGCATGATCCTTATCCTTATATAATAGACCATGTTCAGATAAACCTTTGACATACATTAGGGTATGAGTAACTACATTCCCACAAGGAGCTTGCGGAACAATACTAACATCAACTGAGATGTTGCAGTGCGTTCGTAAAAATAATATAGCTTGCATCAAATCTTCTATAGTGTGTAGTGACAAGGTACTTCAAAAGCTCCCCCTATTGCATCAAGCGTGAGCTAATTCTTAGTTCCATTGGCATGTTCTATATCGAAAGATATATCGAAAATGTGATTATTGGCTGAATCATGTTAACCTATTCAAAGTTTCGTGTATCTTTGCTTCGAAAATGTAGAACTCTCTTCTCGTGATCGAGGAAGGATCAGCTTAGTCAGAATAAGCTGTGCAAATGGTATTATCATATTATTCAGATATATTTTATTCCAAAAGTACGATATGCGTGTTATGATTCTGATCATGTAATAAGAAGATAATGCACGTGGAGTAGTTTATGAAGGTCGTGCAAGTTCTCTTGTTATCCGTGTGAATGTTGCTTTAGATGGAAGCTCGTTCAAGGACGAACGAGAGTCTAAGTGGAGGAGAATAAAATGACCTCGGTCAGTTGTTTCGGGAGATAGGACTTTGATTTGCGTGCCAATAATTTTAAAATCTTCGTAAGGTCCATTGGGACTTATCTGTAAAATTAGAGTTAAATCAGACTTCGTTTGTTAGGCATCAGAAGAAGATATCAGTTTTTATTGTGGATAAATATTAAAAAGAGATTTTCGATCTCGATTTTGGCGAATGAAATCCGATTCGAAATCTGAAAGCGCAGTTAGGTTCATATGATTATTTGTGACTTTTGTGAACTTTTCAAAGTGAATTTCGAAGTTTTCGGCTAGTTTCTGCTAAAATGCCGAAAGTTAAATAATTTGGCTTTTTTCCATTTAATTTGCATTTTGAGTTTCTGGAATCCGATTTGAGATCCGCCTTAGCGAGTACGTCACATAAATTTGGTATAAGTTGTATACAAAAGTTAGAATTATTTTAAATATCGTAGGGTATCGTTTTAATTTTTGTTAAGAAAAGAAAATATAAAAGTAAAAGAAATAAAAGAAAAAGGAAAAAGAAAAGAAACAAATGATAGGCGGTGACATGGGGATTTTAACCCCTGTTGCGTAACTTTTCCAGCAACAACAAAATACATAAAAGGAAACGACTAGAGAACGCATCAAAAAAAAAATGCCAGAAAATGAGAAAAGAGCCGGAGAAAAGTAGAATTTTTACCCCCGAAACATTCAGGTAATGATCCTAATGCATTATTTGAGTTTATTACGTGTGTTTGAATATATTTTGACGGTAAAAATTGGGATATTAGACATCATTTTAATAAGTTAAATTAATAGTTTAAAGGGTCAATTGAACCCCAATAATGGAATTGATTATATATTCGTACTCAGTGAGTTATGGGCAACATATAAATGTAATTTATTTAGGGTTTAGTTATGTGACCTTAAATCCTGTACATAGGCGCTGCCTACATATTGCGAATGCGAATAGGGTATCAGGTTCCTAACCGGATTGCCCTAAGATGTGAGGAATGAAGCCTTTAGCCTAATTTGATATATTTTCTATTTATTGAATAAGCAGGATCGTTTGGTATGAATCCAAAAGATAATGCGGTTGTTGAGTAGCAGTGCTAGCTTTGGAACAAGGTAAGTGTCTATATCCATTTCTTTGGAGGCACCTGGCTTCGTGGATTTTCTACCACGTGTTCCTTACGTGTGTAGCTGCCGATAGGCGTACTCATTATGCCTTAGCTATGGATTTACATTGTATATTATATGTTATGTCCTGTTGTTGGAATTGCATTGAGGTTCTAAGTATTGTACTCTGGTTGTGAGTTGGCATCTACTTCCCGGCTGTCGATGAGAGTTCCGTGCCGGTGAAGGGTTGTTATTGCATCACATTGCATTCATATGCATTATATGTCATTCATATGCATTACATTGCATCATATTGAGGGTAGGAGGATTCCGCCCTAGGAGCAGGAGGATTCCGCTCCATTGCATTATATTGAGAGTAGGAGGATTCCGCCCTAGGAGCAGGAGGATTCCGCTCTATTGCATTATATTGAGGGTAGAAGGATTCCGCCCTAGGAGCAGGAGGATTCCGCTCCATTGCATTATAGTGAGGGCAGGAGGATTCCGCCATAGGAGCAGGAGGATTCCGCTCCATTCATTTGGCACATGTGACCCTTTGCATCACATTTCATTTCATTTCATTTCATTTCATACCATTGTGTAGACTTGTGGTACATAACTACTGTTCTGCTTATACGTGCATTACTTATTTGTTGATATGTTTCTGGCTCGTATTCCTGGTTGAGTTTATGATTTCATACGTGTTTTCGATTATTATCTAGCTCTTCCTTTTTATAATTTAAATAAGAGGAATTTAGTTTATCTGTTTCTTATCCCTGGCTAGCTATCCTATTCCTTGAGGTGACTAGTCTGCCCCACTTATTCAGTTCTTTTGACTCACCCTTGTTTGTTGTTTGTTTTTTGTCTATCTATTTCGTTTTGGCAGGTTCGCTCCAGGATTGAGTTCGCCACGTTGGGAAGGAGCGAAGAAGACTTCAGCTATCAGAGTGAGTCAGCTTTTATTCCGGATGGTCACCAGTTTATTTTTTATTATTTTAGTTGCATTTTGCTCCCTTCAGGAGGTATCTGTCTTCTTTTGTACTGTTAGATCTCTAGTCTGGATAGCCCTAAACCTAGTATGTTGGGTAGTCAGCTGTAATTTCTTTTGTACAGCTTAGAGGTATCAGTATGTCTGTGTTTTTTTTAAGTCTTGTCCTGATTTATGAATTGTTATATTTATTTTCCTAATTTAATTGGTAAGAGTTCGCCCGACAGATCTTGGGGAGGATGTCGGGTGCTCGCACGGCCTAACTAGATTCCGGGTCGTGTCACTCTGTTCCTGCAGTATCTTTTAGAAGTATTTGAACATATTGAACATCATATTATATATTATATATAAAAGATATTAATATATTTAATAACTTATACATTTAAAAATATATAAAATATACAACTATCAAATTCCCCAACACTTAATAATTTGCTCGTCCTCGAGTAAAGGACACAAAATAAAGTAGCAGCTAAAAATATTAGAAGAATTATGAGAATTTTCGGCAAACAAAAATCAACTAAGACCAAACTACAAGTTCAAATATTCTTTATCCGTACTCATGTTCACCTATTGAGAATCAAAATCACAATATTTTTTAATCCCAATGTGTCTCACCAAATGAAGAGAGATGCCCATAAATCACACAGTATATACTATAAATGAGTAGGGGCATAGATAGAAAATTGCTTTTAGTCTCAACAAAGAAGTATATCTAGCCATCGAAAATTACCATAAGCTTGCATATCATGTGGCTCTCTACTAATGTAGGAATCTTTGAGTTGAGTTCATTTATGGCTTTTCATTAGGTTGTAATGTAGGCTTAAGGGCAGGAATGATATATATTTATATGAGTGGCTCGAGTCCCTTATAGACACCATATTACATAGACATTTAAGTATCACTTTTGTCATCCTTTTTCTAAAACAATCAACACTCTTTTTTTTTCATGTTTTTTTCTTTATCAGACTCCATATATCTCTATTTTTTCCTCTTATTTTCTTTTTATGATGTAGCTATCAAAAATTCTCTATGTAGCGTTTTTTTTCTTTTTCTTTTCATTCTTTTCTTTTTTGAAATGACATCATTCTCAATAACGGATAATCTCAACAATAACTATTTTTCTGTATCCTTTCACAACTACTCCCTCATAGTTTATTTTTGCATTCAAATATATATTGTAAGTGCCAAAAAGGGAATATGGTGAATAAATAGATGTGACAAAAAAATTAGGTTAAGGGTTAAAGTTTGGTCATCAAAAAAAATAAGTGATAGTTCATTTAGGCTCAACGAGGCTGACTAGGAATAAAAATATTATAGTAGGTTAATTTTGGTCATGGTTTAGCAAGTAAGGCCTACTTTTATCTCATAACTAAAAAATCTACTTAGAATTTCGCCCCAAACCACATTCAAGACAAGTTCTGAATTTTCAAATAAGCAAGAGAACTGATAATAACCTGACAACATACTACACTTGGGATTAGCAAAAATTATAATTTTAATCACCAATAAATAAAAATAAATTTGGAATGATATTTTTATAACTCAACAATGGTACCCAATCAAATCTGTTTTTCCAAAATCTCATTCTATGAAAAATCATATTTTTAGCTGATTTATTTATTGAAAATCTTCAAAGATGTTCAGTTCAAAATATAATGACCATAGCAAAGAACCGAACAAAGAAATCCATGGAAGTATACGAAAAAAGTTATGCTAATTTTTTTTACAATAGAAAAACACATTAAAAAAATAAAAAGATTATATATATAAATTTATATATAAAAACTAAATCAATAAAAGGTTTAAAATAAAATCACAACAAAAATTGAAAACACACACATATTTACACACACAAAAATATATATTCCTCTACCCCATACTTAAAATATTGTCAAGTCCTCATGACAAATAATTAAAACGAAAAAGGAGGTAAAGGGGCTCCCCAAATTTTTATTTCTTTTTCCTCCTGGAAATTGTGAACTCCACCCCTAATTCTGAATCGATTTTTCTTTTTCATTCCATAGGGTTACTTTTGGATCTCACTTGGGCAAGAACAACATAAAATAGTTTCTTTGTACGCACATCCGGCTCTTTCTTAGCCTTTTCTCGAGCGGGCACTTCTTCATACATGTGGACCCCAAATTGAATTTTATATTTTTTGAGGGGATCACTCCATGCATTTTCCTGAAAATAACCTACAACAAAATTCAAAGAATCGTAAGTAGAATAGGAAGATAAAGGATCAGGGTCAATTGTATATTTTGTTTCTTTTTGATAATCAAAGGCCATTTTTTACTTAATCTCTTCTACAACATGTTGCGTTGGCGGACAATTGGAGGATATTGTGAACTCTTCCTCATTTAATCCAAAACAGTAAAATCATTATCATTATCCATCTCCACTAGATCAAAATTTTCTTCTTGAGTAGTAGATTCATTCTTAGAAGGTTCATCTTTTTGAGTTGGTCCATCCTCACAAGGTGTAATTCCATTTACAGGTTCACCACAAAAATCCAAGGAGATTGCCATATTTATTAATTGATTCACTTGCATTGTTGGGTTTGTAATGGCTGTTTGGTTCTGCGTAAATTTCTCGTCAGTGATTTTCGTGAAATTATATACAGTTTCTTTTAAGCACTCGTTCTCTCTAAGTGGTGGTTGACACATATTCCAGTTCTCACCAGAATATTGGTTGCACTTCAGATTGTAATCATATTCATTAGAATCAATGTACCTGTGACTGTGAGGACTAGAAACAACGTAAGATTCTTCATAAGATGAACCAAAGAAATAAGAGTTACCTGCTTCACATTCATGAATGAGCCGATTTCCGCCGCCATATTCACAAGTAATAGACCTTTGGCTAAATTTATTAATTATTTGTTCAAGGTCTTTGATTCTCCCAGAATTTATATAGGTGAATGTGTTACTTGTTGGACATTCAAAGCTTTGGTGGTTGTCTCCACAATAATCACAGATAATATCTTTCTGACAGTATTTTTCTACTAACTCAACAAGACTTTCATTTGGTTGGTCGAAATTCACTTTCTGAGTATTGGAAGCGAATTCATAATCAAGATTTTTTTTTCAAGTTTTATTCACTAACACTTGTCAGATACAAGATAATAAAATACTTGAAGCAAATGAAGAAAGAGAAAAATTCTCAAAGTAGTAATAAGACAATTATTCTGAAGTAGATGCTTACCAATCCCCGACAACGGTGCAAAAAATTTGACAAGCTCTGGGCGTATATGATATTATGCTCGTACTCTGTTAAATTATAGTATAATTTAAGATATCGTCCCACAGAGATTGGAACTACCTAGACTACATATTTCTATTGTCTTTGCCACTGTTTTAGAGAATCAAGCTAGTGATATGATAATTTTATAATAGTCCTAAAAATTGAAATAACAGTAGGGGGTATATTTTATGAACTTTTTACATAAATAACGTTAAAAGTTGGGATACTTTGAATCGGAAAGATAAAACTATTATAATAAAATTAAAATTTTATTAATTCTTCTCTGTTTAATGATATGATCGCTTATTTCTAATACAAATAAATCACATAAAAGTAACCAATTAATAACACCTATTTTGGTTAATTTAGTTAATCGATTGACAGTGAAACATAGACCTTGTTCAAATAATGATCATTTATTTCTAATACAACCACTTCACTTAATTTATTGATAGTCAGTGACATTAAACAATAATTGATTAATAACACCTCTTTCGATTAGTGTAGTTAACCGACTAAAGTAATTATTTAAACAAGAAGTATCTTAGTTGAGTACAGCAAGTGAGCAAAAACCTCTTTCGATTAGCTTTTACTAAATCAATAATCTTATTTGAGTCAAATCCTCCGTGAGAATTAGAATTGAAAGAAATAAGATAAAGATTATGGTTAATCCTGGTGTATAAAGATGATAAAGAGAAAACCCCAACATAAGAATATAATATAATCAAGACTTCCATTATAAAAACTTTATCAAGCTTCAACTAATATCCCAACCAAAGAAAATTACTCCATTATGGAGAAAAGAAAATAAAATTCTTACAAAGAAGAAATAATTTATAAAGCTAAAACAAAGCCAATATAGCGACGTGTTTTTACACAGAAGATGGAATCTCCCCCCCCCCCCCCCCTTTCACTAAAGAAGTCGACTTATTTATAGGGAGTCAAGCCAGGCCAAAACTCCTGTAATGCCATTACTGGATCTAATAATTCCATCACTGATTAATAATGCCATTATTGGATCAGTAACTCCATTACTGGTATAGTAATGCCATTTCTGGACCAGTAACCCCATTCCTGGAACAATAATGCCATTTCTGAATCAATAATGCAATTACTGTATTTCAATTATGCATTTGTTGTCTTCTTTTTCCACGGTGGATGCTATCAACTCTTCTATGCTCACTATTTTCTTCTATTTTCTTCATTCTCTGTTCCTGCAATATCTTTTAGAAGTATTTGCACATATTGAACATAATATTATATATTATATATAAAAGATATTAATATATTTAATAACTTATACATTTAAGAATATATAAAATATACAACTATCGAATTCCCCAACACTTAATCATTTGCTCGTCCTCGAGTAAAGGACACAAAATAAAGTAGCAGCTAAAAATATTAGAAGAATTATGAGAATTTTCGGCAAACAAAAATCAACTAAGACGAAACTACAAGTTCAAATAATCTTTATCAGTACTCATGTTCACCTATTGAGAATTAAAATCACAATATTTTCTAATGCCAATGTGTCTCACCAAATGAAGAGAGATGCCCATAAATCACACAGTATATACTATAAATGAGTAGGGGCATAGATAGAAAATTGCTCTCAGTCTCAACAAAGAAGTATCTCTAGCTATCGAAAATTAGCATAAGCTTGTATATCATGTGGCTCTCCACTAATGTAGGATTCTTTGAGTTGAGATCATGTAGGACTTTTCATTAGGTTGTAATGTAGGCTTTGGGGCAGGTATGATATATATTAATATAACTGACTCGAGTCCCTTATAGACACCATATTACGTAGACATTTAAGTATCACTTTTGTCATCCTTTTCTAAAACAATCAACATTCTTTTTTTTTCATGTTTTTTTTCTTTACCAGACTCCATATTTCTCTATCTTTTCCTCTTATTTTCTTTTCATGATGTAGCTATCAAAAATTCTCTTTATAGAGCTTTTTTTTTTTCTTTTCATTCTTTTCTTTTTTGAAATGACATCATTCTCAGTAGCGAATAAGCTCAACCATAACCATTTTTCTGTATCCATTCACAACTACCCCCTCATAGTTTATTTTTGCAATCAAATATATATTCCTGATATTTTTTTTTGTAAGTTCCAAAAAGGGAATATGGTGAATAAATAGATGTGACAAAAAAATTAAGCTAAGGGTTAAAGTTTGGTCATCAAAAAAAATAAGGGATAGTTCATTTAGGCTCAACGAGGCTGACTAGGAATAAAAATATTATAGTAGGTTAATTTTGGTCATGGTTTAGCAAGTAAGGCCAACTTTTATCTCATAACTAAAAAATCTACTTAGAATTTCGCCCCAAACCACATTCAAGACAAGTTCTGAATTTTCAAATAAGCAAGAGAACAGATAATAAAGTGACAACATACTACACTTGGGATTAGCAAAAATTATAATTTTAATCACCAATAAAAAATATATAAATTTGGAATGATATTTTTATAACTCAACAATGGTACCCAATCAAATCTGTTTTTCCAAAATCTCATTCTATGAAAAATCATGTTTTTAGCTGATTTATTTATTGAAAATCTTCAAAGATGTTCAGTTCAAAATATAATGACCATAGCAAAGAACCGAACAAAGAAATCCATGGAAGTATACGAAAAAAGTTATGCTAATTTTTTTTACAATAGAAAAACACATTAAAAAAATAAAAAGATTATATATATAAATTTATATATAAAAACTAAATCAATAAAAGGTTTAAAATAAAATCACAACAAAAATTGAAAACACACACATATTTACACACACAAAAATATATATTCCTCTACCCCATACTTAAAATATTGTCAAGTCCTCATGACAAATAATTAAAACGAAAAAGGAGGTAAAGGGGCTCCCCAAATTTTTATTTCTTTTTCCTCCTGGAAATTGTGAACTTTACCCCTAATTCTGAATCGATTTTTCTTTTTCATTCCATAGGGTTACTTTTGGATCTCACTTGGGCAAGAACAACATAAAATAGTTTCTTTGTACGCACATCCTGCTCTTTCTTAGCCTTTTCTCGAGCGGGCACTTCTTCATACATGTGGACCCCAAATTAAATTTTATATTTTTTGAGGGGATCACTCCATGCATTTTCCTGAAAATAACCTACAACAAAATTCAAAGAATCGTAAGTAGAATAGGAAGATAAAGGATCAGGGTCAATTGTATATTTTGTTTCTTTTTGATAATCAAAGGCCATTTTTTACTTAATCTCTTCTACAACATGTTGCGTTGGCGGACAATTGGAGGATATTGTGAACTCTTCCTCATTTAATCCAAAACAGTAAAATCATTATCATTATCCATCTCCACTAGATCAAAATTTTCTTCTTGAGTAGTAGATTCATTCTTAGAAGGTTCATCTTTTTGAGTTGGTCCATCCTCACAAGGTGTAATTCCATTTACAGGTTCACCACAAAAATCCAAGGAGATAGCCATATTTATTAATTGATTCACTTGCATTGTTGGGTTTGTAATGGCTGTTTGGTTCTGCGTAAATTTCTCGTCAGTGATTTTCGTGAAATTATATACAGTTTTTTTAAGCACTCGTTCTCTCTAAGTGGTAGTTGACACATGTTCCAGTTCTCACCAGAATATTGGTTGCACTCCGAAGAATCAATGTACCTGTGACTGTGAGGAGTAGAAACAATGTAAGATTCTTCATAAGATGAAACAAAGAAATAAAAGTTACCTTCTTTACATTCATGAATGAGGTGATTTCCACCGAAATATTCACAAGTAATAGACCTTTGGCTAACTTTATTAATTATTTGTTCAAGGTCTTTGATTCTCCCAAAATTTACATTGGTGAATGTGTTACTTGTTGGACATTCAAAGCTTTGGTAGTTGTCTCCACAATAATCACAGATAATATCTTTCTGACAATATTTTTCTACTAACTCAACAAGACTTTCATTTGGTTGGTCGAAATTCACTTTCCGAGTATTGGAAGAGAATTCATATTCAGGATTTTTTTGTAATTCCTTTTTTTCTAGTTTTATTCACTAACACTTGTCAGATACTAGAAAATAAAATACTTGAAGAAAATGAAGAAAGAAAAAATCTTTCAAAGTAGTAATAAGACAATTAATCTGAAGTAGATGCTTACCAATCCCCGACAACGGTGCCAAAAATTTGACGAGCTCTGTGCGTATATGATTTTATGCACATACTCTGTTAAATTATAGTATAGTTTAAGATATCGTCCCACAGAGATTGGAACTACCTAGGCTACATATTTCTATTGTCTTTGCCATTGTTTGAGAGAATCAAGTTGGTGATATGAGAATTTTTTAATAGTCCTGAAAATTTAAAAAACAGTACGGTAAATATTTTATGAATTTTTTAAATAAATAAAGTTAAAGGTTGTGATACTTTGAATCGGCAAGATAAAACTATAATAATAAAATCAAAATTTTATTAATTCTTCTCTGTTTAATGATATGATCGCTTATTTCTAATACAACCAAATCATATAAAAGTAACCTATTAATAACACCTATTTTGGTTAATTTAGTTAATCGATTGACAGTGAAACATAGACCTTGTTCAAATAATGATCATTTATTTCTAATACAACCACTTCACTTAATTCATTGATAGTCAGTGACATTAAACAATAATTGATTAATAACACCTCTTTCGATTAGTGTAGTTAACCGACTAAAGTAATGATTTAAACAAGAAGTATCTTAGTTGAGTACACCAAGTGAGCAAAAACATCTTTCGATTAGCTTTTACTAAATCAATAATCTTATTTGAGTCAACTCCTCTGTGAGAATTAGAGTTGAAGGAAATAAGATAAATATTATGGTTAATCCTGGTGTATAAAGATGATAAAGAAAAAACCCCAACATAAGAATATAATAAAATCAAGACTTCCCTTATAAAAACTTTATCAAGCTTCAACTAATATCCCAACCAAAGAAAATTACTCCATTATGGAGAAAAGAAAATAAAATTCCTACAAAGAAGAAATAATTTATAAAGCTAAAACAAAGCCAATATAGCGACGTATTTTTACACAGAAGATGGAATCTCCCCCCCTTTTCACTAAAGAAGTCGACTTATTTATAGGGAGTCAAGCCAGGCCAAAACTCCTGTAATGCCATTACTGGATCTAATAATTCCATCACTGATTAGTAATGCCATTATTGGATCAGTAACTCCATTACTGGTATAGTAATGCCATTTCTGGATCAGTAACCCCATTACTGGAACAATAATGCCATTTCTGAATCAATAATGCAATTACTGTATTTCAATTATGCATTTGTTGTCTTCTTTTTCCACGGTGGATGCTATCAACTCTTCTATGCTCACTATTTTCTTCTATTTTCTTCATTCTCTGTTCCTGCACTATCTTTTAGAAGTATTTGCACATATTGAATATAATATTATATATTATATATAAAAGATATTAATATATTTAATAACTTATACATTTAAGAATATATAAAATATACAACTCTCAGGTTCTTTTTTCAGAGCCCAAGCAATAGTCATGATCTAAGTAGGGACCAACATGAATATGACGGGGGAGTTATGAGTAGAGGAGATGAACTAGGCTCTGCCGAAGGAGGAGAAGCATCTACTCCTGATCAGAATGAAGGGGACGAAGAACAGGAAAAAGTTCCTACTCTACAGATGAGGGCGAGGAAATCCAGAGCTGGTATGACACCAGTGGAGCAGCGGCCTGGTACAATATGTACAAAAGAGGATAGTGAAGTGGAACATGCAATGAAGGTAAGAATAGTGGTGAAAACATACAAATAGATACTGGCACATCGTTAATTTGTTTAAACATCACTATTGATGTTTAAACATAACTATGAAATATTTCATACATACACCTTAATGGTTTAAACATAAGTACGAAATGTTTTAAACATACACCCCAATGTTCTAAACATAACTGGGAAATGTTTAAACATACCGGTGATGTTTGAAATAAGCACTTGTTATTCTTCATTACCCTCGTGAATCCGCCTAACTTGTAAAATATTAGATGTAGGTGGTTTTGGCTGATGAGGTTGCCCCAATTATAAAAACTGACTTGCCTGATATGGTATTTCCTACCTGGTTGGACACGCATGCGGCTTTCACCACGAAGAAAATTACTATAAGATCTTCAATTTCAAGAAAGCTTGTGGAATTGCGTCAATGTTTAAAAGATTTAAAACTTGAGGACAAATTTAGGGAGAGTAGTTTTGGTCACTTTCTTAGTATGCAGAAGGGACTGTTTGCTCCGAAGCTCGTTCACAACGTCCTACTCCATAGGGTTATTTGTAAGAGAAGCACGAGTTATGGTTCAATTTTCATGGGTTGCCTTTACGCTTTAGCCTTCTTGAATTTGCACTTATGACTAAGCTGAGGTGTTCAGAGTTTCCATCAAAAGAATACTTAGAGGATGCCCGTGAGAAGGGTAACGAGTTGTGGGATTTAGCGACAGGGAAAGACAAAAAGAAGGCTGCCTCGAGTGACCAAATCATGACATTGATAAAGTCAGATAAAATATAAAACAAAGATGTGAAGTTCAGTTTGTGTTTGGTTTGGTTTGTGCATGGTGTTTTATGTGCAAAAGATACGTGTTGTGGCGTTGAGAAAGATGTTGTTTGCTTGGCAAGTAGACCTGAGGAATTTAACAAGTTCCTTTGGGGTAGAAAAAGCTTTGAATTGACGATGACATATCTTGGTAAGGATTTTGCAATACATGAAAATCCATAAAATAGTTATAACCTTTACGGATTTCCCTGAGCCTTCATGGCTTGGATGTTAGAGGCTATACCAGCTGCTAGGTTAAGGCAATATCTAAAACAAAAGACTGTACCAAGGATGTATCGTTGGTTATGTTAACACCCAATTTTGTCCCGATTTTTTTCAAATTTAATAAATTATGGTAATATTTTATAATTGAGGTTAATTTGAAAATAAAATAAAATAATGACAATAAAAGATGATCAATTGAAGTTTCAAAGAAAAGTGCTAAATTTGCAAAATCCCACCAATTTTAACTCACTCGTGCAACCCATTCACTTTTTTAAATTAATTCTAAAATTGTGGCCAAATTCGCTCCCCCCCTAAGCACTAACCTATTTTTGCAAATCCTCTACCTATATATACACACTCATCCCAAAACCCTTCCTCACCATATATCTCATTTTTTAGATCTCTCTCAAGACCCTAAAAAAATCAGTCTCTCATACCCCCATTCGTTTTACCCCCACCCCCAGTTGTCTTCTCCTTCACCACTATAAACGGAAACCTTACAAACACTAAACAGAAACAGATCGGGGGGAGGGGAGAGTGGAGTAGTGGTGGAAACAGAGGGAGGGTAGGGTGGCAGTGACGCCGTCCTAGAACTGGTTGTAGTCGCTCCCCGTCTCCTCTATGTCTGTCGTCGTCCACTCACCGGAAAAAGCGAAGGGGTGTCGTACTCCTTGTCTCCTTCGTTTTTCGCTGATTGGTTATGCCCTTTTTCGTTACTGATTTTGCTTATAGATGGGGAAAATTTAATTTCCTATTGTTATTGGATTTTGTCTGTTGGTTTTGCGTGTCAATTGATAAATTGAAAATGACTTTCCACTTTGTGGAGCTGATTGTGCACTTGGTTCATTCTTCCTCTACTAAAAGGGGTCCACTTACTGGTTCGAGATCCAATTACTATATTATCAGTGCTAC
The DNA here is from genome assembly GCA_037355625.1 of Petunia x hybrida. Classification (NCBI taxonomy): domain Eukaryota; kingdom Viridiplantae; phylum Streptophyta; class Magnoliopsida; order Solanales; family Solanaceae; genus Petunia; species Petunia x hybrida. Next base: position 613,466 of record JBBBVM010000662.1, on the reverse strand, counting down.
TGTTTATTCAGGCTTGTCCATACAGTTGCTCGTTCGTTAGTTAAATTGCTTATGCTTCTGATGGATTTGTATCGAATGCTTCACTTGTCCCAAATAAAGATTACTCTATAGCCTATAAAAATAATTAACTTTGAGGCTTATATATGGACTGATATTGAACCGATACTACACTGGCCAATGAAAAAATACATGTACACGTATTGAGGCCTCGGGACTGATTGTGAACGGATTCTACACTTGAACGGTCCCGTCCCCGTGTCCCTAAAGCAAAAGGCGATGATGAATGTATGCACTTTAACGCAAAGCAAGTCGAATAGAGCGGTGGGTTTGGTACTTGGCATGGCAATCAGTCCGGGCTCCGTGTTTGCAGCCGTACCAAATCCCGAGCCTCTACATGACGTGCCATACAAATCTGAGCCTAAATTTTGCAAAAACAAAATCCCTTTACTATTATTATTATTTTTTTATTACTATTATTATTATTATATATTTTATTATTATTATTATTACTTTATTATTTTATTATTATTACTTTATTATTTTATTATTATTATTTTATTTTTATTAGTTATTACACTTTATTATTGTACTAATCCAATTTCATTTTCATTTTTTTTGTGAGGTACATTTTGGCACGAACAACTTGGGGACGCTTTTGGCTAACCTGCAAATGTGGATATACATTGACTTGGACTCAAGCATTCAAAATAAGACTTAAGAATTTTAGAAAATCCAAGGCTCCCGCGAGTTGATCATTTCCTGGGTTTTATCTTTAAACTTTGCATTTATTTCCTTAGAGATATTTATGCAAATAAATGTGTAAAATATTTTATTTATCAATAATATGTGATTGTTTGTATATTGCCTTACTTTATGTTCATTGCCTTTTATTGTGAAGTCGTTATTTAATTTATTGCAAATTGGGGTCGTCTTAGCAAATGCGTGCAAGTAAAATATATATATTTTGCTAATAAGCTTTTTATTTAATTGATTATTATTATTATTATTATTATTATTATTATTATTATTATTATTATTATTATTATTATTATTATTATTATTCAAATAATTCTTTCGAAAGAAAAGCACACTTGTAAATATTTGGAAACCTGTCGGATTAACCGTATTTTACGGAATATTGGAAGTGCCTTAAAAACCTTCTTCCGAAATTAATAACACCTCTTACTTAGAATCTCTGAAAAGACTGTCTTTTATAAAAATGGAGTTTTTCCACGCATTTGCTAATTTGGTTCCTTGTTTTTCTTAAATTGGGTGGCGACTCCAAAAACTCCAAAAGAGTTAGTCCATCCTGTCGATATTCCGGAATTTATCTTTTTCGGGGTAATTTTTTGGGGTTCAACAGGTTATATGACAAAGTTGCAAGAGACCTTGAACAAGTGTTTCAGCGTATGGAGACCCCAGTAAGACACCCTTTTACCTTTTGCCTTTTATTATTCACACATTTGATATAATGTTGAAACATCCATGAGATGTTCATCACATCATAATGAATGTTGAAATATTTGCATCAATGTTTCAACATCAAATTTATATGTTTAACATATTACTATATGTTCGGAACATAACTCGTAAGTGTAAACATTTAGCTATATGCTTACACATAATATATATGTTTCAAACATTTGAAGTGATGCTGAAATTTACTTTATATTAACTTATGATCTTTGTAGGAGGTGAACCCTTACCTTGTTCCTACACCCTTGGAGTTGAGGGATGTTCTCGATGGCTATGTGCCATACCAGGATGTAGAGGACGCATTGGTTGATGGGTTGATGCAACAAATGGAGGGGAATACAATGCTTAAGAAAGCAAATGTTGAACCTAATACCCATATTAAACATGTTGTTCTTAGCCGTGGGTCAATGTTGAATACATACAGTGGTGGAGGTGGAGTTATTGGACAATATAGTGGCAGTGCAGGTGATTTGTTTGTATATGCTAGGAGAAGGGAAGATACCAGAGCTGCAGTTGTTAGAAGAGAAGTTGGTAGGAGTGAATGAGTAAGAAGAGAAGAAGGTGGCAGGGGAGGGACAGTAAGGAGAGAAGAAGGTGGCAGAGGATGGACAGTAAGGAGAGGAGAAGGACTAGGTAATGCTATAGGAGAGTGTACCTGCAAATGCTCCCAATGTAAAAAAGACAAGAAGCTGTAAATGGACAAGGTGGATTTTGAGAAGGTTCTTGTGGAGGTGAGGAACTGGACAAAGCACCAGGTGCCTGCCAAGAGAGCTGTGTTCCATGGGAGAACTCTGAAATCTCCATTTACTAGTGGAAGAAAGAGAGGAATGAAGAAGCTGCCTTTGAAAAAAGTTGATATGTACAAAGTTGTTAGGAAGAAGCGAAGAAAGGCGTTGGATGCCTTTTTGAAAGAGAAGAAAGAGGAAAAGACACCTCTCTGTCTTGGTCATGAATACAACTACAAAGACCTGGAAGGGGTGATGAGTATACAAACCAAGTTGGAGGACCATGTATATGAATTTACTTCAATGTTATTTTTTTCCTGTAAGCAGACATTTATCGATATGTTTAAACATTTATGTGTATGTGTACGCATATTAGTGGACAGGGGCGGATGTAGAAGGTGAGGGCGGGTTCGGTGGAACCCAGTAGGTTTGGTGCACACAGTATATTAGTATTAAAAATTACTAAATATACATAAAAATCATGTCAATAACCCAGTAACTAACACGAGAAAACGTAATTCAAAAATTTAAAACTCATAAGGTTGAAATCCTGGATCCGCCTCTGTTAGTGGATGTATAAACATCTCATTACAATGTTTAAATTTGCACCTAATATATAAACATACAAATAAATATTTCAACATTGAGTTCATATGTTTTCATTTTTATGAACATCACAATTATGTTTAAATATATGTTGATGTTTGAACATCTCATGTAGTGTTTAAACATCTGAAGTCGTGTTTATTTACTCTGCCTTGATTTATTTTTTATTTTTATGTAAACATACAAAAAAATGTTTCAACATTGAGTTTATATGTTTCCTTTTTATAAACATCACAATTATGTTAAACATAACAATGATGTTTAAAAATCTTATCTAGTGTTTAAACATCTCAAGTCATGTTTCTTTATTCTGCCTTATTTTTTATTTTAATTTTATGTAAACATACAAACAAATATTTCAACATTGTGTTCATATGTTCTTTTTTTATAAACATCACTACTTATGTTTAACATCTTACGTAGTGTTTAAACATCTCAAGTCATGATTCAGTATTCTGCCTTGATATTTATTTTTATTATTTTATTTTTATCCAGCATGTTGATGACATCTTGATATGATGAGGGTGAGAATTAAAACATACTCCCAGTACTATGTAAAAAGTTATGTGATTCTTGATTTGGAGTTTTTAAAGAAGATGTGTGAGATGTACAAGTAGGAAAAATCAACAGCGGTTGCCTTGGCTGTACCAATGGATGAACAGTTGACGATTGTCCTATTTAAAGAGGACTTGATGGAGTATGCATAAGGTAAGAGGCCAAACCCAGGGGCTAGAAAGTGGGCTGGATCCAATAGGATCATGAGTGTGTTTAAGTTGGAAGAAGAGCATTATGTTACCTTGGAGTTCCTAGTGGGGGAAGCAAAGATTTTGGTGTACGACTCCAACTATGGTGACAACAGTGATGATGTCTTTGCCACACTCATTCAGCCAATCACTTGCATGGTCCCCATTTACATCAAACAGTGTGGAATGTTCCAAAACTTACCGGAAGAGATCCTGAACAAGAACCCATGGTCATAAGAGCGTGTGACAGATCTTCCAGTAGCCCAGACCTGCACTGCATCTGGTGGATATGCCTTAGCTTTCATAGAGCACTTTCTCACGAAGACTCCTTGGGACAGTCTTAATGAAGATAACATGGTGACTCTCAGGGTGAAATGGGATGTTGACATGTTTTATAGAAGGATGGTACCATGATTATTGGTGATTGTTGAACAATTTAAATTATTTTTGGGTTGTAATTAAGGATTATTTAACCTTTATTTAGTAATTATTTTTGTGTTATGTAAGGACAATATATGCTTTTGTTAATTTTATTAATGGTAGTGTGTATGTTTCTCTGTTAAAACTGTCAACTGGCCATTTAAACAAGATATAGTGTGTGACTCATTATATTTCATATTGCAAGATGTTGGAATATCTGTATTATATTTAATCATATTGTAAGATGTTCTAACATCTGTTATAATGTTCAAACATAATACAGATGTTGGAACATCTGTATTATGTTTCAACATTATAACAGATGCTGGAACATCTGTATTATGTTTCAACGTGCAGTTATATTTGGTGCCAATGTGTGTGAATGTGCAGTTATTTTAACGTGTGAAAGGGCAGGTGTATGTTAATAGGCACATGATTAACTACTCGTGAAGCAAACAACAACAACCATATCTAAACAAAACAACATCTTCAATTGAATGAAATTTCTAATTGCATATGGTGTTTGAATTTGTAACAATAACTTAATCCAAATCATATAATAAAATTTTCATACCACTTCATAAATGTTCAAAACATGCATAAATTGAAATGTAAGTGAAAGGACAAGACTACAAAACACGACATTCAAAACAAATACAAAATTAAATGACTAGACTTAAAAGAAGATTATGCAAACTACGTTATTTCTTCACTTCACATGTGTGCCACTGGAGGACGTGGTGGTGTAGAGTAGTTCTGGGGGTCAATCTTGAGTTCAACTTGAATACCACGGAGCATACGCTTGATAAGATGTATATCTCTCTTATAATCCTCAAGGAATTTGTCGAACCTAGTGGTTAATTTCGTCACTTAATCCTCCACATTTCCAATATATGCTAGCAACTGATCCACATCTCCGCTCAAGGCTGCAATATCTTCATGGACATGCTCGATTTCAGCGGTCCTTGGCACTACGACCATGTTTTGGGTCCCTTGGGTGCCTTCCTCTGCGAGGTATCTTTGTTGTTATTGTTGAACCCCAAAAATTAACCCCGAAAGGCTAAATTCCGGAATATCGACAGGATGGACTAACTCTTTTGGAGTTTTTGAAGTCGCCACCCAATTTAAGGAAAACAGGAAACCAAATTAGCAAATGCGTACAAAAACTCCGTTTTTATAAAAGACGGTATTTTCAGAGATTCTAAGTAAGAGGTTTTATTAATTTCGGAAGAAGGTTTTTAAGGCACTTCCGAAATTCCGTTAAAAACGGTTAATCCAACAGGTTTCCAAATATTTACAAATGCGCTTTTCTTTCGAAAAAATTATTTGAATAATAATAATAATAATAATAATCAATTAAAATAAAAAACTTATTTGCAAAATATATATTATACTTGCACACGTTTACTAAGACAGCCCCAATTTGCAATAAATTAAATAACGGCTTCACAATAAAGGGTAATGCACGTAAAGTAAAGCAATATACAAACAATCAAATATTATTGATAAATAAAATATTCTACACATTTATTTGCATAAATATCTCTAAGGAAAGAAATGCAAAGTTAAAGATAAAACCCGAGAAAATGATCAACTCGCGGGAGCCTTGGATTTTCTAAAATTTCTAAGTCTTATTTTGAACGCTTGAGTCAGAATTCAATCTCCAAATGCCTTCAATGCAATGGACTATTCCCATTCATGAGTTAGCCAAACTCGTCCACAAATTATTCGCCAAAATGTACCTCGCGAAACAAACAAGTAAAATTGGATTAGTACGATAGTCAAAGTATAATAATTAATAAAATAACAATAATAAAGTAATAATAATAATGATAATAATAATAATAATAATAATAATAATAATAATAATAATAATAATAATAATAATAATAATAGTAAAGGAGGTTGTTTTTGCAAAATTTTTAGGCTCAGGTTTATATGGCGCGTCATGTAGAGGCTCGGGGTTTGGTACGGCTGCAAACACGGAACCCGGGCCGGTTGCCACGCCAAGTACCAAACCCACCATTCTATTCGACTTGCTTTGCATTAATTTCATACATTCATCATCGCCTTTTGCTTCAGGGACACGGGAACGGGACGGTTCAAGTGTAGTATCATGTTCAAATCGATCCCGAGGCCTCAATACGTGGATATGTATTTTTTCATCGGCCACGTGTAGTATCGGTTCAATATCAGTCCGTCAATTCTAACGTATAGTATCCGTCAATTCGTTATATATCCATCGATTCCTTGTCAAATATTTTCATTGGCCTCGCATTTTAGAATGAAATCAGTAACATAATTGAACAGTCACAAGGGCCCACAGTGTGTAGTATCTGCATTTGTTCCAAATCAGAAAACCAGTGATTAAACGTTAGTGACAATCAGAACACAAGCAAAATTATAAGCAAAGAAAACATTAGCAAAAGGAGCAGCCATTTGCAAAACTTAATCAAGCATGTTATAAGTCAGAAAACAGAACCCAGGCGAAGCAATTTTAGAGCAGCGGGACAAGGGTTTGACACCGGGGATACCGGTGACCAGAACTCCGGTCAAAGTCAGGCGAGACCCCAAATAACAACAGCGATCAAAATCACAGTAGAGCAAAATCTGCAAGAAATCAACAGTAAAGGGAAACGATTGTGGATCATCGCAACAAAACCAGTTACAACAGAGGACAGGAACGATCGCCGGTGTAGGGAGGAGCAACACCAGCTGAGCAGCGGCGTCTGCTGCGACCCCTCTCTTCCTTTTATTTTCAATAACATATCGTCAAACAAAGGCACCGGCGATGATGGATTTTCCGGTTAAAATCAAACACCTTGTGTGCATCATCAAGAAACCCACATTTCGCATAGAAACAAACCAAACCAGTATTCACAAATACATCACGATTGAAACCAACTTTTATCACAATCGAATGAGCCATAACACCGGGTTTAAAAATCCAATAACTGGGCACATGATTTCAACCAGAAAGTGAAAGCAAAGTTGTTTTCAGTTCTTGAAAAAGAGTCAAGGTAGATAGAGTCGTGTTCTTGTTTTTCGGGTCTAATGGAAAAGCGGCTGATGATGATGAATGATAATGTTGAGGGTTTTTGTGTGTGGGAGAAGACGAGAGGGGTGAGGGCACGACTGGTGTCTAATGTCAAAAAAATGGGTGTAGGGTTTTGGTATAAGGGGGAGAAGGAAAATGGGTATGGGCTGAGATATGAAATGAGGGATGTATAGTGCCTATAAGGCTTTGCGGAAACAGACCATAATTTAATTTCAAGAACGATTTTATCCCTTTCTCTTTTAATTAAACTAATTAAACGCCATTATTACATGAATAAGCGGGCTTTAGGGTAAACAATGCAATTTGGTCTTTTCTTCCAAAATCTCATTAATTCACTTTAAAGGATTTTAATTAATTAAAATTTTTATTTTAATAACTGATTTTATTTAAATAATTTAGATATTAATTAAAATCCGGGACAAAATTGGGTGTCAACAGTTGTTTTTGCTTGCAGTAGATTCAAATGCTTGGTATAGTGTTGGTTTTTATTGTTTGCTTCAGATTTTGTTTGGGCTGGATGGAAGTAATTATGACACATATATATAGGCTAAACTTGGTGCCTTTTTAGTTGCATATATGATGATTTCAAGAGGTACCTATTCATATGTAGTTGTGTATGTGCCTATTCACATCCACCCCTTCATAAGTTCATATACACCCTTTCATAACTCCACATACACCTCTTCATCTTTTTTATTTCACACATTAAAATAACTCCACATTCACCTAAAATACGACTGCTTATTGGCACAAAAAAGTACTGCACATTCGCACCAAATAATAGTTTTGGCATCAATATGGTTTCTTAAAAAATATCATCAAACATGTTTAAACATCTCAAAGAATGTTCAAACATATCGGAAGAATGTTGACCATCATATGGGTATGTTCACAACATAAAGATCGATGTGCAAACATTAATATCGATGTTTAAACATTTAATCTAAATGTTGCAACATACGTATTGATGTTTTGAACATGTGGACTAATGTGTAAACATACTACTAATGTTTCAACATTACAATCAAATGCTTAAACATCTTCTAAGATGTTTATACTTAAGTTTGAGTTTTCAATAAGAATGAATTAAATTATCAATGATTACTACTTTAAAGTGTTTTCGTTTTCACTCCTAAACACCTGAAATTTCGATGAAAACATATGTTAACTCTACTCATTTGATAGATCACAGCAAACTCCTTTATTGATATTCATATAGATGAGTGAACAAGTTAAAATAGAGTTCTCACTCCAATTTTGTTCAAAATCACTCACAAACACATAGGAACGACTTCTTATTGGAGTTATCACTACCAATATGTTCACCTATCAATCAAAATACATGTAACCACTTAGGTTTTATTATCACTCATAACACTAACGCCTTTCACTCAAACACCTCAAACTTAATTGATAAAAATATCAATCATTAGTGTTATCATTTCAAACATCTTAAATATCGATGGAGTAATATTTTATATACTTAATCATTAAGTTTTTCATTTAAAATGTGTAGTTATTCATCTTATCACTCAAAATATGGTCGAATACTTGCAAAAAATAAATTGCTACATCCAAACATATACACATATGTTTAAACATTACATTATATGTTGTGAACATATCATTTTATGTTGCGAACATCCGTCTCGATGTGTAAACATAAAACTACATGTGCCGACATCTTTTCTGATGTTTAAACATCAGAGAAGATGTGTAAAAATATCTAGCGGCTCATAAACATCTAACGATATGTTGAAACATCAACAATGGTGTTGTAACATCTTACATTATGTTGGAACATCTATTGTGATGTTTTAACATAGCTTGTTATGTGTCACATCACACGTAATGTTGAAATATTTGATGTGATGTTCGTACATCCAGCGTGATGTTTAAGTTTATAAGTGGGATAATGTTTAAGATCCCGCCTTCTTATTAAATATTGCAATTATTATACTAAAATGACAAGAAACACATAAAAAGAAGACACAAATCGACTAGTTATTTATAAAAACTAAATGCAATACATTAGTACGTTCGACGACCAGAATTACATGATATATATAAATTAGAATAATAATATGTCAGATAAGGAAACTAGATTATATATAAAAACTTAAAATATATCATCAACTTCATCCTTCTGCAATCTCCATTTCTAGTTCATCCAAAATTTCTGTAATTATTTGCATGACCCTTCAGTGATCCCTCGCTTGTTTGTACCTTAAACTCCATAAATCTGCTCATAGTGTTTTCATGGATCGATTCATCTCCGCCATATTATCCTTTATAATTGCAACTTCCCAATTTATATTGCCTCGTCGTTCTCTTTGTGGCGCATTCTGTATTGGTCGGTTTTGACGGAATCCTTGATCACTATTGCCAACCTGTAAGGGTTCGTTTGATCTGCTTCAGACATTTTTTGCTGTTGAAGTTGTTAGTGATGGATTTGCATATAGTGTTGGTGCATATAGTCTTGGGTATTTATAGGTTGTCATTTTTATTTGTAAAAGTCACCATTTATACTTAAAGAGGCACTTATGATATATTGTGGACTTAATGTGCCTGTTCAGTGTAGACGTCCAGTTTTGCAATGTGTCTATTTTTCTGATATGAAAGGTGTCATGTGGCAGTTACACCCTTCAATACACAGTTAGGTTGAAACATCAGTCGTGATGTGCAAACATCGGGTGCGATGTTTAATATATTAAATGAAATTTGAAACATTTTCTAATATGTTTAAATATTCACTTATGTTTTTAACATTTGTTCTAATGTTTACACAATTGATAGATGTTTGAAATATTGAGTGATGTTATGTACATAATATCAGATGTTGCACATTTTATGAGATGTTGCTCACATTAATTTAAATATTTAAATTATAATGAATGTTTAAAATTATGGTGTTTTGAGTCTGCGTCGTGTCAGATGTTCAAATATTTTCTCTGATGTTTCAATATTTGTAGAAAAGTGTTAGCATTAAATGAAATGTTTGCACATATTAACGATGTTTATACAGATAAGGCCGTGTTTTTACTTTTGAGCAAAAGAGAGACAATGTAATTTTTACATACGTTCACATAGATAAAATGAATATCTTAAACAAATATTACAAATTAAAACACGGGCCACATAGACCATTGTCTTAAACAAACATTACAAATTAAAAAGATTATCTCAAAGCATGCCACCAAATAAAGCATTGCCTTAAACAGAATAAAGCATTGTCTTAAACTGGAAAAAAAAATCACTTGTTCCTTCTTCATTCACAACTGGAGGTCTTGTAACAGTTGGGCGGATTGTTCTTTTATGGCCAAGCCTTTTGCAAAGACCACATCGATTCTTCCTCGAGGCAAATCGTTTCTCAATCGATAAAATTTTCTTTATCCTCATTCGTCGACACTTGGGCTTCACGTAAGGGATGAAAGGTTTCCTCTCAACCAGCTCAGTAGGTCAATCCTACCAAAATTCTTCATCTTGGACTGCATGGATAGTTTCTGCATAGGCAAGCACGTAAGAATCAACATAATAATATGGAGAAGTGTAATCATAGGTTCTTCTCCCATAATCTGCACCAAACTTCATCCTAATTGCTTCCATAGCATGTCGACAAGGTATCTTATCAAAATCAAACTCCATGCATGTACAAGTTTTGTTATGTAGATTCACATTAGCATCAATATCTGTTGTTCCCTCTGCAGAAATATCAAAATTTAGAGTTATTCTTTTGATGGACCACAAGCTTGCTGCCCAGTGAATTATTAAGTGATATTTTAGTTTCAATCATTTTGACACGTGTTGGAACTCTCCAAAAATTTCATGCACATATGATGAAACTTTTCAGCATAGTTTTTAGTGATAGCAGTGAATAAGGCATCAATTGGGAAGTCATGCACATCCCTAAACATAGCATTAACGGATTCTGCAATGTTTGTAGTTATCACAACATACCTACAATATTTGCAAAGAAACTCTTAAACAAGCTAACATAAAGTTTTTAAACATTTACCACAAATGAAGCATCTATCATAAAGTTTAAAACATATACAAAAATGTTTGAAACATCACTTTAGAATATTTTAAACATCAAACAAAATGTTCAAACATTTGTTCAGATGTTGACACAACCCAAGCCTACTCATTTAAACCTCAATCAAAATGTTTCAAACATCACATTTATGTTTTAAATATCTAATATAATGTTTAAACATGTTTACAGATGTTGGGAATCAAAAAGTCAAACACACGTAAACATTATTAAGAATGTTCCAAACATCAATCAGGTGTTACAAACATACATTAAATGTTTCAAACTTCAATCAGGTGTTCCAAACATATAGCACAAAGTGTAAACATCTTCCATGTGTTTAAGCAGTTCAACTAAGTTTTCAAAAAAAGAACATCTTTAAGCAGTAAGACTGACATGTTTCCAGTAAAGTGACATCTGCTCCACTTATGAAGCCCAACGTTCTCCCCTAGATATTTGGCAACCCTTGGATCTAAAGTTTCAATATCTTTAAAACGAGTTTTAAACTCACTATGCCTCTGCAGCCAAATAGTATTTGGAAATGGGATCTCCACAATGAAACGTCGAGCGGAGGTTCTCAGCAAGGTGCCTAATACAATAATCATAATGAGCTGAAGGGAAAAACTTGGAAATAGCCTTTTCTATGCTTTTGTGCCTGTCGAAAATAATGCACAGCTCATCACTATCCGGGATCACACCGGCAGCGGTTCAAAGAAGTATTCATATGTGGCATCACACTCTTTGTCAACTACATAAAATGCAACAGGATAAAAGTGATTCTCAGCATCCTGTCCCACAGCAGACAACAAAACTTCCCCATATGGGCCAGTAAAAAATGTCCCCCAACAAGGACTTTTCTAATACTAGCAAACCCCCTGATCTAGGCACCATACGACACAAACATATATAGAAACCTCCCTCTCTGATCAGTTACCAATCCAGTCTTGCTTCCTTCATTTAAATTCCTAATCATGCAACAGTATGCATCGAGAAAAGCATAACCGTGTTCGTATGTCCCCCTTGCCAAGCTCTTTGCAATACTACCTCCATTTAGACACTTCCAATAGCTTATATTACAATCCAAATCTGTAAGAATTGTTCTCTTAATATCTCTTGTGCTCGGTGCTTTGCCATCAATAAACCTACTTTTCATGTACTCACCAATGACGTCACATGTGGTGTGCGGATGGTGGCTTTTAGCATGCTAGGAGCCACAGGGGTGCTCACTGTTGTAAACGGTGATATAAAAAATATCCCCACTTTTATACTTAATGGCTCGCAACCACCAAGGGCAATTCTTGTTTATGCATAGAGCACAAAATACTTTTTTCTTGTTCTTCATTGCCTCGAAATAAAAAGGCTTCTTAACTGCCGCCAACTTTAATAACACAACCAACTCACGCTTGTTCGCGAATGTTTGGCCCTGGTAAAAATCAGTGTCGTCTTCGCAATCGTTGCTCAGTTGTGATGGCAGTGAACTTATGGCAGGTCCAGAATTACCTACCCAATTTTCATCTTGTTATACTTCTTCTGCTTCCTCCTTTCTAGGCACATCCGTGTTCAATGGAGCATCCCCAATATCTTCCAACCCCTGATTTTCCATTTGTTTTGAATTTAAAAATTCTTCCGACCTAGGAACCACATTTACCCTAAGAGTTGGCCTAGCACCAGTGGCATCAACGTAAGCCATAAACAGAGAGACATCATTATCATTCCTTATTCTAGAAGGGGGCAGTCTTTTGCTTCGCAACGGTCATCATGTACGTAATACAAAGATCGCTCGGATCCTCACTTATCTCCCAACATTGAATTATTTTCCCTACCAAATCAGCATAGGCAACCTCCCTACTCACAAGAATTGGTCTACACTCTTTAACCACTGGAACCCAAGTATAACATTTTGCCTTCTCCACCCATTGCCCGAGATAATCCACTCCTATTAATACCGGCGTCATTTAATTGTCACGAGTCCTAAACATGCAAAAAAAAAAAAAAAATTAGGCCGTTATAGCATTATATTCATCATACAAATGTTTATATAAAGCCAGGAACATGAAATATTATAGTAATGTTTCAAACATTATGTCAAGAATTCATAATGTATAAATATCATGATAAATGCTTCATTGACTGTGACTGATGTTTGGAACATATCATTATTAAAAACATAACTATGTTTAAACATATAACAGAGTGTGCACAACATCAAATATATGTTTACACATTCTTACAGATATTTCATCAAATGTGTCAGATGATCAATTAAGCAATTCAAGTAAAAAAAAACTTATGATTTAAGCATCCAATAAAAATACAAGATGTTTAAAATATGACGACAAATGTTTTTTAAACATCATAAGTGATGTTTAAACATATATGCAAACTGACGATGGAAGTTTCACTAGAAGAAAATCCAGACATGAAAAATCGACAAAATGCTTTTCCCAGTTCCATTTAAACAACGTAAAGCTTAAGGAAAACTTACCAGAACAAGGAAATGGGAGAATAGCCGTGAAAATGGTAAAATAATTACACAATTTTTTCAAATTTGGAAAATTCTAGATTTGAACGAAAGAGGGCCAGTGCAATTGGAAAGATTGGTTGTGTCTTCATGGGGGAGCTGAGATTGAGGAAAAAAGTTTTAAAAAAAAAAAAACCGACTGGCAGATCGCCGGCGATGATGGACAAAAAATGGGATTAGGGAAGTCGACGGTGATGTTTGGGTTTTTGGAGGGAATTTTTTTTTGTGACTATTTTTGGGGTGGGTTGGGGTTTTGTAAGAATGGACGAAAGTGTAAACTTAAAACCTTGGAGGTTCTTTTGAACTAATCTTTTAAAATTATTAACACTAATAAGGCCCTTACACCTAATATTTAAAACTAGGGGTCCTTTTCTTATTATAAGATTTGGAGAAGACCCTCCAACCAAAGGACCCAAATAACTATAACCTAGTTTTTATTGCAACAAAAAAGGTGACGTGTATGCAGATCTCCAATGTATATAAAGATTGTTTTCAAAAGATCTTGGGTTCAACAAAAATAATTTTGAAAAAGGTTTGAAAAAATTAAAAGGTGAAAAGGTATGAACAATTTTTAAAAGGTAAAAATCATTTAAACTCAAACTTTACTTTAAAATCAAACTACAACCTCAATTATGAATAATTTGTCATTCTCTACACGTCTATTAGTTAAATTTGTAGACGAATGTAAATCAAACTCCAACCGTAATGAGATTTGCACGTTTATAGTATTATCATAATAAAATAATACAGTAAAGAAAACTTCACGCACCGAGAATTTTTTTTATATAGGATGATGTATTGGGTAAAAATCGACCCGCGATGATTCGCCCCGGTCATGCAACTTGATAGCGACCGAACACATATCGGCGAGCCAGAGACCGAATCAAATCAATGAATCGCCGAAGCCAGGCACCGAGGTTGTCACCGAAGGCAAGACGTAAGCTAAGCTTCGGTGACAAGCCGTCTCGATCAAGAAACAGGGCCCTGCCACCGAGGTCAGTCATTCGCACCTCGGTGGATCCCCTCGGTTCAAGCGGCTTTGCAGCCCACTTCCTCAGCCCACTACTTTGCCCATTAACTCCACCTACAAAAGCTCCAGACGTGGGTCGTCCATGAACAAGTAGTGGAAAACGTGGGAGGACACATTGTATCTATAAATAGTACTTCACTTTGCATTGTATGCATCTAGAAATTTATACTGAAACTCTGCCCAAATTTGTACTCACGATTATATATTGAAGAACAGTTCATTTTCTCGCATCTATATCTTTTTCGTGTATTATTTCAACTTTGATACGAGGAATTGCTTATATTCGAATCAAAATTCGATTTGTACACCTAAACTGATTTAGGCCCATACAAATTGGCGCCGTCTGTGGGGATATAAGCAGTAACGCTTTGTTCCAAAGTTTCACGCCCGTTTTTCACCAAAGATTACGATTTAACAAAGTTATGGCTGATAATGGCGGTAACAATAGTGAAAGGGCTGACGTTCCGTTGAACTAACAGCCCATCTCACCGATGACGACTGAAGAGTTCCAGATTTATGTCGTCACTACGCTAAGAGCTCTCCAAAATAGGCAGGATGAGCAAGCGAACATTAATGCTGAATTTCGCGCTTCGTTAGAAGCGAGGAATAGTGCTGCCCCAAACAGCACCCAGCCTTCGGCTCCTGGTGGAGGCATCTCGATCTTCGTTCCTCCGGGCGTGATAACAGGGGGACCTCACAACGGGGCCACATCTGGGGGCTCGGGGAACAATCCAACTCCCACGCCACACTTCGAGACGGTTCCCACCGTGGCTGAGACAACGTCCTCGGTTAACGTTGAAAAGATGAGCAGGGAGATCGAGGCTCGCGTCGAGGCGCGCGTGGAAAAGCGCCTCGAGGGCGTGCTGGGGATAACAAAAGAGGAAGACGACCTCGATATTGATCAATATAGGGAGCTACCATTCAAACCCGAAGCGGCTCCAGCCCCAACTCCCAAAGGCTTCAAACTCATATTCATGAAGAAATACGATGGGACTACCGATCCCAAAGAACACATAAGAGAATATATGTCAATGGTGAAGAGCAACGACTTAACGGCTATACAGCTCGAGTCGATGTTCTTGAAGAAATTTGGCGAGTCCTTAGAGAAAGGGGCTTTACGTTGGTATATGTGTTTGCCGGCGGGATCGTTCTCCTCCTTCAAGGAAATGTCTAGCGCCTTCGTCAAGGCGCACACTGGGGCGCAAAAGATCCTCCAAAGGAAGGAGGACATATGCGAGGTGAAACAACCCGGTGAGCCACTCAAAGAATTTCTCGAGCGATTCCACGCCGAACGCATGGAATTGCCTCGGATGGATGATACCTTGTCCATCATGGCATTTGAAAAGGGTATCAATATTCGCAATTCCGACGCTGCCGCTGAATTGCGAAAAGAACTCTAACAGTATCAGGTCCTAACATGGGAGGATCTGCATAGACGCGCCTACTCCAAAATCAGGTTGGAGGAGGCTGAATTCAAGAACCGAGGTTATCATCAACGAAACCGAGGTGAATCTTCAAATCGCGCGCGAGGCGCCATGAAGTAACTCGAGGGGGAGGTATGAGCCTTATACCTCGACAAGGCAGCATGTCAGCCAAAGGCTGGAAAACACCCTCGGTAATTCATACCCAAATTCTCACATAAGCCAAAGGCTCGGAGGGAAGGTTCAACCCAATGTGAACCAAAGAAATCCCTCAAGCTCCGCTTCGGCCCCAAAAATGGATCTACCTCGGATCCAAGACTACAACTTCAACATATCGACCTCGGAGCTGGTCAATGTTGTCAAGGGGACTGCCAGGGTAAGGGTTCCCAAGGATATGAGGACCCCCGCAGATAAAAGAGACCACAATCTGCATTGCGAATTCCATGCAGATTATGGCCATAGGACCGAGGATTGCAAAGCTTTGCGCCTCGAGGTAGCTCACTTGCTGAAGAAGGGAGTTTTGGCCGACTTCCTCACTGACAAAGGGAAAGATAATTTTTCCAAGAACCGAGGCGATGGACAGCCACCTCGGGCTCCACCCCCGGATAGAGTAGTAAACGTCATTACCGGGGGGTCAGAGGTGAATGGCGTAAATTTCACCGCGGCCAAGAAATTTGCAAAGCTCTCCATCACCATGGAGAAAAGAACCCGAGTTGGAGGCTCGGGCAAAGATATTATGTTTGATGATGATGACTGTGATGGGATGATGTTACCTCATCACGACGCTCTAGTTATCATGCTGAGAATCAACGACTCTGACATCAAAAGAGTCTTGATCGACCCCGGTAGCTCAGTTAATATAATCAGCTACGGGGCTGTTAAGAAAATGTGGTTGAAAGGGGGAAGTTGTTCCCAAATCAACGGTGTTAGCTGGCTTCAACAATTCCACTAGAAAACGTTGGGTGAGATCACACTCAAGACATTCGCCGAGGGGGTTACCAAAGAAACACTGTTCCAAGTCATGCCCGAGGATCTAGCCTACAATGTGATCCTCGGAAGGCCATGGATCCACTCCATGGAAGCTGTCCCCTCCACCTTACATCAAGTGATTAAATTCCCTACACCTTGGGGAGTTCGATCAATCAAAGGGGAGCAACGAGTAGCAAGGGAGTGCTATTCGGTTGCACTAAAGAGTGGAGTCGCCCCGGTCGGGCCAAAGCAATAGCAACGACAGGAACCGGGGTCAAGCGGGGAGGACGCCCGAGGAGAAGTCGAAAAGATTCCAGCCTGTATTCAAGAGCCTCGGAAGCAAAAGGTTGAGGACTCAACTGTTGAAGAACTGGAATCCTTCACCTTATTGAAAGATTTCCCCGATAGGAAAGTGTTTGTCGGCACGGAGTTGGACCTGGAGTCGAAAAAGGCGATTATAGAAGTTTTGAAGTCCAACCATGATTGTTTTGCTTGGTCCCATTCAGACATGACGGGTATCGATCCGGAGATCATGACTCACAAACTGAATGTGGACCCAAAATTCACCCCGGTGAAGCAGAAGAAAAGACCTCATGCCGGGGTCAAAAAGAAGGCGATCGAAGATGAAACCGCCAAGATACAAGAAAATGGTTTCATAAGAGAGGAGAAATACCCCGAATGGCTGGCCAATGTTGTGGTTGTACCGAAGAAGAAAGGCAAGTGGAGAATGTGTGTAGATTACACTGACTTAAACAAAGCTTGCCCCAAAGATTCATATCCATTGCCGCAAATTGATAGGTTAATAGACTCCACGGCTGGACATAAACTATTGACCTTCTTGGATGCATATTCGGGTTATAATCAGATTCTCATGGACCCGAAGGACGAAGAGAAGACCTCGTTCATCACTGACCGAGGTACCTTCTGTTACAAAGTGATGCCCTTCGGTTTGAAGAATGCCGGGGCGACCTACCAAAGGTTGGTGTGTCGCATGTTTAAAGAATATATTGGAAAGTCTATGGAAGTCTACATAGACGATATGCTCATCAAATCGATCCAAATGGAGGATCATTTGAACCATCTGAGGGAAGCCTTTGCTGTGTTGAGGCAATACGGTATGAAATTGAACCCTGAGAAGTGCGCCTTCGGCGTTGGATCAGGCAAATTCTTGGGATTTATTGTCTCTGAACGAGGGATCGAGGCCAACCCAGATAAAATCAAAGCTATTGAGGAAATCCCCGAGGAGCTAACCGGGGTGAAAGAAGTTCAACGCTTGACTGGCCGAGTCGCCGCCTTGAGTCGATTCATCTTAAGGTCCTCGGAGCGATGCCACAAGTTCTTCTCTGTTTTGAGAAAAAAAAATCACTTCGAATGGACACCGGAGTGTAAACAAGTGTTGAAAGATTTGAAACAATATTTGGCTAACGCACCGTTGCTTGCCAAGCCAAAAGAAGGCGAAACATTGCTGGTCTACTTGGCGGTGTCCGAGGTGTCAGTCAGCACTGTGCTGGTTCGGGAAGAAGATGGCAAACAACATCCCATCTATTATGTGAGCAAGACACTCCTCGACGCTGAAACCAGGTATCCACATTTGGAGAAATTAGCACTTGCTTTACTTGTTACCGCTCGGAAACTACGACCCTATTTTCAATGTCACCCAATAGCAGTAGTTTCAACCTTCCCTTTAAGGAATATATTGCATAAACCGGAGTTATCAGGAAGGTTATCCAAATGGGCGGTAGAGTTAAGCGAGTATGACATTACTTACCAACCTCGGACTGCCATTAAGTCTCAAGTCTTGGCAGACTTCGTGGCTGACTTTAGTATTGGAATTTTGCCCGAGGCGGAAAAGGAAAACTCCATGGCAAAAGGAACCTCTTCGCGACTATGGATACTTTACACCGATGGGGCAACGAACTCCAAAGGTTCGGGGTTAGGCAAAGTCTTGAGAGCACCCACCGGGGAGAAAGTCAGGCATTCGGTTCGGTTCAAGAAAGTAACCAATAACGAGGCAGAATATGAGGCAGCTTTAGCATGTTTGGAGCTGGCTAAGGAAATGGAGGTTGAAAGAATCGAACTGAGATGTGATTCACAGTTGGTAGTGAACCAGGTCCTCGGTGATTATACGGCTCGGGAGCCCAGAATGCAACTATACTTGGATCGAGCACAAAGGATCTTGGCACAAATTCCAAGAATGGCGAGTTAAACAAGTGCCTCAGGAGGAAAATACCGAGGCTGATGCTTTGACGAATCTTGGTTCGGCGATCGACGAAACTCACTCGGGGACTGACTCAGTGGTTCGGCTTCTATCCGCGCAAATGTGAGAGATGAAGTTGCAAGTTAATTCAGTGGATAACCGATGGGATTGGCGAAGTAAGTTCATCTCCTACTTCGACTCGGGGACTGTCCCCCAAGACAAAAAAAAGCAAGGAAGTTAAGGACCCAAGCAGCCTCGTATCACCTGATCGAGGGTAACTTATACAAAAGGTTATATTGCGGCCCCGATGGCCAAGTGTTTGGTCCCGAGGAGGCAAGATACGTGATGGCTGAAGTGCACGAAGGCGAATGTGGCAACCACTCCGGGGGAAAGTCCTTGGTGCGTAAATTATTAAGAGCTGGGTATTATTGGCCCACAATCAGTGCCGATGTGAAAGCCTTCGTGCAGAAATGCGATAAGTGCCAGCGCCATGGGCGGATGATCCACCAACAGGCCGAGCCTTTACATTCAGTGGTATCGCCATGGCCCTTCATGAAATGGGGAATGGACGTCATTGGACCATTGCCCAAAGGAAAGGGTGGTGTTCGTTTCATCTTAGTATTGACCGATTACTTCACAAAATGGGTGGAAGCGGCGGCTCTCACCGAGGTAAAGCAAAAGCAAGTAATCGACTTCATCAAAAAGAATATCATCTACAGGTTCGGCGTCCCAAGAGAAATTGCTTGTGACAACGGTAAACAATTCATGGGGGCAGCTATCACTGATTTCTTCAAGCAATGGGGGATCAAAAGAATTGCCTCGAGCCCTTATCACCCAAGTGCCAATGGGCAAGCCGAGTCTTCAAATAGGATTATAATTGAAAATCTCAAGAAAAGGCTCGATGAGAAAAGAGGTCCTTGGCCCGAGGAGCTACCGGGGATGTTATGGGCCATGCGAACAACGGAGAAGAGCAGCACCGGTGAGACTCCGTTCTCACTAGCTTATGGCATGGATTCCCTTATTCCCGTGGAAGTGGGCAAACCTAGTCTTCGGTATGCTCACACTGCCGAAGACGCCAACCAAGAAGCAATGCGCATAGAATTAGATCTGCTCGAGGAAAAAGGGAATTAGCTTTGGTTCGGCTAGTCGCCCAAAAAAGGCAGATCGAAGCTTACCTCAACAGGAAAGCCAAACTCAGGGACTTCAAAGTTGGGGACTATGTGCTGAAAACCGTGAATCAGTCAACAAAAGAAGATAATGGGGGGAAGCTTATTGCAAATTGGGAAGGACCCTACAGGGTCAAGGCAATCGTTGGAAAGGGCTCTTATCAAATTGAGAATCTGCAAGGAGAACCCGAACCTCTAAATTGGAATATCTCCAATCTGAAGTGATACTACTTCTAGTCGAGGTAAATACTTTTCAATCTTTTTAAACTCAACAGCCCCGAGTCGAACAACGCTCCCATGGCATTGATAGAAAATGTACTAAACTTACTCCTCGTTCCATCTTTTTGCTTAACCTTTTCAGGAAGAGAACCGAACCGTTTTCAGTGCTCGGATCTGCATCAAGATTCATAACCGAACACTGGGGGGAGTGAGAAGGGTTGATATCGAGGTCGACATCGAGCCTCCCAACCGAAGCTTATCTATCCGACAACCGGGGACTTACGCCCGAGGAATAGATTTAGTACATTGTAAATTAGCCCGGTAGCGGCGTATTGTCAATTTGCTTTTATTGAAAATTTGTTTTTCACCCAAGGTCCGCTTCGACTTAGTTCTATGTAAATAGCCGATTTCTGGCTCGTTGATATCAATAAAATGACTTTGGTTTCATTCATTTTATCTGTGTAAATCTTGCATTCCGAAGCTGCACAATGCATCGACTCGAGGGCGAGACGTCGTCCTAAGTTTGCATCGATTAAATTCAGTTAAGTCTTGCAAGCATATCATTTATTTTCAAAGTGTTCGGTATATGTAAAAAGCCAACATATGAAGTAAAGGTACAAATAGTCTTTCATTAAAAAAGCATGAAGGCTGAGAATATTTACATTCAAAAAATGACCCGAAGGTCCAAAGTACAAGCATAAAAGCCCGAAGGCTTACAAAACAATGCTACAAGAAGTCTATGCCTCGGGAGAACCACCTCCGTCCTCGGAACCCCCTCGGCATCTTCATCATCTTCTTCATCCTCATCACCGCTCGAAGCTTCACTTGATGGGAGTTCATCGATAATTGCTTGAGCTTCCGCCGATTTCGCCTCGGTATTCGCAATCTCCGCATCTAAGTCGATCTCCCCGGCGCGGCATCGCTTGAGCAGCTTCAGCCGAGACTTGATAATGGCCCATCGCTTGTCCAGCTCGGCCCTCTTGACCTTGAGTGCAGCCCTACTCTTTCGGTCAGCAATCTCATCTTGAAGGGCTTCAATCTTAGCATCCTTAGCTGAAAGCTTGGAGTTTTCACTCTCCAGCTTCTTTATATGGAGCAGATGCTGTTTCAGCTGTTCATGATGTTTCTTGGCCATATTCACAGCCTCAGCCTTTGTTTGAGACAACTCGGCACCCAGCCTCGCAACTTCGTCCTCCAGCCTCGAGCGCTCAGCCTGGAAATCATCACCGAGGATTTTGATCTTAGCTTCGGAGTTCGCCTCGGCTTCACGCAGATCCGACTGGGACTTGGCCAAGTCAGCCTTCAACGAAGCTATTTGTGCGTTGAATTTGTCCTTTTGCTGATCCCATAAGCGAGCCACGCGCCGAACCTCTTCAGTCCTCGAGGACTCGATCTCGACGGCCTTCAGTGATAGGATGAAACTCTGAGCAAAGATTAAAGAATCAGGGTCAGCTACGAACCAAAGGTAAAGATAAAAATTTTTAGTTCAAGGATGGTGAAACCTACCCTTATAGCATTGGAGGCCATAGTGCTGTATAGTTGGCCAGAAGTAAACTCCTGCACAATCTTATCCTCGGTCGGCCCCAACAAGGGCGTGAGGATTAAGAGGTCACCTCAGCTACAAGCTAGCAAATTTGAGGAAATTGGCGCCTCGAGTCTCCGATAAGACCCCACCGAGGATGAAATCCTCGTGGGTTCTGAATGCACCCTAACCGCCCCAGTGCTAGCCCCCTCTTCAAGCGCAGCAGTGCCAGCCTCCGCGACTTTAGCCTTGCCCTTAGCTTTTGCCGCAGCTACCTCGGATTCAAGTTCTTGATCCTCGAGGTCAATAACATCAACGTTTCTTTGAACCAAAGCCTCAGCAGCTGCGTCGTCGGGCTCATCAACTAATCTTCGGCGCCTCTCAACCGCCGCCTCGGGTTGATGAGGAACCTCCGCCTCGGTGCGAGGAGCCACCGAACGGGAAGATTTCTTTGAAGTGACCCTCTTCCTCTTCACGCCTGCGACAATGGAAGATATAAGAATAAGAAAGCAAGAAAAGTACAACATGCGATGATACCAACCGAGGATAAGCGTTACCTTTGAAGGTCCCTTGGCCGGGGGCTCCCTTGGAAACTTTTGAAGACTTGGAAGCCTTCAGCCCTTTGTACTCTCCAGCCACCGCAGCCAGATCATCATCTGACTTGGTCTCCTCCCCATCCTTCTTCTTCTTCTCCTCCTTCTTCTTCTTACACTTCTTGGTGTTGATGGCACGGTTTGGAAAACCTAATACCTAGGGAAGGAAAGTCAATAAAACAAAATCAAAATCTCAAAACGACCCAGCTATTAAAGCATCACCAAAAACTTACCGTGCCTCTTGCATTGCCAACCAAATTCGGCGGTCATTTTCATCCATGTCCTCTCGGGGCGTTCACGAGCCCCGGTCATCGCTTTGACTCACTCAGTCAAACCTGCCGGGGGCACGATGTCAACCTTGTTGGCTGAAGAAACAACAAAGAAATGAAGTCAGTTAACATGGACAAACCACCGAGGAGTGAAATATGAAAGGAAGAATACTTACGTGTGTTATTCCACCGTTCGGGGAAATTAGGCTCGGTGGATAAAACTCTTGTCTCCAACAAGATGTATTGATCGCTCCAGCCCCGGTCCACGTGGTCCTCACTCTTATGAAGAAGGGCAAACTTACCTCGGTTATTCAGCGCCACGACCCCGGCCTTGTGAAAGTAGGGGTAGTAAAGTGAGATGAGGTGTTGAAAGGTGAAATCTACCCCAGCCTTTGTGCTCAACCAATCCATGCATTGGACAACCCTCCAGACGCCGGGGCCAAGTTGAGCCAAACATAAGTTGTAGGCCCGGTAAAAATCATCAATTACTCTATGGACCGGGAGGGAGAAGCCGAGGGTGAAGGGATAAGTGTAAGCGAAGGAAAGCCCCTCAATATGATGGCACACCCGCCTTGTTGGATCAGGTATGATCACTTTCACCTCGGGTGCGAATTGACACTCCCTCCGAACCCGCTCAATGTGAGCTTGAGTTATGCGGGTCGGAGTGGTGTTCACGGGAATATTTCTGTTCTTTCCTTCCTGCTCGGCTGTCTGAGCTTGCAGCTTCAAATCCTTGCTATTATCGAAGTGGGAGGGAATTATTTGGTGAGGCTCAAGTTCCTGCTCGAGGGGAATCACCGGCCCCGAGGATCCCCCATCGGCGACGTTACCGCCCTTGGTCTCGCCCACGGCATCATCGCCCTCGGCGTCGTCGCCTTCACCATCGCCTCCATCGTCATCACCTCTGAGGATGACGCCACTGAAGCTCCCAATCGGGACGTCATCAAGCATGGCGTCATCCCCCCTGACGTCAGCTTCTTCCTCCTCGTCTGCTGCCAAATCACGCATGGCCCTGGCCTTACGGCGTTTAAGACCTCCAACACCGGAGGACACTTCGGCACCCTCTACCGCCGCCATTGGGATCGCCGGCGCAGCGGCAACGACGTCGCCACTAGCAGTAGCTATGGCCAAAGGTGGAATTCGTGCCCTCTCACCTGAATCACTGGAATCTTACCTAGAGATTGTGGTAGACATGATGGCAAGTTAAGATCGGAGATTTCTTGGAAATGTTAAGATTGAAGGAAGTTTGAAGATCGTTTTTCTCTTTAACATTGTTGCTCACAAGAAGTTAAAAGTGAGAAGAAGAATCTAATGGGAAAGTATTTATAAAAAGCAAGTGGCAGGGGGTCATCATTGTAACGTTGGGAGAAGCCAAAGAATACGGCGTGACCGTTCGAAGGGCCAACGAGTAAGTGACGCGTGTCAGTGAGAAGTGACCTAAAGAGACGCGCACCGTTGACAAAATTTCGAAATACTTGGATAAGATTGAGCCACGTCACTTTCCCGCGAAACTTCACTCCACTCCTCGATAACCTCGGTCAGTAACATCGGAGTGGGGGGGACTATCTGTATTGGGTAAAAATCGACCCGCGATGATTCGCCCCGGTCATGCAACTTGATAGCGACCGAACACATATCGGCGAGCCAGAGACCGAAGCAAATAAATGAATCGCCGAAGCCAGGCACCGAGGTTGTCACCGAAGGCAAGCCGTAAGCTAAGCTTCGGTGACAAGCCGCCTCGGTCAAGCAACAGGGCCTAGCCACCGAGGTCAGTCATTCGCACCTCGGTGGATCCCCTCGGTTCAAGCGGCTTTGCAGCCCACTACTTTGCCCATTAACTCCACCTACAAAAGCTCCAGACGTGGGTCGTCCATGAACAAGTAGTGGAAAACGTGGGAGGACACATTGTATCTATAAATAGTACTTCACTTTGCATTGTATGCATCTAGAAATGTATACTGAAACTCTGCCCAAATTTGTACTCACGATTATATATTGAAGAACAGTTCATTTTCTCGCATCTATATCTTTTTTGTGTATTATTTCAACTTTGATACGAAGAATTGCTTATATTCGAATCCAAATTCGATTTGTACACCTAAACTGATTTAGGCCCATACAGATGATACATCGGGTCTTTGTTTGCTTTGGCTTCGACCAACTCAGAATCATATGGGGAATTGATTGTGTGAAATACTCTATATCAAAATATGACTCATTATCGAAGTTGAATATCAAGACCTTTGATAAATGATAGATGAAAACTTTCTTGTCCACACTCTGATTTCGGATCTGTAACCCGCCAAACTAGATAAAATTACAAATATCATACCATTGCTAGATTTTTATGTGATTACGTTGACCTTTTGAAGTATCGTACTCTATTAACTGATTGCTTGAGAAATTGCCTTTTATTTATGGAAAGAAAAAGTTGTCTTTTACATTAGTTTATACACTCTTTCAAACTTTGCATAATAAAACTGTATTCTAACGTGTAAGTGGATACTTTTGTTCTTTACCGTTTAATCAAATCAACAAATCCTCAAATCTCATAGCCCTTCTGATTCAATTTATGTGACTAATTTGAACTCACATAAAATTTAAGAAAAAAATATTTTATGTTCTGAAACATGTCATAACATTCGTGCGTAATTTCAACTTTATCCAAATATCAAAACATTAAATAGCTTTTCGCAACTCAACTTCGAATACTATTTTTGTCTCAAACTTCAACCAAAACATGTCCAAACACCTTTTTTTTATGCCACTTGAAAAATATTCTAAAAGATCTTCACCACTTGAGTTACCTTTCGTAAGCAAGAAAGTTAAAGACAACAGGGTAACACAACGGTAGAAGAAATTTTGAAATAGCACTAATCTATACTAAATAAAATCAGAAAGCATTACATTCGAGGGCTTTATTTGCAAGAAACCACTTACATAGGTAAGGATCCACATTGACAAGATTTGTGTCACATTTCACATTACATAGAATCATGAGTATGCTGTACCCTCTGAGCAAGGGTCCAAATCTCCCCTTGGTAAAAACAATCCACTACTGTAAGATTGTAGAGAGAAATTATTTTCAAAGATGGTTATTATAGGCAACTAACTGTACCTGACCAAGCAAAAATGAACTGTTTCTAAGCTTTGACAAAATAAGCTATTTTGCAGCTTTAACTGTGTAAGTTGAAAGCCCTATAAGATACAGAAAAAAGGGATGTATAATAAATATTCTGCCTCCCCTGGTAGCAATGTCGAAGAATATTGTAAAATCAGCTCCTCCAAGATCGATATACAGATTTATGAACCTAAGAACAATGATTAGGTAAATGTCAGAAACAGGAAATACCACTCTGTAAGAACTTGTTCGTATATGATGTAATAACTTACTAGTGCTTCCCGTCATGGAATTGTGCGTTTTTTGACGATTTGAAAGTTTTCAAAAATTCTTTTCCCTTCTGCAATTCTTGTTTCTGTCTAGACTTGTCCCATTTGTGTTCTGCCGCCAGTATCTCTATTATTCGTGGCAGTGCCCGTAGTGCAGCATCAGTGTCAAGGAAGGCGAGTCGACACCTTCTAGCAACAAAATCCACAGCTGATTCACAGTACTCTTCCCGAGCACAGTATGCAACCTCGGCTTCCAAGAAAGGGTATCCATGAGCCAGTCGCTTTCCCAGATTTTCGTTCTACAATTCAAATCAATCAAATTAAGCTGGTGGATTATCCCAGAAGTGGACATGCAAATGCCAGAAAATAGTTTCCTATAATACATGAATAGGCAGCTTGTTAACACCTAGCACCTTTTTTATGTTTATTTTTTGTCCTAATCATCTATTGTTAGAGCAACATAAATTGCATTAAGGTTACTTTAAAGATACATACCAAAGATCCAGAAGAAACAGAACAATTGAACAAAGAAGAAAGCAAACCTGAGCAATAGCAGCCACTCGTTCAGCCAAAGCACCATAAGCATGAGAAAGATGTTTAGCGGCAGCTGTGTCCATCACTCCTGGGACAACCTTCCCTCCATGCGACCTTTTCATGCGGACATATTGTTGAGCAAGTACCGTAAAGGATGCAGGTTCCCATCCATCTGCACCTATAAGTTGTAGGTTGTATGTCAAACATTTATTTGCTGGGTTCAACTTTCCAGATTTGATAGCTGCATCAACCGCATCTTCTGCCATGCTGAAAAGGATAAAAACTTTAAGATCTTAATAAAGGAAAAAGAACTTAGAAGATGGACCTAGAAAAGATACCAGATCTTGGACTGACTGAACCTTATAGACTTGCACATTAAGCTATTGCTTCAAGCCATCTAAAGGAAAGCTCCTATGATAAGAGGGAGTATGAAATACTGAAACAACTAGCCTAGTCATTCCACCCTGAAAAGATATATTAGGATCTGTTCCATCCAAATTTTTGTTTGGATTAGACAGAAAGCTAACCTTTGTTTTGGTTTAGCAAGAATCGGATTTGATTGTCTTTTCAGGAAACAGTCGAGTTCAGATTCAGTCGAGCATGGTTTTGGGGTTGTCTTTTGGAAAGTATCACTATAACCTCATAACGCTTTTCGAGGCTTTCATACGGGTGATTTGTTCTTTTTTTATAGGTCAAATTTATTTCATTGAGATGGTGTAAAAAGGAGTATAAAATTCTGTAAACAGTTTATTGAAACTAAAAATCTTTAGATGATACAACACGTATCTCCTTATACTATTTTACTGAAGAAAACAACATCCAAGTAAAAAGGAAAAACTGAAAATGGGACGCCAAAAAAAAAAACTGACCCACTGTTTTTGGAACAACACACACCCTCTGGTTGTTCATTTGCCATGTTTACTCATATATTGTAGCCCAAGCTGCTTTCTGTAAACAGGAGCTTTTTGCTAATCCAAACAAGCCTAAGTTCCCCAAATTGAAACGAACCTTCCTCTCCAAAAACAACTTGGGCTGGTTTCTAAAGAAACAGATTCTATCCCATATTGAAATGGATGCCGTCTCTCTGGACAGCAAATAATAAAATCATTTCAGATTAAGTTACCTTCTATATGTAGTCCATTTTCCACCAGTAATTGTTACCAAGCCAGGATGATCTTCAGTGACAACATGATCCCTGGAGATGCTCTCTGTACTCTTCGCCTTGGGATCAATTGCTAGAGGGCGGATACCACTCCAAGCAGAGAGGACATCAGTTCGCCGTACCTAAATTTGATATCTAACATTATTCTCCATAAGCAAGACCAAGGTGACACACGATAAAACAAGAAAACCTTATAAACTGGCATCTTGGTCGCCTTCAAGTAAAGATAATAAAACAAATAGAAGTTCTAGCCATTTTACAAATTCTTGATGAACAAAAACAATTCTGTTATAGTAGTTGCTGTGTATCACAAACCATGCTCATTGGACGACAACTTCTATGCTCACTGAAACAAGAAGCTCAAACTAGGAAACAATGCATCAGCTACTGAGAGATTTTGACAAAATTATTGAGCATGCCTGTGCACATAGGAAATGTATCCTCCTCATCAAGAGTGTTACCACATACAGTAACTGCTAACAAGCCCATCAGCGAAGTTCCTGTGACCCACACACAAAAATATGGACCATGCTAACTGCTAAGAAGCTCATGATGTAGTTTTTTGGCTATATATCCACTGAAGTTGATATTTGTCACTGAGTTTTCATCATTTTCTCAATACAAACTTCTTAACACATAAAATATCATACTTCACAAGGCCTATACAGTATACATCACTCCGGGGGTACTTGAAGCTCACCTTCAGGGAAGAACGTAAAATTCAGTATCAAACAATAAAATCAAGAGTAACCATCACGCACTGTGTGTAAGTTAACATAGCTGCTACTAGCCAAGTTAGCAATTCGCCACACACAAGAATGAGCATCTGTATAGTTTTATCAAATATGAGTTATGCAAATTATTCAATATGCAATATAATTCAGATTACAAGAATATCTCTCCACAAACTATTACCATAATATACATTAAACATGATGGATTGAAATACTAGATCCCTTGCAAATGGTCCATGATCTATCCATGGATTTAATCAGTAATCCAAGATATCACCAGCATATACACTACCAAACGGCCAAAAGACAGTAAATCCCCATACATTAACTGGAATAGCTTAAGAATTTTCAGCTTTAACAAAATGCATGAAAAGAACTGAAGAGATAACAGTTAGCTCAGTGAAAGTGATACAGGAAATATCCTATTGATCTGGACAACTAACATTTGAAATTGGATATCAAGAAAAAACAGAAAAGAAGAGGTAAGAAGTGATCACAATGTACACCTTTCCAGATGCCCAACGAATATGTTAAAAAGGCAAAGGGAAACTACTATGTTAAAATAACAGAATAAACATCAGGATTGTTATTACATCACCGAAATCAACACACCTTAACATTTAGATAATCAGAGATGGCATCCAAAATGAATTCGATCTCATCCTCATGAGGTTCTGGCAGCATTGTTATGCTGGTGTTTGAATCAGTAGTACCAGCTATAGTTCTACCTAACCACGGAAGCATGAAGACCACTCGACCATCTTTAGTTTTAGGAACAATCAAGCCCATTCCTTCAGGAGAATAGTAATCAGGAAGTACAACATGCACACCACTGCTGGGACAGATCATGGGTTTTGCATCTCCATCAGCTAACTTCCGTACAGAATCACAAAAGGGCCCAGCAGCATTAACAACAACTTTTGCATATGCATCAAACTCCTTGCCTGTAAACGTTAACCTAGAGTGAGACCTTAGAGGCCGATGAGTAATCCACAAACAACAGGAGCAAACCATCAAAGGCCAAGTTAATAAATTGCACAAAAACTGTTTCTAATTGTCTAAAAAATGAACAGTGACATACATGGAGATGGAGATATATAATCGAGTGGTCAATGTTCTAGAGACAAGTGATACCACATATGATATACTTTCTATTCCCTTCTGTTCTTGTCTTCTTGACTAACTTTCTGTTACGGTTAATTAGCTACCTAGTTTAGGTCCAAGGAAACTAGAAGCTGAAGTGACAGCACCTAACTTGTTCAGATGTTTATGCATACTGAAACCACAGTTTTGTTTAATCAAGACATTGAAACTATACTTTTATTTATCAAACCTGCAACCAGTGAACTGAGTAGGTAAACAAATTCTATAATAAGATTCATGAAGTACCTGACAAGTTGTTCCGAATGCACGCACCAATTATTCTACCGTCACCGTCATCTTTGAGCAGGGATACCACTTCTGCATGGTTAAGCACAGCTGCACCAGCCAAAGCAGCAGAGCACGCTAATGCAACATTGAGCCGAGAGTCGTTCATTTGTCCATCATAATATACCACAGTTCCCTTCAGGGTTTTATCTTTACCATTTCGTGCGAGGGTAGGAAACAATTCAACAGACTCTTGTGCAGTATAATACCTAGACAAATGAAGCAGGTGTCGCCCTGCGACAAGATCATACATTTTCAGGCCAGCCCAGTAGTAGATCGCTTCAAACCAATCAAAACAAGGAGTCATGCATGGCAAAGCATGACAAAGGTGCGGAGCATTGTCAATGACCTGTTTACGCTCTTCGAGGGCATGGAAAACCAGCTTTAACTGCCCGTAATCTAAGTTGAAAACTGCTTTCTCCAAATACCGAACTCCTGAAACACGGATCTTAGGATAAGCAGTTTGCACATCATAGATAAATAATATAACTATGACAAATGATGGAAAGCTTCATCCAAATATCTAACAACTAACTCACAGATGCCTCAATGAAGAAATCAAAAGGGACCCTCAAAAATTTCTCACTAGATTTATTATTATTATAGGAAGGGTCGAGTGAAATCCTATTCCCAACCATTAAGCATTTAAGATACAACAACAACAACAACAACAAACCCTGTAAAATACCACGGGATGGGGTCTTGGGAGGGAGGGTAGTCCAAATAACGACGACTTCACCTGTACTGAAGTCGGTGTGCCTGGCAATACCATTCAAAGCTTAGAAGTGGTCTTATAGAAGGCAAAACAAGCTAATTTGATGAGAGAATCTTAACGAAACTACCGTTCCCTTTGATTTTCTTTTTCATACTCCCAATTCCCTCTTCAAGATGCACTCCAGCTCTATTGGAACTGTTCAAAGTTCAAAAGGGCTAATGGCTAATGAAAAGTTGTGATGGATACAAAGCACCTTTGCCGAGGCTGCGATGAATGTTTGAAGCATTTCTACCCAGCAGTGTCATCCCAAATAAGTCTCAACTCTTCCTTGTTTCTATCACAAAGAAAGCCAGAGCTAAGGATACAAAGGAGCTTTGGCCAATTAGTTTGTTGTGGAGTATATACAAAGTAAAAGGTTGAACATATTAGCAAGGAATTCTAACGGTGATGGACGATCATATCCACATTTCAGAATGCCGTTGAAGGAAGAAGACAAATCCTAGACACAGTCTCCATGTTCCGGTCCCGGAAGAAGCTTATTTTTATCGGTATAAGGCATACGTAGTGAAAGAAGTAGACCTATAAAGAGAAAAGGAAGCGCTTGATAGCAAATATGCCAGTGGAATCAAGTTTAAGAAGCAGAGAGTAGGGATTATGGTGCAAGTTTGATACCAAGAAAGTAACGGAGGAAGTGATAGAAGTTTTCGCCAGTCTATGTTTGAGAGACTAGAGCCTGAACATAAGACGGAGAACATGGACAAGGCACTATTCATGGTTTTCATTCAGTACCATTGAAATTATCTATCTTATCAAATGGTACTCCATGAGGGTTCTTTAGTAGTCTAGGGAACAAAACAGGAGACCGTTACTCTTCTTACTTTTTCTTTACATAGGAGTGGCATTCAGTAGACACAAATAGAGGATAATTGTTCCGACTTTGTTAAGGTTTTTAAGGTAGGTGAGAATGACTATATCCCAACTATATTCTGCCGATAACATTTAATTTCCGTCATAATTCTACATTTTGTTTTATGACAAAGGAACTCCCAGCCGCTACCCTTTAAGGTGCACTAGGGGTAAACCCCACTCCTGATGCAATAGCATACAAACCACACCGGAGAGGTAACACGCTCAAACCGAGAACGCTCTTGGCAAGGGTACATTTGTCTCTTTAAAGCTTAGATATGGTTCGGGCTGCATCACGGTTAAATGTTATGGGATTTCGAGTTGTTGTCAGTGGGGAAACTTTATCCATAGTCTGGCATGGATAGCTGGATGTAAGGTTGCTATATTGCATACAATTTATTTGGGGCCAACATTTCGGGGATAATCAAGATAACCATCTGCGGTAACCTGCAGTCCAAAAACTCAAGATGAATTGAGTTGTCAGAAGAGGCAACATCTGTCCAATGAATGTAAGATTAAGTCAATGAATTCTATAGAATATCAGGTTCCAACATATTATATATCCATATTCTGGATACCACACTAATCACACTAAATCAACTTTAAGATTTCATTTTATACTTTTTATTAATGCCCCAAACAAGCATTGAAGCATATATATGATACCCACGCTGCATAAATATCGCGTCATAAAACTTAAAGCTGCTTGTCTATTATGATACTACAAAGAGTCCCAACTTTGGTGTTCCAACTTCTGTTTTAGGTTGTCCGAACTCAGTATACTTTTTCGTAAAAGCGAAAAATGATTCTCCACCCTCTTCAGTTCTTTTTAACATTGTAATATCAGAAAGGGAAATTTGTACCATACTTTACATTTTCAAATTTCAGAGTTCATTAAAAAAGCTAGCTTTTATCCTCATTTTCATCTAGGGACATTACCTTTCTTGTGTCAAAGGTTACCTTATCCTCAAGTTTGAATCCACACAAATTTAACCTAACAAAAAATTACTATGCGTCAGAAAAGATGCCAATAGCTATTACATACATATATAAAATCAAAGCTAACAATTCAGTTCGGATCAACTATACGAATCCTCTATATCTATAAGACGGTTCCTCAAAATTTCATAATTAACGCCTGTTACTTCTACATGACCTTTTCTTTTTTAAATGAAGTAAGAGATTTTATAACAGGCATCAGAAGATGCAATAGCTACAAAAGATATAAAGTTAGCTCCAGTACATGAAATTCTGCTATGAACAGAACAGGGAGCTAACTATGGACACTTCAACATGTCACCTTAACGTCATTGAATTAACTTAACT
Organism: Petunia x hybrida; assembly: GCA_037355625.1. Lineage (NCBI taxonomy): Eukaryota > Viridiplantae > Streptophyta > Magnoliopsida > Solanales > Solanaceae > Petunia > Petunia x hybrida. The sequence continues at coordinate 580,303 of JBBBVM010000662.1, read as the reverse complement.
CTAGTATGCCGCAACCTGGTATACCATCTGGAATTAAGTTATACAGACCATCAATATAAACAAATTTACACTATCAAGTCACCTAAAGAATATGTACACATAAACCTCTATAAAAGTAGTATTTTATTTTTAATCTGTAAAATAAGATAAGTTACCTACTTTACAATAGGTAAATATGACATGATAGTGTAAAAATGTGTATACAGTATAAATCGACGGCCAACATAACTTACATACAGTGTACATAAAGTGTGATTTGTAGTCTTCCATATAATACATGTTACATCATACAACAGGTAATTGTGACCTGATAGTATAAATTTTTTTATACAGTAGGTACATATAAATCGACGACGTACATAACTTACGTACAATGTACATAAAAAGTGTGATTCGTAACCTTTAAAATAAGAGAAGTGACTTCCTACATCAGGTTACATGAACTGATAGTGTATATAACTTAAACCGATCAAAATTTAAGAAGCTAACCTCCATGAATCAGCTTAGTAGACCTAGACGAAGTTCCCGAAGAGAAATCCTCTCGTTCAACAAGTCCAACACGGAGCCCACGCGTGGCAGCATCAAGCGCAACACCGCAGCCGGTGGCACCACCACCGACAACGAGTACATCGAGAGGATTCGACAAGCTGGAGCCGATCAGAGCCGCTTCCTGAGTAGCTCGGGATGGAACAACGGCGAAAGGATCAGCAATTTTCCGGCGAAAAGTGTCGAGTGCGGTGGACTTGTCACCGCCCCGGTCGTTAGAGGAGAATGAGGGAGGGCGAACAATTGTGTATGCTCCGCCGGCTACGGCGGCGATAGCGCCGAGACGACGGAGGCGAATGGAGGTGGCCATGGTATGGTGATGATGAGTGTGGAGAAAAGTGGAGGTGAGATTGTAAAGATTGAATCGTTTTGCATTTTAAAAGGTTGCATTGGGAATTGGAAAATGTTATATGTACCCTCTCAAATGACTATAATGCCCTTTTTCTTTATCGGGTGGGGGCGGAGGTGGAGGTGGGGGAGTTTTGAGTTTACATTTGGTTCGGAACAAACTGGAGCAACTAACTCAGATTCACGCCCACTAATCCCGACCTCTAAGTAAGGATTGGAAGATTTCGTCCATCTCGATACATAGTTATGCAATATTCAAGTTCATATTTTTTTCAAGAACAACAATAAGTCAGTGATATCTTACAAGTAAAATTTGAAAAGTGTGACATAGACGTTTTCCCCATAAATTTCTATTGCGTTATAAACAAGTTTTAGATTTTTATGAAGAAAAAGATAACTAAAGCAAAATTAAGAACAAAATTATCCTATCTTTCCAAATATGTAGTATTAAAAGTAAGTCAAAATAATTAGTGACTTTCCTTACGAGTATGTTCCTATGCAGTTTTTTAATATTGCAACACATTCGCATACTAGCATTTCATTTACGAGTATGTTCTTATGCAGTTTTAAGTAGCAATGTTATTCTCTTAAGGTAAATGAAATGCTAGTATGCGAATGTATTACGATATTAAATTATAGTTCACATGATTTTGCTATTTGTTTCACTTAATAACGTACTAGTAAAAAACTAATAAAATTCATCTAATGTTGCATATGCTAAGTTTGTTTATAGCTTATAATTGAACTTGTCGGCATGACCTTTCAAAAGTAGTTGTTGTTAGTTGGGAACTTGGGATGTAAAAAGTTACTCCTATAAATGTATTTTACATGTAATCATCTGAGTATAACATTAGCTGGACACTTAAACTCTTTGATATTTTTAAATATAAATTATAAGTGAATTCAAACTTTAATTTTATTGATTCAGATATCACTTCCACCACTAAATCTAACTTCTGTTGCTACGCTAAACCTAAAAGAACAAGAACAAATTTTCTCCATGATCTACAAATTTGTCATTACATAGTATAGAATAATAAGGATAAAAATGTAATTTTAAGGTATATGATGGGAAGAAAATGGAGGTTTGCGGGTCAATAGTTTCCACGGCTGCCGCGCAGAAGAAGCATGGGCTCGTGACACGCCAACCACTTTTTAGGACTAAAATAACATATTGCTAACTGTTTCCTATATAATTTCTACTTTTGAATTTTCAACCTCATAGTTTTCATTTAAAACCTTTCCGCCCCAACTCCCACTATCTCGTCATCATTCAATTCCTAGATTCAATCAAATTACTCCTTTCAATTTGCTTCAATTTACTCATTTCAATTGGCTTTATCGTGGATAGATGTAATTAGAGGCTGACGCAACTAATATTTGCATCAGAATTGGCTGCGTACATCACATTCTTTCGACTGCATTTTTTTGGACCTACATGAATGTGTGATATTATGTACCGAACTATCTTTTTTCAGAGGTCAATGCAACCATACTAAGAATATGATGAGATCGATGAGATTCCTTCTAATACATAAAACTTAAACTCATTTATTTAATATAGCGATGATATAAAAGCTAGTTTCATAATCAAATTAAATTGAATTCCGATTCATTTGTCACAACTAATTCACCCTTGACATGTGATGGTTACTATGAAATAAGGTGTAAACTCTCTAATCTTTTTATAGTTTATTAAAAATACTAATAATTGCTGGCCGTCACCCTTCAAACTAGACAATATGTTAAGTGTCAGGTTATGGGCTTGAATGATGGAAGGCTAGCAGTGAACACTTCTTAACCTCCCTGCAGAAGGGATGGAATGTTATCTTGCCAACCTTTTCATTTTTGTCTCACTGAATAGAAGCTTCCTTGTCACCATGAAATATGGCATAATTACCACTACTTGCCTTCTGTAATACTTTATTCAAGTATGATATTTCCACTGCATCAACAAATATAGTACATGTAATTTTTCATAGATATTTGTCACTAAATTATGATTAAGTAAAGTGTATACGTACTATAACTTTTATCTGCCACATTAAATTACTTCGTTTACCTGTAACAAATAAATATTTACCTTATCTTCTAGGAGATTCATGTTACATCTTTAGTGTGTTCATTCTTATTCTTTTCTTTTTTCACTTTAAACTTTATGTATGTACTCCTTCCGATTCAAAATAATACATTTCTCCCAACTTACTTTTGCCATAACTCAAATTTTAATAGTATGTATTTCAGTTTAAAATAAGTTTAAGAAAAGATAAATGATAATGTAGTAAAATGACCATTCAATTAATATCCTTAGCTAGATCTCTTAAGGGGTATGGAAAGTTAAAATGAACAATTATTTTGGATCGGGGTGAATAAGATTTAAGAGTATGCTTTCATACCTTGCTAACAACTAAGTTTTTGTCTAATCAATTATGTTATATTTAAATGATTCTATTAGGTTGGACTAAAGTTGTATTTTGTTGGTAACACCAACAATCTTCCCTATGCGGGGGCGAATTTACACACACTGTATCGGTGTCGTTCGACACCACTGGATTAAAAATGTTTGCTGAATATGGATATAATTCTAATAAGAAAAAAACAGAAAAATTTGTTATAATTAAAAGGATGAAATTGTTGAAGTAAAAGAAGCAACAGGCGAGCTGGTGGATAACCTACTAATTGGACTTTGAGGTCCAGAGATGAAACCCCAGTATTGACTGTTTTTATTTCCACTTTTTTTAAGCTAAATTTCTAGGTTTAGTGTAATATAATAATCCTGCCTAAGGACTAACATCTAAACCTAAAACTATTAGGCCACAATCAAAACTAATTGAAAATTTGAATTCATTTATAGTGATTTATTCTTTTGTTCCTTATTTAAATTTCGACACCACTAATAAAAAGTTCTGCGTACGCCACTGTCCCTATGGTGAGACAAGTGGTGAAGGGGACCCAGGTGTTTAACCGTAATTTCGTTTTATTAGGTTAAGTCACAATTAAATTTATAAAGCGGAGTCACGATCAATAATCGAGATTAAATGCTCTTTATGAAAAGATATAAATGACGGTAATAAATGCGAAGAAGTAAAGATGCAATCAATGCGATGTAATAAATGAATATTTAAACAAAAGGAACCGTGCTCAGGCCGTATAGACTTGACCAAATTCCCTTCCTCGTACTCTTTATGATACTCAATCAATGGAACAATAAATGAGATCTTTCGATTATCAGCAGTAGTAATAAATATTGACAGAAGATAAAGAATCGGATGTTAGTTAATAGTTGGAATACAAGTGTATGTTCAGAGAAGCCTTAGATTCGATGCTTGTGACTTAAATTACAATATATAGATAACTATGTGTCCGTTCACGAGCAGTTGTAACTCCTTAGTCGAGTGGTTACGTTGCTTATGGATAAGATTTCTATTTTGAATTGGTTTGATTGATGAGCTGCGACTATTCTGGCCGTGGCGACTGTTCATCTGTCTGTTGTAACTGTCCATCTTTGATTCTATCCATTGCCTTTATGCCCATTCACAGCCACGTGTCGTCTACACGTCGTCCTATGTGGATGCTTAGTCACCAACTTTAGTGACGACGGATTTAACCCAATACAGATAGTCCCCGCACTACTCGGGCAGAGAATCTGGTCGAGGAGTGGAAAGCAAGTTTTGAGCGGGAAAGAACTTTTTGGAATTTTTCTCGAGTAACATATTTGAGTCCTTGTACTTGTATTTGGGTGCTGCCCGTTGAACTCCTCATAGGCTTTCGATTGATTGGCGTTCTATCAGTATAAGCATTAAATGCTCCGCTAAAGACAAAACGTGCAAGTTGTCAATTCCATTCCACTTTTTACTGAAAAAGTGACTGTTGCGCGTTCCGAGACAGCAGGCGTGATGATTGAACTGCGCCTACTCACGTCTTGCACGTCCCAAGGCAAGAAACCGTCATTCCGATTTTTATTTTGTTATTTTCTTTAACGGCTGGATTTATTCACCTTTTGCGCGGATGTTTGCCACGTGTAGGGCGGGTCGGGTTTTACCAACTCTATAAATATGATTTCCACCATCTTGAACTCTTTTTACTGCATTCCAAATCTCATTAAAACCTTCAAAGCTTCAAAACACCCTTTTAAACCCTCTAAAACGCAGAAAATTCTTCCAATTGTCTAGTTCAAATGTCTCCAAAAGCCAAGAAAAGTTTGAATATGGATGCTGTGGCTACTAGTTCTTCAGCAGCAGCTGGTCAGTCTACGAGTTCTCCGACTTCAGTTGCTGATGTGATTCCGAAACTCTGGGGAAATCTTGAAAATGATTGTTCAATCAGCTCGTTCAGTCATTATGGCAACATAAGGTCGTGGCCTTCAAGTCGGTTTAAGAGTTCGATTACTCCTGACCTTTTGCCTAAGGTTAAGGAAGATTGTGGCTGGGACGATGATGTTGTAGTTTCTTGCCCCTTTCCGACGGAGAATATTACTTCTACGAGAACTGGGTGGACAACCATATCTACATATCCATTCACGATAGGTCACACGCTCCCGTTGCATCCTGTTATAGAGGATATTTGTAAGTACTATCTTATCTGCCCGGGGCAGCTGTGTCCGAGTATTTATAGGATTGTTTCCTTGCTACAATGGTTTGCCGATGAGACTGAGCAGGACTTTAAATTTAAGCATTTTGTCTCTTTGTATAGCCTTCAGGTCGCGAGAGATGGATATATCAATGCCCGTATGAGAGGAAGAAAAGCTCTAGTGAGCAAATCTGAAGATACAGGGGATAGAGGTTGGATGCATAGGTATGTCTATGTGCAGTCTAAGCTTCTCACACGTGGCAGCAAAACTAATCTCCGCGAGGTGTGGAACAAAACTCGTAAGTACCCGAGTCTTTGTATTGAATATTCTCCGAATTACGTATCTGCACCTTCTATTTTTCACTCTTTATTGGTTAGCTGACAAGATTCCTTACGACGGTCTGATTTCCGAGGAGGAACTGTCCGCTTGGGTTGAACCAATTCTGGCAGAGTTCACTCACGAGCAGAGGCAGTGGTCTCACTATGCTTCTTTAAAACATTTATCGAACCCCAGCACCCACGGTAAGCTGATTACCCAAATTCCTGCTAACTTGTGCAGAACTCATCATGGTATTAATATGACTCTATTCTCAGGTTTAGGTACTGGTGGTAGCTATTTTCCTGCTCCTCCTCCTGCGGAAGTGATTGTTGATCCTGTGGCTGAGATCAACGAGGAGGCGGCTGCCATGCTTCAAACTGCCGCAGCTATCAAGGCCAGGGAGGGTGGTGAGGAGGTCCTCGCGAATTTAAAGAGAAAGAAATCTGACTCGGAAAAGAGCAGACCCAAGAAGAAAACGAGGACAGCCCGTAAGACTCCTCAGCCTTCTAAAAAAACAGTCGAAATCAATGCTGCTGCTGTTGATACGCCCAAGTCTGGGCAAGAGAGTGTTAGAAGTTCGGCGGCTGCCCCTGAATCTGGTGAGCCTATAATATTTGATATTTCAGATTCAGAGGCTCCCGATGTGAGCTTGACTCAGAGGAAGAGGGCATCTCTTCGGGGTGATAAGGGGAGGGATGTAGAGACTTCTTCTTACGCTTTCGAGGAGAGTCCCCGAGTTGGTGATGAAGAAGGGGATAAGTCTGGGGAAGAGAGAGTGCGTGAAGACTTTGCTTTCTTCCCCGAGGACCCAGAGTTGGATGAGCCTGCGCGGGTTGGTGGCCAACAGGGTGAGTCTGAACAAGTCAGCCGCAGGCGACCTGGCAAAGAACCGATGAGGGAGGAGGATAAGGAGGAAAACGAGGAGGTTGATGAGCAGGGGAAGACTGAGGGGGAGGACGAACCTCAGGTCTTCCACTATAAGGACATGATGAACTTGGCTGGTGATAGGGTGGCGCCAGTTTATCTGCAAGAGTGCGACACTCTGGGCCCCGACGAGGCAGGTGACATCGAGATCTCTCGCACTAAGCTTACTAGGCGAGTATCTTTAGGAGGGAAGGTTGGGGCGTACTCTGTTAAGGGCATACGCCACAAATTTGGTCCCTAATATCCTTCTGAGCAAGCGAGGGAGCCCAGGCCATGTATGAGGGAGTGCGACTTCACCATTTCCCCGGACACAGATTTTTTGACGAAGCCTGGCTACTTGGTTAAAGTGATGTCCAACCTGATTAGTCCTCGCGAGGAATGGAACATGCGCAGTATGAGCGACGAGCAGCTAGCTTATGCAATCGCTGAAGATACTGCTCGGGTAATGTTTCCCCCTTTACTCCTTTACTGTTATTGAGATCTTAGTTCTAATTACTTACGTATTTTTACTTGTTGCCAGGCAAGTATGATGGCTGCCGAGATCATGTTCCGTTCTAGGCTGAACAATCAGGAACAAGTCCTCGGCCTAAAGAAAGATCTTTAGAAGGCTCTTCAGGACAAGCAGGCCTTAGAAGAGGAAAAGCAAGCTCTGATCAGGGAGAAGCGGGTCCTGGAGGGGAGGCGTGGCTTTTTTGAGGACAAGATAGATAGGTTGGAGAAATCCAACGCTGAGGCTAACGACAAGATAAACACACTCCTCGAGGAGAGGAACCGTCTTCTGGATGAGAAGGAAAGGTTTGCATTATCTTTTGAAGATCTGAAAGCTAAGATGGATGAGCAAGGTCGTCAAATTTCCCAACTTGCCCATGAGCTTAATGTGAAAGAAGTTACTCTGGAGAGCATCCGTAGTGCTTCCGACCTGATGCTGAGAAATATGAACAAAGCTGAAGCTGAATCCCAGGCTGCTCGAGGAGAACTACAAGAGGCTAAAAATCGGGTTGTGGAGTCTGCAAAGGTCCAAGAGCTACTGACGATGGAGTTGGCGAATTTGAGGGATCGTTATACAATCGACTCCAAACTGGAAGCTCTTGAGGCCAAGAAGAAGTTGCTTATCCAAATGCAGCGCGACCAGGTTAATGTCGACTTAGTCCTTGATCAGACCATAGCAGCCATCATCAGTGTCAAGCAAGCCTTGGGCATGGACGTAGGAGCCGACGATGATGATGTCGAAGAGGACGATGAAAGCAGTGAGGACAATGACGATGAGGATTTGGGTGGGGATCCGACTGATGGAGCTAGTGCATCAGGTCGAGACCCTGGCTAAAATGATGATTGATGCCTCGTCTAGTCCTTCTTGTAAATTTATTGGATGTTGCTAACTCTGAATATTGTTAACTCATGAATGAATGTATATTTTGGCTGCTTCTTTTTTTTGTCTGACTGACGAGGCTTGACGACCACTTTTGGTCTCAAGTTTCGCTTATATGAATGATGTTGATATCTGTTGCTTAATGAGGTTTTCAGAGGTCAGAATTATGTTTCAAATCCTAGTGTCTGAGTTCCCTTTTTGGTGTTAATCTGCGCAGATGTTTTGAAATAAAATTTGATCATAACCAGGTTAAGTTATCCTTAGTTAAGATGAATGAAATCAGGCCCCCTGGGCTGGACGAAACCAGGCCGCTTAGGTTGACTGAAATCTGGCCGTGTAAGATGGCCTTGCGATAAACTTTGCCTATCATATTTGACAATTTGGAAGTTTTCGCAAAAGTTTTGTTAAAGTTGCAAGGTTGCCCTGTTATTTCTATTGAAAAGGATAGGTAACCCAATGACCAGAACACAGGATTGTTTGGCCGTGAACCAGAACACAAGATTGTTTGGTCGTAAAGTTGTAGGATTTGGGCGAATACTGGCCGCAAAATGTAAAAAAATAACGTAACGTAGCACAAGTAAAATAGTTCTATTGAACTTACTTGACTCTGCTTAGTCGTGGATTTGGCGAATGATCATGACCCTGCTCTGCTCGAAGATCACTCATGTTAGCCGGGACTTTGGCCTACTGGGGCCCTCGCCACCCCCTGTTTTTATGTTGAAATTTCGTAATTTCAGACATAAAAAGACAATAGGTGAAACGCTGAATCAGAGAACACATATAACCAAGAGGAGTGTGTCCGTTGTGGGATTTGAACCCACAGCCGCGAAGCACGAGGACTTCGAGCTCTACCAGTTGAGCTAAACGGATCTGGCCTTTTGAAGACCGTTAGTACCATTTAGACAAGGATAAGAAAACAGAGTAACTTAAAAGAAAACAATGGCAAGTAAGCAACAGAGAATGGATAGAAACACTAACCCATTTACTACTTAGAAGTAGTACCTCTTCAAGTGAGTCACGTTCCAACTGCTGGGCAGAAGCGATCCATCTGGTCGTGCCAAACGGTATGAACCCTTACCAACGGATGCAACCACCTTGTAGGGACCTTCCCAGTTTGGACCAAGTTTGCCAACGTTTGCCTCTTGCGTATTCTGGGAGACTCTACGCAATACAAAGTCCCCGACTTCAAAGTTGCGCAGCCTAAGTCCCCGGTTATAATATTGCTCTATCCTTTCTTTTTGAGCTACTACCCGTATGAGTGCTAATTCTCTGCGTTCTTCTAGAAAATCCAATTCCTCGGAGAGGTTGACTGAATTAGATTCTTCAGTTGCATGAGCATATCGTAGACTTGGCTCGCCGATTTCGACTGGAATCAATGCATCAGAACCATATACTAAGGAATAGGGCGTCTCCCCAGTGCTCATTTTTGTGGTTGTTCTATATGCCCAAAGAACCCCGGGGAGTTCTTCCACCCAGCACCCTTTGGCCTGCTCGAGGCGCTTTTTGAGTGAATCCATTATTATCTTGTTGGTCGATTCTGCCTGCCCGTTTGCCACTGGGTGATATGGGGAAGAAGTAATCCTTTTAATATGCAGATCTTCAAGGAACTTTGTGACCCTCTGACCAACGAATTGAGGACCGTTATCCATGACAATCTCTCTGGGTGCTCCGAATCGACAAATGACATAACGCCAAAGGAAATCAACTACTTCCGTTTGACGTATCTTTGAATATGCTGCAACTTCAACCCACTTTGTAAAATAATCAGTAATGATTAACAAGAAACGTACCCCTCTAGGTGCAGTGGGTAGTGGCCCAACGATATCCATACCCCATTTCATAAACGGCCACGGGGAGATGATTGAGTGCAAGGGCTCTGCTGGTTGATGGAGGAGATGTGCAAACCTTTGGCACTTATCACATTTTTTGACAAACTCGTTGGTATCTTTTTCCATTTTGTCCCAATAATAGCCTGCTCATATAAGTTTTCGCGCAAGCGCCTTTCCTCCCAAGTGATTTCCACAGCATCCCTCGTGAACTTCCCTCATCACATACTCAGTTTGGCTGGGACCTAGACACTTGGCGAGTGGGCCTGCAAAAGTCTTACGATAGAGGGTACCATCTATAATTGTATACCTGGCAGCTTTTATCCTCAGTTTTCGAGCAGCCTTAACGTCTGATGGTAGGGTTCCATGCAGTATATAATTGATTATCTCATTCCTCCAATCCCAAGTTAGACTGGTTGTGTTGACTTCCATTGCATCTTTATCGATTGTTGTGCATAGAAGATGAGCCACGGCTACTGAACCTGCTGCTCTAATCTCTGCGACTGAACCCAAATTCGCCAAGGCATCAGCCTCGTGATTCTCTTCTCGTGGAATCTGTGTAGCTTCCCAATCGTTGAATTGTGCTAGCAAACCAGTGACTCGGGCGAGATACCTCTGCATACGAGACTCCCTTGCGACGAAACCTCCAGTTATTTGAATGACGACCAGGGCAGAGTCACTCTTAAGATAAATTCTGTCTGCTCCATAATCTCGAGCCAACTTTAATCCTGCAATTACGGCCTCATACTCGGCCTCATTATTTGTAATAAAAGGACATTTTATGGCCTGTCTAATGGTCTCCCCCGAGGGAGTGGTGAGGACTAAGCCTAATCCTGCCCCTTTTACACTCGAGGACCCGTCAGTGTGTAAGGTCCAAGTCCCCGACTCCGATCCGGCGAAAAGGACCGCCTCACGTTGAGCATCAGGGTACATAGTAGCACTAAAATCTGCGATAAAATCTACTAGAGCCTGAGATTTTATGGCTACCCGGGGTTGATAAGATATATCAAACTCACTTAATTCTACTGCCCATTTTACTAGCCTGCCCGAGAATTCAGGTTTGTGTAAGATATTGCGTAAGGGGAAGGTAGTAACTACAGCTATTGAGTGACTTTGAAAGTAAGGTCTTAATTTACGGGCAGCGATTACCAAGGCTAATGCTAATTTCTCCAAAGGTTGATAGCGGGTTTCAGCATCTAGTAAGGATTTACTAATGTAATAAATTGGAAGTTGCTTACCTTTGTCTTCTCGAACCAGAACTGCACTTACTGCGGACTCAGACACGGCCAGGTAGAGCAATAGTTGTTCACCTGGTTGTGGCTTTGAAAGTAAAGGCGGGCTTGACAAGTATCGCTTCAAATCCTTAAGTGCTTGCTGACATTCAGGGGTCCAATCGAGTTCCTTGTTCTGTTTCAGCACGTCGAAGAAGCTTTTGCACCGGTCAGATGAGCGGGAAATGAATCTCCTTAGCGCTGCTACTCTCCCGGTTAGCCGCATTACATCTTTTCTGCTATGAAGTACGTCGGGGATGGCTTCTATCGCTTTTATCTGGGCGGGGTTCACCTCGATCCCTCGCTGGGAAACGATGAAACCAAGAAATTTCCCTGAACCCACTCCAAATGCGCATTTCTCCGGGTTGAGTTTCATGTTGTATTGATCAAGGATTCGAAAGGCCTCCTTCAAATGAGCTAAGTGATCTTCTGCCCGTTTGGACTTGATCAGCATGTCGTCGATGTAAACCTCCATGGTTTTGCCAATGTGATCGTGAAACATCCGGTTGACTAATCGTTGGTAAGTCGCACCTGCATTTTTAAGTCCAAAAGGCATTACTTTGTAGCAATACGTACCTCGGCAAGTAATGAAGGAAGTTTTCTCCTGGTCGTCCGGGATTCATTAAGATTTGGTTATAGCCTGAATATGCATCAAGGAATGTAAGTACTTCGTGCCCGGCCGTCGCGTCGATTAGTTGGTCAATTTGAGGTAGTGGATAAGAATCTTTCGGGCAGGCTTTGTTCAGATCAGTGAAGTCGATGCAGACCCTCCACTTGCCATTCTTCTTTGCCACTACAACCACGTTGGCCAGCCAATCTGGATACTTGACTTCTCGGACGGAGCCAATCTTGAGCAAGCGGTCAACTTCGTCATTTATGATCTGGTTCCTAAATGCTCCTTGTTGACGCTTCTTTTGCTTCACCGGACGGTGGTATGGATCCACGTTCAACTTATGAGAAATAATCTTCGGGGAGATTCCTGTCATATCTGTATGTGACCACGCAAAGGTGGTGTGCCGCTCCTTGAGGAAGTGCAAGATATCTCCGCGCAAGTCTTTGTTTAACTCCGCTCCCAAATATACCTTCCTTTTAGGCATGTTGTCGAAAAGTTCTTCTGGTTCCAAAGCTTCAATAGTCGGCGCGTACTCTTCCCGTGCATCCAACTTTGATATGAATTCCGGGACTCGGTAGTCTGATGCTTCATTGTTTGACTCTGATCCCGGGTTTTTTAATTGCTATTTTGCCTCCTCGGGGAGTTTGACTGCAACTGAGTAGCAATCTCTAGCGCAGCGCTGCTCTCCCAGAACTTCCCGTATTCCCCACTCTGAAGGGAATTTCATTACTTGATGATAAGTTGACGGGACTGCCTGCATATCGTGTATCCACGGCCTCCCAAGGATTATGTTGTAGGCCATGTCCCCATCAATGACATGAAACGTTGTTCGTCTCATAACGCCTTCGACCAGGGTCGTCAATGTAATTTCTCCCAACGTTTTCTCGCTGGAATTGTTAAATCCTGAGAGAACGCGAGAAATTGGTACAATCTCATCGTATAGTTTCAACTGCTGCACGACCCGAGATAATATGATGTTTGCTGAACTGCCTGGATCAACGAGTACTCTCTTGACGTCGAATTCTTCCACTCGTAATGTTATCACTAAAGCGTCCATGTGAGGAAATTGCAAGCCATCTGCATCTGCTTCTTCAAAAGTCATTGTATCCTCAAGTCGTGGTCGTTTGGTCTTTGTAATAGATACTTTGGCGTATTTCCTTGCTGTGTATGTGACTGCATCAACTTTGATACCACCAGAGATGACGTTGACTGTCATTTTTGGAGATGATGCTCGGGGAGGTTCTGATCTATTTTGCTGGGCCTTCGCGTGAGTTTGCTTTCCTTTTTCTGTCAAGTACTCCTTGAGATAGCCCTGTTTCAATAAGTTAGCGACTTCGTACCTTAGAGCCTTGCAGTCGTCCGTTGTGTGGCCGTGATCGCGATGGAATTCGCACCATAAGTTTTTGTTGCGCTTGCTGGGGTCACCCTTCATATCTTTAGGCCATTTGACCTTTTCGCTCATCCCCTCGAGCACTGCTACAAGTTCGACTGCTCCGATGTTGAAAACGGGCAGGGTTGGAATTCCACTAGAAGTTGAAGCGGAATCATTGCCCCTTGCCAGGCCTTTGTTGTTACGACCGCGTCCATTTGAGTTGTTACGCGACCGACTGGGATATGGCTCGTGTCGTGCGTCTGGCCTATCTGTCTCGATCTTTCCCCCAGCGCCACTGGTGCGAGTTTGGCTCCGTCCTTGGGTACCTGTGCCAATCAATTTATCTTCGTCTATACATACCTTTGAATTATAACGGTTGTAGACATCCGACCAGTTTGCCGCAGGATATTCTCGCAGGGATTCATACAATCGCCTGGTCACCTCAGAATTCTTGACGTCCAAGCTGTTTGTGAATGCAATAGCCGCCCATCGATCTGGAACTTTGGGTAGCAACATACGTTCGCGCTGAAAGCGATCCACATACTTCCGGAGAGACTCCCCGGGCAGTTGCTTGATTTCAAAGATGTCCTCAACTCTTGTTTCTGTTTTCTGAGCGCCTGTGTGTGCTTTGGCAAATAACTCCGCCATCTCGGCAAAAGATCCTATTGAATTTGGTGGCAGCATTGAATACCACCGTAGAGCGCCATCTGCCAAGGTTTCTACGAACTTCTTCAATTGCACTGATTCGATCTCCTCGTCGGTGAGATCGCTCGCCTTTATGAAATTGCTAAACATCATCAAGTGGTCATTGGGGTCAGTTGTTCCCCGGTATCTTGGTATGTTTGGCATTTTGAATGTTTTGGGGATGGCCTTTGGTGATGCTTCTTTCTTCCAAGGCCTTTGAGTATACCGTTGAACGTCAACTTTCTTCAAAGTGGGTGGTGCGCCAGGGATCTGGTCAATCCTCTCATGAAGAGAGCGCTGCAGGGCTTCCTGGCTCTCTTTGAACTGCCTGGTGAGGGCCTCCATGACTTCGCTCATTTCTGTTGGCACCGCTGATCCTGCATTCTGATTTTCAGCGCGCCTCGAGGAATGAGATGGTGAAGCATCCCTTGGACGTCCCATGGGTGGATTTCCTGTGTTTGGCAGGTTTTGTCCTCGTAGGCTGTCGATAGCTTCCCGTATTTGCCTGTTGATCTCAGCCTGTTGCCGTATGAATTCAAGGACAGCGTCTTGAGAGTTCCTCGAATTCCCAGGACCATTGGGCCTTCTAGATCCTCCAGGCCCTTGGTCGACGTTTCCTCGGCCAGGATGGCGGCTATTTCTGCTACCTTGCTGACTGTGCTCGTTTTCCTGTTCCGTTGGGAGTACGTTCTCGTCCTCTGCAATGGGGATCACGTCGTCGTCTGCAGGAAGAACATCTTGCTGCTCGTCCCCGGCCAAATTCAAGTCTACCTGCTCCGCAGCGTTGAGGTCTTGTTGCCCGTCAATGGGAGCGTTGTTGTGCGAGTTGTTATCTGCCATTTTGACAAAAAGAAAACGAGGAGAACCAACGAGCGAGAAGAAAGCGAATAAAGAATAAAATACGATGAGCAGTCAACCTACGGAAGTTATTGACCGGCTCCCACTGTGGTCGCCAAATTGTTTAACCGTAATTTCGTTTTATTAGGTTAAGTCACAATTAAATTTATAAAGCGGAGTGACGATCAATAATCGAGATTAAATGCTCTTTATGAAAAGATATAAATGACGGTAATAAATGCGAAGAAGTAAAGATGCAATCAATGCGATGTAATAAATGAATATTTAAACAAAAGGAACCGTGCTCAGGCCGTATAGACTTGACCAAATTCCCTTCCTCGTACTCTTTATGATACTCAATCAATGGAACAATAAATGAGATCTTTCGATTATCAGCAGTAGTAATAAATATTGACAGAAGATAAAGAATCGGATGTTAGTTAATAGTTGGAATACAAGTGTATGTTCAGAGAAGCCTTAGATTCGATGCTTGTGACTTAAATTACAATATATAGATAACTATGTGTCCGTTCACGAGCAGTTGTAACTCCTTAGTCGAGCGGTTACGTTGCTTATGGATAAGATTTCTATTTTGAATTGGTTTGATTGCTGAGCTGTGACTATTCTGGCCGTGGCGACTGTTCATCTGTCTGTTGTAACTGTCCATCTTTGATTCTATCCATTGCCTTTATGCCCATTCACAGCCACGTGTCGTCTACACGTCGTCCTATGTGGATGCTTAGTCACCAACTTTAGTGACGACGAATTTAACCCAATACACCAGGTCGAAGGACTTATAGAACATGTCGTTCGCTTGATGGGCTTGGTTAAAAAGTAAAATTGTGCCCTTGCTAATAGCTATAATTTTTGGCATGATTTGTAGTGTTTGATTCTACCAAATGGTATCAGAGTCAAATTTGTGGATTCGGTTTCCTAAAACAACATGCTACATGTGGCAGGTGTTGGGAAGGGGATTGTTGGATAATACCATCATATTGACTATGGCGACGCCCAAGTGATGGGCCGGGGGGCAAGGTCGGAATAGGTATCAACCATGGTACTTGTTTGATGATGCACTTGGTTAAAAAATAAAGTTGCGCCTTTACTAATATCTACATCTTCGGCATGATCGTAAAAGCTTAATCCGAACACAACTATTCCATTTTAAAAGCTTAAAAGACTATATTTGTTTAGTGTTATATAATGAGCACCAAATTAGACCAACCCCCTTCTTGTAAAGACTTTTGGTTGAGTGAACTCTTCTTGAATTGATGTTCTCTTTGTCAAAGGAAATTTGGCAGTAACTGGAGCTGATGCATTGCTGCAATTTATTGTATATCCATGCTCAATTTGCTCAGACTAGTATTTCTTTACTCTTGCTTACTTCTGAATTAACTATAAAACATCTAAATCAGCAAGAAACTTAAGTTTGATATAAAAAGATGTATGTTGGCGCGGAGGAGGGCAAAGGAGGAATTTTAGATTATATCCAAAATACTGGTTAGTTCTTGTTAGTTTCAAAGTCTAAATGGTTTAACAACTTCACTGTGGCTGTTATGAAGATGCCGGTCAGCTGGAGCTGGAGCTTCAGTTTTGGGGTCCTACTCTTGTGTCTTTTTGCTGTTGATCTAGTGTTGCTTCAAGGGAAGCTCAAGGGGACCCCCTCCCACACCAGCAACAAAAGAAAGAAGGAAAACAAAATGAGGATTTAACTTGCTTAGACAGTCTGGTAGACAGTTTTAACACTATTATTATTATTATTATTATTATTATTATTATTATTATTATTATTATTATTGAATTTTAACTTGTTATAGCAAGTTATATATTGCAATTTGTGTGGGAGACATCTCCTCCACCCCCCCCCCCACACACACTTGCGAATTATACTGCTAAATTAAATCCCTTCCTCGGCCCTAACCCCAAAAATCTGTCCTCAATTCAGTTTGCATGCTGTAACTTGCCTGCATAAATTAAAGCTGAAATTGCTTGTAATCAGTGGCGGATCCAAAATTTTCATCAAGTGGGTTCGACATATGAAGAAATAAATACATGAAGAAGTCAACAAAAAGAAGCTATTAAACAACAAACTACAGACTTACATTATTACAACTGCATTCTACGAGTTGTCATTGTTTGAAACCTATTCATAATACTCTCATCAGAAACACTATTGAATATTTTTCTCTCTACATATGGCACCATACAACCACTCAAGAAATCATCATCCATTCGGTTTCGCAATTCACTCTTGATCAACTTCATTACCGAAAATGCTCTTTCAACTGTAGCAGTGGGAACAGGTAGGAGCAAAGCAAATTTCACAAGGCAAAATATCAACGAATAAGTTAAATGCTTCTTTGTCTTAACTAACATTTCAGAAAGATCACCTAGTCCCTTTAGATTACAGAACCTTTTATCAATATCACGGACATCAATAATATAAGTCTCCAACTGATTTTTTAGACTATCCATGATATTTTCATCAAAATCATCAGGATATAGTTCAGCCATTCTTAGTATCTTCTTGATGTCAAAACTGGAAAATGAGTCAATTGGATTCAAACAACCTACTCCAATAAGCAAATCTGTTGCCACCTCATTGAAACGGTCATTGAGTTTTTGAAGTTGCCAGTCAATAATCTTACAAAATACATCAAAGCGATAATGGTGTAAAATAGAAATTTCAGGAACTTTACATGGCACTTTACGTCGAGACCTTCCATAATTTACATAGAGCTCATCAAAATTTGGTATTGAAATATCATTGTTGACACAAAATGCAGACACCTTTTTAAGGAATGAATCTCATTTATTATCCCTTAACCATTGCAACCGTCTTTTCACCGCTTCAACAAGTATAACGGAATTTGCAATATCCTACTCCTTATTTTGTAAGGATGCATTAAGCTCATTTTTTATCTCCAGGACATCTTTCATTAAGTGTAACATGAAAGCAACCTCAAATGTTTGAATTTTTTCAATATATCCTGTTGCTTTTGCTCTTTCCTCTGAAGATCGACCATCATCAACAATAATATCAAGAACATCAATAATAGTGTCAAACATACTAATGAAGTTCTTAAAAGATTTGTAATGTGATCCCCAACGAGTGTCCGCGGCTCTAGCAATGCCAAGTTCTTGATTCAAGCCCTTACCAGTTTCAAGTTCACCCATATCCAACGTTATTTGAAGTTTTTCTGCTTGAGATTTTCGAAGATCGCCCATACGCTTAAAAGAACCCCCAACTACATTCAAGACTTCAGAAATCAACACTACAAGCTTTCCCACTTCAAGACACTTTTTAGAAACCGCAACTAGAGTCAGTTGAAGTTGGTGGGCAAAACAATGAACGGAATGAGCAGATTTACTTTCTTTTTGAATCAAAGTTTTAACACCACTTATATCTCCTTGCATATTGCTTGCTCCGTCATAGCATTGTCCACATACATAAGATAAACTCAGAGATTGTTGAGCTAGGTAATCAGCAATAGCTTCTTTTAAACATAAAAGCACTAGTATCACTGTATTGGATAAAAGTTGACTAGACTCTAAAAAGCGACACGTGTTTTCCACGTGGCACGGACAGACATTCATCGGGCAGATACTCACTGGAGAGACATTTCCCACTGGCAGACCCAAGACAATCACGGAGCATCTCAACAGCAGGCATGGTTTAAATGGGCAGTTACCAGAATTACCGTACGCGATCATTCATTAAATGATCGTTACGGCAATAACTGCAGCCTAGCGGTTACAACTTCGCTGAATGGGTGCCTGACGGTTACTCATCCGGATAAGTTCCACACCCAACGGCTAGCACAATCCCAACGGGCGCCTCTCAAGCCTATAAATAGCGCTTCTTTTAACCAATTGTAACAACTTTTTACTTCCTGTCTACATTATCAATAAAAGAATACTCTCTCTTGTTCAGACATACTCTTTATTTTGATTATCATTTTTAGTGATTAATTCATCTGAAAGGGTGGACATCGACCAACTCTCCCCGGAGACGAAGGATACGATACGTCTATCTCTCTTTGCTCTTGCTTACATTTTACTTTGCATGTTCTGAATTAATATCATCTTATCCGTCGTATGAATCCTTAATCTAAACTATTGATCGTGACTCCGCAGATATAAATTTAATTGTTAATTGGCCTAAAACCGAATTTAGGTTAAACAATTTGGCGACCACAGTGGGAGCCGGTCAATAGCTTTCGTAGGTTAAGAAATCCATCTCTGATACTGTATTCGTTTCTGTCTATTCTTTTGTTTCATAACTAACATGGCAGAAAGTGATTCCCAGCAACAGCGAACCATTGCAGGCGGGCAACAAGTAGACACCCCTTCGCGTAGTTATTCTCCTAACTACTCTCCCGATTATTCGTCCGATGGGCGGCAACAGTCCTCCCAAGGACAGGTCAGGAAAAACAGGCGTAGACGCTCTCAGAGCACTACTCCACCCAGGAGACGCCGGCATAGGAGTCTCTCCCCTGACCAAGGAAATCCGCAAAAAACATTTTTTGATTTTATGCAGCAACAGGTAGAAGTGAACCGGGGAATCCACGAAGCACTAACCTCTCTCTGAAGGAGCAATACTTCAACCGCAGGGGCCGACGCTGCAGCGCCTAACCCCAATGCACCCTCTTCACATACTTCAAGGCAAGGAGAAGAGCGTAACGGCGGCAGTGGCACTGCAGATCCAGCGACTCAAGCCAATCAGAACCTGAATGGAGGATCTACGGCACCTGCAGATATGAGCCTCGTTGTGGAAGATCTCACCAAGCAATTCAAAGAAAGCCAGGAAGCACTTCAAAAGGCTCTTCACGAGAGGATCGATCAGATACCAGGCGCCCCGCCTACGCTGAAGAAAGTTGACGTCCAGCGATATTCACAGCGGCCCTGGAAGAAAGAGGCAGCCCCAAAGGCAATACCTAAAACGTTCAAAATGCCGAACATTCCGAGGTATCGCGGAACGTCTGATCCCAACGATCACCTCATGATGTTCAGTAATTTTATAAAAGCCAGTGATCTCACCGACGAGGAGATCGAATCTGTGCAATTGAAGAAGTTCGTAGAGACCCTGGCAGATGGGGCCCTGCGATGGTATTCAATGTTGCCACCCAACTCCATTGGATCCTTTGCAGAGATGGCTGAATTATTCGTGAAGGCACACACAGGCGCCCAGAAGACGGAGACCCGGGTAGAAGATATCTTTGAAATTAAGCAGAGACCCGACGAGTCACTCCGGAAGTACGTGGATCGGTTCCAGAGGGAACGCATGATGCTCCCCAAAGTGCCGGACAGATGGGCGGCAATCGCATTCACCAACAGCCTGGATGTTAGGAGCTCAGAGGCCACACGAAGGCTTTATGAGTCTCTTCGCGAGTTCCCAGCAGCCAGTTGGTCAGACGTATACAATCGCTACAATTTCAAAGTATGTATCGATGAAGATAAACTGATCGGAGCAGGCGCTCGGGGAAGGACCCAGCCTCGCAGCGGCAGATCCGGCGGAAAAGCAGAAATGGAGAGATCAGGCACGCGTTATGAGCCCTACCCTGACCAATCGCGTAACAACTCCAAAGGACGCAGCCGCAACAGCAATAGGGGACTATCTCGAAAGGAAAACCCTGAGTCGAGTTCCCGAGGCATCCCAAGCCTGCCAAGCTTCAACGTTGAAATGTCGGAGGTCATGGCAGTACTCAAAGGCATGGGAGAAAAGGTCAAATGGCCAAAGGACATGAAGACTGATCCCAGCAAACGAAGCAAAGACTTATACTGTGAGTTTCACCAAGACCACGGGCACACCACCGAAGACTGCAAAGCCTTAAGCAAACTCATGCGAAGACTCAGCAGAACAAGCCGGGTCCACCACGAGCATCCTCCCCAAAGCGAACGGTCAACGTTATTTCGGGCGGGATCGAGGTAGATTCGGTCACCTTCACGGCAAAAAAGTATGCAAAGGTATCCATTACAAACAACAAGCGTCCCCGGTCAGAATGAGTAATCACCTTTGAGGAATCCGATGCTGAAGGGTCACAGTTTCTACATGTCGATGCATTAGTCATAACATTGCGAGTAGCGGAGTTCGACGTAAAGAGAGTACTCATCGATGCGGGCAGCTCTGCAAATATTATCCCATCGCGAGTCATAGATGAAATGCAGATAGCGGACAAGATCGTGCCAATATCTCGAGTTCTCTCCGGTTTCAACAACTCGAGTGAAAAGACTCTCGGGGAGATTACCTTGACAACTCTAACTGAGGGGGGTAGCAAAGGAGACGACTTTCCATGTTGTCGACGCTGATCTAGCCTACAACATCATTCTAGGCAGACCATGGATCCATGACATGCAGGTCGTCCCTTCTACCTATCACCAGGTGTTAAAATTCCCATCCGAATGGGGAGTACGTGAAGTCCGAGGAGAACAGCGCACCGCACGAGACTGTTACTCGGTAGCCCTTAAACTGCCCGAGGAAAGCAAATAGCAATTACAGCACCCGGGACCGAATACTACACCTGAGGAGGCTAAGTACGAAGTCCCGGAGTTCATCGCCAAGATGGAGGAGAAGGAAAAACACATGCCGACAGTAGAAGCCCTGGAGCCCGAAAAGCTGTTCGCTGATAAACCAGAGCGAAAGGTGTACTTGGGAACGGAACTGAACGAACGCCTGCGGGAAAACATCCTGCAATTCCTCAAGGAGCGGCATACAACATTCGCCTGGTCCCATGCAGATATGACAGGTATTTCTCCTGACATCATTACTCACAGGTTGCATGTTGATCCATACCACCGCCCGGTGAAACAAAAAACGCGCCAGCAAGGAGCTTTCCGGAATCAGGTAATCAACGACGAAGTCGATCGCCTGTTAAAGATCGGTTCGGTACGTGAAGTCAAATATGCAGACTGGTTAGCCAACGTGGTTGTCGTACCTAAAAAGAACGGCAAGTGGCGAGTCTGCATCGACTTCACATATCTAAACAAAGCCTGTCCGAAGGATTCCTATCCCCTTCCCAGGATAGATCAACTAATCGATGCAACAGCCGGGCACGAGGTGTTAACCTTCCTCGACGCATACTCCGGATACAACCAGATACTGATGGACCCTAGAGACCAGGAGAAAACGTCATTCATAACCTATCGAGGTACGTATTGCTATAAAGTTATGCCATTTGGATTAAAAAATGCAGGTGCAACCTATCAGCGTCTGGTCAATCGGATGTTCCACGACCACATCGGGAAGACTATGGAAGTGTACATTGACGACATGCTAATAAAATCCAAACGAGCAGAAGATCATCCGGCGCATCTGAAAGAAGCTTTCCGAATCCTGGATCAATATAACATGAAATTGAACCTGGAGAAATGCGCTTTCGGAGTCGGATCGGGAAAATTTCTGGGGTTCATTGTCTCTCAGCGAGGCATTGAAGTCAATCCCGCTCAGATTAAAGCTATTGAGTCAACCCCAGATGTAATTCGCGATAGGAAAGAGGTCATGAGGCTGACGGGGAGAGTAGCTGCCCTACGCAGATTCATCTCCCGGTCATCTGATCGTTGCAAAAGTTTCTTCGATGTCTTAAAGCAAAACAAGGAGTTCGAATGGACTCCTGAATGTCAGCAGGCGTTGAGGGATCTGAAGAAATACCTCTCCAATCCCCCACTACTCACCACACCTGTGGAAGGCGAGCAGTTGCTAATTTATCTGGCAGTCTCAGAGTCATCGGTAAGCGCTGTACTAGTACGAGAAGAAAGAGGTAAACAACTTCCTATCTACTATGTTAGCAAAGCTCTAATTGATGCAGAAACCCGCTACCAGCCTTTGGAAAAATTAGCATTAGCTCTAGTAACTGCTGCTCGAAAATTACGTCCATACTTTCAAAGTCATACGATGGTTGTGGTTAGTACTTTTCCTTTACGAAACGTTCTGCACAAACCAGAGTTTTCAGGAAGATTGGTAAAATGGGCTATAGAATTGTCCGAATTTGATATCACTTATCAGCCCAGGGTAGCGATAAAATCACAAGTCTTGGCAGACTTCGTGGCAGATTTCAGTGTGAATATATACTCTGAGGCAGAGAAAGAAGCCATTCTCTATGCAGGACAGGCCCCGGGCACTTGGGTCCTCCATACGGACGGTTCCTCGAATGTCAAAGGGTCAGGACTTGGACTAGTCCTCGTTGCTCCATCCGGAGAGACGGTAAGGCAAGCTATCAAATGTCCCTTTATTACTAACAATGAGGCCGAATATGAGGCCGTTATTGCAGGATTAGAACTAGCACGAAACTATGGAGCGACTATAGTCAAATTAAAAAGTGATTCTCAGTTAGTGATCAATCAGATCAATGGAGGTTTCGTCGCACGAGAGCCCAGAATGCAGGCGTACCTCGGCCGAGTAAAAGAGCTCTTGACACAATTCGACGACTGGGAAGCGATTCAGATTCCACGGGAAGAGAATCACGAAGCTGATGCTCTCGCAAACATGGGATCAGTTGCAGAAGTAGGAGCAGCCAGCTCTTCGGCTATCGTTCAACTTCTCTACACAACCATGGACATGGAAAAGTTTGAAGTCAACACTGTCAGCACTACCTGGGACTGGAGGAACGAGATAGCAAACTATCTTATCCACGGGACTCTGCCCGCAGACGCAAAGGCTGCTCGCAAACTCCGAATAAAAGCTGCCCGATACACCATCCTCAATGGCGAACTATACCGGAAGATGTTCGTAGGGCCCCTCGCGAAATGTCTTGGACCAAGTCAGACTAATTATGTGATGAGAGAAGTCCACGAGGGCTGTTGCGGAAATCATTCCGGAGGTAAGGCCTTAACTCGGAAATTGATACGTGCAGGTTATTATTGGGACAGAATGGAGAAAGATGCGAATGAGTTTGTCAAGAAATGCTACAAATGCCAGAGGTTTGCCCATCTTCTTCATCAGCCAGCCGAGCCATTTCATTCAATAGTTTCTCCGTGGCCCTTCATGAAGTGGGGAATAGACATTGTTGGTCCCCTTCCCACGGCACCAAGGGGGATGCGTTTCCTACTGGTCATAACCAATTATTTCACAAAGTGGGTCGAAGCAGCAACATATTCAAGGATACGGCAAACAGAGGTTGTCGATTTTCTCTGGCGCTTTGTCATATGTCGTTTTGGAGCACCCAAGGAAATAGTCATGGACAACGGCCCGCAGTTCATCGGCCAGAAGGTAACCAGGTTCCTTGACGATTTACACATTAAGAGAATAACTTCTTCTCCATATCACCCTGTCGCCAACAGGCAGGCCGAGTCTACCAACAAGATCATCGTCGAATCTCTTAAAAAGTGCCTCGAGCAGGCAAAGGGATGTTGGGTGGAAGAGCTACCTGGAGTACTGTGGGCTTATCGCACCACAGTAAAAATGAGTACCGGGGAAACTCCGTACTCATTAGTATATGGGGCAGACACTCTGATCCCGGTCGAGATAGGAGAGCCCAGTCTGCGATATGCGCATGCTACAGAAGAATCGAACTCAGTTAACTTGTCCGAAGAACTGGATCTCCTCGAAGAACGCAGAGAATTGGCCCTCGTACGAGTGGTTGCCCAAAAAGAACGAATCGAAAAATACTACAATCGGGGACTGCGCGTACGAAGCTTCCAAGTCGGAGATTTCGTACTCAGAAAAGTTTCCCAGAGCACACAAGAGACGAATTCGGGGAAGCTTGGCCCTAACTGGGAAGGACCCTACAAAGTGGTTGCTTCGGTCGGCAAGGGATCCTACCGCTTGGCACGACCAGATGGTTCGATTATCCCTAGCAGCTGGAATGTGGTTCATCTCAAAAGGTATCACTTCTAGGTGATAAAAACGGTTAGTTACCCTGTACTTACCTTTTTATCTTTACAAAAAGCTCCTTACTGTTTATCTCCTCTAAATGGTACTAACGACCTGAACAAGGTCAGATCCGTTTAGCTCAACTGGTAGAGCTCGAAGTTTTTCAACTTCGCGGCTGTGAGTTCGAATCCCACAACGGACACACTCCTCGTTTGGTTATATGTGTTCAATGTACGACTCACCGACAACTCTTTTTCATATTGTCACTTTACGTGTCCCAATATAAAAACAAGGGGGGTGGTGGGGGCCCTATAGGCCAGACAAGACCTTTGCACAGGCAAAAGACCTTATTATCAAAAGGGCAGCGAAAAATAATTTCAAAATTTCTACGTAGTAAGACTTCCACGACAAATAAGAGAAGTCATTCACGGAGCAAAACCCTCAGGTGACAAGGCTTCCACGAAAATAAGAGAAGTCAGTCACAAGGCCAACAACTCGGCCAGAGCCAATCTACAAAGTCGTGCAACAACTTTCAAATATCGAAATAACAAGCAAAGTTGTGCGCACAGAGTAACGATTCGGCTAAAACTCTAAAACGACCACGATTCGGTCAAACTACTTATAACTTACGCTCCTTTTTCTAATGAAAGGCTAAGTTAGAAACATTCGGGCAGACTTATGAAAATACGGACTCGATAAGATTCAAGGTCCAAGAAAAGTAACTCCCGGTCATAAGGCACGAAAGCCACAGTATATGCATACAAGAAGATCAAAGATTCAAACTAAACATAGTCACTGAACAAGATCTAAAACAACATATATACATAAGTTGATAAAGCGCCGAATACGGCTGACAGAATTTTTTCAGAGTGTTCAAAAGGCCAAACGAACCGGCCAAGGACCAGAAAGTTTTTATCAAAACTTCTGTCCGTCAACAAACAAGTCCGGCTCTCGCCAGACAATAAGAAAAATAAAAAGTACTCCAATCACAGATTGGGAAGGTTCATCAACATTTGGGGCTACGACCAGAACTCGACGCACTAGCTCCGTCAGCTCTGTCTTCGTCCCCCGAAATTTCATCTTCATCCTCATCTTCATCTTCGCCTTCAGACTCCTCAGGAGAGAGATTTAGTGCTTGTCTTATTCTGCGAACAGCGCCCTTTGTGGTCTGCAGCATTTCCTCGACATTCACTTGGCCAGTTTGAATCTGCACGAGCAATATGCGCTTGGCTTCAAGAGCAGCGAGCTTGGCTTTGATTTCGGACTGATCGCGCAGGTTGGCCAAATCCTTGGTTAATGCGGTCTGAGTGCTCGTTAATTAAGCAACCTGATCTTTGGCGGCCTGAAGATCAGCCCTAGCCTTGACAGCTCCCTCGCTGGCTCTCTGCAGATTCATTTCAAGAGAAGCACGGTCTTCATTAGCCCTGCTCAAAGAAATTCGGCAGTCCTCAAGCAATCTCTCCAGACCCTGGGTAGAGCGTGCAAACCCTTCCTTCTCTTCGGAAAGAAGGTCCTTTTCCCTGGTGAGAGCACTAATTTGCTCAAGACGTTCGTTGTTAACATCAGTTAACTGGTTAACTTCTCCACCAAGGAAACCACACTGCTCAACCAAGGCTTTGTTTTCCTTCAGAGCCTCCAGCAGTTCTTTCTTTACTTCTACCACCTGGTCAACATTGTTGATCCTGGAACGGAACATAAGCTCGGCGGCCAGCATGCTTGACTGCAAAAGAAAATAAAACAAGCTAAGGCTAAAAGGCCCAAGGCTAAGTAGTTGCTTCCAGCGTAAGGTCAGAAGATACTTACTCGGGCAGAATCAGCGGCAATCTGAAAGGCTAATTCTTCGTCGCTCAAATCCCTCAGTACCCACTCTTCACGGGGACCGATGAACGAAGAAACCACCTTAGCCAAGCCGCTTGGCCCAGTTATGAAGTTAACATCGGGGGCAATTTTAAAGTGTGCTTCCTTTCACAGTTCATCAGGATAATTAGGCCCGAACTTATAACGAATACCCCTGATGTCCTTCAGTTCTGTCTGGCTACCAATAACTGATCGCCAAACAAACCTCGAGGTTGAAAGATTAGAGTCATCTTCCGCCCCAGGATCAATTGTGTCACATTCTCGAAGACCAACCGGGGCCGCCCCCTCAACAGCCACATTCTCAACATCCTCAAAGCGAAAAACACGAGGATCTCGGCCACTTTATTGGGGAACCTCTTCCCTGGTTTCTTCTTTCACTTCTTTCTCTTCTTCTTCTTCTCCTACCTTCTTCTTTCCCTTATCCACGCGGGAAGGACCTGCCGCCTCCCCGTCATCAACTCGGGGACTCCCCTGCGGAGTACGGGCGGTTTCCTCCTCGACTCTCCTCTCATCACTGCGGAGGTGAGGTCTTCGCCTAAGAGGAGCACCAGCCTCGGTTTCAGTATCCGAAATATAAATGACCTCCTTGGTTAAGCCCTCTTCCCGCGCGGACTCGGGGACTTCAGCAGCTGCTTCAGCATTCACTTCTACAGGCTCGGGCACGCTGGCCCTAGGAGAAAGGTCGTCACCAGCCGCTGAGGGTTGCTTGGAAGCTGCAGAAGTTTTACGAGCAGACTTCTTCCGAGCTCCTCCCTCTCCTTGGCTCTTCCTTTTCCTCTTTAGGGAGCCCAATCCATCGGACAGAAGTTCTTCACCCCCTCCCTGCTGCGCAGAGCACCTACCGAAGCTAGAATAGCCTCAGCCTCAGCAGCTGGGTCAGCGATAGGCTCGGTAGGTCTGTCTTGGGGAGGCGCGGGGAAGAAATCTCCCGAAGTGCCCAAACCTGCAGCAAAGATGAAGCGGTCAGACATAAGAAGGGTTCAAGGAAGGGGAATTATCGGGAGACAGAAATATCCTCACCATGGTGTTTCACAGTCAAACTATTGAGAGAAGTGAAAAACGCCCATTCTCTCTTCTCCGGTCCAAACTTCTCCAAAATCGGCTCAACCCACGCCGTTAGTTCATGAACAGATATGAACCCGTCGTAAGGTTGCTTGGCCGCTGCACGACGAGACTGAGCAAAGGTTAGAAGCAGACAAAAAAAAAAGAGAAAAAGAGTACAGAAAGATTCGGGGACTTACGCGTCTTGTTCCAGACTTCTGGAAGGTATGTCTTGTCGGCAAAAGTTAAAGCCGAGGAGCGCACGAACAGATACCGGTGCACCCAGCCTCGGTCACTGGTATCCTCAGAACTGCGCACCAGGCCTTTACTTCCGCGCATCCTGGCATTGACGTAGCCGTCCTTAAAAATTTGAATACTGTACAGAGAAATAAAATGCTTGTACTCAAAAGACTGATCGATTTCTGTCGCAAACCAATCCAAAAGTGTAACCGTCCTAAATATGCTGGGGCACAATTGCCCCGGGCAGAGAAGGTATTCCCTGCAAAGCCTCTCTAACACAGGGTGTAGGGGCAGCTTACATCCTACCGTGAAAGGGTAGGTACCCATAGCCGTCCACCCAGCCCGGTGGGAAGTAATGTTCTCTTCTTCAGAGACCGGAGAGAGGGGGATTTCCTCGCCCCAATTACAATCCAACCTCACGTGAGGGATCACCTCCTTCGTGATCCCCGATTTGAACCTGTACGCCGGCCAGTTGCGTGTATCTCCTTCCCTATTATGGAAGGATTTGATGTTGCAATCTGCCTCGAGCTCACCCCATTTCTTGGGGATTATTTCCGCAGCAGTGACTTGAGCAGCCCGCGGCCTAGGAGTGGTCGTCGAGCTACCAGCAATATCGGAACCCTGATTTCTCCTAGATCTTGAAGACATGATTACAAGAGAAAAGTGAAGTTGCAAAGGGAAAATCAAAAGCCAATTTAGAGATTTTTTCAAGAAACAACACAGAGGAATCAGAAGCAAGTAAAAGGATTCTCGTCAAATGAATCCCTATTTATAGGAACCAAGATGCTGATCCCTAACTTCCCTCAAGGACACGTGGAAGTTATCGTGTAACTTACGATCAGATCTGGCCGTCAAAGGAAACATAGGGCTAATCAAAACTTTATAAATGCCATCATTACTCTTAAGGGCAGCGGTCACCTCACAATCAAAGGGCGACGTGCGCACGTGGCTGAGACGGTCAAAATCATTACTCTGCACCCTTGGAATACGCAGCAGTCACTTCAGAAAAACCTGCAACTCAACAGACGTGCCAGCTGCGGTTACTTTTTCATACGGCGCATTTAATGCGCACGACATGAGGGCTTGTCACTTATCTGGTAGGATTCATACGTCATCAGGATTACATCATATGGAGATAAAAAAGATTCACAAGGAACTCCCGCCAAAATCCATGTCCACTCCTCGAACAGATACTCTGCTCGAGAAGTGCGGGGACTATCTGTATTGGATAAAAGTTGACTAGACTCTAAAAAGCGACACGTGTTTTCCACGTGGCACGGACAGACATTCATCGGGCAGATACTCACTGGAGAGACATTTCCCACGGGCAGACCCAAGACAATCACGGAGCATCTCAACAGCAGGCATGGTTTAAATGGGCAGTTACCAGAATTACCGTACGCGATCATTCATTAAATGATCGTTACGGCAATAACTGCAGCCTAGCGGTTACAACTTCGCTGAATGGGTGCCTGACGGTTACTCATCCGGATAAGTTCCACACCCAACGCTAGCACAATCCCAACGGGCGCCTCTCAAGCCTATAAATAGCGCTTCTTTTAACCAATTGTTACAACTTTTTACTTCCTGTCTACATTATCAATAAAAGAATACTCTCTCTTGTTCAGACATACTCTTTATTTTGATTACCATTTTTAGTGATTAATTCATCTGAAAGGGTGGACATCGACCAACTCTCCCCGGGGACGAAGGATACGATACGTCTATCTCTCTTTGCTCTTGCTTACATTTTACTTTGCATGTTCTGAATTAATATCATCTTATCCGTCGTATGAATCCTTAATCTCAACTATTGATCGTGACTCCGCAAATATAAATTTAATTGTTAATTGGCCTAAAACCGGATTTAGGTTAAACAATCACGAACATGAACGATCCCAATAAATCATTCTACCACAGATCCTGATTTATTAATATATCGCACGACTATTACCATTTGTTCCTTGCGTGAGATATCACAAGATTCATCGACTAGCAATACAAAATAGTCACCATTTAGATCTTCTTTAATAGCTTTAATTGTTTCAATCTTACAAGCCTTGACAATATCTTTTTGAATTTTATGAGAAGTCATCTGATCATTTTTTGGAGCATTTTCCAACACATAATCACGGATTTTATCACATCGCTTGGCATACCATGAAAGGATTTCAAGAAAGTTACCTTTATTTAATGATGATTCATCTTCACAATGTCCGGGGAATGCAAATCCTTGAGTCAAAAGGAGCCTCACCACATTAACTGAAGCGTTTAAGAGAATTCGATACTCAAGCTTAGTCTGACTGGATTGCTTAATAAATGCAGTTTGAATTGGCTGTTCCTGTCGCATTAGATCTTCACACTTTTTTTTTGCTTGGTTGTGGATACTATTTTGCCCTCCAACATGCACTTTTAGTCTGTCCTTTTTGTTCCAACTCTTAAACCCTGTGCTAGGAAATGCTCCACCTCCACCTTGATGATTGCTTTCATCTTGAAATAAATAACAACACAAATAATAAGCTGCATCTTCTATCACACTGTACTCCAACCAATTGTGATATTGATCAAACCATTTAGTATTAAAACGACGCAGGAATCCAGAAAAATCAGTCTGAGGAACGTTATGCTTTCGAGGTTGATAAGGACCTTTTTGGAGGTATGCTCTTCTAATCTTATCACGATCATTTGGATGATAGTCATTTATAGGTATTCTTTCCTTGGGGTCAGCCTTTAAAGAATCCAAGCCTACATCTTGCCTTTGTTTTTTTGCAGAATAAATATTTTCTTCTGATTGATTCGAATTTTCATTCACCCGGGGAGCATTTTGAGCAGATGAACTTGATTGTAGCAACTTGGAAGATACAGGTTGGAAAAACCTCTTCATTGAGCTTTGAAACTGTATTGCCAAATTAAAATTCTAGTTAGCAAAATACAAGTTAATTCTTAAGAATGATAATCAATTTTTCACTGGAATGTATAATGTATTTGTCAAGGAAACAATATTATAAAGTCCTAAAAACATTAATGATGGTACTAATCTCAAATTTGAAACAAAATTTACTATGAAATACCCAAGATCAATTGTAATTACCATCTATTTTAAGTGGAAGCGATTTTCTTAAATTGAAAAAATCACACAGAGTTGTACTAATATTTTTATATGCAAAGGGTAATTGAGCAAAAACAAACCTGTTAATAGCGAGAAAGCCGATGATCATAGAGAAGCAACAATGGGTAATGAAAATTTAGAGCACTGGCAGCAGGTAGTGGTAATTTATGTTCAATTTTTCAATTTATAATTGTTAAAGTGAAAAATAATAGAAGAGGCCGGAATAAATGAAGAGGCAAGAATGGGGAAAGACAAAACGTTAGAAAGAGATAAAAGTGTTTTTGGGGATTGATAGTTCTTTTTTCTAATTTAAATTCTACTAATTAATTAAAGAAAAATTAAAAGAAAGAGTCAACTCAACTATTTATGTTGACGTGAGTTTGGACCTCGGGGAGTTGAAAAGTTATGCTAATTAAAAATAGAAAAGTGAATTGCATGTGTCTGTGGAATTTCGAACTCAGTACCTCTTGGAATTTCGAACTCAGTACCTCTTGGAAAAATTCAAGACTATTTACCACTTTGCTGCGCATGCTGTTTGAATCAAGTGGGTTCAAAATTTCATTTTGTATGTATGTTTTTCAAAGGCAGTCCAAATATACATATATTATTATTTTTCGACGAAGTGGGGTCATGTGAACCCACTTGTACCCAAGTGGGTCCGCCCCTGCTTGTAATCACCGGTCAGCCATAAGCAGAGTAGTAATACAGGAGTAACAAATTAAGGAGTAACAAATTAAGATTACTATATCAGTTACATAATGTTGTAAGTAATCTTTAACCTTATAGTATAAAAACAATTGTACACTGTGCACGTAAGTTAAACTCAAAAGTAACAAGGATTGGAATGGGTCATGGGTGTCAAAGCTTCTATTTCTGATTCCAACAATCCTTAGCATCCTAAATGGTAGAGCACTGAGCAACACTTATAATGGATTGAAGTTTGAACACTAAGAACAACACACACATTTTCTTCATTTCTCATCATCAAAAGTGGAAGTGAAAGTGAAAGTGCTGCTTCTATAATCAAACACTATGAGGAAAGTGTAAACAACAACATTACAGCTACAAACACTGGCTTGCAAAATAACCCTTTGCCCGCTGGACCAAGCTGTCAAAAAATAGATGAAAACATACATGTAGAGGAACAGTTCTTATCTCTTTGTACATACGTAGACGTGGGCATTTAATTACTGGATTGTCTAACCTCCATGAAGTTCTGAGGTAGTACTAATCCTTCAAGATTCACACATTTACTTCAAAATCGATATTCCTCTTGATAGCTGCAATAGCAAATCTAATCACAGCTCAATTAAGTGTCATGAATCAACGGCATCAACTCGTTGGAGAAGTTCCAAAACACTTCCGGCTTTTCTTTTGGCTCTATCAGTGCCATTCTCTGATAGTTCCTTCAGTACCTCTTCTGCTCCAAGATCCCGAGCTACCTTTAAGTTCTGTACATCACCTGTACATAGAGACCACAAAATAGCTGCAGCATTTTCTCGGTTCCGTGGAGAACCTGTTCTAATTACCTCAACCAAGATAGGTATCGGCTCAGATTGACCAATAGCTGCCTTTCCCTCCTGATGACTTGCAAGTATGGCCAATATTGCAAGTGCTTCATCCATCATACCACCTCCAGGATCCTTGAGCAATCTCATAAGTGGTGGCACAATTCCTGCCCGTACTGCCCTCACTTTGTTTCCTTGATAGATTGAGAGGTTGAATATAGCAGTGGCTGCATCCTTCTTTCCCCTTGGAGTTCCCTGACAGAGCAAATCAATAAGAGCCGGGATAGCACCGGCAGCTCCTATTGCCACTTTGTTCTCGTCGACCACTGATAAACTGAAAAGGGTAGCAGCTGCATTTTCCCTTGCTTCCATGCTTCCATTTCGTAGCACATCTACTATATCAGGTATAGCACCAGCATTTACAATAGTTCCCTTGTTAGATTCATTTATGGATAAGTTAAGGAGTGCAGTGACAGCATGCTCCTGAGTACGAGAATCTGATGATGATAGCAGTTCAACAAGCAGAGGAATTGCTCCAGCTTCAGCAATGCAGACTCTGTTATCAGCATTTCTTTTGGCCAGCAAACGTAGCTCACCAGCAGCTGCTCTTTGCTGTTCCGGATTACCATTGGCAAGTTTCTGTAACAATGCATCAATAGCAGCACGATCACAGTCCGAATTACCAACTCCAGACCTTTTGTTCCTACAACTTCCTTGGTTTTTAGGCAGCTCAACACCATTATTCTCACACCACAAGGCAATCAGGCTCTTCAAAACATAGTTTGGAGTCAATGCAGTGTGCAACAATGTCTGCTGAGTCTTAGGGCAGGTTTTGTGTCCTGCATCCAGCCATTTCTGGATGCAAGACCTTTCATAAGTCTGCACATGAAAGAAAAGCCAGCGATCAATCTAAGCATGTAATACAAGGATCAATTAACTCAATCTTACAATCTATAAATGAACTGTTAAGGAAAATAAAGGCATTAAACCTGTCCGGTAGATACAATAACAGGATCTTTCATCAACTCAAGAGATATTGGACAACGGAAATCATCTGGAATGACTGGAGATCGGTGCTTAATCAAACTCTTGTCACCCTCAACGGCATCCATTTCAGGATTCCCCGTCATTGCACAGTCCTTTAGCTTTCTAAGGAGGAATGACATCGTTTCAAAGCAGTCTTCAGGAACTCCACCACTAGAGATGACCATATCATGAATGGCCAGCGACTCCTTCTTTAGATCATTTATGGTTCTGAGATGCAACTTTTCCGACAGCCGTTTAAAAATTATGGAATCAGGATCTTGTTCCCTTTGCGCCATGGCCAAATCCATTACCAGTTGCACATCAGGTGACTCCATCTTTCCTTTTGCCCTTTTAAATTGAGCATGCACAAGTTCAATCTAAAAGAAACCAAACATTCCAAATATTTCAGTAAAGCAGAAAGGATATTGGGCATAAACTATTAGAAAGATAGCTAGATGAAGTACTTGTTCTCGAACTTCCTCAGATATATCAAGCTTATTGTAAGAAATATGACTTAGTGCATCTTCAATTTGCTCTGTCACATTTAGGAACCTTAAGGATACGTTGTCCATCTGCAAAGCCTGCAAGATGAAAAGCACAGGTAACCCCTAGGAGAGATGAAGCAACAGAAAATGTCTTTTCAGAGGATAATGTTAAGAACAGACAGACACAACAAGTAAGATGATACTGCACAAAAGTCATCCTCCTTGCAGAGTGTAACACTAGAGCAGAGAGCAGCCAAATTATTTTCTTTGAATGTTCAAACGATTGGAATAAGATGTCAAAAGGATGCCATCGCTTCAGTTGAAAACTCACAAATTTTCAAAATCAACTTCGAAAAGCCTAAAAATTTTAGAAGAACAATCACACTCCTGTCAAAATCTTGTCACTGGACAAGCAGAAACTGCTACAAACCCATTTTGAAATTAGAACCATCAGAAATCTGCTGTAATGGTAAACATGGTAAAAGGATGAGACAGAAAGTGTAGATTTGATTTAGGTACTTAGTCAGAGACTCTGAACACATTGAAAGCTCATGAATGTAGTAATCTACAAAAGCTTCAAATTTACAAGGATCATAAGTTTCAAGCAATAACTGTCCTGATGAGTCTACTAAGAGAAACACTGGAAACACTGCATGAAGACAGGAAGTAGCCCCAACCACATTATGTAAACTAAGAGATCCATATATCTACTGCCCGAATAAGATTGCAATCTTTCTGAATTTTTCTAGATTTAACTGCCTTCCAGGAGTACTTAATTTTTCCTGGATAGTTCAAATATATGATTCAACTTTGTCCTGGTTGTCAAATATGTAGCTCCAGCAGGACAATCCTAAATTTCACTAGAGCACATTTATACAGCTTCGGGGGAAGGGCCGCCGTATAGGGGTGCGATCACTGCGATGTAGGCAGCCTACCCAAACACAAGCGTCAGTGGCTAATTCTAAAGCTCGAACTCGTTCTTATAGGCAGTGGAGACGACTTTAAAGTTGCTCCAACGCTTCCCTTCACAATCAATAAAGACAAGAGGACACAAAATTGATTGCTCCTACACTTTAATTTACATACAAAACTAATTACTTCTACTAATACTTTCTCATTTTCCAAAACAAATCAATAAGCATAAATCATTCAACAATGACATAATCAAAACCAAAACATTACCTGAAAAATCTTACTGCCTTCATTAACAGATTTAAGAAGCTCCAAAGCTGAATCAAGAGCAACTCTCAACAACTCAAGCCCATTAACAACATCATCATCAAACTCAACATCACTATCTTTTAAATCTTCAACTAAAGGGCTTAACAGCTTTACCCTTCTCACCAAATTACTGTACATCCTCTTAGACACAGTTCTACATTCAGGCAACACAGAAACTGCTTCAATTAACTCATTCAACTGACTAATCAAGGCCTCTTTTTGAAAACCCATGTTGTAAAAATAGAATCTTTGATCCAATTGGGGAGAGCCCAGTTGCAAATATGGATTCTTTGATCAAAATGTTAGATACCCAGTTGGAAAAATTGAATCTTTGATCAAATTGGGAAATACCCAGTTGAGAAAATAGCACTATTTGATCAAATTGGGAGATACCCAGTTGAGAAAACAGCAAAATTTGATCAAATTGAAAGAAACCCAGTTG
The DNA here is from genome assembly GCA_037355625.1 of Petunia x hybrida. Classification (NCBI taxonomy): domain Eukaryota; kingdom Viridiplantae; phylum Streptophyta; class Magnoliopsida; order Solanales; family Solanaceae; genus Petunia; species Petunia x hybrida. The sequence goes on along the minus strand of JBBBVM010000662.1, from coordinate 544,888 downwards.
AAAAAATTGAATTTTTGATCAAATTGGTAGATACCCAGTTAGAAAAATGGGAAATTTGATCAAATTGGAAGAGACCCAGCTGGAAAAGTAGCAATAATTTGTCAAACTCTTTGATAGGTTGGTGGTTGGTTGTTGAGTTGACTGGGCAAAATGAAAAAACCACTAGTGATCTTCACCAATTTGAGGGACTTCTTTTGAAAAAAGTTATGAGGTTTTTGGATACTTGAGTACTTTTAGGAAGACTTAAGTGAACAAATTGATTGAATTTTGAAGAATCAAAGAGAGAAAATGCGTAATGTGTGTACACAAAGAGGAAACTGAGCAGGTGAAGCAATATGAAAATGAAGCATTGATTGGTAGATATGACAAAGATAATGATGATTATGAAGACTAATTATTAGTATGAGAGTATTAGTATAACTAAGGTGTTTTTTTTTAAATGAAAACTAATTAAATATATGTCGACTAGTGTAATGTGTGAATTGGTAGTCTAAGAAGTGTGGGGGGAGGGAGAGGGAAAATACAGGCCAATCTGATTTTGGACAATAATGCCCTTATAATATGAGATTATGCTCCGTTTGTTTATGCTTTTGCAGGAGACTTTTTGGGAGTTTTTGAGAGAAAAACTGTTTGTTAGTATTTGACCAAAATTTTGAACAAAAAGTCCCAAAAATCAAGACCATTTTTTGAGAAATTTTGTATTCAAGTGAAATGTATGTCCAAACATAATTTCAAGTTTCAAAAATTCTTTTTCAACTCAACTTCAAAAATTCAAATTCTCAATTTTCAACCAATTCTATATCCAAACATTATTTGGTTGAAACTTGAAAAAATAAGTTTTGAAGTTGAATCGAAAAATATATTTTGGGAACTTGAAACTATATTATATATTTTACAAGAAACATAGTTAAAGTTTTTTGAGTTAAAAACTATTTTTAAAAAAAATAAAAATTCACCAAAAACTATGTTCCAAACAAAATTTCTCAAAGAAAACTTGCTCTCAAATTTTATAAACAAATGAGAGCGTACAATTTATGTTTTCTTCATTTTGAATTTTTTTGGGATAATAAGATTTTGGAGTTGCATTAGGAATATGGGGATTTACAAAAATACACATACATCTTATTTTATTTACATGACTCTACCCTTTACATTTATACCCATAACTTATTTACACTTTATACCCATTAGCTAATTACCTTCTTATTTTGAGGCATAAAACAAGGAACTCAAGTTCCTTTCTCTCCTCGTATCTTGTATCATTTTTTTCTACTTTTTTTTTGTCATTCTTTTATTATTTTTTCCTCCTTCCCCGCTTTCACTATTCTTGTTTTTTTTCTTTTTCTATTTTTTATTCTTTTTTCTTTCTATTTTCTTTCTTTTTTTTCTTCTTCAGTTTCTAGCGCTATTCATGTCTCACAATTTTTTTTATTTATTTTCTTTCTCCGTAATCTTATTATACTCATTTTTTTTCTTTCTCCAAAAAGGCATACTTTGTTCACAAATATAAAACTGAAATATTTTATTTGCTCGATAGTATCCCACACTTTTATCCAAACATAAAACGGTATACAAAAGGAGTATATGATATACAAAAAAAAAGTATACTTCTTTAAAAATAATAAAAAATAAAATATTTAAGTGCTCTGAAACATCACGCACTTCGATCCGAACATAACAAGGTATACTGAAAGAGTATACAGTATACCAAATAGGTATACTTTGTTCAAAACAACAAAAACTGAAATATTTATTCTCTCAGTGGCATCGCACACTTGGATCCAAACACAAAAGGATATACCAGAAGATGTATACAATATACCAAAAGGGTATACTATGTTCAAAACAATAAAAACTGAAATATTTATTCGCTCGGTAGCATCGCACACTTGGATCCAAACACAAAAGGGTATACTAATATAGTACAGTATACTAAAAGGGTATACTTTGTTCAAAATAATAAAAATTGAAATATTTATTCGCTCGGTAGCATCGCACACTTTGATCCAAACACAAAAGGGTATACTAATAGAGTACAGCATACCAAAAGGGTATACTTTGTTCAAAATAATAAAAACAGAAATATTTATTCGCTCGGTAGCATCACACACTTTAATCCAAACACAAAAAGTTATACCAGAAGATGTATACAGTATACCAAAAGGGTATACTATGTTGAAAATAACAAAAACTGAAATATTTATTCGCTCGGTATCATTGCACACTTGGATCCAAACACAAAAGGGTGTACCAGAAGAGTATACAGTATACCAAAAGGGTATACTTTGCTCAAAACAACAAAAACTGAAATATTTATTCACTCGGTAGCATCGCACACTTGGAGCCAAACACAAAAGGGTATACCAGAAAAGTATACAGTATAACAAAAGGGTATACTTTGTTCGAAACAACAAAAACTGAAATATTTATTCAGTAGCATCGCACACTTGAATTCAAACACAAAAGGGTATATCAGAAGAGTATACAATATATCAAAAGGGTATACTTTGTTCAAAAATAACAAAAATTGAAATATGTGTTCGCTCGGTAGCATCGCACACTTGAATTCAAACACAAAATGGTATACCAGAAGAGTATACAATATACCAAAAGGGTACATTTTGTTCAAAAATAATAAAAACTAAAATATTTATTCGCTCGGTAGCATCGCACACTTGAATTCAAATAGAAAAAGGTATACCAGAAGAGTATACAATATACCAAAAGGGTATACTTTGTTCAAAACAACAAAAATTGAAATATTTATTCGCTCGGTAGTACCGCACACTTGGATCGAAACAAAATAAACTTGTTCAAAAAAATAAAATAACCATTTATTATATAGCATCTCATATTTCAATGCAAACACAAAAAAAGTATACAAAAAGAGTAAACGATCTATCAAAAAGGTATAGCGTGTTTAAAATAAAATAAAATTTAAAATATCTATTTGTGTGGTATACCGAAAAGGTATATAGTGGTATTGAGACCTAGTGTAATAGAATACCAGTAAGGTATACTGTGTACTACAAAAGTATACATTAAAAAATGTGAAAAGAAAATTCTTTAAATAGGTAACTAATTTGGAAGCTAAGTAGAATGTAATAAGCTCTTTAAGTGTGATTAAATCTTATTTGATATGTACAAATAGCTTATAGTTGCATCTTTAAGAGACATTGATTATTAATAGCATATACATTTATATGTTTGGGTCTCATTGTGTCATGGCATTTAGTAAATATCTCCCATATAAATATTAATTTTTTTAAGAAAATAGAATTACTTAGCCACAATTGAACACTGATTAATATAAAAGTAGTAAAATATAAAAATCAAATTAGCCACGGGTCTTATGTGGCTAATCAGTGGCTAAAATAAGTCGTTAGCTACAAAGCGTGGCTAAATGCTGTCGATAGCCTCGGTTAATTAGCTACGGTTTGACCGTGGCTAAAAACCAAACTTTTGTTGCGTGGGTAATCCGTATAAATATTTATACTGAAATGAGTATGGAGTGAAATGAAGTTTAAAACGGGCAAAAATATGTAATATTTTATAAAATATGGGCATGCAGTGTAAAAAGCCTTAAAAATATGGAAATTGGAATAGGTCCACATCACACTAAACCAAATCAAAGAGTAAATAACTTGCCAGTTTTTTTTTTACTAAGATGTAACATGCCAAGTTAATTAATTTATTTGCCCCATTTGATTGTTGTTTTAATTATTTTTACGCATTTAGAAAAATCAACTATAAGTTTACTACATTATCTCTATTAAATATTTTAAAATTGAGCAGTAGACTACTCCTGCTTCTTTAGATATTAAGGGTATAAACTTGAATTCCTATAACAAGTAATTGAGATAATTTTTTTTTTTTGAATTAAAGCGAATTAAAATGAAATTGATGGAGTAAGTAATGAGTTGATGATAACTTTGTGCATATATGTGACGGCAATGAATATTCTTCGAGATGCTATTTATATCTAAACAAATAGTAATACCAAATCAAACGTAAAGTTAACTTACAAAAGTTAACATTTGCTCATTAATAGGTGACATTGAGGTTAATATAATTATTTATAATTAATCTTAAGTTAAAATCTATCAAACGATTGAATACGGACCTGTGTGATCATTCTTTTTTTTATTATAATAATTATTTTAACTGAAGAGTTAGCATTTCCTTTTCCTTCTTCTAAATTTCATAAGTTATTTGGCCATGCTGGCTTTAAGAGGGAATGCTTAGATGCAAGATCGAACACACTAAACTACCAATCTTAAGCAAAGAGACGAATTATTGTGTCTTATTAGAATAAAAACCTTATGATAAGATAAGCGGACAACAAGATGAACATTGTGGTGATGTAAAAAGCTTTTGTGATAAGACAAGCAAACAACAAGAAACATACTAGTCAATTTTATAATTATTCAAATTAGACCTTATAAAAGAAAACACTATTATTGTTTCTGTTTGTAAGGGAAAATACTCTTCAGAAATTTGACAAAACTTAGATGATTAACTATCAAAACATTTCACTGCATTATGGTTAAGTGAAAGAAAAACACAAAGATCTTGCTACACAGTTGACAGTACTAGTGCATCATTTGCCATATGCAAGCAAAAGATAGAGATCAAAATAAAAATCTATTACTTCTAAACAAAGTGACCTTACCATAACTATAAATAGATAATGCATTACAGAAATGTCTGTTAGTTTCACAAGGTGATGAGTGATGACATATTTTGGTGAAGAAAAAAAAGATGATGCCATATTTTGACTTTTAGTTATTTGAAAACTTTCTATTATATTTCATACAACTATTTTTGCTGAGAAAATTTCATAATGTTCAAACTAGTCAGGATTGTTAGCAAATAGTCTTTTTCAAAGTAGCTAATTGTGTATCTAATGTCTATAAGTTAAGGATGAGAATACTACTAAAACAACAATAACATGTCCAGCTTAATCTCATTGATGGAATTTGGAGAGGGTGAGTTGTACGCAAACAGTACCCTACCTTAAATGAAATGGAATGTTGAATATTTTTCAGAATTAGAAAAAGTAGCAAGCAATTGAATTTTTCATGTTTGAAAAAAAATTAACTTTATCAAATTTGATTGAAAAGTTTAGTGGTTATTATTATTAGACTGTAGAATTTAACATAAAATTATTACTTCATCCAATCTGATCTATTTCTTATATATCCAAGTTATGAACTTAAACTTTATGTATTCTCTCACAACTACACATTGTACTAAGAAGAAATAACCAACAACATACTAAATAATCTAGCTAAATGTGGGTACTTACCCTAAATGTGATAGTACAACACATCTAATATCATGATATATTGTTAACACCACACTAATGAATTAATAATACACATCATTTATACATTTTTATTACTTAATTAATCATGATTACTTATATACTCCGTAACAATCGTTGTACCGGAAATAAAGGGGTTATGTTCATCGTGCTTGGATATCACGATCTGGGAAGCACAAATAAACTATATGTTCATTAAATTGGTTCAATATACGGTTCATAAGACTAATCTGATACTAACTTTTGATTTAAATTTGGTGCTCGCCAAAAATATTGATATTAGAGTTTGTCTCTCTATCCTTTTTGAACAACTGTTGTGGGTCTAATTTTGTAAATATCTTTCTTACCTCAATTATACTCCTTCCGTTCTAAAATGGTTGTCATAGTTTACTTATTAGTCAGTTTAAAAAAGAATGACACAATTCTAAATTTAGAAATATTTTTGAGTTGAAAGTACTACTTTACCCTTGATGAAATGCTTTATAGCCATATATTTATGTATGACTTATTTTGGACCACAAATTCTAAAAGTCTTACCACATTTCTTAAACTCCGCTCCAAATCAAACTATGACAACTATTTTGGAACGAAGGGTTTAAGTAATTATTTTGATTTTAGAGTGTGAAGTGGAAGTAGAATTGTGTGAATCAAACACGCCTGTCTTCTTACAAATGAAGCTAACCTACTGGTTGACACAAGCTTGGAAAGGGCTGACTTGGCAAAGAAAAGAGATTTGGTCAAATGGGAGGCACCAAACATGATGTGTTTTAAGACAGTTGGCCTATTTCCATTGACGTGTCTGCCGGCATGCCTATTGCCTTTGATTCCTCATATTATTATTGGTGTCTAATATTACTCCTATTGCTTTCCCCCCTAATTTGAGATTTTTAGATTCGAGTTTATAAATAAAAACATCTGGTAATAAATTTTACATAGCGTGAATCAAATTAACAACTCCAATATTAGTATCGAATACTAAGCGCAAAGCTAAAAAATTATTACTGCTGCATCACTATTTCATTTACACGGTAAAATTTAACTAAGCATATATTTAAAAACAGAAAGATACTTTTAAAACTCATAATCAGGCATAACTTTTTTGTGGCCATACAACCATGCTAGTATCAGGAGAAGTTTAAAGTAAAATAGTTGTATATCAAAATGTATTATTTTCTTTTTCAACCATGTTAATTTCACTTTTGTTTCTCTTTTAGTATCATGTTAATTAACATGAGCTATGTTTTGATAAAAACATATGGTCAGTAAGAATTCAAATTGCTGATCTCAACTTGTTTCAATTGAGGCATAGTACTAGTTGTTGTATTATACATTTTCTCAACAAACTTCGTTTTTTACTAGTATTTTTAATATTTTATTTCACAGTAATTTTTATATTATAGTAACATAGTAATTTCTTAGGTTTCTTGTTCATTTAAATGATGTTATGGGAGTAAGTATTAGGTAATTCAACCATACCGTTTTGTGGGAGAGAAAATAAATGAGTATTATTTTGGCAGTCACTATCTATAAATGAAATGAGACTCTGAGACCAATTGAACAGCGCAACGTAGGCGGCAATGTAGAGAAATTCTTTTGTGTTTCTCTCAACTCTTTGAAAAAGTCTGAAGAGAAGACATGTTAGTTACCCTTTTGCTGAAGGCACTAATAATGTCCATTGGCTACTTGTACTTTTTAATTTGAAGTTTTCAAAAAATAATATGTACTCTAGTATATTTTATATAACAGGAGTTTCTAGGTTTCTCAATTAACCATATCGACGCAATAGTATTTATGTATTGCCTAAATTATGCCTTTAGGATACACAATTGAATTTGTATTTATTGGGCCACAAACAATCCTTTATATTAACATTTTAGGGTAAATTACTCAATAAGCACATGAGTAGTACTTATTTACTGTTCCTAACCCCAATTTTCATTCCCTTTCTTTCTCTAGCCATTGGGTAATTTATAAATTAATTCATCTATTTTATAAATTAATAAAAAAATTTATCCCTTAATTTAAGGGTTTAGTTAATGCTGGTCTCATATTTGTTAAATGTACAAAATGAATATTTCAAGAATTTATTGTTAATAGTTATAATATAATAATGATTCAGTATATTACACACACAGAGCATATTTTACTTATTTTTCTAATATTTATAATCTTATTCATATTATTGTGTTAATACATTTAAAAAATAATTGTGTATTTTATATAGAGATCATAATGAATTTGTTAATTGTGTTTTGAAACCTATAATCGCCTATATACCATATTTAGTGCAAAATCAACTTTTTAACGATTTAAATCCTCCCCGCATGTGTATATATAAAACAAATATTAGTAATATATAAACAATACATACATAATATTTTTAAAAAAATAAGAGAATAATTATTCAAATACACGATATGTATGATATTGGATAATGTACATTTAATAAATAAATATTAAATACATGATATTGTTTATGTACTATTTGTGTAGGTTTTTTACTATTTGTTTATGTACAATAAACAGTACATAGACAATAATATGTTAAAATATTAAAATATTCGATATGCAAGTATTTTAGAATTACTTAAGAATATTTATTTATATATTATTAATTGTATTTCATATAAAAAATATTTATCTATTGTATTTAGGGATTAACCACAATTTGAAATATTAAATAATATCTAAATTTTTGATATATTTAGTAACTAAATAAATATTACATAGACAATATGTTAATAGATAAATATTAATTAAATATTAATATTAATATAAAATCTAATTAAATAAATATTACATGCACAATATATTAAAATATTAAGTGATTAAATATTAAATACACAATATGTAATAAAAAAATATAGATATCATACATAAATCGTATATCAAATAAATAATATTAAAATTATATTAATATCTAATAAAATATATAAAATATAAATATCATTCATATATTGTATATCAAATAAATATTAAAATATCATACATATATCGTGTATCTAATAAATATTAATATATAAAATAATAATATTTTATAAATATAAAATATATAAAATATTAATATCATAAATATATCGTGTATCTTTTAAATAAAAATATAAAAATTTCATATATGGTGTATCTAATAAATATTAATAGATATAAAATAAATATTAAAGATCATACATATATTGTGTATCCAATAACTATTATTATATAAAATAATAATTCAATAAATATTACATACATATGTTAAAATATTAAGTGATTAAATATTAAATATACGATATGTAATATATATTAAATTTCTAATAAATAACTATTAATATTTATTATTTTAATACAATATATCATTATTTGAATATGGTGTATATTCAATATTTATTTATTTTATTATTTTTATTATTATTTTTAGGTGATATGTATTTTATTTATGCAAATATTAAATATGGCGACTAAAATAAAAAAAATAAAAAATAGTATTATGCAAATTCTTCTTTTTAGGTGATATATATTTTATTTTTTTAGCATTGATATATATCTTTTATTTAAGAAAAATAGTATTATATGATATTAACTCTAGGATTTTTTTCTATTATTTTAGTGTAATGTATTGGCTACCAAAAGTAAGGGCTAAAGAATAGTAAATATTTTCATATGGGCTGCTATTTATGTAAAGAACCCAATATTTTAGGTGTAACCATCGATAATTACATGTGATTAAGTGAATTAGATGGTGATTAAGTGATAATCACTTATATTAGTACGTAACGAACGTATACTATTTTACAATAATAGTACTCCTTCCGTCTCAAATTATTTGTCCTCTTCACTTTTGCACGCTCCTTAAGAAATTATTAATGAGGAAAAATTATTGACTATTATACTCACCTTATTATTCTCTCTTCAATAAATGTTATCTCTAGTTGTATTTTCAAGAACAATAATTACTAAGGGTAAAATGGGGAAAAATGACAAATTTTACCTTGAACTCCTAATTGAATAATTATTTTGAGATGTGCATTTTTAGTAAGAATGACAAATATTTTGAGACGGAAGGAGTAGAATATAATGATGTTCACCTTTACATATATTGATGTTCTCTGTTTATTTTTCATATGCGTTAGTTTTATCTTTTTCTCTAGCATTATATTGTTGTCTTGATTTTCAAAAGTTTTTTCTAAACTATTTAATTTTCCTACCTGAGGGTCTATCGGAACAGCCTCTCCATCTAGGTAGAGATAAAGTCTGCGTACATCTCACCCTCATCAGACCTTATTTGTGGGATAAATTGAGTATGTTAGTTGTTGTAGTAGAACATAATGATATTAAAGCAAGGATAAGAAAGATATATGATGAAAGCCGTGCCTCGATATTGATAGCAATCCAAGTAGCAATAGCAAAAATAGTAGCCGTAGTAATAGCAATGTAGACAATGGTTGTTGTGAGTTAGAATATGAGAATAACAAGTGTATTGTGTATGTAAAAGCTCAAGGGTACGTTAAGAGTAAGTCAAGTGAGATTCCTACTCCCTCACATCTCCCAACGGTCAGATCATGCCGTTGGAACGTGATAAAATTAACTTCGAGATTTGCGGTATCAATTGAGGCATGGTGTCTATCTGCTCGAGTGTCCGTCTAATTATTATCAATATCATAAGCATCTGTAACTTAATCCGATGGGTTGAGGCTATCTGCGGTCCACCAAGCTATCTCCGTGTGTCAACTGAAGATGACCTGTCTCCATTTTTCACTTTAAATATGCCACTTCTTCGGACACTTGGAAACAATATTTCGGTTCAATGCTTACCAATACAATTTAAGAAATAAAATTTCATATAGAGTGATAATAAATGTGTGTATATATATACCAAGGGATATAGTACAGATATTTATCCAGTGATCATTTGTGTATTTGTATTATGATTAGACGAGAAAAAAAAGTGTCATTTTCCTGTGGTAAGTGCATGTGTAACCAACTGAGAATAACGCCAAAAAGTGTACTAAGAAATCAGGGGCATTGGCATGGCAGGCCCTTTCAAGTTTTTTTTGAATGGAAAAAGGCTCAAGTTTTAATTGTGTAGTATAGGGACCTCTAATCCTAAATGGTATTAATTTTTTTTAACTACCTAACTATCTCACCCCAATATTTTTTATGTTACACTATAGTCCATGTATAAAAGCTAGTTTTTTGCCAAATTTGGCCATTATTATACCTAGAACTACCCGCTTCACCTGCCTCTTCCCTCTCTCCTCTCCCCCGTTTTCCCTCCATTTTTTCTCCATTCCATTTCCGCTCAAAATTCCACCATAGCTGATGAGCTTCTTTTCCTAAATCAAAATAATCTCGTCCTCCATATTATTTACCGAATATCCTCTCCAGTTTTAGGCTATACAAGCTGAGACCACCCGCATTTGAGTTATACAGTATTTCGTTAAATTTGCTAAATCTGGTCATTTCTTATCCATTAAAGGGAAAATCTTGTTCCTATAATTTTAATCGTATCACTCCAGTCATCTCTTGTAAGTGTACTAACTTTAGAACATGTTTTTAGCTGTTTTTTGTTGATTCGAGGTTGTTACGGATTCAGTTCCTCCGAACATTCTGCCTGAAATTCCAAACATCATTTTTGACGTTCCTATGGTCGTAACTGTAATTCCAAACATATTGCTAGCATATGTATTTTTTGAAATTTTCACAGGTAATGTTCGGAACATCCTGATAGGATGTCTGAGCATTCTGTTAGCAGTTTGGAACATATTGCATCAAGCAATGAAAAAATGTAACATGATGTTCAGAACGTCGGTATACGATGTTCCAAACGAGCAACCTTAAGGTTTGGAACATCTTGCATTAAGCAATGAAAAATTGTAACGTGATGTTTAGAACGTCAGTATACGATGTTCCAAACGAGCAACATTGAGGTTTGGAACATACTGTATAAATATTACTCCAATTTGATAGTAATACTAATAGTTGGTCATTCCAATTTATTGCAGGTGACCATCGATGGGTGAGGTTATATTGGGAGTTAATTATTAAGGTGAATGGGTGGAGCGTTCTAAATGTTATACTTGGGTTTCGAAGGTTAAAGAGTCAAGACCCATTCTTATGCCCAGAGATGTTATGTACGATGTTCTACTTAGCAAAATCATCAGAATTTGGGGGATAAGAGACAATCCGAGGGACATTTGCATTAGTTACATGCTGAGTGTTGCCGCAAATCAAAAGACTTATCCGGTTACAATAAGAAATGATGATGATGTTCGCCTTTATATGGTTAATATTGATCGTAATGGTGCTAGGCCCAGGATAATTGTGGTTTCTATGACGGAGGAATGTGTTGGTTCTAATGACCAAGAAATGCCAAATAGTGGAGGGCATGATTTTAGTCAGCGATTGGATGATATACATGAAGAAGTAGAAGAAGACAAAGGAGGAAGGGTAGAAGAAGACAAAGGAGGCGTAGATGTAGATGAAGAAGAAGAAGAAGAAGTAGAAGAAAAATATGTAGAGGAAGATCCTGCCATGTACACCCATGTGCTTCCAACACAAAGCAGCAAGCTGATATTTCACTTCGTTGATGGCACAGGTTTTGAAAAAGGTATGACTTTCGCCAATAAGAAAGAACTGGTCACCAGATTGAAGATTGCAGCAGTTAAACATCGTTTTAATTACAAAACATTGAAGAATATTGCAAAGATTTTTAATGGTAGATGTTTAGATGTGAAATGCAAATGGTGGATAAGGACAATGTGGTATGAAAGTAATGTAGTTTCTACATTAGTGTTTACAATAACTTGCACACATGCGGTGTCCAACATCATTCCAGTCATAATTCACACGCCTCTGTACAGATAATTGGTGAGTTTATGAAAGGTAAATATTTAATGGAAAAAGGTCCAACCACAAAAGCTGTCAGGGAGTCTCTTAACACTGATTTGGGTTGTAAGGTTAGCTACTTGAAGTTTCTTAGGGGCTGTCAATTTGCAAAGGCTTTGACACGGGGAACACATGAGAAAAATATTGAAATTCTTGATGCTTATACTTATATGGTTAGGAGTAAGAATCCAGGAACCAAGACAGATTTGAGGCTTTCTAGCATAGGGAAGTTCTTGTATTTTTTTCTCTCTTTATGGAGCGTGGATCAGTGGATTAACTTATGTGAGAAAAGTCCTAGCCGTTGACGGTACATATTTTTCTGGTGAGTATGGAGGGGGTGTTGTTGTCTGCTGTTGCTCAGGATGCAATGGGTCACGTATTCTCTGTTGATTTTTGTATTGTAGACAAAGAGTGTGACGCCTCATATGAGTACTTTTTTGAACAATTACGAAGCATAGTTTCAGATATTGAAGAGTTGTGCATTGTTTCGGATAGACATCCGAGTATCTCGAAGATGGTTGCCCAAGTGTTTCCTTTTGCACACTATGGAGTTTGTATGTGGCACCTTGTGAAAACATCCGAACAAAATTTCAGTTTAGAATCAGTCTTCATAAATACTACACTGCAGCAAAGACATACGGGGTAGAAGAGTTCACTGATGCTATGAATGAGATCAAGACTATTGATTGGAGGGTAGCGGATTATCTTGAAAATTTTTTTGGCTATCATAGATGGAGCAGATTATATTTCCCAGAAAATAGGTAAACCATAATAACAAGGTCTCATATTACTGTCATGCTTTCGGTCTATACCAAACGTCTCACAAGGTATTTCGAACATATCATTGATGTGCAGAACATTTCTAGGCACATTTATTTTTTACAGATGTTCCACACTTCTTTTTGTCGTTCTGAACTTGTTCTTTATGTTAGGAATATCATGAATATTCCGCACTTCTTATTCCTATATCTGCACTTGTTCTTTATGTTAGGAACATCTTTGGATTATTATACTATTTATTCTTTTTAATAGGTTTGAAGTCATGGCATCAAACATAGCTGAGTCCATTAATTCTATGCTGAACAAGCAAAGAGAATACCCCACTGCTGCCCTCTTGAAAGATATAGGTAGGAACTTTGCAAAAACATTCCACACTAGGGCTATGAAGTTAATCAACCACCCAAATTTATGCATCCCAGACGTTGAAATAAAAATAAGGAAGAATAAAGAAGTGGGAGACAAGCTAATTGTCAACAGGAATGGAACTTATGGTTTCGAAATCATTAGTCCAAGGCTTGAGGCAGAAGTTGATCTATATAAGAGGACATATACGTCTAGGAAGTTTGATCTTGATGAGTTACCTTATGTACATTCTATGGCAGCAATTAGGGGGTTGCGTGGCGATGATTATGGAAGTAGAGTGTATGAATATACTTTTGGATATTAGACAACACAAGCATACATCCTTGCCTATGCAGAGTCTGTCAATGCAGTACCTCCTGAAGAATCATGGGTCATCCCTGCTGAAGAGATACTTTATCCAGTGCCTCCGCCCCCAAAGCCAAACAACCGTGAAAGGAGAAGGGTTAACCGAATTCGATCTACTGGGGAACATCTTCCAAAGAGGAAAAATAAATGTGGCAACTGCAAGAGATATGGTCACAAAAAAACTACATGCCCCGTTGGTCGTAGTGGAACTAAAGCTACAAGTCAGCCTACAAATTGAATTTATGAATTGGACGAAGCATCATCCTCGTTATAATGTTTGAACAATTTTGTTTATTTGGATTTCTATTTGAATTGCATAATGGACTTTTCGTCCTACTTGTATAATTTATATTGTGTACGTATTTGCTTTACTACAGTTTTAATTTATATTGTGCACATATTTTTTTTACTGCATTTTAAACTTATGTTGTGCATATATTTGCTTATTGTTCGCAATACATCAACTGTTGTTTAGGTTATTCCAAATTGATGTTCTAAATGATGTCAAGGCATGTGAAGTCCATGTGAAAGCTTGTGAAGTCCTTCTCTTTCCATGTGCAAGCATGAGGGAGCCTGTGATAATCCTGTCCGTTTGGAACATCAGTAAAGGCACTATAATACAAGAAAAACTTAATCTTCGTTCACAATTCATAGTCGTAGCATTTACCAAGTACTACCTTTGAGAAGATGTTCGGAACATCTTGTCAAGGATATTATATTATACTTGTATACGAGACGTTCCGAACAAGTCATTCAAAATTTGAAAGACACAAACGGCTACAATGAACAGTTGCCCAAATACCAATATACCAAACAACTAAAATACAAGTTGCTGCAACAGTCACATCAAAACACATTCACACTTGTAAATATGTGTCCCTTCATTTGCTTCACCTACTGAAAAGGCACTCCAAATGAAAATCCAGTACAAACCATCTATAAATACCCCCTTGATGAACTAAATTCACAATTCATAGTCGTAGCATTTACCAAGTATTACCTTTATTTTCTACATCAACGAAGAATAAGTTGAGGTACTCAATTTTTTCCATATTTTCTAAGTATTTTTTGTGGTTTCCATATATAAAGTTTTTCCTAAAACAATTTCAAAATCTCATCTAGTTATAATTCCTTTAACATAACTCCACTTTGATTCTTTTTTTTAAACAACTTGCATGCAGATGGCCAATGATGCATTGAACGATCCATGGAATAAGTACCACCGAGTCACACACCCTCCAAACAAGTCGCTTCCCGCTAGACTGCTAGACGTGCACTTTGAAGTTGTTGACATTAAGGAGGTTGCAGATAATAGTGGGAGGGCCATTCAAACACTTGAGACAAAACTTGAACAAATGCAATTGCAGTTAGACCGGATTGAGAGGCTTTTGGAAAATCACTTCGCTGGAGGTGTTGTTGGCCAAAATAATAACGAAGATGCTATTATATATTCATTGGTTAAGTAGTTGTATTGTTATCAAGATGCTATTGTTATCTCTATTCCATTAGTATTATTATGAAGGTATTTAATTAGTATTGTTAAATTGTCTTCAAACCATCATATTTGCGGAATTGGTTGTTTCCCACCTAAACTTGTCCCCGATTACCATTTTTCCATCCTATCTTTACGGGCATCCATTTTCCCCCCTTAACAACTTTCAAATGCAACTAATATCCTCCTTAAAAGTGACGTGGCAGTGAAAATATTATTATATTTTTAAAGGGAGAGTGAATAACAAATATGACATTAACACTAAATTAAGTTGTACACGTGTCAATCTATAATTGGATATTATATCCTAATTGTTCTTAATTATTTGTGGACCCTCTTTTAATTTTTATTTATCTTTTCCCTTTCTTTTATATGTTATCTTTCTCTTTCTTTTTCCTTTTTTATTTCTTTTATACGTTTTGTTCCTTTCACCACCACCCCCATTTCCTGTTCTTTCTCGTCTCCTTCATAACCCACCACCCCATTCCCCTCGCTGCTATTCACAAATCCCAAGCACAATAAAAAATATAAGATCTCGAAATCAACCCAAAAACATAAACACAAAATCTCCAAAATTTATTTCTAACTCCAAGGGGACATCAAGAAAAAGAAAAATAATTATTTTTAGTTGCAGCTTTCGAGTTTTTCTTTCAAAGGCAAATGATTATTCAGACTTGCAGATTTTGGATTTGGTTTTAATCATTACACTTTTTGTTTGTAGTTTAATTGTTGAAGAATTAATGGGTATGAGTATTTTTGAGCAAGATTTATGAAAATGGGAGTTCATGGTGTTAGTATTGATTTGTGGGAGATTGGTTATTGTTGGGGATAAGGTTGGGAGTTTTTTTTCTTATGAGGAATTTTTGGTTGAGGAAGAGGGTGTTGTATTTGGTATATGATTTGAAGAAATTAGTTCAGAATTGTATTTGGTTATGTGCTTGATTTAATGTCTATTAGAGGTGGTCCTATGACATGATGGTGGTGGGTACTGTGGAGGCACAACGGTGGTATATGGCGGGGCACAGTGAAGAGCCAACATTGATGTTGGAGGAGATAAGATTGGAGAAGATGAGATTGGAGAAAAAAAAGAGAAAAGAAATATTAAAAGAATTAAAAGATAAATTTGAATTAAATAATGAATAAAATAGTATTAAAAAGAGAAATAATTATATGTCAATGACGTGGCTGTCATATGTTGCTTACTTGGCGCGAGTGTCATACACTCTCTTCCATGCAACTGGTCAAGAGACGCTAAGGGGGATATTAGTTGCATTTGAAAGTTGTTAATAGGGGAAAATGGATGCCCATAAAGATAGGATGGGAAAATGGTAATCTGGGACAAGTTCAGGGGGTAAATAACCAATTCCGCCGCTTATAATTCGCAACAGATCAACTGTTGTTTAGGATGTTACAATAGGATGTTCCAAACGACATCTTGTTCTAGTCCTCCATTTTTGGAAAAGTTAATAAAATCATACAGTTAGTTTGGAACATAAACAATGTGTTCTAATACTAAATTCAATGTTCGGAACGACAATGGTATGTTCCAGGGATAAATGAATGTTATTATCACTATACATGACAAAATTTCCCCCATTACAGTGAGAAATGATGTTCATTTTAACTTGAAAGGACCAATTATACTTGCTATATTGACAAATGATGATGATTATCACTAGAAATGACCCACTATAATTGTAAAAGTGACAAATGATGCTCAATTCGCTTAAAAAGATCAATTATAGTTGTTAGAATGAGAAATGATGACAATTATGAGTAGTAATGACCAATTATACTTATAAGAGTGACAAGTGATGATATTTTTCACTAGAAATGACCAATTATATTTGTAAGAGTGAAAAATGATGATCATCTATCATAGGGTTGTTTCAAACAACATATTGATATTCATCACATTCTACTATTGTTCGGAGCGCGTTGTTTTATTGTTGCTACCTTCATCGTATTGTTTTTTAATTTGAGTAGTTAGAGTGAGAAGTGATGATCAATTTCAATAGAAATGACCCGCTATACTTGTAAGAGTGACAAGTGATGATCATTATGACTAGAAATGACCCACTATACTTGTAAAAGCGACAAATGATGCTCATTTCGCTTAAAACGACAAATTATAGTTATTAGAGTGAGAAATGATGACAATTATCAATAGTAATGACCAATTATACTAGTAAGAGTGACAAGTTGGTAAGAATCAAACGCGGATAAAGTAAAAGGATAAAGAACGAGACGTAACTCGATCAATAAACTCAAGTAGCAACGGAGAACTCGTTCCGTTACACCCCGAGAGAACGTCAAGAACACCTACGCTAGGAAACTACCCTCGAGCCAACTAGGACTCGCAAGTAGAATGGTCGAGGCGGGGTCGTTGTCCAACTAGAATCCACTAGAAGCACACAAATCCCAATCAAAGGTTGGTTTTCCATAAACCCAAAGAGATCCCTCTTTACAATGTTAATTCATCATTCAAAATAGACTAAGTAATAAAATAAGCTATCTAGCTATTTATAGAGGTTTCTAGGCATTAAGTAAAAGGTCTATAATGCCCACAAGCTAGGCTTTAAGCTAAAAGACCATGCAAGATCAAAATAGTAACTTTAAACTTGAAATCCCGTGCTTCAGCAAATCGGGCGGAGCGCCCACAAAGTTGATCAGTGGAGGGGGCTGGGCGGACCGCCTGGGGGCTGGGCGGAGCTCCTGAGCTAAGTGTATCTTAGGTGGAGCGCCTGGTTTGCCTAGGCGGAGCGCCTGGCTGCCTGTGGGGTGGAGCACCGGTGCTCCATCGCCTAAACATGCTTGAATCATCTCCGAAGCTCTTGCCCTTGCATCCTTTGCCTCTTCCAAGCTTGATACATGTTGGAAAGGTGTCTTGGCTCGATTTGGGGCTTATCATCCTCCCCTTCTTGAGAAGATTTCATCCTCGAAATCAATGCATTCACGTACATGGCATCATCTCTTCGGGGTGCCCAAAGCTCTCCTCCCTCGCAACCCTTGATCGTCACTTTGACATAGGTTTCTTCCAAGGTCTCCTTTGCCTTAACATCGAGCTTAGAACCTAACACAAGATTTCCTACCTTGAAGGTAGGTTAGTGCAAGAAGTGTGGAAAACACACTCTTGTGATATAACCAAGCATCAATGTTAAGAACAAATATCAAGTCTCCAAAGAGAACAATAAGTACTTGGTTAAAGATCAACATTCACTCATCACAATAATGAGCAAGTAGGTCATGGGGACATGAAAAATGCAAGACCAAGCTATCAAAATCCCCTTGAACCTTAAGCTCAAGATCAACAAACCAATCCCTACTCAAAGTGTAATCAATATGTGGAGTGGAGTGAGTCAAATAACCCATCATGCAAGTAACATCAAGTACTCCACTCCCCTTCTTTAAAGCATACCTACTCACACCAAGGGATTCCTTTCCACCTCCCATTTCATCACTTAAGCAACCCGTCTCAAAAGATAAACTATCAAGAAAGGTATTAATAATGGCCTCTTCTTCATCATAACCCAAACAAGCAATAGTAGGGTCACTCAAAGAGTCATTTACCTCATTCAATTCCTCACACCATGGAGGTTCCATCTTACTATCAACCCTAGTCCCATACAATTCGCTACCACCAATGAGATTATCTTCAAACAATGGAAATGTAAAAACATGCATCTCAACATCATGATCAAGCATAGACAAGTTATCAAGACTAGGTTCACTTGAGGAGTCATCATAGACAACTTTGTCCAATTCATGCAATTTGGACTCCTCATTGCCACTAACATCCTCACCACAACACATAGACCCACCAAATAGAAGGATATCAACAAGGGTATGATCAACTATCTCTTCTACCCATTCATCAAAGATTGGCGGTGTGTCATAGCAAAGGTCACAATCTTTGTCAACTACCAAGTCTACACTAGTGAGAGATTCATTGAACAATGAGCTCACATCATGATGTGGCTTAGCAAGGCTCTCAACTAATGTTATACAAGCACACACAAGTTGACTTTTATACTCTCCACTAGTGGCACATTTACTAGATGCAACACAAGCACCAACTAATGTTGAGTCATCACAAGACAAATAGCTAGTAGGCTCATGAAAAGGTGGAGCAACACTTACATTCATAGTACGTCCTCGATCACTCACAAGGCTTGAAGTATCATGTGTTACCCCTTCATGAAACTCACATTGAGAACTTTCCTCCTCTTGTCTTTCCTTCCAAGCACATGGCTGAGGCTCCAATGGCTTGTCTTCATTTGTACCTACACAAGAACTAACACAAGAAAGAATAGAAGATGAAGAATTGTTAGAATAATGGGTGCTCTCACTCTCAATTTTTCTTTCCTCACCTCTCTTCTCTCTCAATTTTACCTCATGGTCAAGTGTAGTTGGTGGTGACAATCCACTCACATCACTCCTCAATTCCTCTCCTTTTTCCTCTCTTAGATTGTCACCGTTCACTCCCTCACTTCTCTCTATCTTTTCTCTCTCATTTGAAGTGGAGTGACTCTCATTTTCATCATGCTTTGGCAAGACAACAAGATTGTTTGCCTCGGGTTCAAGTACAATGGGCAACTTGGCTTTAGCCGCTCCCCTTTGATCATACTCCACCTCCTCTTCCATGAGAACGGTACCCAAACTCCTCCTAACCATCAAGAACATTTGAGGGTCATCTCCTTCCTCTATACCCTCCTCACAAGCAATCTCAATCTCCTCATCCTCCTCATCTTCGGGCTCACTCTCTTGCTCATACACTAAATTGCCTACCACAATCATGGTTCTCTTTGTAGGACAATCTTTAGCAGTGTGGCCATACCCCTTACACTTATAGCATTGAGTAGAAGTGGAAGTAGAATTGTTCAAGTGGGTTTTAGAATTACCTCCCAATGGTGGTGTAGACTTCTCATATGTTCTCTTCACTTCTTTGCTAGCACTTGCACCACTTGCACTTGAGAAGTTTGCATTTGGAGTCTTCCACTCCTTTGGTTGGCTCACCGGAGTAGGATTGCTACTCTTGTAACGGTTGGACTTTTCTCCATTAAGCCATTGCTCGGCTTCAATAGCGGCTTCCAATAGATCTTGGAGTGAAGGATACGAATGCAACCTCAATTGAGAAGCTATACCATAGCTTAAGCCAATTTTGAAACGGATCATGGCTTGCTCTTCCTCCTCGGTTTCCATATCCAATGCCATCCGGGTCTTCTCAAACTCATCATAGTATTCATGAACCGTCTTGACACCTTGCTTTAGATCATAAAGCTTCTTGAGTTGCGCTTGACGCTACCTAGGAGTCACATACTTGGTGTTCATGAGGTTCTTCAACTCATTCCAAGTCATATTCACATGCACACCCGCTCTCCTTCTTGTCCTCTTTGTGGACTCCCACCAAGTAGAATCATAAGACTCAAAGGATGAAATAGCATATGTACCTTTCTTCTCATCGGTCATCTCATTTGTGTCAAACACCCTCTCCATGAGTAGCACCCATTCCATGTATGCCTCCGGATCACAAGTTCCCTTAAAGATTGGAAGATTAAGCTTCACACTATTGAGATTGTTAAGATCACGACCACCATGGTAAGGCTCCGGTTGGCCTCCATAAGGGTCACCGTACACACCATAATCTCTCCTAACATTCCCTCCAAAATATCCCATGAGTGGCCCTCGACCTCGGCCTCTACCCCTATCCACATTTCGTCCCCAATTCATTTGCCTCCTAGGTTGATAAGGAGCATCATACCCATAGGCCTCATCAACATACTCGGCCTCCTCCTCTTCTTGAGCCTCAACAACTTGCTCAAGAGGTGGGACAAATCTAACGGGTCTTTGACGTGGAGCATTTCCTTGGGGATTGCCCAAGTTGTGGGGATTGCCCACGGGTTGGGTATTGCCCAACATACACTCTTGAAGAGCTTCAACTTTCTTTTGTTCATATCTTTTGGTTACCTCGGTAAAGTGTCCGGGAGTCATAGGAGTGCTATGACTTGTGCCTTCTCCGGATTCAATTTGGATACTCGGGGTCTTCCTCTCAATGGCTTCAATCCTCAAGCTCATACTATCCAATTTGGCAAGGATAGTAGCAAGGGCACTATTAGCAAATTCTTCTCCTTCGGTGGACATTGTACCTACAACAAGAGCAAACGTTACCTCACACACACCCTCATGTGTATAGCACTCGGTTCACTCGTTTAGTGGTGGTGGATATTTCACTCGGACTTGAGTACTAAAGCTTCAAGTAGTTGGACAACAATCCGCAACTCAATCAATCAACTCACAAGTCAAGTGTACTCCGGGGTGAGTGGAGTTAACATGACTCGATGTACGATAAGCAATTTAGAGTAAGGACTTGAGTCAAAGGATTCTACGGATCTTCTTGGAGTCCTACTCTCCAACTAAGGCATGAATAACCTAAAAGCAATGAAAGATTAGTGCTAATTAAGTAGAAAGATTACTTAGATAGGCACTAATTAGAGGTTAGGCAACAAAGGAACAAGCAAACTTAGAAGAAACTACCCAAAGTCAACCCTTCAGGGGTCAGGCAGAGCGCCCAAAGGTGTGGGGCGGAGCGCCTGAAAAATGGGGCAGTGGGGTTGGGCAGGCGGAGCGCCCAGGGGTTGGGCGGAGCGCCTGGACGAAGAACAAGTCAGGCGGGGCGCCCAAAGTCTAGGCAGAGCGCCCGGACGAAGAACACCTGGGTTTTTCCACTCCGTGTTCTTCGTTTTCAATCCAATTTCTAGGCCGATTGCAATGTGTTTTGGCCAAATTCAAGGTACCCAAAGTTGTTCCTTGATACAACCTTCAAACCCCAATCAATTTCACACCCAAACAACCAACAAACAATGTTCAATCGAGATTCAAAGTTTTCAAGTTGGGGCTTTCAACATGGGTTTCAAGGTTCAAATGTGGGTTTTGATTCTTCAAAAACTATGTTACCGAACTCCGAATCACACGATTCTTGTTGCAATTTGTTCGGTTTTCAATAGAGATCAATCCCCAACAATCAATTCCAAAACCCCACAAACACACAACCCAAAATCAATCAAATTCATCAAGAACAAGGGTTTGGGAGGGTTTTAACAATATTTGGGGTTTCAATTTTTCAATCTAATCCAATCCAATCCAAACAATTTTGGTACCCAATCGTCAAGTTTTCAACAAGGATTAATAATCTATAACACCCACTTCAAGAATCACAAACACCAAAAAGTTACACCAATTTTTGAATTTTTCAATTTTTTTGTAATTTTCTTTTTGCAATAACTTCAACAACAAGAAATCTAAACAAACTAACCTAAGCACAAAGAATCAAGGGTTGGGGTTCGTAGAAACGATACCGAACCTTGCTCTGATACCAAACTGATAAGAATCAAACGCGGATAAAGTAAAAGGATAAAGAACGAGATGTAACTCGATCAATAAACTCAAGTAGCAACGGAGAACTCATTCCGTTACACCCCGAGAGAACGTCAAGAACACCTACGCTAGGCAACTACCCTCGAGCCAACTAGGACTCGCAAGTAGAATGGTCGGGGCGGGGTCGTTGTCCAACTAGAATCCACTAGAAGCACACAAATCCCAATCAAAGGTTGGTTTTCCATAAACCCAAAGAGATCCCTCTTTACAATGTTAATTCATCATTCAAAATAGACTAAGGAATAAAATAAGCTATCTAGCTATTTATAGAGATTTCTAGGCATTAAGTAAAAGGTCTATAATGCCCACAAGCTAGGCTTTAAGCTAAAAGACCATGCAAGGTCAAAATAGTAACTTTAAACTTGAAATCCCGTGCTTCAGCAAATCGGGCGGAGCGCCCGTTTCTTGGGCGGAGCGCCCACAAAGTTGATCAGTGGAGGGGCTGGGCGGAGCGCCTGTGGGCTGGGCGGAGCGCCTGAGCTAAGTGTATCTTAGGCGGAGCGCCTGGTTTGCCTAGGCGGAGCGCCTGGCTGCCTGTGGGGTGGAGCACCGGTGCTCCATCGCCTAAACATGCTTGAATCATCTCCGAAGCTCTTTCCCTTGCATCCTTTGCCTCTTCCAAGCTTGATACATGTTAGAGTAGTTAGACTGAGAATTGGTGATCATTATCACTTGAAATGACAAATTATGCTTGTTAGAGTGATAAATGATGATCATTGTCACAATAAATGACCCACTATACTTGTAATAGTGACAAGTGATGATCATTGTCACTATAAATGACCAATTATACTTGTTAGAGTGACAAATGATGATTTATCTATCATAGTTGTTTCGAACATGCTGTTGATGCTTGTCACATTAAGTTGTCGTTCAGAGCGCCCTCATTTCGTTGTTACCATCTTCATCGTATAGTTTTTCAAAATGTTCAAAACAGATAGCGATATGATTGAAATATGTAGTGTGTCGTACGGAACGAATTAGGGTACAATAGTAATTCACTTGACAACATAACAAGTTCAAATAAAATTTCTTGATCATTAGTACACAAAACATAACAAGTGGAAATAAATAGAACCTAAACTATGAACCGACACTTGATCTAAGTACAAAATATGAGAACAATTAGCACCACAACTAGCAATACTACAACATCCAATTTTTTTCGCCATAACCGTGCCTCTTTCCTCTCTTCTTCAAAAACTTTCAACTTCTTAGGTAGACCCCATATTACTCTCTTCGCTTGATCGAGCATCTTTTTATCATGCCATCTAAAGCAGTTTCAGTCATTTCCCTGCATAAAAAGAAGAAAATAAATACAATAATTGAACAAAAAAATAAATACAACAAACAAATAAATACAAGAAAAAAATAAACCCATCAACTAACCTGTCCATATTTGCATCCCTAAAACCTCCTTCATGAGTTTACTTTAGTCTACGATGTTGTTAACTTTGCATAACCTTCACATCTATAAAATGGTACTACACTGCCACTATTAACGAATCTATTAGACATTTTAATCTGGATGTTTGATTTATTTTTATAAACTGGTTTGATAAATAATGGACGGATATATAATGTTGGGTGGTATATTTTATTACCGTTGGTAAATAAATATTGTTCACGCGCCCAGTGTAATAATTGATTACGAGTTTGGGCTAGATCGAAAGGATGTTCGGAACATCTTGTAAAGGATAAGTTACGCGAATTATACTTATGTACAGTGATGTTACAAAATCTACATTCAAAAATTGAAATACACAAACGGCTACGATACAAGTTGCAAATACCAATACACCAAACAGCTACACTAGGTTGCAGCTAGGTCGCAATGATGTTCGGAATATCTTGTCAAGAATACATTACACGAATTATACTTATATAGGTTGACATTCCGAACCACACGTTCAAAATTTGAAATACACAAATGGCTACAATACAAGCCGCTCAAATACCAATACACCAAACGACAATAATACAAGTTGGTGACCAGTCACAACCAAACAAATGTTTCGGTTGCCTTTCTTTACTCTACAATTCAGATCATTTCAATCCACATTAATCTACTAACAATTCAAACCATTCATCAACAAAAATAGCACGTCAACCATCTTCATGAGGAGGCTCCACGACAAGAGGAGGCTCTACGGCAAGAGAAGGGTCCACGGCAAGAGGAGGCTCTACGGCAAGAGGAGGCTCCACGGCAAGAGGAGCCTCCACCTCTAGGCAAAACACTGTTGTTGCATTATCATTTCCAGACTCACCACAAACTAAAAGGGCGATTGACATTTTGGAACAACTTAGGACAGAAGTGTTGGGTTGGAAGTTCCAGTTCGAAATCTTTCTACATAGCTACAAAAAGGACGCCAGAAAGATAAAGAAGGAAATGCGAAGGATGAAAAGAATGCTCAAAGGGGTACTTGCTGATAAGAGGATGCATTACCTTGACTTCTACTCCTCACCTTCACTCTAGATTTGGATGTTTATATTAATATTTATTATATAATTTCTTTTTGAATGTTTATCATCAAGTTTTTTTTGTTTGAATGCTATTATAACTATCATTCCTTTTGTAAAGCACTGACAATGATGTGCAGTTTCTCTGTTTGAATGCTAATATAAGTAGCATTCTTTTGTAAAGTGCTGACAATGATGATAATGAAGGATATGTTTTCCTAATTCCTCTAAATAAGTGTATAATCCGTTTAGAATATCTTTATGTTCAGAACATCTAGTGTTATGTTCAGAATGTTCGACTGTCATTCTGGAACACTATCATCCTTTATACAATGAGATATGCATGTCTGGAATATCAAACTTACGCGAGGAACACTATTTTGTAGTTCTGAACAAATGATGAACAATTTATATGCTCTATTCATTTTCTAAAAAAGTAATCCATACATAATTAAATAAGCACAATATTCCGAACGACATGTCAATGTTCCGAACTTCAAGTTAAAGTCTAAAAGGCACAACGGTTACAATTAGCAGTTGCATCCTCGTTTGAATAGTACATAACAGTTACGCGTTTCGTCAAAAGTCACTTTCCAGAAAACCATTCCCAACAGACTCGTCGATTGACACTTTACTCTTATAAATACCCAACATTCACACATTGATTCAACACATTTCAAAATGCCTCGTCGACCAAGAACAAGAGGAGCACCGATAAGAGGAGCATCGAGTTCAAGATGGCCTAGAATTCCTTCCTCGAGTTCATATTCAGATTCTGAAAATTTGAATGATGGCTTGGACCAACTAAGGTAGAATTATGGGAATGGAAAGTCAAATTCAAAGAATTCTTCCAAGATTACATAAGGGACATAAGAAGGATGAAGAGAATGCTTAAAAGGCTACTTGTTGAAAAGGGAATTGATTATGTCCCATACTCCACACCACCAGGAACACCACCTGCAGCACCACCACAAGCTCCACAACATGCACCCTAAGTTCGATTGCTTTTGTTTATTTTAGTTATAATTTTATATGTTTATTATGTTATTGTGCCGTTTGTGTCTTGATATAATATGTATTTTGCATTTTCTAAAAAACATAAATGGAGGAGTTGAATGACGTTTGTAATATCAGTGGTTATATTAAGGTACGACTTATCGTTCCAGAACGACTTATTATCGTTCCAGGGTAAACTTAAATAAATGTTGAAGATGTTTGGAACATCCGCTTATTTTTCAGGAACAACAACATGTCGTTCAATAATAATTGTCTAAATTTTACTATGTCATTTTTTGTTGAATGTTGAACAACTGACAAATATATTTGAATGTTTGTTTTAATTACAACTAATTAAGCTATACTTTTAAGCACATCAAAAGCTATTAATTGACTAAGAAAATAAAAGCCATCCATACCTAATTACATAACCAAAATAAAAGTTAAAAGATTATCCAAATATTACATATACCCAAATCAAGGTGTTATTTTGCCATCAAAAATACAAACGGCCAAATATTGCCTCCACTGATCAGCCTCATTGTCACAAATTTTGTCCATGGGTGTGTTTGTAAGAAGATGCTCAATGTACATCAATGCGAACACTCCACATGATTGCGGTGTTAGATTTTGTGGACAAAGTGATCTTGACCCTCTCTTAAACGACCACATGTCTCCTTCCTTACACTTCGGATCCAAGTCTTTGAATAGCTTAGAATTTCTGACATAGATCAGAAACATGTAGAGAATGGAGATAGTTATTGGCAAGAAGTGTTCCTCATCATTAACACCATGATTGCAATCATACACCCAAACCTTCGCTTTAACCATGTCAAATATCACCGTCATGTAATGATTGTCGTTGATGTTGAAGACGACGGAGATCCTTTTAACACCAGCCCAATACCTACCCCCTGGGTAGGGTAGCTTTCCATCTGCATACTTCAGAAAATCATCATCAATCTCACACGTCTTGAATGCCATATCAAGTGGTAGCTTATCTTTTAGCGCATCTGCTTCCAGTTGGTAGTAGCATTTTTTTCATGTTTGTCAAGAATGTCATAACCAAAATAAGGTCACTTTGATCGTAATGATAAGGGTACTTCAAATGCCTCTCCCGCATCATTGTCGTCACAGCTTCAACATACTGCAGAACATATAAGAGACAAAAATAAATTGGAGTCTAAGTGAGTGAAGGAAAGGTCTGTCGTTCTAAACATCTCGCGATGTTGAGAACGAATGTGCCATTTTCTAGAAATCTATGAGAAGTTAGAAATACACGAGTTGTTCCAAGCATAATCACGATGTTCTGAACTCACTCAGTATATTCCGTACAACTATGTAAAGTTCAGAAAATCAGTAAAAATTAAACTTACAATGTCCCACAACCACTCTTTCATGTCCATCAGCGTTTTGAAATCCTTGAAATTCATCGGCAATCTAAGAAAAAGATCTTTTTGTTGCTTCCTCTTTCTGATAAATGCGTTCATAGCATCCACTTTTTTCCGCTTCAATGGATTGTAAATATCCACCGGAAATCTCAAAGCAACTTCTTCCTGCTTCTTCTTCTCTTCTGTTTGTGGTGATTTCACAGTCTTTGCAGGTTTTATAATTGTTTTGCTCTTAAATTTCTCAATCCTCTCCTCCATGGCTGCCATCTCCATCTCCATGCCTTTACGCCAATCAATGCAATCTTTGCAATTGCAACTGCTATATTTGGAGATGTCGAATCCATCTCCACCAGAAGAATCACCTTTGCTTTGCTCAGAAGCCACAATATTTGTCTCATAAGCCACGATCTTTTTCTTATAAGTCAAAATCTTTTGCTCCATTGCTTCCCTCCATCCGCTGCATTCATCACATTTGCAGCCTCTGCAATTAGAGCTCCTCTTCACTAAACCAACTTCAGTGATACCAACAACTTCACCTTCAACTTTGTTTCTAATGTCAATATTCACATCTTGCAGGCCATCAATTATCTCTTCATAATATTCCCCATCACTTCCAAACATCGTCGCTTCTTCTCCTTCCTTAGCTTTACTTTCTATCTTGGAGAGGTTACAGGATTGTTCTTCAAGATACAAATTGTAGTGCCACCAACAAGATTAAGGTTGGAAGCATCCGCCAACACTTCACAAAAAGGATCCATAATGTCGTCCTTGGAGTCTTTAAATGGCACAATGTTTTGATAGAAACCATCTCCAGCTCATCATCAGAAGGAATGAGGAAAGGGTGAAGAATCTGTTAATATACCGCCATAACATTAAATAAATATCAAATAAATTTTAAAAAAATTTCTAAGTTGTTTGGAACAAAGTTTAGTTGTTCGAAAACATCAAGCAATGTTGTTCCGAACATCGTAGAGTGAAGCAGTTGATGGTGCTTCATGTAGATGTTTCGAACATCAATTAGAAATATCTCAATAAACACAAAGTTGTTCCAAATATTACATAACATATATGGAAAATGGAATATATACTGGAACATCATGCTGCTTAAACAACCTGTCTGTATCTCTTTCACAAATTTTAGTAACGCTGTTTATGATCCTTGGGATTGTTTTTTCTTTTGCCAAATCCTTTGGCCTCAAGGCAGGTATAGCTTCATGAGCCCAGGCCATGAATGCCCATGGAAAGCCATAAAGATTGTAAGTCTGGCTTCCTTCTGCACGAGGTTCTATTGGCTTCATCAGATATTTCATTGTTAATTCAAAACTCATCCTACCCCAAGGATAATACTGAAATGCCTCAAGATCAGCAGCCAAGCACACCACCCATTTCTCTATTCCATATTTGAAATCCCTCGCACAAAGAATAGTATGAACAAACCAGGCCATGCACAGATTTAAATACCACTTCTTGGGTACTATTCCAGAACATACCAAGTCAAGCAAGTCACCAGACTTCACAACTTGCTTTTTCTTCGACTGCTTTTATTTTTTAGGCTTGTTGAACTTCTTCTTGGTGGGTGATGGTGAGGATGAGTGTAAGTATGAGGGTGAGGGTGAGGGTGTGGGTAATTCCTCCACCTTCTTTTTCCCCCTTCCTCTTCCGCTTCCCCCTCCCCTTCTCATTTTCCTTCTCCTCTTTTTCCTTCTTCTCCTTCTCCTCCTTTTCATTTTTCTCTTTCTCCTTCTGCTTCCTCTTCTTCTTCTCCTTGAAATAATCAACAACAAACTTCCACAATTCCTTTCCCTTTTGTTTTATTTCTTCCATGTACTGTTTATCTGGATAGGCACCACAGTTTAGCCTGTCATTAGTGCAAACTCGGATAGGCCAAAACGTGCTAGCAATCCATTGAAGGATATCCAAACCTCTCTCTGCTTCTTGCACAGAATCCTTCGCATGAGGAGGTTATGCACCAACTTGGTTTCAAATAGTGGATATTCCGGTAATTGTAAGAAAGGACCAAAACAACTATGGGCAAATCCCTTTCTCACATGCAATTTTTTCAAAACCTCCTTGAACTGTATCATACCCCCAGCGAACGAAGATCGAACAATAATCTTCCCAGTAAAAGAATCATTGTTGGTCAGGAATGTGTTGTAGAGACACTCAACGTTACTTTTAAAAATAGCATGACCAACGTCTTCATACTGCACATAATTTTAGCATAAAATTAATTAAATGAATCACAGTGATAGTAAATCATATTAAAGGAAAAACTTAAATGTTCGGAACATGGTTATGATGAGGTTCTAAACGACAACAACAATCGTTTGGAACATCACGTAATGTGTTCAGAACGACAGCTACCAGCCTTTATGTTGATGTTGGGAACATTAACATGTCGTGTAGAACATCAATATAGTTGTTCCGTACAATCACGAGTTTCAATTCAACTATCACATGGTTTTCCTCCAGTTTGAATCCAGATGTTCCTTCAGTTTCCTTCTCTTCACCTGCTTCCTCTTCAACATTTCCACCTGCATTATTTACAGCTTCTCAATCTATTTTAATTCTTTTTACACGATCCTTCAGAAAGTTGCTTTTTAAAATTACATCCTCCGCCTCTCTTCTACTTCTTTTATTGTTTCTTGGACTCTCCCCTGACTTATCTGCTTCCCCCTCTACTTCTTCTCTTTTTTCTCTACTTAAGTCATCAACTCTTCATTTTTTTACCACCATTTTTCTCTTCGTTTTCACGATCACCATCTTCCTCTATAGTCCTCAAAAAATCACTTTTTAACAGTTCATCAATACCGACGTCATCTGAATCCACCCTTCTTTCACCTCATCTGCAGCCCTCTCCAAATCCTCCCCACCTTTACTTAAATCGTAACTTCGTGTTGGACTTTGGTTTTCCTTTTGTTTATCACCCGCTTCACCTTTGTTTTGTGGACGTACTACTTCTCCTTGGCTGTCGTCACTCTCCACAACCAATTTTCTTTTAGTTGTTCTAGTTGTTCTTGGGTGTTTAGGAGTAGGTTCTAAATCTGTGGGAGTATGTTCTGAATCTGAAGTAGTAGGCTTCTCAGGTTTCTTCTTCGGTGAAGGGCCCTTTCTTTTAGAAATTCCCTTCTTGGGAGTCTTTGTAGGCTTCTTCTTCTCCTCATCTTCATCTTTTAATGTTAAATTTCTCGGTCTTAAATTTACCATTTTTCTACAAAGCAAAATAAGGGGATACAAAATTTAGTTACAGAAAATCATGAACATCCAATGAGATGTTTAGAACCTCATATGAATTGTTGTGAAGCTACTGTGGTGTTCGGAACATCAAGATACATAAAAACAATAATTTGTATTTGCAACTAAATAAAACAGCGCTGGTTCACAAAAAAACCCAGAAATCGTCACAATTTAACCAACAAATGTAAAAAGCTTAAAAATTTCAGTTGAACAACTTTAACACAATATTACATCTTTTGTACAAAAACAAACACCCAAAGCAGCGTTTATCACTGTTGAGGAAAAAATTTAAAAAAAAACTTAGGTTCAAGATTTACACCACAGTTTAAATGATCATGACATTGTTTACCTTTTATATTTAATACTTTGTTGTAATGCTGGCCGGATTCCTTGAAAAATCACAGAAAAGTTGAGAGAAATTTGGTTGAGATTTCGTGCAAGAGAAGATGAAATGAAGTGATGGAAGATGAAGAGAGTAGAGAAAGCCACACAGGGGGGGGGGGGGGGAGGAGGTTATGTTGTTTCCAATGTTTGAAATAATTAATTTGTACGTTTTAAGAACGGCCCTCAAGTTTTAAAAATGTTAATTTGGTCCCTGATTAGTCCTAATCAGCTTTAGAAAAAAAAAATAGAAAAGAAAAATCGAGGCTCTTTTCTGTCAAAAAAGACTTGAGAAGTTCCTGAACGCTCATTCTCACAAAAAAATCATGATAATAATATAAAAATCAAATTCAGTTGGTAGGTAATCAGTGAGGGTCCGCTAGGACTAGGAGTTTGGACATCGTAGTTAGTAATTACAAGTGGTAAGTGGATACATCTATACATACATATGCTACTTCTATTTTCGATTATTGAACGAATGGTATCGGTTAGTATAATAAAAAAGTGTTAAGTGGATAGTTTGAATCACGTTTAGACGAATTTAAGACATTTCGACCAGTAAACAAATGATCAAAATTATAAAGGATTTGTCTAAGTAAAAAATAAGTTGGATCAAGAATAGGTAATTTTAACTGATCAGGTTTGAGTGACTTGGCTATGTTACACTATTATGTACTCCTATAAGAATTGACAACTCTAGCATGCCAAATTGATGGCTGTGTCAATTTTGGTTAAGATGAGATGGGTAAACCAATAAACTTGTCATGAACTAATATATGTGATATACTTGTTTAGATCATAGACGACTTGAAGCGCGGATTCACGGATAATAACTTAGCTTTTAATTTACTGCACTAAAATCACTAAATTATTTTTGTCACAAAATTATCAGTCGAATATGGTCAGTATTGCATGAAGTCTCTAAACTGTTCTTTTATTTTTGTTTGTAAGTTGAGTAAATCTTTCTTATAGTGATTTAGCGGAATAAAATAAAATTTAATAACTACTGTCCATATAATTTACTCTCGAATATTCCAGCCACATAAATGGTAAAACTAAATGAAGATTAAGCATCGAGGGACCTAACTTTAACAAAGTGAGTGCGCCCACACTTATTACAATTGACTCGTTTTCTATATATGCGTGAAATAATTAAAATAAGATGGTAAAAATTTCGTGTATGAGCCTGTTTGGCGCGCGCTAATTGATTTGTAGCCGACAAAAATAAATCGCTGAGAAATAGCCACCTTCGAACAAATCCCAGTATAAATACTGGGGTTTTGAATAAGAAGTTTTATTCAAAACCCCAGTATTTATACTGGGAAGCTTCAGCAAACTAATCCCAGTATAAAATACTGGGGCTTTGAACAAGTTTTATTCAAGGCCCCAGCATTTTGTTATGGGACTTTGTATAAAGCTTCAGTCCCATAACAAAATATTTGGGCTATGTACAAAACTTGTTCACAGCCCCAACATTTTGTTATGGGACTGAAGCTTTATATATAAAGTCCCATAACAAAATAATGAGATTTATCCCTTTGATGAGACCTTTGTTATGAGAATAAATCTCATTATTTTATTATGGGATAAAGTCCCATAACAAAATAATGGGACCTTTGAACATGTTAGTTCAAGTTCCCATTATTTTGTTATGGGACTTCTTCGGTCCCATAACAAAATACTTGGGCTTTGAACAAGTTTTGTTCAAAGCCCCCGTTTTTTGTTATGGTACTAGTCTGGGGTATTTTTCCAACGCTAATGGAGCTTAAATGTGCGCGCGAATTTTTGGCTATTTTTCAATGAATTTTGAAACGCTGAATAGTCCCCAATGAGCGCGTCCAAAAATGGTTACTGATCAAAATTCCCCAATAAGAAACACAAATGTCTAATTTACATACCGAAAAAAGCCTTTATTACAAATAGAGTTTAACTAATATGCATTGACAATGTAATTTTTTTTTTACACCATCGGCTAATTAAAAACCTATTACAACTAAAATTTCAAGTATCTTTGTTTGCTTTTATATTAAAACTTTAACTATTCTAATGATTTGACCAAGTCACGTTTGTGTCTTCGCTTTATTGGTCAAGATACCGCCGATTCTATGCTAGTTTTTGCCATTGTGATTGTTGCTCCCAAACGCACACGCAAGTATACGTGGTCGACAAGTAATAAAGTGATAAGATGAGTATCGTTCCCACGAGGACTATTATTAATAACTGTATTCTAGCAAACAATTCCTATAAACTATTCAGGGATCTTTTTCGATGATAGTTTGTAATTTACTAACTAAGTGAAATAATTAAAAGCAAGTAACTGAAGTCAAGTAATAGAAAGCAAATTATGGGTTGTTATTAATAAAAGAGAACGGTCCAGGATCAGAGTTACGAACAATCCAGTTGAGTTTTCAAGTTGATTCTACTTCTTAATTTCCTAGATTGCTAACTAACAGGTTAATTATATTCGTGAAACTCTGTCGATCCTTCACGAGTCTATGCAAGCTACTCTAACGCGTATATTTCTATGGAATTAAATTACATGCATGCATTAAAGAACTCTGTATTTAGCTAAGCATGGCGAATAGGTATATGTCTATCCTACCCGCAAATTGATTCCCTGATGCCCAGGTTCACAATCAAGTCCTATTCTTTCTTATTTGCGTTCACAAGTTCCCTCTGTCGAGTTCAACTTGTAAACCGTAGATAGTGTTCAATTACCGGCCCCTGATAACTAAACAATTAGGCTCAAGAAAGAATAAACAACCCGTAATGGTCAATCAATAGAAGAAATCAACTTTAAAACGTTAACTTTCATGTATTTGCTCTAACCCTAGAATGATATGTTTAGCTACACATACTCATATAAGAACACAAGAATTCATGGAAGAAATATGAAAGATTGTAATAGATGATGAAAAGGAATTAAACCCTTGGTTTAATGTGTAAGAACTCCAAAACTTGCTCTAGAAATTCGACCTCCCCTTTACAAACGAAATTATGAGGTTTTATAATGTTTACAAAGGATAAGTTAAACCAAAGCCTAATCTAGTTGGGAAAACTTTTGTTTCATCAGCCTCAAAGCTTTTGTGGAAGCCACGCTTCCACTATGGCTCGCAACTCCTCAGGGCTTTCGCTGAAGCCTTCCTGCCAGTATAGCTTCCAACTCTTCTGGGCTTTCTTGGAAGCCTTGCTTCCACCATAGCTTTCAATGTGTCCATTAACTCTAGTTTGATTGTTCTTGTCTCGAATTCATCCGCACCATTCCTAAAATCACAAATACGATAAGTGAGCACAAGAAACATAATTATCACATATAACGAGCGCATAAAGTACTAAAATGTGAGAAGATATTAAGTTAAACTAGGCAAATATTGCCAAACATCACCACCCCACACTTAGGCCTTTGCTCGCCCTCGAGCAATCATAAAAAATCAATTTCCAAACTAGATCCTAACACTCAATAGAACAGGTCTACCTATGATTATGGTTGATACCGACCATTAGACAAGTGCATATACATACCATGTGACCCTCAACACATGCCAAAAAGTCACCAAGTTTTAAAACACTAGAACGACCAACCCAATACATCTCAACCTCAAAAACCGACTCAATGAAACCAAGCTTTCACAAAATCACACCCTCACTCACCCAAGAAGTCAAATTTTCACCTATCTCGTGCTAACCATGTGCCCTCACCAAATCAAGAGAGCGTCCCAAATATCACACAAAGAATATATTTCAAGAATAAATGAGGGACATAATATAGGAAGAATTCACTCGCTCTCCAAAAGAAGTTCACGTGCCACACACACTGTACCACATGCTTGCCCGTAATGTAGGACTCCACTAATGTAAGCTCACTCCTATCAGGATTAACTAGGACTTTACGGGTCGTAATGTAGGCTAAAGGACGGGTAGGATAAGCAATTTTTTTCTTTCCACCATTCAACCAAGAAACCACCCAAAAGTCCCCTTTCAATTTAAGCAATTTGCAACTTTACTTTTGCACAACACTAGCAAGGATTGAGATTTTTTTTTTTGTTTTCTTTATTTTTCTCTTTTTCACTCTTTTTTTTTTTTTTTTCAATTTTTCTCAACCTTGCCAATGATTCTCTTTTTTTTTTTTTTTTTTTTCAAAATGCACCATATTATTTTCCTTTTATTGGTTCCACTCAAAAGCTACCCAATTCTCCAACCACAACTCCGTAAACAACAATATTTCAATCAAAGTGCTCTAAGGAGTAAGGGTTCAAAAAGAAGATAATTACGATAAAAAAGGGTAAGGCTTGAAATGTGGATGCCAACAAAAAGGTAAATAGGCTCAAAAGGGCTTAAGAAGGATAATATTCAAGGGTAGGCTAATCAAGGCTAGAAAGGCTTATCAAAGAAACGCCTGTATCATCTCCCGACTAGAGCAAACCTAGGATTTCGCTTTGAACACACACAAGGCAAGTTCTAGACATTAATATGCGGCACGGAACATAAGAAAAGATACTCACATTACACATGACACATAGTTCACTAAAGACGGTTTCATTCCAACTCTCGGTTCAAGCAAACAAGGCGCAATTTTGGAAATTTAAGCACTAAGGCACAATGGTTCACAAAAATGTCAAGTAATAGAACCTAAGTGTCTCAAAAAGGTCATTCAAATTTTTTTTCTAGGCATGCATCACAATTTTAAAACCAAAAGGGATTCACAAATAGCACATGCTCAAGTCTAAATCCATCGGTATCAAACAAATCAAAAGCACCTAGCATTCTATCAACTCTCCTAAATTACTCTACCAACTACTACTACTAAACTACTCTTAAAAATAAAAATTTACCCGGTTCAAAGGTCTACCCGTGGAAAAGAACCGAGGCCATAAGAAAAACCACGGGGCGGATGACTGTACCACTAACTAAAACTAAAAATAAAATCTTTTTAGAATTTTTCATTGGTTTCTAATTTTTTCATTTTTTATATATTAAAGCAAGAAACACATAAAAATAACATCAAGTGACAAAAATAAAAATTGCTAAAATTAAATTCCTAAGGGTACAATCATCCATAACCTCAAAACTTGGGAAGCCCCCACTACACACTTAAAATCAAGCACTGTCCTCAATGCGAACAAAAATAGAGTGCAAGAGTGAAAAGAACTTCCCTGAAGGCCCACCGGCCTAGGTCTCATCATCTGCATCATCAGAGTCCTCCCGCTCTGCATGTGCGGGAGGGTCAGCATCGCGCTCACTAACCGGAGGCACCACCGCCTTTCTTCTCACAGAACCCCCAGGGCGGTGGGGTGGAGTGCGCACATCCTCCTCCTCTTCCTCTTCTTCACCATCTTCCTCTTCAGTCCACTCTCCCTCGTTACTACCATTA
The DNA here is from genome assembly GCA_037355625.1 of Petunia x hybrida. Classification (NCBI taxonomy): domain Eukaryota; kingdom Viridiplantae; phylum Streptophyta; class Magnoliopsida; order Solanales; family Solanaceae; genus Petunia; species Petunia x hybrida. Next base: position 508,448 of record JBBBVM010000662.1, on the reverse strand, counting down.
TCCGCCTCAACCACATCAGAATCTGTATTCTCGTCCTCCCTAGGTGGCACCTCTGCGGTCTGCGTCATGCCCAATAGCCTTTTGGATGACTCCAACAATGGAAGCTGGCGATCAAGGCTGCCATATCCATCCCCGCATTCTTTGCCAGATATTCTATCATGAAGTATTTGCGGCCCTCCAAATTATCGTTCACATCGCGCCGCTCATCATTGGACATTTTGTAGGCATTTGCACTCGGGCTTAGCACTGCGGAAATATCAGACTTTCTCTCCAAGGCCGGGACAATCCTATCACCAACGGTATCAACAGGGACACCTTCCTTCATTAAATACTGTGTGAATACTAGCAAAAGGCAACCGCTTTGACTTGTTTGTACGTGTCTCCTTCATAGCTTTGAGCATAATACCCAATGTTGACAGGTTTCCCCGTCATGAAGAAGTAGACTATGCATGACTTCACTTTAGTCACATTAGTAAAGTAGTCAGAAGGAAACAGTCGTGCATTGATCAATTTGAGCCAAACTCGGGCTTCCTTTTGAAACCTGCAAAATTGCATAGATTTGTGTCGGCTCGTTTGCTTCTTTCTACCCCACCTATGGTTACATAACCACCACATAAGGTCTGCCTCAACACCTTGTAATCCGGCTTGCGAATGAAATCCCGCAAGTCGTCAAGGTCATGATCCTCCACACCTAAAAAGGTGCAAAGGGCTGATGCATCTAGCCTCACAGATTTCCCTTGAACTTTCACTAGCTCCTCCAGTTGCTCCAAGTCCCAATTGGCATATAATTCCATCACGAGATCAAGATTGGCATCCCCCGGACTCTCAAAAATAGATCCCCATTTCATGGTGTGAACAACATCTCTTATATTTCTAAACCGCCTCATCAATTTAGTTTCATCAATGGCAAGTTTGGGAATGTAGCCGACCAACTTGAAGTTTTTGTACCACTCCATGCTCTCCCCGTTCTTCACAAATGGCAATCCAAACTGTGTTTTTCCCAGGGTCATGGAATAGTGACCGCGCCCTTTGGCATCTTTGTTTTTGCCTTGCTTTTTTGCTTTGGCCTTAGCCTTGCCCTTGGGGGCTTTACTTGTCGAGGCGACTCCTAGGTTTTGCCTTTGTGCAGCAGGTGTCATGGAGGAAGAAGAGGCCTTTTGTGTTGTTTTCACCATAGTACATGCACCATAAAGTCCTATCGTTAGAATCCAATTCAAACAAGCGATAGACTCTCTTGGAATGAACATGGACGCTTGAAGCAGCACGTTAGTGTCCTGGTACTTAGACTTCCCAGGGATAATCATGAAACAATTCAATCTGTAGCTAGTTTACAATGGAGCAATGTGCACAAACGGGGAGCGAGCACCCCATACTTACACCGAACTATACTACAACGACTTGAAAACACTAACTCAACAAAGCTTTGATTCAAACTCCACACAACCACGATCCATTCTAAACAATTAGACCATTAAGTAGTTCATGGTATGCCTACTAATATTTACGCTACTCAGACTTCACATATTTGAAACTTTTAGTCACTTAGGCAATTTATCGAACATGTGGTGTGCTCTGCATTCAATTTCAATGTTCATTGATATTTAGAGGTATTGAACCCTCCCAAATTTTGGGATATCGCTTTCAGAGTCCCAACATAACTCAACATGGATCACAATGTATAGAATCAAACTACGCTTCATTGTTCACATAAACCTCAATGGAACCGTGTATAACCTCAATGGGAGATGTTTTACAGGGGCTAAGAACTTTAAAAAAAAAAGAACAAGAGGGAGAGAGACATACCTGAGCAGCTTCGGATCAATGGGAGGAAAAAATAGATGTTGATGTTGAATTGATGTTGTTTTATGCCCTAGGTAAGAGTTTTGGTTTTTGTTCTCTGTTTGGATGTGAAACACAGTGGAAGAGGGAAAGAGATATTGGCTTTATTTTTTAAATTTTCGCGGGTCAACGGGTCAAGACCGGGTTGACCCGCAAAATAATTTGTTAAACTTACCTGCGATGGAAGGAGGCGATGCCTAGAGATCGCCTCGAGCTGAAACGACTTACTGCCTAACTAGAGGCGATGCTGGAGGCGACGCCGTGGCTTAGTTCTTTGAGCAGTTGGCTGCGATGGCTGAGGCGACGCTTTTGGGATCGCCTGGAGCTGAGGGAGAATCACTACCTAACCAGAATCGATGGAGAGGGCATCGCCTGGTATCTCTACTTGTGCAAATTGAGGCTCTGAGGAGGGCGGCGCCTCAGCATCACTTGAGCATGTACATAACTCACTTCTTGACTCAAAGCGATACTGAGGGCAGCACCTTGGCTCATGGCTGTGTCCAGTTTCTCCCACAAGAATTTTCTAAGTGTAGTAGCTATTGAAAGCTGTTCCCAAAGCGACGCCTCAGCCATCGCTTGAGCAGAACTTGGACAACATTTTGCGTGGATGCGATACACCCCGCGATGCCTCAACAACGCTTGAGATAACTGGGGCTCGTTGCCTCACAATCATTCCGCACTCCTCGAAAATGCTCCACCTTCCCAATGTCCCGGGCCCTACAAAACCACGAGAAACTACGTAACACTAAAGAAATAAAATAAGGAAAACAATAAAAATTGGGTTGCCTCCTAACTGGCGCTTGATTTAACGTCACGACACGACTCTTTTTGTATTTTTATTCTTTTTCTAGTACATACAAGGTTCGGGTTGCCTCCCGAGAAGCGCCTTAATTAACATCGTGGTAGGACGGTTACAATTTATGGGTCTCGCAAAGAAACGGAGGTACGATGATCCACCAAACCTCCCCAATAGCGCTTAACTCTTTGACCGTTCACTAAAAATGACTTCACGGAGTCCGGGGCTTTCAATTCAACCGCTCCATGTGCCGTGACAGGTACCTTCTCAAAGGGGCCCGACCATCTAGACTTTAACTTTCCAGGAAACAATTTCAATCTAGAATTGAACAACAATACCAACTGGCCCGGCTCAAATTGACGATGCTCAATGTGCTTATCATGCCATCTCTTCGTCCGCTCCTTATACAATTTTGCATTCTCATACGCGTGGAAAGGGAACTCATCTAACTCGTGCAATTGAAGCATCCTCTTTTCACCCGCCACTTCCATATCCGAATTTAGCTTTTTAATTGCCCAATACGACTTATGTTCTAACTCGGCAGGTAAGTGACAGGCCTTACCGTAAACCAACCTATAAGGAGAGGTTCCAATAGGCGTTTTAAATGCCGTTCTATAGGCCCAAAGAGCGTCATCGAGCTTCATAGACCAATCCTTCCTTGAAGTATTAACAGTTTTCTCAAGAATCTTCTTTATCTCTCTATCCGACACCTTTACTTGGCCACTCATTTGAGGATGATAAGCAGTAGCTACCTTGTGATGCACCCCATACTTGGCCAAAAGTTTATTGAACAAGCGATTGCAAAAATGCGTACCTTTATCACTGATAATGGCCCGTGGCGTCCCAAAACGAGTAAAAATATTTTTCATCAAGAACTTGACTACCACACTCGTATCATTGGTTGGAAGTGCAACAGCTTCCACCCACTTTGACATATAGACGACTGCTACAAGTATGTATTTGTTGCCATTAGAAGGTGGAAACGGACCCATGAAATTAATTCCCAAACAATCGAACAACTCAATCTCCAGGATGTTATTTAAAGGCATCTCGTGACGCCTTGAGATATTACCGGTTCTTTGGCAACGATCACACTGGTTAACAAATACATGAGCATCTTTGAATAGAGTAGGCCAAAAGAACCCCGACTGAAGCACCTTAGCAGCTGTCCTATCACCACTATGATGACCAACATAGGGGGATGAATGGAAACTTTGCAACACAGACTCGACTTCCTCGCTTGGAATACATCTCCTCGCCAATTGGTCTGGACCAATTTTATACAAATACGGCTCATCCCAGACATAAAATCTACTCTCATGGAGGAGTCTCCTTCTCTTTTCAGCTGTAGCTTTAGGTGGATAAACATTACTCACCATCAAGTTCACCATATCTGCATACCAGGGCACCTCGGTTACCTGTAGAGAAAAAAGTTGCTCGTCTGGAAAAACTTCATTTATCTCAGGCCCCTCATCTACATGTTTTCTATCTTCCAGCCTCGATAAGTGATCGGCCACTTGATTCTCGGTCCCTATTCGATCTCGGATTTCTACATCAAATCTTGGAGTAGAAGAACCCAACGAATCAGTCGCCGCTTGGAATCTTTCTTCTCAAATAAATACCGGATTGCAGCATGGTCACTGTAGAAAATAACCTGAGTGCCAACCAAGTAAGATCGGAACTTATCAAAAGCATAAACAACAGCTAGCAGCTCCTTCTCGGTGGTAGTGTAATTGGATTGGGCAGCATCAAGAGTCTTGCTTGCATAATATATAGAGTGAAAAATTCTACCCTTTCTTTGTCCGAGAAAAGCCCCAACAACAGTATCACTCGCGTCACACATCAACTCAAACGGTAGAGACCAATCAGGAGCAATAATAATCGGTGCAGTCACCAACCTCTTTTTCAGCTCTTCAAATGCCTTCAAACAGGCATGATCGAATTCAAAATTTGCATCCTTCTCTAACAATTTGCACATGAGATTTGCTATCTTCGAAAAGTTCTTAATGAATCGCCTATAGAACCCAGCATGTCCCAAGAAACTATGCACACCTTTGACAGAGATAGGTGATGGTAACTTCTCAACTGCTTCAACCTTTGCTCTATCAACCTCGATCCCTTGCTTTGAGACTTTTGTCCAAGTACAATGCCTTCTCGAACCATGAAGTGACATTTTTCCCAGTTGAGTACCAAGTTGGTTTCTTCACAGCGGTTAAGCACGGCATCTAAGTTCTTCAAGCAGCCATCAAACGAATCCTCAAAGACTGAAAAATCATCCATGAACACCTCAACAAAATTTTCCACTATATCGGTGAAAATAGCCATCATGCATCTCTGAAAGGTTCCCGGCGCGTTACATAGTCCAAACGACATCCTTCTAAATGCATAAGTGCCATAAAGACATGCAAACGTCGTCTTCTCCTGATCTTATGGTGCTATCATAATCTGGTTGTAGCCCGAGTATCCATCCAGAAAATAGTAGTATTCATGCCCAGCTAGCCTATCCAACATCTGATCAATGAAGGGGAGCGGAAAGTGATCCTTTCTAGTGGCCTTGTTCAATTTTCTATAATCAATGCAAAATCCGCCACCCTGTGACTCTCCTTGTAGGAATCAATTTATTCTGCTCGTTCGTCACAACTGTCATACCTCTCTTCTTCGGAACACATTGGACTGGGCTCACCCAATTGCTGTCAAAGATTGGAAAAATAATACCAGCATCAAGCCACTTGATAATTTCCTTCTTAACCACCTCTTTTATGATTGGATTTAGCCTTCTTTGCTGCTCGCCACATGGCTTATGTCCCTCCTCCAAGAGGATCTTGTGCATACAAAAAGAACGACTAATCTCTCTAATATCCGCAATGGTCCATCCAATTGCCCTCTTGCTCTCTCGCAACACTCTTAAGACCTTCTTAACCTGCACATCAGACAACAAAGAAGAAAGGATTACAGGTAAGGTGTTACCCTCACCCAAATATAGTAAATGAGCAGGTAAAGGTTTAAGTTCAAGAACTGGAGCTTTCTCAATAGACGGTTTAGCAGGAGCTAGTGTCAGCGGTCTATCAAGCTCCTCAAACTTCTTCCACCCTGAGATGAATTGATATTCCATGTTGAGAATCTCCAAGTATTCCTCAGTCTCTTCATCATTCAGCATATCATCTTCATACATTAGTGCTCTTTCAAGAGGATCATCCTTAGAAGCCAAAAGTGATTTTTTCAGAGGCAGTCAACTCCCTATCCAGCAATTTTACCATAGATAACTCTTCATAGTGTGATGGAAGTTGAGTAGCCCGGAACACATTAAATACACCTTCTTCGTCATTTACCCTCATGATCATCTTCCCCACTCTAACTCTAATCACAGCATTCGCAGTGGCAAAAAATCTTCTTCCCAAGATGAGTGGGACTTCTTGATCAGCCTCATAATCCAAAATGATGAAATCAACAGGGAGGATGAATTGGCCTACTTGTACTAGAACATCCTCAATAACTCCCTCAGGGCATGTCAAAGATCTGTCTGCTAACTGCAGGGTCACCGTGGTTGGTCTTGGTTCACCCAGGCCTAGCTTTCGAAACATCGATGATGGCATTAAATTTACGCTAGCGCCCAAGTCACATAAAGCTCGTCCAACCTCATGCTTCCCAATTTTTATAGGAATAGTGAAGCTTCCAGGATCTTTCAATTTCTGAGTAAGTTTACTTCTTACTCTGGAACTACACTCTTCTGTAAGTGCAACTGTCTCGAACTCAGTTAGTCTTTTTTTGTTTGCCACAATATCCTTGATGTACTTAGCGTATTTAGGAACATCACGCAAAAGTTCCACCAAAGGAATATTCACTTGTATCTGACTTAAGATCTCCAAAAATTTCTTGCAAGCTGCATCTACTTTCTACTTTTGAAGCCTTTGAGGGAAAGGTAGTGGTGGTCTGACATTGTCAAGCTCGGGCTGCTTCTCTACCACTTTATCAGCTTCTTTTTTAGTATTCGGCTCCAGTTCACCAACAGGCTTCCTCGGCTTTGGAGGCACTTCTTCTAGAGCTCGCCCATTTCTCAGAGTAACTGCTTCCACAAATTCTTTAGGATTCTTTTCTGTGTCACTTGGCAAGGCACCATGTGGTCGAGTGTTTTGTGCTCCAGCTAGTTGCCCCATTTGGCGTTCCAGATCTTTTTGAGTATTGGAAAGATCTTTTATGGCCTGTGCTTGAGCTGCATTGTCTGCTATAATTTTCTGCTGACCTGCCAACATCTGCTTTATCAAATCTTCAACTGAACTGTTCGCCTGCTGTGGCTGAGCCTAAGGCTGTGAACTCTGGTAATTATTCTGAGATCTCGTATTACCTTGAGCAGCTTGATTATCACTTCATGAGAAACCAGGATGATTTCGTGAGTTAGGATTATAGTTGTTGCCAAACTGCTTCCGATTCTGTCCCTGAAACCTATTTTGATTTCCCACGTAATAAACTGACTCTGGATTGGAGGGGCAAACCTCGGTAGTATGATCCTCTCCACAGACCTCATAGAAATTCTGGAACTGCTGGACTTGTTTTACTGGTGCTACTTGTTGCTGAGTTGGTGGCAGTGCTAACTTGTTGATCTGATTAGCTATGGCATCTACCGTTGCAGTTAATGCTGAGAATGCATCCAACTGAAGTATCCCAGCCGCTTTTTGAGTTGGATCTCTACCATCATCCTGCCAGTCAGGATTGCTCCGAGAAAATTTATCAATAAATTCATAAATCTCATTAAAATTCAAGGCTAATACTTGGCCCCAAACTGCAGCATCCACCACGATCTTGGTATGAGCATTCAATCCTTCAACAAAAGTGTGGGCTAAAACCTCATTAGATTGGTTGTGGTGCGGGCAATCTCTTAACAATGACTTGAATCTCTCCCAAGCTGAATACAAGGATTCTCCACCCTGTTGTCTGAAAGACATAATCTCACTCCGTATTCTCGCTGTTTTTGCAGATGGATAGAATTTAGCCAAAAATTTCTTAGCTAAATCATCCCAAGTTGTGATAGACCCAGGCTTTTCAGCCTTTAACCACTTCCTTGCTGTTCCAACCAATGAAAACGGGAAAAGTATCAAGCGAATATAGTCAGTTGAGACGCCTGATGGTGTGTATGTGTCACTAATCTCCATGAAATTCTGGATATGCTGTTGTGGATCCTCGTGCAATAATCCAGCAAATTGCCCAGTTGCATGCAGCAGTTGTATCATGCCGGGCTTAATCTCAAAATGTCCAGTAATTTCAGGCTTCACAATGCTAGAAGCTACTCCCTCCAGACTGGGAAGAGCAATATCTCGCACCACTAAAGCTCGTTCTTCTGCCATTCCAATAGGTAGGGAAGCAAGTACAATTGCGAGTGCTTCACAGTCTCTTGCTTCTTTCTTTAATCTCCGTAGGTCCTTTCAGGTTCAGGATCAAAAGGTTCAAGTGGTTCATCCTTTCTCTCCCTGCGCATTCAAGACCTATTAAACTCAAAACAAAAATTAAACCTGAATAGAAAATAATAAATTATCTAAAAAGAAAACAGTCAATTATTTAGTCCCCGGCAACGGCGCCAAAAACTTATTGCTCCCAAACGCACACGCAAGTATACGTGGTCGACAAGTAATAAAGTGATAAGATGAGTATCATTCCCACGAGGACTATTGTTCATAACTGTATTCTAGCAAACAATTCCTATAAACTATTTATGGATCTTTTTTGATGATGGTTTGTAATTTACTAACTAAGTGAAATAATTAAAAGCAAGCAATTGAAGTCAAGTAATAGAGAACAGATTATGGGTTGTTATCAATAAAAGAGAACGGTCCAGGATTAGAGGTATGAACAATCCAATTGAGTTTTCCAGTTGATTCTACTTCTTAATTTCCTAGATTGCTAACTAACAAGTTAATTATATTCGTGAAAACCTGTCGATTCTTCACGAGTCTATGCAAGCTACTCTAACGCCTATATTTATATGGAATTAAATCACATGCATGCATTAAAGAACTCTGTATTTAGCTAAGCAAAGCGAATAGGTATATGTCTATCCTACCCGCAAATTGATTCCCTGATGCCCAGGTTCATAATCAAGTCTTATTCTTTCTTATTTGAGTTCACAAGTTCCTTCTGTCGAGTTCAACTTGTAAACCGTAGATAGTGTTCAATTACCGAGCCCTGATAACCACACAATTAGGCTCAAGAAAGAATAAACGATCCGTAATGGTCAATCAATAGGAAGAAATCAACTTTCAAACGTCAACCTTCATGTATTTGCTCTAACCCTAGAATGATATGTTTAGCTACACATACTCATAATAAAAAGACAAGAATTCATGAAAGAAATATGAAAGATTGTAATTGATGATGAAAAGGAATTAAACCCTTGGTTCAATGTGTAAGAACTCCAAAACTTGCTCTAGAAATTCGACCTCCCCTTTACAAAACGAAATTATGAGGTTTTATAATGTTTACAAAGGATAAGTTAAACCAAAGCCTAATCTAGTTGGGAAAACTTTTGTATCGTCAGCCTCAAAGCTTTCGTGGAAGCCACGCTTCCACTATGGCTCCCAACTCCTCAGGGCTTTCGCTGAAGCCTTGCTCCCAGTATAACTTCGAACTCTTCAGGGCTTTCTTGGAAGCCTTGCTTCCACCATAGCTTCCAATGTGTCCATTAACTCTAATTTGATTGTTCTTGTCTCGAATACATCCGCACCATTCCTAAAATCACAAATACGATAAGTGAGTAGAAGAAACACAATTATCACATATAACGAGCGCATAAAGTACTAAAATGTGAGAAGATATTAATGTAAACTAGGCAAATATTGCCAAACATCAGTGATTCTTGAAGGTCAATTCTTTTTCGCGACTCAATCATTGGTCAATTATCTAAGCTAGATTAGCTATTAAAATGACTATTAGGCTTGATTATATAAAACAACTAAAATACTAAAAAATTTAATTGTAATAGGCTTTTAATTAACCGACAATGTAAAAAAAAAAAAGATTTACACCGACATGGCATATAAGTTAAATTCTTACAAATATTGTTCTAATTTGATCACTTTCACTGGATATTGGGTAAAGTATAGTACTATAAATAGAAAGGTTGAGTCGTTGTAAGATCATCTTCTTTTATTAATATATCCGTTCTAATTTATGTGACAGTATTTCCTTATTAATTTGTTAAAAAAGAATGACAGTATTCTAAATTTGGTAACACTTTAACTTCAAATTTACAGTTTTGCCATCAATGAAATGATTAACAACCACAGAAACATTTATGTTTTATTTTAGACCACATGTTTCAAAAGACTTTTTTTATTTCTTAAATTTTCTGCCGAATCAAACTGTGATACATGAAGTGGAACGGATGGAATGAAGTTAGAGAACACCTAAAAGATCATTCTGCCCTTTCACATGGAACTCAATGCAGTGGTAATTCTGATTTTGTCTTTGGATCTTGGTTTCTTGCGAGTTTTATATGGTCAAAAACCGAAGAATGTCACGTCTGACGTCTTTTTGTCCGCTTGACCCAATTTGGTTTCATTTTCACACACCTATTTACGACATGTAAGTACCTCAACAACGTGGGCAAACAATAATGATGCTGCATTTTTTCATTATTAATTTCAGAACTATGTGAAGTGGATTGCATCTTTTTCTTAGTTACTTTTACCCTTTCGTTCTTTGATATGGCCCATCGATGCATACACCTAGAGAATTTGACTAATCTAAAATTTTAAGGGATAATTACATTAAAAGACAAGCAAAAGACGAAAATTACAAAAAATGACCGATATTTTCGAATCTTACCCAAGCTGTCACCCTTTTCCCGAAATATTCGTCTGCCGCAAGTTTATACAAGTTTATACAAATTTATATACGTGTATGAAATTATATAAATTTGTATAAGTGTGTATATGCGAGTGAATAAAACTGTATATATTAAGGATGTTTATATGATTTTTTTACTTTTTTTGTGTATATTTTTGTATTTCTCTCATTGCTACGTATTAATATATGTATATTCATATATAATTTAATTTTTAGAGGGAGATTTGTGTGTATAAACCTCTGTTTTAAAAGACTCGTCCGGGACTCGCGCCGGGGCGGGGCACTAGCAAAACGCCCTGAGATTCTGGACGGGGCTTAGATCTGTGAGACTTATGCCTCAAGCGTCCGACGATGCGCCCAGAGCACGCCCAATGCCCAACGCTCGGAACTCGCCTTATTGAACCTACGCAAAGATCTGTCCAATTCCCTAATTAAGATTGTTCATCCACAATTTTCTTTAAAAATGAAGTTATATTCATCTATAGAAATTCAAAAATTAAGTATAACTCAATTAACGAGACATAATATTACATGTATTATAATTAAGAATATCATAAGGATGAATATCATCTGTATACTTAATCTAAAAAAGCAAAGCCGCTGTTTATAGCATCACTACTTGTTGTTGGTCTTCATGTTTTATTTCAGTCACTCAAAATTGTTAGACTTCAATATTTTACAGTTTAGTAGAAATTCTATATTTATCAATGAAGAATTAATATTTTAAATTATAATAATAATAAATTTTTATTGTTTATTTATTTTTATAGTAACAAATTTTTATTTTTAATTGTTTAAAAGTTAAGGCCTTCTCGTTTATTTGTATCTCATAAAACTGTAACATTATTCAATTTCTTACCATTGTTAAAAAGGTTAGATCTTTTGCTTCTATAATTTTTTTTCTTATTTTTAATTCTTTTGTACTTTTGATATTTTTTTGGCTCATTATGCTATTTTATTAATTTAAAAATAATTAAAAAATAAGATCCATGGGACTTACGCCCCACGTCTCGGGACTTACGCCTCGCCTTATTATAGGTAAAACGCCTCGCCTTGCGCCCCCGCCTTTTAAAATATTGGTATAAACTTGTCCAAAGCAATGATTTAGACGCAATAAACAACATAAATTCTTGTAAAATACAAAAAAATAATGACATCACTGGCGGGGGAAGGTGTTTGCCGGTGGCTTAGTGGCTGGGGAGGGGGAAATTTGGTAGCTAGGGTATTTTTTTATGAAGGAGTGATAAAATTTGTAATTTTAGAGATGAGTGCTGTGCATGAAAAAAAAATATGGCATCATATTTGTAATTTTGGATAGTGGGCTGCCTATTTTAAAAAATTCTCCAAATTTTAATTGATCGAAAAGTTTTACTTGGTGGTAGAATATCCTTTACCAAAAGTAATTTATTTTTAGTGCTCCAAGATCTTCCTTTAAAGATGGAGATACCTGGAACTCAACTTCTTTCTTTAAAAATAGAAATACCTATTACCAATGAAAACTTTTGATGGTCGTTTATATATGCTTTTCTTCTTCAAATGAACTTGATAAAATCGGGCACCGGGCGCCTACACACCCGGACACAACAAACTCGGGGGCCCATCACATGGGCACCCACGCACATACGAGCGCCCACATAAGCTTGGACCTAACTCACACCCCAAAAACTAGCTCAAAGGGTGGAAGATTGTCCAAAGCTTATATGGGCATCTTGCCCTCTCTTTTCTACCGATGTGGGACACATTCCCACACTCCAACACCCCCCGTACGGCCAGCCATACCCACATGGGTGGCCCGTAGACCACGTGCTCAAAGGGGGTTCCAACCGGAGTCAGTCTTTCTGCTCCGGGGCCAGAGCCTTTCCCTAAGCTCTGATACCATGATAAAATCGGGCACCGGGCGCCTACACACCCAGGCACAACAAACTCGGGGGCCCATCACACGGGCACCCACGCACATACGGGCGCCCACATAAGCTTGGACCTAACTCACACCCCAAAAACTAGCTCAAAGGGTGGAGGATTGTCCAAAACTTATATGGGCATCTTGCCCTCTCTTTTCTACCGATGTGGGACACATTCCCACACTCCAACAGAACTATTCCTTCTTTATGAAATTAATTTATCTTGAGTTAACTTCGACAGCCAAAATTGTTCTGCCTATATATCGAAATACTAAGTGTCTTGGTTTTTTGAAAATCATTTGATAGTAATTTTGTTCCACAAAGTTTATACTAGTACTTTTATTTTCTAAATAATGAAAAATTTAAAGTTAAATTGCTCTAGTAGCTAGCCACCTGTATGTACCGTGGGGACGACGACGACAACAACAATAATAATAATAATAATGTACGACGAAAATTTGTTGAATGCAATAAAAGTAAAAAAGAAATAGTTATATTATCTATGCGTAGATATATGGTGCTATGAGTCATACTGGGCACTGCATAAGAAACTATTTTAGCAGCCTGAAATATTTTCCCAGGTAAAACGAGTTTCCTCTATTAATATAGAGGAATCAGAAATCAACAAAATATTATATATTAATCCAACAAGTCAAGGGCTGAGATGGCAAAAAGGATGCGAGTAGGCTATATTTTAAGTGACTAGATAATATTGAATTGTTGGGTAATTATGAAATAGTGGCTACAAGAAATGGCTAAAGGGAGAAGGAACGTTTTGGGCTTGAATGATTTGAGCCAATTCTCTTGGCTATTTATAAATGGAAGATGGGCTTTAGAATTAGACAAGTGTTAGGCTGCTTGTCCAAACTTTTCCATGCAAAATGTCACCTAGCTTTCTTCTTGGACACTTGGCTATACAAAGTGTAGAAATTTAACATCTAGCCACTATACATGATTAGTCATTGTGGCTGATTACCACGTAATCTCTTGTATTTGCTACTTAAACTCTTTTTTGACATTTGTCTGAATGTGTAAATTCTTAAAAAATACTATTTAAAATATTAATTTGACAACACCACCTAGACCACAAAGTTAACTTGTAAGTATTACATAAAATATGCAAGGAAGGATGTCGCTGATCTCAGTAGTCTGCTCTTGAAATCTCAGTGGAAATGTGAAGGAAGAGGAAGGATGTCGCTGATCTCAGTAGTCTGCTCTTGAAATCTCAGTGGAAATGTGAATGTTGCTTAAAACTAGCTGATCCATGAGAATCAATTAATTGAGTTATGGTCATTCGAGTATGCTTTACGGCGTAACTTAATTTGAAAATTGAACCAAGGCTTGGTCACTTGCGTTAGTAGTCCATGTTCCATCTTTTTCTGTCAACAACTGAAGGATAACCTCAATTTGGTTCGATTCATGACCGCGCATATTAGAATTGTATATCATATGCTTGTACAAGACCAATAGTTTAATAGACATTCTAGTACGATATTTTATACTTAATACCTGCTCTATAATAGGAGTTGGAGTTAAAGAGTGACCAGACACACCACCGGGTGCACAAACACATATATATTAGTTTTGACAGCGTCTATGAAGCTGTACACTGAGCGTCTGAGCCTCTTTCATTTACCTCTAGGCTTTTGTTAGGCAGACATAATATATATATATATATATATATATATATTAGGTTATAAATGCAATTGTATAGGATATTTTTGTAATGTGTATATAGTCAGGGTAAAGTTAGTTGTACATTGGGCCAAGCCCACTAGGGATACCTTAGGGACTAAGCTAGGGTTTTATTATTTTTCTTGTATAAATAGAGGGTTCATTCATTAATGGAGGCAAGAGTTTTCATCTAAAGTTTAAATTGTTGTGTCAGTTTTTACATGGTATCAGAGCCACCGTGAAACTCTTCGTGTGAGAGTAAAGTGATGGCCGCTCCGACGAACGGTGCTGGTGGAGAAGGTGACCGTGGAGTGGGGGTGACGTTGCCGTCGTACAGAAGACCATCTCTCTATACGACATCACCTCAAATGATAATCCCAGATTGGTTATCACTCAGGTCCAGTTGACAGGAGAAAACTATGAGGAATAGGCACGGTCCGCTAGAACGGCGTTGCATGCGAAGAAAAAGTTTGGTTTCATTGATGGGTCAATTAAGAAGCCAGGTGAGGATTCGGTCGATTATGAGGATTGGTGGACTATCAATTCTCTTTTGGTATCATGGATTAGGAACTCTATTGAGTCTACCCTTAGGACCACCATATCGCATATAGAGGTTGCTAAAGATTTGTGGGAGAGTACCCGAGAGCATTTTTCAGTGGGAAATGGACCTCGGATTCAGGAGTCGAAGGCTGCTCTGGCCGGGTGTAAGCAAAAGGGATTGACTATTGCTGCTTACTATGGGAAATTGACTATGTGGGAAGAACTTGGAAATTATGATAAGTGTCCGACGTGTTCGTGTGGAAATTGCTCGTGTAACTCACGGTTGCACTGGAGAAGAAGAGAGAAGAAGATATGGTCCATTTGTTTCTTATGAAAATCTCTATGGAACCGTCTGTTCCAATCTCTTGGTCTAGGATCTGTTTCCATCCATGAATCAAGTTTACCAAAAGGTCGTTCAAGATGAACATGTTAAGGGAATGACACGGACACAGAAAGAATGGGGGGAGGTGACAGTATTTGCTGCACAAGGGTCGCCCCCACCGCGGAAGTCCTATAAGGAGTGTCACTTGTGCGACCGAGGTGGACACCCTCCGAAACGCTGCTGTGAAGATATTAGATATCTGGAGGGTTGGGTCTACTATCCGAAACAGGGATCTCAAAATGGTGGACATGGCAGAGGAAGAACTGAGCCTAGCAGGGGTGGCAGAGGCCGTGGATATCAACAGTATGGCTTGAACGCTGGTCCAGGACGTGGTGGTATACGGGCAAATGTTTCTTAAGCTGAGTCCGAGAGTGGAGAAACCGGACACATGACTGCACAGGGACAAACGAATCTGCCGGGATAACGAGTGACCAATTACAGATGCTGTTCGAGTTGTTGAACAGAGAGAAGGCGAGCACAAGTGAGCCATCGATTGGTAAGCAAATTTGACTTCCATAGATTATTGACATGGGAGCATCGAATCATATGACCGGTCAATTGAGTGTTTTGGAGGATCTACGGACAATTTCACAGTGTTGGTAGGTCTACCAAATAGAAGTAGTACAATGGCTACGCAAGAAGGATCTATCAGATTTAACGAAGACATGGTTCTTCAAAAAGTGTTATATGTTCCCGAAATAACTTGCATTTTGATTTCGGTGTCTCAATTGATTGATCAGTTAGGTTGCAATGTAAATTTTACTAATAATTTGTGTGTTATGCAGGACCAGGCTACGGGGAAGTTGATTGGAGCGGGTGAACAAAAGAACAGACTCTACTACTTTCGGGCGTTACCCCCGGTGAAGGCAATGAAGATCGATGTGATGGATTTGTAGCATCAAAGGTTAGGGCATCCTCCGATGCAAGTAACCAAATCTCTTTCAGTACTAGAAGATAGGAGTAGGAAAGGTAGCTTAGAGAAAAACCATGTGATGTATGCCTTTGGGCAAAGCAAACTAAGAATGTATTTCCTTCAAGTGGTAATAAAGCTGTTGAACCTTTTGATTTAATTCATTGTGATTTGTGGGGTCCTTATAGAACTGAATCCTCGTGTGGTGCATCATACTTCTTGACTATTTTTGATGATTGTTCATGAGGTGTATGAGTGTTTTTATTAATCGATAAGAAAAAAGTCGGACAAAAGTTGAAAGATTTCTTTGCGATGGTGGAAAGATAATTTAATAAATGGGTTAAATGCGTCCGGAGTGATAATGGAACCGAGTTCATAATTTTGAAAGGGTTTTTCTTCGAACAAGTGATATTGTTCCAAATTTCTTGTGTAGGGACACCACAGCAAAACGATAGAGTTGAATGAAAACATGGATATCTTGAATATAGCACGAGCGCTCCGATTTCTAGCTAATATGCCGATCGAATTTTGGAGAGAATGTGTGATGACGACATGTTATCTAATCAATCAGACACCCTCTAAGTTGTTGAACGGTAAAACTCCTTATAATGACTTGATGGGAGTGATACCAAATTATGATTATTTGAGGGTGTTTGGATGCTTGTGCTATGCTCGCAATCAAGGACGTACTGGTGATAAATTTGAGAGTAGGAGTCATCGATGTGTATTTGTAGGGTATCCGAACGCAAATAAAGCTTGGAAGGCGTATGACTTGGAGGCAAAGAAATTTTTGATATCGAGGGACGTGGTGTTTTATGAAAACGAGTTTCCTTTTGCATCAAAGGAAGAAGAGAAAGAAAAACGGAGTCAGGAAACGGTTCTTGTGACCGTAGCTTTGGAAGAATAAGAGGAGAGTGTAAGAGTAGGGAGGCAACATTGAGAATGACGCTCAAGTAGAAATTACTCCGGGAATTGAAGGGATGGATCATGGGGATTCAAATCCCGATGCTGCTCACGGACGCATGGAAGACGATGTGATGGTAGAAGAATTGGGTCGTGGAATGCGGACTAAGAGGGAAAATGTTTTGGTGAGAGATTT
Source organism: Petunia x hybrida (assembly GCA_037355625.1). Lineage (NCBI taxonomy): Eukaryota > Viridiplantae > Streptophyta > Magnoliopsida > Solanales > Solanaceae > Petunia > Petunia x hybrida. The sequence goes on along the minus strand of JBBBVM010000662.1, from coordinate 491,471 downwards.
CGTCAACAATACGGTCCGAAAGTTGAGTCACCGGGTATCGTCCTGTGTCCGAAAGTCCGACTGTTCACCCGCTTCTCAACAACCTTCCGGTAAGCCCTATCCTCTAGCACATTATGTCAATTGTGATAATTTTTCTTCGAAGCATGTAAGTTTTCTTGCAATCATAACAGAAGGACATGAGTCTACCTTCTATTTAGAGGTGGTGAAAGATGAAAAGTGGAGAAAAGCCATGCAGCAAGAGTTGCAGGCGTTGGAAGCAAATAGAACTTGGGAAATCATACGCTTACCTCCAGGTAAGAAGTTCCTCGGTTGTCGATGGGTGTATAAGATCAAGTACATTAAGATGTTACCATTGAATGGTACAAATCAAGATTGGTAATTTTTAGGAATCATCAAGTGGAGGGAGTTGATTACACGGAGACATTTTCATCGGTCGCTAAAATGGTGATCGTTCGAGTCTTTCTGGCTGTGGCTGTAGCTAAGGGTTGGGAGTTGCATTAGATGGATGTGCACAATATATTTTTGCATGGTGATCTTCGTGAAGAGATTTATATAAAATTACCTCTGGGGCATCAAATGAATGGGAAAGGAACCGTCTGTCGTCTCCGAAAATCTTTGTATGGTTTAAAATAAGTCCCTCGGTGTTGGTTTGCAAAGTTGTCGCCCGCTCTTAAGAAATATGGGCTCCGACAATCATATTCCGATTACTCATTATTTACGATGAAAAAGGGGAATGTACAATTGAATGTGCTCGTATGCGTGGATGATTTGATTATCTCCGGAAATGATTCGAGGGCTATTCGAATTTTCAAGCTGTATCTCTCTAAATGCTTTCATATGAAAGATTTAGACTCTTTGAAATACTTCTTGGGGGTTGAAGTGGCAAGGAGTCTAAAAGGCATTTTCTTATATCAGAGAAAGTATGCTTTGGATATCATAACGGAAGCAGGTCTGTTGGGGGCAAAACCTGTGGGTACACCAATAGAGCAAAATCATCGCTTGGCGCTGGCGGCTGGTCGTTTTATCAAAGACCCCAAACAATTTCGAGGACTGGTTGGGAGATTGATTTATTTGTGTTTTACGCGTCCGGATTTGTCTTACAGCGTGCATGTGTTGTCACAATTCATGCAGAGTTCCCGGGTGGAGCATATGGATGCGGCACTTCGTGTCGTCCGATATTTGAAAGGGTGTCCCAGCCAAGGCATTGTAGTGAGTTCTCAGTGTGATCTATGATTGCACGGATGGTGAATTCTGCTTGGGCAGGTTGTCCGTTGACAGATCGCTCATTGACTGGTTTGTACATGTCGTTAGGAGACTCACCGATATCATGGTGGATGAAGAAGCAACGGATTGTTTCTCGGTCTTCAGCGAAGGCGGAATATCGGTCGATGGCAATGACTGTGTGTGAGTTAATGGTTGAAGGGGATTTTGTGGAATCTTGAGATCGAGCACAAGCCACCGATAAATTTAAAGTGTGACAGTCAAGCAGCATTGTATCTTGCTCGAAATCCTGTATTTCACGAGCGCACCAAACACATCGAAGTTGATTGTTACTTTAATCGGAATGAGATTATCGGGGGCATGATACGTCCATCCTATGTGCCCACGACCACACAATTAGCCAATATTTTTACGAAGGCGTTGGGACGGGTGCAATTCGAGTATTTCCTTAACAAGTTGGGCATAAGAAATCCTCATGCTCCAACTTGAGGGGGGTATTGGAATATATATATTAGGTTATAGATTTAATTGTATAGGCTATTTGTGTAATGTGTATATAGTTAGGGTAAAGTTAGTTGTATATTGGGCCAAACCCACTAGGGATAGCTTAGGGACTAAGTTAGGGTTTTATCATTTTTCTTATATAAATAGGGAGTTTATTCATTAATAGAAGCAAGAGTTTTCATCCAAAGTTTGCATTGCTGTGTAAGTTTTTACAATATGTATTAGCCTCTTATGAACTATGACTGAAATAATTAAATTATTAAATCATCAACGGAGAAAGAATAAGTTCCACGATGCTACAGTAATTAAATCTGTTTAAGTAAATACTTACTTTAATATCTCTTCATGCATACACTAGCTGTGGAAAAAAAAATTATTAGTACTTTTATGAGTTCCAGTGAGCTAACTCTAGAATTTTGTTACATCTCCGCAGTCTCAAAACATTTAAAAAATTTGCATTTAAAATTGACTCCCAGAAACTATATCAGCGCCTCTGTATTTCCTTAAAATGTATCAGGTTTTACAATTAAATTTGTATTTAGTTGAGCCTAAGGCGACCGTTTATATCATAATTCGATCGATTGATAAACAATTTACGTTGGCAAGTAATCGGTTTTTTAAGCGTTAACTCGAAAACAATGCAAGTAACCAGTTCGAAGGAATGGAGTGATGAATTCGATGAAGTTATACTGCAAGTCCAATTCGAAAACAAATATGATCGAGTATAAAATTAAATGACAGATTCACGAGGTACGATGAAAGGCTAAATGAATGCAAGTAGTCGACGTTGTATGATTCCGAACACAATCAAAGGAATTAGTTTTACTCTCGAATAAGCTACCTCTACAAGATTAGACGAATAAAGCTATGATAGAATTAAATTATCGATGGCAAATATGCAAGATTATATGACTCGGCTGTTGATGCGTATTTCAATGGAACGATAGAGATGCAGTTGATGAAACGAACTTTAACAAATTGATACCATGAACAAGATAATGACAACAATTGTTTTAACGTAACTGATATTAATCAATAAGCACGTTAAGTAGTGAATCAGTTATACAATCAATGCGATAACAAGGAATTAATGAAATCGATGATGATGAACAGATATGTTAAGCAAATAAAACAGCAGGCAAATAATAAGATAAACAACAATAAATGGACGAAAGCAATAAAGCTTATTGTATTTGAAGAATCGTGCTTCGATTAAAGAGATGAATCCTCCTCCAAGTTTGAACCAAATCGTGACTGGTGAATGATAATAATAATATGACTGATGAAATATGGGCACTTTTGGTCTAATGAACGTAAGTCTACAAATGGGAAAATGGGGATTTATTTATAGGTTGAAGTGGTGAAGTTCCCAACCCTAGAAGAACTCCACTTTCTCACGTCTCTTTTCAGTCATGCAACAGCAGTTGCCCACGTTCAACAACTTCCGCCGAATTCGCTGCAACAAAAGCGGGATAATACCAACCAAAGTTATCTGATAAAAGCCATCATCTTCGAGAATTTGCGATCACAACACAACATAATCGATCACATGAATAACTGAAGCTGTTTCTCAATCCGACCTCGTTTTGCAATGCCTTCGAAATTTGTTCTTATCTTGCCGCATAGTTGACCACGTGTCCTTTATGTGATCGGATAGAAATCGACCAATACAGATAGTCCCCCCGCTTGCCAAGCGTGTTTTCGAGAAATTTGGCAAGTGGCATGAAACTTTAGGTGGGAAAACACGTGGAGCATTCGTAGCCTTTCAATTTGAAATGTCAAACCGTCACTTCAACTTCTCATTGCCGCGCGTGTCAGGCATCGTGCGGTTGGCAGTTTTCATCGGTTACCGAGGCAATGATGACTTTTGCCTTATAAATATCAACTTCAAATCATTTTTACAAACTTTACAACTTCAAAACTTCTTAAAAACTCTCCAACTTCTTCAAGCAAATATTAGAATTTCTTGCTTGTCCTGCTTGTGTTCATCAATTTCTGTCTCGAATTTCCAGATTAATTGTTCAAACCACCAAGTTGTGTTTGCTAAAAATGTATTCAGCTTCTTAAAATATCATTGATACTGAAGCTACAGCTTCCACTGCTACTACCGCCATAGCACCACCGCAGTCTGCCGCGGTGGTGGAGCAAATCGCCACTGTCGCTAGCCCTTCAGGAGATAAGAAGGGCAAAAAGCGAAAAGAGAGGAAACCAAAGGACTTTGGCCCCAAAAAGCTATACACAGAAATCCTTTTGAAAAAGTTCACTTACGACAATGATTGCAAAGTGAGTGTTCAAAGTGATTTGGAGAAGAGCAAAAAGAAAAATATCCTAATCGACTCTATATACTGTGCAATCACTCTGGAGTCGATACCATGAGTTCGGGAAGACTGTGGTTGGAAGACTGGCGTAGTTGATGCGATGTGTCCTCCGAAGAAGTCGACTCTAGCAACCCACATCGAAGATCATTCGCTGGTGCTGACCTATCCTTTTACCATCGGCTTCGCTCTTCCAGTTGATAATGTAATCGAGGAATTTTGTAAGATGTACAATGTCTGCCTCGGACAGCTTTCTCCGGCTATATGGAGAACGGTGGTGATCATGCGGTGGGTCGCAGAGAAAGAGGAAGTAGAGTTGACACTTCGCCACATTCTCAACATCCACTCCCCCCGAGTTTATAAAGGAGGGATGATTAACTTGGCCAAACGAGGCCAGCGGGCCCTGATCTTCGACAACAATGATGATCTTCGGTGGTGGGACCAACATTTTATTTTCATCCCCACGGAGCAATTAACCGCGCCCGGAAGGAAGTCGCTTCCGAGCATATGGAATCGAACTCGTAAGTGCTTATTTATTTCTTATTCTTTGAATAAATTTGCGACCTTGAAAATTCATCTTCTCATTTTCAGCCGACAAGGTCCTGTTCGACCAAGTTTCTGACATCGTACCATGGTTGATCAGAGTTCTAGAAAAGACAACCAACGATGAGAGGGCTTGGAAGCCGGTCGCTGCTTTGAAGACCCTGAAAGCCAAAAATCTTGGTAAGATTTTTCCCTCTGAATTGGTATTGAATTTGTATTTTGATTTGCTCTTCCCACTAATTTTTGAATTCTCATAGGTATTACTGGCACAGGAGGCGAGCCCAACGACGAAGAAGTTGAAGTCGAGGGCGAGGAGAAAGTCGATGACGCTCCTCCTCCGAAGAAAAAGAAGAAATCCTTTCAGGATTTGAGAAGTAAATATTTGCCCAAGGTTGTGGGAAAAGGGCAAGGGGGTAGCTCATCGGCGGCGCCCCCAAACCATTGAAGAGGTGATTGCTGGGACAAGATCAGGTATTGCAGCGGCAAAAGTCGCCGAAGAAGTGTCCTCGATCGTTGATCTCGAGGAGGATGAAGCTAGAGAGGAATCAGGGTCTGATCAACTGGTGAGGTGTCCCAAAAAGCCTGTGAAAGAAAGGCTCCAAGAAAAAGCTATTCAGCTTAAGGTGGCCGAACAACTTGGAGATCTTTCAGCCGACTTGGGAGGCGATGATGTCCACCTGTCTCTAATAGCCGAAGAGGTCACTTCGAGTTCAGGGGGCTTACCCAGCAGATGGGGTGCCATCATTTCCTTGGGCGTTGTGCCTGAGGTTCAAGAGGAGACGATCGATGCCTTCGATCGAAGGTTCGAGGAAAGGGATCCGACAAAAGGAAGGATACCGGCCTTAGATCGGCTAATGGCAACGGCGAAATCTAAATACGATGAAGAAATGGGTTCGTCGTTCTTTGGTGTGGATCATGCTGATCCGATCGTACCTCTTACTCGAGGTGAAGAGGCTGCTGCCTTCGCTGCTCTGGGCGAGTCTGTAGCATTGGGCGACGGGTCGCTTACAATAACTGTGCCTCGCAATGTTGACTTGCTCAGGTGCCCAAAGCGTCTTGCCGACTATATTTTCAATGTCATAGGCCCGATGGAGCAGGCTCGTTTGAACACGCACAAAGATCTGAGCTTGTCTTCGCAGATTGCTTTTGGTGCTTTCAGGGTAAACTTCTATTTTCTTCCTTCCCTTTGCATAAATTTCCATCACCTACATTCGTTCTTCCCTTTGAATCTTACTTATGACTTGTTTTCAAAATTCCATAATGGCGATCGAAAAAGCTGATCGGATTCGCCAACTTCAAGATGGAGCCAAAATGCTAAACGAACAAATCATTCATCTAACTTCGGCGGGGGAAGAGCTGCACCGAAAAAATTGAAGGCTCTGGAGGCTAAGCACGCTGAGCTTTTGGCCAAATTCGACAAAAGCACGAACGAGCATGCTATTCGTCAATCTTAGCTGGAATCTCAGCTTCGAGCTTTAAAAGAACAGCTCAGCGAACACGAAGCCGACTCGGAATTGAAACGGGCCGAACTTAGCTCTGCCTTGGAAAGAAAGAATCGAGAGTTGGCTGAAATGTCCGAGGAGCTCCAAGCTCTTCGTAAGGGAAATGAGGACTTAAATTTTGAAGCCAACAGCCTGTGGAGAGGAACCGAGTGCTTCAAATGGAGTCGATCAACTTAAGACGCGACCTCGAAGAGGAGTTTGAAGAGAAAAAAGACTTAATCCTTGCCGAGTCGAGGCGCGATGTGCTTAGATAGATGTTGGATCGAAACATTGATATTCACATTGAGCTGAACGACGCAGTCGCCATTATGAGGTTGGCTCGTGAAGATCTTGGTCTCCTTGCAAGTTCTTCCGATGAAGGCTCCGACGGAGATAATGAATGAATTGAACTTGTTTTTTGTTTAATTGTTTTTGACCAGTAGCTTGGTCTTTCGTTTTTGATACGATGAGGTATTTTGACCGATATATGTAAATATTTTTTGAACAAATGAATGAATTAGGTTTTTAAGACTTCCTTTTATCGCTTTGTATGTTGTTTTCCGAAGATAAGCTAGTTTGATCGTTCGAAAAGTTTAACTATTGAGCGATAGTCCTCGGAAGGAATATGATGTGATTGGGGCCCAATGTACTTAGTGCATAATAAAGAATGACGTCTCACTTTCACGCGATGCACTCTTCGAACAATTTCGAGTTCGGAAATTTAGATTCAAACACTTGTCCAAATTTTGAACTGTAAAAATCAAAATTCAGTAATGCAAAGATCGATAACACCGAATGGCCAGTGTTGTAGAGATCGTAAAAATGACAAAGTGTTGTATTATATTATTGAAGTATTTGCCACTATCGGGCGCTTGATACATTTTGGATCGGTTGATTCGATTGATTACATAATGTGGCCGTTTAAAGGCATTGATAACAAAGATGTTCCTTGATCACTAATGGATCGTTTATATTTTGGATGTCCTATCTTAAACGAACAGTCCCCAGTTTGAACGAAAACATTGGGACTTGAAGTATTCGTATACTTTGGACGAGTCCCCAGTATGAGTGAAAACATCGGGGTTTGAAATCTTCATCGAATTTGGACGCGTCCCCGGTTTCATTTCTAAACAACTACATCTTTATTCTTCGAAGGAAGTCACCGATTTCTGGGCAGTCCCCAGTCTTCGAATGTGCGATATCCTACTAGCTCCCATCCCCCTCCGTGTTTGGGAGTGAAGCATGAGCAGTCGAACACTGGACTTCGATCTTCGATATTTGAAATGAAATCATTGAAAGACAAACATCGAGAGAGCGTTAAAGATGAAGACCACGTTAGAATGTTCGTTAGACTTATCGACCCCGATTGGAGCATTTCAAGCTCAAGTGTTTGTGGGTGATGTTTGTCATCATTCGATTCCAACTATGCCTATCATCTAAAAATGTTAGTGTCAAATAATCATTTAAACCAGTGCGCCCGATGAAGGGGAAACGTAAATTACGTAAGTAAAAAATAAAATTCGATCATACGATACCGTAGCATTTAGAAGTAATACTTCTTCAATTGTGTGATATTCCAATTGAAGTCGACTGGCTTGGAGTCCATTGCCTCGAGTTGGTATTAACCTTTTCCGATCACCGCCTTGACCCGATAGGGCCCCTCCCAGTTTGCTCCTAGTTTGCCTTCGTTTGGTTCATCATTCTTTTGCCTTTTGATCCTCAATACATAATCACCTACATTAAATGCTCGACACCTGATTTTTTTGTTGAGGTAGTTTTCTGCCCTTTATTCTGTGCTTGTATCCGAACTAGTGCTGACACGACCCAAATTCTCGGTTAGGCCGTGCGGGCATCCGACCATCTCCCCTAAACCTGTCGGGCGAACCCTATTGACTGAATCGATATAAGTTGTGAAGAATTACCTTGAAATGAAAATGAACGAAATTTTAACAACATAAGATAACTCTCAAGGACAGACAAACATACAAGCTGTCTTAATAATACAACTAACTTCCCAAAATACACAGTTTTAAAGGTTTCCAGATCAGACATCTAAGAAGGCCAAAAGATATACACACCTCTCGAAGGGAGCAAAAGTAAGGAAAACTGTAATATCTGAAGTTGGTGGCCGCAATGAACAGGATGACTCAGTGTAGACAGCTGAAAACATACTATTCCTCAATCACGACGCGACTGGCTGGGTCCTGGAGCAGAATCTGCCGAACGAAAAGAAAACACAAGAACAAATAGGGGTGAGTCATAAGGACTCAATAAGTCCGAACAAACTAGCAACCTCGAAAAATAGATATGCTAGTCAGGGAAACGGAACCAGACAATAATCAACAAATAAGCAATGCACATATAAGCAGAACAGTAGTCATGTATAGAAAATCTATGCAATAGTATAAAATGAAATGGAATGAGATGAAATGAAATGAAATGAAATGAGATGAAATGAAATGAGATGCAAAGGGTCACATGTGCCAGTAATCCCATCCCGAAGCAGAATACTCCTGCATTCGAGGGAAATCCAATCTGATAACCAGCTGGAGCGGAATACTCCTGCTCTTGGGGCGGAATACTCCTGCACCCGATATAATATAAACTAGAGGCGGAATACTCCTGCACTCTCCTGGGGTGGAATACCGCTGCACCCGATATAATGTAAAGCTGAGGCGGAATACTCCTACACTCAATATCTGACATAAGAGCGGAATACTCCTGCTCCTGGGGCGGAATGCTCCTACTCTCAATATGATACAATGGAGCAGAATCCTCGTGCTCCTAGGGCGGAATACTCCTGCACCCAATGATATGCAATGTAATGCATATGAATGACATATAATGCATATGAATGCAATGTGATGCAATAATAACCCTTCATCGGCGCGTGACTCTCATCGACAGCCGGGAAGTAGATGCCAACTCACAGCCAGAGTACAATTCTCAAATCCTCAATGCAATACCAACAACATGACATAACATATATTATACAATGTAAATCCAAAGCTAAGGCGTAATGAGTACGCCTATCGGCAGCTACACACGTAAGGAACACGTGGTAGAAAATCTACGAGGCCAGGTGCCTCCAAAGAAATGGATATAAACACTTACCGTATTCCAAAGCTAGCCCTGCTACTCAACAACTGCTTTTTCCTTTGGATTAACTGCCAAACGATCCCGCTCTATTCAATAAGCAGAAAAATTATATCAAATAAAGCTAAAGGCTTCAATTTCTTATGTCTTAGGGCAATCCAGTTAGGAACCTGATACCCTATTCGCATACGCAATATGCAGGCCAAGCCTATGTACAGGGTTCAAAGTCCCATAATCAAACCCTAAATAAATTACATTTAAATGTTGCCCATAACTCACTGAGTACGAATATATAATCATTTCCATCATTGGGGGTCCAACTGACCCTTTAAATTATCAATTTAAGTCATTAGGGCGATGTCTAATATCCCTATTTTTACCGTAAAAATATATTCAAACACACGTAATAAGCTAAGATAATGAGTTAACATCATTACCTGGAGATTTGTGGTAGAAATTCCACTATTTTCCACCTCTCTTTCCCTTTTTTTCTCTTTCCTTTCTAATTTTTCTTTCCCCTGCTTTGTTCAAGTGTTTCTGCATCAAAAACATAGCTACTGCTTATAAGGGATTAAATCCCTTAACCGACTTTTCAATTTTCAATTTTTTTTATAATAAATTCGCCACGACGATTAAAATTAAAATGGAATCCTAGAGAAGTCGAAATGATCCCTAACTTTTCAAGTAAGTTATACAAAATATATGTAACATACTCATGAAGACGGATCTCAAATCGGACTACCGAAACTCAAGATGCGAATTTAAAAGAAAAAAGTCAAATTATTTAACTTTCGGCATTTTAGCGAAAACTAGCCGAACAACATCGAAATTCACTTTCGAAAAATCACAAAAGTCACAAATAATCATAAGAACCTAACGGCGCTTTTGGATTTCAAATCGGAGCTCATTCGCCAAAACCGAGCTCAAAAATCTCTTTTTAATATTTATCGACAATAAAAACTGAAACCTTCTTCCGATGCCTACCAGACGAGGTCTGATTTAGCTCAAAATTTTCAGACAGGTCCTAATAGACCTTATGAATATTTTAAAATTTTCAGCACGCCAATCGGAATCCTAACTTCCGAAACGACTGATCGAGGTCGTTTCAAGTGCCATTTCTCTTTTTGCCTCGACCAAATCCAAGTTTATCAGCATGGCTTCTCTGTTTGATTCGTCGGTGGAATGAGCGAACCGAAGACTTGGTTCGGCGACTTCCACCGGAATCAGTGCTTCTGCTCCATAGACAAGTGAGAACGGAGTCTCCCCGGTGCTGTGTTTCACCATTGTTCGATGAGCCCACAACGCACCTGGGAGCTCGTTCAGCCAATTGCCCTTTGATTCATCCATCAAATTCTTCAAGTACTCGATAATTGTCTTGTTGGAAGACTCAACTTGTCCGTTTGTGCTGGGGTGATAAGGTGTTGATGCAATCCGCTTGATCCCCCACTTCTAAAAAAAAGCTGTGATTCGTCTCCCCACGAACTGTTTGCTGTTTTCGCGTGTGATCTCCTTCGGGATCCCAAAACGACAAATGATGTTCTGGTGAATGAACTTGATAACTTCCTATTCACGAATTTTAGCCAAAGCAATTGCTTCTACCCATTTAGAAAAATAATGGGCGCTGTTGGAAGCGGCCCGACCAAATCCATTCCCCACTTTATGAATGGCCACGGTGACGTGACCGAATGAAAGGGTTCTGCTTGTTGATGTATGAGGTTTTCGAATCATTGACATTTATCATACTTACGAACGAAGTCCTTGGCATCCTCTGCGATCGTTGGCCAATAGTATCCAACTCTGATTATCTTTCGAACCAACGATTTGCTGCCGGAATGATTTCCATATTGGCCTTCGTGAATCTCTCTCAACACATAGCTCGTTCCATCTGGCCCAACGTATTTTGCTAAAGGGCCATCGAACATTCGCCTATAGAGTTGGTTATCCAAGAGGCAATATCTGGCCACTTTAGCTTTGACACGGCCCGAAATCCGGTTAGGCCGTGCGGGCACCCGACATCCTCCCCTAGACCCATCGGGCGAACCCTTACCAATTAAATTAGGAAAATATATATAATAATTCATAAATAAGGACAAGACTTAAAAAAAAAATTACAGATATACTGATACCACTAAGCTGTACAAAAGAAATTATAGCTGACTACCCAACATGCTAGGTTTAGGGCTATCCAGACTAGGCATCTAAGAGTACAAAAAAAGACAGATACCTCCTGAAGGGAGCAAATGCAACTGAAATGATAACCAATAAACTGGTGGCCATCCGGAATAAAAGCTGGCTCACCCTGATAGTTGAAGTCGTCTTCGCTCCTTCACAACGTGGCGAACTCAATCCTGGAGCGAACCTGCTAAACGAAATAGATAGACAAGAAACAAACAACAACAAGGGTGAGTCAAAAGGACTCAATAAGTGGGGCAAACTAGCCGCCTCAAAGAATAGGATAGCTAGACAGGGAGAAAAGAAATAGATAGGCCAAATTCCTTTTATTTAAATTATAAAAAGGCAGAGCAAGATAACACTTATAAACTCAACCAAGGATGCGTGCCAAAAACATATCAACAAATATGCAATGCACATATAAGAAAAACAGTAGTCATGTACCGTAAATCTACACAATGGTATGAATTGAGATGGAATGAAATGAAGTGAGATGAAATGAAATGAAATATGATGCGAAGGATCACATGTGCCCATAGTCCCATCCCGAAGCGGAATACTCCTGCATTCGAGGGGAATCCAATCTGATAACCAACTGGAGCGGAATACTCCTGCACCCGATATAATATAAACCAGAGGCGGAATACTCCTGCACTCTCCTGGGGCGGAATACTCCTGCACTCGATATAATGTAAAGCTGAGGCGGAATACTCCTGCACTCAATATCTGACATAAGAGCGGAATACTCCTGCTCTTGGGGCGGAATCCTCCTACCCTCAATATGATACAATGGAGTGGAATCATTCTGCTCCTGGAGCGGAATACTCCTGCACCCAATATGATATGCAATGTAATGCATATGAATGACATATAATACATATGAATGCAATGTGATGCAATAATAACCCTTCATCGGCGCGGGACTCTCATCGACAGCCGGGAAGTAGATGCCAACTTACAGCCAGGTACAATGCTCAGATCCTCATTGCAATACCAACAATAGGACATAATATATAATATACAATGTGAATCCAAAGCTAAGGCATAATGAGTACGCCTATCGGCAGCTACACACGTAAGGAACACGTGGTAGAAAATCCACGAGGCCAGGTGCCTCCAAAGAAATGGATATAAACACTTACCTCTTCCAAAAAGTGGGCATTGCTAATCAACAACCGCTTTATCCTTTGGTTTCATTGCCAAACGATCTTACTCTATTCAATAAGCAGAAAAATATATCAAATTAGGCTAAAGGCTTCATTCCTCACATCTTAGGGCAATCTAGGTAGCAACCTGATGCCCTATTCGCATACGCGATACGCAGGCCAGACCTATATACAGGGTTTTAGGTCACATAACCAAACCCCAAATAAATTATATTTATATGTTGCCCATAACTCACTGAGTACGAATATATATTCAATTTCATTATCGGGGTCCAATTGACCCTTAAACTATCAATTAAACTTATTAAAACGATGTCTAATATTTCAAGTTTTACCGTTAAAATATATTCAAACACACGTAATAAACTCAAATAATATATTAGGATCATTACCTAAATGTTTCAGGGTGAAAATTCTACATTTCCTGTTTTTGTTCGATTTTTCATATGCTTCTTACTGATTGCTAATCGATTATATCCATTAGACCCACCGCCTTTCAATTCTCTTTTGTCCTTTTCCTTTTTTTTTCTTTTTCCTTTAAGATTCGCTGTTACGATAAAAATTAAAACGGTACACTACGATATTCGAAATAATCCCAAAATTTGCATACAAGTTATACAAAATATATGTAACGTACTTGTGAAGGCGGATCTCAAATCGGACTCCCGAAACTCAAGATGCGAATTTAAATAGAAAAAGTCAAATTATTTAACTTTCGGCATTTTAGCGGAAACTAGCCGAACAATATCGAAATTCACTTTCGAAAGTTTACAAAAATCACAAATAATCATACGAACCTAACGGCGCTTTCAGATTTCGAATCGGACCTCATTCGGCAAAATCGAGCTCGAAAATCTCTTTTTAATATTTATCGCCAATAAAAACTGAACCTTCTTCCGATGCCTACCAAACGAGGTCTGATTTAGCTCAAATTTTACAGACAGGTCCTAATGGACATTACGAATATTTTAAAATTATCGGTACGCCAATCGGAGTCCTAACTTTCGAAACGAATGACCGAGGTCGTTTCATTCTCCTCCACTTAAACTCTCGTTCGTCCTCGAACGAGCCTAAGTCTAAAGAAAAATTCGCACAGATAATAAAAGAACTTGCACGACCTTCATAAGCTACTCCACGGACCTTATCTCTTGATTACAGGATCAAAATTATATTACGCACATCGTACTTTTGGAATAAAATATATCTGGATAATATGATAATACCATTGCACAGCTTATTCTGACTAAGCTGATCCTGCCTCGATCACGAGAAGAGAGTTCTATATTTTTGAAGCAAAGATACACAGAACTTTGAATGGGTTAACATGATTCAGCCGATAATCCCTCTTCGATATACCATTCGATATAGAACAGTTCGATGGAACTAAGAATTAGCTCACGCTTGATGGAATAGGGGGGCTTTTGAAGTACCTTGTCACTACTCACTATAGACGATTTGATGCAAGCTATACTATTTTTACGAATGCACTATGCAACATCTCAGTTGATTTTAGTGTTGTTCCGCAAGCTCCTCATGGGAATGTAGTTACTCATATCCTAATGTATATCGAAGGTTCATCTGAACAGGGTCTATCGTATAAGAATAAGGATCACACAACTACTATTGAATAGTATGATGTAGACCAAGAATGATCTTCAGACTGAACATCTACCTCAGGGTATTGTCTTTGAATTGGAAATATTATGACTTGAAAAAGTGAAAATGAAAGAGACATGTAGTTGGACCATGGGCTGAGGCAGAATACCAACAACAAAATTGATTACATGTGCACTTATAACGCTAAAGTGACTTCTCAAAGAGTTGGGGTATGAAGGAGATATGCCAATGATAGATGGACGACAAGCTGCACTAGATCTTTAACTCTAAATTTTTCATGAAGTAAAACAACGTCAGTATGAGGATCCAGTTCTGGTTGAATACAGACAGATAGCCAGAAGAAAAACGGAGTCACCATACAGGCTTACTACTGACGGTTTTACTATGTATAAAGATAGACTTTGTGCTCCTGATATTGCAAATTTATGTGGACAGATTATGATAGAGGCACATTGTTCTAAATACACTATTCATCCAGGTTCGACTAAGATGTACCATGATCTTGAACAGATTTATTAGTGGGATGGAATGAAGTGTGACATAACAGAATTTGTGGCTCAGTGTTCTAATTTCCATCAAGTTAAAGTCTGTCATCTTTCCAGACTTTATGCTTTCAGCAGATATGTACGTATATATGATCAGGTTGCCAGCTTATCTCTGGTATTAATAGATTATTAGTGGGTTTAGCAATGATCAACACTCATTGTACGTTTCTGTCGTGGCCCTAGGTTGGGTCGTGACAAAAGTGGTATCAACGCCTTAGAGATTTAGTATTACCATTCAGTATTTGGAGGAAGACTCCTCCACTTAAAGCACAAACTCATGCAGCTATTTGAATAGAAATAAACATCCTCACACAGTCTGCTGGACTAAATAAGATTTAGCTAAAAGCTGAATGCAGGCAGACCTAAGCTACCAACTACACTTTCGAGTTGCCAAACAGCTGCAACTCTTGAGTTCACAACTCCATACCTTTGCTGTAAACACCACCGCCTGATAGATGGTACTTCTATATAAAAATTTCGGCAGAGTTTCCCCTGAAACTGGATGATCCGCAAAAACAGAATTAGCACTATACTATACATGGGAATGGATACTCGGATAACTGATATCCCAAACAATAATATGCTTACCCAGCTACAATAACACGTACTCTGGCTCAACACAGGGAACGTCACAAACGGCTACCAATCGCCCAAGCTCACTAGTGCCAGACGAAGAAGAAATGAAAATCGAGGATAGAAATAATTAGAGCTTCAGGAAGCTCATCTTTTTATTTGCTTGGCTCCCAGAGCTACACTACTTCCGAGTCAGGCTAACCAAAGAATCGCTATTGAAGAAATAGATATTAGATTACCTCTATGGAACAACATCCATGCCAATTTAACCTCCCAATAAAAAGGAAACTCTGACAATTTGCCAGAAAACCCTTTTATAACTGAGACAAGTTCATGGGATAACATGACTATACTAACATCTCGAACCAAGAGGAGACACGTAGATAGAATATTACTTACTAAGCACTTTACACCGGAAGAAACAATGACACTCTCTGATGGTGATGAACTAGAATCCCATCATCCAACCAACACGAAATTCCGAGAAGAGAGGTAAACTGATTTTGACATAATAAGAGAAAGTGATACAACAGGATGCCAAGTAGACAATAGCAATACTCACCGTCAAATCTCTCATATTTTGATCAGATAAACTAGTAGGGTCTTATAAATTCTAGGAATAAATTGTATAAGAAACTCACCCCTCTACCGCAACCAATTCTTAATTACGACAATATCCAAGGAAACCGTCGAAACATGATAAGACACACGCTCAGATGCCTCAGCATCCTGCCAAACTAGCAGTTCATAGAACTGCCTCTGCAGCTGAGTCGAGCCACTACCCTGATAATTACTTCTAGAAGAACCACTGCCACCACGCTCTCAACGTCTACTGGATGGTGGTATTTCTTTGGCTGATTGAGATCTAAATGAAATCCCTGCGACTGTGCAGGTGTCTGATGACGAGAGAAAGGACGACTGCCTACTGGCCGGAGTAAGGGAGAACTCCACCAAAAATGACAGGTTCGTGACAATGATAATATTTTTTTCAATTAAAATGGAAGCGGAACAAATTGTTGATAGCTACAAACAAAAAAACTGGGTCTGATATTAACGAACTACTGGCGCACTCTAAGAATCGTGTGACACAAGCTGAGATAACCTGGAAGGTGACCTCCTAAAATAATCAGAACTCTTACCTTCAAATGAGGTACCATGGTTGCCACAAAATTTCTTGCTCTCTCGCTCTTACTCGTCTTGCTCTAACTTATGGTATGCCTCGTACCTCCGAGCAATATGAACAACCACATCAAATGAAATCCCGACCTCAATCTCTCGAGAAGCTCATGGACTAGTTCTAATACATATTCAGCCACTCTATAGAATTCAATCTGATATTCTGAAACACCAACAGGCTAACCGATAGGCTACCCTGTCCAATCCACTCAAACTGGCAATACTTTTCATCTCGCTCACTACTCAAAAGGAACTTTCCACGAATCTAGAAGAAAAACCGAACCAAGTTAGCTAATAAGAGAGCGGTCCATCAATTCAACGCTGGACCCCTGAAACTGGAAAGCAGAATAATCAACACCATACCGCTCGATATAATCAAAAGCCTGAAGGATACGCTGGCATCATTTTATTTTTTAAAAAGAATCACGAAGTTTATCTGATGCATTGCTTGGGAATATCGGGATGTTCAATCGCGTAAAATAATATACCCTCTTTGGGCACTCGGACTGAACTGTTACCTCGGCTAGCTAACCAGCCAGAACAATTGGTGGCGCAACATATGTTGCATTTGGAACATATTTTACTGGGGCAATATTAAGAACTGGAATAGGAGCTCCCTGAGACCGAACATCTGCATCTGCAACAACCTGATAAGCTACCTAGCGAATAATAGGTTTTTGCGGTATCTGCGTCGCCAAGATCCTCGTAAAAGTATCGTAGAGAGCCAAGGGAACCACAAGGCCCTGCTCCCTTGCTCATCACGAGCTCGTCAAACTGGGACCTCCATAACTAGATCGTCAGCACGATAAAAAAAAAACTCTTGGGGCTTCGTCAGTGCTAGCTCTAGGCTAGACTGCTTCGCCAATGAATTCTAACCCTTCGCTGATCTGTCGCACAAGGGTTCACCATTACTACGAAGGAATTAACAAAAAATATTTTTGCATCCTACACCGACGCACGATCAGAAAAAAAGAAAGTAAAACTTCCTAAATGCCATCATAGCCTCTCGTAGATAAGTACGGACGTCTACGTACCAATCACCGAGACTCTACTAGAAATTGTCTTAGTCTGGATGGACTGTAAACTGGGCTCTGATACCAACTGACACGGCCCGAAATTCGGTTAGGCCGAGCGGGCACCCGACATCCTCCCCTAGACCCATCGGGCGAACCCTTACCAATTAAATTAGGAAAATAAATATAATAATTCATAAATAAGGACAAGACTTAAAAAAAATTACAGACATACTGATACCTCTAAGCTGTACAAAAGAAATTACAGCTGACTACCCAACATGCTAGGTTTAGGGCTATCCAGACTAGACATCTAAGAGTACAAAAAAAGACAGATACCTCCTGAAGGGAGCAAATGCAACTGAAATGATAACCAATAAACTGGTGGCCATCCGGAATAAAAGCTGGCTCACCCTGACAGTTGAAGTCGTCTTCGCTCCTTCACAACGTGGCGAACTCAATCCTGGAGTGAACCTGCTAAACGAAATAGATAGACAAGAAACAAACAACAACAAGGGTGAGTCAACAGGACTCAATAAGTGGGGCAAACTAGCCGCCTCAAAGAATAGGATAGCTAGCCAGGGAGAAAAGAAATAGATAGACCAAATTCCTTTTATTTAAATTATAAAAAGGCAGAGCAAGATAACACTTATAAACTCAACCAAGGATGCGTGCCAAAAACATATCAACAAATATGCAATGCACATATAAGCAGAACAGTAGTCATGTACCGTAAGTCTACACAATGGTATGAATTGAGATGGAATGAAATGAAGTGAGATGAAATGAAATGAAATATGATGCGAAGGGTCACATGTGCCCGTAGTCCCATCCCGAAGCGGAATACTCCTGCATTCGAGGGGAATCCAATCTGATAACCAACTGGATCGGAATACTCCTGCTCCTAGGGCGGAATACTCCTGCACCCGATATAATATAAACCAGAGGCGGAATACTCCTGCACTCTCCTGGGGGCGGAATACTCCTGCACCCGATATAATATAAAGCTGAGGCGGAATACTCCTGCACTCAATATCTGACATAAGAGCGGAATACTCCTGCTCTTGGGGCGGAATCCTCCTACCCTCAATATGATACAATGGAGTGGAATCCTCCTGCTCCTGGAGCGGAATACTCCTGCACCCAATATGATATGCAATGTAATGCATATGAATGACATATAATACATATGAATGCAATGTGATGCATTAATAACCCTTCACCGACGCGGGACTCTCATCGACAGCCGGGAAGTAGATGCCAACTTACAGCCAAGGTACAATGCTCAGATCCTCATTGCAATACCAACAATAGGACATAACATATAATATACAATGTGAATCCAAAGCTAAGGCATAATGAGTACGCCTATCGGCAGCTACACACGTAAGGAACACGTGGTAGAAAATCCACGAGGCCAGGTGCCTCCAAAGAAATGGATATAAACACTTACCTCTTCCAAAAAGTGGGCATTGCTAATCAACAACCGCTTTATCCTTTGGTTTCATTGCCAAACGATCTCACTCTATTCAATAAGCAGAAAAATATATCAAATTAGGCTAAAGGCTTCATTCCTCACATCTTAGGGCAATCCAGGTAGGAACCTTATGCCCTACGCAGGCCAGGTCTATATACAGGGTTTAAGGTCACATAACCAAACCCCAAATAAATTATATTTATATGTTTCCCATAACTCACTGAGTACGAATATATATTCAATTTCATTATCGGGGACCAATTGACCCTTAAACTATCAATTAAACTTATTAAAACGATGTCTAATATTTCAAGTTTTACCGTTAAAATATATTCAAACATACGTAATAAACTCAAATAATATATTAGGATCATTACCTGAATGTTTCTGGATGAAAATTCTACTTTTTCTCGGCCCCTTTTCTCATTTTCTAGCATTTTTTCATTTCTCTGCGTTAACTTTTACATTTCCTGTTTTTGTTCGATTTTTCATATGCTTCTTACTGATTGCTAATGGATTATATCCATTAGACCCACCGCCTCTCAATTCTCTTTTGTCCTTTTCCTTTTTTTTTCTTTTTCCTTTAAGATTCGCTGTTACGATAAAAATTAAAACGGTACCCCACGATATTCAAAATAATTCCAACATTTGCATACAAGTTATACAAAATATATGTAACGTACTCGCGAAGGCGGATCTCAAATCGGACTCCCAAAACTCAAGATGAGAATTTAAATAGAAAAAGTCAAATTATTTAACTTTCGGCATTTTAGCGGAAACTGGCCAAACAATATCGAAATTCACTTTCGAAAGTCTACAAAAGTCACAAATAATCATACGAACCTAACGGCACTTTCAGATTTCGAATCGGAGCTCATTCGACAAAACCGAGCTCGAAAATCTCTTTTTAATATTTATCTCCAATAAAAATTGAACCTTCTTCCGATGCCTACCAAACGAGGTCTGATTTAGCTCAAATTTTACAGACAGGTCCTAATGGACATTACGAATATTTTAAAATTATCGGCACGTAAATCGGAGTCCTAACTTCCGAAACGACTGACCGAGGTCGTTTCAAGCTTTGAGCGATCGGGCAGATTTTTTGTCATCGAGTAGAGTACCAGCCTGCAAATAGGACAAATATTTGTTTCTCCAATCCCAAGTATGGTTAACATTGGTTACCTCTTTGATACTCCGACAGAGTGGAGATTCAAACAAATGCACCACCTTTCGTGGAGTTCTCCATCGATGACTGCTGCAGAACCGAGGTTGGCTAAGGCGTCTGCCTCGACGTTGTCCTCCCTCAGGATCTGGGCTATCTTCCCTTCCTAAAAATAAGTTAGAAGATTTTGTACCTTGTCGAGCAGTTACTGCATCCTCGAATCTCGAACACAAAAATCCCATTGGATTTGGTTTACCACTAGTTGAGAATCGCTTTTGATGTCTAGTTGTTCATTTCTAAAGTCTTTTGCGATCTTTAAACCTTTAGTGAGGGCCTCATATTCGGCCTCGTTGTTAGTATTTGCATGTAATTTGATCGCATACCTGAGTTTTTAATCGATAGGTGCTATCAACAAAATACCGAGGCCAGTTCATTTCACGTTTGAAGTTCCATCGGTGTACATCATCCAGACTCCGGGATCTGGATCTCTCATCACTAGCTCCTCTTTCTTTGCTTCCGAAAAGATGTTAGCACTAAAGTCTGCTACAAAATCAGCTAAAACTTGAGATTTGATGGCAGTGCGAGGCTGGTAAGTGATATCGTACTCACTCAGCTCGACCGCCCATTTCATTAACCGACCAGAGAGATCTGGCCGATGTAAAATATTTCGTAATGGAAAGGTAGTTATAACAGATATAGAATGACATTGGAAATACGGTCTTAGCTTTCATGTGGCAGTGACTAGTGCTAGTGCTAGTTTTTCTAGATGTGGATATCGTGTTTCTGCATCTAATAGTGTTTTACTAACATAATAGATAGGAAATTGGTTACCTCCGTCCTCGCGAACGAAGACAACGCTCACAGGCACTTCGGAAACAGCTAAGTAGATCATCAACATTTCTTCTTCGACTGGTTTTGAGAGTAATGGAGGGTTGGACAAATAATGCTTCAATTCTTTGAGGGCTTTTTTGCATTCTGGTGTCCAATCAAAGCTTTTTGTTATTTCTCAACACCGAAAAGAACTTGTGACATCGTTCAGATGACCTCGAGATAAACCTGCTGAGATAGGCTACTCGACTGGTCAGTTGCTGAACTTCTTTCACCGTTGTCAGATCTTCGGATATGTTTTTGATCGCCTTTATTTTGTATGGATTGGCCTCGATTCCTCTTTGCGACACAATGAACCCCAAGAACTTGCCGGATCCGACCCCGAACACGCATTTCTTTGGATTTAGTCTCATGTTGAAGCGCCTTAGTATCGTAAAAGTTTCTTCTAAATGACTCAAATGATCTTTCCTTTCTAACAAATCATCAATATACACCTCCATCATTTTTTCGATCAAATCCTTAAACATGGTGGAAACCAAACATTGATAAGTAGCCCCAGCATTTTTGAGGCCCAAGGGCATAACTGTGTAACAATAAGTCCCCGTATCTGTGATAAATGAAGTTTTTTCCCGATCCGCTGGATCCATCAAAATTTTATTATAACCTGGATAAGCGTCCAAAAAACTCAACATTTCGTGCCCTGCCGTCGAATCAATCAATCTATTGATGTGACGCAGTGAGAACGAATCTTTTGGGCAAGCTTTTTTAAGGTTAGTGTAATCAACGCATATTATCCACTTCCCATTTTTCTTCGGTACTACAACAGTGTTTGCTAGCCATTCTGGGTACTTAACCTCCTTAATGAACCCATTCGCCAACAACTTGTCTACTTCGTCGTTGATAACATTCCTTCGGAATCCTCCGTTCGGTCGTTTCTTTTGCTTTACCGGCCGATGTTTTGGATCGACATTCAATTTGTGTGTGGCGACCTTTGGGTCGATCCCTATCATATCCGTGTGGGACCAAGCAAAACAATCAGAATTACGTTTGAGAAAAGATATGATTTTCTCCCTTACTTCAAAATCCAACTCTGCCCCAACGTATACTTTCCGATCTGGTTTGTCATCGAGTAGCGTTACTTCCTCTAATTCTTCTATCATAGAATCTTCAGCTTTTTGTTTATGTGGTTCTCTAACACATGACGGAATCGGTGCGAATTCGTCTTCGACTACGAGCTCCGCTAACTGTACTCGTTGAGCACATGACGGAGTCGCAGTGAAGTCTTCGGCCACAGATTCCGCTAACTGTGATTGCTATTTTCGAACTTCATCCTTAACATCCACTGAGTAGCACTCTCGAGAAGCCTGCTGCTCACCTCTTATTTCGCGTACTCCCCATGGAGTGGGAAATTTTAAAACTTGATGTAGAGTCGATGGAATCGCTCCCATAGCGTGGATCCATGGTCGACCAAGTATCACGTTGTATGCCATGTCACCTTTCATCACTTGAAATAATGTATCATTTTCAACGCCTTCCGTGTATGTCTTAATTGTAATTTCTCCAACGGTCACTTCGCTCGAATTATTGAAACCCGATAAGACCGTTGAGCGAGGCACGATCTTCTCATCCAACTGCAAAAATACCCTAGAATGTATTATGTTAACCGAGCTGCCAGCGTCGATTAACACCCTCTTTACATCGGCATCGTCAACCCTCATCGTCACCACCAATGCATCATGATGGGGATGAATCCGTTCATCGAAGTCGGAATCCCCGAACGCAATCTCATCGTTCATGTCATCTCGTGTTCTTTTGTCTCGGGTAAACGAAACCTTTGCGTATTTCTTTGTAGTGTAAGTTACCCACCAAACATCATCTCCTCCAGTGATAACGTTCACCGTTTTCCTAGGAGCAGGCGGTTTTGGTGGTTCATCATCCTTTTTCTTATTAAAAAATTTCGCCCCCTTTTAGTCAGAAATTCCACCAAGTGTCCTTTTTGCAATAAGCTGGCTACCTCATATCGTAGTGCCTTACATTCTTCTGTCGTGCGGCCAAAATCATGATGAAATGCACACCACAAGTTTTCGTCCCTCGTGTTTGGATTCGTCTTCATGCGACCGAGAAATTTCACCACCTTTTCACCCATTCCTCTTAAATGATTTACTAGATTAGATGTCAACACACAAAAATTATATTCCGCCACTTTAGGAGGCAGTGGTCGATCCTTTGTAGCCGAAGATGAATTCGGCTGCCCCTTCTTTGGTTGATTCTTTGAGCTACCAGCTTCGTGGTTGTTGCTCCCCATTCGAGGGAAACTGTACGGCTCCCATCGTTGATCCCTGTAGTTTCGCCTGTCATTCTCCATTCTTCGTGGGGGTGGTCGATCATATTGATAATTATATCGGACTAGTTGTAATTCCTGTTCTTCAGCCCTAATCTTTGGTTCACACTCACGATGCAAATCGTCAAATGTCCACGCGTTAATCTCTCTTAGATGATCTTTTAACTTTGCACATGCCTCCGTTGAATCGTTGCACAAGTTATTGGCAAAAGAAAAACAATCCCATCTCTCCTCAAGTTTTGGGATGTTAATCTTTTCATCGTTGAACCGTTTTACAAACTGTTTGATAGTTTCGCTGGGTCGCTGCTTAATATTCAAAATATCCTCCACTCTAGGTTCTATCTTTCTACCTCCAGTGTGTGCTCGAATGAACTTAGTTAACATGTCATCGAAGTCAGATATTTCATTTTCGCGTAATTGCAAATACCATTTCAAAGCTGCCCCTTTCAGCGTTTCACAGAACTTTTCAGACTAATTGAATTGATCTCGTTCGAAGTCAGGTCATTTGACTGAACTGCAACTGAAAACATATCGATGTGATCCCTTGGATCTGTAGTTCCATCGTATCTCAAACTTTCTTGCAACTTGAAAATTTTGGGAATAGGTAGTAGGGCTGCACTTGGTGGAAACAGACGCTTTAAGATCGACTTCTTGGCAACATCGTCCGTTAACTTTGGAATACCTGGCAGCTTCTCCATAAACGACTTCATCTCATTGAATTTCTTATCTACTGTATCGTTTAACAACGTTTGCATCGTAGCAACATCCTTACTTCTATCGTAATGGAGGCCGGAGCTCCCGTAGCCACGACGGCAGTACCTGATCCTCCAGATCCGACCCCCCGCTGCAAGTCCCCCTGTTACAGCGTCCTGAGGAACAAAATCAGAATGCTTGTGGGGGGTGTGATCGGGGAGGTAGGCGCTTTATTTCCGATAGAGCTAGACAGAATCGCCAATTGTTTATGTATCATATCGAATTATGCATCATGGCTTTTCAAATAGGCCATCAATGCCATATTCATATCTACTGATTCAACTTCGACCGCGGGTTCCTTACCGGGTCACTATCCTTGAGGCGCGTTCAACCGTGAACCAGCAGGAACGTCGTCGCGACTCGGATCCTGCTCGTGATTGGATAACTCATCGACCGCTTCAACATTTGCCGGAACATGAACCCCGTCATTGGGATTGAGGTGTTGTTGGCTGTTCAAAGTGGTGGTAGCATCAATGTTACGTTCATCTGCCATCGTAAGAAAAAAAAGCAAATGTAAGTAGTATCAAACGATTCAAATTTCGGAACAAATCAATTGCCTAGGCCCCACGGTGGGCGCCAAATTGTATTTCCTAAAAATGTATCAGGTTTTACAATTAAATTTGTATTTAGTTGAGCCTAAGGAGACCGTTTATATCTCAATTCGATCGATTGATAATCAATTTACGTTGGCAAGTAATCGGTTTTTTAAGCGTTAACTCGAAAACAATGCAAGTAACAAGTTCGAAAGAATGGAGCGATGAATTCGATGAAGTTATACTGCAAGTCCAATTCGAAGACAAATATGATCGAGTATAAAATTAAACGACAGATTCACGAGGTACGATGAAAGGCTAAACGAATGCAAGTAGTAGACGTTGTATGATCCCGAACACAATCAAAGGAATTAGTTTTACTCTCGAATAAGCTACCTCAACAAGATTAGACGAATAAAGCTATGATAGAATTAAATTATCGATGGCAAATATGCAAGATTATATGACCCGGCCGATGATGCGTATTTCAATGGAACGATAGAGATGCAGTTGATGAAACGAACTTTAACAAATTGATACCACGAACAAGATAATGACAACAATTGTTTTAACGTAACTGATATTAATCACTAAGCACGCTAAGTAGTGAATCAGTTATACAATCAATGCGATAACAAGGAATTAATGAAATCGATGATGATGAACAGATATGTTAAGCAAATAAAACAGAAGGCAAATAATAAGATAAACAATAATAAATGGACGAAAGCAATAAAGCTTATTGTATTTGAAGAATCGGATGTTGGTGCTTCGATGAAAGAGATGAATCCTCCTCCAAGTCTGAACAAATCGTGACTGATGCTTGATACAATGATTGAAATTGCAACAATAATGCAAAATTTGCTGTAGTAGTAAATGGTGAATGATAATAATAATATGACTGATAAAATAGGGGCACTTTTGGTCTGATGAACGTAAGTCTACTAATGGGGGAAATGGAAATTTATTTATAGGTTGAAGTGGTGAAGTTCCCAACCCTAGAAGAACTCCACTTTCTCACATCTCTTTTCAGTTATGCAACAGCAGTTGCCCACATTCAACAACTTCCACCGAATCCGCTCCGATAATAGCGGGATAATACCAACCAAAGTTATCTGATAAAAGCCATCGTCTTCGATATTTTCCTATCACAACATAACATAATCGATCATGTTAGCTTGGATAAGATTGAAGTTTTGACTGATGACTAAGGAACAAATCCAAATAGATAATTCATACAATATCATTTAAGTTGAGATATTGTTAATTATCCTTAGACTAATATTTATCTTGATAAATATGCAGGTTTAAATGTGATATATAAAGATTGCATAAATAGTGGATAAAGGCTAAAAGATTTCGGATGATTAAAGTGAAGAGTTCAATTATGACTCAAACTCTTGGAATCTTTGGATTTCTAATTGCTCAAGACTTCTTGGTTGTTGAATCTATAAAACGAGGAGCATTTCAGCTATTGAAGAATGCACAAATACAGAGAGAATCGAGTCTTAGCATTGAAAGAGTTTTAATCGTATTTGTGTAATCATTAAGATACATGGAACTAAGTAGTAACAGGAATTGTATTGGATTCATGAATTCACAGTCTTCGCCCAAATGGGATCCAAAAAGTAAGTACCTATCACTTCCTGAAAAGTTGCTATGCACAAATTGTAGGAACATTGGTCACTTGAAAGAAAATTGTCAATCTCTATAAATGGCTGCACAGAGGAACAGGTCCTATAAACCAGTTCAAAATTCTGTGAGAAAGAAAATTGTTCACACAAAGAAACCATTACCATAATGGGCTAGGAGAGATCTGATTCATCCTTTTTCACAATGAAAGGAACCCGAACTAGTTTGGGTTCTTAAAATTAACCCCTAGTTTTCTTTTGCAGGCTAAGTCAAGGGAAAAAACCACAAATGATACATGGACAGTGGTTGCTAAAGGCATATGACAGGACAAAAGAAATTATTCCTTTCACTCTCAGCCTTTCAAGGAGGAACTGTTTCTTTTTATAATGGTAAGAAAGGAATTATTGGCATTGGAAAGGTAGGTAGGTCTGATTCACAAAGTATAGACAATGTGTTTCTAGTAGATGGGCTGAAACATTACTTATTGAGTATATCTCAATTGTGTGACAAAAGTAATAGTGTTAATTTCTCATCTACTGGGTGCACTGTGGCTAACCAAACCTCTGGAGAGATTATTTTGCAGGGAAATAGACATGGAAACATCTACAAGGTAGATCTGTTGCACACAAGATTTGGCCATGCTAGTCTTTCACAACTGAACAAACTTGTGTCCAAGGATTTGGTGATAGGTCTTCCTAACATCAAGTTTAAGGATGATAAGGTATGTGAAGCTTGTGCCAGGGAGAAACAGGTAAAATCCTCCTTCAAACCAAAGAAACAGGTAAGTACTACCAAACCTTTGGAACTGGTCTATATGGACTTGTGTGGACCAATGAGAACAATGAGTCGTGGAGGTAAGAAGTATGTTATGGTGTTGGTTGATGATTACTCTAGATTTACATGGACTATATTTCTTGCATCTAAAGAAGAAGCTTTTAATGCATTTTCAATTTTTGCTAAGAAAGCTCAAAGGACTCTAGATAGTCACATTGTTTCCATTAGGTCTGATCATGAAACTGAATTTGAAAATCATATATTTTTCAATTTTTGTAATGAAAATGGTATTAATCACAATTTTTCTTCACCTAGAACTCCACAACAACATGGTGTAGTGAAAAGGAAAAATAGGACTCTAGAGAAAATGACAAGGACTATGCTAATATCTGGAAATCTTCCACAAAACTTCTGGGCTGAGGCCATCAATACTGCATGCTACATAATCAAGAGATGCACGACAAGACCATTAATAGAAAAGACACCATATGAGTTGCTTAAGGGAAGAAAACCGAATATTTCTCATCTTAAGGCTTTTGGTTGCAAATGTTTCATACATAACAATGGGAAAGATGCCTTAGAAAAATTTGATCCTAGAAGTGATGAGGGAATCTTTGTTGGTTATTCTTCAAAGAGTAAATCTTATAGAGTCTTTAACAAGAAAATATTGAAAATTGAAGAAAGTATGCATGTTAAATTTGATGAAACTGACAGTTTTACTCAAGAACAGGTACATGAGGTTGAAGAGATTGGAATGCTGAAACATGGTAAAATTGATCCACAAATACAGACACTGGATGGGGCTACTGTGAGAAGTGAACTGCAAGGAACTGTTCCTCAGGACAGAACTGAGAAGAGTAGCACAGAAACATGGGGAACAAATGTTGGTTCCACCTCACAAACTGGCAGTGCTACTCCCTCAGGAATTATTCCTCAGCAAGAGACTTCTGACAATGGTTTGATATTCAAGCCTTACAAGTATCAAGGTTCACATCCTGTGGATCAAATAATCTCAGATAAGACTGCTGGAATACAAACTAGATCAGCATTTAAAAGTTACAATCTGTGTGCCTTTAATGCTTTCCTATCTCTTGTTGAACCTAAAAATGTGAAAGAAGCACTGAAGGATGCAGATTGGATCAATGCTATGCAGGAAGAATTGAATCAATTCCAAAGAAGTCAAGTTTGGCATCTGGAACCCAAGCCAAGGAACAGGTCCATAATAGGAACAAAATGGGTTTTCAGAAACAAACTTGATGAGGATGGCATGGTAACCAGAAATAAGGCCAGGTTAGTTGTTCAGGGGTATAGTCAAGAGGAGGGCATTGCCTATGATGAGACTTTTGCTCCAGTTGCAAGATTGGAAGCAATAAGACTCCTTAAAGCCTTTTCTACATACATGAAATTTACTTTGCATCAAATGGATGTTAAGAGTGTTGAACTTAAGATTTTGACTTATGACAAATAAGAATAATCAGTTGCTGATGTGCGTATATTTTGCAGAATTCTCTTTCAGTCAACTAAGGAAAGATTTGCCTAGGTTGTCCGTTACAGCTGGTTGTGATTGGTATCCCCTTAATCTAGGGATTGACTCTTTAAAGGCTGCACCGTATTCTTGGAAGGTATTTATACCTCCCCAAGAATCAAATCTCTTGGGTCCAATCTCTCAGAATCTCCGCTCCAAATATAACCTCCATGATCTGCGCCCTCACTGATTTGCTTGACCTGTCTGCCTCTCTCCAGCCCTATATATTCCAGAAGAATTGCAGACTATGGCTTACGCTTCTATTCTACTGTCTACTTTTCTCCATACTTTTACTTTGCAAAAATACTGTAACAAGTTAGTAATCAGTGTTAGAAAAGAAAAGAAGGAGAGGTTCTTGTAGAGGTAATAGTAGTGTCGAAATAGAAGTTGGTTTGGTGAGCTATAAACCAAACAATACGTTGGTGGTGATCGAGTGATAAAAACCATCTTGTCAAGACGTTTGTGGTGAACGACAAACCATTCATTGTACTCCATGTTACTAAGAGCCTTATTAAGAGAGATACTCCCTTGTGACCCAAGGGGACTGGATTAGGAATCTTTTTGGTTCTGAACCAGTATAAAATCCTTTGTTCTTCTTCTTCCCTTATCTCTTACTATCTGCTTAAGTTTACATACATACTGCTTAGTCGACTATAAATCTGTTTAAGTCAACTGTATTAAAAGAAAATTTCAATTCACCCCCCTCTTGTACTTTCAATTGGTATCAGAGCTTGGTCTCACATTTTATCTTGTTTTTTGCCTTACAGCAAGTGAGAAAAGATCATGTCTGCACAGGTTGTCAATGGTGCACTCTTGCAAGAGGGAACCTCTGCCACTCGGCCTCCCTACTTCAATGGGAAACACTACAGCCACTGGAAAATTCGCATGGAAACCTATGTCAAGTCAGTCGACTTGAAGATTTGGCGTGTAATCAAGAAGGGCCCCTACACCATTTCTACTAATACCGCTACCAAGAGGGAAGATGATAAGACTGAAACCTCAGATCCTCTCGACGTGGATGACTATAAGGATGAACAAAGAGAAGTAATTCAAATGAATTACAAAGCTGTGAATATTCTCTACAATGCTATAAGTGGTGAAGAATGGGAGAAGATCTCCAGTTGTGATACTGCAAAAGAAATATGGGACAAATTGGAGGTTACTTATGAAGGTACCAGCAAAGTCAAGGAAACAAGAATAAATCTTCTCGTTTATGAATATGAGCTATTTCAAATGAAAGAAGGAGAATCTGCTGAAGATATGTTTGCCAGATTCAGCAAGATTATTGGAGAACTTAAAGCTCTTGAAATGGTCTACACTAGTGGACAACAGATCAGGAAGATTCTAAGAAGCCTCCCAACTTCCTGGCAACCAAAAGTTATCAACATTGAAAGCAGTGACCTTAATAAACTTACCTATGATGAACTCAGAGGTGATTTGATTGCCTTTGAGAAAACTCATCTAAATCGCAACGCTCAAGAGGAGAAGAAAAAGGCTGTAGCATTCAGCACTATCAATGAAGAAGTCGACTATGAACATGAGGCTGAGGAAGATGACATACAGGAACAACTTGCTATGATGTCCAGAAACATAAATGGCCTTCTCAACAGAAGAAGACAGTTCCGCAGAAATAAGACTCCCTTCAGGAAAGAGCAGACCAACTATAAAGCAGAAGGACGATGCTATGAATGTGGTAAGCAAGGACATATTGCCAACAATTGTCCAGAAGCTAAAAGGAAAGGAAAGAACAGATCATACTCAGCCTGGAGTGAAGATGAAGCGGTCGATATGGAAACTAAGGATGCAGCAAACATATGCTTCATGGCTAACACAAATGAGGTATGTTGTGATCTTTGCACTGAAAACTCTAAAAACCTGGATGAAGCCCTTGATGAACTTGAAAAAGCTCTCAAAGTTATCAAAAGGTTAACTAAAGAAAAAGAAGAATGGGAAATGAAACTAGAAGTAGTTGAAACTGAAAATGAATTTTTAAAAGAAGAAATGGAACAACTCAGAATTAAACTAAACAAACTTCGAAGAGCTAAAAGCTATCAATCTGATAGATCTTATAACTCATATAAATCTGCTAGATCTATCTCTCCTACTACTTCCAGTTCTAATTCTCAAAATATTCCTATATGTTTTCATTGTGGTGAGATTGGTCATGTTCAAAGAAAATGTTACAAAAGGAATACTGAAATATGGATTTGGAGACCAAAAATTAAAACCGAGGCTAGCACCTCTAACACTAACCCCCAAGGACCCAAGCAAGCTTGGGTACCTAAAACTCTTTAATACCATCATATTGCAGGGACTCCACAAGAAGAAGGCAAAATTGGGAAAATGGTTTCTAGATAGTGGATGCTCCCGTCACATGACTGGTGACAAACATCTTTTCAAATCAGTCACAAGTTTTGATGGAGGATCTGTACGCTTTGGAGGAGATGCAAAAGGAAAGATCGTTGGAATAGGCATTATCTCTTTGAACCCATCATGTGATATCAACGATGCGTTTCTCGTGGAAGGGCTTAAGCATAATCTTCTCAGCGTAAGTCAACTTTGTGATGGAGGGTTCAAGGTAAAGTTTGAGTCCAGTAGGTGTATCATCCATGACAACAAAGGTAAAGTCGTTCTCTCTGGCGCACGTGAAAACAATATATATGTCTTGAATAACGACAATACTTCCTCAAGTAAGCATCTATGTCTTGCATCTATTACCAATGATCCTTGGGTATGGCATAGAAAATTAGGTCATGCAAGCATGTCTTTAATTGAAAAACTTTCAAAACATGATCTTGTTATTGGTTTACCAAAACTGAATTTCTCCAAAGACCATGTATGCGATGCATGTCAACTAGGTAAACAAACTAGAACATCTTTTAAGGGTAAAGACATTGTTTCCACTTCAAAGCCACTTGAACTTCTTCACATGGATCTGTTTGGGCCAACTAGAACTGCTAGCATGAATGGAAAGAAGTATGCATTAGTAATTGTTGATGATTTCTCAAGATTTACTTGGGTCATGTTTTTGTCACATAAAGATGATGCGTTTGCTAGTTTTGAAGTTTTCTGCAAAAAGGTACAAAGAGAAAAGGGTTATTTCATCACCACCATTAGAAGTGATCATGGAGGGGAATTTGAAAGCAAGATTTTTGAAGAGTACTGCAATACTCATGGACTCACTCACAATTTCTCCTCTCCCCGCACTCCTCAACAAAATGGTGTTGTTGAGAGGAAGAATAGGACTCTTCAAGATATGGCAAGAACCATGTTGGTAGAACATTCCCTCCCAAATCATCTTTGGGCTGAAGCAGTAAGTACAGCTTGTCATATTCTAAATAGATGTCTTATCCGTCCTATCCTCATGAAAACTCCCTATGAGCTATGGAAAGGTAAAAGGCCTAACATAAGTTACTTTCATCCTTTTGGGTGTAAATGTTTTATTCATAATAATGGCAAAGATAATCTTGGAAAATTTGATCCTCGCAGTGATGAAGGCATTTTTCTAGGTTACTCCAACACTAGTAGATCCTATAGAGTATTTAATAAGCGCACCTTATCTGTTGAAGAATCTATGCATGTTGTTTTTGATGATGCTTTAAAATCTGTCGAGAAAGGAGTTTCTGCAGATGATGAAGACGAGATCCCATTCCACCCTCACATCTCTGAGAATCCTCCTAATCCTGGAGCTCAAAAGGAAGTTCAGATTTATGAAGAACCTGAGTCGATTAATGAAGAGAATGAGTCAACTTTTGATGAAGTTCCAAGAAGTCACGACTTTGTTGTTCCAAATGAATGGAAGAGTGATCCTGAATACCCTCAGAAATACATCATTGGTGATCCAAGGGAAGGTATGAAAACCAGAAGAGCCCATAGTTCTAACATTGCTTTTATCTCGCAGATTGAACCCAAAAGAATTGACGAAGCTTTACAAGATGAATCATGGGTTCAAGCAATGAAAGAAGAACTTGACCAGTTTGATAAAAATGAGGTTTGGAAGTTGGTTCCAAGACCCAAAATGAAGTCTATTATTGGGTCAAAATGGGTTTTTCGAAA
Source organism: Petunia x hybrida (assembly GCA_037355625.1). Taxonomy (NCBI): domain Eukaryota; kingdom Viridiplantae; phylum Streptophyta; class Magnoliopsida; order Solanales; family Solanaceae; genus Petunia; species Petunia x hybrida. The sequence continues at coordinate 458,968 of JBBBVM010000662.1, read as the reverse complement.
CAAACTGAACGAAGAAGGTAAGGTGGTAAGAAACAAGGCTCGTCTAGTTGCTCAAGGCTACTCTCAAACAGAGGGAGTCGACTATGATGAGACATTTGCCCCTGTAGCTAGACTTGAATCCATTCGTATGTTGCTTGCTTTTGCCTCTTTTAAACAATTTAAACTCTTTCAAATGGATGTGAAAAGTGCATTTCTAAATGGATTTATAAAAGAAGAAGTATATGTAAAACAACCCCCTGGTTTTGAAAATAAAAATTTTCCTCACCATGTTTTCAAACTCTCTAAAGCTCTTTATGGTCTCAAACAAGCTCCGAGGGCTTGGTATGAAAGGTTAAGCTCCTTCTTATTAAGCCACGGGTTCTCTAGAGGCAAAAGTGACAAAACTCTATTTATTCAAAAGACCTCTAATGATATTCTGATCATTCAAGTATATGTTGATGACATAATTTTTGGAAGTACTAATGCCAAATTATGCAAGAAATTTAAGATCCTAATGCAGGGAGAATTCGAGATGAGTATGATGGGGGAGTTGACTTACTTCCTAGGACTCCAAATCAAACAACATCAAGAAGGTATTTTTGTCAACCAATCCAAGTACACAAAAGAATTACTCACTCGCTTTGGCATGGCAGACGCCAACATAGCCAAAACTCCCATGAGTCCTGCCACTCATCTGGTAAGAGATGAAAAAGGTACTAGTGTAAATTCCACTGTCTACCGAGGTATGATTGGCTCTCTTCTCTACTTAACTGCTAGTCGACCGGACATCATGTTTGCTGTATGCAAATGTGCCAGATTCCAGTCAGCTCCTAAAGTTTCTCATCTAACTGCAGTAAAAAGAATTATACGATATCTTGCTGGAACTATTTCCTATGGTCTGTGGTATCCCTTCACAGAACACTTTGATCTCATTGGTTTCTCAGATGCTGACTACGCAGGTGACAGGGTTGATCGAAAAAGCACCAGTGGAGCAAGTTTCTTTTTAGGAAAATCTCTTGTTTCCTGGCATAGCAAAAAACAAGATTGCACTGCTCTATCTACTGCCGAATCAGAATATGTTGCTCTAGGACATTGTTGCACTCAACTTCTCTGGATGAATACTCAACTATCTGATTATAACTTATTCTTTAAACCTATCTCTATTTTATGTGATAATACTAGTGCCATTGAGTTATCCTACAATCCTGTAGATCATCCTAGAACTAAGCATATTGATGTTCGTTATCATTTTATCCGTGATCATGTTCAATTTGGTGACATTGATATTGCATTTGTTAGTACTGATTTTCAATTGGCAGATATTTTTACTAAACCCTTGCTTGAAGAACGTTTCTGCACTCTAAGAGACTTACTTGGCATCATTTCAGATCCCTACTCAAAAGCATAATTTTTTTTTTTTTGCATGCATTCTATTAAAACAAAAAAAAAATAATATTTTTACATAATTTCTTTTGTTTTGTCGCATGCATCTGTTTATTTACCTTTTAACCGCCTGCTTAGTAATTATTGTTTGTCATTATTACAGCCGTCGGTTTTCCTTTCCAAGACTCTCAGTAGTCACGTCGGTCTATCTCCCTGACGCTGCAGTACCTTTCCCATCACTATTCCCTTCTCTCACGCCTTTTCATATCTCACTCACACCTTCCACCTTCCCTGAATCTCTCTCTCTCTCTCCTCCACTACTTAAAAAGCTCTTCTCTCTAAAAATCTTCCCTCACCAAATTAACCAAAATTCCTACTCTCCGTCTCTTCTCCCATGGCGAAAAAAATCTACTATATCTGCCCGTCGTAGCCAACGCGCCAAGACCAAACCTCAAAATACCTCCATCCCAGTTCACATTGATTCTGACCATTCTGAAAATACTACTTCTGTTTTTCCTACTCCCTCTCGGAATACAAAACTTGGTAAAAGGCCCAGGCACAGTGATTTTGATGATACAGAGGGTGTTAAAAGGGCTAAAAAGGAGTACTCTCTTGCTGATCTTGATGAAACCCTAGACTTTTGGGATTCTTCGGCTTATGAACGGTTGGAAACCCTAAAGGAAAAGCCCCTCGCCCATGGCCGCATTGTAGATTTGGATCTTCTGGAATCTCTCAACTGTGATATCAAACACTTTTTTGCTGACCAAGAATGGACAAATTTCTTCTCTTCTGATCCTACTGATGTCCCTGAAGACCTGGTAAGATTATTTTATGCAAATCTTCGCCCCTGTCCTAGTAATGGCGTTGAAACTATGGTCCTAAATACTAGAATTGTTATTACCAACAAGATCCTCTGTCGAATTTTGGGCTGTAAGTTCTCTGGCTACTCCGTTTTCTTCAAAAACTCTTGGCCATCTGATTTTGAAGTTACTTTTGAACAAGCAAAAGCATGCCTTTGTGAAAAGTCTGATGATATTCCTGATGGTCACTTAGGTCCTCTAGACTTGCCTTTTTCTGTGCGTGTTCTTGCTCACATTGTTGGTACTACTCTATTGCCCCGTACTGGCTCCCTTAGCTCTCTCTCTCAGCGTGACACTTTGATAGTTTACTGTCTCTTAACGAACAAAAAATTGGATCTTGGTGCATGGATAATTGAGTATATGCTAGAAAGTATTGCTGACTGTGCTTCCCTGCCTTATGGACTCCTGATTTCTAGAATTTTACATTTTTATCGTGTTGATATTTCTGCTTGGAAATCTGTGTCTGTGAGTGCTTGCTACAACTCTCGTGCATTTGCTTCCATGGGCTATGTCCATATTGATGAGAAATGGGTAAGAAAGGAAGCTAAGGCTGTCAAAACCCCTGGTGATCAAGCTGGTCCTTCCCGTCCAACTAGTCCTTCGTTGCCGCCTCAAAACTCTGCAGAGGATGTCAAAGACATCATTGATCTCCTCCTCAGTCTTCACCTCAAAGAAGACAAAGCAGCCGAAGAGGTGAACGAAGTCAAGATGGATGTTGGAAAATTCAGTCTCAAACTGGATACTGCTGTGACGAGTTTTGATGCTGCTGTTCGTAGGCTTCATGCCCGCCTAGATGCCATCTCCACAGATATTCAGGGACGAATTAACGCTCTCTCAGCTGATGTTCAGACCAAACTTGACAGAATGACAGATAACGTTGTGAACACTCTCACCTACTTTCTTGCACCTCGCTAGACTATGCTTTTATTTTGGGTCTGTAAATATGAATCTTTGTTTTGCTACTCCTGCCTCCCCTCTGTTTCTGCTGATGCCAAAGGGGGAGAAGACAATGCCTGCTGCTATGTTCTATTTATCCTTTAACTCTTATTTCCTGGAAAACTTTGTGAATGCAGGTTCTAGTCGACTATGCTAACAGTCTTTTAGCTAGGGGGAGTTCCCCTACAATACATATGCTACTTGTGCTTTCTTTGCAGGAAATCAGTCTAGTCGACTATACTAACAGTCTTTTAGCTAGGGGGAGTTCCCCTACAATACATATGCTACTTGTGCTTTCCTTGCAGGAAATCAGTTAACTATGCTCCATCTCAAAACACTCAGGGGGAGTCGACTTAAAACATGCAACAACTATTTGTCATCATCAAAAAGGGGGAGATTGTTGAACTTAAGATTTTGACTTATGACAAATAAGAATAATCAGTTGCTGATGTGCGTATATTTTGCAGAATTCTCTTTCAGTCAACTAAGGAAAGATTTGCCTAGGTTGTCCGTTACAGCTGGTTGTGATTGGTATCCCCTTAATCTAGGGATTGACTCTTTAAAGGCTGCACCGTATTCTTGGAAGGTATTTATATTTCTCCAAGAATCAAATCTATTGGGTCCAATCTCTCAGAATCTCCGCTCCAAATATAACATCCATGATCTGCGCCCTCACTGATTTGCTTGACCTGTCTGCCTCTCTCCAGCCCTATATATTCCAGAAGAATTGCAGACTATGGCTTACGCTTCTATTCTACTGTCTACTTTTCTCCATACTTTTACTTTGCAAAAATACTGTAACAAGTTAGTAATCAGTGTTAGAAAAGAAAAGAAGGAGAGGTTCTTGTAGAGGTAATAGTAGTGTCGAAATAGAAGTTGGTTTGGTGAGCTATAAACCAAACAATACGTTGGTGGTGATCGAGTGATAAAAACCATCTTGTCAAGACGTTTGTGGTGAACGACAAACCATTCATTGTACTCCGTGTTACTAAGAGCCTTATTAAGAGAGATACTCCCTTGTGACCCAAGGGGACTGGATTAGGAACCTTTTTGGTTTTGAACCAGTATAAAATCCTTTGTTCTTCTTCTTCCCTTATCTCTTACTATCTGCTTAAGTTTACATACATACTGCTTAGTCGACTATAAATCTGTTTAAGTCAACTGTATTAAAAGAAAATTTCAATTCACCCCCCCCTCTTGTACTTTCAAAGAGTGCATTTCTGAATGGTTACTTAAAAGAAGAAGTGTATGTTAAGCAACCTCCAGGCTTTGAGAATGAACAGTTCCCTGAACATGTGCACAAGTTGGACAAGGCCTTGTATGGACTCAAGCAGGAACCAAGAGCATGATATGAAAGGCTATCAAATTTCTACTTCAGAATGAATATAAAAGAGGTAAAAGTGATAGCACGCTATTTTAGAAAGAAAAAGGTAAGCATCTCTTAATTGTTCAAATTTATGTAGATGATATAATCTTTGGTGCTACTTGTGAAAATTTAAGTAAGGAATTTGCAAATCTGATGGGGAGTGAGTTTGAGATGAGCATGATGGGTGAACTCAATTTCTTTTTGGGTTTACAAATTAGGAAAATCTCAAATGGAACTATGATCCATCAACAAAAATATATTAAGAAATTACTAAAAAGGTTCGATATGGATAATGCTAAGGAAATTGATACACCTATTGCCATTGTCACAAAATTGGATTTTGATGAACATGGAATATCAGTTGATAAAAAATTGTATAGAGGTATAATTGGTTCTCTACTTTATCTAACTGCTAGTAGACCTGATATTGTAGTGTTGGTTTATGTGCTAGGTTTCAGTCAGATCCTAAGGAATCTCATTTGAAAGCTGTTAAAAGAATATTGAGATATCTGAAAGGAACAGGTTCCTTGGGACTTTGGTATCCAAAAGGTGGTAACTTTAATCTTGTTGGATATACTGATGCAGACTATGCAGGTTTCCTAGTTGATAGAAAAAGTACCTCAGGTTTGACAAATTTTCTTGGTGAGTGTTTGGTTTCTTAGGGAACCAAGAAACAAAATTCAGTGGCACTTTCCACGGCTGGGGCTGAATATGTGGCAACAGCCTCATGCTGTTCACAATTGTTATGGATTAAACAACAATTACAACATTTTGGTGTTGATGTAGGAACTGTTCCTATCTTTTGTGACAACACTAGTACTATTAACATGATAAAAAAATCCAGTGCATCACAAAAGAACCAAGCACATTGATATAAGACACCATTTCTTGAGAGATAACTATGAAAATGGTTTGATCACTATAGCATTTTGTCATACTGAAAAGCAAATTACTGACATTTTTACAAAATCTTTAGGAAGAGATCATTTTGAAAGAAATAGGATGGAATTAGGATGATTAAATTCACCTAAATTTATAAATAAATTACTTTACAATTGGCTAGAAAATTGCACTTAAAATAAATTTTATTCAAGTCAATTTGAAATATTCAGTCCAGCTTAATACTTCATTGTATACTCTTATGCCATAATTTCTTTTTAGATTTGCTAAAATTGAATGATGTTACCCTTATGCTCTTAGAATAACAAATTAAGCAAAAGTGATTCAAATTGGAAGGACACTGATTTTTCATGTTAAAATCAGGTATGTACTCTTTATTATTCATATATCTTAGAAGGTTGAGGCTATATGTAACTTGTAATTAGGATAAATCCCACTAGGAATCCTAATCATATCCAAACTACATAAGAGTCCCATCGGAGGAACCAGTTCCCAATCAAATCAGGTAACTTGAAAGCCTAACAGGTCTTTTTAGGGGAGACTCCCAAGAGTCCTTTAACGGCTGAATTACATTCAATGAGGTAATAGTGATCGACTTGCACTAAATCTCCACTACCTATTTCACTCTATAAATACACTTCTACTTCTTCATTATTTTTACTTTGCTCATAATTGAATTTCCAAAATTTCAAAAAAAATAGTGAAATATCTCTTGAATCGTATTGCTAGAATGTTTCTTTCCCCAGAAAACTCATCATCCCTACCCACCTCTGATAAACCACAAATTCCAAATCCTCCTTCACCCATGGATACCACAAACCCAAACCCTGAAGTTCCTGAAAATAACCTTGAAGTGCCTGAACCAGAAATTCATGGGGAAGGACCAGTTCCCACTGCTGAGTCGATTGTAGAAAAGGTTGAGGACTTGTCAAGGGCTATGATTATTTATCAATATCAGGTAAACTGTTCATCTCCTTTAAATATAGTAGAGGATGAAGGGGATAAGGAAGAAGGGTCTAGAACTGTTCCTGAGGGGGAAGGGGAAACTGTAAAACGTTATGAACCACCCATGTATGAGTCATCTGGGTCTTTAGAGGTTGCTTTTAGAGCACCCATGGAGGATGTGATAAATGTTGATGATGCTATGAGTGATAGTGATAGGCCTATTATTGATTTAATTAATATTAGGAGTTTAAAGAGAAAACTTGCTAGGAAAGGACCCATTGATGACCAAATGTCTGCTGAGATTGCTGCAAAGTTGAAAAAAATTAGTGATAGTTATAAGCCAGGTCTTAAGAAAAAAGGTGAAAGTTCATCTAAGGCAAGAGAACCTGTTCCTTCTGTCTTTACTCCTGCTAGTGAGGTTAGGAGGACAAGGAGTGTTGTCAAGGCTGCTGCTATGGAAAGAAGCAGAAAAGGGAAGGGAAAATAGGTTGCTGATCCTGTTGAGGAAGAAGAAATTGAGTTTGTAGAAAAAGAGAGGGAGGTTGTGAGTGATGAAGATAATGAGATGGAAGATGTTGAGGTAGTTGCGCCTCAGTCTAAGAAAATAAAAGGTGCACAGGGGCGTGTGACAAGGAGCTCTGTGAAAGCTGCTGTAGTAAAATCTTCTAAGAGGACCAGGTCATCAAAAAGAACTTTAGTTGATGAGAGTTCTGATTCATGTTTTGATGAATCATTTGTTGGTGAGGACAGTGAGAGTGAGAATGAGGGAGATGAGGTTCAACACTGTGTCCATGATGACATTATGACTAGGAAAGTTCTGAAAGGCAGAGTACTCTCTGATGTGGAGGAAGAAGGTATGGTCTGGTTGTTGCAGAAATTGCAGGTTCAAGGCTGGAGGGACATGGTTCTTCAGATTAAGGGACACTGTGCAAAGGAGATGGTTCAGGAGTTTTACAAGAACTGCTCTATAAAGAGGGACAGGATCACCACCTCTGTCCATGACCATGAAATTACCTTTGACACTAAGGAGCTGGGTGAACTGCTGGGGATTCCATATGTGGGGTATGAAAGCTACATCAAGAAGGTGTGGCCTGATTTGACCAATTTGCCTACTGGGCTAGAAATTACTAGAAAATTTGCTGAGAATGATGAAGAGGAAAAACCAAGGGCTGTGCAAAAGAGTGAAATGCACCCATAACACCAAGTGATGTTTGAATTTGTGAACAAAATTATGCTGCCAAGGCAGGAGAAGAGAGGGATTGCAAGCTTTATGGACCTGGTCCTTATGGAACTACGTGATACAGATAAGTAGATCAATTGGTCCAGGTTTATGATCCACTATATCAAAAGAGTTGTTACTGGGAAGAAAATGCACTCTTTGCCCTTTGGTTTCATCCTGACTGATTTGTTTGCTACATTGAAAATTCCTTTGGAGGGGTAGTTAAGGCTACTAAGAAGGAGAAGTTTGGGTGTGCTACCCTGATTAGATGTGATATGACTGTTCAAGCTGATCCTCTACTGGCTGGTGTTGGAAAACAACCTTTGAAAAATAAGGCGAGGGCATTGAGGCAACATATTGCCATACAAGCTGCTGAAATAGCAAGGTTGGAGGAGGAAAAGAACTACTGGAAGGCAGAGGCTACAAAGGCAAAGGAGACAAATGAGGGTATGCTCAAACAGATGTTTGAGTTGCTGAATAAGTCTCAGGGACCTGGTCCTTCCACATCCTGATCACCTTAGCTATAAGCCATCTTTTGTCCAGTGGGATTTAGACTAGTTCTAGTACCTTAGTCTTTTCCTTTTCTAGTTTTTGAATAATTTTGCAGTACGTGCTTGTATCCCCTGGTTTAACCTTTTGTTAATGATGACTTGTCTTGGATGGCTAATATCATTGTTTTGCAGTTGCTTTAGTCTGAATTATGTTTGCATGTTGAGTTGCCTAAATGGCCATGTGCTGATTATTTTTCACGCTTGAACTATTTTTTATGCAACCTTTTCAATGATGCCAAAAGGGGTAAGAGTAAGTGATTTTGCGTGAACTTTATGCCTAATTGAAAAAGAGGATTTCCACATAAATATCCTTCAATATATCATTTTAACAAACCACCTAGCACTAACACACTACTAGAAATCGATGAAAAAGCTATAAAAAGGTTGGAGACGGAATTCCCTCTCCAATCAGTTAGAGAGGGAATTTCGTCTCCAATCAGTGTTGGAATAAAAAACTAATTAAATATTTTAGAGTTGGAGACGGAATTCCGTCTCCAACCAAAAGGCAAAAAGCGTGTCAGTGATTGGAGACAGAATTCCGTCTCCAATCACTGACACGTTTTTTTTGCTTTTTGGTTGGACTCTAAAAATATACACAGTCTCCAATTCTTTCAGATTCATCTCCCCCAAAAATACAAAACCCTCCCCACGCGAAAATTCTCCCTGCCCCGGTGAAAAACACTCCTTCCCCCGACGAAAACTCCCCCAATCCATCCAAACAAGTAATTTTTCTTCAAAAATCTCGTGAACTTCAAAGCCCATTTTGCTTCTTGTTCAATCCACAAGTTTCCTGTGTCTTCATGTGTCTGTTTGTTTCAAGTTTGTCTTTTGTTTATTTAATATGATAAAGTATTTGTCTTATGATTTTCATGCATTTATTTATGTATTTAATTTGAACTACAAGATTCTCCTTACTATTTAACTATTGTTTCTCTTTTTCAATGTATAGGAATGTGCTAAAGTTGACTGTTGCTAGTTTTCTTTACATTCAAAGGTATGTTTTTTTTTCATTTCTTGTATTTTCCGTTGTTTCAGCTGCTTGCTTTTGTTTTCAGGTGAAAAAAAAGGAGAAATGGGGTTTTGTTATTGGATTTTTTTATGTTGTCTCAATAGTGGTTAGACCGCTTAAACAAAAAAAAATCGTTCATTGTTTATTCCATGTATACACTGTGTATACCTATCGTAATTTTATAATCTATGTATTCTGGAAAGTCCCTTCGTCATTTTTGAGCCTTTATCTCAGTCTTATATGGTACCACTACATTGTACTTCATTTTGAGAATGAGGTTGTTTTGTGGTTGAGGTCACTTTTGCATTTTGCCTTTGTCTTTGTTTGGTTTCTTTTTGTCCGTTTAAGTTTAAACTTGCAATAGTTAAAGTAATAGACGATATTATTTTGTTTGGGGGTACTGGAAAGTATTGGCCGTAGTGGCTTTGTTTTATGTTAAACAGGTGTTTTATGTTAAACATGTGGTTTTTGATTTTTGGTTGCTTTGTAGCGAATTTCTAATGTTTCTATTTGGCAGGATTAATATAGTTAGAGATGGAAATTTCTCCTCTAACCAACCAAAAAAAATTTAGTTATTTTACTATAGAGGGAACTCCGTCTCTAAACAACAAAAATAATTTTTAAATTTTTTACTGGAGAGGGAATTCTGTCTCTAAACAATAAAAATAATATATACATTTCATGTTGGAGAGGGAATTCCCTCTCCAAGCATTAAATTAATTTAATGCTTGGAGACGGAATTCCGTCTCCAAATGCAAAAGTCAGTGCGCACTGACACATTCTTGGAGACGGAATTCCGTCTCCAAGAATGTGTCAGTGTGGCAGTTACTTTTGCATTTGGAGACGGAATTCCGTCTCCAAGTTGTCCAACGACGCGCTTTTTCGCAAAGGACGCGCAGAGACGGAATTCCGTCTCCAAACACCTTTTTTAGAGGGAATTCCGTATCCAAACTGTGACGCAAATCAATCAATTTCTAGTAGTGACATAATCTAGCCACAATATTTATATTTAAAATTTAATTTATAATTAAAATATGGCATATAATTAGATTGATATTCTTTATATATAACTTCTATACACACATATATATATACATATATTTATTATATATTTTTTAAATACTTATATAATTAAATTATATCTAATAAATATACTAGGAAAAGAAAGAAAGAGCAAAATATGATTACAAAAAGTGGATAAGGGTTGGAAATGGTTATGTGGGGGTAGTAATCCCTTGAAAAAAAATCTGATCCTTAATGATAAAATAAGTCTCTACTGATTGCTTTTGAGTTTCAAGTTGTAGTTCATGACATTAAGGACATGCAGCTACGCTTATGAGTCTGTCATCATCAAAAAGGGGGAAAATATGAGCTTGGATAAGCTTGAAGTTTTGACTGATGACTAAGGAACAGATCCAAAGGACATGTTCCTTTTAATCACTGTAGCTAAATAGATAATTCATACAAAATCATTTAAGCTGAGATATTATTAATTATCCTTAGACTAATATTTATCTTGATAATTATGCAGGTCTAAATGTGATATGAAAAGATTGCATAAATAGTGGATAAAGGCTAAAAGATTTCGGATGACTAAAGTGAAGAGTTCAATTAGGACTCAAACTCTTGGAAGCTTTGGAATTCTAATTGCTCAAGACTTCTTGGTTGTTGAAGCTATAAAACGAGGAGCATTTCAGCTATTGAAGAATGCACAAATACAGAGAGAATCGAGTCTTAGCATTGAAAGAGTTCTAATCGTATTTGTGTAATCATTAAGCTACATGGAACTAAGTAAGAATATGTTCCTTATATTGAATCTTGTAAAAGTTCAGTCTTAGTTTAACTGTAGTAGGTACTATCGAGTTGTATCATTTCAATTCAAGTCGCGTACTTGAGAAACTTCACTGATCGTGAAAGGGGTCACCAGAGGATTAGAGTTAGTCCTAGGTTAGTAAGAAGGAAGTCTTGTAACCAAGTGAGTCTTTTACATAGTGAAGTTGAAATCCTACTTGGAAGAGTAGGTCGTGGTTTTTTGATCCCGAGTTCAAGGGGTTTTTCCACGCAAATATTGGGTGTTCAATTACTTACAGTTTTAATTCCATATATAATACAGTAAAGGAACACATTTAAAAAACTGGTCCTTAAAACAGTAAAGTGGTGTATCTTGGAAAATATAACTGAAGCTGTTTCTCAATCCGACCTCATTTTGCAGTGCCTTCGAAATTTGTTCTCACCTTGCCGCATAGTTGACCACGTGTCCTTTATGTGATCGGACATAAATCGACCAATACAGCCTGTTTTTTTGTACACATAATTAGATAAGTGGTGTGAACCAATAGTTAATTCATTACACGATTCTTACATAGAACGACCAATAACTCAAAAGTCAGTGATTTTAATGACATCTTGAACCATAAAATTCAAATTCTCAATGTATTTTTATAATCTTTAAAAGTTGGGAATTTGTTTAATTTTTGAAGTAAAGTTGGAGGAGGAAAACTAATTCTCACCTATTTATGTGACATAATTACTTTTATACCATGTATATAATTAGCTAATATACTTTTAATATTTCAGGTATATAATTAGATATAGACGCACATAAGTGTGTCTGTGTATTTATTCGATTATAACCTTCCATTTTCCATCTGAAATTTAGTAGTATTATTTTTTATAATTATATTTCGTAGGCATGTATTGTGTTTTTAACTATTGTATTTGTTAGAATTTTACCATGTTAACTAAAAAAAAAAATTTGTAAAAGAGTATTAACTACTTTGCATCTCAAAAAGTTAGAACATGAACTTCAAGTAAAACAGATCATTCAATTTTAATTCCGGAAAAAAGTCAAGGCATCTCGACGAAAATTGGCTTTAGGCCACTAAATTTGTCGAGCCGCTCTTGCTTATATGAAATACTCTCACTTTTAAACCATGTATAACTTATAAACTTAAGTAACGCACAAACCTAAAATATACTGTCGATATTTTGGGTATATAATTGGATATTAGATGCATAAATAAACAAATGATTTCAAAATACATCTTTAAGTATACTCGAACAAGGGAAATATAATCCCGGTGAACTACGTAATTTTCTTAACTAACCAAGAATTGCGGAAAGGAGTTATTTTGGTTTAATCATAACTCTTTAAACACAAGGAATATATATTATGAATTTTGATGATAAATTAGGAAAAGATATGGAGATTCAGCTGGCGAGATTTGCGAGCAGTCGAGCAGATCCTCTTCCATGTATGTCAGCTTAGGTTAGTATCATAATCTCTTAAATATTGTCCACTTAGAAAAGTTTCCCGAAAAGAAAAAGCCTAGGGTTATCCTTTTCAATTAACGATAGGGTTATCCTTCAAGAATTTTCATGCATACAATTGCCATGAGGAGGAGAAAAGTAACGGCTGACATATTACCTGAACGTCTCGTCTCATTCACAAAATACTTTCTTGTCTTAGTTATGGAGAAGCAGCCCGGATGAGCACTGTCTCCAAAAAATGGCTACAAGCTTGGTTGACTCATCCCAACTTGGAATTCAGCAGAGATTTTTATGTCATAGATGCGACAACAGTGGATAAAATCATGGAGAGATATTGGGACAGAAAGATCCCTATTGACATGTTTCAAATTATAAGCTCATTAAGAAACCCTTCAACCTTGCGTGAAATTTCTCCTCTGATTGATAAATGGCTTGACATTGCTCTTCAGAATGGCGTAAAACATCTAAAGTTTAGTAATTGTATCTCACGATACCGGTTCCCTATTTTCAAATTGCTGGCATCACCAAAATCTACGGTAAGAGAACTCGTTTTGATCAATTGTCATCTAATGTTGACAAGTTATGTGGTGAATAGTTGCACCTCTTTGAGAGAACTTTCTCTATATATGGTACATATAGACGAAAATATGCTACAGGCTTTACTCATTAGTTGTCCCTTGATTGTCATTTTGATCATTGACAATTGTACTGGGTTCAAAAAGATTGAGCTCCAAAATCTTAAAAAGATCAAGTCACTTAACATTCGGATAGATATGAACATGTATGTTAAAATCCAAGCACCAACTCTTGAGCACTTGTCTAATTGTCATTTGAAAGAATTGGATATTGTGGAATGTCAGAATCTGCAATCTTTAAAGATATCATGTAGGAAGATATCTGATCCTGATGGATTTCTCGAGCACCTTATTTCTAGTTCTCAATGCCTCAAAAGTTTGATATTAGAGAGTTGTGTTTTAGGAAGGTTTAACATTTGCAGGAGTCAATCCTTAAGGATCTTGAAGCTTAAGAATTGTAATATCATAGGAGAGATTGGTGTCACTTGAGTATAAAGGTCAAATTCCTCAGCTTAAATTTGCAAAAGAGTCGATTGACCCTTTGAAGCATAACTCACATATCATTTTTAAATGCTGGCATGATTTAGATGCTGTGCAGCTTTGTAACATGGGGGAAATTCTATCAAACTCGATCTCTTGGTCCCAAGTTACCCTTCATTTTTCCGAATGCACTGAGATCAATAGGAAAGATTTGCAACTGTACCATAGAGCGAGTCGCTACCCAACAAGTGGACGTTTTAGATGTGCATATAGAGTCGCCTCAGGAGTGCCCAACTATTGTGGATGCTTTGTTATGGAGTTGTCATCCTAGGAGACTCAACCTATCATCAACTGTCGAAACGATGAGATGCTTCATTGATCGTTTAATGTATATAAGGAAGTCGAGCCATTCTAGTTCTCATGGAAGCAAGCCTTGGCTTAGTCAGTTGAAAGAAGTAAAAGCCTACAAATCCGATCGGAAAAATCAACCTGTGGAACTCACTAGTAGTTCAAGAAGTGGAAGGCGGGCAATAAGGACTCTCACAGACTGGGAGAAAGTTTACTTTTTATTGGATTGGTGATGCAGTTAACTTATCTCTATTTCAAATTGATTGCACTTCTTCATTTGTAAAGTTCATTAATCTATTCAGGATAGACTCTAGATACTTATGAACTTTGAATTTATGAAGTTTTCTTGAAAAGTGTCTTTTGTCAAAGATGATTATGTTTGAAATGTCAAGGTAAAGAGACAAGTATTCTGTTTTGTCATCGATTCACGTGAATTTGCTGTACGTTCTTTGACTTAGCGACGTTGTTCAGCAGTTGATTTGGTAAGTCATTATGATTGGTAGTTCTCACGAAGGCATAGATGTTCTTTTGTTCTTTAAACTCGCTGAATCGAACAAACTATATTCAAAGCAAGAGACCTCCTAGCATCCTGTAATATTGGGAGATCTCCTGAACAATGAAATTTTATGTGGTTCTGATGTTTGGCATTTTATGCCTATATTTCCTTAATATTTCCTCACGTTTTAGTACCTTATTCGCTCGTTTTATGGTTTATGAATATGATTTTACACTAATTTCATGTCGTGTGTATGTAGGTTGTTACGCAGTGTAATTGGAGCTTTTAAGAGCATGATTGAGCAAGAAAAGATTGCATTTTGATTAAGGATTGGATCGAGCACACGAAGGCACGACACGAGCGAGCAAAGGAGCAACGGAACAGGAAAATGGCTGGGCGCCATAACCCACGCGCCGCGTAGCCCATAGCGCGCACTGGCTGGCGCGGTTCTCCATGCGGCGCGGGCTTGTAGCGGGCTGATTTCGACGGGTTATGTCCAATGTCGCGCGTTCCGAGGCGCGGGGCGCCCGTTATAGCGCCCCCTGTGCGCGTTTTTACGTCCTATTTCGTCTAGGATTGGGTCTAACTTATTACTAAGGGTTTGTAAACACTATAAATACTCTTTTACTTAGTTTTTCATGGGAGTTCAGACGTTGGAGCAAATTGGAGAGCTCATAACATTAAGAACAAGGGTTTTTCTTCCTTCCATTAATCTATTACATCATTATTTCAGTATTACATCAATTCCTTGTGTTGTTATTATGAGTATGCGTAGCTAAATCTATCGTTCTAGGGTTAGAGTATTTCATGAAGGTTGATGTTTGAAGATTGATTTCCATTAATTGAATCCCATAACGGGTTGCTTATTCTTTCTTGATTTCACTTGTGTAATTGTCAGGGCCCGATTATTATGCATTATCTATGGTTTTTAGATTGAACTCGAAAGAGGGAATTTAATTACGTAATAAGAAAGAATAGGACTAGTTTGTGAACCCGGGCATCGGGAACCAATTTGTGAGTAGGATAGACATGTACTTGCTCGCCTAGTTTAACTCATTACAGAATTCGTTAATGCATGCACGTGATTCAACCCATAGACATATAGGGATTGGAGTAGCCTGCATAGACCGTGAAGAACTGAAAGGTTTTCACGGGTACATTTAATCTGTTAGTTAGTAACACGGGATTTAAGAAGTGGAATCAATTGGAGAACTCAACTGGATTGTTCGTAACTCTGACCCTGGATCGTCTCCTTATTACTGATAACAACCAAGTCTTGCTCCATTGTTTGAATTCACTTCTACCATTTAATTACTGTTCTTTAGTTAATAAACTCATCACTATTGGAAAAGATCCCTGAATAGTTTATATAAATTGTTTGCTAGAATTCAGTCTGAATAGTCCTCGTGGGAACGATACTCGATTTATCACTTTATTACTTGTCGACCACGTATACTTGCGTGTGCGTTTGGGAGCAACAGGTTCTCAATGTGCAATAAGCCACTTATTATTGTTTGCCCTCCCTGCGAAGGGAAGAGTGAAGACCGCTACTTTCATCCTTCCTGCCGTTCCTTATTTTCATTACTTCCCATTTACATTGTCATTGTACCTTTCTCCATGGCGCAGTTGCAAATCTTTCCTATTGATGTCATTGCATTTGCAAACGAAATATGAACGGAAACTTGAGACCAATCGGGCAAATTAGATATAAATTTCCTCAACCCACAAACCAAACTTTGGCTCTTTTTGACTAAAATCTTTGAACACTAGAAACTTGACATTCCTACTCCAGCATTAGTCTTAATAACTATGAACTATCCTTAAGGCTGAAGGTACCGCCATCAGAAGCTTAGTTCATTAGTTGGGGGGGGGGGGGGTGTATGCAATAGATTATTATGTACGGTTAGCTCGAAACCAAGTAATTTTGGCTCAGACACTATATCTTTACTAAATCTATGCTAAATTTGTACAAAGAATAATTAAATTTCGAACACAGTAGCTTAACAAGTTAGTAGGTTTAGTGGCATCGCGAACCCATAAACCTTAGAGACCCGCTTATGTCGTTAAACATATCCACACACTTGTCTTCGTGTCTGAAATTAATTGTTTAGATTTTTAGTCATAGAAATTAGAACTTAATTAATAATCCTTTCAGAGAATTTAATATAATGTTATTTTTATCATCTTTTAGTTCTCGTGGATAAGTTTGCTCCAAGAGATGAGAAGGGTTATGGTGTATTCATAACTTTTTTCCTTTGCGAAAAGTTAGGGGATATCATATTGATAGCCTTGGGCATCCAGCCGAGCATGAATAGAGCCCAGCCGAACGTACAATGCGACCTAGTCATGCCTTATCGAGCTTTATATCATACCTAGTCTAACAAGAGCCGAGCCGACTTTTTTCAATTGTGTCTGCATATTAAAAAAATATTATCTAAAAGAAGAATCGGATTTGAATTTGCTCTCGTGATTCACGATTAAAAAGACTATCATAAACATAGAGTTTTAGAGTTTACGTCAAGAACATGATTTAGTTTGAACCCAGTAGTGAAAATGTTCATACTAATATCCATGCAAAATTGATGATTAAGAACATTGTTATCTATTGCATTAACATATCTTATGTTAAGTTAAATTTCTGATTTAGTTACTTAGTAATTAAGCTTACTGTATACTTAATTGTTATTTTTACACTATCAATAGAGTAATCGAGCAAATTTTGTATGAGCTAAACCAAGCTACTTTTTTGCCGAGTCAAGCTAAAATCCAGCCGAGCCTAGCGGAGTCATCATTAAGAAAAGGAGGAAAAATTATGGGAGAATCCGGTTGAAAATGAAAAACTCCAAGGATAGGGTTTTATATAATTTTTCCTTCATATAGGGGTGTGACTTGTTACGGAAACCTGATTACAATAATAGGCACAACTTCTTCCCATGACGATTGACATATTCCCTGAATGTCTCATTCACAAAATAGTCTGTTATCTTAGTTATAGAGAAGCAGCCCGGATGAGCATTCTCTCCAAAACATGGCTACAAGCATGGTTGAGTCATCCCAACTTGAAAGTCAGAGTTGGTTCGTCTGGAGAAGGCGTGACAACAGTGGATACAATCATGGAGAGGTATAGGGACGCAAACATCCCTATTGACAGGTTTAAATTCTCAAACTTCTGCAAGTCTGATGATTCTGGTGAATTCTTCCCTCGGATTGATAAATGGCTTCGCATTGCTGTTCAGAATGGCGTAAAAGATCTGTTGTACAATAGTAAAGAGGCAGTGTATAGTAATACTACATATTCATTATACCCTTTCCCTATCTTCAGAATCCTGGCAGAAGCAAAATGTTTAAGAGAAGTTGTTCTCAAGCATTGTAATCTAATGCCTGTTTTGTTATCTACTAGTCATGTGGCGAACTGTGAGTCTTTGAGAAAGCTTTCTCTAACTGGTGTCCATTTAGACGACATCATGCTACAGACTCTACTAAGTAGTTGTCCCTTGATTGTTGATTTAACCATTGACAGTTGTACTGGGTTGAAAAAGAATGAACTCCTGAATCTTCAAAAGATCAGGTCACTAAACATTACGAGAAATAATTACCCGCAGTTTTTTAAAATCCACGCACCAACTCTTGAATACTTGTATTATTCTTGTCATTATTCTTTGAAAGAATTGGATATTGTTGAATGTCAGAATCTGAAATCTTTAAAGATTTTGTGTACGGATGTACATGATCCTGACGGAGTTCTCAAGCACCTTATCTCTAGATCTCAATCTCTTGAGAGTTTGGAATTAGTTAGCCGATTTTTAGGGAGGTTTAGTGTTTGCAAGAGTCAATCCTTAAAGGTCTTGAAGCTTGAGGACTGTGAGATCATAGGAGAGATTAATTTTCCAAACTTGGTATTACTCGAGTACAATGGATTTCGTGATATCCCTCGGCTTAAATTTGCGAAAGAGGCAAGCCAATTGAAGCATAGCTCACATATCATACTTGAAAGGTGGTGTAATCCAGATGCTATGTGGTTCCGTAACTTGAGGGAACTCTTACCGAACTCAATCTCTTGGTCTCAAGTTAGCCTTCATATTTCCAAATGCAATGAGATCAATAGGAAAGATTTGTTATTGTACCATGGAGATGCTACCCCCCAAGTGGACGTTTTAGATGTATATCTAAAGTCTTCTAAGGAGTGCCCAACATTTGTGGATGCTTTGTTATGGAGTTGTCATCCTAGGAGACTCAACCTATCATCAACATCTAATAAAATGATAGCATGCTTCATCAATTGTTTAATATGTATGAAGAAGGCGAGCCGTTCTACTTCTCATGGAGGGAAGCCTTGGCTTAACCAATTAAAAGAAGTAAAAGCCTACGATTGGAACAGTCAGCCGGTGAAACTCAGAAGCGGGGAGCAGGCAATAAGGACACTTACAGAGAGGCAAAATGTTTATTTTTTATTAGATTGGTGATGCATTACTGAATTGAATATTAAAAAACAAGAGGCCTCATGCAATTGACAACCTTTTGGCTTCTTCTAGGCTTACTTCATTCATTTTGAGGTCTCAAAGTTCCTGAATTTTATCACATGTGCATATTTTCTTACTTGGTAGGAGTACACAACTTTTGAGTACCTTTCTTTTATTTTCCTAATCTCTCTAAATAGAGCTCTCTGGACCTTGTTTACAGGTAGCGTTTATTATGGATGACCCAATTAAGCTTTCTTTTTCCCCCATCTGTTCGTCTTTACTAGCACGACCTGTTCTAAAATTCAAAATATTTTTTGCTATTTCGCGTTTATCATGGACGAGGCAGGTTTTTTTCAACAAGTTGTTGTTAAGACGACTAATTTTAATTTTTTCGCGTTTATTGTTGACGACCCAGGTTTCTTTTTAATAGGTCGTCAAATGACCTTTTCAAAAACTTTGAAAAACAGAGGTCACGTCCTTTACCTCCCCAATTGCTGGAGACGATTGGATAACTATGTGGGATATGATATGTGAGTTTTTCTCCTATGGAGAATTTTTTTTTTTGCAAGTTCAGGTGGTTAAAGCGCTTAGCATTTTTTATTTAAATGAAGTTGCAAACTTAAAATTGTTGTGATTTCTCTTATGGCAAGAACCTGCACGTTGTCAATTGTCATTACCTTCAGCTCATTATTTGACTGAGAATCCACTCCGGCTTACCTTCATACTTCGATTGCAGTGTTCTAGCTCTGCTGATCATGATCAAGTTGATTCCAAGAGAATATACCTTCATTATCCACCCCTGACGTTCAACAGGTTCAATTGAATTAAGTTATTTTACCGTAGAGTGCAAGTGAGAAAATCGACTTAAGTTTCAGGAAATATACAACTGAACCAACAATTATAACCGTGCTTCAGTGTTAACAACTTAAAAGTTTAAACATGCACTCATCGCTGACTAAAATTAATGCAAGGTTGCATAAAACTACTTGGTATAATCAGAATGAAGTGCGAGAATTTTACTAAGCAAGCGTTTAAGAATTGGGTAAAATTAATGTAATACGTTCAAGAATTGGGTTAATATAATTAAAAAAAATTATCTTTAATTAGTAATGGCACATCATTTTTCCGGCGAATTTTAAGTAAATTCCGGCTAGAGTGACTTTGTGGTAATGAAGCAATAATTGAGTGACTTTTGGGTAACAAAAGACACAAAAATGACTTTGTGGTAATGAATCAACAGTTGAGTGACTTTTGAGTAACAAAAGAAACAAACATGACTTTGTGGTAATGAAGCATTAGTTGAGTGACCATCATAAAATTAACTCAATTTTCCCGTGGTAGCTTAAGACGAATTCCCTTCTACCCCTGCAGTGGGAGCCATTAATGCAAGAAAACTTAGTCTCAAGCACGAATTCCAACAAAGAACAAACTTCAACCACTTTTCTATTGTTCCTTATTTGATGGACATTGAGGTCTTCATGTCCAGAAGCATTGTCTCCTTAGCTTGTCCCTCATCTGTTCTGGTACACTAGTAAGCATCTTTAAAGTGCAGTTTTCCTTTCCTGATGAGTCCGTGAGCTGGTCATTAGTAGTTGTGCTTCCTCATACTCGGTATTCTCCTCACCATCCAAGAAGCTTGCTTGGGTACCTCCATATTGGAAAATCCTGCTTTTATATAGTATGTTTGTGGTTGTTTTTCAAATTTATCCATGGTTAAATTATCCATTTAAGAGAATAGGTATCTCCCGCCAAGCACTTTTTTTTTTCTTCCTAAATAAAGTCATAATCAGGTCCACTTCGGGGCTGACCATTTGAATTACATTTGGTTTCTCTAAGTAGCCGTTTGGCCATAAATATCAAAAAATCTTTGAAAAAATGTTTTTAAAAGTTGAGTTGAAAAACTGTATTTGAAAGTTGAAGTTGTCTTTGGACATAAATTTTACTTGAAAAAAGTTGAAGTTTTGTGAGGGGAAAGAATTGATTTTTTGAAAAAACTTGAAAAAGTGGTTAAAAGTACTTTTTGGTTTTTCAAAAATTGTTTTTGACAAAATCTTCAAAAATTGACAGCTTTTCATGGACAAATATGTTTTTCAAAAATTTTTCGAAAAAAAGCAAAAAATATTTCATGGACAAACAGGTGCTAAATATAGGCGACTTGATCAACTAGGATGTGCAATTGGTATAAATTTCTGATGCAGATATAATTAACTACCGTTGCAACAGAAAAATGAAGAGACTTCATCACTGAGTTTGTAATACTATTGAAATTCAATCAATCATAACAAAACAAGGATTAGCAGCCACAAACTATCCATTTGTTGTGAGTCTAAGAAGAAGGAAAACTTCATCTAATCATCTTAGTACGAGTATACACAACAGGTTGAGTACTTGGGATAAAACTGCTATGGTGAGGACTGAGGAGTGTTAGTACTTTGATATTAATGATGTTAATGTTTTATGATTACAACATAAGATAACTATAGCCTAACAATGGATCAATTTGTAGGAAAGCAAAAGTTAAAGTAGAAGCTTAAAAGGATGAAAGTACTTGATGCAAGTCTGTAGAATAATTCTGGAACACAGAGTTCACGAAACAAGCGTATTCGTTTCACTAGTCAATAACACAATTACATGTACATAACATGAATTGTATTGAAATTTCCACAGTCTAAGGTCGTACCTTTTACAGACAATTGTTCCTGCTGTGTTTTTTGTGAAGAATCTTCAATGGAAAAACACCAGGAACTTAGGGTATTGAGAGAAGGAAGAAGATGAAGAAGAAACTGATATACCTTACGTTAGGAAAAAAAGAGTCAGGGAAAAAAGGAACTCCTCCTTTTTATCTGAAAAATACAACGTTTCATAAAAGTTGTATCTTTTCCCTTTTTCCTCTTTATTACTACTAATAATAATAATTAATAAATATATAACCAATTATATATTTAATATCAACTAATTATTTTGGAATGGATCCGGGTTGACCCACATGGGTGACCCGATCCAATTTTCTTCATCTCCCGCTCACACATAGTGGGTCAACTCTCATTCCATGTCTGTAACTTTCATACATAACGGCTAGACCGTGTGACCAGTGCATACTACGAGAGCGCATTGCTATACATCTGTTAGGAATATATAGCATCTCGATCAACGGCGTCTTGGAGTAGATTAAAGTATGCAATACCCTAAGATCATTTATCACATTCATCTCTCTCACAATCTCTTTGTATTAATTTGAGTTCATCATTATGTTCTTGTCGCAAAGACAAACATAAAGGACCGGTCAATGAACACAACTAATGTGACAATACTCAATGATCTTGCTCATCTCAAGAATCTCTTAATCTCAACTCGATTTGCTTTTCTAGAAATGTCCCGCCAGACCGAATCATCCATGATCTCTTGGCAACACCCTAAGATAGCAAACACCAAATTCAATCTCGAGAAACTGATCAAAGTCATGAGGGTACGATAGGGAAAATTACTTGTAATTTTCATAGCTTCACACGGTAGCAAGTAGAGATTTTAACCTGTACCGCCATAAGGTCATCTTATGCATACGTGGTATGATTCACGTATCACAGTATTAACTCCTTCCCAATGGAGCGTATGTCTGCTCAAAAATAAAAAATAAATAAATATTGTGCAGATGATAGTTCAGACAACCTATGTCTAACTTTGAGTTCACAAATCTACTCGTTCTACTTTCTATCAAACAGAACTCACATCTGGCAATTAAGACAGACTTCACTTTTAATCACACTTGATTAAATATTTAAATAAACGACATTTATATTATAAAATTTTCGCTCTCTATTATTATCATTTCCAATAATAATAAGTTTTATAATTGTCTCATCTCTATTAGTCACATAGATAATAGAGGCGATTGCCTGTGTGAATAGGCCAACCTTTTGTCTGTCCGACATACTTCTTGTACTCGAATTTTATGTTCCAAAACATAAAATAATAATTATATGTATATGAACCAACAAATATGGATAATTAGGCTTCAACTACCATTAATTTCAAAAATAATGTAGTTTTTACATGAATTGGGAAAAAACTAAAAAAAAAAATACATTAGAACCTACGCAACCCCAATAACTTCACATGCCTCTCATAAGCATCACATGCTATGGGTTTCGTTAAGGGATCTGCTAGCATATGATGCGTAGATATGTATTTCACATTCACATCTTTATGTAATACCAAGTCTCTAACAAAATTATACTTAATATCAATGTGTTTAGTCTTGCCATGGTACTTGGGATCCTTTGTGTAGGCTATTGCAGCTTGACTATCGCAATTGATGGTTACTGGTTCAACAGCATTGTCATACACACCCAAGTGTACCAGAAAATGTTTAAGCCAAACAGATTCTTGTACAGCGGCTGAAAGTGCTACAAACTCAGCTTCCATTGTAGACAAAGCTATGCATGATTGTTTCTTGCTGCTCCATGATGTGGCGCCATTGTTCAACAAGAATACATATCCAGAGGTCGATTTTCTCTCATCTAAATCTCCTCCCCAATCAGAATCAGTGTAGCCTCTTAGTTGCAGATCATCACCTTGGTAACACAAGGAGTAGTCAACTGTGCTTTTAAGATACCGGAGTATCCTTTTAACTGCTTTCCAGTGTTGTTGTCCTGGGTTAGACTGATATCTTCTAACTAACCCAACAGCATAACAGATATCATGTCTAGTACACATCATAGCGTACATAAGATAACCGATTGCATTGGCATAAGGAACCCTTCTCATTTGTTCCATCACTTGTGGAGTCTGAGAACACATCCTCCGACTTAAAGCTTCAGCCTTAGAAACAGGAGTATTTATGGGTCTGCAGTCCTGCATATTAAATCGTTCAAGAACCTTCTTGATGTAAGGCTCTTGTGAAAGAGACAACAATCTCTTTGAACGATCTCTTGAAATCTCAACTCCAAGGATGTAAGACGCTTCACCCATATCTTTCATCTCAAATGTTGATGATAACCACTCTTTCACTTCTTTCACATACTCAAAGTCACTTGCAGCTATAAGTATGTCGTCTACATACAATGATAAGATCACAAACTTATCTTTGGACCTTTTTATGTACACACAATGGTCTTCATGAATCATAGTGAAATCGTATGGTATGATTGCATTATGGAAACGTAAATACCATTGTCTAGAAGATTGTTTAAGACCATAAATTGACCTACGAAGTCTGCATACTTTATGCTCTTGGCCTTTTTTTCACGAAACCTACAGGTTGTGCCATATAGATTTCTTCTTCTAGTTCTCCATTGAGAAATGCAGTTTTAACATCCATTTGATGTAATTCAAGATCCAAATTAGCCACTATTGACAAAATTAGCCTTACTGAAGTAAAACGGACAACAGGTGAAAAAGTTTCCTCATAATCAATTCCTTCCTGTTGTGTATACCCCTTAGCTACTAGGCGAGCTTTATATCTCTCAATGCTACCATCAGCCTTACGCTTGATCTTGAGAATCCACTTGTTCCCGATAGCTTTTCGGCCTATAGGTAGATCAACCAACTCCCATACTTGGTTTTATTTCATTGACTCCATCTCCTCCTCCATTGCTTTTAACCATTTATCCTTAGCGGGGCAAGTAAGAGCCTCATTTACATTCTTTGGCTCTTCTTCGTCTTGTGGAGTAACCATAAATGCTTCCCCTTTGATCTCAAATCGACGACGGGGAACGTTCGGACGACTCGTTTGTCGAGCTTGAGATTGACAAATTGATTTATCAATCGATGAGTTACTCCCACTGGGACCAGCATCATTAAATGGATTTTGTTCGAATGATATATCGGTGGCAATTGGAACAAGTTCATCATCACCATGGTCAATACCATCCAATTCTATTTGTGTATCTATAGCGAAAGCGGTCTGGTCCGCAGTTTCGAAGAGAGACAAGTCATGACCTATCTCTCCCTGCTTAGGAAAATCATTCTCTAAGAATGTAACATCGCGTGATTCAATTTCAGTTACAGTGCCATTATCTTGTTCACCTATGAGCACATAACCCTTAGATTGTTCGGAGTATCGAATGAAGATACACTTTCTTCCCCTTGGACCTAATTTTCCATATCGGGAAGAAGAATTATGGATAAATGCAGCACAACCCCAAGGCTTTAAAAAACTCAAATCGGGTTTTCGATTAGTCCATAACTTGTATGGAGTAGATGTAACTAATTTAGAAGGGACACGGTTAAGTACATATGCAGCAGTAAGCAATGCATCACCCCAATAGGTGATAGGCAGTTTTGCTTGTGCCATTATTGACCTAACCATTTCCAACAAGGTTCTAGTTCGTCGTTCCGCAACACCATTTTGTTGTGGAGTGTAGGGAATAGTCAACTGTCTTTGAATTCCCTTTTCATCACATAATTGTTTGAACTCATCAGACAAATATTCTCTTTCTCGATCGGTTCTTAAAGCCTTGATTTTTCTGTCTAGTTGATTCTCAACTAAGTTCATAAACTTGATGAAGCAACTTAAAGCCTCAGATTTATGAGAGATCAAATAGACAAAACCGAATCGAGTAAAATCATCGATAAACATGATGAAGTAAATAGCACCATGTCTTGCCCTTACATTCATTGGACCACAGGTGTCAGAATGGATTAACTGCAATGGAGTATCGGCTCTAGTACCTTTTCCAAATGGTTTTCTAGCAGTTTTTCCAGCTAGGCAAAATTCACAAGTAGACATATCAATTTTGTCTAAAGTGCCATGAAGACCTTCTTTGGCTAAGCGATTCATTCTTTGTTGACCAATATGGCCAAGCCTAGCATACCACGTATTTACATCATTTTCATAGTTGGAAGTAGACGTAAATAAGGAAAAACTAATATTATCATTATTATTAAAAGTAGGAACAATATCCAATACAATAAAACCATCACAGAAATAACCAGTGCCATATTTTGTCTTGGCCAAATACAAATCAAGACCTTGTTCATGAAAGACTAAATGAAATCCTAAACTAATCAACATAGTAACTGAGACCAAATTTCGGGGAATTGACGGGGCAAATAGTACATCATGTAGAAATAGAGTTCGGCCACCATGCATATCAAGCTTGCAGGTACCAATCCCTTTAACTTCCACTTTGGAGTTATTTCCTACATAAATCCATCTTGCTCCATGTGAAATTCGTCGAAATTCCACGAAGGCGTCTCTATCCTTCGCTATATGGTCGGTGGCTCCCGAGTCTACAATCCACATAGGATGAGATTCAGTTAGATAAGCAGAACAAGAAACATTTACATCACTATATAAATTTGGAATAAGGTCATATACCTTTTTAGGCTCGGGGCAATTACGAGCATAATGTCCTTTGTTCTCACAATTGTAGCACTTCTGCTTAACCATGTCCACTTTCTTCTTTTGAAAAGAACCATTTTTCTTTCTTTGATGATTAGTCGTAGGTTTCTTAGAGGCTTGTCCTTTCCCCTTCTTTTGAGAAAACCCACCATACTTGCGTTTTTTGCCTTGTCCACG
The DNA here is from genome assembly GCA_037355625.1 of Petunia x hybrida. Lineage (NCBI taxonomy): Eukaryota > Viridiplantae > Streptophyta > Magnoliopsida > Solanales > Solanaceae > Petunia > Petunia x hybrida. The sequence goes on along the minus strand of JBBBVM010000662.1, from coordinate 432,672 downwards.
TTTTGGACCAAAACTTGCCACATACGCACTTGTAGTAGCTTTGTCCAACCAGAGGTGCTTTATCTCGAGTTCCAAATGACGCTTAGCATCTTCCATTGTTTTGATGCTAACGTTGTGGGTCGGGTGCATTTTCATGTTTTCCCAGTTTTGAGGTAAGGAACGAATTACCGCCTGGACTTGTTGCTCATTAGTCAATACTGCCCAGCATCCTTTAGTTCATTCACCATATTCGACATATGACGAAGATGCTTACATATAGTATGATCAGTGCGTTTCTTATAAGTATCAAACTTAATAGTAAGTACCCTCAACTTAGCAACTGAAGTATGACCAAATTTTTCTTTCAATGCGGACCACATGTCCTTAGCATTGTCATACTCACGGAACTCTCTCATTATATCATTATCCATACTACTCAGCAAAGTAATACGAGCGAGAGAGTTCTTTATCTCCAAGCCTGATATGCCTGAAGGTCTCTCATATGTTGTTCAGTGTCACCATCTTCAGGAGGCGTCAGAAACACATTAAGAGCCTCAAGAGCCTCTTGCTCTTCCAAGACATACTGGATTTTCATACTCCATATTTCATAATTGTCGCTATTTAGCTTATCGCCTTTATTAAGCTCGGCGACAATGTTCTTAGTAGCAGTTGACATACTGATATTCAAAACAAGTATAAAACTAAAGTGAGACAACTAAGTACATAATTTAAGCCTAAATTCATATACATTATTATTCCTTAAAATAATTGACTATATAAATATTTATTTCATATTAGATTTAGAATCGATAGTTTACTATGTTCCCAATCATCATCTAAAGAACTAACATGTAGTAAATTCAATATAATTAATTGTGCAAGGAATACATTGTCTTAAAATAACTTAAATTCAAGACGAAATAAATAAGAAATAAATTCTATAACAAATATAGAAATATTCAACTTACACAATAACAATCAACATAGACACTAAAGCCAAACAAAAAAATTTACATACTTATGCAAATACTACATCACATAGAAAACTACTAATACTAAGCAGACCTATACTTAAATTCTTTCACATGGACTCGAATAGATTTAATAAGAGCCCTGTACAAATTAGGGGGCAATAAAAAATCGGGCAATAGAAAACTGACTCTTGGAACCACTGGTCGAACTATATTCAACCTATTTCTATCTCTCATAGGTAGTCCAATAGAACGACACACAGTCTTCTGGATATTTATGGCAATATCGTTATATAATTTCTGCACAATATCCTGAACTAACATTCTATAAGGTCCGACCAACACGAAAGATCCAGCCAATTTGTTTTGAATCTCTTTCCAAGTTTTATCAAGCATGTCTCTATGGAACTCATTAAATGACAGGACTGATCGTAATGCCTTATATTTTTCCTCATCTATTAACAAACCACCAAACCACACAGTCTGTTGGATTAACTTGTTAACCAATATAAGATGTTCCACAAAATATACTAGATCTTCTTTTCTAGTATTAGGTGCTAGAGGGAATTTGGCCAAAATATCAATCATATCTTTCACCCTTCTCCTCTGACTCTCAGTGCGAACTCGTATAGGCATCCTTCTTAGGCATCCCATGATTTTCTGTAACACATACAGAAAAATTAAGAATTGCCATCAAACATACACATGTATATTAAAGAAGGACGCACAATAAAGTTTATACAAAAAACTTTATATGGTAGTTTTTGAGGAAAAAAAATGTATCTATATCCAGTAAGTGACAATATTTTGCCAAAGTATTAGAAGGTCTGCCTTAGTACTTAGTGGTCTGGCAAGGAATAAAACCAGATGCAATTCCAAACTTCTTTTATTCATAGGAAAAAAACTCAATTCATAATTCATATACTTAGGATAAAATTCTGGTCTTCACAAAAAACCAAGGCTCTGTTATTTCCTTATTTGAAAAAAAATAATAATATTTCCTTGTTCATTCATGGCAAAAGAAATCCATGTTCTTCGAATAAGGAAAAAATATGATTGATGGAAAGGTAAACTATTCACTTAAAAAAATTTAGTGACAGAAAGGACAAATCAACCTTCCTTTTCTTTATATACATACTATACAACGTACATTATAAGTACATAACATCAGTACACAAAAAAATTTGTTTCTGCAAAAAAAAATATTTGCATATGCCACTGTTGGCTCTCTTACCCAACCAATCAAACTATACACCAAATAGTATAGGAATAAAAATGGGACCACTATCATCGCTCTTAATCCTTGTCTTTGACCAAATATAGAATTTTTTAGTGTTCAAACTTTTTCAAACAAAAGAAATTCTACACAAGAACCCACGTGACTTGGTAGTACTTTGGAGAAAAGTGACTCCATAAGAAGACAAAAGGAGTATGGACCACATAACTTTTCCTTATCACAAAGAATACATTTATGTTTCTTTTAGGATGACAAAATTGGCAAACGACAGAGTGTTCTATAACTATTACAGAAAAATATAGTTCTAATGTTTAGATACTCAATCAAGAAAGGGAGGAAAAACCTGATCACTTGGAATTATCCCCTTTTTCTAAACTGATCACCGTCCTCACAAAACTTTAGTGATCTGTGCATCAATTCTAAAACCCCCTTTTCTTAACAGAAAAGAATTTCTATTCCTAAACATTAAGTAGCCAACGAGAAAGGCCAAAACACAACCCAATTCCTTTTTTTTTTAATTTCCCAAAACAAATAACAAACAGATTATGAATTATGTTGTAAACACAAACAATGAAACATAACTAGGTAACAAATAGCACTGGCTCTGATACCAATGTAGAATAATTCTGGAACACAGAGTTCACCAGACAACCGTATTTGTTTTACTAGTCAATAACACAATCACATGTAAATAACATGAATTGTATTGAAATTTCCACAGTCTAAGGTCGTACCTTTTACAGACAATTGTTCCTGCTGTGTTTTTGGTGAAGAATCTTCAATGGAAAAACACCAGGAACTTAGGGTATTGAGAGAAGGAAGAAGATGAAGAAGAAACTGATATATTTTACGTTAGGAAAAAAAGTGTCAGGGAAAAAAGGAACTCCTCCTTTTTATCTGAAAAATACAACGTTTCGTAAAAGTTGTATCTTTTCCCTTTTTCTTCTTTATTACTACTAATAATAATAATTAATAAATATATAACCAATTATATATTTAATATCAATTAATTATTTTAGAATGGATCCGGGTTGACCCACATGGGTGACTCGATCCAATTTCCTTCAAAGTCAAATAAGAAGGGTCGATTCAGCTGTATCTGGGTGAGGAGACAATTACCAAAAGGATACAACTTTTAGTACAAATCCTTGGTTCAAGACGAAATGGACTTGTCTTCATTTAATGAATTCGGCTGAACCAAGGACAGGAGCACTCTCCATCTCACATCTTATTTAAAGCAGAATCTCTCTTGGGTCATTCCTATTTACCTAAAACCATCCAACTTAGAAGAACTGCCTAAAACTAATCAAGTGATCCTTATACCCATCGGTTGCTGTCCAAAACTCAACAAACTCAACGGTTGATATTCAAGAGGCAATGGCTAGTTTCTCAAGCAGCTTATAAAAGGATCCTTTGATCAAGTTCAACATACACACAAGCAATCATTCAAGCATTCTCATTAGCTCTTTCTTATTCTTACAAAAAAGCAATGTATCTTTATATACAACGTGATCCAACAAGAAAGGAAAGAAAAGTGAGATAAAAGAATTGAGAGTGTGTGGGAGTAAGTTGATTTGGTGATCTTGAAAAACCAAAGGGAACGTTGTTGGTGAGTGTAGATTAAAAACACAATAGTTGCAACTCTTTGGTGGTGAATGTGTTGAAAACCACTAAGTCGACTAAAAGTTTGGACTGAAGAGAACCCTTGTGACCCTAGATAATTGGATGTAGATACCACACCGATAACCGAATTGCGTCCTTAGTACTTTGCTTATATTGCTTGCTCATTCTATATTGTATCATTCAAATAATCGATAAAACAAAAGAGGTCAACTAGTTTTAAAAAGAGAAAATAGATTGGGACCCCCCTGAACTTGTCCACTTTTATTCGGTGTATACTTAAACTATGCCTAGTCTTAATTACCCTCCTGTAGTTGGTTTTTTCGTTTTAAATACCCCTTAGCGTGCCACCTGGCTAAGTATGTGGCTTCAACTCACATATGGCGCGTGGGAGTGTTCAAAACCAGCCACATTGGATTCTTTCAACCCTTTTAACGGTAAAAAACAAAAAAAATTAATATTTATCTTTAATTTTCCCCCCTATCCCAATGGCTATATCTTCTCCTTCACTATATAACCCCTCCTCAAGCCATTTCTGCCATTAAAATGCAGCTCAACCCCATCTTAATCAAATTTTTCATTTTATCATCTTTCAAATTTTGTTCCCCTTTTATTTCTATGGAGATGAATGTTCACTGTTCATGTGGGTATCCGGCTGTCTTGAGAACTTCATGGACCAATACAAATCCGGGGAGGAGATTCTTTAGGTGTAGGCACTATGGTGTAAGAGGTCAAGTTGTTTGTGGGTTTTTCGATTGGTATGACCGTGAATTTCTAGAACAAGCAAAGATTGTGATATGGGGTTTATTGAAGAAGACAAACAAACAAGAGGAAGAGTTGAAGAAGAGAAGAAAATTAAAAAAATTTCTATGTCTTAGTGTCATATTTAATCTGATAATTATCTTGCTTATTTGTTGTCTTTGAACATGAAGTTGGAATGTAATAAGATGAGAGTCTTTTGGACAAAAAAAACTGGAACAATATGCATAAATGTACTGATAGCATCACCAATTCTAGTCAATATAAAAGACAAATATTTTGGTAGCATCACCATACCATAACTGTTAGCACCATTGTGCTAAATTGTCTTAACAAAATAAAATAGAACAAACTGCTAATAAGGCAAATGTTTTGCAAATATACCATCTAGTTCAAGGTTTGCAAATATGCCATGACATGACAAAAAAACAGACCATGCGTACAAGTTTAAGAAGGCTTCTTTTGAGCTTCAGCAGCCTTTGCTCTAGTCTGAATACGGTGTGTAGCAGCTTGGGATTGGAGTTGTCTTTGTGTAACTGAAGCTCCTCCATTCCACTTCAAACCTTTATTTGGTTTGAATCCAAGATCACCGGTAACAATGGATGCATCCACCACTGGAAATTTAACCTTTCTGCTGCTAGGTAAACCTTGCTGCAAGTTTAATAGGCAATTACATTAAACCAAAGTAAAAAGAGTAGCATGTATTTAAATCCAAACAACAAGCTTTACATACTTACATTAACACAAGTGTAGCCTGTTTGACTAACAAACACACCTTGTCCAACAACCCTTGATCTCTTGTAAGCACCTCTACCACCACCCCCCTTGCTGCTAGATGCATCTATAGCCTTTGCTCTTGGCCTTTTATAACCACCTTTTTTTAGAGGTATTTCCAGTTGATGCCTGATGTGATGGCTGTTGTGATGCCTGTTGGGAAGGATCACACTATTAATAACAAGTTAGTATATGGGAGATAGGCATAGGTAGTTAGGATTCATTAACAATTGATTGAAAAAAAATAATTTTTATCTCTGAGGTTGTTGGTGCAGATTGTTTAGGCTTAAGTGGACAATCTCTTTTGTTGTGTTTAGTGGACTTACAAATAGAGCAAGTCATAGCAGTCCCTGTCCTTTGTAATTTCCCAGCTTTCTTCAATTCCACAACCTCTTTTCTTCTACTTCTTCTAGGTCTGCCAGGCATTGTTCTAAATGGTGGTGGTTCAACTTTAGGATTTGAGGAAACTGGCCACATTTGAATGCTTGGAACTGGTTGAATGTAGTGTGAATATGCCTTCAAATATGTGTCTTTTCTGTACCAATGTGTAATATACTGTGATGTATCTATTTTCCTGTAATGCATTGCAGCTATGGCATGTGCACATGGGATACCTTTTAGCTCCCATGATCTACAATTAGATAGTTTCATCCTTCAGCTTGACAGTGTGCTTGTATCTATCATCCAATACTTCAAAGCCCTTGTCTCCATTCCAGGTCAAATCAATTTCATAGACCTTTCCACATTCTTGTTGTACACCAACATAGCCATTGGAGATATACCCTCATCCCAAGTCTCAGCAAATGTAACAACTTTTGAGTACCTATTCATCACCTTAACTCTGATTTCTTCTAACATGGAGATCACTGTCTTGTGTCTAGGTCCCAAAATCCAAGCATTGAAGCTCTCTGCCATATTATTGTCCACACTATCACACTTGGACATTAGTTGAAAATGAGCCTTGCACTATCTCTCAATGTTATACTTGATCAGATTCTCCACAAGTTTTTTCCCAACTTACTAAGTTCTGCTAAATTTCTTTTGAACTCGGCCTCAAATATTGATCTAACACAAGCCCAAAACCTGTTTCTTCTATCTATACCTCTATAATTTTTTGACCAGTTTGCAAGTAGATGCCTTGCACATAATCTGTGCTCTACTTCAGGAAATAGCCTCCTCACAACATTACCAAGACCCTGCATACATAAGAAAAATAGTTAAATAGTGAAACCATAAACATATAATTAAACAGAACTTATTCAAGTGGTAATAGATTTACCTTTTGCATGTCACTAATGAGAGTGAGTCCAATTCCATTGCCCAGATTAAGATCAGCTTGTAATAAACTCAAAAACCATTCCCATGTCTCAGTTGTTTCTGTTCCAACTACTGCCTAAGTAATTGGAAACATTTATTTGTTTCCATCCTTAGCAATTGCTACCAACAACTGCCCCTTTGAAATTCCCTTGAGAAAACAGCCATCCAACCTCACTCTTACTCTACTTTTTTCATTAATCCATTTGTCAAGTTGTACCCCTTTCTTCAAATCATATTTGGTCACCGCTTCCCTAAACTGGTACACATTTTCAAAAACCATCCCAAGTTGCCAAACAACTATGTCAACACTTGGGTCATACATGACCCTATTGCTCTTTCTCCTACCCCTGAATTTTCCCCCTTCAACATCATCATCAGACACAGATTCATCTTCAGATTAAGATGCAAAACTATCTGCCTCTGAACTATCATAATATGGTTCATCATCAACTAGCTTACCTTTCAGATTTTTTTTCTCCTTATCAATGTCATCATAACCTTCATCTACTCCTACTTCACCTAGAAACCCGTCAGGAACTTCTTTTCTATCCTTTCTTCTATTTCTTTGATTGTATTTCTTCAAATCTTCTTTCACAACTCTCAGCTCCTCATGTACATCACTCCAATAGTCTATTTCATGGTCAGACTCTTCAACATCACTCTCAAGAGCAGCTTCTTCTTCAAAGGTGGAATCAGCCCAGGAATATGTCCTGTTTCCACCTCTGCAACAGTGGTTGCATCATCTTCTGAATCTGTCCATGAGATGTGGGAAGAACCTGACCCCTCAACCTCTTTTAAACCCTCTACCCCATCTGAATTGTAGTGGGAAGAACTTGCAATTGTAGTGCTTAAAGAAGCACCAACTGGAATAACAACTGGGGAATCAGATTCCCTTAATGATGGGTCAATAGAGACAGGGGCATTAAAAGCAGGAACATTTTGACTGTTTGTTCCTCCCACACATGATATTTGACTAGCTGTAGGCCCCACCTCCTCAAAAGTTGAGTCTTGGCCGACATAAATGTCTATTGTTTCCTTATTGTTTAATAGCAGTGCAAGGTCTAAAAGATCCTTGTCTTTGGTTACTTCAACCAAATTACCCCCCCTTAGAAGCACCTATGTGAAACTTTCCTAAGTTTGTAATCCCAAATTCCCTAGCATAATTCCTCAATTCAGGAATAGATAAATGGTCCTCATCCATATTAAACACATGTTCAGTCCTACCCCCAATATAAACAGGCCCTACCTCACTCACCAACATCCCCCCAATTTTCCATCTAAGATGTAAATACTTAAAAGCCATAACCTATACAAAATTAACATAAACATCTGTGAGAATTAAAAAACTTCATAATTTAAGAAGTTAACAGTCATCTGTGAGCAAAATGACCTTAAATTAATAATTTAACAGTAAATTTAATAATCAGATACCAACAATAGCATGAATTTAATAATCAGATAGCAATAAGGGTTGAAATTAAAAAAACCCTAAAATCTGGCAAGAATTACGAAAAACCCTAGAAACCATGCATGCATAATCAACATTCCAAAATTGAAATTTCAACAGCAAAATAAAATAAAAATACAAATCTAAACCATTTTTATCAATCAAAACCCTAATCGAAAACCCTAATCCTATTTAATAACACACATGAAACCCAATCGAATTTTTTTTTTTAATCACAATAGCCAAACAATACTATTAGTTCAAATTCTTTGAAACAACTACTAATAATTCAAAGAAATAGCAACAGACATACCTGATTGACGAAGAAGACAAAAGAGCGAACCCAATTTTTCCCCAATTTCTCAAAGCAACGAACTGTTTCTAGGGTGTAATGCGCAAAATTCCTTGTGCCAAATTCAGATTATGCGTTTGGAAGATGTAATGTGCACTCTTTTCTTTGTCTACTTGGAAGATGAAAACCCTAGTTAGGTCAGATTATGCGTCTCATTTCCCTCTCTTTTGATTTCTCTCTTTTGTCTACTTGGAAGATGAAAAAATGAGACCTTTTGTCTTCACTCATTTGTTTTATCAGATTTTTTTGTATTTTTAGTTTAGTAAATTAGGTGTCAATTATATTAGCTTATGTGGACAGCCAGGTAAGCTCACTTTACCACGTGGTCAACGCGTGTAGCCACTTACATATAGTTTTTCACTGTGGGAGGTATTTAAAATGGAAAAAACCAACTACGGGGGGGTAATTAAGACTAAGAATAGTTTAAGTGTACACCGAATCAAGTTCAGGGGGGTCCCAACCTATTTGTTCTTTTAAAAATACACAATTCACCCTCCCCTTGTGATTTCACAGAGTGACAAATGATATTCAGTGTTGCCTTTGTCAAGCTGCTACAGAAAAAGAAAATGGACACTTTACTTTCTAGCGTACTTGTACTAATAAATGTCTGGGATTGAAGTATTGAAGCTTTTGTTTATCTCTAAAAGCATTGGACCTGGTTTCTTTACTCCTACCAAGTAAGGAAATATGCACAGGTCATAAAGACCAGCTTACTTTCAGGCCTCAAAATGAAATTATAGTAGTTGAAACAAGCAAAGAAGAAGCTAATAGGTTCTAAATTGCATGAGGTCTCTTGTTTTGAAAATACTTTTTTCGAAAGAACAAAAGATCATCTAAAAGCTGATCCTTCATGAGAACTACCAATCACAATGTATCATTTATCAAGTCATCTGCTCAACAAGGTCGATAGGTCAAAGAACATACCGAAAATTCACATGAACTTGAGAGAAAACAGAGAACACCAAGCATAGAATCTCTGTGCCTTTATATTTCAAACTTAGACATATTTGACAAAAACCCCATTACAAGAAAACTTCAGAAAATTGAAGTCCAAAAGTATCTGGAATCTATCATGAAATATATAAGTAGATTATAAACTTTAGAAATGAAGGAAGTGCATTCAATTTGCAAGAGAGATAAACTAATTGCATCACCAATCTAAAATGAAGTAAACTTTCTCCCCCCATGAGGGTACTTACTGCCAGCGTTCCACTTCTGGAACTATTTGTGAATTCCACAGGATGATTATCCCGATCAAATTTGTAGACGTTTACTTCTTACTCAAGGCTTGCTTCCATGAGAAGTAGAATGACTCGGATTTTTGATATACATTAAATGATCGATGAACATGTAATAGTTTTGATGGTTGATGATAGGTTGAGTCTCCTAGGATGACAACTCCTAGTAAAGCATCCACAATTATTGGGCACTCCCAAGATGACTTTATAACTACATCTAAAACGTCAACTTTGGGGGAAGCAACTCTATGATGCAATTGCAAATCTTCATCTTGATCATGTAATTAGAAATATGAAGTGAAACATGCGACCAAGAGATCGAGCTTGATAGAAATTCTCTCATGTCACGAAACCAGGCAGCATCTACATCGTACCTGTGATGAATAGTGATCTGTCAGCGCTTCAATTGACCAATTGATTCTTTTGAAAATTTAAGGGAAGGAGGAAGACGTCCATCCTACTCAGGTAATACCAAATTTGGAGCATCAATGTCCCTTACGATTTAGCAAATAAACATCAAACTCTATCTGATATTTCCCAAGATACACCACTTTACTGTTTTAAGGACCAGTTCCTTAAAATGTGTTCCTTTACTATGTTATGTGCGGAATTTAAACTGTAAGTAAATGAACACCCAATATTAGCGTGGAAAAACCACTTGAACTCGGGATCAAAAAACCACGACCTACTCTTCCAAGTAGGATTTCAACTTCACTATGTAAAAAATTCACTTGGTTACAAGACTACCTTCTTACAAACCTAGGACTAACTCTAATCCTTTAGTGACCTCTTTCACGATCAGTGAACTTTGTCAAGTACACGACTTGAACTGGAAAGATACAACTCGATAATGCCTACTACAGTTGAACTAAGACTGAACTTTTACAAGACTCAATCGAAGGAACAGGTTCTTACTTAGTTCCCTGTAGCTTACTGATTACACAAATAAGATAATGACTCATTTAGTGCTTTGCTCGATTCTCTCTGTATTTGTGCATACTTCAATGGCTGATATGCTCCTCGTTTTATAGCTTCAGCAACCAAGAAGTCTTGAGAAATTAGAACTCCAAAGCTCCTAAGAGTTTGAGTCCTAATTGAACTCTTCACTTTAAGCATCTGGATCTTTTAACCCTTATCCATTATTTGTGCAATCTTTTCATATCACGTTTAGACCTGCATAATTATCAAGATAAATATTAGTCTAAGGATAATTAACAATATTGTAACGACCCTCAAATAGTCGTTACGGGATCTGGGACCTCGATTTGCATGTCAACAGTCCCAAAAGCTCCGTTAGGTCATTTATGACCCGTCTGTGAAATCTGAGTCGAAACGGAGTCCGTTTGATAGGTTTTCGAGAAAAGGATCCGTTTATGAAATTCCGGAAAGGAATTTGGGGTTTCGATAGGTCGTTTTGAGTAAACGAACCCCGATGGAAAATCTGAGCGCACCGTTAGGTCCGTCTCGTCATTTATGATATGTAGCAACCTTCAAAATTGAAAACGGACCTCGTTTGATAGGACTTTTGATAAAGTCTCCGTTTCGGAAGTTTAAAAGAGTTAAAAGAGGTTTCCGAGCTCGATTTGAGCAAATGAGCTCCGATGAGAGATCCGAAAGTTCCGTTAGGTTTGTATAGTCATTTTTGACTTGTATCAACTTTCGGAATTGGATTCCGAGGTCGTTTGGTTAAATTTCGCTATTTTGGCGAAAGTCGAAAATTGAACCTTTGCCGTGGGACCCACTTTTTGAGTTCTGGAGGTCCGAATTGAGTTCCGTCTTGACGAGCATGTCACCCAAGTATTTTATGGCTTGTGTGCAAAATGTGGGATCATTCCGAGCTTCGTACGGTCCCATTTTGCCCCTAAAACAGTAGAAAATCTGGTGCGACTTTTCTGTTCTGTTTTGGCGCAAACAGCCGAATAAAAGCTGAGTTTTTGGCCAATCCGTAAGGAACTAGGAAAAACTCAAAACATGAAAGTTGTAGCCCTTTGAGTTGTGGTTCTAATGGCACCTGTTTCAGGTCATTTGGACATTGCTATCAAAAGTTATGATTTTTTCAAAAGAAGCTGTCACAGAGGCAAAAAAAAAAATCATTTGGTGAGCTCTTGAGGCGATTTTTGGGTATTTCTTGAAGACCCAATCATACTTACACTTAAGGTAAGCCCTTTCAATCCATCTTTATGTTGATTAACACAAGAATCAAAGGGTTGATTCTTGGAAATGGGTTAGAACCCTAGATTCTTAAGAATTGGGGAAAGACATCGAGCAAGGCTCGCATGTGGAATCTAAGTGTACTTTTGGACTCACGGGAGCGTGGGGAGTCCGGAAAAGTACATTTTGTAAATTTAGGGCTCGGCCCTACCCGGGGGCATTTTGGTAATTTTTACCCTAGGATGCCTATAGGCTTAAATAGCTACAATTGAGCACTCATATGTGCTATATCTTGTCTTAATAGACCTAGTGGAGAGTCCTTCACGGACAAGGCGAGCGGGAAAGGAGATTCTTCCCGGCATTTGAGCCCGAATTTCGAGGTAAGTGAGACTTGACCTCTATTGTGCTTGTGGACTCTTCCTTCATGCTAGTATGCTTCATGTACGCATATATATACCTAACAATGGTTAGGATTAATGATGTGAATTACTTGCTATTATTGTTTGTTATAAATAGCGAGATTGTGACTCGACCGAGGTATGTGCCGGTCTAAACGCTACGTCGAGGTAGCTTAAATTTATATCGTAGTAACGCTTGCTACGCCATGCTTAGATAGCAAGAACTTGGGACATGGCCGAGGATGTTGCCGGCATGTCATGATAAATGTCTTGCCGAGGATTTTGCCGGCTTTTGTATGATATTGGTACTTGATTTGTTCACGTGCCGGGTTGGGTAGTGCTGTCTATACGTAACCTTGGGTTGGACGACATGGGAGTAGGGATTGTACCCCCAAACTGTGGTCGGGTTAACCTTCGCCTTACGTTCAGCTAGCATAACCAACCTGGGTTACGGTGACTGTGAAATATTATCGTTATTAATATTTCTGTTATTATTTCTGTTATTGTTATTAATGTCGTGGATATTAATACTGTTAGAGGGACACTTGACAGGGGGTGTGGTGTCGCCTATACTATGAGATGTGTCACACTTTACAGGGGGTGTGGTGTGGACACTTGATCTTTGAGATGTGAAACACTTGACAGGGGGTGTGGTGTGGTCATTTGATTTATTGAGATACGACGCACTTGACAGGGGGTGTGGTGCGATCGTAGACAGATTTGAGATGAGCCAACGACTACGGGTCGTTGGTCTACTTATTCATGATTGTGATAGTGACTTCGGGTCAGGGTATATGGTTGATACTTAGTAGTGGTGTTGCTAGTCCATCGTAGGTCTAGGTTAGTCGGCACGGGAGTAGAGATTGGACCTCCAAACCGCCGCTGAGTTGACCTATGCCTTACGTTGGATGTGCATAATCCTTGAGACTTCTGGTTACTACTTGTGTGTATGGAATGTGTTACATCTATTTGTGATTTCACTACTTTATTGTATGATTACTATAGTATGTTGTTGCTTATGATGCATGTAGCGACTTGTCCCGCAAGGGTACCTTAGCGGGCCTGTCGGTGATCTTACTGGGCTTCGGCTCATAACTTACTCTGCTACGTGCGCAGGTCCTTCATCCAGTCAGCAGCCCGGACGTTAGCGGTTCCCGAGGCTTCTGAGACTTTTGATTGAGGTGAGCCGACCACACAGACCGTGGTGGCATACCGCCGGAGTCACTTAGAGATAGGACTCAGATTTCTTTGATGTATATTCATACTTTATTCAGTCACTCTTAGAATGCTCCAATTCTTTTGTGGATATATTCTTTTGGACTTCACCCTTTTATATTTATATATCCATTTATGATCATTTCACATTATTGTTCTTTTCCGCATCTTGTTTCATTGGTTCGCCTAGGCAAATGTTGTTTAGGTGCCATCACGAGCCCTTGGAAATTGGTCGTGACAAATATCTCAGCTTAAATGATTTTGCATGAATTATCTATTTAGCTGCAGTGATTCAAAGAAACAGGTCCTTTGAATCCGTTCCTTAATCATCAGTCAAAACTCCAAGCTTATCCAAGCTAACACTATCTCAAGGAATTGAGATCCAGAGATAAGGTGCTTGAGAAATCCATCAAGATCTATCCGCTTACATGAGATATTTAATGATTTCAGATTCTGAAATTCAACAATATCCAATCCTTCCAAAGAATGACTAGAATAATACAAGTATACAAGAGTTGGTGCTCGGATTTTAACACGCTGGAAGATATTTTAGCTTAACAGTTAGTGACTTGATCCTTTGAAGATTCTGGAGTTCAATCTTCTTTAATCCACTACAACTGTCAATGATTAAGTCGATAAGGGAAAACTATTAAGTAGAGTCTGTAGCATCTTTTTGTCCATATGTACCTTACATAGAGAAAGCCTTCTCAAGGAATCCCAAGTATTCACCACATAACTTGTAGGTAGTGAAACACGCATTAGATCACAATTCACCAAAATAAATTCTCTTAAAGAAAAATCTGCCGCTGCTAGGAATTTGAAAATAGGAAAAGGATATGGATATCTAGTATCACCATAACCAAGATCTTTTAAGTCATTATTAAGAGCAATGCAAAGCCACTTATCAATCAGAGGGAGAAGCTCACAGACACGTTCACCATAAATATCAGGCTTGTAAAAGCTTGAAAGTTGAAACTTGGCAATATGAGTTTCTTGGTCCCTATATCTCTCCATGATTGTATCCATTGTGGTCATGGCTGGGCCAAATAAAGGATCAACTATGATCTCCAAGTTGGGATGAGTCAACCAGACTTGCAGCCATGTTTTAGAGAGAATGCTTATCTTATCTTGGCTGCATCTTTAAAGCTAAGGTATGCGACTATTTGCCAATGAGACATTCAGGCAATATGTCAGCCGTCATTCTCGTCAAAGAAGTTGTTATGCATACAGAGATTGCGGCTTCTGTATAACAAGTCACGCCCCTCCTATAGTAGGAAAGAACAAAAACTAGGAAGCCTATTTCTTTTGGTTAACGGCTAAGGCCAAGTAATTACAAGAATTCTCTTATATAAAGATATAGTGGAATTCGACCTTAGAGAAAGACCGATCAACCAGGATTGTTGACTTAAATAAGAGCCTGTCCCTTGATTTTCAATTTAACCATTCAGTATTGTACTAGGTTGAAAAAGATTGAGCTTAAGAATCTTAAGAAGATCAAGCCGCTTTGCGTTGCGATAGATAAATGCCAGCATATATGTTAATATACATGTACCAACTCTTGAAGACTTGGATTGTTCTAGCTATTCTTTGAAAGAATTGGATATTGTTGAATATCAGAATTTGAAATCTTTAAAAATATCGTGTACGGAGATAGCTGATCCTGACAGATTTCTCGAGCACCTTATTTCTAGATCTCAATTCCTTGAGAATTTGGAATTAGTTAGCTGATGTTTAGGCAGGTTTAACATTTGCAGGAATCAATCCCTAAAGGTCTTGAAGCTTAATGAGTGTCAGATCATAAAAGAGATTAATACTCCAAATTTGGTATCGCTGGAGTATAATGGACAGCTTATGCCAATTGCATGAATTTGCAAAAGAGGCAAGCCAAGTAAAGCATAGTTCACATTTCATTCTAAATTGATGGTCGTACAATTCCGATGTTGTGTGGTTCCGTAACTTGAGGGAATTTCTATTGAACTCAATTTCTTGGTCTCACGTTACCCTTCGTATTTCCAAATGTAAAGAGATCAATATGAATGATTTGCAACAGTATCATGGAGTTGCTCCTGCTAAACAACCTGATTAGTTAGGCTAATAACGAAAGAGTAGTTTAGTCTTTACACAGTTCCGGAAAGTGGTTATAGTTGTTAAGAAGGAATCTAGTTAGTTAGAAGTTAGTTACTACTCCCTCTTTGTATAGAGTCCCACACTTTGGGCATTGTTCATGATCAGAAAGATGATCCAATATTTACTATTACTCTCTCCATGATCTTTCCTCTCATCCTCTTATTCAGTTCATCTTCTTCCTAATTCCACTATGCTCATACCTTCATCTTCTTCAAGCTAAGATAGTGAAACATCTTCACTACTTCTAATACTGCATTCAGTTAATTTCATGGTATCAGAGCAGCTCAGACACAGTCTGATCTGAAGCGATTCTGCAACCACAGTTCCGCGTAATTTTCGCTTTCCTTAGTTCTTGAATTCTTGAAGATCAGAACAGTTCACAACCATGGCTCAATCTGCAGAAAATCAGGTTATCGACCATAATCATCCTCTTTACTTGCATTCTAATGATGTTAGTGGCATATCTTTGGTTTCAATTAAGTTAACTGGTAGTGAGAATTATTCCCTATAGAGTCGATCAATGAGAATAGCATTACTGGGTAGAAATAAATTGGGTTTGGTTGATGGATCCTGTAGAAAAGAAAATTACCCAGAAAGTGTTTGGAATTGTCCTGTCTTGGTTAATGAATTATGTAGCATCTACTTTGCTAGGAGGAATAGTATATGCATCTAATGCATAGATGGTATGGGAGGATCTTAAAGAGAGGTTTGATAAGGTTAATGACTCAAGAACATTTAATCTGCATAAAGAGATTAGTTCTTTAACCCAAGGAACCAATTCTGTAGCTGTGTATTTCTTAAGATTGAAGGATATGTGGGATGAGTTTGAGGCTCTAGTCCCAACTCCTGGGTGTGACTATGATAAGTCAAAGGATTTCAAGTCTTATCTTCAGAGACAGAAGTTGTATCAGTTCTTAATGGGACTGAATGAGTCCTACCTTCAAGCAAGGAGTCAGATTCTACTGATGAGTCCTTTACCCACAGTTAGTCAGATTCTACTGATGAGTCCTTTACCCACAGTTAATCATGTATATGCCATGATAATAAGTGATGAAAGTCAAAAAGGTGTCACTGCTTATCCTGGAGTTCTGGGTGCTGCACCAGTTATGGGAGATCTTGAACCACTTGCTATGAACACCAAGGCTACAGGCTTCCAAAATGCCAAGAAGCAGACAAGGAGGTTGTATTGTGACTACTGCAAGTTAACAAATCACAATAGGGATGAGTGTTGGAAACTGAATCCTGAAAAAAGGAGGAGAAGAACTGGACCCACTGCCTATAATGTTCAGTCAGAAGGAAATGAGATGCTAGGCCAGGGAGGCTCTCTAGGAACCCAAGGGCCACTTACTCAAGTTTCTCAACAGCTGGGACCCTGCACCTTCACACAGGAACAATATGCTCAGATCCTGCAGCTGTTAGGCAACAACAACACTGCCTCAACCTCTAATGCCAATATAGCAGGTACTATTAGTAGTGCTTTACTTGTCTCAAATAGTCCACAATAATGGATAATTGATACTGGTGCTACAAACCACATGGTCTCAGATGTGAGTTTACTAGATCAAGGCTCAGTGCAACCAATTAATCCTAAGAAGGTATTCTTACCTAATGGAGAGATCTCTTATGTGACACACACTGGTACAAGCACCATTTTTGGGACAATACCCTGGATAATGTATTTCATCTGCCACAGTTTAAGTACAACTTACTGTCAGTCTCACAAGTAACAAAGGACCTTGGTTGCTCAGTCACCTTCTATCCCACATTCTGTGTTTTTCAGGATCTCTCCAGTGGGAAGATGAGGCAGATTGGTAGAGTCAAGAATGGGTTGTACATTCTGAGAGACAGAGCTGACAATGAAGCAAAGGTCACCAGCCTAAATGTTAGGATGAACCATGCTGATATTAGTTTGTGGCACAAAAGGCTAGGCCATGTGCCATCTATTGTACTTAGAAAGTTGTTTTCTGTTCAAGTTGATACTGTTAATCAGATAGTAGGAAAATGTTCAGTATGTCCATGTGCCAAGCATATAAGAATTCCTTTTCCTAATAGCACTATTAGAAGTAAAGTTCCATTTGAATTAGTTCATGTTGATGTATGGGGTCCTTACAAAATACCAGCTTATGATGGCAGCAGTTATTATCTGAATCTAGTGGGTGAATGCACAAGAATGACCTGGGTGTTTTTGCTGAAACTAAAATCTGATGTCTGTGTAGTCTTACAGCAGTTTTTCACTTATGTACACACTCAGTTCAACTCTAATGTCAAAATCATAAGAACTGATAATGGTGCAGAATTTCTGAACTCAGTATGCATTGAGTTGTTTAAAGGCCTAGGAATTGTTCACCAAAGAACATGTGCCTACACTCCACAATAGAATGGAGTGGCTGAAAGAAAGCATAGACACATACTTGAACTTACAAGAGCCATCAGATTCCAAGCTAATATACCTATCAAAATTTGAGGACACTGTGTACTAGCTGCAGTCTACCTGATCAACAGGTTGCCCTCCACTGTTCTAGGAAATAAATCACCCTATGAAAAGCTCTATCACAGAAAACCATCAATCAACCATCTCAGAGTTTTAGGATGTTTATGCTATGCAAAGGTTCTGCATCAGACTGACAAGCTGGCATCTAAAACTAAGATAGTTGTTCATATAGGATACTCTAAGGTTCAAAAGGGATATGTGCTATATGATTAGCATAGCAGATCCTTCTTTATCAATAGAGATGTAGAGTTTAGAGAAGATCAGTTCCCTTTCAAGGCATCACCAACCTCTCCCACTCCTATTTTTCAAGACACAAGTGACCTTCCAAGTACTGACATTGATTCTCCCTCACCACAAACAATACTGCCTACTGATCCAGCATATCCCACCTGGGATAAATGATGAAGCAGAATTACCAGTACCACAACAGCCAGTACCAGCACAATCTCTGCCATTACCTCCCAGCAGACCAACAAGAGAGAAGAACCCACCAATCTGGATGAAGGACTTTGTGTCACTAGGAGTACATGAGGGAATACCATATTCCCTGGATAAATACATATCCTATGATGAACTGTCATCCACCTATCAAGCATATATTGCTGCTCAATCCAAAGATACAGAACCAGCAAACTACTTGGAAGCTGTAAAGGATCCAAGGTGGGTAGAAGCTATGAAAGCTGAAATTGAAGCCTTAGAAGCCAACAAGACATGGACTGTAGTCACTTTACCACAGGGAAAAAGACCAATTGGATGCAAATGGATTTACAAAATAAAATACAAGGCATCTGAGGAAGTTGAGAGATTCAAGGCCAGGTTAGTAGCACAAGGATTCAGTCAAAAAGAAGGCATTGACTACAATGAAACATTCTCTCCTGTGGTTAAAATGGTAACTGTCAGAACTGTGTTATCAGTAGCTGCTTCTAAGAAGTGGCATGTGCATCAAATAGATGTATACAATGCCTTTCTTCAGGGTGACCTGTATGATAAAATCTACATGGATCTACTCAATGATTTCTGAGTCAGGGGGAGAACAAGGTATGCAGACTCACAAAATCCTTGTATGGCCTCAAGCAGGCACCTAGACAGTGGAATGCAAAGCTATGTGAAGCCTTGAGAAAGATGAAATTCACTCAGAGAAGCCTTGAGAAAGATGAAATTCACTCAGAGTTAACTCGATCATTCTCTCTTCTAAAAAAGAACTGACAGTGGGATCATAATAGTATTGGTGTATGTAGATGATATGCTAATCACTGGTGACAGCCTGAATCTAATCAGAGAAACGGAGGAACTACAGCTAGCATTTAAAATGAAAGACCTAGGGGAATTAAAATACTTCTTGGGGATAGAATTTGCTAGGTCTGAGAAAGGAATAGTGATGCATCAAAGGAAGTATGCATTAGAACTAATATCAGAAGCAGGAAAGCCAGCAATTACTCCTATAGATCCTAATCTCAAACTGACATCAAAAGAATATGATGCACATCTGAAAGTGAAGCATATGGAAAATGACAAGCTGTTGTCAAACCCCAGCTCATATCAGAGACTCATGGGAAAGTTAGTCTACCTAACAGTCACAAGGCCAGATATTTCCTTCAGTGTTCAGACTCTGAGTCAATTCCTTCACCAACCTAAGGAATCCCACATGAATGCAGCTCTGAGAGTAGTTAACTATGTGAAGAATCAACCAGGCCAAGGTATATTACTGTCCAGCAATCCCATCAACACTATTAAAGCCTGTTGTGATGCAGACTGGGCATCCTGCATATTCTCTAGAAAATCAATAATTGGTTTCTTTGTGAAAGTGGGAGATTCCTTAGTATCTTGGAAATCCAAGAAGCAAACTACTGTCTCTAGAAGCTCTGCAGAAGC
Source organism: Petunia x hybrida (assembly GCA_037355625.1). Lineage (NCBI taxonomy): Eukaryota > Viridiplantae > Streptophyta > Magnoliopsida > Solanales > Solanaceae > Petunia > Petunia x hybrida. The sequence continues at coordinate 412,724 of JBBBVM010000662.1, read as the reverse complement.
AGAATACAGAAGTATGGCATCTCTGACTGCTGAATTAATCTGGTTGTACTGCTTAGTCACTGAAATTGGAGTGAAGTGTGAAGTTCCTATTAAAGTACTTACTGATAGCAAAGCTGCCATTCAAATTGCTGCCAATCCAGTGTTCCATGAAAGAACTAAACATATCGAAATTGATTGCCATTTTATAAAGGAGAAAATCCTACAAGGTCTGATTCAAGCAGTGTACATTCCAACCAAGCATCAGCCTGCATATATGCTTACCAAAGGGCTCAGTCGACTGCAACATGTTTACTTATGTTCCAAGCTAGGACTCATCAATTTGTTTGAAGTGTCTAGCTTAAGGGGGAGTGTTAAACAACCTGATTAGTTAGGCTAATAACGAAAGGGTAGTTTAGTCTTTACACAGTTTCGGAAAGTGCTTATAGTTGTTAAGAAGGAATCTAGTTAGTTAGAAGTTAGTTACTACTCCCTCTTTGTATAAAGTCCCACACTTTGGGCATTGTTCATGATCAGAAAGATGATCCAACGTTTACTATTACCCTCTCCATGATCTTCCCTCTCATCCTCTTATTCAGTTCATCTTCTTCCTAATTCCACTATGCTCATACCTTTATCTTCTTCAAGCTAAGATAGTGAAACATCTTCACTACTTCTAATACTGCATTCAGTTAATTTCAGCTCCCCCCCCAAGCAGATGTTTTAAATGTATACATTGAGTCGTCTGAGGAGTATCCAACAGTTGTTGATGCTTTGTTATGGAGTATTCATCCTAGGAGACTCAACCTATCATCAACGGTCAAAATGACTACATATTTCATCGATCGATTAATGCAGATGAAGGATTTGAGTCATTCTAGTTTTAATGGAAGCAGCAAGCCATGGCTTAATCAATTAAAAGAGGTAAAAACCTATGATTGCAAAAAGCAGCCTATAGAACTCAGAAGGCGGGAGCTGGTGATAAGGCTTACGGAGAGGCAGAAAATTTACTTTTTATTAGACTGGTGATGCAGTTAATTTATCTATGTTGCTAATTGGATGCACTTCTTCATTCTAAAGTTAATTAATCTATATTTTTCAGTTATAATTCTAGATACTTAAGAACTTCATAATATTTAAGTTTACTTGAAAGGGTCTGTATTTTTGAAATATCAAAGCAACAGAGACACAATGTTCTTTTCACTTATTGATGTTGTTGATCCATGAGCATATGACACTCCGAAGTCCGAACCATAAAACAAAGGCTCATCAATTCACGTATGTCGTTATACAGATCGACACACTTGTCATTGCATTCGAAACTTTTTATCTTTTTAAACCTTTAGCACATTACTTACTTTGATCACGTGGTTTTAATTATTGTCCTTAAAATCATATGAAATAAATTAAATTAAATTAATAATCATATTACTTCTAACCACAAACATTACTTTTGGTCATATGGGACTGTGAAACGGACACTAGAGTGAGCTCACTTCACTAATCATACGTGATCTACATATTCGCCACATAAAATTCTCGTCACGTATCAAAGTTAGTATTTATTTATGTTAAAAGTAAACTTAATTACGTTCAAAATCTCTAGATATATACGCACTGAATGTTGAAACAAATAAAAATACTTCGAGCAAAAAGTGTTGGAAGTATTAGAGATTAATACTAGAGATTAATCTTACACTAAGAATGACAATTAATCTTATGACTATACATTAACGGTAAAAATAAAAGACAAGAGATTTGGATGTGAAAACCTGCTCCGATTGAAGGCGATGTGTGTGCATAGCAACTTTCCGAAATTTTTTTTGGTGCATGAGACACAACAAACGATAGTTGCATTAGGTTACTTTCACTTGTTGACAAGTATTTTTAGTGGGACCATTTACTTGGATTGATTTATTTTCAATAAAGGAAGCATATAAAATTGATTTAGCTAGGGTTTGGCCATAGTTTTTGGGACCATTTTTTTGGGACTTTTTGGGATTTCTCAAAAATTCCAAAAACTGGTTGAAAGTTTTTGGAAAATCTCCTCACAAACTTCAAATTTTGTTTCAAATAAAATGTATGTCCAAACAAAATTTCAATTTCTCAAGTTCCAAATCTCAAATCCCAAATCATGTCCAAACGGGAGCTTACTTAAAAGTGGATTAACTTTTAGGATTAAATAAACAAAAGAAAAGTAAATTTGACTGTGGGTCTCACATAAAAAGCCAAAGTCACAGCATTTTCCTTTGAAACAACGCCCAGACTCTTCCTCTTCATTCAAGCATAAATCTAATCTGACTATTCCAATTTCTTAACCAAATTTGTTCATTGTCTGCTTATTTACAAAGTTCAGTTTTCTTGGTCCTCCGCCTAATATATTGAAGGAATATAAACACAGCGGAAACAATTCCAGGACCATGACTCACATGTAATCTAGACAAACTAGCAGACTATTAAGCTTTACGTAAACATAAAACGAAATACCTCTTGAAGCGTGACTTCAACCGCGAAACAAATCTTCAATCACGAGCAGGATCATCTACGGGGTCGTCTTCCAGTTCCATGATCTTCTATCGTGTGTCCGAACAATACCCAAACTAATAATATTTGGGTGGAACAAATATTTCAGAGAGAGAAAACTAATAGGGTTTTCGTGTGTTTTTTTCTTTTTGGCCAAGAATCATCCTTATACAGTTTTAGGGTAAAACCCTTTTCCAAAACTATCTAGGATTCTTTTCCACCAAGAAACCCCTAATTGAATTCGGGCACAACAGGGACCACAAAATTAATTAATGATTCTTCCAATTATGGAATTAATTCTCTTTCTCTAGAATTAACCTTTCCATAATAAATTACAAATTATTTCTACTAGAAATTCGTAATTGCACTCCTAAGTTGAATTTCGAATTCTTCCATCAAATCTTACTTAACTCCCCACGTTAAGATTACAGACACCAATCGATAATATCAAATTATTCACAATTTAATATATTGACTAAATGAATATCCTTTAGACTTCCGCTTTAACTTATTCCATGTGCCGGATGTGAAATCTACTGGCCAAATTTACACATAGAAACTTATAAGCTTTCATAAAGGGGTGTCATCAATCTCTATAACGAGATGTGGATTCTATCAACTAGTTATCACTTCGCAAATGCATATTATCATTATCCAACTTATCAGGAATTATTTGACCCAAATATTTTGGACTTCACCTATTGATAAATCAAGACAATGAATAATATACACCACTAATAATAGATATATCAAGATTAAGAGTATAAGTACATTTGATGAGCTAGAGAGTTTGTTTTATATTAGTCAGTATAAAAACACTTATCTCTACTTGGTCCGTTCAATGCACATAAAGTGCACTAGTACAAGAATTTGGAACTATACCATTCTCATAATCAAGATAAATTATATATAATCTTGTACTACAATCATACCGATGGTTTTTTTCAATTTCCATCTGAGATTGTGAATTACTTTATTATTTATAAGAACCGATGATTTAATCTTCCGTGTATAAGCTTGGCTCTACACACTAAATCAACTACTATATAAATAATAGGAAACACATGACACAATTGATCTAAATAAATAATAATTTATTATATTTATAAATGAACAACCAATTGTTCAACTAGGAATAATCCAACTAAAACCGCATGATTATTAGTATATCCCAACAATCTCCCACTTATACTTATAACCATGTCATTGTTATAATATATATTATATCTAAACACATGGTTAATGGTATATATCCCATCAAACTCCCACTTAGACTTTTCACCATGCATTTACAACTTTCACAAGCATTCCTTTTATATGAATACTAAAAGGATCAAGCCAAGTTGTTTTCTAATGCAATCATTGTCCAACAGCGCTTTTCAATACTAACCGGCCGGTTTTAACCTCTGCAGGATCCAGTCATGAAACTATCCCAAGGGTGCTAACCGAACCATTTTCAGTCTTTTCTCCTACTACGACAAAGTACTACTACTAAGTCACACTACCATGTTCTTGTGGACAAACCACATAACAATCAGAATCTTAACTCTCAATATTCTTTCCTTACCTTACGGTATTAGAATATGAACAACTTTTTCTTGTAGTGTATATTAATGACTTATCAAAATATCACTCCCACTACTTTGGAGTAGTGGATAATCCAAGCATCTTTTGTCTATTGACATTTTTCCCACTATTTAAATACAATGGAATGTCAATTCCAACATGTTGATTGGATTTCAATTGAACTTTTGGATTTTCAGGTGATCCACTTGTTATTTCTTTGTGCAGTTCCAGTAAATAGAATTTACTTCTAGGAACATTATTTATTAAGTAGTCATATTCTAGAAAACTAGTATTTATGCTAATAAATACCTTCTTTTCATTATGACAAGAAAATAAACTTCCTTTCGTCCCCTTAGGATAGCGAATAAATATATACACATTCATCATTTATTCCAACTAATCAGTTTTTCCTTGTAAAAGGTACTAACATAGAAGGACTACATTTAGAATATAATTTATAGTTTTTAAGGCATATTCCCAAAATGAAAGAGAACAACAAGTTTGAACAACTTTACATTGATCTAGCCATCTCCATAAGAGTCTTAATTCTTCTTTCTACTACGCCATTTTGATATAACGTTCCAGGTGCAGACATAATTCCTTATTCTAGTAAGTATTTAGTGAACATTGTAAAGAGGTATTACCACCACGATCAGAGTGCAATGACTTAATATATTTTCCATGATGCTTTTCTCTTTCAGTCTTAAAATCCTTGAATTTCTCAAAGCATCAAGACTTATAGTGCATCAAATAAATATACTCATATTTTTTTAGTAATCATTTATGAATGTCATAAAAATATTAAAAATACCTTTTGCATTTATGTTCAACAGACTATACTTGAATTAATTCTAACTTATCACTAGCTCTATCTCCTTTTAAGGGGAAGTATCACTTAGTCATATTTCCTTTTAACCAGAATTCACAGGGTTGGTAGTGCCTCCACTTTCAATGAACCTTAAAGATCCATCCATAACCAACCACAACTTTCTATTAAAATAAGTATGACCTTGATACAAGAATATTTTCTCTTGGGGGGCAGATCAATATCGTTAAATTCGAAAGACATATCAAATGAAAAGGCCTTGCAATATTGTACCACAAAAGATAAATATTTATTAACTTCAATAACACCAAATTCATTGATAAAATAAATTGAATATCTATCTCTTATTAAGCTAGAAACTGATATTAAATTTCTTTCTAACTTAACATACATATAATGCATCCTTTAAATTAATGTCTTGTCATCACCTAAATAAATCCTAGAAAATTTAGTTTTGTGAGAGAATAGCACTTAGGTATTTGAATAAAGACATATCTATTTAGTGAGATAAAATAATTTAAATAGATCAATTCAGGTCATGTAACATTGAATAATCAAATTCAAAACACATCACACATATTTTCATGCATCTTGAATAGCCAAATTCGTTGGGAAAGTAACTATTCATGCACCATATATATGCAATGTCAGATTTCACTCATTAAATTAAATAATATCAAACTCAGTTGGAGAGTCTACTATCAATTTAATTCAAGTAAATATCATTTATTGAATAGCCCTAGTCTCATTGACTCAACATGCAATTCTCAGTTAGAGATATATATACAAGTCATCAACAACTAGTGATTAAACCTAGTATACCAACAATACATTTATCTGTTAGGGAGGAAGACCTATTGTCAACACGTAAACACATTGTTTATACTAGTATTTAATCATGGATACCATAGGGACTTTTAAGCCAAGTAAACTTAATAATAAATTTATCTGTTATGGTGGAAGAACTATGTCAACACGTAAACTTATTGTTTATACTAGTATATGATCATGGAGACCATATAGAATAATCCCTATTATCACTGGATGCCAACCATTAACTTTTCGAAGAAATAATTTTCAGAATATAGAAAAACGCCAAAAACACCATCTTAACAGCCTCAAACTGCCGAAAAACGACATGGTTCACTGCATAGCAATGAGTTTTTCTCATTGGGCCGTTTCCGATGAACCTACCAAATTTCAAGTCAATCGGAGCCTGTCAAAATTTCCGATCTCCAAAACTATGACAAATTTCGGTCAAATATTGTTTTCACGTTTTTTTTTTTTTTTAGAATTTAAAATATCTCTTTTTACTGGTTCTAATCATATATCAACATATAACTTTTGATATCCATGAATCAAGATCAAATACCATTCTAAGTCTCTAAGAATGTAAACTATGAACTGGATTCTTATCATATATCAACATATATTAAATCATCATGCATTATCATGTCCCAAATTTAATATAAACCAAAATTGATATATAGAATGACTTTTCATATTTAAATCACATGTTTTAATCAAACACAATGCCAACAATCCCATCCAAACGACCTCAAAATGTCAAAAGAGGACATCACTCACTACATTGCAGTGAAAGTTGCTTACCAGATCGTTTTCGATGTCTCAACCAAATTTCAGGTCAATTAGAGATCATGAATTCTTGATCGCAAAACTATGACCATATTCGGAAGATAACCGTTTTAGGTATTGTTATAATTTAAAGCAAACATGATTCTTGTTTCCATTCTCTTTACAATTACCCCATGAGCGCAAGGTATGCAATGTGTTTCTCCTTTAACTAAGATACACAAAACCTTCTCCTACGTCAAATTGTCCTCTCAATTAATATACATGAGAATCCAGGATGTTGTTTTCTCCTATGAGGTGAAAATCTCAATATCCTATCTCATGAATTAATTTTGAGTTTCTATTATCAAGAAATTAAATCTCCTTTTCAAGTAGATAAAGTTCACGTCTAGAATACACTTATCAAGAGGCAACTTATGCATGATACATTGAGAATATTCCATGACTCAAATAAATAGATCGGTCTTGTGAATTCTATTTTTAATCATAATTCTCAATCCATGCATTGACATAATCTCATGTATAGAACTTTAAAATTTTTAATGATTCTGAATAAATACTTCACTTTGGAGGTAGCTATTTATCCATCATAAATTATAAATCTATACATAATATCGTCTCACATGTATAGGAACTTTAAGAATTTTTAAAGATCTCAAATAAATAAACCACTTTAGCGTGGGAACCATTTATCAACCACAAATTCTTAATCCATGTACTATATAATTTCATCTCACATGAATAAAGTACAAATAATTTTCAAGGATCTCAAATAAACAAATCACTTTAATGATAGCTATTATTAATCACAAATTCTTATTTATACACGGATTCTACAAAGGGATTTTTACACTCTATACCCATAAAATTTAAAGTATTTACAAATCATACCTATTAAAAATTATACTACCCATAAAACTAAAAGTATTTACCCAACCTACCCATTTATTATTGTATACCTTTGTTATGCCTTATAGTTGTATACCTTTAAGGTATACTGCATAAATTATGGTATACAAGTCTGGAGGATCATTTATTATTGTATACCTTTGTTATGTCTTATATGTACACCTTTATGGTATACTGCATAAACTATGGTATACAAGTCTGGATGGATAGAGTAAGTAAATAATTTAGTGGGTAGATCGAGTAATATTTGAAAATAGTGGGTAGTAGCTGTAATTATTTTAGATTTTATGGGTATTTTTGTAAGTGTCCCTTGTACAAATATGAGGACATAAAAATGTTGCCCGTGTAATTCAGCTCTTAACACTTGACACTTAACGCATCAACAGAGAGCACTGGAAAAATTGAATTATTATCCTTTTAACCAAACATAGCACAAAACTAAATCATGGCCAAAACAAAAACCACCTCCGTCAAAACAAGAAACTTGACAATTTTGTAATTATTCAAAAATACTAATCCCTCATGTCTAGTCAATTACTCTCTTGAACTAAATACGCTCAATAAATAAGAAACCATTAGATTTTCATAGGGTTTTTTACATAAATATACAAATTTCCACCCTTAATTACAAAAAAATAGCGATATTTTTCTAATTACAAGCCATAGCAATATTTTTTTAGCACATTCCAAACAAATCCCTAATTTCAACCCCTACCCATCTCCTCTAAGTTGCACTGTGTGACCACAAAAAAATCTCACCTTCGATCCTTCAATATTTTCCACAATCGACGGCGCCTGAGATGGAGCTTGAACTCCGGCGACGGGAGCAGTACTTCTCTCATCAGGATATCGGTTGTCCATACTCGCCGGCGATGGAGAACCGTTGATGAAATCCACTGGCGCCGGCGGCGACGACGACATTCTGGCTCTAGGTTCGTTTAGATCTCCTTTAAACAAATCCGTAGGTTCAATAAAATCCCCTGGTGCCGGCAACAGTGTCGCGATTTTATCTCCATTATCGCCGGCGCCGGAGAAGGTGAAAAGGTGCCGGAATCAAGCAAATCCACAGCATCATCTAACGACACAGACACAGATAACACAACAATCCACTTATTCCAACAAATCATCGTTTTATTCACCGCTAGTGTTTTCGAAACCATTAGTGTTGCAAGTTCACCAACACGGTACCGTTTAGGAACAACATGGTGACGGAAGTGGAATTAAAAAGCGATTTTTGTTTTGAAGCTCACCAAGCTCACCAAAACACATTTCTGTTTCTGTTTCTTTGGAATTGTTTCGTTTTTGTTCCATTTATGTTTCTTCAGAATTGTTCATATTTTGTTTCTGTTTCTGTTTCTTCAGAATTGTTCATATTTCGTTTTTGTTTCTGTTTCTGTTTGTTCATATTTCGTTTCTGTTTCTGTTTCGTTTCTGTTTCTGTTTCTGTTTGTACAGATTTCTGAAACAATATGATACAGTTTGAAAAATCGTTGAAACATTGAAACAATTGTTGCAACAGTTTGATACATCTGAAACGATGTTGAAACAGTATGATACATCTGAAACGACATTGAAACAATCTGAAATAACCGTTGAAATAGTCTGATGCGGTCTAAAACGAGAGTTGATACATTGTAAAACAATATGATACAGTCTGAAACGGGACTTGATACAGTTTAAAACAGTTTAAAACGAAGTTGATACAGTCTGAAACGAGACTTGATACAGTTTAAAATAGTCTGATACAGTATGAAACAACATTGAAACACTATGATACGGTCTGAAACAGTCTGATACGGTCTGAAACGGAAGTTGATACAGTTTAAAATAGGCTGATACGGTCTGAAACGGAAGTTGATACAGTTTAAAATAGTTAGATACAATGCTGAAATGAACCGAAACGGTACAGAAACAGTTTGATACGGTGCAGAAACAGTTTGATACGGTGCAGAAATTGTTAGATACAGTGCTGGAATAGTTGATACGGTACAGAAATAGTGAGATTCAACGAGATACATTGATGATGGATGAGGAAAAGTGAAATTGGAGAAAATAAGAGGAGTAAAAGTGAAATTGGGAGAAATGGTGGGAGGAAAAGTGAAATAGGAGGAAATGTGAGGAGCAAAAGTGATAGTGGGGGAAATAGAAAGAAAAATATAAGGGTTTGGTATGTTATGGGAAAATATTGCTATGTTTTTGCTATATTTGTAATTATCTTGTGTTTTCCTCTATATAGGATAATTTTACTAAAATGTTGCTATGTTTGATAATTAAGCTCTAAAACTTGTACTTTTATGTAAAAAATCCATTTTCATATTCCCACGACCTTTTCAAGAAATAGGCACTTTAATGAATCTTCTTGGCACTGGCACGAGAAGTGCCATTGAACTAGACCTCGAAATAATTTCAATAACCCAATAACCAAGAGAATCATTTAAAAAAAAGATTAAATCCTTTTCAACCATAGTGAGCTAACCACCGCCAATTCGCTCTAAGTTGCACACAATCATTATTAAATTACTATTCTTTGTTTATCAGGCCAAAGTTGGCAATAAATCAATACTCCCTCAGAAATAAATTTTGTTTATGGAGCCACCATTCTTCATTATTTTAAGGGCTCTTTACATATATATCCGCCCATCAAGAAATAATTACTTTTAGATGTCCATAATTTTTTATATCCAAAAATTTAACACATATTAAATATATTTCTTAATATTAATATTAATATTAATATTTATATATTATGAAGTCCCGAAAAATAGGTAAACAATCAATATTAATATTTAAATCCCTTAATTAAAGGAAACAATCAATGTTAAAAAAAAATAGATTGCCATTAAATATGGAAGTTGCATGATTTTAGGCTTAATGATAGAGTCCTATCAATATAATAATATTTAAAATATTAAATATATATTAAAAATATATATTTAAAAAATTTAATATATATTAAATATCAATAATATTAAATATACTAAATATTAAATATATTAAATATCAATAATATTAATTATCAATAATATTAAATATATTAATTACTATATATTTAAAATATTGAATATATATATCAATAGTATTTAAAATATTAAATATATATTTAAAGTATATTTAAAAAAGGCAAAATGTATATAGAAAGAAAGAAACATGAAAAGGTGTACAGAAAAAGTAATTATTCTTGGTCAACGTTCATGGGGCGTAAATTTCTCTTATTTTAATTAAGATTGGTTCTGTCCAAACAATTAACGTAGGCACATGTGCCGTAAATTCTGAGTATCACTATAGGCAAAGGGAACAGTAACCCTTAACAAATAAAGGTGTCTCACAACTAAGAATGAATTTCCAGCATAGGTCCGCCGCCAAATTCATTATACAGCAAACATGAAGCCATTAGCCTTTATCATTCTCATGGTTTCTAAATAAAGTTTATGGTGCAAGTGTTTCTCCCCATCATCAGCACCTAGATGCCACTTCGTAAAATATCAATACAATTGATTAAACCCACTTTTAAACCATCGTTAGTCAACTAGCGATAAATGGGTACCCATCAATAATTAAATTACCACGAAGCGTTAGAGTTAATCGACCTATACCAAACGACAACAACTAGACAAGTTCACTTTGTACATAATTTCCTTTTTCGCTTCTTTTGTATCATTAAAAAACAGACTTTAGAAAAATAACTTCAATGGGTTACTTGATCAAGCTTTCCACGATTTTTATGTCATAGCCGATCAACCAATATCATCGGTTTTCCTCCTTATTTTTCATAAAAAAATCCTATTTATCTAGTTAGACGTAAGCAGACTCTGATACCAATTGAAGGAATATAAACACAGCAGAAGCAATTCCAGAATCATGACTCACATATAATCTAGACAAACTAGCAGACCATTAAGTTTTACGTAAACATAAAAAGGAATACCTCTTGAAGCGTGACTTCAACCGCGAAGCAAATCTTCAATCACGAGCAGGATCATCTACGGGGTCGTCTTCCAGTTCCATGATCTTCTGTCGTGTGTCCGAACAATACCCAGACTAATAATATTTGGGTGGAACAAATATTTCAGAGAGAGAAAACTAATAGGGTTTTCGTGTGTTTTTTTCTTTTTGGCCAAGAATCTTCCTTATACAGTTTTAGGGTAAAACCCTTTTCCAAAACTATCTAGGATTCTTTTCCACCAAGAAATTCCTCTCCTAGTCCTAATTAAATTCGGTCACAACAGGGACCACAGAATTAATTAATGATACTTTCAATTATGGAATTAATTCTGTTTCTCTAAAATTAACCTTTCCATAATAAATTACAAATTATTTCCACTAGAAATTCGTAATTGCACTCCTCAGTTGAATTTCAAATTCTTCCATCAAATCTTACTTAACTCCTCACGTTAAGATTACAGACACCAATCAATGATATCAAATTACTGACAATTTAATATATTGACTAAATGAATATCCTTTAGACTTCCGTTTTAACTTATTCCATGTGCCGGATGCGAAATCCACTGGCCAGATTTACACATAGAAACTTATAAGCTTTCATAAAGAGGTGTCATCAATCTCTATAACGAGACGTGGATTCTATCAACTAGTTATCACTTCGCAAATGCATATTATCATTATCCAACTTATCAGGAATTATTTGACCCAAATATCTTGGACTTCACCTATTGATAAATCAAGACAATGAATAATATACACCACTAATAATAGCTATATCAAGATTAAGAGTATAAGTACATTTGATGAGTTAGAGAGTTTGTTTTATATAGTCAGTATAAAAACACTTATCTCTACTTGGTCCGTTCAATGCACACAAAGTGCACTAGTACAAGAAATTGGAACTATACCATTCCCATAATCAAGATAAATTATATATAATATTGTACGACAATCATACCGATGGTTTTGTCCAATTTCCATCTTAGATTGTGAATTACTTTATTATTTATAAGAACCGATGATTTAATCTTCTGTGTATAAGCTTGGCTCTACATACTAAATCAACTACTATATAAATAATAGGACACACATGACACAATTGATCTAAATAAATAATAATTTATTATATTTATAAATGAACAACCAATTGTTCAACTAGGAATAATCCAACTAAAACCGCATGGTTATTAGTATATCCCAACATATGTCCCCCATGCAAAAAGCTTTGAATTTTAGAATATATCTCTTAAATCATCTCCAAAAGAGATTTTTCAGATATACTATAGATATATACATACACATGCTTTCCAATCTTATTACTATTAAATATGTAATTACTTTTATTTCAACCCACATACCGAGTAAATCAACATTATAAAGTTACATTAAAAGTTCAATTGTTAAGATTTCTTCTGATGGATACTTCCATTCATCCAAGGTAAGGTATGAAAATTTCCCTATCTTTGCTTGCTTCATCGCGGAGGAATTAATAATGTTCTGGTTTCTAACTCTGACCCTCTACTCCTCATTTCGTTTGGTTGTAATTTTATACACTAAAAGAGAAAGTGTTTTATAGGTTATTCTGTGACTGCATTTGCTCTGCTTAATAAATCATATAATCTAGATTTTATAGCATGAGAGTCAAATTTAATTAACTTTGATAGTAATTTGAAAATTGACACCTCATACTTTCTACAATAAAATTTGCATATTGTAAAAATAATATAAAAGTACTATTATAAGTCAAATAGTGAATAATTTAAAATATTAAAAATCTATTTAGGTAATTAAACTAGTAAAGAAAGACCCTTTTGACTCTTTAGACAATAACTTTGTTTTAGAATGAATGAAATATTAACCATATGTAACCATTTATAGTAAATGTGAAATAGTAACCAGACTTATAAAGTAAATGACTACAACGACTAGCTAGGTAGTTAAACTACAACATTAGTACTTTGTATATTGCACACAACAAGCAAAAAAGAAGAAAAAAACATAAAGCACATTGTAAATGGCTAAGGCTGAAATTATTAGAAATTTAGAATATTGATCAGATCTTTTTGACTTGTCATTTAGCATAACACAAAAATTTGAATGTGAATCTCCTCGCAGGTCATGCTGATTCGCAATTTGTGGTTTTTCAACAGAAGGTCATCACAAAAATACAAAAAATTATGGAAAAAAGGAAAGAAATAGAATTAAGTTTATACATTTAGGGGGTCGTTCGGTTGTAGGAGTATTTTATGCGGGTATTAACTATTAATGCGGGTATTAGTAATGTATGTATTAATAATATGTGTATTAATAATGTGGGTATTGATAATGCGGGTATTAATTATGTGGGGTTTAATAATGTGGGTATTAGTCATGCATATATTATAACGTAGGGATTATTTGTTGAATCACTGATATATTACAAATTAACAAACAATATTATTATTTAAAATATTTATTTACTCCTCAAATAAAATTTTAAAATATCCTTATTATTATGAGGGTTAATTTTGTCATTTTAAATTTTAATACCCGCATTATTAATACCCACATTATTAATACCACCTTCTACCTCGCATAAAATAATACATAGATTCCCGCATTAATAATGCGGGTATTAATAATGCGGAATATACAAAAATGCAACCAAACGTTGTACTAATTTTATGCAGGTATTAAAATTTCACAGAAAACCAACCGAACGCTGCACTAAATTAGTGCCGAGTTTTATGCGGGTATTAAATCCTAAACTAAGTAACCGAACGACCCCTTATTGCACTTACAAAGTACCTTGTTGCTTTGACTTGTGCATATGTGAATGTGATTATTTATATTTAGAGTTTAAGTTCTATGTACCGTCGGTGTATACAAATATTTACACCATCAGGTAGAATTTACCTGCTATTATAGGTTACCCACTTTTTCCCACTTCTTTTTCTTTGTTTTTCTTCATTATCTGCGCTATATCTGTCCTCCAAACCCATCGCCTAATTAGGCGGATTATCTCCTCCAAATTAATCACTATTTCCGTGCATTATCTGTCATGATTAGCTATCTTTCTATCCGTGAATTCCTTTGAACTGCTTAATTTGATTGTAGCACTTAATGGTACTTACACATTGATGTAGATTTTTATATGATATCTGAGATCTTAAATACTTCTCTAATCCTTCATATAATTACAAATTGAGGCATTGAAGGATTAATAATTTCACAGACATGAGGATCTTGTTGAAAAGAACCATGGAAAATAGTTAGAGTTGAACAAGTTTTAGGGCAGAAAACCACGGAACACATTATGTTAGGATTTTAACATTGATAAAATAACTAAATTTGATTTTTGCCGAAAAGCAAATAATTAATTTGGTTAGAGTACAATTAGTAGTCTTTAATATTTATTATCCTAAATTTTAGTTAGATTGTTACCATAATTATCCTTTAAATTACCTGATGATGTAAATATCTTTCTACACTGACGGTGCATAAAACTTAAACTCTTATATTTATTACTTACTTTCAAGTTCACTTGTAAAAAGTGGGCAGATGACCCCACTAAAAATACTTATCAATAAGTGAGAGGAGCCTCATGCAACTATTGTTGGTTGCAGCTCATGCATCAAAATTTTTTTCCAACTTTCCTGTCACTACTCAGGTGCAAATAATAAAGTGATGTCCTACTTCTACGATAGAACGAACCACTCAGTAATCTTGTAATGTACACCCAAATAAAGGTTCCGGAAAACTTTAAACCTTGCAAGTAAAATTTAAGAATGGAGTGACAAGGACTTTGAAAGAATGTGATCGGATAAAGATCCAGTGGATGAATAAAACCAAGTATTGATTCCAGCAATGGGTATATGTACAAGATAGAGAACAAACAACTACTACCTCCGGTCCACTTTATATGTTTTTTTAGTATTTTTTTAGGTCTAAATTATTTGATTTTTTTAAAAACCAAGATGTTATTTGTTTTGACTTTTCAAAGTTACCCTTATTAATAAATTAAACACATAAAGCTCTCACAATTTTTATGAGTAAATTTTGAAAGAGATGAAGGTTAATTAGTAAATGACATCTTTAATTAATGCTAAAAGGTAGATTTCTTGATCTGCGTGAAAACAGTCAAAAAATCAAATAATATGTACCGGAAGGAGTAACATACAGTACTCCTTCAAGATAGAAAGTGGATAAAATCATGGAGAGATATGGGACAATATGGTTTATATTCTTTTAGACCAAAAGTATGTTTGGCCAAACTGCCAAAAACAGCTTATTTTGAGAAGTGCTTTTTTCAAAAGTGCTTTTCATATAAGTGCTTTTGGAGAGTAGCAGTTTGTATTTGGCCAAGTCATTTGAAAAGTACTTTTGTCAACGATTGAAAAGCAGTTTGTGTTTGGCCAAACTTCTCGAAAAGTGCTTTTGAGTGTAAAATTACGAATAGGGACATTTAAATATTTATTAGACAATTAATTAAACTAGATAAATAATTTTAACTCTTAATTAGCAAAATAATATTTGATTTAATTTTCTTTAATTAAAATTTTAGAAGATAAAAGTGAAAACCACATAATAATTTCTAGCTAATATAAATATAATTAAACCAACATAATAATATTTGAACAAATTATTCCAGACAATTTAAATATATCAAAACATCATGCAATAATTATGAAAAATCCACCCTTAAAATCATTATACGTTTTGGAAATCCACCCTAAAAATAAGAAGAATCACTTATACATGAAGAGAGTTTGCAACATCCCTAATTTTATTGCGCAAAACTTCCATAACTGTAGAAGAACTGCATTGCATTTCTGTAGGAATCCCCAAAGGCTCTTCTTCTTCTTCCTCGAGTGCTATCACATAATGTCTTCATTTGCGTAATGGTTAAACTCCACATTAATGGAAAATCATCTTCGTATAAAATTATGTATAACCATCGTAGTTGTGACAAGATGAACTTGAGTGTCATATTTAAAAGATGGCATTGCACGTAAAATAGAAAACCTGTTCTTCCAAACTCCAAAATATTCTTTCGACTGTACATCTCAAACTAGAGTAAAAAAAATTGAAAGTCTCATTTGGATTTCTGAAATTTGAGTTATGCCGAAAATCAGGGAGATGATATCGTTCGCCCTTGTATGGTCCTAAGTAGCTAACCATTGTTGGATACCCTGAATCAACTAAATAATGTTTACCTATTCAAAGTCGGGGAAAAATATTAATCAATTGACATGTAAATAATATTACATATTAAAAATATATTAAGCATATTGTCTCACTTACCTGATGGAGGATGAGGAAAATTAAGATTTTGCCTTCTAATTACTTGATCAAATATTCTAGCATCATGTGCTGTTCCTTCCCATCCAGGCCAGACAAATGTGAAGCACATGTCCCAATCGCACACTGCCATTATATTTTGAAAAGTGAAACCTTTTCTAGCAATATATTTTATTTGATCCTTAGAGGGAACAATACATGGTACATGTGTTCCATCTATCGCACCAATGCAATTTTTAAAATATGACCAGTATCTGGTGTCGTCTCTTAATTTTGGGTGAACATCAGAAAAAGTCAGATCTTTTGGCTTAATGATGTCCATAGCCAATTTCAAACAAGCTAGTAAAACTTTATGAAAATGTCTACTAACCGTTTCTCCAGAGTGTTGGAATCGTTCTTAAATCATTCGATTCCCTACTCCATGTCCTATCATCATTAAAAACATACCAACCATCTCCTCCACACGCATATTTCTTGTTGGTTCTAAACCATATTGTATGTTTAATGTTTTGCATAAATCAAGAACACATATTTTTCCATTCTAAACATCTCATAACAACGCTTTCATGCCCTTCAAGAGCCTCTTTAATAAAATGAAAACCTGTATGAGGAGAAGTTCTGCATTGAATCTTTATACAAAACCTCAAATAATACTTGGTTGCAAGAGCTACCCCGCAAACTGTCAAATCAAAGGCGTCATCATCTTTTATATGAACTTCTTCATCTATATCTTCTTAATTATTTTCAGTCAATGACATATCTGTTAAACAAGAGATTATTCAAAAAATTACTAAACTAATAAGAGATATATGTACAACAATCTAGTTGTTAAAATAAATTAAATTTCCAAATAAAATAAATGCAAGAATACAAAAGTCGAACAACTAAAGTAGGTTCTGAAAATTATATCAAGTTCGATTAGCTAAAGCAATTTTATGAAAATCAAATAAGATGGAATCATTAATTCTAGTCCTTGTGAAGTTCAGACATCTTTTCCAACCGCTGCACTTGTAATCATTAATTGCCGATGCCTGTCTTTTTTTCATTTTATCACCTCTCTCATTTGTACCTTTTGTTTCAGTTAGTTCTTGTTCTGCCAGGTTTATATGATTCAAGCTTTCTTCCTTATTCTTTTCTATGTCATCAAACACAACCTCCTCATTACCTGTAGGTCTTTCAAATTCGAATGGTTGCTCAGATTGAAACCACTTACTTCCAAGCATATTATCTGGTAACACACCAGATGATGGTGCCCATGCATGCTCACCCGTAGCAACAACATCCCTAAAACAATACTCCATCTGATCTCGACACTGCAAACCTTTTTCTCTAAATTTCTCAACATTTGAATTCTCCTATAATCATGAAAGAACAATAAAATTTAATCTTTCGAAAATAATAAAAAATAACTATCTCTATGTGAAAATTAATAGTAGAATTTTATATACCTTTATTTTTGTATTTCACCATTCACCACTCGCTTGAATTGTCTTTTTCTCAATATCCCATTCTAAACCAGTCTCCTTTCCAACAGGTGCATCCCAATCTTCCATGTACATTTTAGATTATCCCATTTGTTTTT
The DNA here is from genome assembly GCA_037355625.1 of Petunia x hybrida. Lineage (NCBI taxonomy): Eukaryota > Viridiplantae > Streptophyta > Magnoliopsida > Solanales > Solanaceae > Petunia > Petunia x hybrida. The sequence continues at coordinate 394,524 of JBBBVM010000662.1, read as the reverse complement.
AAGCTTTAACTTGTCATATTTTTTCTCAGTCTTGTCGTTGAATTTTTGCACCAGATTAGCCCATCCTACCTTATTGAAGTGAGTTCCTGGACGATTTTCCGCCACAATTTCCTCTATGCATAATTTTAAGAACAATTCTGTTGTTTCTGTATTCCATTTAGCTTTCCCAGTATTGCTATCTTGTGCCACTTTCTTACCCATTATTTTTTCCTTATTCATCGAGAAAGATATAATGAATAATAGAAAGAGGTCCATAAAAAGATTATTATTAAACACCAAAGAACACAAGAACAAGTTATAAATTTGGTAATTGTTTAGACAAATAAATAACACTACAATGGACCAAAATTTTAATTATTTTTTAAGCCAATTAATGTAGTGTAAAACAAAATTAACAGAAAAGAGATATAAATTGAACTTTGATGTACTTATCATCCTACCGCATCATAATAGTGATAAACTACATTTACTAAACTAGCAGTTTTGTCTACAATTTGTTACTATGTTGAGATTCGTTGGGAAAAAAATAAGTAGGTTGAGCTTGGACCAAGTCAAAACTTTGATCAAATTTGTATTCAAGTGCCAAATGGAAAACGCTAATGCTAACTCGTAAACCAGCAAGAAACTAAAATGTGCATACGGGCAAGTAGACAGGAACTGCATAGATGTGGGATGTGGGTGGTGTTGCTGCATAATATAGATATAGATTTCTGCAGCTCTTTTTTTATTATTTAACAAGAAGTACTTTTCATTATTGGCTTCTCCAATGTATGTGTCAGCCTTTATCCTATTCTCCTATTTAGTGCATAATAAGATTTGTACTCCTATAAAGTTGACTGCTTTTATTTTAGTTCAACAAATCTATACTAGAAAAGCATAAGAAACCAAAACAACTAAACAAATAGTAAAGAGAGAATACTTTCATGTGCAGCGTACCTCGAGTCCTTGACAGAAAGGAAAATACAATGATGTCAACGAAGGCTAGCAGAGACGTGGGAACAGACGAAGAAAGGAGGCAAAAATAATAATTTAGTATTTATATTAGTCTAGAGATATCAGGTTTTATTAAGAGGGGTAATTTAGTATATATAAATTTTCTCTAAGGATATTTTTGGTATGAAAAAAATTAAAAACAGCTTCTGTTTCTGCTTTTGGGAAAAAGCTACAGTACTTTTTTCAGCTGCTTCCCCACAGCAGAAAAACAGCTTCTGCTGCCACCCAAAAGCACTTATTTTTTTCTAATAGCTTGGCCAAACACTCCATTTTTCTAAAATAAGTACTTTTTGAGGAAAATAAGTGTTTTTGGCTCCCCAGAAGCTAGGCCAAACAAGCTCTAAACCAGAGAACTCTCCGTTTTTCTGCTTGTCTCCAGTTTAATCATCTCTTTGGAGACGCATTTGTACATAGGGGTGGGCGTTCGGTACTTCGGTTCGGGTTTTTGAAACTTCAGTTCGGTATTTCGGTTTTCGGTTCGGTTTGAAGTGTAGAAAAACCCGTAATTTTTATAATTCGGTTCGGTTCGGTTTTTTAGTTCGGTACTTCGGTTCGGTATATCGGTGTTTCGGTTTAAACCAAAGTTTATGGCAAAAAAAAAAAAACCCGAACAAGAAAATTTATAGCCTGTGACTAACTAGCTATGGTTTACTATAATACTAACCTATAATACAAAAAGTTTATAGCCTATGACTAACTAGCTATGATTTACTATAATACTAACCTAGCTATGGTTTACTATAATACAAAGAGTAACGAATATTTAGATACTTTCTCTATTCTGCAAAATAAAAAATAGCGGAACCTTTAGTTAAATCAGTCAATATGTAGAATCATGTTACTTACTGACAATGAGTAACTTAGGGATTTAGGAAATATATGGCATATGTGTGTTTAACTTAAAAAAAAAAAAAAAAAAAAAAAAAAAAAAAAAAAAAAAAAACTTCGATTTTTTCGGTTTTTCGGAGCCCGAAACCGAAAACCGAACCGAAAAATCGAAATTTTAAAATTTCTTGGATCGAACCGAACCGAAATACCGAACCCGAAATACCGAATTAGTTCGGTTCGGTTCGATATTTCGGTTTTTTCTGTTTAGTGCCCACCCCTATTTGTACACGAACATTAGTTTTGTTACGATTTCTCATCTTGTAGTTTGGATCCTCTTCCTCGAGGTATGTGTCCTGCTACTACATAATTGTGAAAATTGAGGAGACTAACAATTAGCGCACTCGTGAAAGTTTCAAATAAATTAAATAACTCAGCGACATATGAATTTATTTGAGGCTTAAGCCAGCCCGGAGTTGAGGTAACCTTCATGTCTCAATCCCTTTTCTTGGCATAATATTACTGAGTAGTACGATGAAATTCCAAAAACAACAAATAGAAGGTCACAAGAATTCAATTATCAACACGCATAACGGTATAAGAGACAGAGCACAAAGAAAAAAATAAAAAATTATTTAAGGAATCAGTAATGAATGAATAATCAAATGGACAAATTATTACTATATTCTAACTACAGTAAAGTGTGAAATCCTACCTTTTATTGGATTTCTTTCCATAAACCAAGAGGAGATAGGAAACAAAATTACTCCTATAAATATTCCTGATATCTTCCCTCTCAATGTATTCACTTTGATTTAATTTCTTAGAGTTTCTTTCTTCCTCCTAAAAGTCCTCCTCAGTGGCATCATCATCACTAGGGGTTTTATATAACAATACATTAGGCTTTAACGTTCAAGATTCCGTATCCATGGGGACGAGTAGAGCGACGGCTGATATATTGCCTGATTGCCTTATTCACAAAATACTATGTTGTCTTAGTTATGGAGAAGCAGCGTGGATAAGCATTGTCTCCAATAAATGGCTGCAAGCCTGGTGGACTCATCCCGACTTGGAAATCACACTTCGTTCTCGCAGCAACATGAAAAAAGTGGATGTAATCATGGAGAGATATAGGGACCAAAAGACCCCTATTGACAGGTTTGATTTTGCAAACTTCTCACATGACAGTGAAGTTTTCCCTCTGATTGATAAGTGGCTTGACATTGCTCTTCAGAATGGCGTAAAACATCTAGTGTATACAGATTCAAATCATGAAGCGGAAGGAGAGTATAGTAACAGTGATGCTACATATTCATTATACCCCTTCCCTATTTTCAAATTCCTGGCTGGACCTAAGTCTTCTGTAAGAGAATTAGTTCTGTGGGATTGTGATCTAATGCCTGTTTCATCATCTACTAGTCATGCGGTGAACAATTGGGATTCTTTGAGAACTCTTTCTCTGAATTCTGTTGGAATAGACGACTACATGCTACAGACTCTACTCACTAGTTGTCCCTTGATTGTCAATTTAATCATTAACCATTGTACTAGGTTGAAAAAGATTGAGCTTAGGAATCTTAAAATGATCAAGTCAATTTGCGTTATGATAAATAAATACCAGCGTGTTAAAATCCACGCACCAACACTTGAAGAGTTGGATTATTCTAGTTATTCTTTGGAAGAATTGGATATTGTTGAATATCAGAATTTGAAATCTTTAAAAATATCATGTACAGTGATAGCTGATCCCGACAGATTTCTTGAGCACCTTATCTCTAAATCTCAATTCCTTGAAAATTTGGAATTAGCTAGCCTAAGTTTAGGAAGGTTTAACATTTGCAGGAGTCAATTCCTAAAGGTCTTGAAGCTTAAGGATATTCAGATCATTGGAGAGATTAATGCTCCAAATTTGGTGTCACTTGAGTATAATGGTCATCATATCCCTTGGCTTAAATTTGCAAAAGAGGCAAGCCAATTTAAGCATAGTTTACATTTCATTTTAAATTGCATGTGGTACACTTTAGATGTTGAGTGGTTCCATAACTTGAGGGAATTTCTATTGAACTCAATTTCTTGGTCTCAAGTTACCCTTCATATTTCCAAATGTAAGGAGATCAATCTGAATGATTTGCAACAGTATCATGGAGTTGCTCACCCCCAAGTGGACATTTTAAATGTATATATTGAGTCGTCTGAGGAGTATCCAACATTTGTTGATGCTTTGTTATGGAGTACTCATCCTAGGAGACTCAATCTATTCTCAACGGTCAAAATGACTACATATTTCATCGATCGATTAATGCAGATGAAGGATTTGAGTCATTCTAGTTCTCATGGAAGCAGCAAGCCATGGCTTAATCAATTAAAAGAGGTAAAAGCCTATGATTGCAAAAATCAGCCTATGGAACTCAGAAGGCGGGAGCTGGTGATAAGGCCTACGGAGAGGCAGAAAATTTACTTTTTATTAGACTGGTGATGTAGTTAATTTATCTCTGTCGCTTATTGGATGCACTTCTTCATTCTAAACTTAATTTATCTATATTTGTCAGTTAAGATTTTGGATACTTGAGAACTTCAAAATATTTAGGTTTTCTTGAAAAGGATTCTGTATGTTCGAAGTATCAAGGCACAGACACACTATTTTCTTTCCACATGTCGATGCTATTGATCCATGAGCATATGACACTCCGAACCATAAAGACAAATCATCAATCCACGTGTATGTCGTTATAGATCGACACACTTGTCATTGCGTTCGACACTCTTATCTTTTTAAACAATTAGCACATTACTTATTTTGATCACTGGTTTTAATTATTGTGCTTAAAATCATTTAATTAGTAATCATATTTCTAACCACAAACATATTACTCTTGGTTATAAGGGACTGTGAACCTGACACTTCAGTGAGATCACTTCACTAATCAAATATAATCTACATATTCGCCACATAAAATTCTCGTCACGTATCAATGTTAGTATTTCGATCTGTTAAAAGTAGACTTAGTTATGTTCGATATCTCTAGATATACATGCACTGGATGTAGAAACAAATAAAAATACATGTTACGAATTCATCGAGCAAAAAGTGTTGGATAATATTAGAGATTAATCTTATACCAAGAATAACAATTAATCTTATGACTATATGTTAACGATAAAAATAAAATACAAGAGATTTGGATGTGAAAACCTGCTTCGATCGAAGGCGATGAGTGCATAGGAAATGTCCTGTCACTACTCAGGTGGAAATAATAAAGTGATGTCTGTTGGGGATTTTTATAATGGGTGTGAAGGAGACCTTGGCACCTTTTCATTGAAAATGTTTCCCACCTCTTCACTTCTCCCACTTTGTAATGGGTGTAAATGTGTAATGATTTCTGGACACTTTCTTCCATTGACAAGGCTTCACACTTTTTCATTTCTCTCATTTTATAGCTATAAATATATAGACAGCCTGCCTCATTTCTCATTCGAAATTTTCCTATCTCTCTCTTTACTCTCTGCATTTGTTTTTAAAACAAAAAGTAAGTTTCGAGTCAAAGTGATTTACTACTGCTCTTTTGAGTTCGATGTGAATTTTCATAATTACAGTGAGGTTAATTCCATTCTATCATGGGAGAAATTAATCCACAAATCTTGGATAGTCTGCCTAATTTATTTCCTGTTTATTATCAAAAGTACAGATTTTTAACAATGTCCTACTTCTACGATACAACGAACCACTCAGTAATCTTGTAATGTTCGCCCAAATAAAGGTTCCGGAAAACTTTAAACCTTGCAAGTAAAATTTAAGAATGGAGTGACAAGGACTTTGAAAGAATGTGATCGGATAAAGATCCAGTGGATGAATAAAACCAAGTATTGATTCCAGCAATGGGTATATGTATAAGATAGTGAACAAACAACTAACATACAGTACTCCTTCAAGATAGAAAGTGGATAAAATCATGGAGAGATATGGGGACGATATGGTTTATATTCTTTTAGACCAAAAGACTGAACCAGAGAACTCTCCGTTTTTTCTGCTTGTCTCCAATTTCATGCCCCCATAGGCTAAACTATCTTTAATTATCTCATCGGAGACGCATTTATACACGAATATAAGTTAATCTGTTAAGATTTCTCATCTTGTAGTTTGGATCCTCTCCTACAAGGTATGTATGTGTCCTGCAGTCTGCTACATAATTATGAGAGTTGAGGAGACAAATAATTAGCTCCCTTGTGAAAGTGTCAAATATGCAAATTACACAGCCACATATGAAATTTTGAATTTTAGATTTCCAAAAAATTTATTTGTCTTAGACTTGAGCCGTCCTTAATGTCTCATTCCTTTTTATTGGCATAATATTACTGAGTACAATCGTATTAAAATATTTCTATGAAATCCGAAAACGACAAATAGAAGGTCAAAATGAAAAAATAAAAATAAAAAAGCCAACACGTATAACGGTAGACAACACACACACACCAAAAAAAGAAAAAAGGAATTTAGTAAAGGAATCACTAATGAATGAATAATCAGATATAAAATATTAAGCTCTAACTTCGTTAAAGTGTAAAATCTTACCTTTTTAGGATTTCTTTTCATAAACCAAGAGGAAAAAGAAACTAAAGGGTTAATTTCACCGATGGTCACTGAATTATTGTTTCATTACCACAAAGTCACTTTTGTTTTATTTATTACCCAAAGTCACTTAACTTTGCTCCGGTCTACAACAAAGTCACTCAAGCCGGATTTTGTTTAAAACTTGCCTGAAAAATGATGTGGCATCATTAATTAAAAATAATTTTTTTAATTAATTTTTCATCTATTAATCTAATTTCTTAACCCATTATTCTTTTTCTACCCAACCCAAAATCATTTCACTACTTCTTTTTTGCCACATTATGCCAGGGAGCCATATTAGAAATATATTTCAACTAACTAAAGATTAACAGGACAATCTAGTTTAACATGACATTTCAAAAAAGTAATCTTCAGTTAATTTCCAACTGAGACCTACTGAGTTGTTATTGTTATTGTATTATCATCAGGTACGTCATTTTTTAAGGCTTTATATTTGTGTGTCAATTATTTTTTAATGTAGTACGCAAAAGTAATGACAAATCTATTAATTAGAATGTCATATCTTACATGAAGATATACAAATAACTATTTTATGAGTGAAAATTTTAAAATTTGATAAATATTATCTACCATATAATCGTTGGGGTACCAAGCAAAAATCGAAAGAAAAAAAAAACTGAGAAAAGCCAAAAACAAAAATTCGACTTTGTTTGGTATCAGCTTGTTTGGATGGTTGTTATCAGTTGTACCGTATCATACTATTACTTTACTGTTACTATGAAATAATATTCGTATTAATTGTTACTTTAAAATTTTATTGTATCGTATCGTTAGTCTGTCGTTACATAACGATGAAGAGCCTATTTTAAGTAACGACCGATTTGGTGTGATCGCGTCGTTACGGTGTCTTTTCTCTCTCTTCTTCCCCTTAATGTTCTCATATATTACCATTTATCTTATCTTTTTTTATAGTAACTCTATCCCGTATCTTATTATTTTCTTGGCAATATTGTAAATTCATTATTTATTTACTAGTATGTTATATCATGAAACGACTGCAAACAATATAATCTATCCAAACATTGAACTCAACAAAACATAAAGTACAATACAATAGATACATTATGAAACCATATACATAACAACAGTCCTAACGAGTTGTTATTTTGGTTTTAAAATTTTGAAAAATTGACATAACTAGTTTGATTTTATTAATGAAAAATCGAACCAAACCGATCTAAGCTCATTCATTTTATTCATTCCCGTTCCTCATTTTCCCTTTTTGTATAACCAATTTGCCTAATATTGCTCAATTTGATTAACTAATTAATTCAATACGAAATAGAAGCAAAGAGAAATGGCATCGGTATGAAATATTTATGCCCGACGATGACATAGCGAAATGTGTTTGGGTTGGATAGAATAAATATAATGGGTTAATGAATTAGATTAATAGATGAAAAATTAATTAAGAAAATTATTTTTTAATTAATGATGCCACATCATTTTTCCGGCAAGTTTTAAATAAAATCCGGCTTGAGTGACTTTGTTGTTGACCGGAGCAAAGTTGAGTGACTTTTGGGTAACAAATGGAACAAAGTGACTTTGTGGTAATGAAACAATAGTTCAGTGACCACCGGTAAAATTAACCCGAAACTAAATTACCCCTATAAATACTCCTAACATCTTCCCTCAAGAACGTATTCTCTTTGTCTTTGATTTATTTTCTAAGAGGTTCTTTCTTCATCCTAAGAATCCTCCATAATGATATCACCGCCGTTAGGGATCTAAATAACAAAACATTACGCTTTAACGTTCAAGATTCTATATCCATGAGGACGAAGAGAGCGACGGCTGATATATTGCCTGAATGCCTTATTCACAAAATACTATGCTGTCTTAGTTATGGAGAAGCAGCGTGGATAAGCATTGTCTCCAAAAAATGGCTGCAAGCCTGGTGGACTCATCCCGACTTGGAAATCACACTTCGTTCTCGCAGCAACATGAAAAAAGTGGATGTAATCATGGAGAGATATAGGGACCAAAAAGACCCCTATTGACAAGTTTGATGTTGCAAACTTCTCACATTCCGGTGATGTTTTCCCTCTGATTGATAAGTGGCTTGACATTGCTCTTCAGAATGGCGTAAAACATCTAGTGTATACAGATTCAAATCATGAAACGGAAGGAGAGTATAGTAACAGTGATGCTACATATTCATTATACCCCTTCCCTATTTTCAAATTCCTGGCAGGACCTAAATCTTCTTTAAGAGAAATTGTTCTGAGGCATTGTGATCTAATGTCTGTTCCATTATCTACTGGTCATGCGGCGAATCATTGGGATTCTTTTAGAACGCTTTCTGATACGACCCGGATTCCAGTTAGGCCGTGCAGGCACCCGACATCCTCCCCTAGACCCGTCGGACGAACCCTTACCAATTAAATTAGAAAAATAAATATAACAATTCATAATTAAGGACAAGACTAAAAAAAAACACAGACATACTGGGCTTAGGGCTATCCAGACTAGACATCTAAGAGTACAAAAGAAGAAAAATACCTCCTGAAGGGAGCAAAATGTAACTGAAATAATAACCAATAAACTGGTGGCCATCCGGAATAAAAGCTGGCTCACCCTGACAGCTGACGTCGTCTTCGCTCCTTCACAACGTGGCGAACTCCATCCTGGAGCGAACCTTCCGAAATGAAATAGATAGACAAGAAACAAACAACAAACAAGGGTGAGTCAAAGGACTCAATAAGTGGGGCAGACTAGCCACCTCAAAGAATAGGATAGCTAGCCAGGGAGAAGAGAAACAGATAAACAAAATTCCTCTTATTTAAATTATGAAAAGGCAGAGCCAAATAATAACTAGAAACACGTATGGAATCACAAATTCATTAAAATCAGGAACGTAAGATAGCCGGAACATATAGGTATTCCGAACATATCAACAATCAGAAATACATCCTGTTGCGGCATGCAACCGGATCCATATATTCATCCTGTTGCGGCGTGCAACCCGATCCATATATTCATACTGTCGTGGCGTGCAACCCTATCCATATATTTATACCGTTGCTGTGTGCAACCCGATCTGTATATTTATACCGTTACGGCGTGCAACCCGATCCATATATTTATACCGTCGCGGCGTGCAACCCGATCCTCGCAACCCAGAATACGAGCCAGAAATATATAGGCAGACTGAGATATGTCCTCAATATGGTGTACATACAGCATACATAAAACACAACACAATACATATAATAATCGGTATGCGGTGCAATGAGTTGGGATGAATGTGGTATGATGCAATGCAGTCACATCTGATGATACCTATCTCCGGCGCGGGACTCTCATCGTCTACCAGGAGATATATGCAATAATGACCCTTCACCGGCTCGGGACGCTCATCGATTATCGGGAAGTATATGCAATGATGACCCTTCACCGGTGCGGGACTCTCATCGCCAACCGGGAAGTATATGCAATAATGACCCTTCGCCGGTGCGGGACTCTCATCGCCAACCGGGAATATATGCAATAATGACCCTTCGCTGGTGCGGGACTCTCATCGCCAACCGGAAAATATATGCAATAATGACCCTTCGCCGGTACGGGACTGTCATCGCCAACCGAGAAGTATATACAATACTCAAAACCAGAGTGCAATGCTCATATGTTCAATGCAATACCAACAACAGGGCATAACAAATAATATACAATGTAAATTCAACGCTAAGGCGTAATGAGTACGCCTATCGGCAGCTACACACGTAAGGAACACGTGGTAGAAAATCCACGAGGCCAGGTGCCTCCAAAGAAATGGATATAAACACTTACCTCGTTCCAAAGTTAACACTGCTACCCAACAACCGCTTTATTCTTTGAATTCATTGCCAAACGATCCCACTGTATTCAATAAGCAGAAAACTATATCAAATAAGGCTAAAGGCTTCATTCCCCACATCTTAGGGTAATCCAGGTAGGAACCTGATACCCTATTCGCATACGCAATACGCAGGCCAGACCTATATACAGGGTTTAAGGTCACATAACCAAACCCTAAATAAATTACATTTATATGTTGCCCATAACTCAATGAGTACGAATATATAATCAATTTTGTTATCGGGGTCCATTTGACCCTTTAAACTATTAATTGAACTTATTAAAACGATGTCTAATATTTCAAGTTTTACCGTCAAAATATATTCAAACACACGTAATAAACTCAAATAATATATTAGGATCATTACCTCAATGTTTCAGGGTGAAAATTCTACTTTTCTCTGGCCCCTTTTCTCATATTTCTGGCTTTTTTTCTCTTATTTCCATATTTTCGTTTCTCCTCGCATGTTTCTATTTCTGTATCTAATATTTCTGTTCGATTTTAAAGCTCATAAGGAGCTTATGAGATAATCCTAATCACACCGCCTAACTCTTTTAACATTTTCTTTCTTTCATTTTCCTTTTTCTTTTCTCTTTTCTTTTATTTTCTTTTCTTGTCGTGACAAAAATTAAAAAGGTACCCTGTGATATTCGAAATAATTCCAAATATTGCATACAGGTCCTAATGGATATTACGAATATTTTAAAATTATCGGCACACCAATCAGAGTCCTAACTTCCGAAACGACTAACCGAGGTCGTTTCATTCTCCTCCACTTAAACTCTCGTTCGAGCCTAAGTTTAAAGCAAGATTCACGCAGATAACAAGAACTTACACGACCTTCATAAGCTACTCCACGAGCATTATCTTCTTATTACAGGATCAAAACCATAACACGTATATCGTACTTTTGTAATAAAATATATCTGGATAATATGATAATCCATTGCACAGCTTATTCTGACTAAGCTGATCCTTCCTCGATCACGAGAAGAGTGTTTTACATTTTCAAAACAAAGATACACGAAACTTTGAATCTGTTAGCATGATTCAGCCGATAATCACTTTTTCGATATACCTTTCGATACAGAACAGGTCGATGGAACTAAGAATTAGCTCACGCTTGATACCATAGGGGAGCTTTTGAAGTACCTTGTCACTACACCCTATGGAAGATTTGATGCAAGCTATATTATTTTTTTTTTCGAACGTACTATGCAACATCTCAGTTGATGTTAGTGTTGTTCCACAAACTCCTTGTGGGAATGTATTTACTCATATCCTAATGTATATCAAATGTTCATCTGTACAGGGTCTATCATATAAGGATAAGGATCATGTAGATATTACTTAATAGTATGATGCAGATCAGGAATGATCTCCAGACTGAACATCTACTTCAAGGTATTGTCTTTGAATTGGAAATATTATGACTTGAAAAAAGTGAAAATAAAAGAGACATGTAGTTGGACCTTCAGCTGAGGCAGAATACCAGCAACAAAGTTGATTACATGCACACTTATAACGCTAAAGTAACTTCTCAAAGAGTTGAAGTATGAAGGAGATATGCCAATGATGGATGGACGATAAGCTGCACTACACCTTTAACTCTAAATTTTCATGAAGTAAACAACGTTAGTATGATGATCCAGTTCAATTTGAATACAGACAGATAGCCAGAAGAAAATCGGAGTCACAATACAGGGTTACTACTGACGATGTTCTAATGTATAAAGATAGACCTTGTGTTTCTGATGTTGCAGATTTACGTGGACAGATTATGATAGAGGCACATTATTCCAAATACACCGTTCATCCAGGTTCGACTAAGATGTACCATGATCTTAAGCAAATTTACTGGTGGGACGAGATGAAGTTTGACATAGCTCAATTTGTGGCTCAGTGTTTTAATTGCCAGTAAGTTAAAGTCGTGTTATCTTTCCAGACTTTATGCTTTAAGTAGATAGGTACATATATACGATCAGGTTGTCAGCATATCTCTATCATTAATAGATTATTAGTGGGTTTAGCAATGATCGACACTCATTGTAGGTTTCTGTCGTGGCCTTAGGTTGAGTCGTGACAAAAGTGATATCAACGCCTTAGAGATTTAGTATTACCATTCAGTATTTGGAGGAAGACTCATCCACTTAAAGCACAAACTCATGCAGCTATTTGAAAAGGAATAACCATCCCCGCACAGTCTGCTGGACTAAAGAAAATTTAGCTAAAAGCTGAACGTAGGCAGATCTAAGCTACCAATTACCTTTTCGAGTTGCTGAACAGCTGCAACTCTCGAGTTCACAACTCCATACCTTTGCCGTAAACACCACCGCCTGATGGATGGTACTTCTATTACCCTTAGAAGCCTTGAAAAATAATAATATGCTTACCCGGCTACAATAATACGTACTCTGGATCATCACAGAGAATATCACCAGCGGCTACAAACCGCCCAAGCTCACTGGTGCCGGACGAAGAAGAAATGGAAATGGACCGAGGATAGAAATAATTAGAGCTTCAGGAAGCTCATCTTCTTATTTGCTTGGCACCAAAGCTAGACTACTTCCGAGTCAGGCTAACCAAAGAACCGAAATTGAAGAAATAGACATTAAATAAGCTTTATGGAATGAAATCTATGTCAATTTAACCTTCCTATAAGAAGGAAACTCTGACAATTTACCAGAAACCCTTTTATAACCGAGACAAGCTCATAGAATAACATGACTCTATTAGCGCCTCGAACCATGAGGAGATACGTGGATCAAGTATTACTTACTAATCACATTACACCGGAAGAAACAATGACACTTTCTGATGGTGATGAATAAGAATCCTATCATCCTACCAACACGAAATTCCGAGAAGAGAGGTATACCAATTTGACATAATAACAGAAGGTGGAACAACAAGATGCCAGGCAGACAATACCGACACTTACTCAAAATCTCTCACATTTAAACCAGATAACTAGTAAGGTCTCACAAATGCTCTGAATAAATCATACTAGAAGCTCACCCCTCTACCGCAATCGATTCTTAATAGAAACAATATCCAAGGAAGCCATGGAAATATTGTAAGATAAACGAAGTCCAGACCGATTAGAAGAATGAAATCTTACTCACATTTGAGGGAAGAAGAAATACTTGGGTCTACTACATTGGATGCCTCAACATCCTGCCAGACTAGCAGTCCATATTACCCCCTCTACAGCTGAGCTGAGCCACTACCCTGATAATCACCTTCTGAAGAACGACTGCCACCACGCTCTCAACCTCTACTGGATGGTGGCATTTCTTTTACTGATTGAGATCTAAATGAAATCCCCTGCGACTGCACAGATGCCTGATAACGAGAGAAAAGACAACTACCTACTTGCCGGAATAAGGGAGTATTCCACCAAAAATGACTGGCTCACGACAATGATAATACCTTTTCAGTGAAAATGGAAGCTGGACAGGTTGTTGATAGCTGTAAAGAGAAAAACTTGGTCTGATCTTGACGAACTACTGGCGCACTTTAAGAATCACGTGACACAAGCTGAGATAACCTGGAAGATAACCTCCCAAAATAATCATAACTCTTACCTCCAAATGAGGTACCATGGTTAACCACTAGGGCCACGGGATCTCTTGCTCTCCCTCTCTAACTCTTCCCGCTCTAACTTATGGTATGCCTCGCACCTCCGAGCAATATTAACAACAACATTAAATGAAATCCCAACCTCAATCTCTCGAAAGGCGCATGGACTAGTTCTAATACATATTCAGCCATTCTATACAATTCAATTCTCATATTCTGAAACACCAACATGCTAACCGATAGGCTACCCTGTCCAATCCACTCAAACTAGCGACACCCTTCACCTCGCTCGCTACTCGAATGGAACTTTTCCACGAACTTAGAAGAACAATCGAACCAAGTTAGCTAATAAGAGAGCGGCCCACCAATTCAAGACTGGACCCCTGAAACTGGAAAGCAGAATAATCAACACCATACCGCTTGATATAATCAAAAGCCTGAAGGATACGCTGACATCATTTTATTTTAAAAGAATCACGGGGTTTATCTAATGCATTGCTTAAGAATATCGGAAGGTTCAACTGCGTAAAATAATTGAACCTCTTTGGGCAGTCGGACCGAACCGTTACTTCGGCTGGCTAACAGCCAGAACAATTAGAGGTACAACACGTACTACCTCCGGAATATAATTTACTGCAGCAATATCAAGAACCGGAAAAGGAGCTCCCTGAGATCGAACGTCTGCACATGCGGCAACCTGATAGGCTGCCCAACGAATAATAGGTTCATACGGTATCTGCGTCGCCAAAATTCTCGTAAAAGCATCGTAGAGAGCCAAGGGAACCACAAGGCCCTGCTCCCTTGCCCATCGCGAGCTCGTACATCCGTAACTAGATCGTCAGCACGATAAAAAACTCTCGGGGCTCCGTCAGTGCTAGCCCCAGGCTAGACTGCTTCGTCTTGAACTCATACCATTTGCTGATTCATCGCACGAAGGTTCACAATTTCCACAAAGGAATTAACGAATTAACGAAAATACTGTTGAATCCTAGACCGACGCACGATCAGAAATGAAGGAAGTTAAATGCCATCATAGCCTCTCGTAGATAAGTACGGACGTCTACGTACCCATCAGCGAGACTGTACTAGGCACTGTCTTAGTCTGGATAGACTCTAAACCGGGCTCTGATACCAACTGACACGACCCGGATTCCAGTTAGGCCGTGCGGGCACCCGACATCCTCCCCTAGACCCGTCGGGCGAACCCTTACCAATTAAATTAGAAAAATAAATATAACAATTCATAATTAAGGACAAGACTAAAAAAAACACAGACATACTGGGCTTAGGGCTATCCAGACTAGACATCTAAGAGTACAAAAGAAGAAAAATACCTCCTGAAAGGGAGCAAAATGTAACTGAAATAATAACCAATAAACTGGTGGCCATCCGGAATAAAAGCTGGCTCACCCTGACAGCTGACGTCGTCTTCGCTCCTTCACAGTGGCGAACTCCATCCTGGAGCGAACCTGCCGAAATGAAATAGATAGACAAGAAACAAACAACAAACAACAAACAAGGGTGAGTCAAAGGACTAAAAAAGTGGGGCAGACTAGCCACCTCAAAGAATAGGATAGCTAGCCAGGGAGAAGAGAAACAGATAAACAAAATTCCTCTTATTTAAATTATGAAAAGGCAGAGCCAAATAATAACTAGAAACACGTATGGAATCACAAATTCATTAAAATCAGGAACGTAAGATAGCCGGAACATATAGGTATTCCGAACATATCAACAATAAGAAATACATCCTGTTGCGGCATGCAACCGGATCCATATATTCATCCTGTTGCGGCATGCAACCCGATCCATATATTCATACTGTCGTGGCGTGCAATCCTATCCATATATTTATATCGTTGCAGTGTGCAACCCGATCTGTATATTTATACCGTTGCGGCGTGCAACCCGATCCATATATTTATACCGTCGCGGCGTGCAACCCGATCCTCGCAACCCAGAATACGAGCCAGAAATATATAGGCAGACTGAGATATGTCCTCAATATGGTGTACATACCGCATACATAAAACACAACACAATACATACAATAATCGGTATGCGGTGCAATGAGTTGGGATGAATGCGGTATGATGCAATGCAGTCACATTTGATGATACCTATCTCCGGCGCGGGACCCTCATCGTCTAACAGGACATATATGCAATAATGACCCTTCACCGGCTCGGGACGCTCATCGATTATCGGGAAGTATATGCAATTTTCTATGTTGAGGAAACTTCTATCAAACTCGATCTCTTGGTATCAAGTTACCCTTCATATTTTCAACAGTGAAAAGATCAATGCGAAAATCATGCAATTGTACCATAGAGGTTCTACCCCGAAAGTGGATGTTTTAGATGTAGATATAGAGTCGTCCGTGGAGTGCCCAACGATTGTGGATGCTTTGTTATGGAGTTGTCAACCTAAGAGACTCAACCTATCATCAACCGTCAAAATGATTATTTGTTTCATCAATTCTTTAATGTACATGAAGAATTCGAACCTTCCTACTTCTCATGGAAGCAAGCCTCGGTTTAATCAATTAAAAGAAGTAAAAGCCTACGATTGCAAAAATCAGCCTTTGGAACTCAGAAGCGGGGAGCTGGAAATATGGACACTTTCGGTGAGGCAGAAAGTTTACTTTTTATTAGATTGGTGATGCACTTAGTACATCTCTGTCACAAATTAAATGCACTTAGTACATCTCTGTCACAAATTAAATTTCAGTTAAGATTCTAGATACTTAAGAACTTCAAATATTTTATTTTAAGCTTTATTAAAAAGGTCTGTATGTTAGAAATATCAAGGCACAGAGACACTACGTTCTTTTGACTATCGATGCCGTCGAGCATATGAACTCTGAACCATAAAGACAAATCATCAATCCTCCTATGTTTATATATATTGCGTGCGTAACTTTTATTTCTTTTAAACATTTAGCACATTTTACTTCGATCACGTGGTTGTAATTGTTGTGCTTAAAAATCATCTAAATTTGAAATTAATTAATAATCCTTTCAGATAGTTTAGTATAAATGTTTTTTGTTATTTTAATGTGTGTAATGTATATACAAGACAAGTATGATGGTGTTTAGTTCTTGTGGATAAGCTTATTTCCAAGAGCTTATCATTTATGTAACTGATTGAGAAAAGGTAACATAAATTATGTAAATCGTTGGAATAGTGAAATTAGTGTAAGGGACCCCTTTAATGGACCTTACAAACCAAATACATTAGTCGGGCTCCAATGCAGTAGGAAGCCTCCCAATCTAGGACATAAGGGTATAACCTTCAAGAATCTATAAGCATAGCAACTTCCACAAGGAGGAGAGCGATGGTTGACGTATTTCCTGAAGGCCTCATCCACTTTTATTATCTTAGTTGTGGAGAAGCAGCCCGGATGAGCATTCTCAATAAAACATGGTTACAAGCCTGGTTGACTAATCCCAGCTTGGAATTCAGAGTTGGTTCTTCTGGCAAAGACACAAGAACAGTGGATAAAATAATGGATAATGGAGAGGTATTGGGACAGACGAATCCCCATTGACATTATTTGAATTTATTACAAACAAGCTTGATGATTGATGTGGTGAACTTTTCCCTCTGATTGATGAGTCGCTTGACATTGCTCTTTAGAATGGCTTAAAAGATCTAGTTTGTAGACATTGTAATCTAAGGCGTCTTCCATTATCTACAAGTCGTGGCGCGTAATAGGGATTCTTTACGAAAGCTTTCTCTATCTGAGGTACATATAGGACATAACATGCTACAGACTCTCTTGCTAGTTGTCCCTTGATTGTCAATTTAATCATTGACCATTGTCTGGGTTGAAAAGATTGAGCTCCGGAATGTACATATCAGGTCACTTACCATTAAGATCAATAAGGACCAGCGTGTTAAAATCAAAGCACCAGCAGTCTGAACACTTTGTATTATATTAGTGGCTATACTTTGGTATCACTGGAGTATAAAGGGCGTCTTATTCCTCAGAATACATTTGCAAAAGAGGCAAGCCAGTTGAAGCATAGCTCACAAATCATTCTTGAATGCTCGTACATTTAAGTATTATGTGGTTTTGTAAGGTGAGCGATTTCTTATCATACTCGATCTCTTGGTCTCAAGTTACCTTTCATATTTCCTGATGCAATGAGATCAATAGGAGGGATTTGCAACTGTACTATAGAATTGATATCCCCAAAGTGGACTTTTTAGATGTAGATATAGAGTCATCCATGGAGTGCCCAACGATTGTGGATGCTTTGTTATGGAGTTGTCATCCTAGGAGACTCAACCTATCACCGACGGTCAAGATCATTACATGTTTAATCAATTGTTTAAAGTATATGAAGAAATCGAGCCATTCTACTTCTCATGGAAGCAAGCCTGGCTTAATCAATTAAAAGAAGTAAAAGCCTATATGATTGCAAAAATCAGCCTGTGGAACCAGAAGCGCAATAAGGACCCTTACGAATGTATACTTTTTATTGGATTGGTGATGCAATTAATTTATCTCTAGTTCTCTACTGCAAATTGAATGCACCTTCATTGTAAAGTTAATTAATCTATACTTTTCAGTTGAGATTCTAGATACTCAAGAACTTCAAAAATTTTAAGTTTTCTTGGATAAAGGTTTTTTTAATAAAAAATGACTAGGTTTAAAATATCAAGGCAGAAAGACTGCTTGGTGTTTTCTTCTCTCGTGCGGAATTTGTTGTACGTTCATTGACTTGTCGAATTTGTATCTGTTCAACAGATGTCTAGCTAAATGAGACATAGAGATTTGTAGTTTCTTGAATCAGCTCTTAGATGTTCCTTTGTTCTTTAAAATCACCCTCTGGAACATGATATATTCAAAAAAAGAGATCTCATAGCATCCTGTCTTATTATTCTTATAAAGTTGCATACGTGTGCCATTGACAACCTATTAACTTCTTCTTGGCTTATTTCAACTAAATGTTCCAATTTCATTTTGAGACCTTTCCTTCCTTAAATAGAGCTCTCTGCTTTTTGAGGTTAACAGAAGCTGCAAAATAATACTCCCTCCATTTATGTTTACTTGTCCACTTTCAGCTTTTTACTCCCATTAAAAAAAAATAAGAAAACTTAAACTTAGACAAATATATTCTTATTAATTATATTTGAAAAGTACAAAGTATTTAATTGAAAAGGAATTTTGAAAAGTACAAAGTATTTTAATATCAAGGGTAAATTAGGAAGAATATAGTCAATTTTATCTGAATTGCTAAAAAGACAAATAAATTTAGAATTTGACTTTGATAAATTTGGACAAGTAACATAAATGGAGGGAGTACTTCAATCCGACAATCATAGACATTTATTAGTATAAGTACATTGGAAAATTAAGTTTTCATTTTCTTTTCTGTAGCAACTTGACCAAAGCAACATTGAATATCATCTTTCACTCCCACCATAGCAACTTTAATTGTCCTTATTACTCAACCTGTTGTGTGTACTAGTACTAAGATGATAAGTGAAGTTATAGCTTGATATATTTCTCTTAGTACCACCCAACAAATATGAAGGTACTCTGTTGCCCCTCTTCCTCCAGTGTGTTTCTGTTGTCGCTCTTCATTTTTCAATAATCCACGATAGAATTAGGAGCCAGTCCTCACCATCAAAATTATGTACAAAAGAAGTTGTCTGGTGACCCTAGAGTACTCCAGATTAAGGGTGGCCAGCGGTCCGGTCCGGTCCGGAACCGGTATCGGAGTCCGGTTCCGGTCCGGAACCGGGCCAAAAAAATTTCAAACCGGTGGAATTCCGGTCTACCGGTCCGGTCCATGCCGGTTTCAAATATTGGAGCCGGATCGGAACCGGTTCCGGCGACCGTTAGGCCGGTCGGTACCGGTCCGGCCGGTTAACGGTTTTTTTGTTTTTTTTTTTTTTTTTTTAGGCAAATAAAACTAAAATTTGAAAAACTTAACAATTTATTTAAACATCATTTGTGATAATTAGGTAAATTATATTTTTTAATGAAACAAATTAACAAAATAATTATGTAAATTATATTTTAAAATTTATTAATGTAAAGTTTATTGAATGAGAAATAAATAATTGAACGACGTCTTCTAGTTTGTTACTTTATCAGTGTAAAGTTTATGAAACAAAACAAACGTTTATTGAATGAGAAATAGATAATTGAAATGACAAAACAAACTAGAAATCGAAAAATTACAAAGATACTAAATAAACTAGAAATTCGAAAATACATAATTGAAATAGATATTCCCTTAGCCATCTCTTCAAATTTTCAATCACGCGGAATAAAGCCATTTATTATATCCCATTCGGTTCTGTGGTTTTTTTTTAAGTGTTGCCTAAACTTTCCCGTCCCTCCATTGTTGGGTCCAGTGTAAAGTTGCCACTCTTTGTTACAGATGCTACATTTAGCTTTCTGAGATTCAGTATCTTTCGTAATAAGTTCCCACACTATAGAACGACGTCTTCGTTCAGGAGCAGCGGGAGCAGCGGGAGCTTGATTTTCAGCCATTATAATTGTTTGGATTTTGGAAGAAATTTAGAAAATAGCCTTTGAGAGTAATTTGAGAGATAAATTGATAGAAAATGGTAAATTGTGTGATATAATGATGAAATAATAGGGTATATATAGATAAAAATAGGTTGGGGGGGGGGGGT
Organism: Petunia x hybrida; assembly: GCA_037355625.1. Classification (NCBI taxonomy): domain Eukaryota; kingdom Viridiplantae; phylum Streptophyta; class Magnoliopsida; order Solanales; family Solanaceae; genus Petunia; species Petunia x hybrida. Next base: position 373,996 of record JBBBVM010000662.1, on the reverse strand, counting down.
TATGGGGGGCGTTTAGGGGGGGGGGGGTGATAGGCAAATATAGCCGTTTTTGGCCGTTGGCCAACGGCTATATTTGAAAGAGAGCCGTTGGGCCAAAATGCCGGTCTGGTCCGGTCTGGTTCGGTCCGGTCCGGTCCGGCAGTTCGGCCCAAATAAGTTTTTTTTTTTTTTTTTTTTTTTTTTTTTCCATTGAGTTTTATTTAAAGTGATGGAAACTTTGAAAAATATTACAACAAAATATTATTTAGTTTTTACTTGTATATATTAAAGTTTAAACTTAGAATAAAAAAACTTGTAGTATTTTTTATAATTTGAACTTGTAGTTTTGAATTAATTTTGTTATGTTCAATATTCAAAGTTTCAAACTTTGAATTAATTTTAGTAAATTCAAATTTTTGAATTAATTCTTTAAGTTCAAAATTCAATATTTGAACTAATTTACAAACTAGTAATTAATTGTAGTATTTTTTGCGCAAACTATAAATTAAAAATAAATAGTATGAAGACAATAGTTGTGATTGAATTCCAAGACTTGGAGCAATTTTATTGAATTGTTTAAGATATAAGAAGTGCAAATTACATCTAAACAAAAACTTGTAAATTCAAAATTCTTATTTAGAATATTACATTCTTTTAAACATATTAGCTAGTTTCTTGAGGACACTTGTAGGCTTTTCTTTTGGAACTGGCCGTTGCTGATCTTGTTCATCATCTCCTTCTGGTTCTTCGTCTTCTTCTTCTTCTTCATTGCCGGTTTGACTCCCTTCACTTGTTCCGTCGCTCAAAATTTGATCGATATATGCTCTGCCCCTTTCCTTAGTAAGTTCTGGTAGACCAAAGTTTCTTCGCTCTGCTCTTATCCAATCCCTGAATAAAACTCCTGTCTCCATTGCCTCCTCTCTCAACGAATATGTGTGATCTCCAATTTGAAATCTTCCTTGGCTGAAAGCGCTTTCCGATGCAACTGATGAAGCTTGAATTGTTAATATATCCCGGGCCATTTTTGCAAGAATTGGAAATTGCGATTCTTGATTCTTCCAATAATCCAACAAATTCGCAGTTCCAAAGTTGTTAAGTTTCTTTGGATATTGAATTAAATACACTTGGAACTCGCTGTATTCCTCTCCGTACTCGTCCTGTTCTGAAAGCAACTTTTCGTCAAGTCCCCCAAAAGTGCGCATTCCTGCTCCTGCTTGTGAAGAACTTTGCCCGGTGGATAGTATTGGTTCCGTTGGCTCTGCAGTGTCTGCCCAAGCTCTATACTTTGCAAAAACAGCCACGGTATCTGCATAAACTTTAGCAACAGCCTCGTCTACACTTGGATACCCATTAGTAGCAATTTCATCTGGAGTAATTTCTAAATTTGCATATACTTCTCTAACAAGTCGTTCAGCTAACTTAATTTTAAAAGCAGGATGCAACACAGAAGCAATGTAAAAAAGAGGAGGAATTGGAAAAAAATATTTTCTAAACATTTCAATCATTAACTCTACAGCCGGTAAGTAAACTGCATATTGTTTATACATTTTCAATAATTCCGATATTCCAGCTATATAATATAACATGGTAGGAGTAGTTGGATAATATTGACCGGAAAATTCTAAAGTAGCTTGATAAAATTTATGTAAAAACTGAAGAAGATGTTGAACAACTTGCCAATCCTCATCTTTAAGGTGATAGATTTCCATAAAATGTTTATTATACATTTGAGAAATAGGCAGTCTATATTCATAAGCAACATTCAATGCCTCATATAAAGTGTTCCACCTAGTACAAACTTCCTTTGGGACTCTCCTAACTGGCATTCCTAATTCTACACATTTTCTTTCCCATTCTCGTCTTCTTTCTTGGTTTTTATTTCTAAAAATATAAGTAATAGCTATCTGCACCTTTTTGATAATGTCGTTAAACAAGGTAAGACCATCTCTGACTACTAAGTTGTAAATATGACATGCACACCTAACATGAAAAAATTCAGGAAAAGGAGGGTTCAAAATAGGTATCAAGTTCCTAAGTGCGTCTGTGTTGTTTGTAGCATTATCTACCGTAATACTAAAAACTTTGTTAGACAAACAGTACGTACGACAAATTGATGAAACTTTGTTACAAATATAATTTCCCGTGTGTGGTTCATCAACAATTTTATAAGCAATAATACGTTTTTGAAAAACCCAATCAGGATCTATCCAATGACAAGTCACAGTAATATAATCACATCCATTAGTAGAACGACCCATATCCGTAGTAAGACATACTCTAGTGTCAAAGTTATCAAACATATATCGCAAATAATCCTGATATTCGTTCGTAAATTTAATAATATCATTTTTAACAGTAGTTCTTGGAAAACCTCTAAAAGAGCGATTATATACAGCCTGAACATAACGAACAAAACCAGTAGAAGAAGGAAAACTATAAGGTAAACCCTCGAGGGCAACTAGTTTAGCAATTTCTTCCCTATCCTTTTGTTTATCATAAGTAAGAAGCCCTCCTGTTAAATGGTTAATTCTTGCTTGGATACCCGAAGAAGAATCATGCGCTACTCCCCCATGTTCGGTCCCTAAATATATACCACCCGCCCGCGTTGCCCATTCTTTAGGATGTTTATTTTGTAAGTGCTTCCTAAGTTTACCCGTCCCACCCTCATTACCCCCAGTTCTAAAAACCCACACCTTATCACAAAGCCCGCAGGAGGCCGTCTGCGCTTCAACATTCTTTGATGCAAAATCCCACACATCAGATCTATCCTTACGTTTAGCCGGTATTCTACTTCTAGTAGGAGGTTCAGGAGGCAAGTCTTACTGAACTTCGGGTGGACTAGCTTGAAATTCAGGTGTTTCTTCTAAATTACCCCCGCTTTGATTCCCATATCGTGTTTCTAACATTTCGTGATCAAGTATATTATCAGCGCTAATATTATGATAATGTTGAGAATCATCTATGTGGTGGGTATTCCGACTAGAACTACCAGCAATTTCTTTACCCCTATTTCCCCTACGACCACGTGCCCGCCCCCCACTACTAGTTCCAATTGAACCTCGTTGAGACATAATAATAGCAAATAAAATAAATATATATGACAAAAAAATAATAAAAGAGTAGAAGTAGGAACGACCAACCAAATATAACCGTATAATTGAGGTGAAGTTGAAACTTGAGCCTCCACTTCAATTAATTAGTTGAATACTTGATAATCGAAAAATTGCAAAAATAGCCAAATTGATATTTTCAACCACGTAGCACCTCCAATTAACCCAATACTTGATATTTATAAACTTCACCAAGTAGCACAATATAACTTTGATAGAAACTCCAAATAGAACTTGATAAAGTAGCCAAATTATAAATTTTTAACAAATAGCCAAAGTAGAACAATAGCAATATTGTAGAAAATTTGAGAGAATTAGAGAGAATTGGAAGATTTGTGTGAAAAATATGATGAAATAATGGGGTATTTATAGAAAAAAAATAGTTAGGGGTGGTTATGGGGTGTATTTGGCCGTTTTTGGCCGTTGGACAACGGCTAGGAGGTCAAAATAGCCGTTGCCCAACGGCTAGAAACGGGCAGTTTTTTTCTTTTTTTTTTTAATTTTTTTGACCGGTCCGGTCCGGCCGGTTCCGGTCCGGTCCGGGCCGGTTCCGGTCCCATTTTTATCCGGTCCTCCCGGTTTTTTTTCGAGGCACCGGTTCGATACCGGGATCGGGGCCCGTTAGTGGCCGACGGTCCGGTTTCAACCGGTCCGGACCGGTCCGAGCCGGTTTCCGGCCCGATTCCGGTCCGGTCCGATCAAAACCGGACCGTTAGCCACCCTTACTCCAGATCCTTTCTAAGGTTGCACGTCTCGCCATGTATTAAGAAACACGCCAGCTAAAGCCTCCAGCTTTTAGAACTACTCGTACTAACAGACTCACACTGTGTAACTTTCTAAACAGTCAACTTGGGTTGACGTGCAACAAACGTAGTTTAAAGCAATCCTACTCTGGTAATATGGAAAATAGAGTACATAACCTGCTATAACTATTAAACTACAATGAACATTTTTTTTATATAGAAAACATATGGGAAGAGTTTATTAGTAATGCTGCAAGGAATCAACAATTCTCTATCAGTTAATAGCACTATAACCTGCTATAACAATTAAACTATAATGACAAATGTAACATTTCTTTACAATTTCGGGATACATAAAACATATGGGAAGAGTTTATATAGTAATGCAGCAAGGAATCAACAACTTTCTACCAGTTCATAGCATTACATCATAGTCAACTTGGGAAAAATTAGCTTTTCAGTCTTGTTGACTCCTTTATACAGGAATGGGCATACTCTTTTAGTGCCATATTTTTGAAATCCTATGGTGTGAAACTTTTATTTTTCTTGGTTGACAGAAATTCAAGCTAAATATTCACTTTTGAAATGAGGCTATACCAAAATCAAGCATATTAATAAGATTCACTCAGGGGTTTCACGGTTGCTCTAGCTTCTAGTGGCGGGCATCCAAAATTTCCAACAAGGATGATGAATCTTTATTCTAGAGTGCTTCAAGGAAAATTCAAAGTCAAATTTTCTTTTGGAAATAATCAGTACAAGTTATTGGGATGTAGAAGTTGTCATGTGAATTCTAAAAATGTGGAGAACTCACAAGTAAAGAATTATGTAAGGCTGGAACTTATAACTAGAGACTCTAACTGATAAGGAAAGATTCAGTACCAAGATCATGCAGTTCAAATTTTTCAAAAAAAATGAGTACCCTGCATAAAAGGAACTGATCTCACAAATTATATAATGGACTAAGGTGTAGTCATTCCTTTAAAATATTCCACTGATCAAGCAAAAGCACAAAAGTATCTAACTGCTATACAAGGAAACAAGATTCAAAGACAATGGCTAGTTCAATTTACAAGGAAACTGAATGAGACTGAAAGTAGGCTACTTGACAAAAGTTTGAAGGCAACGACTAGTTACCCTTTTGGTTTATTAATAGTCTTCGTTCTCTTTGACTCTGCGCCATTGATTCCACTTGGCTCGGGGGATATCTGAATAAGCCAAGAAAACTGAAGAAAGTGCTAAGGATTGTCGAAGTTAAGTCACTCAAACTTGTGATATTCTTTATTTACAATTTACAATATTTCTTCGTACAAGAGTCCCTCTTGTGTGTTTGCTCATTTGGTGAAAACTCACAAAACTTTAGGGAACTCTTCCATATAGGAATTTGTCAGAGAAGTAAAAGGTAAGTAAGGACATCAATATAAGTACACAGATGCTACTTTTTGTTAGTATCGTACTTATTTGCATATCAAATGTTAAAGAGAGCCGAAGTCCTTTCTATCGTATTATAGATTCAACATTGTATCACACACACAATAACATGCACCTGCATCCAAATTGTATTGAGTTAGGCATATCCAGTTCAGATACTTTTTTTCTGAGGTTTAATCATCATATCATATTACTATAAAAGCATGTCCTCCAAAAGAGTAAAAGTTAGATTACCAAAATGCCCTGCACAAACCTATTAATACCCTACTTAAAATAAAAAAAATTAAAAAAAACAAAAACTAAAAAGCATAATTTCTTGGCATGCAGCAGCCCCAAAGAAACGACGCTGCCTTTCGAATAGGTGTGCTTCTTCCCAACAATGACTGCTCTTAGCCAAGAGATGCCAACATTTAGTTAACGGTTTAATTTCAATCTTCGTCAAAAATAAGTGCCCTAATGTCTATTTATCCACACTCTTCAGTCGTCTCAATAAAGGTTTAAGGTTCGTTCTCCGTCGTCTTCGTACTTTTAACCTTCTGCTTTCTTATCTTTTTTTGCTTCGATAAACACTTCGTTTTTCTCCTCTAATTTAAGCAGTCAAGGATAACAGCTAACATACTTAGTTACATTTAATTTGAATTATCGTGTTTATATTCTGTCTTTTTCCATGAATTACTTCTCTAAAATTTTGAATGATTTCGACTTAGAAATTTTTCTCGCGCCATCTAATTTTTGCATACGATAAACTGTTATAGAGAATGAAATTAGTTTCTAATCTAAGCTTGTTTGAAACATGTAGAAGAATTACATTGCTAGATGACTTTGATTACCTGTGTATTGATTTGTTCAAAGGTTATCATTTTTTTTATTGTTCTGCTGAAAGAAAACATGCGTTTCTATATGTACGGATTATTTATTATGTTCCTACTTTACTACTCCATTCTTTAGTTGAATAATTATTTTCCTTAACTATAGGTATTCCAAATTGTTTTAAGTATTAGAGTTGTAAAACCTTTCAGCGTAGTTATTTTATGTACTTGTATTTAAACGCTTTCTGCATGGAGCTGTTAAGTATATCTTGACATATGCAAATTGAATGGCTTTCTTATAAATATCATCTGATCAAAGTTTTGATAAATGAAATATAAAAAATGCACCATCTTTTTTTTCTCATACATGATTTATTCTTGTGAAGAATAATAGTGGTAGTTTATGAAATTGCCCCTCTCATGAATTTAAAAATTATTTAACAGATAAGAAAAATTAAAATCTACCTAGCTAGGTTTCATGCCATGACTAATAAACATGTATGGGGATTGAATTCCAGTAAATTAACGTCTTCATTAGCAAGCAACTTTCCTGAGGAGGTTGTATTCCATTCTCTTAAGTCCATTGGACGTAAATATAGTAGAAAATACAATTGCAGGGGTTTTAAAACATGCACTATACATGAGCAAGTATACTGCAACGCACGTAACGAGAGACTAGTTTTATATATGCCCCTCTGAGGTAGGGGTCAATTCCAAATGCCGCCATATGTTTAATTGAAAAAAATAAAACTTGGTAAAAAGTTACTTACCCTGCCTGGTATTCACACCATACCAATTGGTATCTTTCCTATATACTACTCCCTCTATTCCACAAGGATGGAATTGCAGGTTTCGAGAATCAAAATTTTAAATTTTGACCGTGAATTTGGACATAAAATCTTTAATATTTTTGAAACAACATTTATATATTTAAAACTATATAAAAAATACTATTAGTCACAATAATTAATAAATCAAATATCTAAAAGACACATGAAATATTGTGGTTAAAGAAAAACTTGTTTGACTTTCCAAACCTGATAAATTAGAGTACACTCAATACAAGAAGGGGATTGAATTGGATCGACAATGATTTTAGCTTCTCTTAAAATTTAATCTAAGTTTCTTGACTTGTTGGAATAGCTTACTTGAAATTGTACTAATGGGTATTCCAACAATAAATTAACAAAGTAGTAAAGAGAAAAGTAGACAAGACACATGCGATTTTAACGTGGAAAACACCCTGGCTCAAAGGTGTAAAAAACCACGACCCACACCTCTGTGGGAATTTCAACCAATCCACTAAACAAACGAGCCAAACTCGGATCACAAAGGTAACCCCAAGGACCTAATCCTAAGCCCTTTCCAACAATCCTAGACTGTTGCTACCCGTTCAAACTCCCCCTAGCTTGAACTCACAATGACTTCAAAAAACAACCTCAAAAGTACTTCTAAGTAAGCTGAAAGAGATTACAATTCAAACCTAATACATTCACTAAGATGGACTCAAGTGTATCAAAAGATGAAAATAACAGACACTTAGACACTGTTCCAATTCTTGTTCCACACTCTAGGTTATTGCCTTGAGTATAATGAACTGCTTTTGTTTGCTTGAAGTGTAGGTGAATGCGTATTTTTCAACCTGTGTACAAACTGTATTTATAAAAATAAACTACCTGACAATAAAAAAGAAAATACAGTCCAACATGGTTAGGGATAATAATATACAGCTCATAAGATTAATCCCATCCTTATCAAAATAAGATTTCTAACAGATTACTCAATTCTTTTTCAAAAACAACTTAGCATTATCAGTTTTTATACGAGATATACAATACCATCAAGATTAGTTACTTCAAGTATTATCTCAACCCATCAATAAGACTTATCCCACAACATAAAAATAGCTCATATATTATTTCAAAACAAATCACTAGAACACAATTCAAGCTTACTAACTGTCAAAATCTATAGCTAAAATTTTATAAGTATATTTAATTTATCATCATCAAAACATCATATATATATACACACACACAACAAAACCCAAGTCATAACATCCTTTGTGGATGGGAGGAGTACTGAAATTTATTGCTAAACCATGGTATAATAGAAAAGAAAAAAGAAGAAACAAAATAAAAGGCCTCTCCCTTTTTTGGGAGCTATAATTAGATCCCAACATTTCGATTTCGCTCGTCTCCGCACTATTCACGGTTCATGTTGTCCCTAAAAGAAACTATAGAAAAAGTGACCTCTCTTTTCAAACCTTCAAAGAATTGGTCTTCTCGGCTATTCACGGTTCATGTTGTCCCTAAAAGAAACTATAGAAAAAGTGACTTCTCTTTTCAAACCTTCAAAGAATTGGTCTTCTCGGAATTTGTTACATTTTGCCAAGTCCTAATTTAACATGATCCATCACTCACGGACACTAAACTTATATATTATACCCATAACGCCAAATTCCCATAGCAACTAACATTTCATTCAATCGTAAGTCCATAGTAAACAAAACTATAAACAAAGCTTTAATTTCATCATGGCATCAGAAAAGAAAATGGTGACACTAAAATCAAACGATGACCAAGAGTTTCAAGTGGAGGAAGCTGCAGTTATCCAATCTGAAATGCTCAAGAACATGATTGAAGATGATTGTGCTTCTAGTGTCATTCCACTTCCTAACATCGATAGCAAAACGTTAAGCAAAGTCATCGAATATCTCAACAAGCACATAACAAGAGACGAAGATGAGGACGAGGAACAGGAGGAGGGCAAGGACAAAGGGAAGGAGGTGGATACAGGTGCGTACAAGTAGTAAATGAACGGGTTGGGTTGAATTTTGATGGGTAAAATTAATTGATAAGTCATAATTCTTTTCTTTTCTCGTCGACACATAACTTAACTCGTCCAAATTTTGGTTGGTTCTGTATATGTCAATTAACCCCTTATAGCCTAACCTGACAATCCAATTTATCTCACTTTTTCTGTTTGACTTAAATTCCCTTGTTCTTCCAAGTAGATGTAATTTTTAATATCAAAATTTTGATTTTGTATGCTTGGGTAATTGGGTTTGTATTGGATTGTGGCCAATTAGATTAGGCTGTTGTGACTCACTTATTCCAATATTTTGGTTGGTCACTTTGGTTAAACTCATTGAGTTAAGTCAATAAACGAGTCATAACTAAACATATTTATGCTTAGGCGAGTTAAACCCTTTTGTCATGTTGTAAACATATCATGATCCAAACCATTTCATGTTAGACGAATTATAAATGATTGAGTTGATTTTTCCTCGTGTGCAGGTGAAGAAGATGATCTCAAGGAATTCGACGAACAATTCGTGAACGTAGGATTTGAAGAGCTCTTTGACATAATAATGGCAGCAAATTATTTGAACATTCACGAGTTGATGGAATTATGTTGCCAATCTGCAGCAGATAGATTGAAGAACAAAAGTGTTAGAGCTGTTCGTGAAATGTTAAAAATTACTAATGATCTTACTGAAGAAGAAGAGCAAGAGATTATTAATGATGCTCCATGGGCATTTGAAGGTCCTGAAATTGATGATACTGTCAATTAGGTTAATAACAATAATATATCTTTCATTTTTTTTCGGTAGAAAAATTATCTAGTATCTAATTTACATAGCTATATACAGGGTCGACCAATAATTCCTGCAGTGTGGAGTGATTCCGTTAATATCTTACAATAATAAGCAATAGTTAAGTGTTTTATTTTTTATTTTTTTTTGTAGTGTGGATTAATATGAACAATGATCTCTATAGCAGAGTCATATTTCATATGTCATGTTTCTTTAACAATACCTGATGTTCATCAGTGTTTTAGTGTATTTGCAACTGAAGAATAATTGAGTTATTTTGTTTCCTTGGCTCAAATTAGTTTTGTGTTTATGAGTTTTCTAAAATGGTTTATATTTCTATTTTAGCCTATGATATACTCCTATATTAGTAATATTTGGTAACTTGGATTGAGTGGTTATGGAAAATCAATACTCTTAAGTGGGGAGTTAATTCCTCAAACAGTCAAAGTTATGCAAATTACCTAAGAAAGTCATTTCCTTTGATCTAATCCCTCAACTTTATCCAAAATATCTATAAAAATCAAACTACAAGTTTTGCGGATCATGTTCACCGAAAAAAAATTACGTGGTATTTTAGTTTCGTTCGTTTTGTAAGTGAATCCAACAACTATTTTAATTGTTAAAAAACCAGTACATTCTTCTTGTCATAGCTATAAATTCTTTTTATTTGAGTTCCTCTTCAAAATCAGTATCCTTCACAAAAGTAATTCAATTATTTTTCTTCAAAAAAAGAGGCACATTGGTACATTCTTTTTTGGGTAAAAAATTCTTATAATTTTAGCAAAACACTACAGGAGGCAACATGGTTCGCTAAAAACTGGCGGACTTGAGAATTTATTACTGAATCCTAGGATCCCGTGTCTAGAGCAATTCCTAAATACTCATCCCCAGTCCAGACGCAGGGTTGTATGAGTCATCAATGTTTAATTTAAAAGTTCCTTGATCAGGTGGTTTCAACTTGGTATGAAGCCTGTACCAATTACTAATTTTGTAAGATCCGTTAGGAGGTCCTATATTAGCACATTTATCTATCTATATCTATATCTATATATCTTCTAATTGAGAAACATAGGCAAATGATGTGGCACCTCTCTTTGGCCAAGGATTCACTTTTTTTTTTTGGCATTTTCCCACCCTTTTCATCTCACTTCTTCAAGTTGTTGTTCTCCATTTCTTTTTCATTGATTTAATAAAATTTATCTACGTTTGTTTTCATTAAATTAATAGAAACGGTAATAATATGGACGATTACTCCTTTGCCGTTAGTTAAGGTCATTTTCCCTTCCCTATTTAAGGTCATTTTAAAGATAGCAATTGTTATGTACTTATTGCAAATTTTCTCATGAAACAATCCATTCATTCATATATAATGTGGGCAATATGCCTTGCAGAATTGAAAGGGCAGATAAACAAGCTATTATTTTTTCTCTTAAATACTTGAAGATGTAATGGCCTTTTGAAGCTATACACAAGAAATGGAAGATAAGAATTTTTTTTTCATTTAAATTTTGTTAATCGGCCGGGTTAATTATCGTTTGTTTGTCTTAAATTTCTTACTTTAGGGTTATGAAATTTCACTTTTTTGAAATTTTGATCTTCTCAATATTTTATTTTGTGCTTATTTTGGATTGTAATGTTTTGACTTTAACCTTTTTATTTTTCTACTAGGTAAGTGTAGCTCATGGTGTATTTGTTTACATTGGCTAAAGGAAAGTAGCTCATTGCTTCTCCCTTGGTTCTTTGATTTAATTTTCCTTTGCGTGTTTGGTAATAAGAGTAGTTTTAGTCAATGCTGGCAAGCTGCAACACTTTACTAAGCAGCAAGACAGAGGGAGTATTCAAATGCCCTCTTACTTATTTATAACTATACATTTTCGTTCTCTAATTTTTAAGGGGTATAAAGTGGGCGGGGAGAGAAAAGTAGAAGAGTGAGAAACATATTGTAAATTAAAAAACCATAAATAATATTTTATTTTTTTTAATTCCATTTTGCATGTGTAAAGATGATGGATCAAGAAAGTGAAGGAGAGGAAACAATGAATTTTAGGACTGAAAGCAAGAAAATGGAAGATAAGCCTTTATATTTTTTTCTTTTTAATTTTATTGATTGGTTGGAGTTAATTATCATTGTTTGTATTAATTTCATTACTGTAGGCTTATAGGAGCTGTACTTTTTAGAAATTATGATCTTCTTAATTTGTTACATTGTGCTTATTATGGGTTGTAATTATGTTTTGGATTTGATCTTTCTTTTTTATTAGGTAAGATGCACTAAAAGAAAGGCCTAGGCTAACAAACAAGTGGTTTAGTTATACTTAAATAAAGAATCGTGTGAGATGGTTTGTGAATCTAAAAATCAGTTCTTTACGAGAACCTCTCTGCACTCGTAACTAAATTCTGAAACATTAATGCAGTAAATAACACAAGTTATTACTACTTGAAATTTGTTATCTATACTATACAATCATTTTAGCATAATTTTATAATGCATTTGCTCTTTTGCCATTAATTTTCTTAAAAAATGGATTTTTAATTGATACAGTTTCATATAGTAATGGTATTTAAATTGGAAGTTGAACCTTGAACTTTCAAGTATCCTTTTTTTTAATCCTTATTTCTATCTAAGAATGTTGTTAGAACTTCTCTCGCTTATCCAGTTCCACCAAATTAAGTATTTATTTGAAATATAAAATTTAAGTTCATCCAAACTAAATAAGTTCAAGATTTAAAACACACTATTAAGTGTTTTCAGATAAATGTTGAACGAAGGATGTGATTAATTTTTTGTAGTCTAACATACACAGATTTTGAAGCGCAAGTCAAAAGTGAATAAGGTAACTTTGCATAACTTTTTGAGGAAGAAACAAAAGAAAAAGAGAACAATAGAGCACAAATTCACAAAGTCAATTTAGGAACGATGCATACCTCTAATAACTGAAAAATTGTAATCAGGAGAAGGGAAAAAGCACAAGCTCATAATAACCAAATAAATAAATTATTAATACATCTATTAAATGCTGCACATTATAAAGGGAGGGAAAAGCTGAGTAATTAAAATTTTTTTACTACAATAACATAAGCAGCTAACAAGGAGAAAAAGTAAATTGGATTATTGGAAAATAGAGGTGCCAAGCACCTTTATAAATGGAAAGATGATCGGAAAGAGAAAAAAATAAAAAGGGGTTAAGATAAATGGAAATGCATGGCAACAAATTAATATTCAAAGTCTGATTTATGATAGAATTATGATACTAATATTAATCATATTTTGATGTTTTCATAACCGTGCGATGCGCGGTAACGTAACCTAGTTCAATAGCTAGTTGGCGTACAGTTAGCCCGCTAATGGCTTCCCTATGTTGATCAAATAAAGTGGCGTCCTTATTTTTCTAGATCGACCAAGTAATGAAAGAGAGAATAGTGTCAGAAGGAATGGACAATGCGCCATGATTTATAGGGCTTAAGTTTCTAATGTTAGAAGTATTAAAGATGTTCACATTATTCTATTAATTATTTCTAGTATGAACTAGTAGAATTAATTATTTTTTAGTATGAACTAAAAGATTAGATGCATTAGGAAGATACATGCATTAGTATGAATATAGGAGTATTTATGTATTTTGGAAGAAGTGAAGTATGGACAAAATTAAGAAGGTACATGTCCACACTAGTTCTAGCCATTTGAATAAGCTCAAGTTGAGAGAGTCAAAGAAGAATAGTTTCTTCACTTGTCTTCAAGAAAAGAGAGATTATAAGTAATAGAGTGAAGTTAAAAAAGAACTACTTCCTCTATTTGTCTTCAAAGAGATTTTGATTGATTTGAGAGTTCTCCTTCTTTTTCCCAAATTAATTTTTTAACACTTGGTACTATAGTAATTTAGCTGGTCTATAAAGTGATTACCTAGTCTAATTATATTAGGGAAAGCGTCTCAGATTAAACTAGAGGCTGGGCAATGAAGAAAGATATGTCTGGACCGGACTTACAGCTACTGCACGGAATAATAGTTCTTTTAACTAGTTCCTCCGTTGCGGGCATGGGTGAAACTACCTTGATAGGAGGGGTGTCACGATTCACGGGATACTGCTTCGTTGAATTTTTTTACCGGGTATTTATATAAATATATGAAAAATCTATTATATATTGGTACAAATACAAGAGGTGACAATGCTTAGAACAAGAAGTTAAAGTAATCTAGTGATTACGTTACCGGTTGTTTTCTCACATGAGGCAAGTTTGAGTACAAATTTGAGTACAAACTACCACTTTTAATCACAATTTTTAAATATTTATTCAATTAAAAATGTTTGGTGTTTGGGGGATTGAACCTTGTAAGGCTAATAAGGTTAAATAAATTTATGAGGCTTTAAACCACATATGCTAGACATCAGTATTAGCCAATAGTACCATTAAAATATACAAGTATACAATCGCAACAGTAGGCTAACAACAGAATCATTGACTTTGAAAAGTGAAATGCGGATCTTCAAAATTTTACCAATGTCTCTATTCAAAGTGACACTACTTACAAAAAATCCTGCGTACGCCACTGGTTGCGGGGAGTTTTTGTAAAACTAAATCAAAGGAAGGACTTTATTTTAGGCAGCGTCTTAGCTTTCCAAACCCACTGATGCATGAAATTATGTGAGGTCATATCTTCCGATTGGAGAAGGCTTGCTTTATCGATTGTCACACTAGAGAATTTACCATTGTCCGAATGCCTCCACTGGAGCTCATATTTAGAGTTTAAATCGACTTGCGTAGTGTTGATACGATCCAAAATTGAGGGTTGTAATTTAGAGGGCACTGGAGAGAGATTCCAGGTACCATTATAGATAATGTCTGCTCGGATCCTGAATTAAACTGTGAAGGCTAAAATTATGACTAACCCAGTGATTCCCCATAGTCTAGCTATTTTCCCAGAACCTACATTCCACACTAGACCTATGGCACATATCTTATCACCCTTGAGCAGGCTCTTCCAGATGAAGGATCAGCTTGAAGATGGGATTTTTAACTGATACTTCTATTGGAGCTATTATATTTACCTTGGAGAGCTCTACTCCATAATGAAATAGAATTTGCTCTGTGCCTCCAGAGTCCAGTGAGTAGTTATTTTTATGAGATGCTTTAGTTATACCCAAACCCCCCCTTTCAAGCTTACTCCTAGCAACTGTTGCCAGTTTACGAATGTCAGATGTGTGGTATTCGATCATTATCATGGTGCAAGAAGAGGTTTTTTCACATCATCTCAGGGTTTGAAACAAGGAGATCCTCATTTCAGGAGAATCATAACATACTTCATTACCAATGCGTGGTCCACAAATTAATTCTGAAAACAAATTTAAGGACTGTGATCCCTATTTTATTGATTAATTAAGTGTCGATCTTTTCTTTTCTTAAAAAAAAAATTAAAAAAAAAACTTTAAGAACATCACAGTGATACCAAAATACGTTGAATAGGAAAAGTGTGAAAGAATTCCTTTGGAATTTACGTTTTGTGCAGTGTGTATACAAGTTAAACAAGAGATAATAATGACTTTCATAAAAAGTGAGATTTGTGTATTTTTCTTTTAAACTTAAAACAGGTGCATGACATATAGGAAAGAACCGAATTTAAAAGTTATTAAATTACGGTGAAAAGAAAAATAAGCTGCAATATTAAAGAAGAAACATATATAAGCACTTGAGAGTCAGAAAAAATAAATTGACCTGACCAATAGTTGGCCCATTTAGTTGAACATATGAGGAAGTGGCCTAACAGCCATGAAAACATCTAGCATATTGACACGACCCGAAATCCGGTTAGGCCGTGCGGGCACCCGACATCCTTCCCTAGACCCGTCGGGCGAACCCTTACCAATTAAATTAGGCAAATAAATATAATTCAATTCATTAATAAGAACAAGGCTTAAAAAAGAAACACTGACATACTGATACTTCTAAGCTGTACAAAAGAAATTACAGCTGACTACCCGACATACTAGGTTTAGGGTTATCCAGACCAGACATCTAAGAGTACAAAAGAAGACAAATACCTCCTGAAGGGAGCAAAATGCAACTGAAATAATAACCAATAAACTGGTGGCCATCCGGAATAAAAGCTGGCTCACCCTGACAGCTGAAGTCGTCTTCGCTCCTTCACAACGTGGCGAACTCAATCCTGGAGCGAACCTGCCGAAACGAAATAGATAGAAAAAGAAACAAACAACAAACAAGGGTGAGTCAAAAGGACTCAATAAGTGGGGCAGACTAGACACCTCAAGTAATAGGATAGCTAGCCAGGGAGAAGAAACAGATAAACCAAATTCCTCTTATTTAAATTAGGAAAAGGCAGAGCCAATTAATAACTAGAAACACGTATGGAATCACAAACTCATTAAAACCAGGAACGTAAGATAGCCAGAACATATAGGTATCCCGAACATATCAACAATCAGAAATACTTCCTGTTGCGGCGTGCAACCCGATCCATATATTCATCATGTCGCGGCGTGCAACCCGATCCATATATTTATACCGTTGCGGCGTACAACTCGATCTCCGCAACCCAGAATACAAGCCAGAAATATATAGGCAAACTGAAATATGTCCACAATATGGTATACATACCGCATACACAAAACACAGCATGATAGTCACACAATAGTCAGCACGCGATGCAATGAAATGGGATGAATGCAGTATGATGTAATGGTGTCACATGTGCCAAATAGATGGAGCGGAATCCTCCTGCTCCGAGGGCGGAATCCTCCTACCCTGAATATGATGCAATGGAACAGAATCCTCCTGCTCCGAGGGCGGAATCCTCCTACCCTCAATATGATGCAATGGAGCGGAATCCTCCTGCTCCGAGGGCGGAATCCTCCTACCCTCAATATGATGCAATGGAGCGGAATCCTCCTGCTCCGAGGGCGGAATCCTCCTACCCTCAATATGATGCAATGGAGCGGAATCCTCCTGCTCCGAGGGCGGAATCCTCCTACCCTCAATATGATGCAATGGAGCGGAATCCTCCTGCTCCGAGGGCGGAATCCTCCTACCCTCAATATGATGCAATGTGCATACGAATGCAACATGATGCAATAATAACCCATCACCAGCGCGGGACTCTCATCGACAGCTGGAAAGTATATACGAACTCACAACCAAAGTACAATACTCAGATTCTCAATGCAATACCAATAACAGGACATAATATATAATATAGAATATAAATCCAAAGCTAAGGCGTAATAAGTACGCCTATCGGCAGCTACACACGTAAGGAATACGTGGTAGAAAATCCACGAGGCCAGGTGCCTCCAAAGAAATGGATATAAACACTTACCTCTCTCAAAAGTTAGCATTGTGACCAACAACCGCGTTATTCTTTGAATTCATTGCCAAATGATCCCACTGTGATCAATAAGCAGAAAAATATATCACATTAGGCTAAAGGCTTCATTCCTCACATTTTAGGGCAATCCAGGTAGGAACCTGATACCCTATTCGCATACGCAATACGCAGGCCAGACCTATATACAGGGTTTAAGTCCACATAACCAAATCCCAAATAAATTATATTTATAAGTTGCCCATAACTCACTGAGCACGAATACATAATCAATTTCATTATCGGGGTCCATTTGACCCTTTAAACTATCAATTTACGTCATTAGGGCGATGTCTAATATTCCTATTTTTACCGCAAAAATATATTTAAACACACGTAATAAACTCAAATAATATATTAGGATCATTACCTGAATGTTCTGGGGTGAAAATACTATTTTTCTCCGGCCCCTTTTCTCATTTTCTGACATTTTTCCACTGTGTATTTTCTGTTTCTTCGCGTTTCTCCATTTCTGTACGTTTCTCGCATCCTTTGCTCCTTCTGATCTTATGTACTACTAATATCACCTTGTCCTTAGCTTAAAGCTAAGGACAACCCACCGCCCATATTTTGTTTTTCTTTTTTTTTGTCCTTTTGTTCTTTTTCTTTTTCTTTTATTTTGTTTTCGCGACAAAAATTAAAACGGTATCCTGTGATATTCGAAATAATTCCAACTTTTGCATAAAAGTTATACAAAATATATGTAACATACTCACGAAGGCGGATTTCAAATCGGACTCCCGAAACTCAAAATGCGAATTTAAATGGAAAAGAAATCAAATTATTTAACTTTCGGCATTTTAGCGGAAACTAGCCGAACAACATCGAAATTCACTTTCGAAAATTTACAAAAATCACAAATAATCATACGAACCTACCGGTGCTTTCGGATTTCGAATCGGAGCTCATTCGGCAAAAACCGAGCTCGAAAATCTCTTTTTAATATTTATCGCTAATAAAACTGAAACCTTCTTCCGATGCCTACCAAACGAGGTCTGATTTAGCTCAAATTTTAGAGACAGGTCCTAATGGACATTACGAATATTTTAAAATTATCGACACGCCAATCGGAGTCCTAACTTCCGAAACGACTGACCGAGGTCGTTTCATTCTCCTCCACTTAAACTCTCGTTCGACCTCGAACGAGCCTAAGTCTAAAAAAAATTCGCACAGATAGCAAAAGGACTTGCACGACCTTCATAAACTACTCCACGGGCGTTATCTCATAATTACAGAATCAGAGTTATAACACGCACATCAAACTCTTTGATAAAAACATAGCTGGATAATATCATAACGCCATTGCCCAACTTATTCTGACTAAACCGATCCTTCCTCGATCACGAGAGGAGAATTCTACATTTTCGAAGCAAAGATATACGAAACTCTGGATGGACTAACATGATTCAGCCGAGAATCACCTTTTCGATATACCTTTCGATATAGAACAGGTCGCTAAAATTAAGAATTAGCCCACGCTTGATGCAATAGGGGGAGCTTTTGAAGTACCTTGTCACTACACACTATAGAAGATTTGATGCAAGCTATATTATTTTTACGAACGCACTATACAACATCTCAGTTGATTTAGTATTACCATTCAGTATTTGGAGGAAGACTCCTCCACTTAAAGCACAAACTCATGCAACCATTTGTATAGGTATAACCATCCTCGCACAGTCTGTTGGACTAAAGAAGATTTAGCTAAAAGCTGAACATAGGCAGACCTAAGCTACCAACTACCCTTTCGAGTTGCCAAACAGCTGCAACTCTCAAGTTCACAACTTCATACCTTTGCCGTAAACACCACCGCCTAATGGATGGTACTTCTATATAAAAATTTCGGCAGAGTTTCCCTTGAAACTGGATGATCCGCAAAACAGAACCAGCACTATATTATACATGGGAATGGATACCCGGATAAACTGATAACATAAACATGTTAAACGAATAACAAGATGAGACAACTGGACCAAAACAATAATATGATTCCAAAACAATAATATGTTTACCCGACCACAATAACACGTACTCTGGCTCAACACAGGGAACGTCACAAGCGGCTACCAATTGCCCACGCTCACTAGTGCCGGACGAAGAAGAAATGGCAATAGATCGAGGATAGAAATAATTAGAGCTTCAGGAAGTTCATCTTCTTATTTACTTGGCTACCAAAGCTAGACTACTTCCGAGTCAGGCGAGCCAAAGAACCACAATTGAAGAGATAGACATTAAATAAGCTTTATGGAAAAACATCCATACCAATTTAACCTCCCAATAAGAAGGAAATTCTGACAATTTACCATAAACCCTTTTATAACCCAGATAAGCTCATGGGATAACATGACTCTACAAACATCTTGAATCATGGAAAACACATAGATCAAATATTACTTACTAACCACTTTACACCGGAAGAAACGATAACACTTTCTGATAGTGACAAATTGGGATCTCATTATCCTACTAACACGGAATTCTGAGAAGAGAGGTATACTAATTTGATATAATAATAAAATATGGCACAACAAGTTGCCAGGCAGACGATACTGACACTCACTCCCAAATCTCTCACATTTAGATCAGATAAACTAGTAGGGTCTCATAAATGCTAGGAATAAATCGTATCAGAAACTCACCCCTCTACAGTAACCGATTCTTAATTACGACAATATCCAAGAAAACCGTCGAAACATGATAAGACACACCATTTGCAGATCGATCGGAAAGATAAATCTTACTTACAGATTAGGGAAGAAGAAACACACGGGTCCACTACATCGGATGCCTCAGCATCCTGCCAGACTAGCAGTTCATATTACTGCCTCTGCGGCTGAGCCGAGCCGCTACCCTGATAATTACTTCTAGAAGAACCACTACCACCACGCTCTCGACCTCTACTGGGTGGTGGCATTTCTCTGATTGATTAACATTTAAATAAAATTCCTGCGACTGTGCAGGTGTCTGAGGGCAAGAAGAAGGACGATTGTCTACTTGCTGGAGTAAGGAAAAACTCCTCAAAAGATAACCAGACTCATGACAGTGATAACAGATTTTCATTGAAAATGGAAGCTGAACATATTGTCGATAGCTATAAAGAAAAAAAACTGGGTCTAATCTTGATGAACTACTCGCGCACTCTGAGAATCACGCTCTACAAGCTGAGATAACCTGGAAGGTGACCTCCAAAAATAATCCGAACTTTTACCTCCAAATGAGGTACCATGGTTACCCACCAGGGCCGTGGGATCTCTTACTTTCCCGCTCTAACTCTTCCCGCTCTAACTTATGGTATGCCTCGAACCTTCGAGCAATATTAACAACAACATCAAATAAAATCCAGGCCTCAATTTCTT
Source organism: Petunia x hybrida (assembly GCA_037355625.1). Lineage (NCBI taxonomy): Eukaryota > Viridiplantae > Streptophyta > Magnoliopsida > Solanales > Solanaceae > Petunia > Petunia x hybrida. The sequence goes on along the minus strand of JBBBVM010000662.1, from coordinate 353,600 downwards.
TTTTTTTTTTCAAGCCATCTGGGATCTTAAGGAAGGAGAAAGGTCATCAATAAATCTTTGAATCTGTCGAAAAGCTCATGGACTAGTTCTAATGCATATTCATTCATTCTATAGAATTCAATCTCATATTCTGAAACACCAACAGGCTAACCGACAGGCTACCCTGTCCAATCCACTCAAACTAGAAACACTTTTCATTTTGCTAGCTACTCGAAAGGAACTTTTCCACGAATCTAGAAGAAAAATCGAACCAAGTTAGTTAATAAAAGAGAGAGGCCCATCAATTCAAGGCTGGACCTTGAAACTGGAAAGGAGAATAATCAACACCATACCGCTCGATATAATCAAGAGCCCGAAGGATACAAATACCCTGACATTATTTTTTTTTAAAAAAAATTCATGGGGCTTATCTGATGCATTGCTTAAGAATATTGGAAGGTTCAACCGCGTAAAATAATGCAACCACTTTGGGCACTCGGACCGAGCTGTTACCTCGGCTAGTTAACCAGCCAGAATAATTAGAGGTACAACACATGCTACCTCCGGAACATACTTTACTGCGGCAATATTAAGAACTGAAATAGGAGCTCCCTGAGACCGAACATCTACATATGCGGCAATCTGATAAGCTGCCTAGCGAATAATAGGTTCTTGCAGTATCTGCGTCGCCAAGATTCTCGTAAAAGCATCGTAGAGAGCCAAGGGAACTACAAGGCCCTGCTCCCTTGCCCATCGCGAGCTTGTACAACTGGGACCTCCGTAACTAGGTCGTCAGCACGATAAGAAAAACTCTCGGGGCTTTGTCAGTGCTAGCCCCTGGCTAGACTGCTTCGTCTTAAACTCATACCGTTTGTTGATTTATCGCACGAGGGTTTCACAATTACCACGAAGGAATTAATGAAAATACTTTTGCATCCTAGACCGACGCACGATCAGAAAAGAAGGAAGTGAAACTTCCTAAATGCCATCATAGCCTCTCGTAGATAAGTACGGACGTCTACGTACCCATCAGCGAGACTCTACTAGACACTGTCTTAGTCTGGATAGACTCTAAACCTGGCTCTGATACCAACTGACACGACCCGAAATCCGGTTAGGCCGTGCGGGCACCCGACATCCTTCCCTAGACCCGTCGGGCGAACCCTTACCAATTAAATTAGGCAAATAAATATAATTCAATTCATTAATAAGAACAAGGCTTAAAAAAGAAACACTGACATACTGATACCTCTAAGCTGTACAAAAGAAATTACAGCTGACTACCCGACATACTAGGTTTAGGGTTATCCAGACCAGACATCTAAGAGTACAAAAGAAGACAAATACCTCCTGAAGGGAGCAAAATGCAACTGAAATAATAACCAATAAACTGGTGGCCATCCGGAATAAAAGCTGGCTCACCCTGACAGCTGAAGTCGTCTTCGCTCCTTCACAACGTGGCGAACTCAATCCTGGAGCGAACCTGCCGAAACGAAATAGATAGAAAAAGAAACAAACAACAAACAAGGGTGAGTCAAAAGGACTCAATAAGTGGGGCAGACTAGACACCTCAAGTAATAGGATAGCTAGCCAGGGAGAAGAAACAGATAAACCAAATTCCTCTTATTTAAATTAGGAAAAGGCAGAGCCAATTAATAACTAGAAACACGTATGGAATCACAAACTCATTAAAACCAGGAACGTAAGATAGCCAGAACATATAGGTATCCCGAACATATCAACAATCAGAAATACTTCCTGTTGCGGCGTGCAACCCGATCCATATATTCATCATGTCGCGGCGTGCAACCCGATCCATATATTTATACCGTTGCGGCGTACAACTCGATCTCCGCAACCCAGAATACAAGCCAGAAATATATAGGCAAACTGAAATATGTCCACAATATGGTATACATACCGCATACACAAAACACAGCATGATAGTCACACAATAGTCAGCACGCGATGCAATGAAATGGGATGAATGCAGTATGATGTAATGGTGTCACATGTGCCAAATAGATGGAGCGGAATCCTCCTGCTCCGAGGGCGGAATCCTCCTACCCTGAATATGATGCAATGGAACAGAATCCTCCTGCTCCGAGGGCGGAATCCTCCTACCCTCAATATGATGCAATGGAGCGGAATCCTCCTGCTCCGAGGGCGGAATCCTCCTACCCTCAATATGATGCAATGGAGCGGAATCCTCCTGCTCCGAGGGCGGAATCCTCCTACCCTCAATATGATGCAATGGAGCGGAATCCTCCTGCTCCGAGGGCGGAATCCTCCTACCCTCAATATGATGCAATGGAGCGGAATCCTCCTGCTCCGAGGGCGGAATCCTCCTACCCTCAATATGATGCAATGTGCATACGAATGCAACATGATGCAATAATAACCCATCACCAGCGCGGGACTCTCATCGACAGCTGGAAAGTATATACGAACTCACAACCAAAGTACAATACTCAGATTCTCAATGCAATACCAATAACAGGACATAATATATAATATAGAATATAAATCCAAAGCTAAGGCGTAATAAGTACGCCTATCGGCAGCTACACACGTAAGGAATACGTGGTAGAAAATCCACGAGGCCAGGTGCCTCCAAAGAAATGGATATAAACACTTACCTCTCTCAAAAGTTAGCATTGTGACCAACAACCGCGTTATTCTTTGAATTCATTGCCAAATGATCCCACTGTGATCAATAAGCAGAAAAATATATCACATTAGGCTAAAGGCTTCATTCCTCACATTTTAGGGCAATCCAGGTAGGAACCTGATACCCTATTCGCATACGCAATACGCAGGCCAGACCTATATACAGGGTTTAAGTCCACATAACCAAATCCCAAATAAATTATATTTATAAGTTGCCCATAACTCACTGAGCACGAATACATAATCAATTTCATTATCGGGGTCCATTTGACCCTTTAAACTATCAATTTACGTCATTAGGGCGATGTCTAATATTCCTATTTTTACCGCAAAAATATATTTAAACACACGTAATAAACTCAAATAATATATTAGGATCATTACCTGAATGTTCTGGGGTGAAAATACTTTTTTTCTCCGGCCCCTTTTCTCATTTTCTGACATTTTTCCACTGTGTATTTTCTGTTTCTTCGCGTTTCTCCATTTCTGTACGTTTCTCGCATCCTTTGCTCCTTCTGATCTTATGTACTACTAATATCACCTTGTCCGTTAAGCTAAGGACAACCCACCGCCCATATTTTGTTTTTCTTTTTTTTTGTCCTTTTGTTCTTTTTCTTTTTCTTTTATTTTGTTTTCGCGACAAAAATTAAAACGGTATCCTGTGATATTCGAAATAATTCCAACTTTTGCATACAAGTTATACAAAATATATGTAACATACTCACGAAGGCGGATTTCAAATCGGACTCCCGAAACTCAAAATGCGAATTTAAATGGAAAAGAAATCAAATTATTTAACTTTCGGCATTTTAGCGGAAACTAGCCGAACAACATCGAAATTCACTTTCGAAAATTTACAAAAATCACAAATAATCATACGAACCTACCGGTGCTTTCGGATTTCGAATCGGAGCTCATTCGGCAAAAACCGAGCTCGAAAATCTCTTTTTAATATTTATCGCTAATAAAACTGAAACCTTCTTCCGATGCCTACCAAACGAGGTCTGATTTAGCTCAAATTTTAGAGACAGGTCCTAATGGACATTACGAATATTTTAAAATTATCGACACGCCAATCGGAGTCCTAACTTCCGAAACGACTGACCGAGGTCGTTTCACATATGATTAGTCTCCGCTGCCCAAAATAAGCTATCTTGAGGGCCTCAAGAAAAAATAAGTTGACGTGACGAATACATTGCCCATTTAGTTGAACATATGAGGAAGTGGTCCAACAGTCATGAAAACATCTACATCTTATCAGTCACGGCTGCCCTGGCACGTTGATGTCTCTCAACTAGATCTGTTACAACTTCAATCAGCCTCTTCTTCGCATCACCTGTTAGCATATGACCAGACCCATATTCCTCTCTAATGTGTGCCAGCTCTGTATCATTGTCAAGGAAAAAGCTAAGATATTTATATGGTATATCAGCCTCCAGGTTTGCTCCGTATATTCTGTGTATCTCGATCGACTCTCACCCACCAGAGAATGCATACACGTTTATCTTTTTTTTTTTTTAATCTCTTTTGCTGAATCAGTCACATAAATGGCAAATTAGGATCACTAGCGGACTTTTTTCCATTCTTCCCCTGAAGGGCAGGAAGTAACGATGATTCAATCAACGCAGGGCTGTTACAACCTATCTGACAAGCAACATCTCGCACGAGTCAGTTGGAAGTAAGGATCCTTGTCATTAGCACATGTAATCAAACAGCGAATGTTATTATCATGGCAAGAAAAAAAGATGAGGGAATGAACTAGGGAAGGATGGAACAGCCTGAACATGTGAAACACCAAGTTTTCCCCTGGGATCTTCACCTGTAATGCTAAAAATTCTAGTCAACTTATTGCAAGGGACACATTTTGCAAACTTCACCATGTTCTTGTAAAAAGCACCACCAACGTAATGCAAATTAGAGAAAATAAAGGTCTTTTTAACATCAAATCCACAAGCAATAATGTCTTTAGCATTCTCACGAGTGCGTCTTCCACTGACAAATTCTTCCTAATACACGTCTCATCATCACTCAGTTGTATTACAAACGGCACCTTAAAAGCATCCTGTAAGTACTTTGCAAACATGAAGCGGATAAGATGACCCAAAGGCAAGGATTCAGAGGAGGGTGCTCTACTAGTGTACAAATTGAACATTTTTTCTTTTTCATAGGCATCATAAGGTTCAAATCACCGATGAGCGAAAAAAAGCCCCGGATGAAGGAAAACATGGGCCAGAGACTTCCAATACTTGCTCCTTCTCCTCTTTCCTGCTTTTTCCCTCATTCGATTAGTTCTGTTTTCTCCATTGAGATTTACAGACAAATTGATAGGTGTTGATATAGGCTACTCCCTATATATTAGTACTACTCTTTTTTTTTTTTAGATTTGTATATTGAAAAATAATGCAAGTTAACGAGTACTAGAATTCTACAACTAAATTCGGCCTAACAAGATAAAAATTCTTTACTATCAGTAATAAATTTCTAGAACGGTGAAGTAATTCCCTTTTAGGATTTATTTTATAAACCAAGAAGAAAAAGGAAATTAATGTTAAGAAACCCGAAAAACAAGAGATCATAGGGTTTAAGGATTTGGTTTTTTCCTAAACCAACAAGGAAAAGGAAACACACAATGAATTGAAGCTCTATAAATACTCCTAATAACAATCTTCCCTTTCAACATATTCTCTTTACCTTTTAACTTTGGTAGGGTTTTCTCTCCTTCCTCCTAAAATCTCATACAATAATGGCATCATCATCATCATCACAAACAACGCAAGAGGAGATGAAGAAGTTGATCTTGAGATCATCGGACGGTCAAGATTTCGAACTCGAACAATCCGTAGCCATTCTATCAGGTACCATAAAAAACATGGTAGACGATGAGTGCAGCATCTTCCCACTCCCTAACGTGGACACTCAAACCTTAGCCAAAATTACCGAGTACATGAAAGAACATGCAGCAGCAACTCCAGAAACTGAAGACAAAATAAAAGATTTCGACAAGGAATTCGTGAATACTACTTTACAAAACCTGTTGGAACTTATTTTGGCTGCAAATTACATGGACATTAAACCTTTGTTTGACTTACTTTCTCAGACAATTGCTGATAGAATCAAGAACAAGACGGTTAAAGCTGTTCGTCAGATTTTCAATATCACTAATGATTTTACGGAAGAGGAAGTGAAACAGATTTACAAGGATCATGAATGGGCCCATGAAGGAGAACTTGATGATTCTCTTGAGTAGATTTATTTTTCTCTTTTCTTTTATCTTTAGGGGTCGTTTTAATTAGTTTCTTGTAACTTTTCTCATTATTTTATTTATCGATTTCTCAGTTTATTTGAATATTCAATGGTGCACGAGTTGGCTTTTTCTGATTTTTTTTTTCAATTGCGTCATGGATTTTTTTTGTTTGTTGGGTAAATATTTTAGAATATTGTTATAACGCTGCAAGAAATTGAAGGGTGTGGTAGGATGGATAAGTTGCTTGTTGGTCCTGCGTTCAAATAAATCAGAAAATACAGAAAACAGAAGTATATACAGAAAACAGAAGTATATAATCAGTTTGTATGGGACGATCCAGAGCCCACAATTTACTTGTGTCTCCTTAAGAAATCTAACCACCTCACAATGCCCAAGGTTCACGGGTTAATTTCTCCCAGGATGGAACGGGATACCTGTTCTACAGTAGCGGCACTTCAAACCGTAGAACACTGCGAACACAAAGGAACGGAGCAAATCACACAACTTCCTTTAGTATGCAGAAAGAGAGGGGATGCAGTAAGATATGTTCTGGTCTGTGTTCAGTGTGTGTTAAAAGACTGACGACTGACAAGTTTATATAGCCATGGGAAAAATATGAAGAGACACAACTTCTAATGGCTGAATTCACTAATGGCTGTTACAACAACAACCACTAATAGTTGAATTCACTAAATATTAATAATGAATTATTAATTAATGGGAAAACGTGGAGGAATGAATTAATCTGACTAATCATTCAGATTCCCGTTACACAAACGGATTAATATTAAATATTAATAATAAATTATTAATTAATTAATATTTTTTAATTTTTGTTGGTCCAAAAAGTTAAGTCAATCAATCATATCAATTGACCGAATCCGAAGCAGAAGCCGAGACGAGCTACGACGGCGCGAGGCTTCCCTTCTTCTCAACCCTTTTAGGAGTTAAAAGAATTGCTTCTCTATTTAAACCCAACAAAAGCCTTTTCCTCTACCAATGTGGGAGAAAGTGTATTTTCCTAGTACAAGGAACCTTTTCACAGTGTATTTTCCTAGTACAAGGAACCTTTTCACCTTTCCACCCATTTCCCATTCACACTCTTCACATTCCAAAAAACCCAACAATCCCACACATGAATGGGGAATGGCTATTTATGGAAATATGCATGACAGACTTGTGTGATTTGCAAGAATTAGTTACATCGGGATAAGTAGGTTTCCCTTTGAATTTTCCGTAGTGAACATACATCAGATATACTCGGTCAATCGGTAGATTTGATATCTTTGAACCGTTGAGCTTTGGTGTATACCTAGACAACGTAAGTCACACAACTAACCCTTAACCGTCTTTGGTTCTCATTATTGTGTTCGTTTCAGCCATGAACACCGCCTGGTTTCATAAGTGTTTAGAGAGCCATATCGAATTCTCCTTGAAGCGGCTTCCACTTTACACTTACATAGGTGATTTCTAAACGTGTAATCCTATAGATATACATTGTTTGATAATTACAATATCAAACTTAGATAATCATTAAAAAATGCCTCTAGAATTTTATCCTTGGTACTTGAACATTGTCTCATCACGAGAATGGACCAAAATTTAGTTTGACAATGTTGGACCGTCATACAAAACTTTATATTCTCCTTGAACCTAGTTCTTGGGATCTCCAGTCTCCTAGGTAGAGTTACCGCCGTGATGACTTGTCCTTGGCCATAGTCCCATTCCCTTCGATGAACACTTAACCGCCTCTCTAGTTAGGCCTTTTGTAAGCGGATCCGACACATTATCCCTTGACTTCACGTAATCAATGGTGATAATTCCTCTAGAGAGTAGGTCCCTAACGGTTTTATGCCTTCGTCGTATATGACGATTCTTACCGTTATATATGACATTCCTTGCTCGTCCTATAGCCGATTGACTATCACAATGTATACAAATTGGTGTCAACGGTTTAGGCCAGAACGGAATGTCTTCCAAAAAGTTTCGAAGCCATTCAGCTTCTTCACCGGCTTTATCTAAAGCTATAAATTCAGCTTCCATTGTAGAGCGGGCAATACACGTTTGCTTGGACGATTTCCAAGATACTGCTCCTCCACTAAGTGCGAAAATATATCCACTTGTGGACTTAGAATCAGTCGTGCCGGTGATCCAATTGGCATCACAATATCCTTCAATGACCGCAGGGTACTTGCTATAATGCAATGCAAAGTCTTGGGTGTATTTTAAATATTCCAAAACACATTTCATTGCCATCCAATGAGTTTGATCGGGATTACTCGTGTATCGACTTAGTTTACTTATGGCACAAGCTATATCTGGACGAGTACAATTCATGATGTACATCAAACTTCCCAAAACACGAGCATAATCCCGTTGCGACGTGCTTTGACCTTTGTTCTTTTTAAGAGCAATGTTTACATCAATAGGAGTCTTTGAAACTTTAAAGTCCAAATATTTAAATTTTTCAAGCACACTATTGATGTAATGAGATTGAGACAAAGTCAGACCTTGAGGAGTCCTATGGATCTTAATACCCAGAATTAAGTCAGCAACTCCTAAGTTTTTCATATCAAATTTGCTAGTTAGCATGCGTTTTGTAGCATTTACATTGGCAATATGATTACTCATTATCAACATGTCATCCACATATAAGCAAAAAATGACTACATAATTAGGAGTGTTTTTAATGTAAACACATTTATCACACTCGTTAATTTTAAAGCCATTTGACAACATTGTATGATCAAATTTCGCATGCCATTGTTTAGGTGCTTGTTTTAGTCCATAAAGCGACTTAACAAGTTTACACACCATCTTTTCTTTTTCTGGAACCACAAACCCTTCAGGTTGTTCCATGTAAATTTCTTCCTCCAAATCCCCGTTTAAGAACGCTGTCTTAACGTCCATTTGATGGATTTCAAGACCATACACGGCGGCTAACGCTATTAACATACGTATGGATGTAATTCTGGTTACCGGCGAGTATGTGTCAAAGTAGTCAAGACCTTCTTGTTGTCTATACCCTTTGACAACAAGCCTTTGCCTTGTACTTGTACTTGTACTTGTCAATAGTGCCATCAGCTTTCATTTTCCTTTTGAAAATCCACTTAGAACCTAATGGTTTGTTTCCAGGAGGAAGATCAACCAACTCCCAAGTATGGTTGCTCAAAATAGATTCTATTTCACTATTGACTGCCTCTTTCCATAAAGGAGAGTCTGAAGAAGACATGGCTTCTTTAAACGTCCAAGGCTCATTTTCCAAAAGAAAAGTGACAAAGTCATCTCCAAATGAAGTCGAAGTTCTTTGACGCTTGCTCCGTCTTGGTTCTTCCTTATTTGGTGAATTTCCTTTAGTTCCTTCCCGAGGTCGTTTGGATCTTTCACCTACTGACTCACATTTCTTCTTATACGGATATATAGTTTCAAAGAATTTAGCACTATCCGATTCCATCACCGTATTAACATGAATGTCGGGATTTTCTGATTTATGAACCAGAAATCGATATGCTTTACTATTTATAGCATATCCAATGAAAACACAATCAACTGTTTTCAGTCCAATCTTAACCTTTTTGGGTTTTGGGACTTGCACTTTGCCAAACACCCCCACACTTTGAAGTAATTCAAGTTGAGCTTCCTTCCTTTCCACTTTTCATATGGAATGGAAAGTGTTTTGCTATGGGAAACTCGATTGAGTATTTGATTAGCCGTGAATATAGCTTCCCCCCACAATTTCTGGGGTAGACCCGAACTTATTAACAAGGCATTCATCATCTCCTTTAATGTTCGATTTTTCCTTTCCGCAATCCCATTAGATTGAGGCGTGTAAGGGGCAGTTGTTTGATGAATAATGCCATATTCCAAACATATTTGTTCAAAAGGAGATTCATATTCGTCACCCCTATCACTTCTTATCATTTTGATCTTTTTGTTAAGTTGTGTTTCAACTTCATTTTTGTATTGCTTGAATGTATCAATTTGCCTCATCTTTACTACTAAGTAAATAAACATAGCAGTAACGAGTGCTATCGTCAATAAAAGTCATGAAATACTTCTTTCCACCGCGAGATGGTATTGACTTCATATCACAAATGTCCGTATGAATTAAGTCTAATGGTTCAGAATCCCTTTCAATTGACTTGTAAGGGTGTTTAGTATATTTAGACTCAACACATATTTGACATTTTGACTTAGCGCAATCAAATTTAGGCAATACTTCCAAATTGATCATTTCCGCAAGGTTTTTATAATTGACATGTCCCAAACGAGAATGCCATAAATTATTTGACTCAAGTAAGTAAGAAGAAGCTGCAATTTTATTCATAGTGTCAACGACCATTACATTGAGTTTGAAAAGGCCCTCAGTCAGGTAACCTTTTCCTACATACAGCTCATTCTTAGTTATTACAACTTTGTCAGAAACAAAAACACACTTAAACCCTTTTTTAACGAGAAGTGCAGTAGACACCAAGTTCTTCCTTATTTCAGGAACGTGAAGAACATTGTTCAGAGTCACAACCTTTCCAGATGTCATTTTGAGGAATATCTTTCCATATCCTTCAATTTTGGCCGTTGCAGAATTGCCCATTGAGAGTGTCTCATCGGTCCAGCGGGAGCATACGAAGCAAAGGCTTCCTTCATAGCACAAACATGGCGGGTGGCTCCTGAATCAATCCACCACTCTTTAGGATTTCCAACTAAATTGCATTCAGAAATCATAGCACACAAATCAATGTCTTGCACTCCTTGGGCCAATTTATTCTCTTCAACCATGTTTGCTTGACCTTTTTCCTTTTTCCTGTCTTTCTTTGCAGCACGACAGTCTGCGGACTTATGTCCACTCTTGCCACAGTTGTAGCAATTTCCCTTGAACTTTTTCTTGCTAGGGTTGGTCTTCCCTCCAGAAGGCTTCTTTCTCTTATTTTTATTTGGATTATGCTCAACAATATTTGCTCCCGCTATTATAGTATTTCCACGAGCCTTCTTTTCAGCAAATTTGTTGTCTTCTTCAATCCTTAAGCGTACAATCAAATCTTCAAGGGTCATCTCCTTGCGCTTATGTTTCAAGTAATTTTTAAAGTCCTTCCATAATGGAGGTAACTTTCAATCATGGCTGCAACTTGAAACGCCTCATTAATCATCAAACCTTCAAAGAAAAGTTTGTTAGTAACAATATAATTAATACTTTTAACATAAGTATTAATCAGGATCAAACCTTCAGCAAGGAGATCATGGATAATGACTTGAAGTTCTTGGACTTGGGATACAACAGATTTGTTATCCACCATCTTATAATCCAGAAATTTGGCAGCCACAAATTTCTTCAGTCCAGCATCTTTAGTCTTATATTTCTTTTCCAATGCATTCCACAGTTTCTTTGACGTTTCAACATTACTATAAACGTTGTACAAGTCATCTTCCAAGCCATTTAGAATATAATTCTTGCATAGGAAGTCAGAATGCTTCCAAGCCTCAATCACAAGGAAGCGTTCATTTTCAGGTGTTTCATCAGTCAGGACCGGAGCATCCTCCTTAATAAACCTTTGCAGGCTTAAAGTGGTCAGATAAAAGAACATCTTTTGCTGCCACCTTTTAAAGTCCACACCAGAAAACCTCCCCGGCTTTTCTGCAGGTGGCATAACCGTTGCAGTAGTAGCACGGCTAGGCCCAGCAGCACCAGAAACTGTGGTAGCATTAGTACTCACAACAGGGACAGTTGGATCCACTCCATTTGTCATCTCTGTCAAATGACACAAGCAGAAACAATATCAACAAACTGTTTAAACAATTGGAGTAGAAAAACCACGAAGGCTTTTAGTCTCCACAAATAGATTATTTAACAGTAATTAGTAGTAGAAAACCACGAAGGTTTTAGTCTCCACAAGCAGATTAATTTACAGTATAGGAGTAGAAAACCACAAAGGTTTTAGTCTCCTTAACCAGTCTCCTTAAACAATATTTATTTAAGCGCAGAAAATAAACAACACTAGATTTCTTAAGCTTGTTGGTCCTGCGTTCAAATAAATTAAAAAATACAGAAAACAGAAGTATATAATCAGTTTGTATGGGACGATCCCGAGTCAACAATTTACTTGTGTCTCCTTAAGAAATCTAACCCCCTCACAATGCCCAAGGTTCACGGGTTAATTTCTCCCATGATGGAATGGGATACCAGTTCTACAGTAGCGGCACTTCAAACCGTAGAACACTGCGAACACAAAGGAACGGAGCAAATCACACGACTTACTTTAGTATGCAGAAAGAGAGGGGATGCAGTAAGATATGTTCTGTGTATTCTGTCTGTGTTCGGTGTGTGTTAAAAGACATGGGAAAAATATCTGTGTATTCTGTCTGTGTTCAGTGTGTGTTAAAAGACATGGGAAAAATATGAAGAGACACAACCACTAATGGCTGATACAACAACAACCACTAATGGTTGAATTCACTAAATATTAATAATGAATTATTAATTAATTTATTAATTAATGAGAAAACGCGGAGGAATGAATTAATCTGATTAATCATTCAGATTTCCGTTACACAAACGCGTTAATATTAAATATTAATAATAAATTATTAATTAATTAATATTTTGTAGTTTTTGTTGGTTCCGAAGCTGAGACGAGCGAGCGACGACGACGGCGCGAGACTTCCCTTCTTCTCAACCCTTTTAGGAGTTAAAAGAAGTGCTTCTCTATTTAAACCCAACAAAAGCCTTTTCCTCTACCAATGTGGGAGAAAGTGCATTTCCCTAGTACAAGGAACCTTTTGACCTTTCCACCCATTTCCCATTCACACTCTTCACATTCCAAAAAATTCAACAATTCTTCCCTCTAGGAAGAAGTTCTAGACTCTGCGAATCGGATTAGTTTTTCTTTTTCTTAAGAATGATAGAGTGACCTAATTAACAAATCCAATGGGGTATGATTGGAGCACATATGAGAACAAATTAAGACAAACACCCCTTTTTATTCTTCAGTCGAGTCTTACGCAAAAAATACTTGGATAGTATCTAGTTATTGCGAGCCTCGTACTTGTTAAGTGGAATGCCTATTTCCTTGTAGTTGAGATATGTTACACCGCACGGTATTTGAAAATGCAAGTATTCTTTCTCACGATTAATCTTATTTTCACTGTCAAGTAATCGAGATGTTTATAAATGGAGTCTTGCCTTGTTGAGCTTAATTTAACATACTATAGCATATTATGCAAAATATATAGTCGATGTGTATGTTATTTGATTTGGTTCTCATTCCACCACACTGAGACGACCCCTAAGTCACCTTGAGGTGAGAGGATTTAAATAATATCCCTTGTTAAATAATTATGCTAATTATTTTTACATGTAAAATCACAATCCAAAAATAAATAGTTTGACTTATGCCGGCTGACATCTGTCATGTCACTCAAAAAATATATACATATAACCTTTCAGACTGAATAGGATTTGTAACCTTGAAATAAGATATGTTACCTTCTACATAAGTTAGTTTAATAGTATTAAAAAAAATTATTATTATACATAAGTTAAACTCTATTTTACTTCCCCCGATCCATATGCACAGTATACATATGTTAAAACTCTATTCTACTTCCTCCGATCTGCAATAGGCGGTTTTTTTACCTTTTAGATTTATCTAAATAAGTGATTTTTGTTTAGAAAAAAATAAACCAAGAATGTTTTAAGTGTTTTTTTTTTCTTTTCAAATTTACCCTTCTCTAATAAATGATCCGAACAACTTGCAAAAATCCTTTCATACTTCTTAATCATTGTTGATGAGAGATAAAAGGATAATTTAGTCAACAGTCCTCTTAATTAATGTTATTAATAGTATGTTTGGCCAAACTTCTAAACCTAATTATTTTGAAAGACATCTTCTCATTGAAGTACTTTTTTAGAAAAATAATTTGTGTTTGGTCAGTTCATTTCGAAAGTGCTTTTAAATATATTTTTGTTGGTCAATCTTCCCAAAAAATATTTTTCTATTAAGGTTAAATATGATTTAAGTACTTTTATCAAAGAATTTATTCAAGTTTTTATATTATTTTGTAAGACTTTAAAGTAAAACTTACAAAGAACTATTCCCTCTGTTCCAATTTATGTGACACGCTTCCTTTTTTGTATGTCCTAAAAGAATGATATACTTCATTATTTGACAACTAATTAATAGCACCGGCTCTATTTTACTATTGTTGTTACCCTACTTACATTAAAATCTACCAAAAACTATGTAATTATTCTAATCTTGTCTCACTTACTTTTTCTTTACATGTACAAGGGTAATTTTGAAACTTTACAAGGTCAATCTTTATTTTTTTTAAACTATATGCAAATTCAAACTATGTCACATAAATTGGTATGGAGAGAATATATGCTAAGGTTTTTACTCAATATAAATAATATCAAAGCAAAAGATGGAAAAGGAGAAGAGCTTTGTATCTATATTAGTAGCTTCTACTTCTCTTGTTGCTGGATAAAATCATCTTTGAGTTGTGGCCAAGCAGCTCAAATTTCCAAAAATATAGCTTTTTACGAACAAACAAGCCCCTCTGACTTCACAGAAGGTTGGCCTAAAATAGACCATAAGTGGTTATCTTAATGATGTACCAAAACTTTGAAATCACTTATTGTGGACTTGAGGAGTCTAATATACTCTAAAAAGAGTGCAAAAGAGGTTAACAAACATCTAATATTTGTTGTCTCTTTTTGACAGCTGGGAGTTATTTCAATTAACAACAAGTTCATTTACCAAGAGAAAATTGAGAATGAGCTTAATGAGCTAAAATTTGCTGGAGTTGATGGGATTATGGTTGATATATGGTGAGGAATTATAGAATTACAAGGCCCTAAACAATATGATTGGTCTGCCTATAGAAACTTATTTCTACTTATTCAAAAAGTTGGACTGAAGATACAAGCTATTATGTCATTCCATCAATGTGGTGACAGTGTAGGAGACATTGTTTATATCCCTCTTCCAAAATGGGTGCTTGCCATTGGTGAAATAAATCCTCATTTTTTCTACACTAACAGGGCTGGTACCATGAATAGGGAATACTTGTCTCTTGGTGTTGATAACCAAAGCCTCTTTGAAGGACGAAATGCGGTTGAGGTAATTATCACTTGTTGCTCGGATCCTAAAAAAATGTCATTGAATGTGTGTCAAATTCTTCCAAAGATATGCATTACGGATGATTCAAAAAGAGAGCGGCCGCATTTTGAAGAATCCAAAACACATAGATTCTCACAGTACATTTAGTTGTTTTCTTTTGTTCAATGTATTACGTCAACCCCACTTATCTTAATTGTGATTCTTTTAAGATTTAGAGTGATTACATTCAAGGAGAATATGTCTGATTTTATTGAAGCTGGAGTTATAATAGACATAGAGGTAGGACTTGGTCCTGCTGGAGAGCTCAAATATCCTTCTTACCCAGAGGCTTTTGGTTGGAAATTTCCTGGCATTGGTGAATTTCAGGTGAGACTTCAAAGAGTAAAACACATAATAGTAGAGCATCTTTACCACTATTTGGTAGCTTAAAGGTTCGAGTCAATTCAAAATAGACGGATACAATATTTAATTTTAAAGGTTCGGGGATGCTACTGCACTCTGCTGACCATTTTAGCGGTTCGAAACTTGTTAGTTTTTAAAAATTGAATCTTGGTTGAGAAATAATAGAAGAAAGCAAAAAATAGCTATGAGAAGATAATACTGCAAATCTCAGTAAAAGGGAATTACTGAAACGACCTCGGTTAGTCGTTTCGGAAGTTAGGACTCCGATTGGCGTGCCGATAATTTTAAAATATTCATAATATCCATTAGGACCTGTCTGTAAAATTTGAGCTAAATCAGACCTCGTTTGGTAGGCATCGGAAGAAGGTTTCAGTTTTTATTGGGGATAAATATTAAAAAGAGATTTTCGAGCTCGGTTTTGCCGAATGAGCTCCGATTCGAAATCCGAAAGCTCTGTTGGGTTCGTATGATTATTTATGACCATTGTGAACTTTCGAAAGTAAATTTCGATGTTGTTCGGCTAGTTTCCGCTAAAATGCTGAAAGTTAAATAATTTGACTTCTTTTTATTTAAATTCGCATTTTGAGTTTCGGGAGTCCAATTTGAGATCCATTTTCACGAGTATGTTACATATATTTTGTACAATTGGTATACAAAAGTTGGAATTATTTCGAATATCGTAGGGTACTATTTTAATTTTCGTTGAGAAAAGAAAATAAAAGAAAAAATAAAAATAAAAAAATAAAACAAAAAATGACAAAATGGAAATGAGAAAGAAATGAGCAAGGTCGGTGAGCTCATCTAATCTTTAGCGTGAACATATTCCAGAAAACGAAATACAAAAACAGAAACGGAAAACCAAAAAGAGATACACGGAAGAAAAAGGAAAAAAATACCAGAAAATGAGAAAAAGGGGCCGAAAAAAAGTAGAATTTTTACCCTGAAACATTCAGGTAATGATCCTAATATATTATTTGAGTTTATTACGTGTGTTTGAATATGTTTTAACGGTAAAATTTGGAATATTAGACACCGTTTTAATAAGCTCAATTAATAGTTAAAGGGTCAAATGGACCCCGATATCGAAATTGATTATATATTCGTACTCAGTGAGTTATGGGCAACTTATAAATGTAATTTATTTGGGGTTTGGTTATGTGGCCTTAAACCCTGTACATAGGCCTGGCCTGCGTATTGCGTATGCGAATAGGGTATCAGGTTCTTAACCGGATTGTCCTAAAATGTGAGGAATGAAGCCTTTAGCCTAATTTGATATATTTTTCTGCTTATTGAATAGAGTGGGATCGTTTGGCAATGAAACCAAAGGACAAGCGGTTATTGAGTGGATGTACTAACTTTGTAACAAGGTAAGTGTTTATATCCATTTCTTTGGAGGCACCTGGCCTCGTGGATTTTCTACCACGTGTTCCTTACGTGTGTAACTGCCGATAGGCGTACTCATTATGCCTTAGCTTTGGATTTATATTCTATATTAAATATTATATTATGTCCTGTTATTGGTATTGCATTAAGAATCTGAGTATTGTACTTTGGTTGTGAGTTGGTATATACTTTCCAGTTGTCGATGAGAGTCCCGCGCTGGTGATGGGTTATTATTGCATCATGTTGCATTCGTATGCACATTGCATCATATTGAGGGTATGAGGATTCCGCTCCATTGCATCATATTGAGGGTAGGAGGATTCCGCCCTCGGAGCAGGAGGATTCCGCTCCATTGCATCATATTGAGGGTAGGAGGATTCCGCCTTCGGAGCAGGAGGATTCCGCTCCATTGCATCATATTGAGTGTAGGAGGATTCTGCCCTCGGAGCAGGAGGATTCCGCTCCATTGCATCATATTGAGGGTAGGAGGATTCCGCCCTCGGAGCAGGAGGATTCCGCTCCATTGCATCATATTGAGGGTAGGAGGATTCCGCCCTCGGAGCAGGAGGATTCCGCTTTATTGCATCATATTCAGGGTAGGAGGATTCCGCCCCCGGAGCAGGAGGATTCCGCTCCATCTATTTGGCACATGTGACACCATTGCATCATACTGCATTCATCCCATTTCATTGCACCGCGTGCTGACTATTGTGTGACTATCGTGTTGTGTTTTATATATGCGGTATGTATACCGTATCTCAGTTTGCCTATATATTTCTGGCTCGTATCCCGGGTTGCACGTCGCGACAATATAAATACATGGATCGGATTGGGTTGCACGCCGCAATAGTATAAATATACGGATCGGGTTGCACGCCGCAACTGTATAAATATACGAATCGGGTTGCACGCCGCAACAGTATGAATATATGGATCGGGTTGCACGCCGCAACAGGATGTATTTTAGATTGTCGACATGTTCAGGAAATCAATATGTTCTGTCTACCTTATGTCCCTGGCTGTTTATGATTCCATATGTGTTTTCAGTTATTATTTGGCTTTGCCTGTTTATAGTTCAAATAAGATGGATTTAGTTTATCTGTTTTTCTTCTCCCTGGCTAGCTATCCTATTCTTTGAGGTGGCTAGTCTGCCCCACTTATTGAGTCCTTTTGACTCACTCTTGTTTGTTGTTTGTTGTTTGTTGTTTGTTGTTTGTTTCTTGTCTATCTATTTCGTTTCGGCAGGTTCGCTCCGGGATTGAGTTCGCCACGTTGTGAAGGAGCGAAGACGACTTCAGCTGTCAGGGTGAGCCAGCTTTTATTCCGAATGGCCACCAATTTATTGGTTATTATTTCAGTTGCATTTTGCTCCCTTCAAGAGGTATTTGTCTTCTTTTGTACTCTTAGATGTCTAGTCTGGATAGCCCTAAACCTAGTATGTTGGGTAGTCAGCTGTAATTTCTTTTGTACAGCTTAGAGGTATCAGTATGTCTGTGTTTTGTTTTAAGTGTTGTCCTTGTCTATGAGTTGTTATATTTATATTCCTAATTTAATTGGTAAGGGTTCGCCCGACGGGTCTAGGGGAGGATGTCGGGTGCCCGCACGACCTCACCGGATTTCGGGTCGTGTCAGTTGGTATCATAACCCAGTTTAGTGTCTATCCAGACTAAGACAGTGTCGAGTAGGGTCTCGTTGATGGGTACATAGACGTCCGTACTTATCTACGAGAGGATATGATGGCATTTAGGAAGTTTCACTTCCTTCTTTTCTGATCGTGCGTCGGTCTAGGATGCAAAAGTATTTTCTTTAATTCTTTCGTGGTAATTGTGAACCCTCGCGCAATAAATAAGCAAACGGTATGAGCTAAAAACGAAGCAGTCTAGCGTAGGGCTAGTACTGACAAAGCCCTGAGTGTTTTTGATTGTGCTGACGATCTAGTTATGGAGGTGCCAGCTGTACGAGCTCGCGATGGGCAAGGGAGCAGGGCCTTGTGGTTCCCTTGGCTCTCTACGATGCTTTTACGAGAATCTTGGCGATGCAGATACCGTAAGAACTTATTATTCGATGGGCAGCCTATCAGGTTGCCGTATGTGCATACGTTCGATCTCAGGGAGCTCCTTTTCTGGTTGTTAATATTGCCCAGTAAATTATTTTCTATAAGCAGCACGTGTTCCGCCACCAATTGTTCTGGTTGGTTAGCCAGCGGAGCTAACGGTTTGATATGAGTGCCTAAAGAGGTTGCATTATCTTACGCGGTTGAACCTTCTGATATTCTTAAGCAATGCATCAGATAAACCTCGTGATTCTTTTTAAAATAAAATGATGTCAGCATATCCTTCAGGCTCTTGATTATATCGAGTGGTATGGTGTTGATTATTCTGCTTTCCAGTTTCAGGGGTCCAGCCTTGAATTGGTGGGCCGCTCTCTTATTGGCTAACTTGGTTCGATTCTAGATTCGTGGAAAAATTCCTTTCGAGTAGCGAGCGAGATGAAAAGTGTTGCCAGTTTGAGTGGATTGGACAGGGTAGCCTGTCGGTTAGCCCGTTGGTGTTTCAGAATAGGTGATTGAATTCTATAAAATAGCTGAATATGCATTAGAACTAGTCCATGAGCCTTTCGAGAGATTCAAAGATTTATTGATGACCTTTCTCCTTCCTTGAGATCCTAGATGGCTCGAGAAAATGAGGTCTGGATTTTATTTGATGTTGTTGTTAATATTGCCCGAAGGTTCGAGGCATACCACAAGTCAGAGCGAGAGAGCAAGAAATTCTGAGGCCCTGGTGGGCAACCATGGTACCTCATTTGGAGGTAAGAGTTCTGATAATTTTGGGAGATCACCTTCCAGATTATCTTAGCTTGTGTCACGCGATTCTTAGAATGCGCAAGTAGCTCGTCAATATCAGACCCAATTTTTCTCAATATGTCCAGTTTTAATTTTCACTGAAAAGGTATTATCATTGTCGCGAGCCTTTCATCTTTAGTGGAATTCTCTCTTACTCCGGCAAGTAGCAGTCGTCCTTCCTCTTGTTATCAGGTACTTGCACAGTCGTAAGCGATTTTATTTAGATCTCAATCAGCCTTTGAAATACCACCATCGAGTAAAGGTTGAGATTGCGGTGGCAGTGGTTCTCCAGAAAGTGCTTGTCAGGGTAGTGGCTCAGCTCAGCTGCAGAGGCAGTTCTATGAACTGCTAGTCTGGCAGGATGCTGAGGCGTCCGATATAGTAGACCCGAGTATTTCTTCTTCTCTTAAATGTGAGTAAGATTTGATTCTTTCGATCGATCTGGAAATGGTATGTCTTATCATGTTTCGATGGTTTCCTTGGATGTCGTTTTTATTAAGAATCGGTTGCGGTAGAGGGGTGAGCTTCTGATATAATTTATTCTTGGCGTTTATGAGACCCTACTAATTTATCTGGTCTAAATATGAGATATTTGACAGTGAGTGTCGCTATTGCCTGCTTGGTATCCTGTTGTGCCATATTTTATTATTATATCAAATTAGTATACCTCTCTTCTCGAAATTCCGTGTTGGTAGGATAATGAGATCCCAATTCATCACCATCAGAAAGTGTTATCATTTCTTCCGGTGTAAAGTGGTTAGTAAGTAATATTTGATCTATGTGTCTTCCATGGTTCAAGATGTTTGTAGAGTCATGTTATCCGATGAGCTTATCAGGGTTATAAAAGGGTTCATGGTAAATTGTCAGAATTTCCTTCTTATTGGAAGGTTAAAATTGGTATGGATGTTTTTCCATAAAGCTTATTTAATGTCTACCTCTTCAATTGCGATTTTTTTTGGCTCGCCTGACTCGTAAATAGTCTAGCTTAGGTAGCCAAGCAAATAAGAGCATGAGCTTCCTGAAACTCTAATTATTTCTATCCTCAGTCCGTTGCCATCTCTGCTTTGTTCGGCACTGGTGAGCTTGGGCGATTGGTAGCCGCTTGTGACGTTTCCTGTGTTGAGCCAGAGTACGTGTTATTGTAGCCGGGTAAGCATATTATTGTTTTGGATATCAGTTTATCCGGGTATCCATTCCCATGTATAGTATAGTGCTGGTTCTATTTTTGCGGATCATCTAGTTTCAGGGGAAACTCTGCCGAAATTTTTATATAGAAGTACCATCCATCAGGGGGTGGTGTTTACGGCAAAGGTATGGAGTTATGACTCGAGAGTTGCAGCTGTTTGGCAACTCGAAAGGGTTGTTTGGTAGCTTAGGTCTGCCTACATTCAACTTTTAGCTAAATCTTCTTTAGTCCAGCAGACTGTGCGGGGATTGTTATTCCTATTCAAATTAGTTGTATGAGTTTATGCTTTAAGTGGAGGAGTCTTCCTCCAATTGATACCGAATCATAATATTAAATCTCTAAGGCGTTGCTGAAGCGTAAGCTAATTCTTAGTTCCATCGACCTGTTGTATATCGAAAGGTATATCGAAGAGGTAATTATCGGCTGAATCATGTTAACCCATTCAAAGTTTCGTGTATCTTTGTTTTGAAAATATAAAACTCCTCTCTCATGATTGAGAAAAGGTTGGCTTAGTCCGAATAAGTTGGGCAATGATGTTATCATATTATCCAAATATATTTTATTCCAAAAGTACGATATGCGTGTTATGATTCTGATCCTGTAATAAAGAAGATAATGTCCGTAGAGTAGTTTGGGAAAGTTGTGCAAGTTCTCTTGTTATCTGTACGAACTTTTCTTTAGACTTAGGCTCGTTCGGGGACGAACGAGAGTTTAAGTGGAGAAGAATGAAACGACCTCGGTTAGTCGTTTCGGAAGTTAGGACTCCGATTGGCGTGCCGATAATTTTAAAATATTTATAATGTCCATTAGGACCAGTCTGTAAAATTTGAGCTAAATCAGACCTCGTTTGGTAGGCATCGGAAGAAGGTTTCAGTTTTTATTGGCGATAAATATTAAAAAGAGATTTTCGAGCTTGGTTTTGCTGAACGAGCTCCGATTCGAAATTCGAAAGTGCCGTTGAGTTCGTATGATTATTTATGACCATTGCGAACTTTCGAAAGTGAATTTCGATGTTGTTCGGCTAGTTTCCGCTAAAATGCCGAAAGTTAAATAATTTGACTTCTTATTATTTAAATTCGCATCTTGTGTTTCGGGAGTCCAATTTGAGATCCGTCTTCACGAGTATGTTATATATATTTTGTATAATTGGTATGCAAAAGTTGGAATTATTTCGAATATCATAGGGTATTATTTTAATTTTCGTTGAGAAAAGAAAATAAAAGAAAAAAATAAAAATAAAAAAATAAAACAAAAAACGACAAAATGGAAATGAGAAAGAAATGAGCAAGGTCGGTGAGCTCATCTAATCTTTAGCGTGAACATATTCCAGAAAACGAAATACAAAAACAGAAACGGAAAACCAAAAAGAGATACACGGAAGAAAATGGAAAAAAATGCCAGAAAATGAGAAAAGGGGCCGAAAAAAAGTAGAATTTTTACCCTGAAACATTCAGGTAATGATCCTAATATATTATTTGAGTTTATTACGTGCGTTTGAATCTGTTTTAACGGTAAAATTTGGAATATTGGACACCGTTTTAATAAGTTCAATTAATAGTTAAAGGGTCAAATGGACCCCGATAACGAAATTGATTATATATTCGTACTCAGTGAGTTATGGGCAACTTATAAATGTAATTTATTTGGGATTTGGTTATGTGGCCTTAAACCCTACACATAGGCCTGCCCTGCGTATTGCGTATGCGAATAGGGTATCAGGTTCTTAACCGGATTGCCCTAAGATGTGAGGAATGAAGTCTTTAGCCTAATTTGATATATTTTTCTGCTTATTGAATAGAGTGGGTTCGTTTGGCAATGAAACCAAAGGACAAGCGGTTATTGAGTGGATGTACTAACTTTGTAACAAGGCAAGTGTTTATATCCATTTCTTTGGAGGCACCTGGCCTCGTGGATTTTCTACCACGTGTTCCTTACGTGTGTAGCTGCCAATAGGCGTACTCATTACGCCTTAGCTTTGGATTTATATTCTATATTATATATTATATTATGTCCTGTTATTGGTATTGCATTGAGAATCTGAGTATTGTACTTTGGTTGTGAGTTGGTATATACTTTTCAGCTGTCGATGAGAGTCCCGCGCTGGTGATGGGTTATTATTGCATCATGTTTCATTTGTATGCTCATTACATCATATTGAGGGTATGAGGATTCCGCCCTCGGAGCAGGAGGATTCCGCTCCATTGCATCATATTGAGGGTTGGAGGATTCCGCCCTCGGAGCAGGAGGATTCCGCTCCATTGCATCATATTGAGGGTAGGAGGATTCCGCCCTCGGAGCAGGAGGACTCCGCTCCATTGCATCATATTGAGGGTAGGATGATTCCGCCCTCGGAGCAGGAGGATTCCGTTCCATTGTATCATATTGAGGGTAGGAGGATTCCGCCCTCGGAGCAGGAGGATTCCGCTCCATTGCATTATATTGAGGGTAGGAGGATTCCGCCCTCGGAGCAGGAGGATTCCACTCCATTGCATCATATTGAGGGTAGGAGGCTTCCGCCCTCGGAGCAGGAGGATTGCGCTCTATTGCAACATATTGAGGGTAAGGAGGATTCCGCTCCATCTATTTGGCACATGTGACACCATTGCATCATACTGCATTCATCCCATTTCATTGCACCGCGTGCTGACTATTGTGTGACTATCGTGTTGTGTTTTATATATGCGGTATGTATACCGTATTTCAGTTTGCCTATATATTTCTGGTTCGTATCCCGGGTTGCACGTCGCGACAATATAAATACATGGATCGGATCGGGTTGCACGCCGCAACAGTATAAATATACGGATCGGGTTGCACGCCGCAACAGTATAAATATACGAATCGGGTTGCACGCCGCAACAGTATGAATATATAGATCGGGTTGCACGCCGCAACAGGATGTATTTCTGATTGTCGACATGTTCAAGATATTTATATGTTCTGTCTACCTTATATCCCTGGCTATTTATGATTCCATATGTGTTTTCAGTTATTATTTGGTTTTGCATGTTTATAGTTCAAATAAGATGGATTTAGTTTATCTGTTTTTCTTCTCCATGGCTAGCTATCTTATTCTTTGAGGTGGCTAGTCTGCCCCACTTATTGAGTCCTTTTGACTCACCCTTGTTTGTTGTTTATTTCTTGTCTCTCTATTTCGTTTCGGCAGGTTCGTTCCAGGATTGAGTTCGCCACGTTGTGAAGGAGCGAAGACGACTTCAGCTGTCAGGGTGAGCCAGCTTTTATTCCGAATGGCCACCAGTTTATTGGTTATTATTTCAGTTACATTTTTCTCCCTTCAGGAGGTATTTGTCTTCTTTTGTACTCTTAGATGTCTAGTCTAGATAGCCCTAAACCTAGTATGTTGGGTAGTCAGCTGTAATTTCTTTTGTACAGCTTAGAGGTATCAATATATATGTGTTTTGTTTTAAGTGTTGTCCTTGTCTATGAGTTGTTATATTTATAATCCTAATTTAATTGGTAAGGGTTTGCCCGACAGGTATAGGGGAGGATGTCGGGTGCCCGCACGACCTCACCGGATTTCGGGTCGTGTCAATTACTTTCTATTCAACAATTAACAAGTATTTAAATAACTAAAATAAAACTAAAATTGAGATAAAATCTCCTAAAATAATGTAATCCTAATCCTAATCTTAAATTTTAACTCTAACTAACAAACTCCTAAACAATATGAGCAATTATTGACTAAAAATATTAGAATGAAATAACTGCAGTAAAATAAAGTTACTGACAACATGTTCTAAAGCATATTTCTAACACTCCTCCTTGCTTTAGAATCTGTAAATTCTGGATTAATGTACTTGAAGCTTTTAACGGGAAGAGACTTCTTAAACAAATCTGCTAACTGGTCTTTAGACTTACAATAACTGGAATCAACTTTTCCATTTTGTTTCACCTTATTATTGTCAACAAGAAATTCAGTGTCTTTGATAACTTTCTCATAACCAGCAGATTTTTTTATTGCCTCACCTTGAGAACTAGCTACCAATTTTTTATGCATTTCATCTTTTGCTTGTTCTACTTGAACATCTTTTTTTAAAACTTATGAAGATCCATCTTCAGTTTGTAGATATTTTTGGCTCTATTGTTCATCTTTTCTTAGATCAAATGAGAAGTTTTTACCTCTCATCTTAATTTTTAAAGTTTCTTTTCCAGCAGCATCATTGATGAAACAATGTTTATCTTCAAAAGATACCTTGAATCTTTTTTCTACTAACTGATTAATACTCAACAAGTTCTGATTAATATTAGGTACATAAAGAACATCTGAAATTCTTTTAGTACCTGAACTAGCTTTCATAGCAACAGTTCCTTTTCATTTTGCAAGAATATAGCTCTTGTTCTCAATTTTGACCTTCTTGCTTTCAATAAACTTGAACTCTTTGAAATGATCTTTATCATTGGTCATGTGATTTTTACAACCACTATCAATCAACCATGATTTAAAAAAATTTGTGGTTGCAAGACATATTGCCATAAACAAGTGGTCTTCTTCATCTTCATCAGCGACTTGGACAGTTGCTTCTTGTTTTTGCCAATTACAGCTTCATGACCAAGTTGGTTGCAGATGTTGCACTTAGCATCATGTCTTTTCCAATATTTAATTGGAGGATGAGCTTTTTTTCCACAGTGCTGACAAGGTGGATAATTTTTCTATGAGTTATTACCCTTGCTTTGAGTCTTGTGGTTGACTGTCAATGCTCCTTCAACCATATCATCTTGCCTCATAAGCCTCCTTTGTTCTTGAGTGTAGTGATCCTCAAATATTCTAAGTTTCAAGATACTATTAGTACGGAATATGATCCCTTTAAACTCGTTTTGTTGATTACGGGGCTCGAGTATGAAATACATCGTAAAAGTATGGTATATTGTTATAATTTGGACTAAAATGCTAAGATGACTTGTTATTGGAACATAGGTCACAAAGAGGTAAGTCAATAAGGACATTTATTTAAGTTGGATCCACTATGTTTAACCCTTACGTGCTGGGCACAAGGAATTAGTTGACTAATAATAATGTTGGCTATTGTATCAGCCCATAGATATATAAATGGCTATAATATTAAAATGACACATTAAAAGCCAAGGCATAGGGCCTTTTCCTGACTACAAACTTCTGAAGACGTGCCTACCTATTTATAAGGTTTAGATGACCAAAATTCTGCTCCTATTCTATAAGCTAACACAACAGACAACAGACGTGTATAGTGCAACATTGACAATTGGTGGAATTTGAGGATTTTGGTACCAACTCAAGAAGTTCAAGGTACAGGAGTTTAGCAATTACTAGTCCTTATTCAGGATTCTCTCACGAACCTAATGATGAGATGTTTAGGATTCCTTCAAAGAGGTAAATTCATTACCCTAACTTCGAACATTATTCTAGATTGAAATTATTATGGTGTAAAACATCACAAGAACTTGATTCTATAAAGCTTAGGAATCAAGGAATTTGAATTTACAGTTTTAAATTAAAAATCATGAGAATTTCTGGAATTGATTTCGATAATGGGTTAATGTAGAGAATTGAATGTGGATTTAAATACATGGATTGGAGCTTACAGTTAAACTCAAGGAGAAAGTAAGGTGAGTTGATATAACCCTTTTACTAAAGAGGTTTTACTCACTAAAGCATGTTTATAGAGAATTCGATAAAAATATTTTAGAGAGCTAATATGTGTTTAATTGGAGCGAGAGAGTGCATATAAGCTAAACCTCATTCTAGTTAAAGTTCAAGAGTTTATTATGGAGTTACACATATTTATGTTCATATTTTGGTATATTTAATTTATGTGATTTTATTGTTACACACATTTGTGTTCATATTTTGGTATATTTAATTTATGTGATTTTATATATCAAGTTTCATGGATTAAAGAATTATTTGGGATTATATTGAAAAATCCTTTCAGATATTTATGTTATGTTTTACTCAATAGTATTATGGTTTATATTCATGGATTATATTCAAGAAATTTATTGGAGCTTAAAGTGGTCAAGTAAAGTTTTAGAAAAATATTTTGGGAGTTACCTTTAGATTCTGAGAAGGGTTTCGTAACCTTTAATGGTTAATGTTGACCCCGAAACTACGCGTGCCAGAGTAGAAGTTTATTATAAGATTTACCTGACACGGCCAAGACACAAAACACGCAGCATGTTATTACCTGGAACTGTGTGACGCCATAGTGAAGGGGCCTATTCAATCAGGCGAAATCGAACCCGTGCCGATCACACGGTGACTTTATGGAATCATGTTATGTCAGAGTTAATTAGTACTTCCTAGAAAAGAAAATAAAATATATATATTTATGTTTAAAGTTCAGAATTTTATTGTTTCAAGTTACTTCAGTTTTTTTAAATGTGTTATGTTCTCATGGTTTTAATGAATTATGTGCATTTCAAGTTTCCTTTAAATGTCTCGTTCCCGCTTTAGTGGGAGGTCGTTGAGACTCACTGAGTACCGCCGTGGTGTACTAACGTTCTCTTCATGATCATGAGAACCTACATTGACCTATGTCAATGTAGGCACAAGTTTTGCAGGCAAGTATGCTAAGAGCTAGGATACCCTCCCACTAACCAGTCGATCAAAGAGCTCTGCATTTGTTCATGGAGTTTCTTTATTGTTCATCCTTTCTTCTTATTAATAGTGGTGTCAGGTATTAATTCTTAGAGCCTTCATAGACAGTCTAGCAGTTGGATGTGATTTTCCATTTTGCATGGTTTTGCATAGAACTAAATAAAGTTATGTATTTTATCGATACAAGGAGTATCATTTCAAGATTAATTTATTGAAATTTTATTTTAAAGACTGCATTATTTGCATAGCATGACAAATAGAAAATCACGAACAAGTATAGAGGGTTCGCTCGGTCAAGTTTAGGTACCGAGTGCCGGTCATACCTCGTTCAGAAAATGGGTCGTGATATTGAGCCTGCAAATTACTTATGAGTTCTACCAAAGTAATTTTAGATAGACCTTTTGTGTTTTCCAAGGACATGCTTCTTATCTTTTCTGGCACTGTTATAAGATTTTTTTCAACAATTCTTGAATCTTTGAATTTAGCACCAAATAATCTTACCTTGTTAACAATACCGATCAATCTGTTTGAATACTCTTTGACAGTTTCAAACTCTTTCATTATTTGCAACTCGAATTCTCTAATTAAACTTAACACCTGCATCTCTGGTATTCTTTCATCTCCAGCATATTCTTCTTTTAGATAATCCCATATTTCTTTTGCTGATTTCAAAGACATAATTCTTGTGAACATTATGGTTGAAACGAAAGAAAATAGACATGCTTTTGCTTTTGACTTCCTAATTTTTATTTCCTTGTGACTTTTGATCTGAGCCACAGTAAGATTATTTGGCAGCTGAAGGACTTCATAATCCTCTTCCACAGCTTCCCACATATCTAAAGCCTCTAGGTACGTCTTCATTCTAACTACTCAAAGTTGGTAATTTAATTTCTCCATCAAAGACAAGAGGAGAAATTGAATGAAGAACTAGTTTCTGAATCCATTTCTTACTCACAATTTTTTCACTCACATGTCCCTTAAGAAAAAAGATCTTGATACCAATTGTTAGTTTTTAAAGAAGTAAACTTGGTTGAGAAATAATAGAAGAAAGCAAAAAATAGCTATGAGAATAGAATACTGCAAATCTCAGTGAAAGGGAATTACTTTCTATTCAACAATTAACAAGTATTTAAATAACTAAAATAGAACTAAAATTGAGATAAAATCTCCTACAATAATGTAATCATAATCATATTCTTGAATTTCAAATCTAACTAACAAACTCCTTAACAGTATGATCAATTATTGACTGGAAATCTTAGAATTAAATAACTGCAGTAAAATAGAGTTACTGACAACATGTTGTAAAGCATATACCTAACAAAAATTAATCTATTGTATATATTAGTAGATTTTTTAGCACATATATAAAATGTCACGCCTAAAAAAAATTACTGAGGTGTTTATTATTTAAAGGCTCGTGACTGGTGTTCAAAAAGGTACAAAATTATTTAGAGAAAACTCGGAGTCGCCACTTGATAAGTTTAAGGTGTGCCAAGTAACCCAAAAGTACCTTGGAACACCTCTGACTCGTCTAATGGTCTGCGTTAGAGGTTCGGGTAAGGTTCTCAGTTAACTCTCGGGAAGGTATTACGCACCCTTGAGTCATGTGCCAAGCACATTTGCTTTATTGTCGCAATTTTAATTGATTAAAATGGTTGTTATATTAATGCCGTTAATTTGAATTTATACTTTGATTTAGAAAATTAAAAACGTACCATTCTTTTCCAACCTCACAGAGGACTGCACAAATTTACATTTTTTGATTCATAATAAATAAATAAATAAAATATATTACGCATTTCCAACCTCACAAAGGACTGGTCTATTTTAAAAGATTTTAATTAATTTCATCGAGACTATTAAAAAAAGGTGAGTTTTTTGCAAAAATCATAATGGGTTAAACCGTTTGCATTAATAAGCTGCCGTAAAGACCATTTGCAAAAATTATCATATTTTTATTTTTATTGCTGGGTATACCTTAACACAAATTGACTTTAATAAAATTAATTTTCTTTATCCTAATAAGCAGATCACAGATCATACTTATCATTATCGATTTGCCTAATCGTATTATATTCCGTTATTAAACAACTTTCAATTTAAATGTTCAATGGCCAGTAGCTAAATTATATCCTTAGAATAACGCCAATTACATGGATTATATTAAGATATAATTAACTTGACACAATTTAAATAATTATGGATCACTCTCACCGAAATGTGGTTGTTCGCAACAAAGTGGTTATTTTATGAATAGTGGAGGCTGTTTGTTAAAATAATTTGCATTTAACTAATAGGCTAACCTGTTTTGCGTTAATAGGTTATTTTGAAGACTGCTTTGCAAAGTTGTTATAATTTTATACCAACATAATAGTTGATTGTCAAGAACTTTGGCTATTTTGCATAACTCTTTTAGAGTCAAATTTAAATTTTGTTAAATAGCCAACTTTTACGAAAGATCGGCATATATAAGCAAGGCCACCTTTACAAAAGAATGAAACATGCTTAAAAATCAATTCAAGTGTTGTTTTAAGTTCAATTTTGTAAATAAATATCCAATGTATCCTAAAATTGCCTATACGTTTTATAAACTTTGCGTACATGATTCTGTTTTAGCCCTTAGTTTCAAATTTTAATCCAGATTTCAAAGTTCCCAGATTTACAGAAATGTACCAATTTGTAAAAAACAGCCAGATTTACACCTTTACGTCAGTTGTGCAGTTTTATCTATTACCAATTTGTTCTTTCAGTGTTAAACAACTTTTCAGAATTTTAAGATTTGCAAATATGACCAGTTCACGAAAAACAGCCCCGGATATTAAAATCTTCACTCAATGAAAATGGTTCCTACAGTAACGTGCTACAATGGCGAAATTTTTGATATTGTTTCACCTCTTTCATGCATACTTGCTCAAAAAAACATGATGTAACAGTGTAGAGAAACATGTAATAATAATTGAGGCATTTTGGAACTCACTTACTTTAGCATCACATGTCTTGTTACAAACCAACATATACGGAATTTCTAGATCCCGAAAACATGTTATTTTACTTCATTTCATGGCCAAATGGCTCAAAATAAATACAAGGTTCATGTGTTTACCAATGAACGAGACCTAAGAGCATCGCAAAGTCGATCCATAAGCTTAGAAAGAGACCCGTACACAGCAAATACAGCACCCAAACATCCCTTAAAACAGCCTTTTAAACCCCTATTTAACCCCTTAAACATAAAGATTTATGCTCCAAATGGAATATGAAGTAAAGGCTTTTTTGTTCTAAATCTCAAACTTAACTCTCTTCTTCTTTATTTTTTTTTCAAGCGTTTTTCCCTCTCATTTGATGTTTGTTTCTCAGCTGGTAGTTGTTTTTGAAAGAGGGAAATAAATGCCCCTCTTTATAGCTGAAAATTGAGGCCTAAAGGTGGGGTGTGGACTTGTACAAAAGTACAAGCCCACACCCCTATACTTGAGTGTACTTAATCCTATTTTTTCAGCAAAAGTACAGCAGCTATAGCCACTGTTTCAGCCATCTAAACAGTCCCCAAAAGCTGAAAATATACAAGTGGTGTCTTTTTAAAGGACACCCAATACTCATTACACTAACTAGAAGAAACTAGGACCAACTAAGCAAACTAAATCAGCCCCAAAACTAACTTGAAACTGAACCAAAGGTTTCCCAACTCCTAACCTAACTAAAAGTACAAACTTAACTAAATTATCTAAACGGATGACTCCAACACATACCTAGACTCTAAAACTTCCAACAAATTTCACGCTTGAACGAACACTAAACACATTGTGTGACTTTCTTTAAGTAATGATCAAATTAGACAAGGCAAAAAGTTCCCAAGCATACAAACTGACAACTACCTTCATTATACACATTACAACTATGAACTAACAATCTAAAGAGTAAACAAGCTTCTTAGACTCCTGATCTAGGCAAAACAATTCAATTGTGATCCATTTCCATTGCTCTCTTTAAAACAGGAACACAAAGAAAGTATATAGCCATACATACATAGATATATTAAAGCTAACAGTGGATACATAAACATTATTATCTATTGCTAAACAGGTTTCATGAAGCGAAACAGAGAAAAAACATAAGCTTAATCTAACTCG
Source organism: Petunia x hybrida (assembly GCA_037355625.1). NCBI lineage: Eukaryota > Viridiplantae > Streptophyta > Magnoliopsida > Solanales > Solanaceae > Petunia > Petunia x hybrida. The sequence goes on along the minus strand of JBBBVM010000662.1, from coordinate 322,053 downwards.
TTGAACCAAAACATAGCCAAAGCTGCAGCGAAGCCCTCGCCTCCACTACAACTGATTCATTCATCTCGTCAGCAGCATCACAGCATCGTCGCAGCACCTCCACGAGCTCGCTGCCTCGCCAAGGCCATCACTGCTTCGCTGCGCCACCTCGACTGGTACACTGCCTCATCAACACTGTCCATACACCCTCAACTGACGGAATCAACGACACAATAATATCACACACCATACACCATACACCGTACACCCATACAAAACAGCCCCCTCCTAAGTCAATAAAAAACGAACCAAATACCTACACCTCACTGCCCTAAACAGCCCCCCTTCCCCGATATCAGAAAAACAGTAGCAGCACCCACGACAGTACCATATCATCATCATCACAGCCATAACAAGGAAATAAAAAAAAATAAGAAGAAGGTGAAACAGGTGAGGGGAAGGTTGAGAGGAATAGAGGAAACCAAAACTTACTGGAAAAAAGTCGAAGGTACGCCGGAGTTGAGTTGACCGAGACTTTGATTGCAGATCTACTCCAAACGGCTTGGAATTTGCGAGAAATAACCGTGGAAATAGAAAGAGGAGGTTGAGAGCTTTCGAATGATATATTTTTTGTATTTTTCCATCCACCGGAGGCTGTGGTCCGATGGCGGCAGACGGCGGTGTGGAGGTGGTTGTCTGGTGGAGCAGCGGCGGATGAGATTTCCGGTGAGCTGGAGAAAAAATGGCAAGATTTCCTCCAGCTGGAATGCTAAAGGGGATAAGGAGTGAAAAGTGAGGTGTTTTTGCTTATATATTAGTTGAATGGGCCGAGTCAGGAAGTGGGCTCGCGGGCTTGAAACATTGGACTATTACTTTGTACGTATAGCCATTAAAGGAATTGCTACTTGCCAAAACATACACAATTAATCATAATCTAAAGGCAGAATACATAGATGGCCCCTTCAAATTGTACCCGATTCCCATGTAAACACCTCAACTTCCCTAGTGATCAACTAGACACCTCTTGTTGTCCCCAGTGTGTCTCGTGAATCCCTCCTGCTAACGTAGCAATTAAGGTGTAGTTCACCCAAGTTTAAGCGCGTGAATTGTTCATATTTAACTTCTTCTTTTTTTGGATTAAATTATATTGTGTGGGTCCCACATGATATTTTTCACTTTTTCCCACAGTATTTACACCTTCTTCCCCAAAAGCTCCACCACCTTCCACTACCACCTTTCACCGAAATATCTACCATCAAACAACTTGTAATACAACTCCATCACCACCAAAATCAAAACAAATAAGAGAGAAGAAAAAACAAATAAGATGGGGGACACCACTGATTCCAACAAGCCATAAACGTGAATGTAACGATAACCCCTTGGGCAAAACAAAACAGCTCAATTTGCCTCCTTGTAACAACGAAATGACACAAAGATTCCGCGTATGTGACTACACCACCCAATCAACAAATTGAATTATTAACAAATCGCTTTTTTACTTTTCTTATATCGACTTGCTACATTGAAATGGGTCACATTCAGTTCAGATCTTGATCAATTTATGCAAACGATATTGATTTCAGTCAAACCCATTTATGTGTTCTTCAAGCTCTTAAATTCCATCAATGGAGATATCTGAAAAAAAATTAAGCAATTAGTTTCAACATTTGGGGATTGAAAATTATAGCAATGGATTCTTGGAATGGAGGAGAGGTGGGTAGTGGTGGTTGGATGTATTTTGGGGGTGGGGAGGTATAAGGATGCTGCAAATCGCAAAAATGGAGTTCAGTTGTTTTGTCCCATAATCTTCCCAATCTCTGTGTTTACTTGAAGCTTACTTCCTGTAGTTTCAAGAAATGAAATTATTATATTGGTTGAGTAGTATATATATGGTTCAAAGGGTCTGAATTATTTGGATTTTGTCAAGTCGGGGGAGGGGACAGTGAAAGGAAGAAGAGAAGAGGGAGGGGGGGGGGGGTTGGTGGGGTTAAAAGGTTTATTTAATAATTATAGGTATTCTTTGATTTAAATGAAGAGTATATTTTATTTAATTTATATATGCGTCAAATTTTTAAATGAAAAATACACATGTCATTTTTGATTAGTTCATTTGACACATCATCGGCGAGTGTACATCACCTTTTTTGCTTGTTCGACTCAGGTGTTCACAAGACACACTGGGGACAACTAGAGGTGTCTAGTTAATCACTAGGGAAGTTGAGGTATCTACATGGGAATCGGGTACAACTTGAAGGGGCCATCTATGTATTCTGCCTAATCTAAACCACATAAATATATAATATTATCACAATTTAAATATAGAATCACAATTAAACATATAACAAGTAATTTTTGTTAATTTTTAAATTTTACATCCTAATTAAAGACAAATTTAGTCAAAATTAGGGATTACAGCTGCCCCTCTTTGTTCGGGAACACAAAGAGTTTTCGGACAAAGAAGTAATCGACAACTAATTTTGGCTTTTCGGTTCTAGCCGAGAGCATGCTTTTCAAAATGGTGATCGTACCCTGAATTTCAGTTCTAACCAAGAACAAGGCTACCTACATATCCCCAAACTAAGGAATCGGGTCAGTGTAGTTCCTTACGTGCGGTAGCTGGGACTACCGCATTCAAATAGACACTAGAGTCTTCTAGACTCACTAAGACAACATTAGACACTCTAAACTACTAAGAGAAACTAGATACTCTTCTAGACACACTTGGGGCTGATACTAGACACTTTTAGGCACACAAAGGCTGTCGTTGCTGGTTACTGGTCGCTTGCTGGTGATCGTTTCTTTACAAGGAAATGAAATACAAGGAAAAATGTAAAATTTCAATCTCTAGCCTAAATCTTCGATTCGTTGAGGTAAATCTTGGCTTGAAAGACAACTCTATTGCCCGTTGTATGGGCAAGTGCTATCTGAAACTTGAAATAGTTGCATCTGTTTCAAGCTTGTCTTGACTTGAAGCTGGGGATGGTTGCTATCTTTGAGCGGGACCAACTTGGAAAGGAAGTGGTTACTATCTTTTAGCAGATCTTTGTCATGAAAAAGAAATGACGCTATCTTTGAGCGAGACTGACTCTAAAGGAAATGATCGCTATCTTTTAGCAGATCTGGACATGGAACGAAAATGACTCTATTTTTTAGCGAAATTAACTCGGAAAGGAAATAATCGCTATCTTTTAGCAGATCTTGACATGGAAAGGAAATGGCGCTATCTTTGAGCGAAACTGACTCGAAAATGAAATGATTGCTATCTTTTAGCAGATCTTGAGATGGAAAGGAAATGACGCTATCTTTGAGCGAAACTGACTCGAAAAAGGAAATGATCGCCATCTTTAGCGAGGTTGACTCGAAAAGGAAATGTTGCTATCTTTGAGCTAAACTAACTCGAAAAGGAAATGATAGCTATCTTTTAGCAGATCTTGACATGGAAAGGAAATGACGCTATCTTTGAGCGAAATTGACTCGAAAAGGAAATGATCGCTATCTTTTAGCAGATCTTGACATGGAAAGGAAATGATGCTATCTTTGAGCGAAACTGACTTGAAAAGGAAATGGAGTTCCATCTGATATCTAGCTCAACTACCCCCAATTCAAGTGGTCCTAGCTCTTTCTTGGCAGCATAGAAAATGTCACATTTACTTTTCTGTATTGTGGATACACCCTGTTTCTGATCTTGCAAATAGGCTTGGTGATTCTTGTTCCATTCTTCACGGTAATAATGGGATGAACAATGCCTAAAGCTTCTCCCAAACATGCTCACTCTTCAGGATACAATTTTGGTATGCCGTTCCTCCGGCCTAATGTGCGGTGCTCCATTATCAAGGTTGGTCATGACTCGCTGAAACCTTTCCATTGTCGAGGATGTGCCCCGCTCGCTGGAATTAAACCTGAATCCTGAAAGACAGAGTTTTGCAATTTTCTTTTGTTGCTCATACGAGATTAGCGCCGAAAGGACGAGGAATTAATGGTAAGTAAAGATATACAAAGTGGAATAAAATAAAAAAATCTTAAGGGCGAAAGTCGTTTGGACAGGGAACGTCTTTCTGAAAAAGAGAAACTTATCTGGCAATATACTGGCGGCCTTGATGATCATGACATGTATCTTGGGTGACCTCGTCCGACCAGTGCCACTTATTTTTTGAGAGTTGCTCCACAGGAGATGTCAAACCATAACCAAGTTGAAGTGAATCTCGAGTCGACTAGTAGCGCCCTTTCGGGTTTTCGCCAACTAGGCTCTCTCTTTAATCTTTTGCATCACTGTTTGTCTTCTGGCGTCTTCTCAGGTTTTCACCGGCAAGACTTCTTTTTTTCCTTTTATTTTCTTCTTTTCAATTCAATTTACAACACCAACATCTCTTTTGATGGCATCATCGACTTGTCATAAAGGAAAATTTGACATAAGCTCTCCAAAACGCATCATGAGGTGACTGCGTACAATTTGCTCCCCTTTGGGCATATTTTCTTTACAGATAAAAATTTTTGCCTCACTGTTTAGAATAAACTGGGGCGCTTTATTTTTCTTCCTTGACTTCGAGACTGGTATGCCAAATATCTCATGAAACATGTGAATAGATGATACAAAAATAATAGAAGTTTGTTTTTATTTTATTTTTATTTATGAAATAAAATAAAAAACAAACTTCTGCCCCAGTTTATCATAAAAAGGGGGATCTAAATTCTTTTGATGTTGGCCGCAAACTTAGAGGCAAGTTTTGCATCAATATGAAACAAGAAAGAATGAAATTTTCACTGTTACGACCACAAAAAAAAATGGGGAGAAATATTGAATTTCCTCCATTTTCTTAAAAAATAAAAACAATTTCTGCCCCAGTTTAGGATAAACTGGGAGTCTTTGATTTTCTTGACATATCCCGCAAGCAAGGAAGCAAGCTTTGCGCGGATAAAAGAAGACAGGAAAAAGAAATTTTCTCTTGTTGCGACCGCATCGGAATGGTTGCCTACGTATCCTTTTAACAGGAATCAGGTCAGACGTAGCTCTAGGCAAATGCCCAAGTTTCTTTTTGATGCTTTTCAGTTTCATTTTATTTTGGTACAATTACATTGATTCCAACTGAGAACATGCCAAAAAAGTACAAAGTGCTAATACGGGATACAATTTTGGATAGCAAAGGAGAACAAAATCCTTGCATCCATCTCGATTTGAAAGCCATCTTGGAGTCAAATATAGTACCTCTTGACCGCGTCTGCATTGACGGGTATTTCGGTTGTCCTGCCCTCCGCGTCTGTAAGGTACAAGGCGCCATTTGGCAATACTTTCTTTACCAGGTATGGCTCTTGATAGTTTGGAGCAAATTTCCCTTTAGCTTCTTCCTGATGTGGAAAGATTCTTTTCAAGACTAATTGCCCTTCTTTCAAGTCGCAGAGGCGCATTTTCTTGTTGTAGGCTCGGGCCATTATTTACTGATACAATTAACCGTGACAAACTGCATTGAGCCTCTTTTGGTCAATGAATGACAATTGTTCCAATCGGGTTTTGACCCATTCAGTGTCCTCAATTTCTGCCTCCACAGTGATCCTGAGAGATGGTATTTCAACTTCAGCGGGTATGTGATGTTTGGCATTTTATGCCTATATTTTCTTAATATTTCCTCACGTTTGGATACTTTATTCGCACATTTTCTAGTTGATGAATGTAATTTTGCACTGATTTTATGTCGTATGATTGTAGGTTGTTATGAAGTGCAATTGGAGCTTTAAAGAACATGATCGAGCAAGAAAAGGTTTGAATTTGATTGAGGATTGGATCGAGCACACGAAGGCACGGAACGAAGCAAGCTGCGAACGACAACAGCAGGAAAATAGCCTAGCGCGGTTCCAGGTGCATCGCGGCCCCTCTAGCGCCCAGTGTCCTGGCGCGTTTGGTGGCGCGGGGTGCCAGCTATAGCGCCCCTGGAGCCTTTTTTGAAGTTCTATTTCGTCTAGGCTTAGGCGTAACTAATTGGTAGGCTTTTGTAAATATTATAAATACTTATTTACTTAGTTTTTGAGAGGAGGTTCAGACTTTGGAGCAAGTTTTGGAGGAGAGGGGAGGAGCCCTAGATGTCTTCTAAACAAGTTTTTTCTCTCTTTCTCTTATTCTTCTCCTTAATTCTATAGTTTGTTCGTTCTAGGGTTAGAGTAATTACATGAAGATTGATGTTTGAAAGTTGATTTTTAGAGTAATTACATGAAGGTTGATGTTTGAAAGTTGATTTCTATCTATTGATTTACCATTACGGATTGTTTATTCTTTCTTAAGCCTAATTGTTTGGTTATTGAGGCCTGATAATTGAACACTATCTACGGTTTATAAGTTGAACTCAACAGAGGGAACTTGTGGACGCAAATAAGAAAGAATAGGGCCTGATTGTAAACCTGGGCATCAGGGAATCGATTTGCGGGTAGGATAGACATATACTTACTCGCCTAGCTTAACTAATCACAGAATTCGTTAATGCGTGCACGTGATTCAACCCATAGACATATAGGGATTGGAGTAGCCTGCATAGACCGTGGAGAATCGAAAGGTTTTCACAGGTATATTTAACCTGTTAGTTAGCAATCTAGGAAATCAAGAAGTAGAATCAACTGGAAAACTCAACTGGATTGTTCGTAACTCTGACCCTGGACTGTTTCTCCATTATTCATAACAATCTATAACTTGCTCTCTATTACTTGATTTCAATTATTTGTTTTTAATTATTTCATTTGGTTAGTAAATTTCACAATCATCATCGAAAAAGATCCCTGAATAGTTAATAGGAAATTGTTTGCTATGAGTCCAGTCTGAATAGTCCTCGTGGGAACGATACTCTACTTATCACTTAATTACTTGTCGGCCACGTATATTTGCGTGTGCGTTGGGAGCAACAGTATGACTGCTTCATTTCTGTATACCAATGAATACGGGGTCGCACCTATAGAAATGCACACAGTTGTGCGGTAACCAAGCAAAGCGAAAGACAACTTCTCATGCCAATCACGAGATCCTTGTATCATTTTCCTAAGGATCTTCTTGATATTCTTATTGGCCGCTTCAACCGCGCCATTTGCCTTTGGTCTGTAAGGTGTGGAATTTCGGGGCATGATCTTGAATCTTTCACACACTTCATTCACTAAATGACTGTTCAAATTTTCCGCATTATCAGTGATGATGGTACTTGGGATACCAAAGCGACAAATAATATTAGCATGAACGAAATCCTCCACGGCTTTCTTGGTCACGGACTTTAGAGTGACGGCCTCAACCCATTTGGTAAAGTAATCTATTGCAACCAAAATAAATCTATGCTCATTTGATGCTTTTGGTTCAATAGGCCCGATAACATCCACCCCCCATGCTGTAAAAGGCCAAGGGGCTGACATTGTGTGCAACTCTAAAGGGGGGTGAATGTATCAAATCACAGTGTATTTGGCATTGATGACACTTTCGCACAAAGTAATGCAGTCATATTCCATGGTAAGCCAAAAGTATCCTGCTCTAAGTACTTTCTTAGCTAACACGTGCCCGCTCATGTGGGGTCCGCAGGTCCCCATATGCATGTCATTGAGAATTTCCGTGACTTCAGTTGCATCCACGCATCTTAACAATCCCAAATCAGGTGACCTTTTGTACACCACCCCTCCACTAAAAAAGAAACCACTTGCCAGTTGTCGAAGGGTTCGCTTTTGATTATTTTTTGCCATTGGTGGATACGTCCCATCTTGAAGGAAATTCTTGACATCAAAATACCATGGTTGACTGTCAATTTCTTCTTCAACCACATTGCAGTATGCATGTTGACTTTGGACCTGAATCTCTAACGGATCAATATGGGCTTTATCATGATGGACAAGCATCGAGGCTAATGTAGCGAATGCGTCAACATGTCTAAACTTTAGAACATCGAACTTTTGGCGAAGATCATCCATACACTGCTTGTACATGATTAGCTTAAGGTCTCGAGTTTCCCACTCACCTTTCATTTGGCGTATAAAAAGATCTGAATCTCCGATCACCAGCAATTCTTTGATATCCATATCCACATACGCAAACCCATTATGCATGCTTCATACTCAGATGTGTTATTAGTGCAACTGAAGCGAAGTTGGGCTGCCGCCGGACAATAATGTCCCGTAGGAGAGATGAGGACTTCTCCAATACCATGTCCTTTCGAGTTGGAAGCCCCATCAAAGTATATTTTCCACACATGTTCTTCCTCGTTAATCCGTTCTTCAAGCACATCTACCTCCTCATCAGGGAAGTAAGTCTTCAATGGCTCATAGTCATCATCAACTGGATTTTCAGCCAAATGATCAGCTAAAGCTTGAGCTTTTATTGCAGTTCTGGTGACATAAACTATGTCAAATTCTGTGAGTAGGATCTGCCATTTTGCAAGTTTGCCAGTTGGCATTGGCTTTGAAATATGTACTTCAATGGGTCCATCTGGGAAATGAGATAAGTGGTATATGACAAAAGATAATGTTTCAACTTTTGTGCAACCCAAGTTAGGGAGCAACACGTCCTTTCCAACAAAGTGTATCTGGCCTCGCAATCTGTGAACTTCTTGCTCAGATAATAAATTGATTGCTCTTTCTTCCCCGAGGCATCATGTTGCCCCAGTACACAACCAAAGGAGATTTCATTGACTGGAAAGTACAAAAACAATGGTCGGCCAGGCTCAGGCGGAACCAAAACAGGATACTTGATCAAAGGCTTCTTGGCACTCTTCGGTCCGTGCAATTGATGCATTCCTTTTCAACAACTTAAGGATCGGCTCACATATTTTGGTAAGTTGAGCAGCGAACCTACTGATGTAATTTAGCCTGCCTGGAAAGCTTTTTACATCCTTCTTGGTTCGAGGCGGAGGTAATTCTTCTATTGCTTTGATCTTTGCGGGATCCAATTCAATACCTCGCCTGCTAACAATGAAACCTAACAATTTTCCAGCAGGCACACCAAATGCACACTTGGCTGGATTCAGCTTCAGATTGTACCTACGGAGCTTTTCAAAAAACTTTCTGAGATCTCTCATGTGTTCTTCAACCGTTCTAGACTTGATAATCACATCATCCACATACACTTCTATTTCCTTATGCATCATATCATGGAAAATGGAAGTCATATCTCTCACATAGGTTGCCCCAGCATTTTTCAAACCAAACGGCATCACTTTATAGCAATAAGTTCCCCAGGGCGTAATGAATGCCATTTTGTATGCATCATCTTCATCCATCTGGAGTTGGTGGTATCCGGCATTGCAGTCAACGAAGGATTGTATCTCATGTTTGGCACAATTGTCTACGAGAGTGTGAATGTTAGGAAACGAGAAATTATCTTTGGGTCTTGCCTAGTTCAAATCTCGATAGTCGACACATATCCTTATTTTTCCATCTTTCTTAGGAACCAGAACAACATTTGCAACCCAAGTAGTGTACTGCACCAATTGAATTACATTTGCATCCAACTGTTTTATTATTTCATCATGGACTTTCTTGATCATATCAGTTTTGAACTTCCGTTGTATTTATCTCACTGGAGGGAAACCCGGTTGAATTGGCAATTCGTGGACTATCAATTTGGAGCTCAAACCCGACATCTCATCATATGACCATGCAAAAACATCCCGATATTCAGAAAGCACTTTCTGAATATCGTTCTTCACTTCAGGTCGGGCATACATGCTTATCTTGGTTTCCCTCACATCATCAGGGCTGCCAAAATTAACATCCTCTGTATCAGCCAAATTGGTTTTAGGCTTGCCCTCATGGCGTTCAACTTCCAGGCCTATTTCAAAATCAGCCTGTTCCCCATCATATTCAATCTCGTTAACAAATTCCTGGATGTTTTCTTCGTCACATTCAACCTCAACTATGGTTGTGGAGCCAAAATCAGATTGCGGTCCCTGGATTGACGATAAGTTCCTTAAACATGTCATGATATCAGGACCAGCAGATATATCACTACAGATAAACAAAAGTAGAACAAAATTAGGAATATGAACAGAGATTGAAGGAAAGCTTGGCTCTTAGGCCTTTCATTAATGAAAAAGGGTTTGAGCTACAAAAGGAGAGATGAGTAAAATAATACACTTGGCATACAACTCTTAGAATATCCAAGAGTATTCAAAAGAAAACTGTAAAATAACAGTCTACCAAGACCCCTTTCTGATAGGGAAGGGAGTTGCATTCCAGTTAGTTAGGTACACGGCCGGGCCAATGTACTGTATTGAAGCATTGCTGGAGCATGCACCCGACTGCACCATGCAGATTTCAAAAATGCCACCTAGATCGAATGGTGCATCATGATTGTCTTCCACTGTGTTGACATTTGTAGCGACAACCTTTGGTTTCATGACATAACCTACAAAAGACTGAGCGAGACACAGAATTGGCTTTGGGAGAGACCAAACTCCCGACTTTTTTTTCTTTCCTTGCTTGCGATCAGCTGCTTTCGGCTTGAACCCTAGTCCCCATGTGCCTTGCACACCATTCGGATAATCTGGATTTACCCTGCCTTAGTGATGCTCCCAAGCCCTTTCCAAATTGGAAACCATGCTTTCACATTTCAGATGCCATCATAATAGTCCTCTCTGACACTCTTGGGACGGGTATAGGTTTCCCTTCTGTTACCTTTTCCACATACACTATATCGGAGGTTTGATACATGATGGTCGGGCGTGTGGTGACAACTTCAAGGGCTGGTACGTCCAGACTGTTGTTAAACTGTAAGTCATCCTCTCCAAAAACTACGACAGCTTGATTGTCCCAAGTGAATTTGACTGCCTGATGGGCTGTAGAAGTTATATCACAGGCCATGTGGATCCATGGTCTACCCAATAATAGGTTGTAAGATGCATCTATTTCCATGACTTGAAACTCAATGCTGAAAGTAGCAGGACCAATGGTTAACTCAAGATTAATTATTCCCGAAGATTCTCGAACTCCACCATCAAAAGCACGAACAGTAGAGGAAGTTGCCCTAATTCTGCTCATTTCCACCTTTAGACTCTTCAATGTAGACACAGGGCAAATGTTCAATCCTGCGCCGCCATCTATAAAAACACGTGTGATATAGGAGTTTTCACACTTGACTGAGATATGAAGCGCCCGATTATGACCGGTTCTTTCTGCTGGCAGCTCCTCATCGGTGAACGTCACACGATTAGTCTCAAATACTCTGCCAGCAAGTGCTTCCAGATTAGCCACAGTAGTTTGTTCAGGAATGTAGGCCTCATTCAGTATTTTCAACAGTGCGTTGCAATGTGCTTCAGAGTTCATAAGCAGGGACAAAGTGATATCTGAGCTGGAGTCTTTCTCAATTGCTCGACGATGGAATAGTCTGTCGATCTCATTTTCTTCAAAAATTCTTCAGCTTCTTTCTCGGACACCGGCTCTTTGATGGGTCCTTGGTCTTCTCGACCTGGCTTTTCCTTTCTCAATTCTTCCGGGGCAAAACATCTCCCAGACCGAGTTAGACCATTTACATCTACAACAACCTCCATGATTTCCTTCCCATTATAAGACATAATTTTCTTGTTGTAGTTCCAGGGAACGGCCTTTGTACTTTTGACAGGGAGTTGCGCTGCTGAGTGATAACAAACGGTTCATACTTCTTTACTTTAACCTCGAAGATCGTATTTTTCTGGCATGATGCCCCTTTCACAATAAATGCTGGTGCACTGTCATGAACTTTTTCCTGCTTTGCAGCCGGAATTGTGAAACTTGGCTCAATAGCCGCATCTTGCTTTGCTTTGTTGACAACCGACGCACTTGACTTCCCCGCGATTACAACAATAAATGGCTCATGGCTTTTGATGTCTAGGGAGGGACCAACTGCCACAATCTTCTTGGTGGATTTCCTTTCATATCTTTTTCTATGCACACCATCCCTATCATGTGTATGTTGTTTTGAACATCATGAGTTGGTAAAGGATTTTGATTCATATTTTGTGTTTCATCCCCCACGACTTTTATTTGATTATTGTCTATAATTGCTTGGATTGCCCTTTTGAGTTCCCACCAGGATTTTGTGTCATGTCCCGGTGCTCCAGAATAAAATGCACAATGACGTGAATGATCAACTCTTCCATTGGGGTTCACTTTTCCCGAGATTGGTTTCAACAGATTGGCTTGTTGCAACTTTTCAAACAAACTAGTGTAAGTTTCCCCCAATGGGGTGAACTGCCTTTTCTCTTGTTCATGTTTCTCTGTTGCATGTTTGGACGTAAGCCTGGTAGACCTCGTGGTCAATAAGGCATTTCCTGCTGAGCCTGGAATTGAGCATGTGCCTGTTGATTGTTATACTAGACTGGAGCAGGGGGTGCGCGCCATTGTGGACCAGATAGCGGCTGAGAATAAGATGCTGCATTGACAGGGAATGAGAACTGCGATATGGCAAATTGTTGGCCATGAGGTGGATAGAATTGTTGTGGCAGGGGTGTCTGAATGTACCCTTGACGGTCATTGTATCTTCCGTCATTTTTTCTCAGCCCAGGGCCAACCATGGCCACTTCATCTTTCTTTTCTTTCTTCTTCCCAAAAGCACCTGACCCTGATTGCAATGCTTGGGTAGTGGCTCTCAAAGCTGTTTGGCTGACAATCTTGCCTGCCTTGATTCCTCTATCAATCATTTCACCAATTCTCACTGCTTCACTGAAGTGGTTCCCAATGGCAGAGGCCATCTCTTGGTAGTATGTTTCATCGAGCACTTCGACAAATTCTTCAACCATCTTATCATCTGGGATCAAAGGGCTCACAAGCGCCGCCTGTTCGCGCCACCTGTAGGCATACTCTTTGAAACTTTCACTTGGTTTCTTTGTGATCGTCTTCAAAGAAGAACGATCAGGAGCAGCCTCCATTTTGTAACCATAATGGTTTAGGAAAGCGCTGGCCATGTCATCAAAAGTGAACCACTTCGAAACATCTTGTTGTACAAACCATTCTGTTGCCGGTCCTCCCAAACTGTCAGGAAAATATGCCATCAATAATTCATCCATCTCAATGCCCCTCATTTTTTTAATGTAGATCTTCATGTGGATCCTTGGATTACTTTGTCCAGTGTATGGATCAAATTTGTGCACAATAAAACCTTCAGGAAATGGCACATGAAGGAACAAACACATGTCTTTGCATGAAATATTGGTTTTACCCCCTTGCCCCTATATGTTTTCACAGTTTGCTCCAAGCTTTTCAATTTCCAAGCAAAATAATTCTCTTCTGTCTTTCCCAACCTTTCGATATCAGTGTGTGATTCTGGGTGGTACCCCTGATCATATGACTCAGTGGGGGCGGAGAACATTACCCCGAGCTTGGTCGAACTGTTGAGTTTTCAGCTACAGGTCGATATTTGACTGTTGCAAAGCATGTCCCCCAAGAATAGTGAATGCTTGAACAGGAGCTTGGGTAGGAGCTTGGGGTGGAACTTGTAGTCCATGATGTGGACTTGTGCCCCACGTTGTACAGTTGAACGCCCGACATCATTGTTAGTAGCCATATGTAGACCAAAGCCTGGAGGGTAGTGAGGATCTTCGGCTACCGCAGATTTGCCCGGTGCGTGCAAGACCGATGTTGGTACGACTCCCTCCAAGATGGCTGGCATGGGAGGTGGTGCATGTCCCGTGGTTGCTGCGTGATGCATGTCAACCAGAAACTGTTTCAAACTTTGGACCTCATCTGTCACCTTTTCACTTTCTAGTGCAGCGAGTTCCTGGGCAGCAGCATCCGATTTCTCTCCGTCAGACGCCATGGTGAGAAGTGAAGTTAAAAGCCTTTTTGATTTCCTTGTGTAACGCGAGATAATGCAAGAGTGCAACACCAAATCACTGTAATTGAAACCTAATACAAACAAACGGGTTAGCACAAAAACTCACAAGTCACAGCGTAAGGTTGTTATGCGTCATCCCGAAACGGTTAACAGCGTAAGCCAAGTGTACCGATCGTATCCCCCAAAGATTGCTTACATGTCTTGAGAAAAATCAGAACAAAATTGTAACTGGCACGTAATTAGAACAAGGACAAACTTGGATGATTTTTTTTGATTTTTTTTAACCTCTTTTTCTAACACAAAAACATAATTTAGACAAACGACACGAGACAGACTCAAATAAACTGCTTAACGTGATACACGAGTCAAAAGATATATACAAACTGACAAATTGGGTGGGTACACCCGGACGGTGAAAATAATGAGACTCGATATTTTAGCGGAGTCGGATTATTCCACGAGGATCGACGCAAAATACAACCTAGCTAATTGTAATTTATCATCTGTACCCTGTCTTGACCTTGAAAAAATACAATATAAAGTAAAGTGGGACTCTAAGATAATATATATATTTTCTTTTGAAATTTAAGACTTAACCCGAGGGAGGTTCTAACAGAACTTCAGAACAGATTATGAAACAAACTATTTTTTTAATCTGAAAGCTGATTCCAAAATCGGACACTATGGCAACACAAAGATGGACACAATTTTTTGAAACAAACTCTTTGATCTAATTAAAGAAAAAAAAAGAATCTTAGAGTATTTACGAAATTTGGCCATTATGACGACACAAAGACACAAAATATTACACGAATTAGATGCAAAATTGTTTACAAAAATTGGCCATTATGACGGCGTAAAACTCCGATAAATTACTTTCCAAAAATATGGACTTGACTTGGACACAGACTCAAAGACAAAAGGGTCCCAAAATTTTGTCTATTATACCGTCACAAAGCTATAACGGTGCAAAATTATGACAAATTATTTTCTAATACTTGAGACCAAACCCGGACATAAAATTAGACTCTAAAAGCTCTTGAAAAAAAATTCGCCATTATAACGGCGTAAAATGACAACTAAAGATATTTTGAGACATGGGACTAAACCCATTTTTCATTTTTCTCTCCCTCTCTCTTTTTTTTTTTCAAAATTTAACACCCACCCCCAATGATCGGTCAGCATAACAACCCTCTTTCTACAATAAATGCAACACATAAGATGCAAATAATGTGTCTTTTCGGGACATGGGCCCATCTTGACACAAAGGGGTCAGCCTAGACAAGTGCAATACCGGTGTACCGCACCTCATTAAGTCAAATATGATGCAGATAATTGGGCCTAAAGGTTTAACTCTAGGTGACACAACTGACTGAGTGTCTAGACTGGCGGAAAAACCCGGTGGACAAATCCGGGCAGAAAGCGCATCAGTGCCATCCGGAAACAGTGTGTTCGGCCTAAACCCCATCACGCCTTCCTCCTAAATCATGGGCAATTTAGTAAGAAAGACCCAGATGCCACAAGCAATCTGGTAAGTGCACATGTGCGTGTGTTTCAGAGACTCAAAGGGTTGCGGAGGAAGACAGTTTGTATACAGTTCAACAATATCAAAGCAGTAACATTCAACTTTCATGTGATAACAGCAAGAATATAACAACCAAATATTTAATAAATTAAAACACGCAACAATCTTATCACCGGAGATTCTAGTTTGCACTAATTTCTCCAGCGGAGTCGCCAAGCTGTTACGTCCTAAAAAAAATTACTGAGGTGTTTATTATTTAAAAGCTCGTGACTGGTGTTCAAAAAGGTATATAATTATTTATAGAAAACTCGGAGTCTCCACTTGACAAGTTTAAGGTGTGCCAAGTTACCTAAAGGTACCTTGGAACACTTCTGACTCGTCTAATAGTCTGTGTTAGAGATTCGGGTAAGGTTCTCAGTTGACTCTCGGGAAGGTGTTAGGCACCCTCGAGTCCCGTGCCAAGCACAGTTGCTTTATTGTCGCAATTTTAATTGATTAAATATGGTTGTTATATTAATGCCGTTAATTTGAATTTATACTTTGATTTAGAAAATTAAAAGCGTATCATTCTTTTCCAACCTCACCGAGGACTGGACGAATTTACATTTTTTGATTCATAATAAATAAATAAAACATATTAAGTATTTCCAACCTCACAGTGGAATGGTCTATTTTAAAAGAATTTAATTAACTTCATTGAGACTATTAAAAAAGGTGAATTGTTTGTAAAAATCATAATGGGTTAAACCGTTTGCATTAATAAGCTGCCGTAAAGACCATTTGCAAAAATTATCATATTTTTATTTTTATTGCTGGGTATACCTTAACACAAATTGACTTTAATAAAATTAATTTTCTTTAGCCTAATAAGCAGATCACAGATCATACTTATCATTATGGATTTGCCTAATCATATTATATTCCGTTATTAAACAACTTTCAATTTAAATGTTTAATGGCCAGTGGCTAAATTATATCCTTAGAATAACGCCAATTACATGGATTATATGAAGATATAACTAACTTGACACAATTTAAATAATTATGGATCACTCTAACCGAAATGTGGTTGTTCGCAACAAAGTGATTATTTCATGAATAATAGAGGATGTTTGTTAAATCAATTTTCATTTAAACTAACGGGCTAACCTGTTTTGCATTAATAGGTTTTTTTGAAGACTGCTTTGCAAAGTTGTTATATATTTATACCAACAAAATAGTTGATTGTCAAGAACTTTGGCTATTTTGCATAATCCTTTTAGAGTCCAATATAAATTTTGTTAAATAGCCAACTTTTACGAAAGATCGAAAAATATAAGCAAGGCCACCTTCACAAAAAAATGACACATGCTTAAAAATCAATTCAAGTGTTGTTTTAAGTTCAATTTTGTAAATAAAGGTCCAATGTATCCTAAAATTGCCTACACGTTTTATGAACTTTGCGTACATGATTCTGTTTCAGCCCTTAGTTTCTAATTTTAATCCAGATTTCATAGTTCTCAGATTTGCAGAAATGTACCAGTTTGTAAAACACGGCCAGAATTACACCTTTACGTCAGCTGTGCACTTGTATCTATTTCCAGTTTGTTCTTTCAGTGTTAAACAACTTTCTAGAATTTTTAGATTTGCAAATGTGACCAGTTTACAAAAAACATCCCCGGATATTTAAATCTTCACTCAATGAAAATGGTTCCTACACTAACGTGCTGCAATGGCAAAATTTTTGATATTGTTTCACCTCTTTCATGCATACTTGCTCTCCAAAAAACATGATATAACAGTGTATAGAAACATGTAATAATAATTGGGGCAATTTGGAACTCACTTACTTTAGCATCACATGTCTTATTACAAACCAACATATACGAAATTTCTAGATCTCGAAAACATCCTATCTTAATTCATTTCATGGCCAAATGGCTCAAAAGAAATACAAGGTTCATGTGTTTACCAATGAACGAGACCTAAGAGTACCGCAAAGTCGATCCACAAGCTTAGAAAGAGACCCGTACACAGCAAATATAGCACTTGAACAGCCCTTAAAACAGCATTTCAAACTCCTATTTAACCCCTTAAACTTAAAAATTTATGCTCCAAAAGGCCTATGAAGTAAAGGCTTTTTGGTTCTAAATCTCAAACTTAACTCTTTTTTTTTTTCAAGCGTTTTTCCCTCTCATTTGATGTTTGTTTCTCAGCTGGTAGTTGTTTTTGAAAGAGGAAAATAAATGCCCCTCTTTATAGCTGAAAATTGAGGCCTAAAGGTGGGGTGTGGACTTGTACAAAAGTACAAGCCCACACCCCTATACTTGAGTGTACTTAATCCTATTTTTTCAGCAAAAGTACAGCAGCTATAGCCACTGTTTCAGCCATCTAAACAGTCCCCAAAAGCTGAAAATATACAAGTGGTGTCTTTTTAAAGGACACCCAATACTCATTACACTAACTAGAAGAAACTAGGACCAACTAAGCAAACTAAATCAGCCCCAAAACTAACTTGAAACTGAACCAAAGGTTTCACAACTCCTGACCTAACTAAAAGTACAAACTTAACTAAATTATCTAAACGGATGGCTCCAACACATACCTAGACTCTAAAACTTCCAACAAATTTCACGCTTGAACGAACACTAAACACATTGTGTGACTTTCTTTAAGTAATGATCAAATTAGACAAGGCAAAAAGTTCCCAAGCATACAAACTGACAACTACCTTTATTATACACATTACAACTATGAACTAACAATCTAAAAAGTAAACAAGCTTCTTAGACTCCTGACCTAGGCAAAACAATTCAATTGTGACCCATTTCCATTTCTCTCTTTAATTCAGGAACACAAAGAAAGCATAGAGAAATACATACATAGATATATTAAAGCTAACAGTAGATACATAAACATTATTATCTATTGCTAAACAGGTTTCACGAGTTTCAACTCAGGAGATAAGCGAAACAGAGAAAAAACATAATCTAACCCGTTGAACCAAAACATAGCCAAAGCTGCAGCGACGCCCTCGCCTCCACTACAACTGATTCAGTCCTCTCGTCAGCACCAATCACAGCATCGTTGCAGCACCTCCACGAGTTCGCTGCCTCGCCAAGGCCATCACTGCCTCGCTGCGCCACCTCGACTCGTACACTGCCTCGTCAACACTTTCCATACACCCTCAACTCACGGAATCAACAACACAATAATATCACACACCATACACCTTACACCATACACCCATACAAAACAGATCCCTCCTAAGTCAATAAAAAACGAACCAAATACCCACACCTCACTACCCAAATAGCCCCCCTCCCCGGCATCATAAAAACAAAAGCAGCACCCACGATAGTACCATATCATCATCATCACAGCCATAACAAGGAAAGAAAAAACAAAAATAAGAAGAAGGAAAAATGAGAAAAAAAAAACAGGAACAAGATAGAGAAACAGGAGGGGAAAACGAGAAGCAGGGATGGGGTATTGGGAGACGGAGGTGAAACAGGTGAGGGGAAGGTGGAGAGGAAGAGAGGGAACCAAAACATACCGGAAAAAAGTCGAAGGTACGCCGGAGTTGAGTTGACCGAGACTTTGACTGCAGATCTACTCCAAACGGCTTGGAATTTGCGAGAAATAACCGTGGAAATATAAAGAGGAGGTTGAGAGCTTTCAAATTGTATATTTTTTGTATTTTTCCGGGCACTAGAGGCGGTGGTCCTGTGGCGGCGGACGGCAGCGTGGAGGTGGTTGTCTGGTGGAGCAGTGGCGGAGGAGATTTCTAGTTAGCTGGAGAAAAAATGGCAAGAGTTCCTCCAGCTGAGATGCTAAAGGGGATAAGGAGTGAAAAGTGAGGTGTTTTTGCTTATATATGAGGTGAATGGGCCGGGTCAGGAAGTGGGCTCTCGGGCTTGAAATATTGGACTATTACTTTGTACATATAGCCATTAAAAGAGTTGCTACTTGCCAAAACACACACAATTAATCATAATTTAAAGAACATAAATTTACAGTACTATCACAATTTAAACATAGAATCACAATTAAACATATAACAAGTAATTTTTGTTAATTTTTAAATTTTACATCCTAATTAAAGACAAATTTAGTCAAAATTAGGTGATTACACAAAATCTGAGCCAAAACTATTTGGTTCGGTCTGCTGAACTCTAGCTTATACTACCTCCATCCCATTATAAATGTCTACTTTTTTAATTTCATATCCATTAAAAAAATATTAACTATTATGTGTATTTTACCTAATTGTCCTTATTTATTTTGTTATTATCCTTAAAAGAATAAATCTATCACTTTTTACCTCTTTAACAGAAGAATAATATTGGCAAAAATAGGTAATCTTACAGTGATATTCTAAAGTTGACCCTTATTTTGGGACACCAAAAAAGTGAGAATTGGCCACTTATTTCGGGACAGAGGTAGTACTATACATCCCCTTGGAGCCATGTATCTCTAATATGAACTCGTTATTTCGGATTGCAGTGCTATGACAAGTACTATTATATGAGAAGATTTCTGGGGAAGTGCAAACAATGCAGGGTATCCTCAATATGACCTTCTTGGTGATGCTGGCTCTTACAATGACACATCTGATAAGACACATTTTTTTAAAGAAGGGGGTAGCTATCAAACAGATTATGGCAATCTTTTCTTGACTTGGTATTCCAATAATTAAGCTCATACTTCATGGAGATCATATCGCTAGAGAAGCCAACAAAATCTTCAGAGGTTTCCCAGTCAAAATAGCAGCCAAAGTACATATACATCTTTCTCACCTTAACTTTTACAGTTTCATTTTATTTAATTTAACATGTTGAACTTAAATTATATGTAATGACCCATGTAAAGAATTCTTGCAGTATCACTGTATTTTAACCTATCGTAGCAAGTGCTAAAACATATTTAAGTACAAAACTTTTCTTATCTTCCTGAAATAAACCAGTAGGGACCGTTTATTTCATTTTAATAATCACAATGGTCCTACTATGATCTACTACATCGATAAATGTGAATACAAAATGCTAAGTTATCAACATGTGCATAGTATATATTCTTGCATACATTACTTATTTGTCGATGAAGGGTAATCCATTGAATACTCTTTGCCTGATTTTTTTTTCTTAACATGTGCATAGTATATATTCTTGCATACATTACTTATTTGTCGATGAAGGGTAATCCATTGAATACTCTTTGCCTGATTTTTTTTTTAAATATATATATATATATATATAAAAGAGATCTTCATCACCCTTAATGAAATTACTTGGACATTGATGTGCAGGTGTTGAGTTCTGTATGGAAGGAATCTATTGATGTAGCAGGTGAAAATGCACTTGCTAGATATGATGCCACAGCCTATAATCAAATCCTTCTGAATGTTAGGCCAAATGGTATCAATTTAAATGGTCCGCCAAAGTTGAAAATGGAAGCACTCACTTACCTTCGTTCATCAGATGATCTCATGAAAAAAGAAATCTTTAACCTATTCAAGAAATTTGTTCAAAAAAAGCATGCTGATTTGGTAAGTAAATATCGTGTATGTGACTCTATTGCTTGGTAATTGATACTCCCAAGACACACTACTATTACCTTAAGGACCAGTTTCTCAGATGTGTTCCTTTACTTTGTTAAATACGAAATAAAAAAAAGAACAAGTAAATGAATATTGGATTTTAGCTAGAAAAACTCTGACAACTTAGGATTAAAAAACTACGACCTACTCTCTCAAGTAGGATTTCAACTACACTATTTGAAAAATTCACTTGGTTACAAGACTTCCTTCTTACTAATATAGGACTAACTCTAATCATATAGTGACCCCAACCTTATGCAATCTTTTCAATCTCATGCATCCCTGTATAACTAGCAAGATAAATATTAGAATTAGGATAATTTAACTTTTACCGCTCAATTTATGTTGCCTAAATATTTATTCAACTGCAGTGATTCAAAGAAACATGTCCTTTCATATGTTCCTTACTCATCAGTCAAAACTCCAAGCTACCATCTTCCCCCTTTTTGATGATGACAAACTCATAAACCATGACTCATATCCTTAATGTCCTGGAATACCACTTTCATCTCAAAAGTACATTAGTAGAAGATATGTTCATCATTAAGGACCAGGTTACACAAGTTATAAATATCACAAGCAAAGTCATACTTACTCTTCCCCCTTTTGGCAACATTGGCTAATCAAGGAATGGAAAGATTAGGTTCCTGAGTTTTTATTTGCACCATCTCAAACATCTGTTTGAGCATGCCTTCATTTGTTTCTTTGGCCTTAGCAACCTCAATTTTCCAGAAGTCCCTTTACTCCTCCAACCTCTTGATCTCAGCAGGCTACACCCCTATCTGCTGCCTCAAAAAGCTCTAACCTTATTGTTCAATCGCCCCTTGGTAGTTCCAACCATAATAGGCTCAACATTCACAGTTATATCACAGCTTATCATGGTAGCATTCAAACAACAACAGTTGACGAGGCTGCATCTCACATTTCTCTATTGCTCTAGGTTCTTCCTCATTGGGATTTTTTGCAAATTTACATGTAATTTCCAAAGCAGTAGGAAGATTTGTCAAATAAGGCCATACCTTCTTAACATATAAGTCATAGCCATCAGAAGGAAGTTGTAGAATCTCACCTAGTTCTTTTGCATCAAAAAAAATTTCCTTATCATTCACAGAATTGGTGATTCTGCCCTTATTAATGGTGCAGTTGAAAAAAAATTCAACCACCTAATCTCTGGCCAATTTCCCTCTAATGTTAAGGATCATGTCCTTCCAGCCTTGTTTATCCAGTTTTTGTAATAACTAGATCATTTCCTCTTCTTCCATATCTGCAATCACTCTACTTTTCAATAATTTTCTTTGGTCAAAATCAACATGCTAAGTTTTTCCAGCTTCATCACCCTCATACTCACTCTCACTCTCAGCACCCTTATTTTCATTATCCTCCTCAGTGTCACTGCTTTCATCTAGAGGTTTTCTCCCTGAGGACCTGGTTCTTTTGGAAACAGGACCAGCACTAGAGGATTTCTCACCAGTCTTTGCAGACATCCTTTGAGATGATCTCCTTTTTTTTAGTCAAAGGAACAGATTCTGCTACTTCTAACTTAGAACCCTCAACTTCCACCACAAGCTCAGATACCTGTTTCTGATTGCCCTTTCTACTTCTTTCAAGAGGTGTATCCATTTTCACATCAGCAGCCCTTGCAGTACTTGTTACACCCCATATGTCTAAAGTGACGTATATCATTCTAATGACATGTTAAGAATGATTTACGTGATTTAAAAGTCATAATATGACCATATATGATATTTATATGTTGAATATAGAGTTTGGGACAAATCGGATTTAAGTTGCGGAAAAACCGACTAAGGAATTTCCTTGTAATGGAGCTTTTTCAGCAATTAATTCTGTGTGTTATATAAGATCTTTTGGAGACATATCATATACCAAATTGAAGGTCTTAGAGTGTATTTTTCAGAACTTTTGTCGATTTGTTCATACAATATTTGGATAAAAAGATATGAGTGTCAGAAGTCAGGCCGGAAAAAGGGACATAAGCGCAAAAGAGGACTAAAACTGAAATGTTTGAAGTATAAAAGAGGAAACTCATCATTTTCTGGTCATTTCCAGCTAATTCATGATAGAAACAGTGTTCTCTTGGTTGTTAAAGGTATTTTGATGGTTTTGAAGAAAGAACATTGATCTTAGCTCGAAATTGAAGACAGATTGCGTCAAAACGCTCTACGCGATTAAGGTAACGTTATGCTACCTTCAATTTCGTTTATAGTTTGAGTTTTAGAGTTACTTCATGGCTAAGTAAAGTAGCTAAATTCTATATTATATCTTGTTTAAGATTTAAAAGATGTGGAATTAAATGGAAACAAGGTTTAGAAGCAAGAAACATCAAAGGTATGTAAGGCTAAACCTTTCTTTTGGCAAGGCATGTATGTTTTAGCTTTTGAAGCTTTTCTTAGTTCTAAACTTAGTGTTTCTTATGAGAAACTGGTATGGTATCAAGGAAACCTTGTATATACTTAATTTGGTACTAAAATCCAAGGTGAAAGACGTCCGAATCAGCAATACAAAACGTTTCAAAATCTGGAAAATCATTTTGATCTTTGGACAGCTGTTAGTATATTGATCATAACTCCTTGTACAAAATTAATATTTAGATGCTTTAAGAATCCCCAGAACCCCAAGACATATATCTAAAACTTTCATGGAGACCATGAAGTCTATATCTTTGATCTATACTCTAAAAATTAGGTCGAAAGGCAGGACAGTCGTACTGTTCAGACATTCTATCTGTGGATTTGTTATGTCATCCAGTTGTCTCATCTTGTTATCCGTTTAACATGTTTATGTTATCAGTTTATCCGGGTATCCATTCCCATGTATAGTATAGTACTGGTTCTGTTTTTGCGGATCATCCAGTTTCAGGGGAAACTCTGCCGAAGTTTTTATAGAAAAGTCAAAGAGTTAGACAAATTCTAAGTTTTAGGTTGTGTCTATAATTCCATCCAGAGTTTTCTTATCATTCCTTTGAGTCCTGATATATTGTTGCCACATGTGTTATGCCTCATACATGCTTATGCTTATATTGTGATCATGTTATGTGTGATTTGGAGTCCCCCATAGAGGCTGGACATAGGACACACAGTCCGGTCGCGTGTGATACTACCCGTCTGGGGGATACAGCCCCTCTGGTACAGGCGGGAGTTGAAACACCTAGTGTGACCAGGCGTCATTCACACACTCTAACCAGAGAGACTAGATTTTACTGGCTGGGGGGATATAGCCCATAACACCCACCAGGTTTGTTATATACGTGTATATAGCCACAGTATGCACTGCATGATTATATATGAGGCTAGCTCCGGTTTTCAGTTACCTGATCTGGGGGCAGCCCATAACACCAGACAGGTACCAGTTCAGGTTTTCTGTTACCTGATTTGGGGGGATACAGCCCATAACACCAGACAGGTACTAGTTCAGATGTTCAGTTTCCTGATTTGGGGGGATATAGCCCATAACACCAGATAGGTACCAGTTCAGATAACAGTTCAGTTTTAGCTCAGTACCAGTTATCAGTTCTCAGTTATCAGTCACCAGTTCTTAGCGTCAGGAGCAGTTGACAGTTATCAGTTCCAGTTTCTAGTTACCAGTTATCAGTCATATTACATTTATTTATCAGTATAGTTCATCTCAATCTTCAGTTTCAGATTCAACTAGACTTCAGATTATATTCAGAGCATCTGAAACGACCTCGGTCAGTCGTTTCGGAAGTTAGGACTCCGATTGGCGTGTCGATAATTTTAAAATATTCGTAATGTCCATTAGGACCTGTCTCTAAAATTTGAGCTAAATCAGATCTCGTTTGGTAGGCATCGGAAGAAGGTTTCAGTTTTAATGGCGATTAATATTAAAAGGAGATTTTCGAGCTCGGTTTTTGCCGAATGAGCTCCGATTCGAAATCCGAAAGCGCCGTTGGGTTCGTATAATTATTTGTGACTTTTATAATTTTTCGAAAGTGAATTTCGATGTTGTTCGGCTAGTTCCGCAAAAAAATGTCGAAAGTTAAATAATTTGACCTTTTTCATTTAAATTCGCATCTTGAGTTTCGGGAATCCCATTTGAGATCCGTCTTTGCGAGTATGTTACATATATTTTTTATAGCTTACTTGAAAAATTTGGGATCATTTCGACTTCTCTAGAGTTCCACTTTAATTTTTATCGTCGTAGCGAATTTAAAAAAAAAAAAAAAAAAAAAAAAAAGAAAAAAGAAAAAGTCAAAATGATTGTCGGTCAGCTAAGGGGATTAAATCCCTTAGCTTAGAAATTAGCAATACATACAGAAACATTCGTACAAACCTACAGAAAGAAAAAAATTAGAAAAGAGAGAAGGAAAAAGGGAAAAAGGAGTGGAAAAATAGTGGAATTTTTACCCCAAATCTTCAGGTAATGATGTTAACTCATTATCTTAGCTTATTACGTGTGTTTGAATATATTTTTACGGTAAAAATAAGGATATTATACATCACCCTATTGGCGTAAATTGATAGTTTAAAGGGTCAATTGGACCCCGATGATGGAAATGATTATATATTCGCACTCAGTAATTCATGGGCAACATATAAATATAATTTATTTAGAGTTTGGTTATGGGACTTTGAACCCTGTATATAGGTCTGGCCTGCGTATTGCGTATGTGAATAGGGTATCAGGTTCCTAACTGGATTGCCCTAAAACATAAGGAATGAAGCCTTTAGCTTTATCTGATATAATTTTTCTGCTTATTGAATAGAAAGAGATCGTTTGGCGGTTAATCCAAAGGAAAAAGCAGTGGTTGAGTATCAGGGCTAGCTTTGGGATACGGTAAGTGTTTATATCCATTTCTTTGGAGGCACCTGGCCTCGTGGATTTTCTACCACGTATTCCTTACGTGTGTAGCTGCCGATAGGCGTACTCATTACGCCTTAGCTTTGGATTTATATTGTATATTATATGTTATGTCCTATTGTTGGTATTGCATTGAGGATTTGAGCATTGTACCCTGGCTGCGAGTTGGCATCTACTTCCCGGTTGTCGATGAGAGTCCCGCGCCGGTGAAGGGTTATTGCATCACATTGCATTCATATTCATTACATTGCATATCATATTGAGGGCAGGAGTATTCCGCCCCAGGAGCAGGAGTATTCCGCTCCATTGTATCATATTGAGGGCATGAGTATTCCGCCCCAGGAGCAGGAGTATTCCGCTCCATTGTATCACATTGAGGGCAGGAGGATTCCGCCCCAAGAGCAGGAGTATTCCGCTCTTATGTCAGATATTGAGTGCAGGAGTATTCCGCCTCAGCTTTATATTATATCGGGTGCAGGAGTATTCCGCCCCAGGAGAGTGCAGGAGTATTCCGCCTCTGGTTTATATTATATCGGGTGCAGGAGTATTCCGCCCCAGGAGCAGGAGTATTCCGCTCCAGTTGGTTATCAGATTGGATTCCCCTCGAATGCAGGAGTATTCCGCTTCGGGATGGGATTATGGGCACATGTGACCCTTTGCATCATATTTCATTTCATTTCATCTCATTTTATTTCATTCCATTCCATTTCATTTCATACCATTGTGTAGACTTGTGGTACATAACTGATGTTCAGCTTCTACGTGCATTGCTTATTTGCCTATATATTTCTGGCTTGTATTCTGAGCTGCGAGGATCGGGTTGCACACCGCTACGGTATAAATATATGGATCGGGTTGCACGTCGCAACGGTATAAATATATGGATCGGGTTGCACGTTGCAGCGGTATAAATATATGGATTGGGTTGCACGCCGCAACAGGATGTATTTCTGATTGCTGATGTGTTCGGGATACCTATATGTTTTGGTTATCTTACGTTCCTGGTTGTTGATGAGTTTATGGTTTCATACATGTTTTCGGTTGTTATCTGGCTCTGCCTTTTCATAATTTAAATAAAAGGAATTTTGTTTATCTATTTCTTTTCTCCCTGGCTAGTTATCCTATTCTTTGAGGTGGCTAGTCTGCCCCACTTATTGAGTCCTTTTGACTCACCCTTGTTTGTTGTTTGTTTCTTGTCTATCTATTTCGTTTCGGCAGGTTCGCTCCAGGATTGAGTTCTCCACGTTGTGAAGGGGCTAAGACGACTTCAGCTGTCAGGGTGAGCCAGCTTTTATTCCGGATGGCCACCAGTTTATTGGTTATTATTTTAGTTGCATTTTGCTCCCTTCAGGAGGTATTTGTCTTCTTTTGTACTCTTAGATGTCTAGTCTGGATAACCCTAAACCTAGTATGTTGGGTAGTGAGCTGTAATTTCTTTTGTACAGCTTAGAGGTATCAGTATGTATGTATTTTGGTTTTAAGTCTTGTCCTTATTTGTGAATTGTTATATTTATTTTCCTGATTTAATTGGTAAGGGTTCGCCCGACGGGTCTAGGGGAGGATGTCGGGTGCCCGCACGGCCTAACCGGATTCCGGGTCGTGTCAGTTGGTATCAGAGCCATGTTTAGAGTCTATCCAGACTAAGACAGTGTCTAGTAGAGTCTCGCTGATGGGTACGTAGACGTCCGTACTTATCTACGAGAGGCTATGATGGCATTTAGGAAGTTTCACTTCCTTCTTTTCTGATCGTGCGTCGGTCTAGGATGCAAAAACTATTTTCATTAATTCCTTCGTGGTAATTGTGAAACCCTCGTGCGATAAATCAACAAACGGTATGAGTTTAAGACGAAGCAGTCTAGCGTGGGGCTAGCACTGACGAAGCACCGAGAGTTTTTTTTTTATCGTGCTGACGACCTAGTTACGGAGGCCTCAGTTGTACGAGCTCGCGATGGGCAAGGGGGCAGGGCCTAGTATTTCCCTTGGCTCTCTATGATGCTTTACGAGAATCTTGGCGACACAGATACTGTAAGAACCTATCATTCGCTGGGCAGCCTATCAGGTTGTCGCATGTGCAGACGTTCGATCTCAGGGAGCTCCTTTCTGGTTCTTAATATTGCTGCAGTAAATTATATTTCGGAAGTAGTATGTGTTGTTCCTCTAATTGTTCTGGCTGGTTAGCCAGCCGAGGTAACAGTTCGGTCCGAGTGCCCAAAGAGGATATATTATTTTACGCGGTTTAACATCTCGATATTCCCAAACAATACATTAGATAATCCCGGTGTAAGTTTTTTTTAAAATAAAATGATGTCAGCGTATCCTTCTGGCTCTTGATTATATTATTTTGCTTTCCAGTTTCAGGGTCCAGCCTTGGATTGGTGGGCTGCTATTTTATTAGCTAACTTGGTTCGATTTTCTTCTGGATTCGTGGAAAAGTTCCTTCCGAGTAGCGAGCGAGATGAAAAGTATTGCCAGTTCGAGTGGATTGGACAGGGTAGCTTGTCGGATAGCCTGTTGGTATTTCAAAATATGAGATTGAATTCTATAAAATGGCTGAATATGCATTTGAACTAGTCCATGAGCCTTTCGAGAGATTCAAAGATTTATTGATGACCTTTCTTTTTCCTTGAGATCCCAGATGGCTCGAGAGATTGAGGTCGGGATTTCATTTGATATTGTTGTTGATATTGCTCGAAGGTTCGAGGCATACCATAAGCTAGAGCGGGAAGAGTTAGAGCGGGAAAGTAAGAGATCCCACGGCCCTGGTGGGTAACCATGGTACCTCATTAGGAGGTAAAAGTTCTTATTATTTTGGGAGGTCACCTTCTAGGTTATCTCAGCTTGTGTCACGTGATCCTTAGAGTGCGCCAGTAGCTCGTCAAAATCAGATTCAATCTACTCTTTACAGCTATCAACAATCTGTCCAGTTTCCATTTTTAGCGAAAAGGGTGTTATCATTGTCATGAGTCTGGTTATCCTTTGAGGAGTTTTTCT
The DNA here is from genome assembly GCA_037355625.1 of Petunia x hybrida. Taxonomy (NCBI): domain Eukaryota; kingdom Viridiplantae; phylum Streptophyta; class Magnoliopsida; order Solanales; family Solanaceae; genus Petunia; species Petunia x hybrida. The sequence continues at coordinate 293,385 of JBBBVM010000662.1, read as the reverse complement.
TTACTCCGGCAAGCAAGCAGTCGTCTTTTCTCTCGTCATCAGGCACCTGCACAGTCGCAGGGAATTTCATATAGATCTTAATCAACCCGAGATATGCCCTCATTCGATAGAGGTCGAGAGCGTTGTGGTAGTAGTTCTTCTAGAAGTAATTATCAGAGTAGCGGCTCGGCTCAGCCGCAGAGGCAGTTCTAAGAACTGCTTGTCTGGCGGGATGCTGAGGTATCCGATGTAGTGGACCCATGTATTTCTTTTTTCCTTAAGATTTGATTCTTCCGATCAATCTGGAGATGGTCTGTCATATCATGTTTCATGGTTTCCTTGGATATTGTTTCTGTTAAGAATCGGTTGCGGTAGAGCGGTGAGCTTCTGGTATAATTTATTCCTGGCATTTGTGAGACCCTACTAATTTATCTGATCTAAATATGAGAGATTTGACGGTGAGTATTGCTATTTCCTGCTTGGCATCCTGTCATGCCACCTTGTGTTATTATGTCAAGTTATTTTACCTCTCTCCTCGGAAATCAGTGTTGGTAGGATGATGTGATTCTTATTCATCACCATCAGGAAGAGTAGTTGTTTCTTCCGGTGTAAAGTGGTTAGTAAGTAATACTCGATCTATGTGTCTCCTCTTGGTTCGAGACGCTAATAGAGTCATGTTATTCTATGAACTTGTCTTAGTTATAAAAGGGTATTCTGGTAAACTGTCAGAGTTTCCTTCTTATTGGGAGGTTAAAATTGGTATGGATGTTTTTCCATAAAGTTTATTTAATGTCTATCTCTTCAATTGCGAATTTTTTGCTCGCCTGACGCGGAAGTAGTCTAGCTTTGATAGTCAAGCAAATAAGAATATGAACTTCCTGAAGCTCTAATTATTTCTATCCTCGATCTATTTCCATTTCTTCTTCGTCCGACACTAGTGAGCTTGGCCGATTGGTAGCCGCTTGTGACGTTCCCTGTGTTGAGCCAGAGTATGTGTTATTGTAGCAGGGTAAGCATATTATTGTTTTGGATATCAGTTTATCCGGGTATCCATTCCTATGTATAGTATAGTGTTGGTTCTGTTTTTGCCGATCATCCAGTTTCAGGGGAAACTCTGCCGAAATTTTTATAGAAGTACCATCCATCAGGCGGTGGTGTTTACAGCAAAGGTATGAGGTTGAGAACTCGAGAGTTGCAGCTGTTTGGCAACTCGAAAGGATAGTTGGTAGCTCCGGTCTGCCTACGTTCAGCTTTTAGCTAAATCTTCTTTAGTCCAGCAGACTGTGCGAGATAGGTTATTCCTATTCAAATGACTGCATGAGTTTGTGCTTTAAGTGGAGGAGTCTTCCTCCAAATACTGAATGGTAATATTAAATCTCTAAGGTGTTGATACCACTTTTCTCACGACCCAAAGTAAGGCCGCGACGGAAATCTACAATGAGTGTCGATCATTGCTAAACCCACTAATAATCTATTAACAACAGAGATAAGGTGGCAACCTGATCATATATACGTACCTATATGCTGAAAGCATAAACTCTGGAAAGATGACACGACTTTAACTTGCTGGCAATCAGAACACTAAGTCATAAATTCTGCTATGTCACACTTCATTTCGTCTCACCAATAAATCTGCTTAAGATCATGGTACATCTTAGTCGAACCTGGATGAATAGTGTATTTGAAATAATGTGCCTCTATCTTAATCTGTCCACATAAATCTACAATATCAGGGACACAAAGTCTATCTTCATGCATGAGAACACCGTCAGTAGTAACCCTGCATTGTGACTCCGATTTTCTTCTGGATATCTGTCTGTATTCAACTAGAACCGGATCCTTATACTGACGTTGTTTTACTTCATGGAAATTTAGAATTAAAGGTCTAGTGCAGCTTGTCGACAATCCATCATTGATATGTATATCTCTTTCGCACCTCGACTCCTTGAGAAGTTACTTTAACGTTATAAGTGCGCATGTAATAAACTTTGTTGCTGGTATTCTGCCTCAGCTGAAGGTCCAACTACATGTCTCTTTTATTTGCACTTTTTCAAGTCATAATATTTCCAACTCAAGGACAATACCTTGAAATAGATATTCAGTCTGAAGATCATTCCTGGTCTGCATCATACTATCCAGTAGTATTTGCATGATCCTTATCCTTATATGATAGACCCTGTCCAGATGAACCTTTGAGATACATTAGGATATGAATAACTACATTTCTAGAAGGAGCTTGCGGAACAACCCTAACATCAACTGAGGTGTTGCATGGTGCGTTCGTAAAAATAATATAGCTTGCATCAAATCTTCTATAGTGTGTAGTAACAAGGTACTTCAAAAGCTTCCCCTATTGCATCAAGTGTGAGCTAATTCCTAGTTCCATCACTTTGTTCTATATCGAAAGGTATATCGAAGAGGTAATTATCGGCTGAATCATGTTAACCCATTCAAATTTCCGTGTATCTTTGCTTCGAAAATGTAAAACTCTCTTCCCGTGATCGAGGAAGGATCAGCTTAGTTAGAATAAGCTGTGCAATGGTATTATCATATTATCCAGATATATTTTATTCCAAAAGTACGATGTGCGTAATATAATTCTGATTCTGTAATCATGAGAAAAAAATTCTGTGGGATAGTTTATGAAGGTCGTGCAAGTTCTTATGTTATCAGCGTGAATCTTGCTTTAGATTTAGGCTCGTTCGAGGACGAACGAGAGTTTAAGTGGAGGAGAATGAAACGACCTCGGTCAGTCGGTTCGGAAGTTAGGACTCCGATTGGCGTGTCGATAATTTTAAAATATTCGTAATGTCCATTAGGACCTGTCTCTAAAATTTGAGCTAAATCAGATCTCGTTTGGTAGGCATCGGAAGAAGGTTTCAGTTTTAATGGCGATTAATATTAAAAGGAGATTTTCGAGCTCGGTTTTTGCCGAATGAGCTCCGATTCGAAATCCGAAAGCGCCGTTGGGTTCGTATAATTATTTGTGACTTTTATAATTTTTCGAAAGTGAATTTCGATGTTGTTCGGCTAGTTCCGCAAAAAAATGTCGAAAGTTAAATAATTTGACCTTTTTCATTTAAATTCGCATCTTGAGTTTTGGGAATCCCATTTGAGATCCGTCTTTGCGAGTATGTTACATATATTTTGTATAGCTTACTTGAAAAATTTGGGATCATTTCGACTTCTCTAGAGTTCCATTTTAATTTTTATCGTCGTAGCGAATTTAAAAAAAAAAAAAAAAAAAAGAATAAGTCAAAATGATTGTCGGTCAGCTAAGGGGATTAAATCCCTTAGCTTAGAAATTAGCAATACATACAGAAACATTCGTACAAACCTACAGAAAGAAAAAAATTAGAAAAGAGAGAAGGAAAAAGGGAAAAAGGAGTGGAAAAATAGTGGAATTTTTACCCCAAATCTTCAGGTAATGATGTTAACTCATTATCTTAGCTTATTACGTGTGTTTGAATATATTTTTACGGTAAAAATAAGGATATTATACATCACCCTATTGGCGTAAATTGATAGTTTAAAGGGTCAATTGGACCCCGATGATGGAAATGATTATATATTCGCACTCAGTAATTCATGGGCAACATATAAATATAATTTATTTAGAGTTTGGTTATGGGACTTTGAACCCTGTATATAGGTCTGGCCTGCGTATTGCGTATGTGAATAGGGTATCAGGTTCCTAACTGGATTGCCCTAAAACATAAGGAATGAAGCCTTTAGCTTTATCTGATATAATTTTTCTGCTTATTGAATAGAAAGAGATCGTTTGGCGGTTAATCCAAAGGAAAAAGCAGTGGTTGAGTATCAGGGCTAGCTTTGGGATACGGTAAGTGTTTATATCCATTTCTTTGGAGGCACCTGGCCTCGTGGATTTTCTACCACGTATTCCTTACGTGTGTAGCTGCCGATAGGCGTACTCATTACGCCTTAGCTTTGGATTTATATTGTATATTATATGTTATGTCCTATTGTTGGTATTGCATTGAGGATTTGAGCATTCTACCCTGGCTGCGAGTTGGCATCTACTTCCCGGTTGTCGATGAGAGTCCCGCGCCGGTGAAGGGTTATTGCATCACATTGCATTCATATTCATTACATTGCATATCATATTGAGGGCAGGAGTATTCCGCCCCAGGAGCAGGAGTATTCCGCTCCATTGTATCATATTGAGGGCAGGAGTATTCCGCTCCATTGTATCATATTGAGGGCAGGAGTATTCCGCCCCAGGAGCAGGAGTATTCCGCTCCATTGTATCACATTGAGGGCAGGAGGATTCCGCCCCAAGAGCAGGAGTATTCCGCTCTTATGTCAGATATTGAGTGCAGGAGTATTCCGCCTCAGCTTTACATTATATCGGGTGCAGGAGTATTCCGCCCCAGGAGAGTGCAGGAGTATTCCGCCTCTGGTTTATATTATATCGGGTGCAGGAGTATTCCGCCCCAGGAGCAGGAGTATTCCGCTCCAGTTGGTTATCAGATTGGATTCCCCTCGAATGCAGGAGTATTCCGCTTCGGGATGGGATTATGGGCACATGTGACCCTTTGCATCATATTTCATTTCATTTCATCTCATTTTATTTCATTCCATTCTATTTCATTTCATACCATTGTGTAGACTTGTGGTACATAACTGATGTTCAGCTTCTACGTGCATTGCTTATTTGCCTATATATTTCTGGCTTGTATTCTGAGCTGCGAGGATCGGGTTGCACACCGCTACGGTATAAATATATGGATCGGGTTGCACGTCGCAACGGTATAAATATATGGATCGGGTTGCACGTTGCAGCGGTATAAATATATGGATTGGGTTGCACGCCGCAACAGGATGTATTTCTGATTGCTGATGTGTTCGGGATACCTATATGTTTTGGTTATCTTACGTTCCTGGTTGTTGATGAGTTTATGGTTTCATACATGTTTTCGGTTGTTATCTGGCTCTGCCTTTTCATAATTTAAATAAAAGGAATTTTGTTTATCTATTTCTTTTCTCCCTGGCTAGTTATCCTATTCTTTGAGGTGGCTAGTCTGCCCCACTTATTGAGTCCTTTTGACTCACCCTTGTTTGTTGTTTGTTTCTTGTCTATCTATTTCGTTTCGGCAGGTTCGCTCCAGGATTGAGTTCTCCACGTTGTGAAGGGGCTAAGACGACTTCAGCTGTCAGGGTGAGCCAGCTTTTATTCCGGATGGCCACCAGTTTATTGGTTATTATTTTAGTTGCATTTTGCTCCCTTCAGGAGGTATTTGTCTTCTTTTGTACTCTTAGATGTCTAGTCTGGATAACCCTAAACCTAGTATGTTGGGTAGTGAGCTGTAATTTCTTTTGTACAGCTTAGAGGTATCAGTATGTATGTATTTTGGTTTTAAGTCTTGTCCTTATTTGTGAATTGTTATATTTATTTTCCTGATTTAATTGGTAAGGGTTCGCCCGACGGGTCTAGGGGAGGATGTCGGGTGCCCGCACGGCCTAACCGGATTCCGGGTCGTGTCAGCATCTTTAGTACGTTCTTCAGATTTCAAGCTATATTGCTATACTCCAGCTCATATTTACATATTAATATTCCAGCCTTACAGTTTCATTTAGCTATGATATATTACATGCTCATGCCTTACATACTTGGTACATATCGTACTCACGCCCTTTTCTGGGGCGCTGTATTTCATGCCGCGCAGGTGCAGATAGACCAATGCTTGGACCATGTTAGTAGGCCATCTATCAGCTATTGGTGTCACTCCACTTACTCCCAGAGTTACTTATCTTTTGGTATGTGTTCAGTCAGCCAGTTTGGGTATGGCGGGGCCTTGTCCCGTCCCTTGTATATTCAGTTTAGCACTCTTAGAGGCCTGTAGATATGTCCCTGTGTGGTTCTGTCAGCTTATATTAGCCTTGTCAGCTTTTTGCATTGCATAATCCTTATCAGTTAGGTTTATGCTCATTCTGTTTATCAGTTATATTCACGGTTAGCAGATTATCAGCAGGATTAGTGATGATCGATACTTAGTGTTGGTCATCTGTCGTGACCCTAAGTTGGGTCGTGACAAAAGTGGTATCAGAGCAGTTCAGTCCTAGGGTGTCTACAAGCCGTGTCTATTAGAGTCTTGTTTAAGAGTATGTTGCATGCCATACTTTTGAATAGGAGGCTACGAGGCACTTCAGGACAGTTGTCTTTCTTTCTTTTCTAGATCGTGCGATAGAGCCATGATTATAGAATTTTGCCCTCTAACAATAGTTTTTTCAGCAAAGCGATGCCGCCGAAAAAAAACTAACAGCTGTCCAGAAGTGCAAGGCTACTGCCGCCAGGGTACTAGTAAAATGCCACCTGAGGTGGATGGGAGTGAGGAGTCCAGACCTGAGGCTCCATCTGAGGCCTCACAGACTCCTTTAGTTCAGGGCGATATTAGAGGTACCGCAGCTACTGTACGTCCAGCTCCTCTACCCAACAGTCAGGGGCAGAAAATGAGGGAAGCCATCAGATTATTGACCAGTGTTGTAGTTGCTCAGACTAGACAACACAGTCCAGATGCCCAGGGAGATGTTGGATCCAGGATCAATGATTTTATCAGGCTAGAGCCTACAGTCTTTACCGGATCCTATATAGGAGAGGACCCTCAGGATTTTCTAGTGAGGATAGCCAGAGTGTTGAGTGTTATGCACGTGTCAGACACAGAGTTAGTTGAGTTGGCTGCATTCAGATCGCATAACCTACCAGCAGGGTAATATCAGACATGGGAGCTATCTAGACGGCCTGATGCTACTCCCACGACTTGGAAGGAATTCTCAGATGCCTTCCTTTATCAGTATATGCCTATAGAGACATAGAGAGCCCGTGCTAATTAGTTCCTGACCTTGAGACATGGAAGTTTGAGCGTAGAAGAGTAAAATTATCGCTTTAATTTCTTAGCAAGGTTTGACCTTACTGTGGTATCCAGTATGGAGGATAGAATTCACAGGTATGTAGTGTGACTAGGTCCACGCCTGGTGAATGAGTGTATGATTGTTGCTATGCAGCCAGTTATTATATTACGCATTCAGGCGTTTTATTTATCACTTGAGGAGAATAAGCAGAAACAGAGATCCGATAGGGATAGAGCGTTACATAAGAGGGGATGATTGTCTTGTTCATTTAGAGAGACATCTGGAGTGAGTAGGCAGCAGAGTGTTAGATAGCCACCAGCTAGTATACCCCATATGTCTAAAGTGACGTATATCATTCTAATGACATGTTAAAAATGATTTAAGTGAGTTTAAAGTCATAATATGACCATATATGATGTTTATATGTTGAATATAAAGTTTGGGAAAAATCGGATTTAAGTTGCGGAAAAACCGACTAAGGAATTTTCTTGTAATAGAGCTTTTTCAGCAATTAATTCTGTGTGTTATATAAGATCTTTTGGAGATATATCATATACCAAATTGAAGTTCTTAGAGTGTAGTTTTCAGAACTTTTGACGGTTTGTTCATACAATATTTGGATAAAAAGATATAAGCGTCAGAAGTCAGGCCGGAAAAAGGGACATAAGCGCAAAAGAGGACTAAAACTGAAATGTTTGAAGTATAAAAGAGGAAACTCATCATTTTCTCGTCATTTCCAGCTAATTCATGATAGAAACAGTGTGCTCTTGGTTGTTAAAGGTATTTTGATGGTTTTGAAGAAAGAACATTGATCTTAGCTCGAAATTGAAGACAGATTGCGTCAAAACGCTCTACGCGATTAAGGTAACGTTATGCTACCTTCAATTTCGTTTATAGTTGGAGTTTTAGAGTTACTTCATGGCTAAGTAAAGTAGCTAAATTCTGTATTATAGCTTGTTTAAGATTTAAAAGGCGTGGAATTCAATGGAAACAAGGTTTATAAGCAAGAAACATCAAAGGTATGTAAGGCTAAACTTTTCTTTTGGCAAGGCATGTGTCTTTTAGCTTTTGAAGCTTTTCTTAGTTCTAAACTTAGTGTTTCTTGTGAGAAACTGGTATGGTATCAACGAAACAGGTATGGTATCAAGGAAACCTTGTATATACTTAATTTGGTACTAAAATCAAAGGTGAAAGACGACCGAATCAGCAAGACAAAACGTTTCAAAATCTGGAAAATCATTTTGATCTTTGGACAGCTATTAGGTTTAAAGTCAGGACAGTGGTGCTGTCCAGACATTCTATCTGCGGATTTGTTATGTCATCCAATTGTCTCGTCTTGTTATCCGTTTAACATGTTTATGTTATCAGTTTATCCGGGTATCCATTCCCGTGTATAGTATAGTACTGGTTCTATTTTTGCGGATCATCCAGTTTCAGGGGAAACTCTGTCGAAATTTTTATAGAAAAGTCAAAGAGTTAGACAAATTCTAAGTTTCAGGTTGTGTCTATAATTCCATCCAGAGTTTTCTTATCATTCCTTTGAGTCCATATATATTGTTGCAACAAGTGTTATGCCTCATACATGCTTATGCTTATATTGTGATCATGTTATATGTGATTTGGAGTCCCCCATAGAGGCTGGACATTGGACACACAGTCCGGTCGCGTGTGATACTACCCGGCTGGGGGATACAGCCCCTCTGGTTCAGGCGGGAGTTGAAACACCTAGTGTGACCGGGTGTCATTCACATACTCTGACCAGAGAGACTAGATATTACTGGATGGGGGGATATAGCCCATAACACCCACCAGGTTTGTTATATACGCGTATATTGCCACAGTATGCACTGCATGAGTATATATGAGGCTAGTTCCGGTTTTAAGTTACCTGATCTGGGGACAGCCAATAACACCAGACAGGTACTAGTTCAGGTTTTCAGTTACCTGATTTGGGGGGATACAGCCCATAACACCAGACAGGTACTAGTTCAGATGTTCAGTTACCTGATTTGGGGGGATATAGCCCATAACACCAGATAGGTACCAGTTCAGATAACAGTTCAGTTTTAGCTCTGTACCAGTTATTAGTTCTCAATTATCAGTCACCAGTTCTTGGCGTCAGGAGCAGTTGACAGTTATCAGTTCCAGTTTCTAGTTACCAGTTATCAGTCATATTACATTTATTTATCAGTATAGTTCATCTCAATCTTAAGTTTCAGATTCAGCTAGACTTCAGATTATTTTCAGAGCATCTTTAGTACGTTCTTCAGATTTCCAGCTATATTGCTATGCTCCAGCTCATATTTACATATTTATATTCCAGCCTTACAGTTTCATTCAGCTATGATATATTATATGCTCATGCCTTACACACTTGGTACATATCGTACTCACGCCCTTTTCTGGGGCGCTGTGTTTCATGCCGCGCAGGTGCAGATAGATCAATGCTTGGACCATGTTAGTAGGCCATCTATCAGCTATTGGAGTCACTCCGCTTACTCGCGGAGTTATTTATCTTTTGGTATGTGTTCAGTCAGCCAGTTTGGGTAAGGCAGGGCCTTGTCCCGTACCTTGAATATTCAGTTCAGCACTCTTAGAGGCCTGTAGATATGTCCCTGTGTGGTTCTGTCAGCTTATGTTAGCCTTGTCAGCTTTTTGCATTGCATAATCCTTATCAGTTAGGTTTATGCTCATTCTTTTTATCAGTTATATTCATGGTTACCAGATTATCAGCAGGATTAGTGATGATCGACACTTAGTGTTGGTCATCTGTCACGACCCTACTCTGTCACGACCCTAAGTTGGGTCGTGACAGTACTTTTGGTTCTCCTAACCCCACTAGTAGGAGTTTGAGCAGAAGGAACATGTCCTTTACCATGTGCAGGACTTTCCCATTGTTTTTTCTTCTTAAGACTAGGCTTATAACTTTCACTTATTCTTTTCAGTTCATCATTAATTTTAGAAACCAATTTAGGATTAATAGGTCCCTTTCTTGCTAACTTTCTTTGCATACTCCTTATATTAATATGATCAATTATAGGCCTGTGACTTTCACTTATAGCATCATCAGCAACCTCTTCAACATCCACCATGTGTTCATCCTCCATGGTGCTCTAAAAGCAGCTTTTAGAGACCCTGGAGACTCATGCATGGGAGCCCATATACCCCTCACTTCCTCCTTTTCTCCCTAACCCTCTGGAACAGGAAGCCCTAAACCTTTCATATTTTCCCTTTCTCCCTGATCATCAACAACATTAAGGGGTTCAATGTAATTTACCTGAAATTGGTATATGATCATAGCCCTAGACAAATCCTCCTCTTGTTCTAGCATTTCAGCAACAGAAGGAACTGATCCTTCCTCCTGAGTTTCAGGTTCAGGGTTTGGAGGGTTTTGGATTTTTTGGGGGGTGGTGAAGTAGTGTCTATGGGTGAAGTTGGGTTTGTAACTAGCGGTTGTTCAGTCATAGGGTCATAGGAGTAGAAGAAGTATTTTCAGGTGCAAGAGACGTGGCAGCTATACGTTTTAGCAGATAGTTCATGACTCCTTCTAAAATTTGAGAAAACTTGAAGAAAATAATGTAGGGTGAGTATATGAGTATGTGTGCTTATATAAGAGTGAATAAAGTAGTAGAGTTTAAGTAGAAAACTTATGTACTTACCTCATTGAATGAATTTCACACATTAAAAGACTCTTGAAAGTCTCCCAAAAAGAGCTGTTATGATTTGAGAGTCCAAGTGGGATTGGGAACAGGTTCTTTGATGGGGCTCTTATTCAGAACGTATAACACAAGTGGGATTCTTTCTAAATTCAGTTATCTATAGCCTTTAATATCTTATAAACTCTGAACAATAAAGGAGTACATACCTGAGATTGTGACAAATGAACAGTTTATACGCCTGATTTTAATCAAATTGCATAATCTGAAATTCTAAGAAAATAAGGGTGACATCATTAAAATTTAGCAAACTTCAGTAAAAATTATGGCATAGAGTATACATTTAAGTATGGAACTGAGCTGAAGCTTCTAATTGACTTTAATAAATTCCCCTTTAAGCCAATTTTTTAGCCAATTTTAAAAGTAAGCTAAGTAGGCTTAGATGAATTTAATCATCCTTAATTCTAATCAGTTCATTTCAAAATGATCTCTACTTAAGGCCTTTGTAAAAATGTCAGTTATTTGCTTATTAATAGAATAAAAAGCTATAGTAATCAACCCCTTCTCATAATATTCCTGAAGAAATTGTGCCTTATGTCAATGTGTTTTGTTTTTTTGTGATGCACTGGATTCTTAGTAATGTTTATTGCACTAGTGTTATCATAATAAATAGGAACAGTTCCTACATCAACACCAAAATCTTGTAATTGTTGTTTAATCTATAACAATTAAGAACAACATGCGGTAGCTACCACATACTCAGCTTCTGCAGTAGAAAGAGCCACTGAATTTTTATTCTTGGTTCCCTATGAAACCAAACACTCAGCAAGAAAATGTGCTATATCTGAGATACTTTTTCTATCCACAAGCAAACCTGCATAGTCAACATCAGTATATCCAATAAGATTAAAGTTTCCACCTTTAGGATACCAAAGTCTCAAGGAACCTGTTCCTTTCAGATACCTTAAAATTGTTTTAACAGCTTTCAAGTGTGATTCCTTAGGATCTGATTGAAATCTAGCACATAAACCAACACTAAACACAATATCAGGTCTACTAGCAGTTAGGTAAAGCAAAGAACCAATCATGCCTCTATACAATTTTTGATCAACTGAATTTTCATATTCATCAAGATCTAATTAAGTAGCAGTGGTAATTGGTGTATCAATTTCCTTAGCATTTTCCATGTCAAACTTTTTGAGCAATTCCTTAACATATTTTTGTTGGTAGATCATAGTTCCATTTAAGGTTTGCTTGATTTGTAAACCCAAAAAGAAATTGAGTTCAACCATCACGCTCGTCTCAAATTAACTCCCCATCAAGCTTGCAAATTTCTTACATAAATTTTAACAAGTAGCACCAAAGATTATGTCATATACATAAATTTGAACAATTAAGAGATGTTTACCTTTTTCTTTCAAAAATAGAGTGCTATCTATTTTACCTCTTTTGTATCTATGTTGAAGTAGGAATTTAGACAAACATTCATACCAAGCTCTTGGTACCTGCTTGAGTACATACAAGGCCTTGTCCAACTTGTAAACATTCTCAGGGAACTGTTCTTCTTTCAAGTAGTCATTCAGAAATGCACTCTTCACATCCATCTAATGTAGAGTAAATTCATGTAGATGGCAAAGGCTATAAGAAGTCTTATTGCTTCCAATCTTGCAACTGGAGAAAAAGTCTCATCATAGTCAATGCCCTCCTCTTTGATACACCCCTAAACAACCAATCTAGCTTTATTTCTTGTCACCATACCATCCTCATCAAGTTTGTTCCTGAATATCCATTTTGCTCCTATGATGGACTTGTTCCATGGTTTGGGTTCTAGGTGCCACACTTGACTTCTTTGGAATTGATTCACCTCCTCCTACATGACATTTATCTAGTCTGCATCCTTCAGTGCTTCTTTTATATTTTTAGGTTCAACCAGAGATAAAATGCACTAAAGGCATACATGTTATGATTCTTGACTGCAGATCTTGTCTGAATGCCAGCTGACTTATTTGAGATTATCAGATCTACAGGATGTGAGCCTTGATATTAATAAGGATTTTGTACCATCCCATCCTGTGTGTTTTCATACTGAGGAACAATTCCTAATGTGGTAGCACTACCAGTGTGAGTGGTGGATACAACATTTATTCCCCCTGTCCCCGCGTTGTCCTTTTCAGTTTCAATTGGAGGAACTGTTCCTTGTGATTACTTTCTCACAAATTCACCTGACACAAATTGCATGTGTTGAGGAACATGTTTATCATGTCTCAGCATTCCAATTTCTTCATTCTCCTGTACCTGCTCTTGAGATAGATTGTCATATTTATCAAACTTAACATGCATGCTTTCTTCTATTTTCATAGTTTTCTTGTTAAATACTTATATAAGACTTGCTATTTAATGAATAACCGACAAAGACTCCCTCATCACTTCTAGCATCAAATTTTTCTAAGGCATCTTTTCCATTATTGTGAATGAAACATTTACAACCACAAGCCCTAAGGTGTGAAATATTATGTTTTCTTCCTTTAAGTAACTCATAGAAGGTTTTTTCTAACAATGGTCTTGTCATGCATCTATTTTATATATCAAGCACTATTTATAGTCTCAGCCCAAAAACTTTGTGGTAGGTTTCCAGATAACAACATGGTTCTATTCATTTCTTCTAGGGTCATATTTTTCCTTTCAACTACTCCATTTTGTTATGGAGTTCTAGGTGATGAGAAATTATGATCAATGCCATTTTCATTGCAAAAGTTAAAGAACATCTAATTTTCAAATTCGATACCATGATTTGACCTAATAGAAACAATGTGAATATATAGAGTTCTTTGAGCTTTCTTAGCAATTATTGAAAATGCATTAAATGCTTCTTCATTAGATGGAAGAAAAATAGTCCAAGTGAATTTATAGTAATCATCAACTAGTACCATAATATATTTCTTACCCCCACGACTCATTGTTCTTATTGGTCTACAAATATCCATATGGACCAGTTCCAAAGGTTTGGTAGTACTCACATATTTCTTAGGTTTGAAAGAAGACTTTACCTGCTTCCCCCTACAACAAGCATCACAAACTCTTTCCTTCTTAAACTTAATGTTAGGCAGATCTATCACCAAGTTCTTAGAAACAAGTTTGTTCAACTGTGAAAGACTAGCATGACCAAGTCTTTTGTGTCATAGGAGGGGATCATTTTGCATCACACTCAGACAACTCATACTCCTATCAGCTAGTGATAAGAGATCTACTTTATAAATATTTCCTTGTCTATTTCCATGCAAAATGATCTCTCCAGATACTTGGTTAGTTATAATGCAACCAGTAGAAAAAAAAAATCATACTGTTACCTTTGTCACACAATTGAGATATACTCAATAAACAATGTTTCAGTCAATCTACCAGAAAAACATTATCAATGCTATGTGAGTCAGACCTACCTACCTTTCCAATGCCAATAATTTTCCCTTTCTTACCATTTCCGAAGAAAATACTTCCTCCTTGAAAAGCTGAGAGTGAAAGAAACAGTTACTTATGTCCTGTCATATGCCTTGAGCAACCATTTTCTATGTATCACTTTTGGTTCATCACTTTCACTCTATCCTGCAAAAGAAAACTAGGGGTTAACTTTAAGAACCCAAACTAGTTTGGGTTCCTTTATTTGAGAAAAAGGATGAATCAAATCTTTCTTAGCCAAGACTGGTAAAGCTTTCTTTGTGTGAACAATTTTCTTAGCCAAAAATCTTTGAACAGGTTTGTAGGACATGTTCATTTATGTAGCTTTGGCCAAAGATAGACAATTTCCTTTTATGTGACTAGTATTACCACAATGAGTGCATAGCAGATTTTAAAAAAGTGTCAGATAGTTACTCTTTGGATACCATTTGGTAATGACTGTAATTTCATAAACCCAATACCCTTCATGTTACCACTATGATTTTTTTGTAACTATTCTAAAGCTTCAGAGGATTTGTTCCATTTGACAATTTTGTTCAATTCCTCTTCCAAAGATCGTATCTTTTCATTTTTCTTATACAGTTCATCAACTGTAACTTTCAGTTTCTCTTCAGCAATGAGCTGATGAGAATTAGCAATGCCTTTATCATTTTCAACTGTACTAACTTCTAATTTCTGATTTTGTAATTCCTAAATAATTGATTCAAGTGTAAGGAGCTGTTTATTTAGCATGCTATTTTTTCTTTTCAAAATGTCATTTTTTACTACCGTTTTCTTATATTCAGTTCCTAAAGTTTCAATTTCATCATGCATCTCATCCTTAACATTGCTTAGAGATTTAAGCTCATTTAACACAGTATGAAATACTTTGATTAATTTCTCTCTAGGCATGTTGTTTACATCACTATTAAGTTTAGAACCAAATACCTCAACATCTTCTTCATTGTCTGAATATTCAAGAGCTATTAGAGCAAGTTCATCATCTAAATCATCATCAAACTGCTCATCTTCACTATCTTGCCAACCAGCAATCATGGCTTTGGGAGATCCACTTTTCTTGCGGACCTGTTCCTTAGCCTTTCTTCTTTATTCAACATACTTTTTTCTCCATTCTTCTTTCATCACTGGGAATCTGCTGATGTAGTACTCCATGCCTCCACATTTAAAGCATTTTCCACCCTGTTTCATGTCAGAAGACCTACCCTGTCATCTAGACCCCTTTTTCTTATTCAAGAATCTTTGGACACTTCTAGCTATCAGGACCAGGTCCTTCTCATCATTAACAGTTTTATCATCAACAGTTAAGGCTAGATTAGGTTCAACTTTAACTGGTACTCCTATATTCTTGACTTTCTACCTTAATTCATAAGTTCATAGATTACCTATGCTCATCTAAGGAGAGAGTGCTAAGGTCTTTGCTTTCAATGATTGCACAAGCCTTAATTTCCCAATAATCATGGAGTACCCTAGTTAAAATCTTTTCAACCTTATCTTCTATAGTAAAAATCCTTCCTAGAAAAATAAGTTCAGTTGCAGTAGCATTAAATCTAGTGTATATTTCAGAAATTTTTTTCCCTTCTCTCACTTTAAAACTTTCATACTCAGCAAAGAGAAGCGTACCTCTAGATCTTTTTTACTTGGTTGGTTCCTTCATGAGCAACCTGCAATGCATCCCAAATTTCTTTGCCAGTGGAACAACCTTGAATTCTAGTATACTCATCAGGACCAAGTCCACAGATAAGCCACTTTTTAGCCCTTGCATTCTTCTCCCATTGCCTCAAGTCATCACCATTGCATTCCCTTCTAGTTTTGGGAACATCATTACCCTCAGCATCTTTCTTCATGGTAATTATAGGACCCTCAACGATTATGTCCCATAGTTCATAATCCTTTGCTTGAAGATGATCTCTTATCCACTCTTTCCACTATGAGTAGTACTTACCATTGAACAAAGGTGGCCTAACAGTGGGCTGACCCTCAGCATTTCCCTATGGTGCACTCACTTTATTCCTAAGGTGTTAGCTTTTTTAAGGATAACCTGATCTGATACCAATTGATATTCCCCAAGACACTCTACTGTTACCTTAAGGACAGGTTTCTCATATGTGTTCCTCTACTTTGTTAAGTGCAGAATAAATAAAGAACAAGTAAATGAACACTTATTTTAGCGTGAAAAAATCCCGACAACTTGGGATCAAAAAACCACGACCTACTCTCTCAAGTAGGATTTCAACTTCACTATTTGAAAGATTCACTTGGTTACTAGACTTCTTTCTTACTAACCTAGGACTAACTCTAATCCTATAGTGACCCCTTTCACAATCAGTGAAGTTTCTCCAAGTAACAAAACTTGAATATGGTGTACTCTCACAGAACTTCTAAAAAAGTACATAGTACAACTTAATAGATCCTACTACAGATGAACTAAAATTAAGAACAACAGGACACAATCTAAGGAACGGGTTCTTCACTTAGTTCCCTGTAGTTTAACGACTGCTCAAATACAACTTAGACTTGCTTCAATGTTATAGCTCTAAACTCTCTGTATTTGTGCGTGCATTCAACATCTGAAATGCTTCTCAATTTATAGAGTTGGAATCTTGAGAAGTCTTGAGCAATTAAAACTCCAATGTTTGAGTCCTAATTGAACTCCTTGCTTAGCTT
The DNA here is from genome assembly GCA_037355625.1 of Petunia x hybrida. Taxonomy (NCBI): domain Eukaryota; kingdom Viridiplantae; phylum Streptophyta; class Magnoliopsida; order Solanales; family Solanaceae; genus Petunia; species Petunia x hybrida. The sequence continues at coordinate 276,763 of JBBBVM010000662.1, read as the reverse complement.
GGATAGACGAAATCCTTTTGCCTTATTCTAATCTTATGCAATCTTTTCAATCTCGTGCATCTCTGTATAATTATCAAGATAAACATTAGAATTAGGATAATATTAACTTTTACCGCTCAATTTATTTTGCATAAATATTTATTCAGTTGCAGTGATTCAAAGGAACATGTTCTTTGATCTGTTTCTTAGTCAGCTGTCAAAACTCCAAGCTAACAGTAATGGAGTTTATGTAAGAAGTGAGAACTTTTAAGGAGGATTTACAAAAATACACATACATCTTATTTTATTTGCATGGCTCTACCCATTACATTTATACCCATAATTTATTTACACTCTATACCCACTACCTAATTATTTTTTTATTTTGAGGCATAAATAAGGAACTCAAGTTTCCCTCTCTCCTCATATCTTGAATTATTTTTTTCTTCTTTTTTTCGTTTGTCCTTCTTTTATTATTCTTTTCTCCTTCTCCGTCACTATTATTCTTCTTCTTCTTTTTTCCATTTTTTATTCTTTTTTCTTTCTCTTGTTTCTAACACTATTCATGTCTCCCCATTTTTTTATTTTTATATTTATTTTATTTCACCGTAATCTTATTATACTCATTTTTTTATTTTTTTCTTTCTCCAAAAAGGCATACTTTGTTCACAAACACAAAAACTGAAATATTTTATTTGCTCGATGGCACTCACACTTTTATCCAAACATAAAACGGTATACCAAAAGAGTATATGATATACAAAAAATGTATACTTCTTTAAAAATAATAAAAATTAAAATATTTATGTGCTATTGAAACATCTCGCACTTCGATCCAAATATAACAATGCATGCTGAAAGAGTATACAGTATACCAAAAAGGCATATTTTGTTCAAAATAACAATAATTAAAATACTCATTTGCTCGATAGCATCACACACTTAATCCAAACACAAAAGAGTATACCAAAAGAGAATACAATGTACTAAAAAGGTATACTTCTAAAATGACATCGGTCAGCAGTTTCGAAAGTTAGGGCTCCAATTGGCGTGTCGATACTTTTAAAATATTTTTAAGGTAGACCTGTCTGTAAAATTTTAGCTAAATCAGACCTCGTTTGGTACGTATCGGAAGAAGGTTTCAGTTTTTATTGTCGATAACTATTAAAAAGAGATTTTCGAGGTCGGTTTTGGCGAATGAGCTCCGATTCAAAATTCGAAAGTGCCATTAGGTTCGTATGATATTTGTGACATGTGTGAACTTTTGAAAGTAAATTTCCAGGTTGTTCGGCTAGTTTCCGCTAAAATACCGAAAATTATATAATTTGACCTTTTTTCCACTTAATTTGCATATCTAGTTTCGGGAGTCCGATTTGAGATCCCCCTTAGCAAGTGTATTACATATATTTTGTATAACTTGTTTACAAAAGTTGGAATTATTTCGAGTATCATAAGGGTACTGTTTTAATTTTCGATTAAGAAAAGAAAATATAAAACTAAAAGAAAATAAAAAGAATATAAAAGAAAAGAAAAGGAAAGAAATAAAGACAACAGAGCCGGCGTCCTTAGCTTAGACGACATTAGAAACAGAGAAAAGGAACAGAAACGGGGAAAGCTGAGAAGCAACAAAAAATGCCAGAAAAATGAAAAAAGAACCGGAAAAAGATAAAATTTTCACCCCCAAAACATTCAGGTAATGATCTTAATGCAATATTTGAGTTTATTACGTGTGTTTGAATATATTTCAACGGAGAAAATAGGGTTATTAGACATCGTATTAATAAGTTCAACTAATAGCTTAAAGGGTCTATTGGACCCCGATAATGGAATTGATTATATATTCGTACTCAGTGAGTTATAGGCAACTTATAAATGTAATTTATTTAGGGTTTGGTTATCTGACCTTAAACCCTGTACATAGGCTTGGCCTGCGTATTGCGTATGCAAATAGGGTATCAGGTTCCTAACCGGAGTACCCTAAGACATAAGAAATGAAGCCTTTAGCCTAATTTGATATATTTTCTGCTTATTGAATAAGCTGGATCATTTGGATAGTGAACCCAAAGGACGAAGCAGTTGTCGAGTAGCTGTGCTAACTCTGTAATAAAGGTAAGTATTTATATCCATTTCTTTGGAGGCCCTTGGCCGTGTAGATATTCTACCACGTGCCCTTACGTGTGTAGCTGCCGATAGGCGTACTCATTATGCCTTAGCTTTGAATTTACATTGTATATTATATTTTATGCCCGGTTGTTGGTATTGCATTGACCATATGAGCATTGCACTCTGGTTTTGAGCATTGCATATACTTCCCGGTTGGCCATGAGAGTCCCGCACCGGTGAAGAGTCATTATTGCAATACTTCCCGGTTGGCGATGAGAGTCCCGCACCGATGAAGGGTCATTATTGCATATGCTTCCCGGTTGGCGATGAGAGTCCCGAGCTGGTGAAGGGTCATTATTGCATATGCTTCCCGACAATCGATGAGAGTCCCGAGCCGGTGAAGGGTCATCATTGCATATACTTTCCGGTAATCGATGAGAGTTCCGAGCCGGTGAAGGGTCATCATTGCATATACTTTCTGGTAATCGATAAGAGTCCTGAGCCGGTGAAGGGTCATTATTGCATATACTTCCCGGTATTCGATGAGAGTCCCGATCTCCTGGTAGAAGATGAGAGTTCCGTCCCGAAGATAGGTATCACGCATATGTGACTGCATTGTATTGTACCGCATTCATCCCATCTCATTCATATGTGATTGCATTGCATCGTACCGCATTCATCCCATCTCATTGCACCACATACTGACTATTGTGTATATTGTGTTGTGTTTTATGTATGCGGCATGTATACTATGTTATAGACATATTTCAGTTTGCCTATATATTTCTGGCTCGTATTCTGGGTTGCGGGGATCGGGTTGCACGCCGCAACGGTATAAATATATGGATCGGGTTGAACGTCGCAACGGCATAACTATATGAATCAGGTTGCACGCCGCGACGGTATGATGTATTTCTGATTGTTGATATGTTCAGGATATCTATATGTTTTGGCTATCTTACGTTCCTGGTTATTATTGAGTGTGTGATTCCATACGTGTTTCTAGTTATTATCTGGCTCTGCCTTTTTAAAATTTAAATAAGAGGAATTTGATTTATCTGTTTCTTTTCTCCCTGGCTAGCTATCCGATTCTTTGAGGTGGCTAGTCTGCCCCACTTATTGAGTTCTTTTGACTCATCCTTATTTGTTGTTTGTTTTTGTCTATCTATTTCGTTTCGGCAGGTTCGCCCTAGGATTGATTTCACCACGTTGTGAAGGAGCGAAGACGACTTCAGCTGTCAGGGTGAGCCAGCTTTTATTCCGGATGGCCACCAGTTTGATGTTTATTATTTCAGTTGCATTTTGGTCTCTTTAGGAGGTATCTGTCTTCCTTTGTTCTCTTAGATGTCTAGTCTGGATAGCCCTAAACCTAGTATGTCGGGTGGTTAGTTGTAATTTCTTTTGTACCGCTTAGAGGTATCAGTATGTTTGTGTTTTTTTAAAATCTTATTCTTATTTATGAGTTGGATTTATATTTATTTTCCTAATTCAGTTGTCAAGGGTTCGCCCGACGAGTCTAGGGAAGGATGTCGGGTACCCGCACGGCCTAGCCGAAAATTCAGGTCGTATCAGTTGGTATCAGAGCCCAGTTTAGAGTCTATCCAGACTAAGAAAGTGTCTAGTAGAGTCTCGGTTATGGGTACGTAGACGTCCGTACTTATCTACGAGAGGGTATGATGGCATTTAGAAAGTTTCACTTCCTTCTTTTTTGATCGTGCGTTGGTCTAGGATGCAAAAGTATTTTTATGAATTCGTTCGTGGTAATTGTGTACCCTCGTACGACAAATCAACAAACGGTAGGAGTTCAGGACGAAGTAGTCTAGCCTAGGGGCTAGAGCTACTCAAGCCCTGAGAGTTTTGGATCGTGCTGATGATCCAGTTGCGCAGGCCCCAGCTGTACGAGCTCGTGATGGACAATGGAGTAGGGCCTTGTGGTTCTCTTGGCTCTTTACGATGCTTTTACGAGAATCTTGGCGACGCAGATACTGCAAGAGCCTATTATTCGCTAGGCAGCTTATCAGGTTCCCGCGGATGGAGACTGACACGACCCGGAATCCGGTTAGGCCGTGCGGGCACCCGACATCCTCCCCTAGACCCGTCGTGCGAACCCTTACCAATTAAATTAGGAAAATAAATATAATAGTTCATAAATAAGGACAAGACTTAAAACACACAGACATATTGACACTTCTAAGCTGTACGAAAGACAATTACAGCTAACTACCCAACATACTAAGTTTAAGGCTATCCAGACTAGGCATCTAAGAGTACAAAAGAAGACAAATACCTCCTGAAGGGAGCAAAATGCTACTGAAATAATAACCAATAAACTGGTGGCCATCCGGAATAAAAGCTGGCTCACCCGGACAGCTGAAGTCGTCTTCGCTCCTTCACAACGTGGCGAACTCAATCCTAGAGCGAACCTGTCGAAACGAAATAGATAGACAAGAAACAAAGAACAAACAAGGGTGAGTCAAAATGACTCAATAAGTGGGGCAGACTAGCCACCTCAAAGAATAGGATAGCTAGCCAGGGAGAAGAAACAGATAACCAAAATTCCTCTTGTTTAAATTATAAAAACGCAGAGCCAGATAATAACTAGAAACATGTATGGGATGACAAACTCATTAACAACCAGGAACGTAAGATAACCAAAACATATAGGTATCCCGAACACATCAACAATCAAAAATATATCCTGTTGCGGCGTGCAACCCGATCCATATATTCATCCTGTTGCGGCGTGCAACCCGATCCATAGATTTATACCATTGCGGCGTGAACCTCGATCCATATATTTATAACGTTGCTGCGTGCAACTCGATTCCCGCAACCCGGGATACGAGCCAGAAATATATAGGCAAACTGAGATATGTCCACGTCATAGTATACATACCGCATACATAAAACACAACACAGTACACATAATAGTCAGTATGCGGTGCAATGGGATGGGATGAATGCGGTATGATGCAATGGTGTCACATGTGCCAAATAGATGGAGCGGAATCCTCCTGCTTCGGGGGCAGAATCCTCCTACCCTCAATATGATGCAATAGAGCGGAATCCTCCTGCTCCGAGGGCGGAATCCTCCTACCCTCAATATGATGCAATGGAGCGGAATCCTCCTGCTCCGAGGGCGGAATCCTCCTACCCTCAAGATGATGCAATGTGCATACGAATGCAACATGATGCAATAATAACCCATCACCAGCACGGGACTCTCATCGACAGCTGGAAAGTATATACCAACTCACAACCAAAGTACAATACTCAAATTCTCAATGCAATAGCAATAACAGGACATAATATATAATATAGAATATAAATACAAAGGTCAGGCGTAATGAGTACGCCTATCGGCAGCTACACACATAAGGAACACGTGATAGAAAATCCACGAGGCCAGGTGCCTCCAAAGAAATGCATATAAACACTTACCTTGTTACTAAGTTAGCACATCAACTCAATAACCGCTTTGTCCTTGGATTCATTGCCAAACGATCCCACTGTGTTCAATAAGCAGAAAAATATATCACATAAGGCTAAAGGCTTCATTCCTCACATCTTAGGGCAATCCAGGTAGGAACCTGATACCCTATTCGCATACGTAATACGCAGGCCAGGCCTATGTACGGGGTTTATGGTCACATAACCAAACCCTAAATAAATTATATTTATATGTTGCCCATAACTCACTGAGTACGAATATATAATCAATTTCGTCATTGGGGTCCAATTGACCCTTTAAACTACCAATTTACGTCATTAGGGCGATGTCTAAGATCCCTATTTTTACCGTGAAAATATATTCAAATATACGTAATAAACTCAAATAATATATTAGGATCGTTACCTGAATGTTTCAGGGTGAAAATTCTACTTTTTCCCGGCCCCTTTTCTCATTTTCTGGCATTTTTTCCACTGTGTTTCCTCTTTTTATGCTTCTGATATATGTACGTATGTTGCTGAATGGAAGACAAGGGATTATCTTAATCCCTTGTCCACCGACTCCCATTTCTATATTTTTGTCTTTTTCCTTTTTTTTTCTTTTTCTTTTAAAATTCGCTGTTACGGTAAAAATTAAAACGGTACCCTACGATATTCGAAATAATCCCAACTTTTGCATACAAGTTATACAAAATATATGTAACATCCTTGCGAAGGCGGATCTCAAATCAGACTCCCGAAACTCAAGATGCGAATTTAAATGAAAAGAAGTCAAATTATTTAACTTTCGGCATTTTAGCGGAAACTAGCCGAACAACATCGAAATTCACTTTCGAAAGTTTACAAAAATCACAAATAATGATACGAACCTAACGGCACTTTTGGATTTCGAATCGCAGCTCATTCGGCAAAAACCGAGCTCGAAAATCTCTTTTTAATATTTATCGCCAATAAAAACTGAAACCTTCTTCCGATGCCTACCAAACGAGGTCTGATTTAGCTCAAATTTTACAGACAGGTCCTAATGGACATTACGAATATTTTAAAATTATCAGCACATCAATCGGAGTCCTAACTTCCGAAACGACTGACCGAGGTCGTTTCATTCTCCTCCACTTAAACTCTCGTTCGTCCTCGAACGAGCCTAAATCTAAAGAAAGATTTACGCAGATAACAAGAGAATTTGCACAACCTTCATAAACTACTCCACGGACATTATCTCATAATTACAGAATCAGAGTTATAACACGCAATAAAACATATTTGGATAATATGATAACATCATAGCCCAACTTATTTGGACTAAGCCGACCCTTTCTCAATCATGAGAGAGGAGTTTTATATTTTCGAAACAAAGATACACGAAACTTTGAATGGGTTAACATGATTCAGCCGATAATTACCTCTTCGATATACCTTTCAATATAGAACAGGTCGATGGAACTAAGAATTAGCTTACGCTTCAGCAACGCCTTAGAGATTTAATGTTATGATTCGGTATCAATTGGAGGAAGACTCCTCCACTTAGAGCATTAACTCATATCGCTAACTTGAATAGAAATAGTCATCCTCGCACAGTCTCCCGGACTAAGGAAGACATAGCTAAAAATAGAATTCGGCTCAGACCTGAGCTACCAAATTACCCTCTCGAGTTGCCAATCGACTGCAACTCCCGAGTTCACAACTCCATACCTTTGCCGTAAACATCACCACCCGATGGATGGTACTTCTATATAAAAATTTCGACAGAGTTTCCCCTGAAACTGGATGATCCGCAAAACAGAACCAGCGCTATACTATACACAGGAATGGATACCCAGATAAACTAATATCCAAAACAATAATATGCTTACCCGGCTACAATAACACGTACTCTGGCTCAACATAGTGAACGTCACAAGCGGCTACCAATCGCCCAAGCTCACTAGTGCCGGACGAAGAAGAAATTGAAATGGATCCAGGATAGAAATAATTAGAGCTTCAGAAAGTTCATCTTCTTATTTTCTTGGCTACCAAAGGTAGACTATTTCCGAGTCAGGCTAACCAAAGAATCAAAATATTAAATCTCTAAGGCGTTGCTGAAGCGTATGCTAATTCTTAGTTCCATCGACCTGTTCTATATCGAAAGGTATATCGAAGAGGTAATTATCGACTGAATCATGTTAACCCATTCAAAGTTTCGTGTATCTTTGTTTCGAAAATATAAAACTCCTCTCTCATGATTGAGAAAGGGTCGGCTTAGTCCGAATAAGTTGGGCAATGATGTTATCATATTATCCAAATATGTTTTATCCAAGAGTTTGACGTGCGTGTTATAACTCTGATTCTGTAATTATGAGATAATGTCCGTGGAGTAGTTTATAAGGTTGTGCAAGTTCTCTTATTATCTGCGTAAATCTTGCTTTAGATTTAGGCTCGTTCGAGGACGAACGAGAGTTTAAGTGGAGGAGAATAAAATGACCTCGGTCAGTCGTTTCGAAAGTTAGGACTCCAATTGGCGTGCCGATAATTTTAAAATATTCATAATGTTCATTAGAACCTGTATGTAAAATTTGAGCTAAATCAGACCTCGTTTGGTAGGCATCGGAAGAAGGTTTCAGTTTTTATTGGCGATAAATATTAAAGAGAGATTTTCGAGCTCGGTTTTGCCGAATGAGCTCCGATTCGAAATTTGAAAGTGCCTTTAGGTTCGTATGATTATTTGTGATTTTTGTAAACTTTCGAAAGTGAATTTCGATGTTGTTCGGCTAGTTTCCGCTAAAATGCCGAAAGTTAAATAATTTGACTTCTTTTCCATTTAAATTCGCATCTTGAGTTTTGGGAGTCCAATTTGAGATCTGCCTTTGCGAGTATGTTACATATATTTTGTATAACTGGTATGCAAAAGTTGGTATTATTTCGAATATCGTAGGGCACCGTTTTAATTTTCGTTAAGAAAAGAAAATAAAAAAAAGAAAAAAAAAAGACAACAAAAATAAATTTGGGCGGTGGGTCCTTAGCTTTGGACCAAGTATAATATATTAGTAGTAGGAGAGAAACATAATCACAATTGAGCAGAAAGCAGAAAACGAAACGAAAGCAAGGAAAGGAAAAAAAATGCCAGAAAATGAGAAAAGAGCCGGAAAAATAGTAGAATTTTCACCCTGAAACATTCAGGTAATGACCCTAATATATTATTTGAGTTTATTACGTGTGTTTGAATATATTTTAACGGTAAAACTTGGAATATTATACATCATTTTAATAAGTTCAATTAATAGTTTAAAGTGCCAAATGGACCCCGATAACGAAATTGATTATATATTCGTACTCAGTGAGTTATGGGCAACATATAAATGTAATTTATTTAGGGTTTGGTTATGTGACCTTAAACCCTGTACATAGGCCTGGCCTGCATATTGCGTATGCGAATAGGGTATCAGGTTCCTACCTGGATTGCCCTAAGATGTGAGGAATGAAGCCTTTAGCCTAATGTGATATATTTTTCTGCTTATTGAACACAGTGGGATCGTTTGGCAATGAATTCAAAGGACAAAGCGGTTATTGAGTAATTGTGCTAACTTTGTAATAAGGTAAGTGATTATATCCATTTCTTTGGAGGCACCTGGCCTCGTGGATTTTCTACCACGTGTTCCTTACGTGTGTAGCTGCCGATAGGCGTACTCATTATGCCTTAGCTTTGAATTTATATTCTATATTATATATTATGTCTTGTTATTGGTATTGCATTGAGAATCTGAGTATTGTACTTTGGTTGTGAGTTGGTATATACTTTCCAGCTGTCGATGAGAGTCCCGCGCTGGTGATGGGTTATTATTGCATCATGTTGCATTCGTATACACATTTCATCATATTGAGGGTAGGAGGATTCATCCCATTTCATTGCACCGCATGCTGACTATTGTGTGACTATCGTGTTGTGTTTTATATATGCGGTATGTATATCGTACCTCAGTTGCCTATATATTTCTGGCTCGTATCCCGGATTGCACGTCGCGACAATATAAATACATGGATCGGATCGGGTTGCACGCCGCAACAGTATAAATATACGGATCGGGTTGCACGCCGCAACAGTATAAATATACGAATCGGGTTGCACGCCGCAACAGTATGAATATATGGATCGGGTTGCACACCGCAACAGGATGTATTTCTGATTGTCGACATGTTCAGGATATCTATATGTTCTGTCTACCTTATGTCCCTGGCTGTTTATGATTCCATACGTGTTTTTAGTTATTATTTGGCTTTGCCTGTTTATAGTTCAAATAAGATGGATTTAGTTTATCTATTTTTCTTCTCCCTGGCTAGCTATTCTATTCTTTGAGGTGGCTAGTCTGCCCCAGTTATTGAGTCCTTTTTACTCACCCTTGTTTGTTGTTTGTTTCTTGTCGATCTATTTCGTTTCGGCAGGTTCGCTCCAGGATTGAGTTTGCCACGTTGTGAAGGAGCGAAGACGACTTCAGCTGTCAGGGTGAGCCAGCTTTTATTCCGGATGGCCACCAGGTTATTGGTTATTATTTCAATTGCATTTTGCTCCCTTCATGAGGTATTTATCTTCTTTTGTACTCTTAGATGTCTAGTCTGGATAGCCCTAAACCTAGTATGTTGGGTAGTCAGCTGTAATTTCTTTTGTACAGCTTAGAGGTATCAGTATGTCTGTATTTTTGTTTTAAGTCTTGTCCTTATTTATGAATTGTTATATTTATTTTCCGAATTAAATTAGTAAGGGTTCGCCCGACAGGTCTAGGGGAGGATGTCGGGTTCCCGCACGACCTAGTCAAAATCTGGGTCGTGTCAGTCCAACAGGCTAACCGATAGGCTACCCTGTCAATCCACTCAAACTGGCAACACTTTTCATCTCGCTCGCTACTCGAAAGGAACTTTTCCACGAATCTAGAAGAAGAATCGAACAAAGTTAGCTAATAAAAGAGCAGCCCACCAATTCAAGGCTGGACCCTGAAACTGGAAAGAAGAATAATCAACACCATGCCGCTCGATATAATCAAGAGCCTGAAGGATACACTGACATCATTTTACTTTTAAAAAAAACTTACACAGGGATTATCTAATGCATTGCTTGGGAATATGGGGATGTTCAACCGTGTAAAATAATGCAACCTCCTTGAGCACTCGGACTCAATAATTACCTCAGTTACCTACCCAGCCAGAGCAACTGGAGGCACACCACATGCTGCCTTCGGAACATACTTTACTGCGGGCAATATTAAGAACTGGAATAAGAGCTTCTCGAGAGATTGAGGTCGGGATTTCATTTGATATGGTTGTTCATATTGCTCGGAGGTACCAGGCATACCATAAGTTAGAGCGGGAGAGCAAAAGATCCCACGGCCCTGGTGGGCACCATGGTACCTCCTTTGGATGTAAGAGTTTTAATTATTTTTGGAGGTTACTTGCAAGGTTATCTCAGCTTGTAGAGCGTGATTCTCAGAGTGCGCGAGTAGTTCATTAAGAGAGACTCAGTTTTCTCTTTGTAGCTACAGTTTCAATTTTTAACGAAAAGGGTGTTATCACTGTCACGAGTCTTGTTATCTTTTGTGGAGTTTTTCCTTACTCAGGCAAGTAGGCAGTCGTCCTTTCTCTCGTCATTAGGAAACTGCACAGTCGCGGGGGATTTAATTTAGATCTTAATCAACCAGATATATGCCACCATCCGATAGAGGTCGAGAGTGTGTTGGCAGTGGTTCTTCAAAAGGTGATTGTCAGGGTAGTGGCTCAACTCAGCTGCAGGGGCAGTTCAATAAACTTCCAGTCTGGCAGGATGCTGAGGCATCCGATATGGTAGACCCAAGTATTTCTTCTTCTCTTAAATGTGAGTAATATTTGATTCTTTTGATCGATCTGGAAAGGGTGTGTCTTATCATGTTTCGATGGTTTCCTTAGATGTGGTTTTTATTAAGAATCGGTTGCGGTAGAGGAGTGAGCTTCTGATATGATTTATTCCTGGCATTTATTATGACCCTACTAGTTTATCTGGTTTAAATGTGAGAGATTTGGGAGTGAGTGTCGGTATCGTCTGCCTGGCATCTTGTTGTGCCACATTTTATTATTATATCAAATTAGTATACCTCTCTTCTCAAAATTCCGTGTTAGTAGGATAATGAGATCCCAATTCGTCACCATCAGAAAGTGTTATCGTTTCTTCCGGTGTAAAGTGGTTAGTAAGTAATATTTGATCTATGTGTCTTCCATGGTTCAAGATGTTTGTAGAGTCATGTTATCCCATGAGCTTATCTGGGTTATAAAAGGGTTTATGGTAAATTGTCAGAATTTCCTTCTTATTGGGGGATTAAATTGGTATGGACGTTTTTCCATAAAGCTCATTTAATGGTTGTTTCTTCAATTGCGGTTCTTTGGCTAGCTTAACTCGGAAGTAATCTAGCTCTGGTGGCCAAGTAAATCAGAAGATGATCTTCTCGAAGTTCTAATTATTTCTATCCTCGATCCATTTCCATTTCTTCTTCGTCCGGCACTAGCGAGCTTGGGTGATTGGTAGCCGCTTGTGACGTTCACTGTGTTGAGCCACAGTACGTGTTATTGTAGCCGGGTAAGCATATTATTGTTTTGGATATTAGTTTATCCGGGTATCCATTCCCGTGTATAGTATTCCGCCCCAGGAGCAGGAGTATTCCGCTCCATTGTACCATATTGAGGGTAGGAGTATTCCGCCCCAGGAGCAGGAGTATTCCGCTCCATTGTATCATATTGAGGGTAGGAGGATTCCGCCCCAGGAGAGTGCATGAGTATTCCGCCTCTGATTGATATTATATCGGGTGCAGGAGTATTCCGCCCCAATAGAGTGCAGGAGTATTCCGCCTCTGGTTTATATTATATCGGGTGCAGGAGTATTCCGCCCCAAGAGCAGGAGTATTCCACTCCAGTTGGTTATCAGATTGGATTCCCCTCGAATGCAGGAGCATTTCGCTTCGAGATGGAATGGCGGGCACATGTGACCCTTTGCATCATATTTCATTTCATTTCATTTCATCTTACTTCATTTCATTTCATCTCAATTCATACCATTGTGTAGACTTGCGGTACATGACTAATGTTCTGCTTACATGTGCATTGCTTATTTGTTGATATGTTTCTGGCACGCATGCTTGGTTGAGTTTATAAGTTTCTTACGTGTTTCCGGTTGTTATCTGGCTCTGTCTTTTTATAATTTAAATAAAAGGAATTTGGTCTATCTGTTTCTTTTCTCCCTGGCTAGCTATCCTATTCTTTGAGGTGGCTAGTCTGCCCCACTTATTGAGTCCTTTTGACTCACCCTTATTTGTTTTTTTTGTTTCTTGTCTATCTATTTCGTTTCGGCAGGTTCGCTCCAAGATTGAGTTCGCCACATTGTGACGGAGCGAAGACGACTTCAGCTGTCAGGGTGAGCCAACTTTTATTCCGGATGGCCACCAGTTTATTAGTTATCATTTAAGTTGCATTTTGCTCTCTTCAGGAGGTATCTGTCTTCTTTTGTACTCTTAGATGTCTAGTCTGGATAGCCCTAAACCTAGCATGTTGGGTAGTCAGCTGTAATTTCTTTTGTACAGCTTAGAGATATCAATATGTCTGTATTTTTTTTAAGTCTTGTTCTTATTTGTGAATTGTTATATTTTTTTTCCTGATTTAATGACATACTGATACCTCTAAGCTGTACAAAAGAAATTACAGCTGACTACCTAACATACTAGTTTAGGGCTATCCAGACTAGACGTCTAAGAGTACAAAAAAAAAAAACAGATACCTCCTGAAGGGAGCAAACTGCAACTGAAATTATAACCAATAAACTGGTGGCCATCCGGAATAAAAGCTGGCTCACCCTGACAGCTGAAGTCGTCTTCGCTCCTTCACAACGTGGCGAACTCAATCCTGGAGCGAACCTGCCGAAACGAAATGGATAGACAAGAAACAAACAACAAACAAGGGTGAGTCAAAAGGACTCAATAAGTGGGGCAGACTAGCCACCTCAAAGAATAGGATAGCTAGCTAGGGAGAAAAGAAACAAATAAACCAGATTCCTCTTATTTAAATTATGAAAAGGCAGAGCCAGATAATAACTACAAACACGTATGGAATCGCAAACTATTCAACAACCAGGAACGTAAGACAGCCAGAACATATAGGTATCCCGAACACATCAACAATCAGAAATACATCTTGTTGCGGCGTGCAACCCGATCCATATATTCATCCTGTTGCGGCGTGCAACCCGATCCATATATTTATACTGCTGCGACGTGCAACCCGGTCCATATATTTATACTGTTGCGACGTGCAACCCGGTCCATATATTTATACCGTTGCGGTGTGCAACCCGATCCCCGCAATCCAGAATACGAGCCAGAAATATATAGACAAATAAGCAATGCACATATAAGCAGAAAAGTAGTTATGTACCACAAGTCTACACAATGCTATGAAATGAGATGAAATGAAATGATGCAAAGGGTCACATGTGCCCGTAATCCTATCCCGAAGCGGAATACTCCTGCATTCGAGGGGAATCCAATCTGATAACCAACTGGAGCGGAATACTCCTGCTCCTGGGGCGGAATACTCCTGCACCCGATATAATATAAACTAGAGGCGGAATACTCCCGCACTCTCCTGGGGCGGAATACTCCTGCACCCGATATAATGTAAAGCTGAGGCGGAATACTCCTCCACTCAATATCTGACATAAGAGCGGAATACTCCTGCTCTTGGGGCGGAATCCTCCTGCCCTCAATATGATACAATGGAGCGGAATCCTCGTGCTCCTGGGGCGGAATACTCCTGCACCCAATATGATATGCAATGTAATGCATATGAATGACACATAATGCATATGAATGCAATGTGATGCAATAATAACCCTTCACCGGCGCAGGACTCTCATAGACAGCCGGGAAATAGATGCCAACTCACAGCCAGAGTACAATGCTCAAATCCTCAATGCAATATCAACAACAGGACATAACATATAATATACAAGGTAAATCCAAAGCTAAGTCGTAATGAGTACGCCTATCGGTAGCTACACACGTAAGGAACACGTGGTAGAAAATCCACGAAGCCAGGTGCCTCCAAAGAAATGGATATAAACACTTACCTCTTCCAAAAGTTAGTACGGCTAATCAACAACCGCTTTATCCTTTGGTTTCCTTGCCAAACGATCCCACTCTATTCAATAAGCAGAAAAATATATCAATTTAGGTTAAAAAATTCATTCCTCACATCTTAGGGCAATCCGGTTAGGAACCTGATACCCACGCGACCGGACTGTGTGTCCAATGTCCAGCCTCTATGGGGAACTCCAAATCACACATAACATGATCACAATATAAGTATAAGCATGTATGAGGCATAGCACATGTGGCAACAATAGATATGGACTCAAAGGAATGAGAAGAAAACTCTGGATAGAATTATAGACACAACCTAGAACTCAGAATTTGTCAAACTCTTTGAATTTCTATAAAAATTTCGGCAGAGTTTCCCCTGAAACTGGATGATCCGCAAAACAGAACCAGCACTATACTATACACGGGAATGGATACCCGGATAAACTGATAATATAAACATGTTAAACGGATAACAATATGAGACAACTGGATGACATAACTAATCCCCAGGTAGAATGTCTGGACAGCACAACTGTCCTGAATTTCAACCTAATTTCCAGAGTGTAGATCAAAGTTATAGGCTTCATAGTCTTCATGAAAGTTTTAGATATATGTCTTAGGGTTCTAGGGATTCTTAAAGAATCTAAATATCAATTTTGTACAAGAAGTTATGATCAATATACTATGAACTGTCCAAAGATCAAAACAATTTTTCAGATTTTGAAACGTTTTGTCTTGCTGATTTGAATGTCGTTCACCTTGGATTTTAGTACCAAATTAAGTATATACAAGGTTCCCTTGATTATATACAAGTAACCAACAAGAAAAACCATCTTTGGAACTAAGAAAACTTCAAAAGCTACAAGATACGTGCCTTGCCAACAAGAAAGGTCTAGTCTTACATACCTTTGATGTTTCTTGCTTCTAAACCTTGTTTCCGTTGAATTCAACACCTTCTAAAGCTTAAAAAAGCTATAATACAACATTTAGGTACTTTACTTAGCCATGAAGTAATTCTAAAACTCAAGCTATAGACGAAATTGAAGGTAGCATAACGTTACCTTAATCGCGTAGAGCGTTTTGACGCAATCTATCTTCAATTTCGAGTTACGATTGACGTCCTTCCTTCAAAATCATAAAAGGGGCTTCAATACTCAAGAACAAACTTTAATTCTATTTATTTTTCTGTAAGTGACGAGATATGGGGGAAATTATCTTTTTATACTTGAAACATTTCAGTTTTAGTCCTCTTTTGCGCTTATGTCCCTTTTTCTGGACTGACTTCTGATGCTCATATCTTTTTATCCAAATATTGTATGAACAAACCGTCAAAAGTTTTAGAAACTACACTCCAAGACCTTCAATTTGATATATGATATGTTCCTAAAAGACCTCATATAACACACGAAATTAATTGCTGAAAAAGCTTCGTCACAAGGCAATTCTTTAGTCGGTTTTCCGCAACTTAAATCCGACTTTTCCCAAACTTTATATTTAATATATAAACATCTTCTATGGTAATATTATGTCTTTAAACTCACTTAAATCATTCTTAATCGGTCAGTCGTTTCGGAGACGTTCGGTCTCAGGGAGCTCCTGTTCCAGTCCCTAATGTTGCCCCAGTAAATTATGTTCCAGAAGCAGCATGTGTTGTGCCTCTAGTTATTTTGGCTAGTTAGCTAGCCCGAGTAATGGCTTGGTCCGAGTGTTCAAAGAAGCTGCATTATTTACCCACTTGAACCTCCTAATGTTCTTAAGGGATGCACCAAGTGATCCCTATGTAATTTTTTTTAAAAAAATACAATGATGTCAGCGTATCCTTCAGGCTCTTGATTATATCGAGTGGTATGCTGTTGATTATTCTGCTTTCCAGTTTCAGGGTCCAGCCTTGAATTGGTGGACCGCTCTCTTATTAGCTAACTTGGCTCGATTTTCTTCTAGATTCGTGGAAAAGTTCCTTTCGAGTAGCGAGCGAGATGAAAAAGTGTTGTCAGTTTGAGTGGATTGGACAGGGTAGCCTATCGGTTAGCCTGTTGGTGTTTCAGAATATGAGATTGAATTCTATAGGATGGCTGGATATGCACTAGAACTAGTTTATGAACCTTCCGAGAATGTTCAAAGATTTATTAGTGAACGGCTCGAGAGATTGAGATCGAGACTTTAGTTGATGTTGTTGTTGATATTGCTCAGAGGTATTAGGCATACCATAAGTTAGAGCGGGAAGAGTTAGAGCGGGAGAGCAAGAGATCCCACGGCCGTGGTGGGCACCATACCTCCTTTGGAGGCAAGAGTTCTGATTATTTTTGGAGGTTACTTGCCAAGCGTGATTCTCAGAGTGCACGAGTAGTTCATCAAGATTAGACTCAGCTTTCTCTTTGTAGCTTTCAACAATCTGTCCTGCTTCTACTTTCAGCGGAAAGGTGTTATCACTGTCATGAGTCTGGTTATCCTTTGAGGAGTTTTCCCTTACTCCGGCAAATAGGCAGTCGTCCTTTCTCTCGCCATCAGGCACCTGCACAGTCGCAGGGATTTTATTTAGATCTCAATCAGCTAGAGAAATGCCATGATTCAATAAAGGTCGATAGCATGGTGGCAGTTATGCTTCAGAAAGTGATTATCAGGCTAGTGGCTCAGCATAGCTGCAGAGGCAGTTCTAGAACTGCTAGTCTGGCGGGATGCTGAGGTATCTGATGTAGTAGACCCTGGGATTTCTTCTTCCCTTAAATGTGAGTAAGATTTGATTCTTCCGGTCAATCTGGAGATGGGGTGTCCTATCATGTTTCCATGGTTTCTTTTGAAGTCGTTTCTATTATGAATTGGTTGAGGTAGAGGGGTGAGCTTCTGGTATGATTTATTCTTGGCATTTCTGAGATCCTACTAATTTATCTGGTCTAAATATGAGAGATTTGATAGTGAGTGTCGCTATTGTCTGCCTGGCATCTTGTCGTGCCACCTTTTATTATTATGTCAAATTAGTTTACCTCTCTTCTCGGAATTTCGTGTTCGTTGGATGAGGGTGTGGACACCCAATTTTATCCCGAAATTTTTAATTAACGTCTAATTATTTTTTAAAATAAGGTTAATTTTTAGGATAAATTAAGTCCATAATTTTACGGAAAAATGGCCATAATTGTTCTTCATTTTAAGTCTTGGCTTATTTACGCAATACGCATTTTCCATTTTTTTTTGTAGCCCAATTCTAAAAAAAAAAAAAACCTCACCCCCTATAAAACCTAAAACCTAGCCTCCTAAAACTATTCATCATTCATCATCTGCCCCACAATACCCATCATCTACTCATTTTCACATCACCCCACATACATACACTACAACAATTCTCTAAAAACCCTTAACATCATAGAGATTCTCGTCATTTTTATCAATTACATACACACACCCACAAAATGAGCCAGATCCAGAAACAAGAACAAACACACCCTCACAAAAATCAATCGGGATTCAGGGGTTTCTGGGGGGTTTGTTTTTTTTTTGTTATTGTTCCTAACTGGTATTAGGTGAAGGGAGATCGAAAAGGGAATAACACCAGTGAGAGAAGGAGATCGCAATAGCAGGGAACCACCACCGAAAAACCATCACCATCGGCAGTAATGGTGGAACCGGTAGCATTACTTGCTTTTGGCTGGAAAGTCCATCCCTTTTCCGTCACTCTCCTCTGATATGAAACTGGGGAGAAAAGAGAGGGGTCGCAGCGATGCCGCTGCGGCTTGACAGTCGCTCCTCCTCCCTACGTTGGTGGTGTTATTCCACTGTATTTATTCTCGCCGTTGCTCTGGATTTTGTGTTGTGTTTTGTTCTATCTGCTGGTCTCTAGTCATGGCTAGTGTTGTCCCGTCGATGCTTGGTTTCCGTTTGTTTAATCGGTCTTCTCCATGTCGTTTTGCCTGGGGATTTACTCACTAGTTTTTGAAGCTTGACTATGGAATCACCATTTTGGTACTGGTATTGTTACACCTCCAGTTCGGACGTTTACAATGATTTACTCACTTTACTGGACTGCTATATTTGCAAATATGACCAAGTTTTGGGCTGGTTATGTCCTTTTGTGAAAACATGTATTCTGGTGATGTTGTTGGTTTGATATTACTGACTCCGTGTGATAATACACCAAAGTCACCAACTACACTTAGTTGGCCTATGAAATATATTGTAATTTGAGGCCTACACAAGGATTTGACGAAAATAAAATGAATTGACGGATACTATTGACTGATTTCGAATGGATACTACACTTGAACAGTCCCGTGACCGTTTCCCTAAAACAAATAGGCGATGATGAATGTATGAATTTAATGCAAAGCAAGTCGACGTAGAGTGGTGGATTTGGTACTTGGCATGGCAACCGGTCCGGGCTCCGTGTTTGCAGTCGTACCAACATCCCGAGCCTCTACTCGATACGCCATACAAACCTGAGCCTAATTTTTACAAAATAGAACCCCTTTATTATTATTATTACTTTATTATTATTATTATTATTATTATTATTATTATTATTATTATTATTATTATTATTATTATTATTTTATTCTATTTTCATCAGTTATTACACTTTATTATCGTACTAATCCAATTTCATTTGTTTGTTTTGCGAGGTACATTGGGCATGAATATTTGGGATCAAGTTGGCAAAACTCACCAATCGGGATGGTTTGCATTGGCTTGGAGTCACGTCGGGATCAAGCTCGGGTTCAAATTTTCAATACCCTTTGGAAATTCTAGAAATTCAAAGCTCCTGCGAGTTTGTCAAATTCTCAGGTTCTATCATTTTGACTCGATTACTTATTTTAATAAATGTATCGCTTGTATTTAGTCATTTCATGTGTAGAATATTCAATTTATAATAATATTATTTGATTACTTGAGCTATTGTGTTACTTCATGTTCATTACTTTTATTTTGAAGTCATTATTTATTTTATTGCAAATTAGGGCCATCTTAGCAAATGCGTGCAAGTAAAAAGAAATATTCTGCAAATAAGCTTTTATTCAATTAGTTGTTGTTATTATTATTATTATTATTATTATTATTATTATTATTATTACTATTATTATTTATTAATATTTTTAAATAATTCTTTTTGCAAGAAAAGCACACTTGTAAATATTTGAAAACCTGTCGGATTAACCGTTATTAACGGAATTTTGAAAGTGTCTTAAAAACCTTTTTTCGAAATTAAAAAAACCTCTTACCTTTAGAATCTCTGAAAGAAAGACTGCCTTTTTCTAAATTTAGAGTTTTGCACGCATTTGTTTATTTGGTTCCCTGTTTTCCTTAAATTGGGTGGCAACTCCAAAAACTGCAAAAGAGTTAGTCCATTCAGTTGATATTCCTAAATTTAGCCCTTTCAGGGTTAATTTTTTTGGGTTCAACAGCATGGCGACTCCGCTGGGGAGCAATAAAGGTTTTGACCATAAAGGTTTCCAATTATTTGCAAATAGCATGCCTAATTTATTTGCTTTATTATCTCTGTTTGTTTTGTTTATTATAGAAAGCATGTATTACATTTTATTTGTGCATAGTCCGCATTCCGTTCATATTTTCTCCCTCATGGAGCCTGTCAATTTTCTTTCACCTCCTCAAATTCATCATGGGGCACCCGCTTGACGGGTAGTAATGCAGGAAGGGCATTGCCCTTGCCTCACTCTTTGAAACTTCTTTCGTGTCACCAAAAGTTAGTTCAGGATATTGATGTTGCTTGGTTTTGTCATGGCCGGTTCTACTGTATTATTAGGCCAGGTCTATCCCGCATAGGTCGACTCAGCTTCAACCGTTAACCCACTCTTAGAATGAGGTTTTAGGAGCAGACATGCATATACACCTTAGTTTGGACCCGGTCCTTGGTGCCGTCTCCAGGAATAAGGAAACCACCTTTTTGTCGACGGGTTATTGAAATCCAATGACCTTGTATATTATGTGATTGTGTGGATATTATAATGAATCCCAAGCCATTTGCTATGTCAAATTTGAGAAGTTGATAATTGAGGCAGTTTATTTATATCTCAAAATTTGTATTGGCAAACGGTTTGTATCATTATAATAACCACATGTGTTTGCAACTTGTCGATTGGGCCTACCTCTGGCACAAAGAGGCACCCTATAGGGTAGGACGCGTTCGCATTTTATTTACGCTCAACTAATTGTGATTGCCATGTCTAACGTAATTAATGAAAAAGCACTACGTGATGCGCGCTACTTGCTTATGTGCAACCGCACAAATGACATGCAAACTAACATAGTTACCTTTTGAATTTTTCTTTTATTTTTTTAATTATTCCCAAAAAGTGAGTTTGATTCGTGTTGACTCTCGAGTTGGTTAAGCGTCTGATCCAAAGTGAAGCAAGCAATGACTGATTTGATGAATAATCAGACTGGTATCCCCAAAACATTATGTAAGCAGAACTACACACAGTCTGATTCCCAAGGAGAGATACGTAGGCACTCTCAACGGGCTCGACTCTATAATATTAAAATTTTTAGTTTCCCCCTTAAAAGTCAACTGGGGCAAATTTTGCCAAGTGAGATGAAGATTTGAAAATAGCAACTGGGGCAGATTTTGCAAAGCGAGTTGAAGGCGCAAAGATCATAACTGGGGCAGATTTTGCAAAAGTCGTATTGCTTGAAAAAGATAAGTTGGCGAAGTTTCGAGAGTTATTTTGAGCGACAATGCAGTGTTGCAAAGATAAAGGATGTTCAACTTGTTCAAAATATATGTCACAATCTGAAGTACAACAGAGTTCATTAGCCAAGCCTCAAAGACGGATCACGAATCTAGGTAGAGTGAGAAGAAGGAAGCGTTGCAGGATGAAGGCTCGTGTCAGCATGAATCAAACGCTTCCCCCTCCCTCCCAAAACTAACAACTTTTCTTTGAGCGCAGGAATTTTCAAAGCAACAAGATGAGGAAACTAGAAACTATCAATTCCTTGTAGATTATTTGTCGTACATATTGAACAATGTCGCCAAGATAGCCGACCGAGATTGGAAGCGTTATCTGATTCATCGCATATACGAAACGATTTTATTTCTCTCTCTATTTCTGCCCTTACTTAATCAAAATTCATTGCTTTATTGACAACTTTACTTTACACTTTGCAGGAATTAAGCATTAACTCAGTTTTTCTCAAGGACAACACTCAACTCATTATGGCTTCACCAAACATAAGCCGGACGGCTTAAACTCTCACTTTATATCTCCTTTATCAATGAAAACTTTATTTTGCAGGCTATGCTACCATTTATTTTACAAGTACCAACGTCAAGTCTATTGGTGACAACCGAAGACGTTTATTCATGAAGTCTACCGTATACAATCGGAGACGTTATTTTGGAAGTCTACCGTAAACAATCGGAGACATCATATTTACCAAGTCTACCGTAGACAATCGGAGGCGTGGTTCTTTATCAAGTCTATCATATACAATCGAAGACATTATTATTGAAGCCTATCGTAGACAATCGAAGGCCTTATCATTTGAAGCCTACCATAGACAATTGGAGGCCCTATTATGAAGTCTACCGTAAACAATCGGAGACATCACATTTACCAAGTCTACTGTAGACAATCGGAGGCGCAGTTCTTTATCAAGTCTATCGTATACAATCGAAGACATTATTATTGAAGCCTATCATAGACAATCGAAGGCCGTATCATTTGAAGCATATCATAGAAATTGGAGGCGCTATTATGAAGGCTACTGTAAACAATCAGAACATCACATTTACCAAGTATACCGTAGACAATCGGAGGTGTGGTTCTTTATCAAGTCTATCGTATACAATCGAAGACATCATTATTGAAGCCTATCGTAAACAATAGACTTCAATGATAAGGCCTACTTAGCATATATGCTACTTAGTATATATGCCCACCGCCAGTCATTTCTTTCTCTTTCTTACATTTTGTTTTTTTCCTTTTTTTTTTGTTTTCTTTTATTTTGTTTTCTTTTCTTAACGAAAATTTAAAAGGTACCCTACAATATTTGAAATAATTCCAAATTTTGCATACGAGTTATACAAAATATATGTAACATAGTCGCGAAGGCGGATCTCAAATCGGGTTCCCGAAACTCAAGATGCGAATTTAAATGGAAAAAGGTCAAATTATATAACTTTCGGCATTTTAGCGGAAACTAGCCGAACAACATCAAAAGTCACAAATAATCATACGAACCTAACGGCGCTTTCGGATTTCTAATCGGAGCTCATTCGTCAAAACCGAGCTCGAAAATCTCTTTTTAATATTTATCGACAATAAAAACTGAAACCTTCTTCCGATGCCTACCAAACGAGGTCTGATTTAGCTCAAATTTTACAGACAGGTCCTAGTGGACATTACGAATATTCTAAAATTAATATATCGTAGACAATTGGAGGCCCATTATGAAGTCTATCATGAACAGGCGAAGGCATCATTATCATTGAAGCCTACCATAGACAATTGGAGGCCCATTATGAAGTCTATTGTGAATAGGCGAAGGCGTCATTATCACTGAAGCCTACCATAAACAATTGGAGGCATTATTATGAAGTATATCGTGGACAAACAAAGATGTCACTATCATGATGCCTACCACATACAATTGCAGGCCTTATTATGAAGCCTATCGTAAACAATCGAAGGCACTATTGTCAAGAAACCTACCGTAGAAACTGGAGACTCGATCATGAGTCATTGCTGAAAGATATTTCCAAATCTGGGAGGTTCCCATTTGCATTGTGGCCAAGACCATTCCTCCGTAGAAGGATTCAGAGATATAAGCTTATTTGACAATAGGACTACTTTGGATGGGTTCCTACCTTCTGGTTGAGATATTGATAAATTTGGAGAAGCACCTGCTTTAATGAGCTTTGTGTCTTTTGCTTTACTTTAATTTTGTTTGATTAGTTTGTCTTGTAGTTGAACATCTCGGGTACTTCCACCCACAAATAAGATATCTCGGGTCCTTCCACCCACAAATAGGATGTCTTCGGGTTCTTCCACCCACAAATAGGATATCTTGGGTCCTTCCACCCACAAATATGATATCTTTGGGTCCTTCCACCCACAAATAGGATATCTTCGGATCCTTCCACCCACAAATAGGATGTCTTCGGGTTCTTCCACCTACAAATAGGATGTCTTCGGGTTCTTCCACCTACAAATAGGATATCTCGGGTTTTTCCACCCACAAATAGAATATCTCGGATTCTTCTACCCACAAATAGGATATCACGAGTTTCTCCACCCACAAATAGGATATGCAGTTTTCTTTCAAGTAGATGATAGCAAAAGATAAGTCGGCTGAAGCACCGCTTTCGGAGTGTTTCGTGACGTCGGTTTTCTTGCAATATTGGCATGTTATATTTAAAGTAGATTGATAGTCTAAGACAAGTCGGCTGAAGCACCACTTTCGGAATGTTTCGCGATGTCGGTTGTCTTGCAACATTGGCATATTATATTTGAAGTAGATGATAAAGATAGGCAATTCGACTTGGGACATTATGTCTCGTTAGTCGACTTACCGTATGAAAGCATCGCATTCTACAATACATTGTCGCTTTATTTATTGTCTTACTTTACCGTTTCTGAATAATGATTAGCCTTGAGGTTCTCCGGGCGGAGCGCCTCGTCAGTTGATTGAAGGAAGAACTTTGATGATATCACCACCTGCATTTACAATTTTTGTTATCTCTTTATTTATTTCTTATTCCAATTATTATAGTTTATTAGCAGTTTCTCGCTTACCGTTTGTTGAGATTGTTAAAGAATTTTGGCAGTACCGCAGCAGCATTTGGAGCATAACGTGGAACTTTTTCTTAGCAGTGAACTGGAGAAATTGTTGATATGAGCTAGACTCGTCAACGAAGACCTGAAGAATCGCACCCGCGTAAGTCATCAACCCTAGAGGTAAGTCTCTTGTTAACCCTGAATCTGAGGTTTGAGATTGAAGACAAGTTGGCTCGGATATCGAGATGCAATGGAAGCTATGTCCTTGTAAACCCCTCTTTATGGGTGTGTCGTCGACCACATCTTCATAACTTGGGTGATTACAAGCCTCTTTTTCCGCGTTTGAGTAGTCGTTACTATCTCGTCTTTGATTTTCAAATCGCATTGAACTACATATGGCCTGATTCTCTTTCAGCCCGAGTTAAATAGGCAACACGAAAACCGGAGTTCGGCCATGTCCATGAAGCCTCGTATTTTAATCCTAGGAATCAGAGTCTTGGCTTTACCGTGACAAAATTGGTTTTCACCCCAACTTTCTTTACCCTGAAAACTCTTTCATCCTTTTCGGGTAAAGAGGGGCAGCTGTTGACACCCAATTTTGTCCTGAAATTTTCAATTAACGTCTAATTATTTTTTAAAATAAGATTAATTTTTAGGTTAAATTAAGTCCATAATTTTACGGAAAAATGGCCATAATTGTTCTTCATTTTAAGTCCTGGCTTATTTACGCAATACTCATTTCCCTTTTTTTTTTTTTTGGTAGCCCAATTCTTTAAAAAAAATAAAAAAAAAAAAAAACAACCTCACCCCCTATAAAACCTAAAACCTAGCCTCCTAAAACTATTCATCATTCATCATCTGCCCCATAATACCCATCATCTACTCATTTTCACATCACCCCACATACATACACTACAACAATTCTCTAAAAACCCTTAACATCATAGAGATTCTCGTCATTTTTATCAATTACATACACACCCACAAAACGAGCCAGATCCAGAAACAAGAACAAACACACCCTCACAAAAATCAACTGGGATTCAGTTGGGAACTCGAGAGTTGCAGCTGTTTGGCAACTCGAGAGGGTTATTTGGTAGATTAGGTCGGAAACGCGTTATATTTTAGCTAAATCTTTCTTAATCTAGCAGGTTGTGCAAGGATGATTATTCCTATTCAAAGTAGCTGTATGATTTTATGCTATAAGTGGAGGAGTCTTCCTCCAATACAGAATGCTAATACTAAATCTCTAAGGCGTTGCTGAAGCGTAAGCTAATTAACTCTTAGTTCCATCAAACTTCTATATCGTAAAGTATATCGAGGAGGCGATTCATCGTCGAAATTATGTTAATCCATCCAGAGTCTCGTATATCTTTGTTCCGACAATGTAAAACTCTCCTCTCATGATCGAGAAAGGGTGAGCTTAGTCAGAATAAGTTGGGCAACGGTGATGCGATATTATCCAAAAATATTATATTCCAAGATTTCGATATGCGTGTTATAATTCCGATTCTGTAATAAGAAGATAATGCCCGTGGAGTACTTTATAAAGGTCGTGTATTTCTCTCATTATCTGTGTGACTTTTTTAGACTTAGGCTCGTTCGAGGACGAACGAGAGTCTAAGTGGAGGAGAATGAAACAGCCTCGGTCAGTCGTTTCGGAAGTTAGGCCTCCGATTCGGATGCCGAAAATTTTAAAATATTCGTAAGGTCCATTAGGACCTGTCTGTAAAATTTGAGCTAAATCAGACCTCATTTGGTATGTATCGGAAGAAGGTTTCAGTTTTTATTGTCGATAAATATTAAAAAGAGATTTTTGAGGTCGGTTTTGGCGAATGAGCTCCGATTCAAAATTCGAAAGCGCCGTTAGATTCGTATGATTATTTGTGACATGTGTGAACTTTCGAAAGTAAGTTTCTAGGTTGTTCGACTAGTTTCCGCTTAAATGCCGAGAGTTATATAATTTGACCTTTTTTCAATTTAATTTGCATATTGTGTTTCGGGAGTCCGATTTGAGATCTGCCTTAGCAAGTATATTACATATATTTTGTATAACTTGTATGCAAAAGTTAGAATTATTTCGAGTATCATAAGGGTACTGTTTTAATTTTCGATTAAGAAAAGAAAATGTAAAAGTAAAAGGAAAAAAAAAGAATATAAAAAAAAGAAAAGGAAAGAAATAAAGACAACAGAGGCGGTGTCGACGACATTAGAAACAGAGAAAAGGAATAGAAACGGGAAAAGCTGAGAAGCAACAAAAAATGTCAGAAAAATGAGAAAAGAGTCGGAAAAAGATAGAATTTTCACCCCAAAACATTCAGGTAATGATCTTAATGCAATATTTGAGTTTATTACGTGTGTTTGAATATATTTTAACGGTGAAAATTGGGATATTAGACATCATTTTAATAAGTTCAACTAATAGTTTAAAGGGTCAATTGGATCTCGATAATGGAATTGATTATATATTTGTACTGAGTGAGTTATGGAGCAACATATAAATGTGATTTATTTAGGGTTTGGTTATGTGACCTTAAACTCTGTACATAGGTCTGGCCGGCGTATTGCGTATGCAAATAGGGTATCATGTTCCTAACCGGATTGCCCTAAGACGTAAGGAATGAAGCATTTAGCCTAATTTGATATATCTTCCGCTTATTGAATAAGCAGGATCGTTTGGGCAGTGAACCCAAAGGACGAACCGGTTGTCAAGTAGTTGTGCTAACTCTATAATAAGGTAAGTATTTATATCCATTTCGTTGGAGGCCCTTGGCCTTGTAGATATTCTACCACGTTTTCCTTACGTGTGTAGCTGCCGATATGCGTACTCATTACGCCTAAGCTTTGAATTTACATTGTATATTATATTTTATTCCCTGTTGTTGGTATTGCATTGACCATATGAGCATTGCACTCTGGTTTTGTATATTGCATATACTTTCCGGTTGGCGATGAGAGTCCCGTACCGGTGAAGAGTCATTATTGCATATACTTCCCGGTTGGCGATGAGAGTCCCGCACCGGTGAAGGGTCATTATTGCATATATTTCCCGGTAATCGATGAGAGTCCCCAGCCGGTGAAGGGTCATCATTGCATATACTTCCCGGTAATCGATGAGATTCCCGAGCCGGTGAAGGGTCATTATTGCATATACTTCCCGGTAATCGATGAGAGTCCCGAGCCGGTGAAGGATTATTATTGCATATATCTCCTGGTAGACGATGAGAGTTCCGCCCCGGATATAGATATCAGGCATATGTGACTGCATTGCATCGTACCGCATTCATCCCATCTCATTCATATGTGATTGCATTGCATCGTACAAAATTCATCCCATCTCATTGCACCGCATACTGACTATTGTGTGTATTGTGTTCTGTTTTATGTATGCGGTATGTATACTATGTCATAGGCATATCTCAGTTTGCCTATATATTTATGGCTCGTATTCTTTGTTGCGGGGATCGGGTTATACGGCGCAACGATATAAATATATGGATCGGGTTTTACGCCGCAACTGTATAAATATATGGATCGGGTTGCACGTCGCAACGGCATAACTATATGGATCGAGTTGCACGCCGCGACGGTATGATGTATTTCTGATTGTTGATATATTCGGGATACCTATATGTTTTGGCTATCTTACATTTCTGGTTGTTAAAGAGTTTGTGATTCCATATGTGTTTATAGTTATTATCTGGCTCTGCCTTTTTATAATTTAAATAAGAGGAATTTGGTTTATCTGTTTCTTTCCTCCCTGTCTAGCTATCCGATTCTTTGAGGTGGCTAGTCTGCCCCACTTATTGAGTCCTTTTGACTCACCCTTGTTTGTTGTTTGTTTTTGTCTATCTATTTCGTTTCGGCAGGTTCGCCCCAGGATTGAGTTCGCCACGTTGTGAAGCAGCGAAGACGACTTCAGCTATCAGGGTGAGCCAACTTTTATTCCGGATGGCCACCAGTTTTATGTTTATTATTTCAGTTGCATTTTGCTCCCTTCAGAAGGTATCTGTCTTCCTTTGTACTCTTAGATGTCTACTCTGGATAACCTTAAACCTAGTATGTCGAGTGGTTAGTTGTAATTTCTTTTATACCCCTTAGAGGTATCAGTATGTTTGTGTTTTTTTAAGTCATATTCTTATTTATGAGTTGTATTTATATTTATTTTCCTTATTCAGTTGTTAAGGGGTTCGCCCGACGGGTCTAAGGGAGGATGTCGGGTACCCGCACGGCTTAGCCAAAAATTCGGGTCGTGTCAACTTCTTTAAAAATAGTAATAATTAAAATATCTATGTCTTCTGAAATAGTTTGCACTTGGATTCGAACACAAAAGGGTATACCGGAAGAGTATGAAGTATACTTTGTTCAAAGCAACAAAAACTGAAATATTTATTTGCTCGGTTGCATCTCACACTTTGATCCAAATACAAAAGGGTATACCGGAAGAGTATACAGGATACCAAAAGGGTATACTTTGTTCAAAACAATAAAAACTTAAATATTTATTCGCTCGGTAGCATCGCGCACTTTGATCCAAATACAAAAGTGACACGACCCGAAATTCGGCTAGGCCGTGCGGGCACCCGACATCCTCTCCTAGAACCGTCGGGCGAACCCTTACCAATTAAATTAGGAAAATAAATACAATTCAATTCATAAACAAGAATAAGACTTAAAAGAAAAATACTGACATATTGATACCTCTAAGCTGTACAAAAGAAATTACAGCTGCCTACCCAACATACTAGGTTTAGGGTTATCCAGACTAGACATCTAAGAGTACAAAAGAAGACCGATACCTCATGAAGGGAGAAAAATGCAACTGAAATAACA
Organism: Petunia x hybrida; assembly: GCA_037355625.1. Taxonomy (NCBI): domain Eukaryota; kingdom Viridiplantae; phylum Streptophyta; class Magnoliopsida; order Solanales; family Solanaceae; genus Petunia; species Petunia x hybrida. The sequence continues at coordinate 247,554 of JBBBVM010000662.1, read as the reverse complement.
ACCCATAAACTGGTGTCCGGAATAAAAGCTGGCTCACCCTGACAGCTGAAGTCGTCTTCGCTCCTTCACAACGTGGCGAACTCAATCCTGGAGCGAACCTGCCGAAAGGAAATAGATAGACAAGAAAACAAACAACAAACAAGGGTGAGTCAAAAGGACTCAATAAGTGGGGCAGACTAGCCACCTCAAAGAATAGGATAGCTAGCCAGGGAGGAGAAACAGATAAACAAAATTCCTCTTATTTAAATTATAAAAAGGCAGAGCCAGATAATAACTAGAAACACGTATGAAATGACAAACTCATCAACAATCAGAAATACATCTTGTTGTGGCGTGCAACCCGATCCATATATTTATACCGTTGCGGCGTGCAACCCGATCCATATATTTACACTGTTGCGGTGTGCGACCCGATCCCCGCAACCCAGAATATGAGCCAGAAATATATAGGCAAATACGCAATGCACGTAGAAGCAGAACAATAGTTATGTACCACAAGTCTACACAATGGTATGAAATGAAATGAAATGAAATAAAATGAGATGAAATGAAATGAAATGAAATATGATGCATAGGGTCACATGTGCCCGTAATCCCATCCCGAAGCGGAATACTCATGCATTCGAGGGGAATCCAATCTGATAACCAATTGGAGCGGAATACTCCTGCTCCTGGGGCGGAATACTCCTGCACCCGATATAATATCAATCAGAGGCGGAATACTCATGCACTCTCCTGGGGCGGAATCCTCCTACCCTCAATATGATACAATGGAGCGGAATACTCCTGCTCCTGGGGCGGAATACTCCTACCCTCAATATGACACAATGGAGCAGAATACTCCTGCTCCTGGGGCGGAATACTCCTGCACCCAATATGATATGCAATGTAATGCATATGAATTACATATAATGCATATGAATGCAATGTGATGCAATAATAACCCTTCACCAGCGCGGGACTCTCATCGACAGCCAGGAAGTAGAAGCCAACTCACAGCCAGAGTACAATGCCCAAATCCTCAATGCAATATTAACAACAGGACATACCATATAATATACAAGGTAAATCCAAAGCTAAGGCATAATGAGTACGCCTATCGGCAACTACACACGTAAGGAACACGTGGTAGAAAATCCATGAGGCTAGGTGCCTCCAAAGAAATGGATATAAACACTTACCTCGTTCTAAAGTTAACACTGCTGCCCAACAACCGCTTTATTCTCTTGGATTCATTGCCAAACGATCCCACTGTGTTCAATGAGCAGAAAATATATCAAATAGGGATAAAGACTTCATTCCTCAGATCTTAGGGCAATCCGGTTAGGAGCCTGATACCCTATTCGCATACGCAATACGCAGGCCAGGCCTATGTACAGGGTTTATGGTCACATAACCAAACTCCAAATAAATTATATTTATATGTTGTCCATAACTCACTGAATACGAATATATAATTAATTCCATTATCGGGGTCCATTTGACCGTTTAAACTATTAATTGAACTTATTAAAACGATATCTAATATCCCAATTTTTACCGTAAAAATATATTCAAACACACGTAATAAGCTAAGATAATGAGTTAACATCATTACCTGGATGTTTTGGGGTGAAAATCCTATTTTTCTCCGGCTCTTTTTCTCATTTTCTGGCATTTTTTCCTTATTTCCATGTTCCTGTTTTCTCCTCTCACGTTTCTGTTCCAATGTTTTGTTCTAGAATTGATCAGGTGGGGGATTTATATCCCCACCGCCTAACTTTTGACTTTTCTCAATTTCTCTTCTTTTTTTTTTCCTCTTTTCGCGATGAAAATTAAAACGGTACCCTACGATATTCGAAATAATTCCAACTTTTGCATACCAGTTATACAAAATATATTTAACATACTCGCGAAGGTGGATCTTAAATTGGACTCCTGAAACTCAAGATGCGAATTTAAATAAAAAGAAGTCAAATTATTTAACTTTCGGCATTTTAGCGGAAACTAGCTGAACAATATCGAAATTCACTTTCGAAAGTTCAATTAGGTCATAAATAATCATACGAACCCAATGGCACTTTCAGATTTCGAATCGGAGCTCATTCGGCAAAACCGAGCTCGGAAATCTCTTTTTAATATTTATCGCCAATAAAAACTGAAACCTTCTTCCGATGCCTACCAAACGAGGTCTGATTTAGCTCAAATTTTACGGACAGGTCCTAATGGACATTACGAATATTCTAAAATTATCGACACGCCAATCGGAGTCCTAACTTCCGAAACGACTGACCGAGGTCAATTCATTCTCCTCCACTTAAACTCTCGTTCGTCCTCGAACGAGCCTAAATCTAAAGCAAGATTCACGCTGATAACAAAAAAACTTGCACGACCTTCATAAACTATGCAACATCTCAACTGATGTTAGTGTTGTTCTGCAAGCTCCTTGTGGGAATGTAGTTACTCATATCCTAATGTATGTCAAAGGTTCATTTGAACAGGGTATTATCTTTGAATTGGAAATAATATGACTTAAAAAAGTGAAAATAAAAGAGACATGTAGTTGGACCTTCAGCTGAGGCAGAATACCAGCAACAGAGTTGATTACATGTGCACTTATAATGCTAAAGTAACTTCTCAAAGAGTTGAGGTGAAAAGGAGATAAGCCAATGATGGATGGACGATAAGCTGCACTAGACCTTTAACTCTAAATTTTCATGAAATAAAACAGCATCAATATAAGGATCCAGTTCTAGTTAAATACAAACAAATAGCCAAAAGAAAATCGGAGTCACCATACAAGGTTACTACTGACGGTGTTCTCATGTATAAAGATAGACTTTGTGTTCCTGATGTTGCAGATTTACATGGACAGATCATAATAGAGGCACATTATTCCAAATACATTGTTCATCCAGGTTCGACTAAGATGTACCATGATCTTAAGCAGATTTATTGGTGGGACAGAATGAAGGGTGACATAGCAGAATTTGTGGCCCAGTGTTCTAATTGCCAGCAAGTTAAAGTCATGTCATTTTTCCAAATTTTATGCTTTCAGCAGATAGGTACGTATATATGATCAGCTTGCCAGCTTATCTCTATCATTAATAGATTATTAGTGGGTTTAGCAATGATCTACACTTATTGTAGGTTTCTGCCGTGGCCTTAGGTTGGGTCGTGACAAAAGTGTTATCAACGCATTAGAGGTTTAGTATTACCACTCAGTATTTGGAGGAAGACTCCTCCACTTAAAGCACAAACTCATACAGCTATTTGAATAGGAATACCCATCCCCGTACAGTCTGCTGGACTAAAGAAGATTTAGCTAAAAGCTTAACGTAGGCAGACCTAAGCTACAAACTACCCATTCGAGTTTTCAAAAAGCTGCAACTCTCGAGTCACAATTCCATACATTTTCTATAAGCACTACCACCTGATGGATCAAATCAAAGGTCAAATGATGCCTCTCATTACCCTTAGTAGCCTTGAAAAAAAAACAATGTGCTTACTCGGCTACCTTGGCACGCACTCTGGCTCAACACAGGGAACTTCACAAGCAGATACCAACTGCCCAAGCTCACTATTTCCGGACGAGGAAGAAATGGTAATAGACCGACGATAGGAATAATTAGAACTTCAGGAAGCTCATCTTCTTATTTATTTGGCTACCAGAGCTAAACTACTTTCGAGTCTTGCTAGCCAAAGAATCGCAATGGAGATATTAAATAAGCTTTATGGAACAACATCCATGCTAATTTAATCTCCCAATAAGAAGAAAACTCTGACAATTTACCAGAAAACCCTTTTATAACCCAGATAAGCTCATGGGATAACATGACTGTACTAGCGTCTTGAACCAAGAGGAGATACGTAGATCGAATATTACTTACTAATCACTTTACACCGGAAGAAACGATACACTTGCTGATGGTGAAGAATAAGGATCCCATTATCCTACCAACACAAAATTCTGAGAAGAGAAGTAAACTGATTTGACATAATAACAGAAGGTGGAACAACAAGATGCCAGGCAGACAACACCGACACTCACTCCCAAATCTATCACATTTAGACCAAATAAATTAGTAGGGTCTCACAAATGCCAGGAATAAATCATACCAGAAGCTCGCCTCTCTACCGCAACCGATTCTTAACAGAAACAATATCCAAGAAAACCATGGAACATGATATAACAGACCATCTCCAGATTCTCTAGATCGATCGGAAGAATCAAATCTTACTCACATATAAGGGAAGAAGATATATATAGGTCTACTACGTCGGATGCCTCAGCATCCTGCCAGACTAGCAGTTCATAGAACTACCTCTGCAGCTGAGCTAAGCAACTACTCTGATAATCACCTTCTGAAGAACCACTGCCACCACACTCTCAACCTCTATCGGATAGTGGCATTTCTTTTGCTGATTGATCTAAATGAAATCCCCTGCGACTGCGCAGATGCCTGATGACGAGAGAAAAGACGACTGCTAACTTGTCGGAGCAAGGGAAAACTCCTCAAAGGATAGCCAGACTCACAACTATGATAACAGGAAAACTCCTCAAATAGTCAGATTCACGACAAGGATAACACCTTTTCACTGAATATGGGAACTGGACAGATTGTTGATAGCTACAAAAAGAAAACTGAGTCTATTTTGATGAACTACCAGCGCACTTTGAGAATTACGCTCTACAAGCTGAGATAACCTGGCATGTAACCTCCCAAAATAATCAGAACTCTTACCTCCAAATGAGGTACCATGGTTGCCACTGGGTCCACGGGATCCCCTGCTCTCTCGTTCTAACTCTTCCCGCTCTAACTTATGGTATGCCTCGTACCTTCGAACAATATCAACAACGACATCAAATGAAATCCCAACCTCGATTTCTCGAGCTATCTGGGATGTCAACGAAGGAGAAAGGTCACCAATAAATTTTTGAACATTCTCGAAAGGCTCATGGACTAGTTCTAATGCATATTCAGCCATTCTATACAATTAAATCTCATATTCTGAAACACCAACAGGCTATCCGAAAGGCTACCTTGTCCAATCCACTCAAACTGGCAACACTTTTCATCTCGCTCGCTACTCGAAAGGAACTTTTCCACGAATCTAGAATAAAATTCGAACCAAGTTAGCTAATAAGAGAGCAGCCCACCAATTCAAGGCTGGACCCCTGAAACTGGAAAGCAGAATAATCAACACCATACCGCTCGATATAATCAAGAGTCTGAAGGATATGCTGACATCATTTTATTTTAAAAAAAAATCACGAGGTTTATCTGATGTATTGCTTAAGAATATCAGAAGGTTCAACCGCGTAAAATAATGCAACCTCTTTGGGCACTCAGATCTAACCGGTACCTCCGCTGGCTAACCAGCCAGAACAATTGGTGGCGCAACACGTTCTGCTTATAGAACATAATTTACTGGGGAAACATCAGGGACTGGAACAGGGGCTCGCTGAGACCGAACGTCTCCATCTTCGGCAACCTGGTAGGCTGCCAAGCGAATAATAGACTCTGGCGGTATCTGCGTCGCCAAGATACTCGTAAAAGCATCATAGAGAGCAAAGGGAACCACAAGGCCGTGCTCCCTTGCCCATCGCGAGCTCGTACAGCTGGGACCCCCGTAACTAGATCGTCAACACGATCAAAACTCTCAGGGTTTCGTCAGTGCCAGCCCCAGGCTAGACTGCTTCGTCTTGAACTCATACTGTTTGCTGATTTATCGCACGAGGGTTCACAATAACCACGAAGGAATTAACAAATTAACGAAAATACTTTTGAATCCTAGACCGACACACGATCAGAAAAGAAGGAAGCGAAACTTCCTAAATGCCATCATAGCCTCTCGTAGATAAGTACGGACGTCTACGTACCCATCACCGAGACTCTACTAGACACTGTCTTAGTCTGGATAGACTCTAAACCGGGCTCTGATACCAACTGATACGACCCGAAATCCGGCTAGGCCGTGCGGGCACCCGACATCCTCCCCTAGAACCATCGGGCGAACCCTTACCAATTAAATTAGGAAAATAAATACAATTCAATTCATAAACAAGAATAAGACTTAAAAGAAAAATACTGACATACTGACACCTCTAAGCTGTACAAAAGAAATTACAGCTGCCTACCCAACATACTAGGTTTAGGGTTATCCAGACTAGACATCTAAGAGTATAAAAGAAGACCGATATCTCCTGAAGGGAGAAAAATGCAACTGAAATAACAACCCATAAACTGGTGTCCGGAATAAAAGTTGGCTCACCCAGACAGCTGAAGTCGTCTTCGCTCCTTCAGAACGTGGCGAACTCAATCCTGGAGCGAACATGCCGAAAGGAAATAGATAGACAAGAAAACAAACAACAAACAAGGGTGAGTCAAAAGGACTCAATAAGTGGGGCAAACTAGCCACCTCAAAGAATAGGATAGCTAGCCAGGGAGGAGAAACAGATAAACAAAATTCCTCTTATTTAAATTATAAAAAGGAAGAGCCAGATAATAACTAGAAACATGTATGGAACGACAAACTCATCAACAATCAGAAATACATCCTGTTGCGGCGTGCAACCCGATCCATATATTTATACCGTTGCGGCGTGCAACCCGATCCATATATTTACACTGTTGCGGCGTGCGACCTGATCCCCGCAACCCAGAATATGAGCCAGAAATATATAGTCAAATACGCAATGCACGTTGAAGCAGAATAATAGTTATGTACCACAAGTCTACACAATGGTATGAAATGAAATGAAATGAAATAAAATGAAATGAAATGAAATGAAATATGATGCAAAGGGTCACATGTGCCCGTAATCCCATCCCGAAGAGGAATACTCCTGCATTCGAGGGGAATCCAATCTGATAACCAACTGGAGCGGAATACTCCTCCTCCTGGGGCGGAATACTCCTGCACCCGATATAATATCAATCAGAGGCGGAATACTCCTGCACTCTCCTGGGGCGGAATCCTCCTACCCTCAATATGATACAATGGAGCGGAATACTCCTGCTCCTGCGGCGGAATACTCCTACCCTCAATATGACACAATGGAGCGGAATACTCCTGCTCCTGGGGCAGAATACTCCTGCACCCAATATGATATGCAATGTAATGCATATGAATGACATATAATGCATATGAATGAAATGTGATGCAATAATAACCCTTCACCGGCGCGGGACTCTCATCGACAGCCAGGAAGTAGAAGCCAACTCACAACCAGAGTACAATGCTCAAATCCTCAATGCAATATTAACAACAGGACATACCATATAATATACAAGGTAAATCCAAAGCTAAGTCGTAATGAGTACCCCTATCGGCAGCTACAGACGTAAGGAACACGTGGTAGAAAATCCATGAGGCTAGGTGCCTCCAAAGAAATGGATATAAACACTTACCTCGTTCCAAAGTTAACACTGCTGCCCAACAACCACTTTATTCTCTTGGATTCATTGCCAAACGATCACACTGTGTTCAATGAGCAGAAAATATATCAAATAGGGATAAAGACTTCATTCCTCACATCTTAGGGCAATCCGGTTAGGAGCCTGATACCCTATTCACATACGCAATACGCAGGCCAGGCCTATGTACAGGGTTTATGGTCATATAACCAAACCGCAAATAAATTATATTTATATGTTGTCCATAACTCACTGAATACGAATATATAATCAATTCCATTATCGGGGTCCATTTGACCCTTTAAACTATTAATTGAACTTATTAAAACGATATCTAATATCCCAATTTTTACCGTAAAAATATATTCAAACACACGTAATAAGCTAAGATAATGAGTTAACATCATTACCTGGATGTTTCGAGGTGAAAATCCTATTTTTCTCCGACTCTTTTTCTCATTTTCTGGCATTTTTTCCTTATTTCCATGTTCCTGTTTTCTCCTCTCACGTTTCTGTTCCAATGTTTTGTTCTAGAATTGATCAGGTGGGGGATTTATATCCCCACCGCCTAACTTTTGACTTTTCTCAATTTCTCTTCTTTTTTTTTTCTCTTTTCGCGATGAAAATTAAAACGGTACTCTACAATATTCGAAATAATTCCAACTTTTGCATACCAGTTATACAAAATATATTTAACATACTCGCGAAGGCGGATCTCAAATTGGACTCCTGAAATTCAAGATGCGAATTTAAATAAAAAGAAGTCAAATTATTTAACTTTCGGCATTTTAGTGGAAACTAGCCGAACAATATCGAAATTCACTTTCGAAAGTTCATAAAGGTCATAAATAATCATATGAACCCAACGGCGCTTTCGGATTTCGAATCGGAGCTCATTCAGCAAAACCGAGCTCGAAAATCTCTTTTTAATATTTATCGCCAATAAAAACTGAAACCTTCTTCCGATGCCTACCAAACGAGGTCTGATTTAGCTCAAATTTTACAGACAGGTCCTAATGGACATTACAAATATTCTAAAATTATCGACACGCCAATCGGAGTCCTAACTTCCGAAATGACTGACCGAGGTCGTTTCAAAAAGGGTATACCAGAAGAGTATAAAGTATACCAAAAGGGTATACTTTTTTCAAAACAACAAAAATTGAAATATTTCGCTTAGTAGCATCGCACACTTTTATTCATACACAAAAGGGTATACCGGAAGAGTATAAAGTATACCAAAAGAGTATACTTTGTTCAAAACAACAAAAACTGAAATATTGATTCGCTCGGTAGCATCGTGCACTTTGATCCAAACACAAAAGGATATACCGGAAAAGTATACAGTATACCAAAAGAGTATACTTTGTTCAAAGCAACAAACACTGAAATATTGATTCGCTCGGTAGCATCGCGCACTTTGATCCAAACACAAAAGGGTATACTGGAAAAGTATACAGCATACCAAAAGGGTATACTTTGTTCAGAATATAACATATATTACAAAGCTATACAATATAAAAACACACTGTTCAATATAATTTCATTCATGCATTACATTATTTATATCAATTAATTAACATTACATACTACTTTTGCTATTTTCCCACCAATTATTTTCGAAGTTACAATGGCAATATTATCAATCCAAATAATGTGGAAATTAAGTTTTAGAGTAAAACTTTCAAAAATCAGAGGGCACATTTGCACTGTATACCCGTATGGTATATTAATCTTAGTAGTATATTGTTATGGTATCATTTAGTGTTGATAGTAGTTTCATGCTTTATTGATCCAATTCAATGAAAACAACTCCTCAACCAGCGTCACAAGATCCATCATAGCGGAATGACATAGTAAACCTTTATTACGGTAAAAGGCAAGAAAAAGAAATGCTCCATATGTACATAGTATATATGCATTAAAAGGTATTTTTTTCCAAATTACTCTTCTTCCACCGCTGCTTGTACTAGCAGTAGTCCAAGTTCATCACTTTTTGAAATTTCACTGTTACAAATCAATGTGAAATGCAATGTGAACTTAACAAATCAGTAAGGGAAATACAACAAAAGCAAAGTGGACTCCTAATAGCTAACCTATATATTGTAGTCACTGATTGAATGAATGCGAAGGTCTCTCCAGTAACTACTAAACTTTCGGTCAATAGTAGCATATAATTAATTTTCTAACTGTTAATCTGCTACATTTGTGTGCTTAGTGGTTGGAGTGAATTGATGTCTAAGCTCGTCATTCTTATTTCTTTGTGCAGTATGGACATGGTTTCAAGGGAAAACAAAATCCATTTTTGTGGTCTACAACTTAATTATTCCATACAATAAAGCGTACCATATAAAATTATATAGTCACATCCAGGAAGCTTCATTTCTGCAAACTCTAGACACATAAACAAGAAGCACCAGTGGTTTACTATCTCAAAAGGGCAAACCCATGCACAATAGGCCACTAATAGCACCATTAGTGTCTCCCAACACCTGTATAAATGTATTTGAAATATAACTTTTATGCACTGACAATTTAAAATATTGTATATATGATCAATGCAATTTAATATGTTATACTAATTGTTACCATTTTCTTAGGTTATCATAAAAATTAATTACCTTTATTATTTATAAGCTACTTGATCGTGTAAATTTTTTTTGACATCATATCTAGTGACAACTTAATGTTTCTTAATTTGAGAGAGCATACTGAGGTCACAGACATTAATTAGGTATTTCTGATTTCTTTGAAGAATTTTATGATGAATATCACCTAAAGTAATACTAGTTTGAGAATAAGTAAGCTCTTCTACTTATAACAACTGTTTGGATAAACACCACTGTTACAATGTAATCACTGCCTCAGCTTCACTCAATCGCCACCACGTTCAGGCCATCATCAAACTACTACTGCCCTAGCGTCGCTACACCAATAGCCTTTGCTAAATTGTGCATTACCTCGTTTCGCCACTGTCAAGACTGCCCTGCTGCTGCTGTAACCAAATGACAACACCACAACCTCTAAACACTAGCGGAAACATTGTCACAGCCGCTACCTGAACGGACATCAAGCCGCTGCCTAGCCTCACCATCGCTGCCAAATCCATGCTATGCTACTGCATCATCAAACCAATACAACCATAGCAACACCCGTCACCTCCATATCAACACTACTGCTTTTCATTGAACCCAAAATCACAGCCCTGTCACCCTGTCACGGCACCCCCAACTCCCCCACGAAACTGCCTCGTCTCAGCCACAACATCACCATTGTAACATCGCTGCCCAGCTTCCAAACCAATAGCCAATCGATGTTACTGTTTCATTCCCACGGATCACCATCACTTCCCCTCATAATCAGCCCGCAACACCAAAACTCATCACCTCACTGTCTCTTCATCATCATCATTATTACAGTATCAAGACCACCCAAACAAATACTGCATCACCCGTCACGACCCTCCATCGCTACTACGGAACCCCAGAAATAATGGAAACGGAGAGGGGTTTTCAAGGAAGACAAGTTCAAATATGAGTAGGGAAAAAGGCGAACCTGAGGTCGTATAAATTTTGGCCGGAGAGAGGGTGGTATGTCGTGCGTCTGGAAGTCCTAATCTGTGACGATTCAACGATTTTCTTACGAAATTGAGTCTAAATCGGGAACGACGAGGTGACAGGGAGTCTGGAGATGTATTTTTCTCGATGGTTGTGTGATGCCTCTCGGTGGTCCACGGCGGTGTATGGTTGTTTCCGGTGAGGGCCAAAATTTGGGGAGAGTTCTGTTTTATTAAGAGGGGTATGGATGTGAAGTGAATAAGGAAAAAGATGGGTATACAATGTAAATAAAGTAGGTAGAATAGACAATAGATGAAAACAAACTTTAAATGAGCATAAAAAGATAAATATTTTATTTTTGTGGGCAGTGCACGTAAAAATCCCAACTTTTAAAGGTTGTGGTCTTAAACTTGTCACAACAAATGTGGTTATAGGAGTTTGTTGGCTTAAACATGTTATAACATTTGTTGTGGTTAAAAGCTTGTTACTAAGGATAAAATTAGAAGTTTAAGGCGCTTCTAGATTGGAACATTGGTCATTCTTTTGAGAATAGACTAAATACGAAATATGGTCACATAAAATAGAACGGTGGAATTATAATATCTTAAAAGCAAAGGTAAGGATATGAAATGGAAGCTAAGCTATGATCAAATCACATCCTTCAGCCCTTTCCACAACAAAATTGTTTGGTTGTGAAATTGAACGAAAATAGTACATCCGATGTTTGTACTAAACTAATAAATGAAGACGCGCGTTTTACGTTGTAATTCTTGTGATTAAATTACTTGTTTGATACTTTGATACAGTATGTAATTTCAATTTATTCCAGGATCCATCTCCAGATTTTGGCAATCCAATTCCTCTACAAAGCTCTAACCCTGAGATTCCAATTGAATTTTTTCTGGAAGCAACTAAAGGAAGCAGAGCATTCCCATGGTACCCTCTAACAGATATGCCTGTGGAGGGTGGAAATCCTTTTAATTGAGATGATTAATATGTCCAAGAATCTATGTTTGTATTGGAAAAAATTCAATTTCTATGTGCAATTATAGATGGGATTCAAGGTTATTTTTCTAGTTTGGATAAAGTAATCAGTTAGTGGGATTTATGCTTCTGGGAAACAGTGGTTTGATACTCTTTCGGTATATGTATTTGAGTGTTTATAGACGCATTTTGAGTGTATATGTATAAATGAAAAGAAATCTGTTGCGTCTTTTTAATACCATCAAGAGGTCGGATTTGATGGATGAAATTCCTCCATCCTCAACTATCTCAAGTTCAAACTTTAGGAATGGGGAAACTTTTGGTAGGGAGTGTTTCACCTTTAGTAGGCATTACTCACTACTATATATGAAAATATTTTATCATGAATTAGTTGAGGTACTTAAGAATCTATTTTCTCACAAACCAAGTTATAAATAAAAAGCGATCCCGAAACTGTGGTTTGCATATGATTATAGAAGCACCATTGTGTACATAAATGTCTAGCAACGTTAACCAAATCATAAAAACACACAAACATATATACATATATTGCAATTAACCAAATCCTCCTAAAACAACCGACAAAAGGAAAAACGAAAAACAGTCAACAAAGAGAAAACAAAAGCAAAAGATAAAGGACAGAACAAAATAAAGGTGCCAAAGGTTCTCAAGAATGCCAATCTATGGTTTAGTTGCACCTTTTGATGTATCCTCCACTTTACGTTTCTTTGTGATTACTTCTGATCTTTCTTCCTCAGTATGCTGACTTGCCGCTTGTTTCAATGGTTTTGCCAATGAACATAGAATTTTTCTAAACTTGGCATCTTCATTTTCCATGTATTCCTTCAATGAGGCGATTCCATTAGCCAAATCATCTTGTTTTTCCTTCAGCTTTTCGATTCCTGAAATCAATGTAGTGTTGAGATCTCTCTGGCTCCTCAACTCTGCTTCTACCCCACGATAGTAAGTTTCTTGGTAACAATCTTTTTGGACTTTTAAGTTTTTGTTTTGTCTCCTTATTATGTTAGGTAGCAAGTGTTTTTTCCCAGCTTGAAACCAGTTATGTTCAAACTCCCATTGTCGCGTTCCAACCTTCTTAAACCCCTGTTGAATCATATCAAATATTAACATTTAGGAACAAAATTCATGATTGCATCGATAAAACTATACATAATGATCAAGGAACATGATAACTTACATAGTTATTGAGTTGGTAAATAAAACTTGACAAATTCGCATGCTTGAAATATCTTGGCAGCATCTCGGAGCACAATTTAAGATGGTCCCAAATAATGAAACTGGTACCAGATGGACTCCAACTGATTATGGCACTTGTACTTGGTTCTTCCACCATTTCATATGCCTTCATCAAGAAAGGGGTTACACCAGATTCACGTCCACCATTTATGTTTTCTCCAGTAGAAAATTGATTGATATTGTTCATTGCCATGTTGTGACTTTCAGAACTTGTGAGGCTATATGTCTACAAAGTTTTTCCGAGAACTAAGCAGATATGTGCTTTTTGATCTTTGTTCTGAGTTGTAAGAAAGTGAAAACTTCTCATTGTAAGTAGATTCTTTCCACTAAATTGAATCAGGGCCTTTTGATTTCCTTATAAGTGATGAGATGCTCCCAAAATAAACTTATTCTTTACCATCTGTTTAGGGGAGTCTTTGTTTGATTTTCCATGACTTGTCCTTAGTTATAACATGAAAATTGAAACTATTCCTTCTTGTACAATTGTACCATTGTTATAGTCTCTTTAACATTGTTTCATAATGTATCCCTCAAGCTATTTCCATATGTAAAGAACATTACAAGAAATAGTTAAATATTTCAAAAACTTTTGAGGCCAGGCTAGAGTTATATAATAAATTTCGAAAAGTGAAGTTTCTCCAATTTGGAAGTTAGATGGGAGATAACAGAACAAGAGAAGAATGGATCTGATGACCATAAGTTAATTAATAGTTGTAAGTGCACCTTATTAAGTATCTGATACGAATAATATATGATGAATTACAACTATACAGTTTATGACACTTCTAAACATTGCAAATGAATTCTCTTCCCTTGTTTTCCCACAGTACAAGGTTAAAATAATGTAACGAAATTAACTTTTAACATTGTTTATGGATAAATAATATAATGCATTTTCATAAAAAAGTTGTTTGTTGTAGCCTTGTATGTTATAATATGACGAATAGTTTGAGACTAAGTAATGTGGATTCTCTTTTGGAAGGGAAAAGCTCCCGACCAAAAGCAATACCATTTTTTGGAATTACTCGAAACATCAGTTTGAAGATGGAAGGATACTTGCCACATTACTTAGTATGCATTACAACAACATTGAGTCAAGTTGAAGTTGCTGTATTTTGAACTAAATTCTCCTAAAAAGTCATTGATTAATAGCTAAAGGGGGAAAAAGAGAAAGAAGAAAGAAGAACAAACGGAGCAATTACCTACTACAAGAGTCACAAAAGGTATTTCATACACACAAGTATTACGTGGGCTTGACTATTCCCAAAAATATTTAGTACTCCATCCGTTTCAAAATAGTTGTCATAGTTCGAATTTCGAGAGTGAATTTAAACATATAATCTTTAAATTTTTTATAACGATGTTTATATATTTAGAAACTACATAAAAAGTACTATAAGTCACAATAATTAATAATTCAAAATATTTAAAAGACATATGAAAATATTACGGTCAAAGTTAAATTTGTTTGACTCTCGAAATCCGAACTATGACAACCATTTTGGAGTGGAGGTAGTATGTTTTAACTCTGTCCATCAAATCTTTAGAGAAATGACCCAAAGAGATGCTCTTCGTTTTTTCTTCTTTCTCGATATAGTTATCTCATATTTAATATTTATTGATTTGATCAATTTAAATTTGCACATCGTAAAGCTCATGAAAGAGGTAACTCTCCTCATCAAAGTTCTTAGAGCTCAAATTAAGTCCTCTAATTAAAGACAAGGCTATTTCATCTATCCCACCACACCTTTTTCTAGATTAGATTTCAAACCCAACAAATATATTCAAAAGATATTGGGAAATTAAAAGCATCAGAAAAGCCAAAATATGCATGGTAGATATATAAAAGTAAAATTTAAAAAAAAAAAAAACCAATAATAGAGTTTCCAGAATGTATTACATAATTGTGTGAAGTTGCTATACTTTGAACTAAATTCTTCTCGAAGCTATCATAATTTAATAGCTAAAGGGGAAAAGAGAAATAGAAGAAACAGAGCAATCACTAACTATAAGAGTGAGTTAAGCCCAAAAAAAAAAAAAAAAAATATTACACAGAGTATAACTTTATGTACTTTTATTACAAAATATATAAATATTTTCAAAACTTACGAAAAATAGCAACATTCTTGTTTTTTGCTACAAAATATAGCAGAATGTATTTAAAAAGAAAAGAAAATATAATTTTAAAAAAAAAGATAAATCTAATCCTATATTTATGCACCCAAATCATGTTTAGATAGGTTTAAATCTTTTTACATTTAACACTCATTTTCTCTCTCACCTCAAAACCATATATTAAAAATTGACAATAGGCATACGTAAGAAACAATAGCCATACAGTACACATACAATAGTCATACAATACACATACAATAGCCATACAATATACATACTATACACATACACCATACGATAGACATACAAAAGACATATAATAGAATTAGTAATTGGGTAGTTGTAATCCCAAAAAAGTAGGAACAGATGAAAAGACATGCCTATAATTATTGGTGATTTTGGTGCAGGGTGTATTTTCTATTTTATTGAGTAAATCTTTTTTTTTTTTTTAATAACGTGTAAATATAATGTTAAGAAAGTATTGCTATTCTTGAAGTGACATAATGTTGCTATTTTATTGTAAACTTGCTACTATATTTGTATATTTGTATAATTTAGCCAAAAAATTTTTTAAAAAAAATACAAGAGTGACAATTGGTATTTCAAGCACAACTACTTTTGGTATCCCATATACGTCCGCGTATGTTCATCGACCCAACTAACTAATTCAAATTCTACTTAGAAAGACTCCTTAATTAAGCGATCCAATTAATTCAGACTCTAACTTAAAAATACCAATTTGAAAATAAAACACTTCCTAACAAACAACCCAATTAACTCGAATTCTAACTCGAAAGGCCACTTTGAAAGTAAAATACTCTCTATCAAAAACAACTATGTTTTTCATGTGCTCCCAATCAAAAGAAACTTCATGACAATGAGGGGTACTTTCCACCTAGATCACAACTTTTGGTGATAAATATTTAAACAAATTAAAGAATAACTTCACATTCTGTATTCCTTGTATAGTTAATGGCATTCACTAGAGTAATTAATTTGGATTTGCATAGCCTGGAGCTCATTCCTCAAGCAATTTCTTGGAGCATTATAACAATATTCTAAACTATTTACCCAACAAGCAAAAATTAAAAAAACCATAAAGCCAGTGAAACTCTTGCCTCCATTCAATATCAATAAAACCATCCACTAGTGACTTGCTGCATTCCACAAACTTATAATAATTAAAATACTAATGAGAAAAGTTACAAGAAGCTAATTAAAACAACCCCTAAAGATAAAAGAAAAGAGAAAAATAAATCTACTCAAGAGAATCATCAAGTTCTCCTTCATGGGCCCATTCATGATCCTTGTAAATCTGTTTCTCTTCCTCTTCCGTAAAATCATTAGTGATATTGAAAATCTGACGAACAGCTTTAACCGTCTTGTTCTTGATTCTATCAGCAATTGTCTGAGAAAGTAAGTCAAACAAAGGTTTAATGTCCATGTAATTTGCAGCCAAAATAAGTTCCAACAGGTTTTGTAAAGTAGTATTCACGAATTCCTTGTCGAAATCTTTTATTTTGTCTTCAGTTTCTGGAGTTGCTGCTGCATGTTCTTTCATGTACTCGGTAATTTTGGCTAAGGTTTGAGTGTCCACGTTAGGGAGTGGGAAGATGCTGCACTCATCGTCTACCATGTTTTTTATGGTACCTGATAGAATGGCTACGGATTGTTCGAGTTCGAAATCTTGACCGTCCGATGATCTCAAGATCAACTTCTTCATCTCCTCTTGCGTTGTTTGTGATGATGATGATGATGCCATTATTGTATGAGATTTTAGGAGGAAGGAGAGAAAACCCTACCAAAGTTAAAAGGTAAAGAGAATATGTTGAAAGGGAAGATTGTTATTAGGAGTATTTATAGAGCTTCAATTCATTGTGTGTTTCCTTTTCCTTGTTGGTTTAGGAAAAAACAAATCCTTAAACCCTATGATCTCTTGTTTTTCGGTTTTCTTAACATTAATTTCCTTTTTCTTCTTGGTTTATAAAATAAATCCTAAAAGGGAATTACTTCACCGTTCTAGAAATTTACATTCTGTTCTTATAGCTATTTTTTGCTTTCTTTATTATTTCTCAGCCAAGTTTCCTTTTTTAAAAGCTAACTAGTTACGAACAGCTAAAATGGTCAGCAGGGTGCAGTGGCATCCCCGAACCCTTAAAATTCAATTCTTTATCCGTCTATCATGAACTGACTCGAACCTCCAAGCTACCAAATAGTGGTAAAGATGCTCTACCCATTATGTATTTTACTCTTTAATTTGAAGCCTCACCTGAAATTCACCAATGCCAGGAAATTTCCAACCTAAAGCCTCTAGGTAAGAAGGATATCTGAGCTCTCCAGCAGGACCAGGTCCTACCTCAATGTCTATTATAACTCCAGCTTCAACAAAATCAGGCATATTCTCCTTGAAGCTAGCCATGTAATAACTGTAAATCTTAAAAGAATCACAATTAAGATAAGTGGGGTTGACAAAAATACATTGAACAAAAGAAAACAACTAAATTTACTGTGAGAATCTATGTTGTTTGGATTCTTCAAAATGCAGCCGCTCTCTTGTTAGATCATCCGTAATGCATATTTTTGGGAGTATTTGACACACATTCAATGATATTTTTCAAGGATCCGAGCAACAAGTGATAATTACCTAAACTGCAGTTCGTCCTTCAAACTAGCCCTGTTTGTGTAGAAAATATCAGGATTTGTTTCACCAATGTCAAGTACCCATTTTGGAAGAGGGATATAAACAATGTCTCCAACATTGCCACCACATTGATGGAATGACATAATAGCTTGTATCTTCAGTCCAATTTTTTGAATAAGTAGAAATAAGTTTCTATAGGCAGACCAATCATATTGTTTTGGGCCTTTTAATTCTATAATTCCCCACCATATATCAACCTCAGCAGATTTTAGCTCATTCTCAATTTTCTCTTGGTCAATGAACTTGTTGTCAATTGAAATAACTCCCAACGGTCAAAAAGAAACAACAAATATTAGATATTTGTTAACCTCTTTTGCACTCTTTTTAGAGTATATTAGACTCCTCAAGTCCACAATAAGTGATTTTAAAATTTTGGTACATCATTAAGATAACCATTTATGGTCTATTTTAGGCCAAGCTTGAGTGAAGTCAGAGGGACTTGTTTGTTCGTAAAAAGTTATATTTTTGGAAATTTGAGTTGCTTGGCCTCAACTCAAAGATGATCTTATCCAGCAACAAGAGAAGTTTACTACTGTTGAGTAGAAGCTACTAATATAGATACAAAGCTCTTCTCCTTTTCCATCTTTTGTTCTGATATTATTTATATTGATTAAAAACCTTAGCATATACTCTCTCCATACCAATTTATGTGATATAGTTTGACTTTGCACATAATTTATGGAAAAATAAAGATTGACGTTGTAAAGTTTCAAAATTATCCTTGAAGATATAAAGAAAAAGTAAGTGAGACAAGATTGAAATAATTAAATAGTTTTTGGTAGCTTTTAGTGTAAGTGAAAAAGTAAGTGAGACAAGATTGAAATAATTAAATAATTTTTGGTAGCTTTTAGTGTAAGTAGGGTACAATAATGGTTAAATAGAGCTGGTGCTATTAATTAGTTGTCAAATTATGAAGTATATCATTCTTTTTAGGACATACAAAAAAGAAAAGCGTGTCACATAAATTGAAACAGAGGGAGTAATTCTTTGTAAGTTTTACTTTAAAGTCTTACAAAATAATATAAAAACTTGAATAAATTATTTGATAAAAGTATTTAAATCATATTTAACCTTAATAAAAACTATTTTTTGGAAAGATTGACCAACAAAAATATGTTTAAAAGCACTTCTGAAATGAACTGACCAAAACACCAACTACTCCCCTCAAAAAGTACTTCAATGAGAAGCTGTCTTTCAAAATAATTAGGTTTAGAAGTTTTGCCAAACATACTTTTATAGCCTATTTGGCATTGCTTCTCCAAAGCCAAAAGTGCTTTTTTTCAACAAAAGTACTTTGTTTGGAATTTTGATGTGTTTGGCAACTAAAAAAAGTACTTTTAGGTAGAAGCAGAAGCAGTTTTTCTGTTGTTGGGAAGAAGCTACAAATATCTCCTTCTTCCAGGAAGCAGAAGCAGTTTATTAATTTTTTCAAGACTGAAATATCCTTACCAAGAATTCATATTTACCATATTATTCCTTATAAATTAACCATATCTCTCTCAAAATACAATTATATTTTTTTTCTATTTTTTCTACTACGTATTTTTACAAATCTTCTTCCTCCAGGACTAATTTTTATTTTTAGGTATTACTATCTAGTGTATATAGGATGTCCTACTCTTTAAATCATCTTTTAAAAGCAAGTGATTACTAGAAATTCCTAATTCCATTATCACTTTGATTTAACTATATTTTATGTTGTTCAATAGCTTAAAATTATATCTTTTACGTTATATTTTACATTTAACTAAATAAATTTTCTAATTAAAGTATTTTATGATAAATATTCAAAATTATTTTTTTTATTTTGACACTGAAAAGTACTTTTCGTAACGATTAACCAAACACAAATTATTTATCAAAATTACTTCTCCAATGAGTTGTCCAAACACAAACTGCTTATTATCCAAAAGTAACTTTTTTAAAAAGTACTTATATCAAAAGTACTTCTCAAAATAAGCAGTTTTTTGCGGCAATCTCAAACAGGCTATTAATAACATTAATTAAGAGGACTGTTGATGAAATTATCCTTTTATGTCTCATCAACAATGATTAAGAAGTATGAAAGGATTTTTGCAAGTTGTTCAGATCATTTATTAGAGATGGGTAAATTTAAAAAGAAAAAAAAAACACTTAAAACATTCTTGGTTTATTTTTTTCTAAACAAAAGTCACTTATTTAGATAAATCTAAAAGGTAAAAAACCACTTATTGTGGATCGGAGGAAGTAGAATAGAGATTTAACATATGTATACTGTGCATATGGATCGGGGGAAGTAAAATAGAGTTTAATTTATATATACTAATAATTTTTTTTATACTATTAGACTAACTTAGGTAGAAGGTGATAACTCCAATTTTGATGATAACAATATGATTAAATTTGATGAACAGATAACTTAACAACTACTATATTTTATCACAGGTTCACAATGGTTCAGTCGGCTAAAACTGGATGAATATTAAAGTCGATGAAGCCTTATTGCCTTGGAGTTAATAATATTCAGTCCTTGATGGTTTCAGTAATAGAAGATTCTGTTAGTTGCAATTTACCCTGAAGATTTGGATGACTGGAGTCAATCCCGTTTGTCAAAGTTGTTGAGGAAAATCAAGGTCCTTTAATGCTCTTTCCTTATTCTCAAAAAGGGATCAATCAATACCTTTTTGGGGATCAATTCCCTTGGGTCAAAATCTCTTCATTCAAGGAAAATGTCTCCTTCATATCAATTAAAGGATTCACACACATCTATTCGATGCTCACTCAGATCTCACAGAAGCTATAAAAGGCTCAGCTGCAAGCAGTCTCAATTACGCAACCTTTCAGCTTTCTTATATTCTCTTTTAATCTTGAAAACATTGTAACCTTGAGAGATTACTACTGTCCAAAGAAAAGAAAAGAGAGTTCCTAGAGAAAGTAAGGTTAGTGTCAAGCGTGTTGGTCAGGCGAGTGATCAACAGTGTGTCGTTGGTGGTTAGCGAAGGAACAAAACCACACTTTGTATCGTTGGTGGTGATCGAAGAAAAACCATCACTCTGTACTTTGAAATTACTTTAAGAGCTGAAGAAAAACTCCCTTGTTGACCCAAGGGGACTGGATTAGGAACCATTTTTGGTTCTGAACCAGTATAAATCTGCTGCGTCATTATTTTACTGCACTTACATTTTTCTGCTATCCTCGACTTAAATCTAGTCGACTCATTAAGTCGACTGAAACTGGAAAAGAAAAAGGAAAATATAATTCACCCCCCCCCCTCTTATATCTTCAATTGGTATCAGAGCAGGTCTCACACATACTTAATTTTTGCCTTGCAGCAAGTGAGAAAAGATCATGTCTGGGCACAACGTCACAGGAGCTTTACTTCAAGAGGGCACCTCTATTGCTCGTCCTCCATACTTCAATGGACAACACTTTAGTCATTGGAAAGTGAGAATGGAGACATTCGTCAAATCCATTGACTTTAAAGTTTGGCGTGTAATCACCAAGGGCCCTTATGAAATACCTCCAGACAAAAACCAGAATTCAGAAGGAGAAACTACTAAGATCCCTCTGGATATTGATGACTATAATGACGAGCAAAGAGAAGTCATACAACTGAACTCGAAAGCTCAAAATCTTTTATATAATGCTATTAGTGGAGAAGAATATGAGAAAATATCTAGCTGCGAAACTGCCAAGGAAATGTGGGACAAACTTGTCGTAACTTATGAAAGTACAAACAAAGTTAAGGAAACTAGAATTAATCTTCTAGTTCATGAGTACGAACTGTTCCAAATGAAAGATGGAGAAACCATTGAAGACATGTTTGCCCGATTCAGTAAGGTTATAGGGGAACTTAAATCTCTTGGGAAAGTCTACACTAATGGAGAACAAGTCAGGAAGATTCTTCGCAGTCTACCTATCATTTGGCAACCCAAAGTGATTAATATTGAAAGTGGAGATCTAAATTCTCTATCTTATGATGAGCTGCGTGGTGACCTCATTGCATTTGAGAAAACCCATCTTCAAAGAAGCTCACAAAATTCTGACAAGAAAAAGGAAGTCGCTTTTAATGCTGATAATACAGATCTTCCTAGCGACAATGATGATCTTGCTGAAGAATGGGCACTTATGTCCAAAAACTTTGGAAACTTGCTGAGAAGAAATAGACAAAGAGGCAGAACTAGATTCAATTCCAGAAGAAATAATTCCAACAATGATCAGGATAAGAACGATGGGCGATGTTTCGAATGTGGCAAATATGGTCATATTGCAGCTAACTGCAATGAGGCAAAGAAGAAGCAATCGAAGAACAAAAAGAAGGCCCTGTCTGCATGGAGTGATGAAGAAGGATCTGAAAATGAAGAAGAAGCCAACATATGTTTTATGGCTGATGCTGAAACCAGCAAGGTACGTAACTACAACTGTGATAATTGCAATTCCCTCCAGGAAGACTTAGACTCCGCTCTGGAGGAACTGGAAAATATTTTAAAAGAACTATCAAAAGTAAAAAAGGATGGTGAAATCTGGAAAACTAGATTTGAGGTATGTGAAATAGAACGTGATTTCTTTGAACAAGAAGTTCAGGATCTAAAACTTCAACTAAATGGCATAAATAAATCCACCAGTCAAAGCTCTGTCAGGTCTAACAAAACTCCTCTATCCCCAGCTTCAATCGAAGCTATTCCTGGAAGTTTGCGTTTTACCAGTAGTGAGTCGACTAAAACTGTGCCTACTACTAAGTCTTCCATTACATGTTACTACTGTGGAAACCTCGGACATACTAATGCCAGATGTAGATTCAGAAAAGCTGACACTAGAAAATGGAAATGGATTCCCAAAATTTCTTTAAACACTTATGTTTCTAACCATGAAGGACCCAAGAAAATCTGGGTACCAAAACATCAGTAGCCTCATTTTTTGCAGGAACACATACCCAACGGAGCGTGCAAAGGAAAGTGGATTTTAGACAGCGGGTGTTCCAGACATATGACAGGTGACAAGTGCTGGTTTAAATCAGTCACAAGTATAGACGGTGGACTTGTCAAATTTGGCGATAATGGCAAGGGCATTGTCATTGGCATTGGTAAAGTCTTCTTAAATAAATCCTGTTACATGAATGAAGTTCTGCTAGTAAAAGGCCTAAAGCATAACCTTCTTAGTATTAGTCAACTCTGTGACTCTGGATATCTAGTTAAATTTGAAGCATCTAAATGCATTATCTCTAACTCTCTAGGAAATGAAATTCTCACAGGTTCCAGAGATAACAACATATATAAATTAGACAATGTCTCTCCCTCTCATGAATACATTTGCTTAACCTCTGTTGCTTCAGATCCTTGGTTATGGCATAAGAAGCTTGGTCATGCTAGTATGCATCTCATTCTTAAACTATCGCAAAAGGATCCGGTTATTGGTCTTCCCAAACTAAAATTCATAAAAGATCATGTATGTGATGCATGTCAACTAGGAAAGCAAACCAGGTCATCTTTTAAAGTTAAAGATATAGTTAATACCTCTATGCCTCTTCAACTGTTGCACATGGATTTATTTGGTCCCACTAAAACTGCTAGCATTGGTGGAAAAAGGTATGCTTTTGTCATTGTTGATGACTACTCTCGTTTTACATGGGTTATTTTCTTGTCTCATAAAGATGAAGCTCAAAAGAATTTTGAATACTTCTGTAAAAAGGTTCAAAGAGAAAAAGGTTATTTTATCACCTCTATCAGGAGTGATCATAGTGGAGAATTTGAAAGCAAAGCTTTTGAATCCTTCTGCAATGAACAAGGTATTTCGCATAGCTTTTCTTCTCCCAGGACTCCCCAGCAAAATGGTGTTGTAGAACGTAAGAACAGGACTTTACAAGACATGGCTAGAACAATGCTCTTGGATCATTCTCTACCCAACAAATTCTGGGCAGAAGCAGTTAGCACAGCATGTCACATCCTCAACAGATGTCTCATTCGTCCTATTCTGAAGAAAACACCATATGAACTTTGGAAAGGTAAACGTCCTAACATTAGCTACTTTCATCCATTTGGTTGCAAATGCTTTATCCATAATAACGGGAAGAACAGTCTTGGTAAGTTCGATCCCAGAAGCGATGAAGGTATTTTTCTTGGTTACTCTAATTCTAGTCGCTCTTACAGAGTTTTTAATAAACGCACTTTATCTGTAGAAGAATCCATGCATGTCGTATTTGGTGATACTAATCAAATTCTTGAGAAAGATGAAAGTGCAGATATAGAGTTGTTAAGTGCAGGAAACTTATCTTCTGCAACTGAGACCAAGTCGACTAATAGGTACAAAATGGGTCTTCAGAAATAAGCTAAATGAAAATGGAGAAGTCACCAGAAATAAGGCTCGACTTGTAGCTCAAGGCTATTCTCAGCAAGAAGGTATTGATTATGATGAAACGTTTGCTCCTGTTGCAAGGTTAGAATCTATTCGCATGCTACTTGCTTATGCATCATTCAAAGGTTTCAAACTATTTCAAATGGATGTCAAAAGTGCCTTCTTAAACGGCTTTATCAAGGAAGAAGTTTATGTTAAACAACCGCCTGGTTTTGAAAGTCTGAAATTTCCCTCACATGTTTTTAAGTTGACTAAAGCTCTATACGGCTTGAAGCAAGCTCCTAGAGCATGGTATGATCGTTTAAGCACTTTTCTCTTAAATCATGGTTTCAGTCGAGGTAAAATTGATACTAGTTTATTCATTAAAAGATCTTCTGTTGGAAATCTCCTTATGCAAATTTATGTCGATGATATTATTTTTGGTAGTACTAATCCATCATTATGCAAGGAATTTGCTGAGACAATGCAGAATGAGTTTGAAATGAGCCTAATGGGAGAACTCACCTTCTTCCTTGGACTTCAAATCAAACAATACGATAAAGGGATTTTTATCAATCAATCTAAGTACACCAAGGAACTACTTGCAAAGTTTGGTATGCATAGTGCCAAGAAAATGAAAACTCCTATGAGCCCCTCAACAAATCTTGAAAAGGACTGCAAAGGTAAAAATGTAGATCAAACCATCTATCGAGGTATGATTGGTTCCTTACTTTATTTAACTGCTAGTCGACCTGACATAATGTTCAGTGTTTGCAAATGTGCTAGATATCAATCTGAACCTAAAGAATCTCACCTCACTGCAGTTAAACGTATTATGCGATATCTCTCTGGCACTATCTCTTATGGGCTTTGGTACCCTCGCACTATAAATTTTCATCTTCAAGGATACTCAGATGCTGATTTTGCAGGTGATAAAGACGATCGTAAAAGTACTAGTGGAACCTGTCAATTTTTAGGACAATCTCTCATTTCTTGGCATAGCAAAAAGCAAGGATCAGTGTCCTTATCCACTACTGAAGCAGAATACATCGCCATTGGTCACTGCTGTACTCAACTACTTTGGATGTCCTATCAGCTCAGTGATTATGATATTAATTCCACTCCTATGCCTATCTATTGTGAGAATTCAAGTGCTATCTGTCTCTCTAAAAATCCGGTGCATCATTCTAGAGCAAAGCATATAGAAATTAAGCATCACTTTATTAGGGATCATGTTTTGTGTGGTAACGTTAAAATTTCCTTCGTGACTACTGAAAATCAACTTGCTGATATTTTCACTAAACTTTTGCATGAGGAACGCTTTTGTGAACTTCGTGAAAAATTAGGAGTAGTTGAAGACCCTATTTTATTAAATTAATGACACCCTCTTTTGCTATCTTACTGATAAATAATTTTTTTTTGTCTGATAGTGTGAACATATTTTCAAATCTTTTATGGTTCATCAGCTCCTAAACTTCTCTAATTATTACTTATTGGTTTGAGTGTCCCCAAAAAGTGCTTCGTTTTTCCCGCTGACTGCTCCCGTCTTTTCACTTCTCTCAATCACGTCTCTTCCTCTCCATCTTCTCCATAAAACACCGCTGTCTCCCTTCATTCTTTGCTCAACCATCTCCTCTTCTTCTCATATGATAAAATGGGTAAATCCCAAAAACCCACAACTCCTTCCATGAAGAAAAGCTCCAGGACCCGCTCCAAAAATTGTTCTCCTGGTTCTCCTATAAACCTTGAGAATTCTGATTCTGTCTCAATGTCTCTGAACAGTGAATCAGCCTCTTTTATCTCCTCAAATTCAGGCAAAAAGCGTGGGAAACGACCAATGGTTGACACCCCTCAAAAACCCTCTCCAAAGAAACCAAAAATGTCAAAAACCTTCATCCCTCTTGACTGTGACCAAAACTTTTGGGATAATGGAAAAGAAAAGTTTGAAGATCTCAAAAATCGCCGCATTGCCTCCGGTCGCATTGTTGACCTCGATTCCATGGAAGCTCTTGACTGCCATATCAAAGCTCTCTTCGAATTCCAAGGTTGGTCCAATCTCTTGTCTATCAATCCTCCTATAATGTATCCTGACTTGGTTCGAATGTTCTATGCAAATCTTCGTACCTGTGGAACTGATGGTATTGAATCTTTGGTCTTGGGCCAACGCATCTTCTTGACGTGTAAAGTTCTTGAAAAATTGTTTAAAATTAAGTCCTCTGGCTTTTCTGATTGCTTCAAAAATTCTTGGCCCTCCGACTTTGAAGTGTCTTTTGACCAAGCCAAAGCTTGCATTACTGGTTTGGGTGCTCATGCTATCCCTGATGGTCATCTTGGTCCTCACCTTCTAGGTTTTGAAAATCGTGTTCTGGCTCACATTGCTGCTACTACCCTGCTTCCTCGTACAGGCTCTTTCAGTACTCTTTCCCAAAGAGACACCTTCATTGTTTACTGCCTAGTTACTAAACAAAAAGTCAAACTCTCTTGGTGGATCCTTAACTACATGCATGAATGTGCTGTGGATTCTAAGGAATCTGGTTGTCTTCTATATGGAATGCTCATCTCTCACATTCTGGACCTTCTGCATGTCCCTACTTCCGGTCACTCTGTTATTTCTGTGTCTCAATGCTACAATTCTCGTGCATTTACTAGTATGGGGTATGTTCATCTTGATCAATCTTGGGTTAAAAAGCCTGACTTGGATCCTCCTCCTTCTTTGCCTACTCCTGCACCTGCCTCAATTGATAACTCCTCTGTGCTCAATCGACTCTCTGCTGTTGAGGAGCAGCTCTCCACCTTGCGTGATCTCTGTCTTTCTTCTCAATACAATTTGGAGAAAGCCAGGGATGACACCAAAACCACCAAGGCTGATGTTGCTCACCTCAGACTCTCCATTGATACTGTGGCCAAAGATGCTCGCAGGAGTCTCTCTACCCTGCACTCTCGCATTGACACTTTGGGAACCAACATCATCAATACCTTAAAGTATTTTCTGGGAAGACGTTAGCTTGTGTGCTTGTTTATGCTGACTCAGACTGTTTTGATTATGCATGTATATACTGTGCTGTGGTTTTGACTCCCCTGTTTTTTGTTGATGACAAAGGGGGAGAAACACTATGTCTATGTATGGTGAATGACCTTTTCACTGTGTGAATTACTGCTTATGTTTGCTGAATGCATATTGCTGCTGCTGTTTGTGGAAAACTTATGTTTGCTGAAAGCATATTGCTGCTGTTGTTTGTGGAAAATAACTTTAAGTCGACTAACTAACCCCTTCTTTAAGTCGACTATATATGCATCTAGTTTGGAAAAATAGAGAATGCAGGTACTCAAACTCTCAGGGGGAGCATACACTCAGGGGGAGCTGTCATCTCACTCATAGAACAGGGAAGTTTCATAAATTTATAGAATTGTCATCATCAAAAAGGGGGAGATTGATAACTCCAATTTTGATGATAACAATATGATTAAATTTGATGAACAGATAACTTAACAACTACTATATTTTATCACAGGTTCACAATGGTTCAGTCGGCTAAAACTGGATGAATATTAAAGTCGATGAAGCCTTATTGCCTTGGAGTTAATAATATTCAGTCCTTGATGGTTTCAGTAATAGAAGATTCTGTTAGTTGCAATTTACCCTGAAGATTTGGATGACTGGAGTCAATCCCGTTTGTCAAAGTTGTTGAGGAAAATCAAGGTCCTTTAATGCTCTTTCCTTATTCTCAAAAAGGGATCAATCAATACCTTTTTGGGGATCAATTCCCTTGGGTCAAAATCTCTTCATTCAAGGAAAATGTCTCCTTCATATCAATTAAAGGATTCACACACATCTATTCGATGCTCACTCAGATCTCACAGAAGCTATAAAAGGCTCAGCTGCAAGCAATCTCAATTACGCAACCTTTCAGCTTTCTTATAATCTCTTTTAATCTTGAAAACATTGTAACCTTGAGAGATTACTACTGTCCAAAGAAAAGAAAAGAGAGTTCCTAGAGAAAGTAAGGTTAGTGTCAAGCGTGTTGGTTAGGCGAGTGATCAACAGTGTGTCGTTGGTGGTTAGCGAAGGAACAAAACCACACTTTGTATCGTTGGTGGTGATCGAAGAAAAACCATCACTCTGTACTTTGAAATTACTTTAAGAGCTGAAGAGAAACTCCCTTGTTGACCCAAGGGGACTGGATTAGGAACCATTTTTGATTCTGAACCAGTATAAATCTGCTGCGTCATTATTTTACTGCACTTACATTTTTCTGCTATCCTCGACTTAAATCTAGTCGACTC
This sequence comes from Petunia x hybrida, assembly GCA_037355625.1. Lineage (NCBI taxonomy): Eukaryota > Viridiplantae > Streptophyta > Magnoliopsida > Solanales > Solanaceae > Petunia > Petunia x hybrida. Next base: position 218,947 of record JBBBVM010000662.1, on the reverse strand, counting down.
ATTAAGTCGACTGAAACTGGAAAAGAAAAAAGGAAAATATAATTCACCCCCCCCCCCCTCTTATATCTTCAGAAGGTAACATATCTTATTTCAAGATTACAAATCCTATTCAATCTGAAATGTTATATGTATATATTTTTTGAGTGACATGATAGATGTCAGCCGGTATAAGTCAAAATATTTATTTTTGGATTGTGATTTACATGTAAAAATAATTAGCATAATTATTTAACAAGGGGTATTATTTGAATCCCCTCACCTCAAGGTGACTTAGGGGCCGTCCCAGTGTGGTAGGATAAGAACCAAATCAAATAACATTCACATCGACTATATATTTTGCATAATATGCTATAGTATGTTAAATTAAGCTCAACAAGGCAAGATTCCATTTATAAACATCTCGATTACTTGACAGTGAAAATAAGATTAATCGTGAGAAAGAATACTTGCATTTTCAAATGCCGTGCGGTGTAACATACGTGCGGTGTAACATATCTCAACTACAAGGAAATAGGCATCCACTTAACAAGTACGAGGCTCGCAATAACTAGATACTATCCAAGTATTTTTTGCGCAAGACTCGACTGAAGAATAAAAAGGGGTGTCTGTCCTTTGAAGGGGGTGTTTGTCTTAATTTGTTCTCATATGTGTTCCAATCATACCCCATTGGACTTGTTAATTAAGTCACTCTATCATTCTTGAGAAAAAGAAAAACTAATCCGATTCGCAGTCTAGAACTTCTTCCTAGAGGGAAGTAACTCATCCATCCTTGATCCTACCACACCCTTCAATTTCTTGCAGCGTTATAACAATATTCTAAAATATTTACCCAACAAACAAAAAAAATCCATGACGCTATTGAAAAAAAAAAATCAGAAAAAGCCAACTCGTGCACCATTGAATATTCAAACAAACTGAGAAATCGATAAATAAAATAATGAGAAAAGTTACAAGAAACTAATTAAAACGACCCCTAAAGATAAAAGAAAAGAGAAAAATAAATCTACTCAAGAGAATCATCAAGTTCTCCTTCATGGGCCCATTCATGATCCTTGTAAATCTGTTTCTCTTCCTCTTCCGTAAAATCATTAGTGATATTGAAAATCTGACGAACAGCTTTAACCGTCTTGTTCTTGATTCTATCAGCAATTGTCTGAGAAAGTAAGTCAAACAAAGGTTTAATGTCCATGTAATTTGCAGCCAAAATAAGTTCCAACAGGTTTTGTAAAGTAGTATTCACGAATTCCTTGTCGAAATCTTTTATTTTGTCTTCAGTTTCTGGAGTTGCTGCTGCATGTTCTTTCATGTACTCGGTAATTTTGGCTAAGGTTTGAGTGTCCACGTTAGGGAGTGGGAAGATGCTGCACTCATCGTCTACCATGTTTTTTATGGTACCTGATAGAATGGCTACGGATTGTTCGAGTTCGAAATCTTGACCGTCCGATGATCTCAAGATCAACTTCTTCATCTCCTCTTGCGTTGTTTGTGATGATGATGATGATGCCATTGTATGAGATTTTAGGAGGAAGGAGAGAAAACCCTACCAAAGTTAAAAGGTAAAGAGAATATGTTGAAAGGGAAGATTGTTATTAGGAGTATTTATAGAGCTTCAATTCATTGTGTGTTTCCTTTTCCTTGTTGGTTTAGGAAAAAACCAAATCCTTAAACCCTATGATCTCTTGTTTTTCGGGTTTCTTAACATTAATTTCCTTTTTCTTCTTGGTTTATAAAATAAATCCTAAAAGGGAATTACTTCACCGTTTTAGAAATTTATTACTGATAGTAAAGAAGTTTTATCTTGTTAGGCCGAATTTAGTTGTAGAATTCTAGTACTCGTCAACTTGCATTATTTTTCAATATACAAATCTAAAAAAAAAAAGAGTAGTACTAATATATAGGGAGTAGCCTATATCAACACCTATCAATTTGTCTGTAAATCTCAATGGAGAAAACAGAACTAATCGAATGAGGGAAAAAGCAGGAAAGAGGAGAAGGAGCAAGTATTGGAAGTCTCTGGCCCATGTTTTCCTTCATCCGGGGCTTTTTTTCGCTCATCAGTGATTTCAACCTTATATTGGATGCCTATGAAAAAGAAAAAATGTTCAATTTGTACACTAGTAGAGCACCCTCCTCTGAATCCTTGCCTTTGGTCATCTTATCCGCTTCATGTTTGCAAAGTACTTACAGGATGCTTTTAAGGTGCCGTTTGTAATACAACTGAGTGATGATGAGACGTGTATTAGGAAGAATTTGTCAGTGGAAGACGCACTCGTGAGAATGCTAAAGACATTATTGCTTGTGGATTTGATGTTAAAAAGACCTTTATTTTCTCTAATTTGCATTACGTTGGTGGTGCTTTTTACAAGAACATGGTGAAGTTTGAAAAATGTGTCCCTTGCAATAAGATGACTAGAATTTTTAGCATTACAGGTGAAGATCCCAGGGGAAAACTTGGTGTTTCACATGTTCAGGCTGTTCCATCCTTCCCTAGTTCATTCCCTCATCTTTTTTTCTTTCCATGATGATAACATTCGCTGTTTGATTACATGTGCTAATGACAAGGATCCTTACTTCCAACTGACTCGTGCGAGATGTTGCTTGTCAGATAGGTTGTAACAGCCCTGCGTTGATTGAATCACCGTTACTTCCTGCCCTTCAGGGGAAGAATGGAAAAAAGTCCGCTAGTGATCCTAATTTTCCATTTATGTGACTGATTCAGCAAAAGAGATTAAAAAAAAAAGATAAACGTGTATGCATTCTTTGGTGGGTTAGAGTCGATCGAGATACACAGAATATACGGAGCAAACCTGGAGGCTGATATACCATATAAATATCTTAGCTTTTTCCTTGACAATGATACAGAGCTGGCACACATTAGAGAGGAATATGGGTCTGGTCATATGCTAACAGGTGATGCGAAGAAGAGGCTGATTGAAGTTGTAACAGATCTAGTTGAGAGACATCAACGTGCCAGGGCAGCCGTGACTGATAAGATGTAGATGTTTTCATGACTGTTGGACCACTTCCTCATATGTTCAACTAAATGGGCAATGTATTCGTCACGTCAACTTATTTTTTCTTGAGGCCCTCAAGATAGCTTATTTTGGGCAGCGGAGGCTAATCATATGCTAGATGTTTTCATGGCTGTTAGACCACTTCCTCATATGTTCAACTAAATGGGCCAACTATTGGTCAGGTCAATTTATTTTTTCGAACTCTCAAGTGCTTATATATGTTTCTTATTTAATATTGCAGCTTATTTTTCTTTTCACCGTAATTTAATAACTTTTAAATTCGGTTCTTTCCTATATGTCATGCACCTGTTTTAAGTTTAAAAGAAAAATACACAAATCTCACTTTTTATGAAAGTCATTATTATCTCTTGTTTAACTTGTATACACACTGCACAAAACGTAAATTCCAAAGGAATTCTTTCACACTTTTCCTATTCAACGTATTTTGGTATCACTGTGATGTTCTTAAAGTTTTTTTTTTATTTTTTTTTAAGAAAAGAAAAGATCGACACTTAATTAATCAATAAAATAGGGATCACAGTCCTTAAATTTGTTTTCAGAATTAATTTATGGACCACGCATTGGTAATGAAGTATGTTATGATTCTCCTGAAATGAGGATCTCCTTGTTTCAAACCCTGAGATGATGTGAAAAAACCTCTTCTTGCACCATGATAATGATCGAATACCACACATCTGACATTCGTAAACTGGCAACAGTTGCTAGGAGTAAGCTTGAAAGGGAGGGTTTGGGTATAACTAAAGCATCTCATAAAAATAACTACTCACTGGACTCTGGAGGCACAGAGCAAATTCTATTTCATTATGGAGTAGAGCTCTCCAAGGTAAATATAATAGCTCCAATAGAAGTATCAGTTAAAAATCCCATCTTCAAGCTCCTTCATCTGGAAGAGCCTGCTCAAGGGTGATAAGATATGTGCCATAGGTCTAGTGTGGAATGTAGGTTCTGGGAAAATAGCTAGACTATGGGGGATCACTGGGTTAGTCATAATTTTAGCCTTCACAGTTTAATTCAGGATCCGAGCAGACATTATCTATAATGGTACCTGGAATCTCTCTCCAGTGCCCTCTAGATTACAACCCTCAATTTTGGATCGTATCAACACTACGCAAGTCGATTTAAACTCTAAATATGAGCTCCAGTGGAGGCATTCGGACAATGGTAAATTCTCTAGTGTGACAATCGATAAAGCAAGCCTTCTCCAATCGGAAGATATGACCTCACATAATTTCATGCATCAGTGGGTTTGGAAAGCTAAGACGCTGCCTAAAATAAAGTCCTTCCTTTGATTTAGTTTTACAAAAACTCCCCGCAACCATTGGCGTACACAGGATTTTTTGTAAGCAGTGTCACTTTGAATAGAGACATTGGTAAAATTTTGAAGATCTGCATTTCACTTTTCAAAGGCAATGATTCTGTTGTTAGCCTACTGTTGCGATTGTATACTTGTATATTTTAATGGTACTATTGGCTAATAGTGATGTCTAGCATATGTGGTTTAAAGCCTCATAAATTTATTTAACCTTATTAGCCTTACAAGGTTCAATCCCTAAACACCAAACATTTTTAATTGAATAAATATTCAAAAATTGTGATTAAAAGTGGTCGTTTGTACTCAAACTTGCCTCATGTGAGAAAACAACCGGTAACGTAATCACTAGATCACTTTAACTTCTTGTTCTAAGCATTGTCACCTCTTGTATTTGTACCAATATATAATAGATTTTTCATATATTTATATAAATACCCGGTAAAGACATTATTGCTAAAGACATATTTAATAGCCCTCGTGGGAATGCTAAAGACATTATTGCTTGTGTATTTGATTTTGAAAAGACCTTTATTTTCTGTAATTTGCATTATGTTGGGGGTGCTTTTTACAAGAACATGGTGAAGTTTGCAAAATGTGTCCCTTGCAATAAGATGACTAGGATTTTTAGCTTTACAGGTGAAGATCCCAGGGGAAAACTTGGTGTTTCACATGCTCAGGCTATTCCATCCTTCCCTAGCTAGTTCATGCCCAACTACGCCCTATAAAAGGGACTAAGCGGTCGCAGCAAATATAGCTCGGTACTTAAAATTCCGAGGTCGAATCCCACAGGCAACACTCGAAATCTAGTTGTTACTCTAACTAATTTATCTAACCAATTAACTCCCAAGGTTTGTATTGAATGGTAGTTTCAATGTAACGACTAATTAACACTAAAGTAAGCAACAAAATATTAAGAAATAATTAATCAAGGATTAAAAACCAAGGATTGATCTACCCAACTCCTACCTATGTGTTGGAATAATTCTTTTAACAAATTCAATTTGGTTTTCTTCCTATTGAACACTTGCTCCAATTATACAACTATTCACTCCCATGTAATAGTAGTAACTTTCACTAACAAATTTTTCAATTAATTAATGAAGATACTTAGGACTACAAGTTTAGTTCACAATCAGGGTCAATGGTCACAAATCACCTTATTGACAAACTAAGTAATACCTTGGTTTTAGGTTGAAATATTGCTAAGTGTTTAACCCAAACCTATGAATCTATCCCTAGACACACAAGAGTAATGGGAACAATCAATTGGGGGCCCTTTCAATCAATAGCAATCAAAACATAAACACTTAGATAGGAAGAATTCTCAAGTTTCATTCATCAAAATAAATACTCATAGCACATAAGTATTGGAGTGGTTTAATCAACCCTAGAATAGGTGAATTAGCCACTCATGTTCATGATAGTCATATCAAAATAATTCATGAATGAATAAATTACAAAATGTAAGGAAGAATTTAGGAAAAACTCGTGTTCTTGAAGTCTCCAAAGCTCTAGCCTCCTTTGCCTATTCCCCCAGTGTAAAATTCATAATGGAGGCAAAAGACGCTTTTATACCCTATAGAAAACTGAGCGAAAGTACAAAAAGGCCTTAAAATTTCGCCCATAACACTGTGCTTCGCGTGGCACCCGCGTGGCACGTGGACTAATTTTCTTCAGGCAATTCAGCTCGCGTGGCTCTCGCATATTTGGCCTAAATGCGCTGAAATTTTTAATCAATTCCTAAGCAAAGACTCTATTTCTTCCCGTGTCACTCGTGTGACACACGGATCACTTGAACTCTTCAACATCTCCACTTTTAGCTTCAAAACTAGCACTTTCTTGCTCAATTCACCATGTTCAAATCCTACAACACCATACAACTTAATTAATATCAACTCTTGAGAATTTTTCATATAAAGTCTTAGGTGTACTCTGATAACATGGTAAAACTACCCTCAAAATATAGGTAAAATACCAAATATCAACTTTTTCTCTCTGATTGATAAGTGGCATAGCATTGCCCTTAAAAATGGCGTAAAAGATCTAGTTTATACAGATGTAGTAGAGACAGAAACTAGATATTCATTCCCCTTCCCAATTTTCAAATTCCTAGCAGCAAGTGGTACAAAAAACTCTCAATCTCTTAGTACATGAAGATAGTGGCATGGAATGTTAGGGGTCTTAATAAGGTGTATAAACATAGGGAATTAAGAGCTTTTTTAAGCAAGAATAATGTTAGCTTAATAGTAGTTACGGAGCACAAGATACAAGAACAACATGCAGTAAAAATAGTTAAAAAAAATAGTTAGTCGATAGAAATGTTGTCTTAATTACCTAGCTGGTGAAAAGGGGAGAATCTGGATTATGTGGAATCCAACCAAACTGAACTATACTGCCCTAATCATGAATAATCAATTCATCCATGGGTCTATTCAAGTGCATGGGATGAGCACGAACGTTGATCTTACAGTTGTAGACGGAAGGCATACCATGCAAGATAAAGCTATTCTATGGCCTGAGCTAGAACTCCTTGCAAATAGTACATATAGACCCTGGGGGATAATGGGCGACTTCAACACTGTGTTAGAGGAAGATGACAGAATTCTAGGATGCCTTGTGCAAGAAATTGAAATAAGAGACTTCAAGGTATTTGTGCAATATAATTCATTGAATGAAATGAAGAGTGTGGGCAGGAAGTATACTTGGACAAATAAGCATGTTTACAGCAAGATAGACAGGGTAATTGTGATTGCAGAATGGACCCAAATATACCCCCACTTAGAAGTTGTCGTCCTAGATCCAGGCTTCTCTGACCACTCCCCACCGGTCATTCAATTAGAAGTGGACATAGGGAGTAACAAGGATCCTTTTAACTACCTGAACTGTTGGGCAGATCATGAACAATTATAGAATTTGGTTGAACAGGCATGGAGGAAACCTGTGCAAGCTTCAGATATGAGAAAAGTGTGGGTGCAGCTCAAGAATGTAAAGCAAGAATTGAGACAGCTTAACAAGAGAGAATTCTTGGGAGTCGAGCAAAAGATCATTGATGCTGAGGAGAAGCTGGAGTTTGTGCAAGCACAAAAGAGAGGATGCTCTCACCCTCCATCCCTTTTTGATGAAGAAAGAAACCCTGAAATGTAACCTGGAAAAATGGATTCTTGTTGAAGAGAGCATAACTAAGAAAAAATCAAGACTGCACTGGCTAAAAGATGGCGATACAAATATCAAGTACTTTTTTGAAACATGAAAAAGCAGCAAGCCCATAACCATATCAGACAATTGGCGGATAACAAAGGTGACATGATCAGCTCTATAGATGGGGTCAAGGAGAAAATATCCAACTTTTACATCAGACTTCTGGGGATTGCTGCAGACCAATTACCAGCTATTGATCCTATAGTGATAAATACAGTAAAAACATTGAGCAGGCACCAGCAATTGGCACTAATAGCTCCTGTCAGCAATGAAGAAATTTGTAATTGAATGGTGGTTTCAATGTAACGACTATTTAACACTAAAGTAAGCAACATAATATTAAGAAATAATTAATCAAGGATTAAAAGCCAAGGATTGATCTACCCAACTCCTACCTATGTGTTGGAATAATTCTTTTAACAAATTCAACTTGGTTTTCATCCTATTGAACACTAGCTCCAATTATACTACTATTCACTCCCATGTAATAGTAGTAACTTTCACTAACCAATTTTCCAATTAATTAATGAAGATACTTAGGACTACAAGTTTAGTTCACAATCAGGGTCAATGGTCACAAATCACCTTATTGACAAACTAAGTAATACCTTGGTTTTAGGTTGAAATATTGCTAAGTGTTTAACCCAAACCTATGAATCTATCCCTAGACACACAAGAGTAATGGAACAATCAATTGGGGGCCCTTCCAATCATAGCAATCAAAACATAAACACTTAGATAGGAAGAATTCTCACGTTTCATTCATCAAAATAAATACTCATAGCACATAAGTATTGGAGTGGTTTAATCAACCCTAGAATGGGTGAATTAGCCACTCATGTTCATGATAGTCATATCAAAATAATTCATGAATGAATAAATTACAAAATGTAAGGAAGAATTTAGCAAAAACTCGTGTTCTTGAAGTCTCCAAAGCTCTAGCCTACTTTTTGCCTGTTCCCCCAATGTCAAATTCGTAATGGAGGCAAAAGAAGCTTTTATACCCTATATAAAACTGAGCAAAAGTACAAAAAGGCCCTTAAAATTTCCCCCATAACACTGTGCTTCGCGTGGCACCCGCGTGCCACGTGGACTAATTTTCTTCAGGCGATTCAGCTCGCGTGGCTCTCGCGTATTTGGCCTAAATGCGCTGAAATTTTTAATCAATTTCTAAGCAAAGACTATTTCTTCCCGTGTCACTTGCGTGGCACACGGATCACTTGAACTCTTCAACATCTACACTTTTAGCTTCAAAACTAGCACTTTCTTGCTCAATTTACCATGTTCAAATTCTACTACACCAAACAACTCAATTGATATCAACTCTTGAGAATTTTGCATATAAACTCTTAGGTGTACTCTCATAACATGGTAAAACTACCCTTAAAATATAGGTAAAATAGCCAAATATCACAACCCCACACTTAGACTTTTGCTCGTCCTCGAGCAAAGAAGAAGAGTATACAGAAAGCGGGCAAGACATCAAGATTAGATAAGGACTCGCGACAAAACCTTAGCAAAACTCACCCATTAAATTCAAACTCCTTTTCTTTTGGTCATAGTCAAGTATTGAAAGTAGAAACCTATAGACCACTCAAGTTCCAATGTACCTCACAGAAAGAAGATGCCACCAAACACACAACATATGAATTCAAGAGAAATTGTGGCATATCAAATATCAAATACTCTCACACTCAGAAAGAAATTTCTCATGTCCTACAAAAAAGTACCATAGGCTTGTCCATTTTGTCGTTATCCACTAATGTAGGAGTCTCAATCAAAAGTCAAGTAGGGTTTTTTTTCATAGTTTGTAATGTTGGCTTGGGGTAAGGTGTGGTACACTTTTGGGTATATAGTGACTAATTCTTCCCCTCAACCCTTTAAACATCACTCACTACTAATTTTCCCTTTCTCCTCGTTTATTCATCAACTCATTCTCTTCTTTTTTTTTCTTTTTTTTTCACAACACTTGGATGATTGGGGACCTAAGAGTTCAATGAGACACATCACTCTCACTAGGGTGCCTTTGGCGTGTTCATACTCGAGGCTTTTATCACCCTTAACCAAGCATCGGAACATTGCCCCATCCTTTATTCCTTTTTTTTTCTTTTTTTCTTTAATCTTTCTATACGAAGAGAACATCAAGTATTTCATTCCTTCATTCTTTTGCAACTTTCCTCTCAGATACACAACAACTCTTATTAATAACTCACTATCTTTCCAAACACACAACCTAAATTAGTTAAGGGGAAGATGGGTAACGAGAGAGGTAAATAGAAAAATAGATAGAGCTTGTAATTCAAGTTGCCAAAGAAAAGGTCAATAGGCTCAAATTGGGGACTCAACGGAATATATTCATTAGGTAGGCTAATTTTGAAACTGGCGGGCCAAAGAAGTCCTACTTTAATTCTTAAGATCAAGACTACCTAGGATTTTACCTCAAACAACAAGCAGAGCAAGTTCTAGACTTAACATGAAACAATGAGAAAAATACAAATAAACTCACCACACACTGTACATGGAACTCAAAAATCAATTCAGTTTCACCTCGCAATCCTCACTATGAACTCAAAAAGGAAGTAAAAAAAAAATATGTAGGTAGTTCTAGCTAAAGGCTGCCTTTCGAATCCCTCACTTCTCTCTTTTTCTGCCTCATCTCCATTTTTCCTCCTTCTGAGCTCTTAGGTATTTTTTTTTCTTTTTTTCTTTTTTGTTTTTAATTATTATCTAACCTACAGACTGCCTGGTTCAGCATAAATAACTCAATGGGAAAGAACCAAGGCTAAGAAAATCCAAAGAGATTATTGATAAACTAAGAATTAACTAAACTAAAAATTAACTTTAATATTAATGAATTACTAAATATTTATAATACTATTCTATTACAGGCCATGAATATATATGATATTACAGACCCAACAAAAAACTAGAAAGCAAAAAATAAATCAAAAACTGTCAAGTGACAAGAAAGTATGAAAACATCCTAAAATAAACAAGTACCACACAATAAACCTCCACCCCACACTTAAGAGTAGACAGTGTCCTTACTGCACAATAACAAAAAACATATTTAACAAGTAGGGTGGTGGTACTCCCTGTCAAGCAGTAGTAGTCGAACAGCTGGCGCTCAGGACGTGCACCAGGAACAACATCAGAAGCAGGTGCAACAGCTACTTTCTGACACGTCCCATTTGAAATCCTCGTCTCATGCCATTATTCTGCTTGCTCATCTTGATTCACCTTCAGATGTTCCACGAACTTTGCAACTGCCAATTAATCCTACAAAACTCGATCAAACATTAATACCCTACAATATAAATAAAAACTAATAAAACAATAAATACTAACTAAAATCGTGGGTTGCCTTCCACGCAGCGCCTTATTTAATGTCATGGCACGACTCTTTTTGTATTTTATTATTATTATTTTTTTTGTTATAATTACAAACACGGGTTGCCTCTCGAGAAGCGCCTTATTTATAGTCGTGGCACGACATTATGCAAGCTTCAATCACTCGTAAAAGTACCAGACAGAGATCACCTTGACCTCTTCTTCCATTCCATAGTAACTTTTCAACCTTTGGCCATTCACCTTAAATCGTCTGGAACCATCCTCAGTCTTTACTTCCACAGCTCCATGAGGTACCACTTGCACCACTTTAAATGGTCCAGACCACCTCGACTTAAGCTTACCAGGGAACAAACGAAGTCTAGAATTATAAAGCAATACATGTTCACCCGGCTCAAAGCTCCTATCTATTATCCTCTTGTCATGCAAGTTTTTCATCCTTTCCTTGTATAGTCTCGCACTCTCATACGCATTAAAGCGTCTCTCCTCAAGTTCATGCAGCTCGTTGATCCTGCCCGAAGCTGCAGAGTCATAATTCAAATTTACTCTCCTAAGAGCCCACAAAGCTTTATTCTCTAACTCTACAGGCAAGTGACATGCCTTCCCGAACACCATCTTGTAAGGAGTCATCCCTATAGGTGTTTTGTAAGCAGGTCCTATAAGCCCATAAGGCGTCATCCATCTTCCTTGCCTAATCAGTCCTGGTAGCATATACAGTCTTTTGAAGCACACTTTTAATCTCTCTATTTGAGACCTCAACTTGCCCGCTGGTCTGCATGTGGTAAGGTGTGGCAACTTTATGATGAACACCATACTTTTCCAGTAACCTCTTGAACACTTGGTTGCAAAATTAACTTCCCCCATCACTAATGATAGCCCGAGGAGTACCAAATCTAGAGAAGATGTTCCTTTTAAGGAACTGACTAACTCTCTTGGCATCATTAGTGGGGAGAACAACAGCCTCGACCCACTTGGAGACGTAATCTACAGCTACAAGTATGTACTTGTTCCCATAGGAGCTAACAAATGGACTCATAAAATCTATCCCCCACACGTCAAATACCTCAACCTCCAAGATTGGTTACACAGGCATCTCATGATGACGAGAGATATTGCCGGTCCTCTAGCAGTCATCACAAGCCCGGACCCAAATGTTAGCATCCTTGAACAAACTAGGCCAAAAGAAGTCTGCTTCCAATACCTTAGCAGCTGTCCGGGTCCCTCCAAAATGTCCTCCATAAGGTGAAGAATGACATGCCTGCAAAATGGAAGATTGCTCTATCTCGGGGACACATCTCCGGATCATGTTATCAATACATATCTTAAACAAATAAGGTTCATCCCAAAAATAAGATCTACATTCATACAAAAACCTTTTCATTTCGCCGAGTCAAAACCATGAGGAATTATTTCACTTACCAAATAATTTACAATATCAGCGTACAATAGAATTTCTTCTAATGTAGTGGCAAATAATTGTTCATCTGGAAAGTTTTCCCAAATCTCACCTTCCCCAACTCGCTTCTCAGCTCCTTCAAGTCTAGACAAATGGTCTGAACCTGGTTCTCAGTACCTTTACGATCACGGATCTCCAAATCAAACTCTTGTAGCAGCAACACCCACTGTATCAAACGGGGCTTGGAGTCCTTTTTCTCCACCAAGTACCGGATTGCACCATAGTCTGTATACACCACCACCTTCGAACCAAGTAGGTAAGAACGGAACTTGTCAAAGGCGGAACTTGTCAAAGGCGAATACTACAGCTAGCATCTCCTTCTCAGTAGTGGTGTAACTCAATTGTGCTCCATTCAGTGTGCGACAGGCATAGTAGACTCGGTGCATTATTTTATCTTTTCTTAGCCCAAGCATGGCACCCAGAGCATAGTCACTTGCATCACATATCAACTCAAAGGGGTCCTCCCAATTAGGTGCTACAATGATTGGTGCTGACACCAACCTCTCCTTTAGCTCCTTGAAAGCTAACCTGCACTCATCAGAAAAAACAAAGGGGTGATCTTTTTCAAGCGATTTACACAAGGGATGATAAATTTTAGAGAAGTCCTTAATGAACCTCCTATAGAAACTAGCATGGCCTAAAAAACTACGAATCGCCCTCACCGAGGTGGGTTCAGGCAACTCCTTAATTACCTCTACTTTGGCTTTATCAACCTCAATCCCTCTACTTGACACTTGGTGCCCTAAGACTATCCCCTCTTGTACCATAAAATGACACTTCTCCCAGTTAAGCACAAGATTAGTTTCAATTCACCTTTTCAACACTCTCTCAAGATTAGTCAGACATTCATCAAAAGAGTTACCTACCACAGAGAAGTCATCCATAAATACTTCCATAATATCCTCTACCATGTCCGTAAAGATAGCCATCATACACCTTTGGAAGGTGGAAGGCGCATTACATAGACCAAAGGGCATCCTTCGAAAAGCAAAGGTGTCATAGGACATGTGAAGGTATTTTTCTCTTGGTTCTCAGGGGCAATGTGAATTTGGTTATACCCTGAGTAACCATCTAAAAAGCAAAAGTGGGACCTCCCTGCCAATCTGTCAAGCATCTGATCAATAAAAGGAAAGGGAAGTGATCTTTCCTAGTAGCTTTATTCAACTTCCTATAGTCCATACAAATTCGCCAGCCAGTTACAGTTCTAGTGGGGATTAGATCATTATTCTCATTTTTAACCACAGTCATTCAACCTTTCTTTGGCACACACTGGACTGGACTTACCCATTGACTATCAGAAATTGCAAAGATAATACCTCCATCCAGCCACTTTATTATTTCTTTCTTGACTACCTCTTTCATGTTTGGGACTAGCCTTCTTTGATGTTCTATTGAAGGTTTAGCACCCTCCTCCAACAGAATCTTGTGCATACAAATAGATGGGCTTATTCCTTTGATGTCAGTAATAGTCCATCCAATCGCCTGCTTGCACTCCTTCAAAACCTAACCTTTCTACCTGCACATCTGACAAACTAGATGAGATAATAACAGGCAAAGTAGAGTTATGTCCCAGGAAAACATATCTCAGGTGCTCGAGAAATGGTTTGAGCTCCAACTAAGGAAGCTCCTCTATAGATGGTTTTGCGGGTGGCACTATCCTATTAGCCAAATCAAGTGGCTTAAATCGTGGTTCTCTGTGCCAAAACCCGCGCCCTTCTAAGGCCAATATAGTCTCATCCCATTCCTCGCCATCAAGGATGTCCATATTCATAATACAAGCTTCTAGTGGGTCATTAGGATAGTAAGACTCATCATCCTCAAATTCATCTACCTCTAAGACATTAGCCATGGAACAATTAGCAAACTCACTAGGTCTCCTCATGGATTTTTGAACACTAAAAGTCACCTCCTCGTCATTTAACCTCATCTTCATCTCACCAGCCTTACAATCTATAACAGCCTTCCCTGTAGCAAGGAAAGGCCTCCCTAAAATAATAGGTGTATCCTCATCAACTGCACAATCAAGAATTATAAAGTCTGTAGGGAACACAAATTTATCCACTTGCACTAGAACATCATCTAAAATCCCTGCAGGTTTCTTAACACTCCTATCAGCTAACTGAAGACTCATAAAGGTAGGTCTAGCTCTGCCAATACAAAGCTTTTTCTAGATAGAGGCAACAAATTTATACTAGCTCCTAAATCAAGTAAGGCTCTAGCAAAAGTGTGCTTACCAATCGTGCAAGGTATAGTAAAACTACCTGGGTCTGCCAGCTTTTGTGCCACAGGCTTAGTCACCACACCACTGCAAGTATGAGTCAGAGTGACCGTAGCCAGATCTTGAAAATCAAACTTTCTAGATAAAATATCTTTCATCATTTTAGCATAACCAGGTACATCTCTAATTGCTTCAAGTGAAGGAATGTTAACATGTAATTGTTTAAGCATATCAATGAATTTCTTGTACTGGCTCTCTTTTTGCTGTTTTACGAGCCTTTGGGGGTAAGGGGGAGGTGGTATTTTACGCTTTACACTTACCTCTTCATTTACCTTTTCAGTTGGCTTAGTCACAGGGTCAGGTGTAGTCTCTTTTTCAGCTTCATCTTTGTCACCAACTTTACCTGGAGCATCCACAGGGTTAGCTTTTGGCACACTGGGCACCTCTTTATTAACCAATTCTTGCTCTTTGTCTAAATCTCTACCATTCCTCAAGCTAACTACCATCACTTGGTTAGGATTTGCATCCTTTGGATTTACCATTGTTTCTCATGGCAAGGTACCCTGAGGTCTATTGTTCAGAGCAATGGCTAGTTGTCCCAACTGTGTCTCTATCCCCTTAATGGCAGTGTCATGGGCTGTAACTTGATCTTGCAACTTCTTGTGTACTCCCACCATGGACTGCACCATACTCTTAATGTCAGCTATGTCATTAGCTTGATGTGCATGTAATATAACTTGCTGCTGGTTATTATAAGTTGCTTGTCTCTGGTAAGGAACTTGTTGTCCCAGCTGTCCAGCAGTGTTGTATAGAGCTGATTGCTATGCCTGCCTAACTGGAGCTTGCTGATTGTATTTCTGCCTCTGCCCATAGTTCAGAAAATTGGCATATTCAGTATAACCTAATAAATCAGAGTCAGCAAAATTACCAGGATCGGGTGTGTCCACTTGGTTAACGGGTTTCAGCATGTTTTCATTAAATTGTTTCAAAGCCACATCCAGCGTAGTCTGCAGCCTTGACATTTGCTCTTCAACCCCATGATCAATTCCAGCAGCCAAAACCTTTGGGCCTGAACCAGCAGATGCATCTCTAGTCAACCAGCCTGAATTTTGAGCCATGGTATCGAGTAGAGATTTTGCTTCAGTAAATGTTTTACTCAAGAATGCTCCTCCAGCAGCTGCATCTAAATTTCCCTTGATTTGATCACTCATGCCCATGTAAATTCTTTGTCCCAACATCTGATCAGGAATTCCTTGATGAGGACACTTTCACAAGAAGCTCTTGAACCTCTCCCAAGCTTCTGGCAAAGTCTCTAGTGGGTTCTACCTAAACATGAGTATCTCATCAACCAACTTCGCAGTTTTGTTTGGTGGGAGAAATTTCTTCATGAACTTGATCACCAACTCATCCCACGAAGTGATAGAATTGACTGGTAAAGAATCAAAACAATCACTAGCATCATCCATCAAAGAGAACGAAAATAGCATCAGTCGCACAACCTCTGCCGGAACTCGAGCATGCTTCTGAGTTTCACACACCCTCATAAACTTTTTCAAATGCTTCTGAGGATCATCAGTGGATTTACCCGCGAACAATCCAGCAGTGGACAACAGACTACCCATGGTTTGGGTGATGTAAAAACTCTCAGCTTCAAAGTCCGGAAGCTGAATAGCAGAAGCCAAGTTTCCAGTCACAGCCTGAGCAAAAGCATTAAGTGCCAAATCTTCAGCCATCTCAATTTCTTTGGTTTATGATTTTCTATGTATATTGCCAACAGTATTCATCCTTTTAAAGGCATGGAATGTCCTCTCAATCTCTGGGTCAAACGGTTTCAACTCTGCAGACTGAGATCTTGTATACACCTGAAACACACAAATTCCAAAGAGTTACCTCAAGATGACAAAAGTGAAGTCAATTGAGAAATAATACTAGTTATTTTAAAAACTAAAATAACACCGTGTTCTCCGGCAACGGCGCCAAAATTTGATCACGCCCAACTACGCCCTATAAAAGGGATTAAGCGGTCGCAGCAAATATAGCTCGGTACTTAAGTCCCGAGGTCGAATCCTACAGGGAACACTCAAAATCTAGTTTTTATTCTAACTAATTTATCTAACCAATTAATTCCCAAGGTTTGTATTGAATGGTGGTTTCAATGTAACGACTAATTAACACTAAAGAAAGCAACAAAATATGAAGAAATAATTAATCAAGGATTAAAATCCTAGGATTGATCTACCCAACTCCTACTTATGTGTTAGAATAATTCTTTTAACAAATTCAACTTGGTTTTCTTCCTATTGAACACTTGCTCCAATTATACAACTATTCACTCCCATGTAATAGTAGTAACTTTCACTAAAAAATTTTACAATTAATTAATGAAGATACTTAGGACTACAAGTTAGTTCACAATCAGGGTCAATGGCCACAAATCACCTTATTGACAACCTAAGTAATACCTTGGTTTTAGGTTGAAATATTGCTAAGTATTTAACCCAAACCTATGAATCTATTCCTAGACACACAAGAGTAATGGGAACAATCAATTGGGGGCCCTTCCAATCAATAGCAATCAAAACATAAACACTTAGATAGGAAGAATTCTCAAGTTTCATTCATCAAAATAAATATTACTAGTACATAAGTATTGGAGTGGTTTAATCAACCCCAGAATGGGTGAATTAGCCACTCATGTTCATGATAGTCATATCAAAATAATTCATGAATGAATGAATTAATAAATGTAAGGAAGAATTTAGGAAAAACTCGTGTTCTTGAAGTCTTCAAAGCTCTAGCCTCCTTTTTGCCTGTTCCCCCAGTGTCAAATTTATAATGGAGGCAAAAGAAGCTTTTATACCACGTAGAAAACTGAGCAAAAGTACAAAAAGGCCCTTAAAATTTCGCCCATAACACTGTGCTTCGCTTGGCACCCATGTGCCACGTGGACTAATGTTCTTCAGGCAATTCAGCTCGCGTGGCTCTCGCATATTTGGCCTAAATGCGCTGAAATTTTTAATCAATTCCTAAGCAAAGACTCTATTTCTTCCCGTGTCACTCGTGTGGCACACGGATCACTTGAACTCTTCAACATCTCCAGTTTTAGCTTCAAAACTAGCGCTTTCTTGCTCAATTCACCATGTTCAAATCCTACAACACCAAACAACTTAATTAATATCAACTCTTGAGAATTTTGCATATAAAGTCTTAGGTGTACTCTCATAACATGGTAAAACTACCCTGAAAATATAGGTAAAATAGCCAAATATCTAACTTTTTCCCTCTGATTGATAAGTGGCATAGCATTGCTCTTAACAATGGCGTAAAAGATCTAGTTTATAAAGATGTAGTGGAGACAGAAACTAGATATTCATACCCCTTCCCTATTTTCAAATTCCGAGCAGCAAGTGGTACAAAAAACTCTCAATCTCTTAGTACATAAAGATAGTGGCATGGAATGTTAGGGGTCTTAATAAGGTGTATAAACATAGGGAATTAAGAGCTTTTTTAAGCAAGAATAATGTTGGCTTAATAGTAGTTACGGAGCACAAGATACAAGAACAGCTTGCAGTAAAAATAGTTAGTCGATAGAAATGTTGTCATAATTACCTAGCTGGTGAAAAGGGGAGAATCTGGATTATGTGCAACCCAACCAAACCGAACTATACTGCCCTAATCATGTATAATCAATTCATCCATGGGTCTATTCAAGTACATGGGATGAGCACGAACTTTGATCTTACAGTTGTTAACGGAAGGCATACCATGCAAGATAAAGCTCTTCTATGGCCTGAGCTAGAACTCATTGTAAATAGTACATATAGACCCTGGGGGATAATGGGCGACTTCAAGACTGTGTTAGAGGAAGATGACAGAATTCTAGGATGCCTTGTGCAAGAAATTGAAATAAGAGACTTCAAGGTATTTGTGCAATATAATGCATTGAATGAAATGAAGAGTGTGGGCAGGAAGTATACTTGGACAAATAAGCATGTTTACAGCAAGATAGACAGGGTAATAGTGATTGCAGAATGGACCCAAATATACCCCCACTTAGAAGTTGCCGTCCTAGATCCAGGCTTCTCTGACCACTCCCCACCGGTCATTCAATTAGAAGTGGACATAGGGAGTGACAAGGATCCTTTTAACTACCTGAACTGTTGGGCAGATCATGAACAATTATAGAATTTGGTTGAACAGGCATGGAGGAAACCTGTGCAAGCTTCAGATATGAGAAAAGTGTGGGTGCAGCTCAAGAATGTTAAGCAAGAATTGAGACAGCTTAACAAGAGAGAATTCTTGGGAGTCGAGCAAAAGATCATTGATGCTAAGGAGAAGCTGGAGTTTGCACAAAAGAGGGGATGCTCTCACCCTCCATCCCTTTTTGATGAAGAAAGAAACCCTGAAATGTAACCTGGAAAAATGGATTCTTGTTGAAGAGAGCATAACTAAGCAAAAATCAAGAGTGCACTGGTTAAAAGATGGCGATACAAACATCAAGTACTTTTTTGCAAACATGAAAAACAAGCAAGCCCAGAACCATATCAGACAATTGGTGGATAACAAAGGTGACATGATCAGCTCTATAGATGGGGTCAAGGAGAAAATATCCAACTTTTACATCAGACTTCTGGGGATTGCTGCAGACCAATTACCAGCTATTGATCCTATAGTGATAAATAAAGGAAAAACATTGAGCATGCGCTAGCAATTGGCACTATTAGCTCCTGTCAGCAATGAAGAAATTTAGAGGGCATTACATGACATATATGAGAACAAAGCTCCTGGTTGTGATGGTTTTAACGCACATTTCTTCAAGAAAACATGGCATCCGATAGGAAAAGACATTACAAATGCAGCACTAGAGTTCTTAAACATATTAGAAATATGCAAAGCTATCAACTTCACATCTGTAACCCTCATACCAAAAGTGAAGAATCCATCATCAATGAAGGAGTTCAGGTTAATATCATGCTGCACAACATTATACAAACTCATTTCAAAGGTCCTAACAAACAGAATGCAAGAGGAAATGGATAGCATTATAGACCAAAGCCAAGTCGCTTTTGTTCCTGGAAGAGTAATGACTGATAATATCATACCAAGTCATGAGCTCGTGAAAGGGTATGGGAGGAAGAATGTCTCACCACGTTGTATGCTCAAAATTGATATGCAAAAAGCGTATGACTCCATCGAGTGGCCTTTTCTAGAGCAAGTCCCCAGTGCCTTTGGTTTCCCTCACCAGTTCACCAGGTGGATTATGGAATGCATTAGTACAGTGTCCTATTCAATAATAATCAATTGAGAGCCAACAAAACAATTCAATGCAAAGAAAGGGTTAAGACAAGGGGACCCAATGTCTATTTTCTTGTTTATAATAGCAATGGAGTATTTTACCAGAATGCTTCAGACATTGAGCAAAAAGAAGAAGTTCAAATATCATCCAAGATATGTCAAATTGAAGATCATCCAACTTGGATTTGCAGGTGACTTGCTGCTGTTTTACCGATGAGATATGGGGTCTGTTGATCAAATATACATGTGCTTCAAAAGATTCTCTGTTGTATCAGGGCTTAAGGCAAACATGGCCAAGAGTTCAGTGTACTTTGGGGGTGTGAAGGATGATCTGGAACAACAAATACTTCAACTCCTAGGTTTCACAAAAGGGAGCCTGCCATTTAGATACCCGGGAGTACCGCTTAGCACCAAAAGGCTTTCTGTGATGCAATGCCAGCCCCTTATTGACAAGATGATGAGCAAAATAACAAATCTGACATCAAAGTTCCTATCATACATAGGAAGGGCACAACTAGTGAAAACAGTGTTGTTATCCATTCAGACCTTTTGGTCACAAATTTTTGTCCTGCCAAAGAAAGTGATCAAAACAATTGAATCAATATGTAGAAGGTATATATGGACAGGTGGCATAGAAGTAAAAAAGAAAGCACTCATAGCCTGGGATACTCTATGTCAACCTAAATCAACTGGTGGCATCAACATGACAAATGTGGCTATCCGGAACAAAGCTGCCATAGCCAAGTTGTAGTGGAATATATGCAGAAAAAAAGGACAAATTTAGGGTCCGATTGGTGCATATGTATTACATAAAGAACAAGCCTATCTCTGAAGTGGAAGACAAGCAAGCGTCATGGTTAATCCAAAAGATCTTGAAAGCACAAAAGTACTTTATAGAAGCTGGATATGACCTTCAAGAGATACACAATGAGGAGAACTATACCATAAAGAAGATGTATCAGAAGCTGCTAGGACAGTTTACAAAAGTGCCGTGGAGGAAGTTGGTTTGTAATACTTATGGAGCCCCAAAATGGACATTCATATTCAGAATCGCTGCAATAGGGAAGCAATATACAAAGGACAGATTGATTGAGCTAATAATGTCCCCAGACTGTCCCCTGTGCCACAGTGAGATGGAAACTATAGAGCATCTATTCTTTCAGTGCAAAGTAAGTAGCTGCATATGGAGCAAGATATTACAATGGCAGCAAATCTGTAGGTAAGTAAAAGGGTGGCAAGAGGAGCTAGAATGGATGGCAACCAACCTCAGAGGTAGTTCAGCAAAAGTAAATATCTTTAGAATGGCAGCAGCAGCAAGTGTTTACCATATTTGGCAAGAAAGAAATAACAAAGTGTTTCAAGGTAAGGCTAGAAATGAAGAAACTATAATCAGAACCATAATCCAGGATGTCTGTCATCGAGAAAGCATGAGGTCGCGCATAGAAAGGCAGCTGAGGAGCATGAATTTCTACCATGTGTAACCAGCTAGGCTAGATAGAACAGTAGCATAATGTAGTAGAGTAGCCGCTGGAGCTTAGTCTTAAGTCCCAGCTTTGATTGTACCCTGTGTTGTCTTAATTCTTCCAAGTGATAATAAAAGTTCTTTATGTACCAAAAAAAATTCCTAGCAGCAGCAAAATCTTCTTTAAGAGAATTTGTTTTGATGAATTATGAGCTACTGAGTGATTGCTTATCTACTAGTTGTGTAGCAAATAATTATTATTCTTTGAGAAAGCTTTCTCTAATCTAATATACATAACATGGATGGCAACATACAACACACTCTACTCACTAGTTGTCCCTTGATTTTCGATTTAATCATTGACCATTGTAATGGGTTGGAAAAGATTGAAATCCAGAATCTTCAAATGATCAGGTCATTAACCGTTAAGTTAATTTGTGGCCAGCGTGCTAAAATCCAAGCACCAACTCTTTAACACTTGTATTATTCTAGTTATTTTTTGAACGAATTAGATATTGTTGAATGTCAGAATCTGAAATCACTAGAGATCTCATGTTTGCAGATATTTGATCTTGCTGGATTTTTAGAGCACATTATCTTTAGATCTGAATTCCTTGCTCTACTTTGGGATTGTTTAATATTGGCAGGAGTCAATCCAAGGGACTTGAAGCTTCAGAATTGTGAGATCTTAAGGGGGATTGATGGTATTACTTGAGTATGAAGGATGTCTTCCTCCTCGACTTAAATTTGCAAAAGAATTGGTTGGTCAACTGAAGAGCTCACATATCATTCTTCATCACTGGTACAGTTAAATGTTTTGTGGCTTCCTAAGTTGAGGAAATTTCTATCTAACTCGATCTCTTGGTCTCAACTTTTCCTTCATATTTCCAAATACGATGAAATCGATAGGAAATATTTGCATCTTTACCGAGGAGTTGTTTCCCCCTAAGTGGACGTTCTAGATGTAGATCTAAGCTCATCTGTGGAGTGCCCAACTATTTTAGATGATTTGTTATGGAGTTGTCCTCCTAGGAGAGACACCCTATCGTCAATGATTAAAATGATTACATGTTTCATTGATTGTTTTATGTGTGTGAAGAATTTAAGTCACTCTACTTCTGACGGAAGCAAGTCTTGGCTTAGTCAACTAAAAGGAGTAAAAGCCTACAAATTTGAACAAACGGCATGCGGAACTCACAAGTTGTTCCGGAAGTGGAAGGCTGGGAATAAGGACCCTCATAGAGCGGGAGATAGCCTACTTTTTATTAAATTGGTGATGCAATTAATTTATCTCTACAGCATAGATTCTTGATATTTATGAACTTCAAATTTCTAAGATTTTCTTGAAATTGTCTTTTGTCAAATATGACTAAGCTTGAAATATCAAGTCACCAAAACACTTTATTTGGCGTACTATTGTCTCTCCCGTTCATGTGAAATTGTTGTAGATTCTTTAACTTATCAAGGTGTAAGTGATACATTTTGATTGATAATTCTCCCGGCGATTAGTTTTTCTTTTCCTCTTTAAATCACTGAATCGAACAAGATATATTAAAAAATAAGAGACCTCATAGCATCGTGTCTTGTTATTCTAAAAGTTGCATGAGTAAACAATTGGCTTGTTCCAACTTACTGTTCTAATTTCATTTTGAGGCTCAAAGTAAGTTTTCTCTCATACTTCTGGTCTCTATGTGTTGTGCATTCTTTTTCACTTGGTAGGAGTAGAAAACCATTAAGTACTTATCTTTTTTCTTTTTCTAGGCGCTCTAAATAGAGTTCTAAACGTTGTTCATTGCATTTAGAAATAAACTGAAGCTGCATGTTACAAACATTTATTAGTACAAGTACACTAGAAAATTACTCTGTACAACATGAGAATGGACACAGTGAATATCATTTGTGACTCCCCACAATAGCAGTTTTATCCTTATAAGTAGTCAACCCGTTGCGTATACAGCTTGGTATATTTTTTTCTAGGTTGTGTTGGTTTTATGTTCAATGTGTCATTTTCAAACAGTAACGACATGTTCTAAAATTGAATTTTTAACATTCTAGGTCATGTATTTTTCTGGGAATACATCACTACGCTGCGTGCCAAGTGACAACTTTTTTTGCTAATATTCGAAGAACAACTTACAATATGTTTTAAGGTCACAATGACGACCCAGGTTTTTTTTAGAAAATTTATACCAGTTGATGCTTTAAACTAATTAATTACGTAATGTAACGATACTTTTAGAAATTTACGTAACGTAATGATACTTTTAAATTAATTACAAAACATGCTATAAGGATAAAAAAGGCATAACATTGTAATTTTTAGCAATTTTTGTCCTCATTTTTCTCTCACACTTTTCTCTCACACCTTCACGCTTCATATACAATTTTTTTTGTAAAACCGCTCATTTGTTTCTTTATTTTTCTCAGTTTTTACAGAAATTAGGGTTTCATCGTGACACGACCCGGAATCCGGCTAGGCCGTGCGGGCACCCGACATCCTCCCCTAGACCCGTCGGGCGAACCCTTACCAATTAAATTAAGAAAAAAAATATAATTCAACTCATAATTAAGAACAAGGCTTAAAAAAAGCACAAACATACTGATACCTCTAAGCTGTAAAAAAAAAAAAAAAATTACAGCTGGCTACCCAATATACTAGGTTTAGGGTTATCCAGACTAGACATCTAAGAGTATGAAAGAAGACAAATACCTCCTGAAGGGAGCAAAATGCAACTGAAATAATAAACATAAAACTGGTGGTCATCCCGAATAATAGTTGGCTCACCCTGACAGCTGAAATCGTCTTCGCTCCTTCACAACGTGGCGAACACAATTCTGGAGCAAACCTGCCGAAACGAAATAGATAGACAAAAACAAACAAAAAACAAGGGTGAGTAAAGAGGACTCAATAAGTGAGGCAGA
Organism: Petunia x hybrida; assembly: GCA_037355625.1. Taxonomy (NCBI): domain Eukaryota; kingdom Viridiplantae; phylum Streptophyta; class Magnoliopsida; order Solanales; family Solanaceae; genus Petunia; species Petunia x hybrida. Next base: position 194,701 of record JBBBVM010000662.1, on the reverse strand, counting down.
CTAGCCACCTCAAAGAATAGGATAGCTAGCCAGGTAGAAGAAAAACAGTTAAACCAAATCCATCTTATTTGAACTATAAACAGGCAGAGCCAGATAATAACTGAAAACACGTATGGAATCATAAACAACCAGGGACATAAGATAGACAGAACATATAGATATCCCGAAAATGTCGACAATCAGGAATACATCCTGTTGTGGCGTGCAACCCGATCCATATATTCATACTGTCGCGACATACAACCCTATCCATATATTTATACTGTTGCAGCGTGCAACCCGATCCGTATATTTATACTGTTGCAGCGTGCATCCCGATCCAATCCATGTATTTATATTGCCGCGACGTACAACCCAGGATATGAGCCAGAAATATATAGGCAAACTGAGATACGTTCATAACATGGTATACATACCGCATACATAAAACTCAACACAATACACACAATAGTCAGTATGCGGTGCAATGAGATGGGATGAATGCGGTACGATGAAATGCAGTCACATATGCCTGATACTTATCTCCGGCACGGGACTCTCATCGTCTAACAGGAGATATATGCAATAATGACCCTTCACCGGCTCGGGACTCTCATCGATTACCGGGAAGTATATGCAATGATGACCCTTCACTGGTGCAGGACTCTCCTCGCCAACCGGGAAGTATATGCAATAATGATTCTTCACCGGCTCGGGACTCTCATCTATTACCGGAAAGTATATGCAATGATGACCCTTCACCGGCTGGGACTCTCATCGATTACCGGGAAGTATATGCAATAATGACCCTTCACCGGTACGGCACTCTCATCGCCAACCGGGAAGTATATGCAATAATGATCCTTCACCAGCTCAAGACTCTCATCGATTACCGGGAAGTATATGCAATAATGATCCTTCACCGGATCGGGACACTCATCAACTGCCGGGAAGTATATGTCAACTCACAGCAAGAGTACAATACTCAGATCCTGAATGCAATACCAACAACAGGACATAACATATAATATACAATGTAAATCCAAAGCTAAGGCGTAATGAGCACGCCTATCGGCAGCTACACATGTAAGGAACACGTAGTAGAAATCCACGAGGCCAGGTGCCTCCAAAGAAATGGATATAAACACTTACCTTGTTACAAAGTTAGTACAGTTACTCAACAACCGCTTTATTCTTTGGATTCACTGCCAAACGATCCTACTGTATTCAATAAGCAGAAAATGATATCAAATAAGGCTAAAGGCTTCATTCCCCACATCTTGGGGTAATCCGGTTAGGAACCTGATACCCTATTCGCATACGGAATACGTAGGCCAGGCCTATGTACAGGGTTTAAAGTCACATAACCAAACCCTAAATAAATTACATGTATATGTTGCCCATAACTCACTGAGCACGAATATATAATCAATTCCATTATCAGGGTCCAATTAACCCTTTAAACTATTAATTGAACTTATTAATACGATGTCTAATATTCCAATTTTACTGTCATAATATATTCAAACACATGTAATAAACTCAAATAATGCATTAAGATTATTACCTGAATGTTTCGGGGTGAAGATTCTATCTTTCTCCGGCTCTTTTCTCATTTTTTGGTTTTTTTTAACCTTACTGCGTTGTCTCTTCACTGTTCTCGTTTCACTTTAATATTTCCAATGTTTCAACGTTCTGCTAGAGGACCACCGCCATTCATTTAATTTCTTTTGTCCTTTTTCCTTCTTTTTTTTTTCATTTTCGTAGCGACAATTAAAACGGGAACCTACGAAATTCGAAATAATCCAAAATCTTGCATACAATTTATACCAAATTTACGTGACGTAGCTAAGGCAGATCTCAAATCGGATTCCAGAAATTCAAGATGCGAATCGGATTCCAGAAATTCAAGATGCGAATTAAAACGGAAAAGATCAAATTCTTTTAACTTTCGGCATTTTAGCGGAAACTAGCCGAACAACATCGAAATTCACTTTCGAAAGTTCACAAAAGTTACAAATACTCATATGAATCCAACGACACTTTTGGATTTCGAGCTCGTTCACCAAAACCGAGCTCGAAAATCTTTTTTTAATATTTATCGACAATAAAAACTGAAACCTTCTTCGGATGCCAACCAAACGAGGTCTGATTTAGCTCAAATTTTATAGATAAGTCCTAATGGACCTAACGAAGATTCTAAACTTATTGGCACACAAATCGAAGTCCTATCTCTCGAAACGATTGACCGAGGTCGTTTCACATCGCTGCTAATTTTCGCCGAGATTTAATAAATTCTTGCCGGAGTTTGTTAAAACATGTCACAAAATAGTGATAATTCACCATCTGCTCGTGAAATTTTTTTAAAATTGCGGCATGAGCGAAATTCTCCAACTACAAACATTCACTCACCGGTGAAACACCGGAGGTTATTAGGAATTAATAGTTCTGAAGGTTCACCTGGGCAAAGCCGTCAGGTATTAACAGTTAAAAGTCCCAAACATTCGCTGGTTGTTAAAGCTGGTAAATGGAAGTTGAGAGAAGATGATAAAGGTAAAAATATTGTAGATGATGATTTTGTCGATGATATTGATGTTGATGTTAGGATGAAAAGGAGTAAATATGACCGGTGTGAAATTCTCGAACAAAATCAGTCTTATTCACAGGAAAATGTATGTATTTCGTCGTATTTCCCTTTTTATTTTTTTCATGTACTGTATTTTTGTGTATTTTCCCATTTAGATGTATAACTTTTTGAACCTAGACTGTATGTTCTTTTTATGTATAAATATGTATTTATCCGTATTTTACTGTATGTTCTGTATTTTCCTATGCATAGCTACGTTTTGTGTGTGTATATTTTTGTATGTGTCTAGTGTATATTCGCGGATTCCTTGGTATGTATGTTGATTGTATGCATAGGGGATATTTTATGTTGAGTGTGTTACTGTATTAACATGTATTGTATGTTATGTGTGTGCTTTGTTTGCTTTTGGTGTTGTTGTGGTTTTTCTAGCATTTTTTACTTGCTTTTTTGTGTATGTGGAGACAATTAACATATTGTAGAAATATGTATGATCTTATATGTTTATGTATATGCAAATAAATATTCTCTTTGATCGACATCGATTGATTCCCTGTAGCAACAGTTAATTCACTTGCATAGACATGTATGTGCAGTTATATATTTTGTGTGTAGGAACATGTATGTTTTACTTAGTTACTTGTATATTTATTTTTGTATACAATGGTACTCCCTTTTTACCTAAAGTTTTTATATATACGTATATATTTGAATGTGTATCTTGTTGCATTGTAGAATCATGTAAGTTTTATTGCTTTGTTTGTCCATATATAGGGATGCAAATTTTATGTCCCTACGAATATAGTTACTGTGAATGATCATTGGACTACGACAACATGTTATGTTATTTTTAGAACCTTAGAAGAGGATTTGTCATCCGTTCAGTTGGCTTTGTTTAGGCAGACCTGCTTTGAGTACTTTTTGGATCTGCCAGAAGTATTCAGACAATAACAATTAATTCACCATCTAATACCATGAGAGATTGTATCAGACAGTCCTAATGAGTTTACAATTATGATTGATAGTAAGCGGTTGCACATCGGTCTAGAAGATATGCAGTTATAACTGGTATAAAATGCTTTGCAGATGATATTATTATTGTTGATCCTACTCCAAATATGATTATTTCAAGCTTCTCTTCCAACCAGGAAAAGGTCCGTAGAAGTGAGTTAATCATATGTTTCCTTGGTCATAGGTGGATTTGCGACGAAGATGCTGGGAAGATTGTTGTTTTGTATTTTGCATGTCTTTGTGTTATCAACTGACAGTGGTCAATATATACCTAAGGAGCATTTTGATTTGGTTGAGTCGGGAGCATATCTTACTTATCCGTGGGAAAAATATTCACTTACATTATTGTTTGAAATGAAAAGCCAAAAGTTATATCCACCTCTGAAATTCTATAGGATTTGTGGGTTGCAAGTTGCTTTCCAAGTCTGGTTTTATGAATGTTGTTCTGAAATTGACCCCAAAGTTTCCTTCGTGTTGGTAATTTTACTCCTAGGATTCTGAATTGAAAAGTTACTGAGAATCAACCGAGGTTTACCAAGTTGTCCAAAGAAATGTTTAGTGGCACAAGACCTGAGATTTACATATAATTATATGCATTTGTATATGTACTTTTATCTTCTTTTTTTGTGTATTTGTTTGAATTTATATGTCCTTTTTTTTGTGTTTTTATAGTTAGTGTTTAAGAATATTATTCCAACCCCTGCTAAGATACGCAAGTTCAACTTGTCTGTTGGAATTGAGATGCCTGCTACTGCCAGTATTGCTTCTCGATTTCCTGCTCGTGAGTTTGTGAGCATTCCTTCTCAAAAAGTTCAGAAAAAAAAGAACCTGCTTGTGCGTTACAACCTGTGAATAAAGTTGATGCTGGAGCTGAGTTGAAGCAATTGACCACTGATTTTAATGATTTCAAGGATCATGTATGTGTTCTATTTTCTTTATTTCAATCATGCATTTGTCTTTTAGTTTGTTATTTATGTATGTCTTTTTTTTTTTTTTTGCTTCATTTTGTAGGTTAATACTCAATTTACCAATCTTACTGCCTTTCTTATTGAATCATTTGCAAAGATGTTTGATCGCTTGAAGGTAATTCTACTGACTTACTTTTTTGCATGTTTTTTCATTTGGCTATATACTTATTTTTAAATACAACAGGTGGAGGAAAGTAGTGTTGTTAATGATCAACATGATAATCGAGGTGTTGATTGTCGGTCTAATAGCCCTGTTGATGATCAAGATCTTAAGCAAGGTGGTACTTTTGAAGTTGATTATGGCAACCCTGTTGAAGCTGACCATCCTACACAGCACATGGACAGTTCTGCAACTCTGTGTGTATGTATTTTTTGTATTCTTTTTTACTTTTTAATATTTTCAAATGTGTTGTTTTGTATATCAATTTCTTGATATTTGTTTTTGTATTTTTTTCGACAAGGTGTTGGAAGTTCTCATATTCAAGTGACATCTGCTGGCTATGGTGCTTCATTTTTGGAAGGCAGTGCCGTAAAAGTTTGCAGTCCAGTGCAGTATAATGAAACTCCAGTTAGTCGTCTTGTATATGTGTTGTACATGCTTATGTAATTGTTTTCTTGTATGTCTGTTTGTTTTCTGATGGTTTTTTTTAAAAAATTTTCACCAGGGTGTTGGAAGTACTATTATTCAATTTTCCACCCACTTGCTCTGGTACTGTATTTTTGTATGGCAGTGGTCGTAAACTTTGAAATCCATTGCAATTTGATGTGTGTAACAATCCGATAATTTATTCCTATAGTCTAGTTATTTAGCAAGTTACCAAGGATAGAAGTATAAATTATGCGATAAAATAAAATTATTAGTGAAATAGACTATTAGATCAAATAATTATTTTAGTTGGGCTAAGTGGTGAACTAATAACCTAAGCCCATAAGTTATTTGTTGGCCCAAAATTTTAGGATATAATTGTGAAAGTTTATATTAGAAAGGCTTAGTTAATTAAAAAGGGGAGAAACATCATAAACTATGAGGGCTTTGGTGAATTTCTGACGGCGGCAGTGTGAGAGTGCCATTGTAAAATTTGTTAGTGAGCTTGAAGAGAATCCTTGGTGATAAAGATCATTTCAACCTTGGCACCTACTGATTTTTGGTCAACACCAGGTAAATTGCCAACGTTTTATCTAGGAACTCATAAAATAGATATAGCAGATGCTTTATTAATGGATGGTAATGATGGGAAAGAAACAATGATTGGATGAAATTGATTATTGGAATGGTGGGAATAAAGAATGATAATGGAAACCATTAGTTTCATCATCTTTAAGTGGAGGCGCAAGTCTGCTTTGCTAATTTCAGTGCTGCTGCAACTTAGTAGATCTTTGTTTTAGCTCCGCGAATAATTATTACTTTGCACAAATATATATTATTATTGCATATCAATATATTTGATCTACATATTTGAATCAATCGTGTAATTAATTGTGGAAATTACAAACTTTCGGCTTAAATTCTATTACACTAATTAGTCAATTTGAGGTCTAAATGATAACAAGTTGAGACCTTGAATACATATTTGGACTCGTTAAGCTATGAGTAAACCGGGGATGAGTTTAAAATCGGGGTTAAACCATAAGGGCTCGGGGTTAACTTTTAGGTCGACTTCTTTACCCTTTTAGCTTAAGGTTCGAAATATGTAACCGTCAGCTTTGTTATTAATAGTATTACGGTTATTTTAATAGAGCGAGAACGATTGAAAGAGATTCGAAGAGGGAGAACTATTATTGAGTAGCTAATAAGCTTCGGACCGAGGTAAGTGTATTTCTCTTTCTTGGTGGACTTGCTCCACACCCTATGTATAAGATATCCTTCTATACATCTTATTGTGGTACGATGTAGTTCCGTACATATTATTGAGGTACGATGTAGTTCCGTGCATATTATTGAGGAACGATGTAGTTCCGTACATATTATTGACGTACAATGTAGTTCCGTTCGTATTATCATCGCACGATGTAGTTCCGTGCATATTGTTGTAGTATGACGTAATTATGTATTTATCCCCGAGTTACAATGAAAGTGTCGTGGTACTTGATGATGGAATATGAACATTACTTGATAGTTAATTGAACAGTTTCTCTTTACTTTCGATTATCTTTGAGTTATTTTGCCTTGTTTGCTAGTTTACTTGGAGCCCCATCCCCGCTTATTGAGTCACTCGACTCACCCCTTTCCTTTTTCTATGTTGGTTTATTTATGTCATACAGATTCGACGCCATCTACTAGTGGACATCAAGGTTGACCCAGTTGAAGCATCTCTCTATTAGCGGTGAGCCGATCCTCCGTCCGTGGTGGCCACCTATATTCTCTTTGATATATTTCTAAAATTTTGGAGCTGTATAACTTATTCGACACTCTTAGATGTTCATGATTCGGGGAGTACTTAAACCTTTTGTTGTTGGGATAATTCTACTTTCCTTACTTCTTTTGTGGTTGTTATTGAAATATTTATACATTGCATAGTAAAGTTTATACTAATTATTTGCAATCAAGTGGGTTCACCCGACATGGTTAGTTGGGTGCCCTCACGACCTATTCGGATTTTTGGGTCGTGACAAATTGGTATCAGAGCCATAGGTTTAGAGTTCTCACGAATCATGAACAGTGTCTAATAGAGTCTTGTTGATCGGGCAGAGACGACCGTACATATCTACGAGAGGCTATGTTGACATTTAGGCAACTTTCCTTCTTTCCCTCCTTATCGTGCGTGGTATTTCCATAACAAGACTAATCTTTTTCCACTATGTAACGCGCAGATGGTGAGGACTCATTCTTCAGCTCAGGAGGCGGAGGTGGAGCTGAGGCACCACCTGATATGCCAGTTGCCGCAGGAGGTGGAGTTAGAGGCGTCGGCCGAGCGAGAGGTCGAGGTAGAGGATGTAGCCGAGGCAGACGTGGAGTCCAGACTCGTACAGCTGACCAGCCTAGGGCTAGAGCTGCTAGGGCCACGAGAGTTGTACATCATGATGATGATATAGAGATTGAGGATCAACCAGAGGTTCATGTTGATCAGGGATTTATTGCTACACCGGTACTTCAGGATGCTATGTTGAGGGTTTTGGGTATCCTACAGACTCTTGCACCACAGGGATCTCCCGTGACCCAGGTAGCTTTTCATGTTGTCCCACCAGCGAGTACTCAGATGCGAGGTATGCAGACCCCAGTTCAGTTTGTTACTCCTGCTATGCAGACTCCAGAGGTAGTAGCTGTGGGTAGTATACCCCAGGTTGCTTAGGCAGGTCAGCCAGGGCAGATTGTGGTTCCGGAGCTGAACCAAGTCAGACTTCTTCACTTCACCAGGTTACTGCCCCCAAAATTTGGAGGACTTCCATCCGAGGATCCACGGGCCTTTCTGGATCGTTGCCAGCAGATATTAGGTGCTTTGGGATATCTTTAGGAGCATGGGGTTGATTATACAGTCTTTCAGCTTGAGGGTCCTGCTCTGACTTGGTGGAATACACTTACTCTAGCTAGGCAGGGCTTGTCGGAGCTGTCTTGGAGTGAGTTTTCTCAGAGGGTTATGGATAAGGTCCTCCCGCGTAGCCAGCAGGGTGAGAGGCGCAGGCAGTTCGAGAGGTTGAGACAGGGCAATATGACTGTATCTGAGTATGAGGTGCGATTCCTAGACATGTCTCGTGATGCTCTTGATTTGGTTCGTCCAGAGTCAGAGAAGGTTAGGAGGTTCATTGATGGTCTTTCTGCTACTTTGAGATCTAGTATGGCTCGTAAGATAGAGGCCGGTACTTCATTTGATGTAGCGGTAGATATTGCTCGCCGATATGAGTCTTATAGAGCTCTGGAGCAACAAGAGTTGGAGAGAGATAGTAAGAGATCTCGTGGATATGGTGGACTTCCTATTGCCTCATCTGGAGGCAATGGGTTTCAGGGGAGGTCTTCTGATAGGCCAGCTCAGTCTATGGCTCACAGCTCGAGGAGCATATTTGTACCCCGTCATGAGCAGACTCGATTCTCTCAGCCTTCTCAGCCAGGCCAATCTGTTTCACGACCTCAGCAGCACGTACCGCACAGACCCAATTCTGGGTGCTATCATTGTCGTGAGCTTGGTCATCATATAAAGGATTATCCTAGATTACTTCAGGGAGGTAGTCATTATTTTCTTCAACCCCAGGAATCTGCGCAGAGTTATGGTACTACATCAGGTTTTCAGCCAGCTAGGAGTGCACCACCGCCAGGCAGAGGCCGTGGGCGTAGTGGTAGTGGCCCTTCGAGGGGTGGTCATCAGAGTACTAGTTCAGCTCAGCCTCAGAGGTAGTTTTATGCTTTGCCAGCCAGACAGGATGCCGTGGCAGCCAATGCAGTGGTTACAGGTACACTTTCTATTTGTGGACGTGATGCTTATTCCTTGATTGATCTAGGTTCCACGTATTCTTATGTGTCACCTTATTTTGCTTCAGGTTTTAATGTTGATTATATGTGTATTCATGATCCATTTTGTGTTTCTACTCCTATTGGAGAGTCTATTGTGATGGAGCGGGTGTATCCTTGTTGTACTGTATCTTTTGGGGGACGTGAGACCATAGTTGATTTATTAGTTCTACACATGGTAGATTTTGATGTGATTATCGGTATGGATTGGTTGGCATCATGTTATGCTACTCTAGATTTTCATGCCAAGACTATTCGGCTTTCTTTTCCTGGCTTAGTACTGGTAGTGTGGCACGGTTCTTACTTGCCACCTACGGGACGTGTTATCTTATTTTTGAAAGTAAGGCGTATGGTGAACAAGGGGTGTCCTGCTTATCTTGCCATGATTCGGGACACCAATATGGAGGTCCCGTCTCTTGATTCTGTTCCCATTGTGAGGGAGTTCACTGATGTGTTTCCTGATGATTTGACTCGACTTCCTCCGGATAGGGATATTGAGTTCGGTATTGATTTGGTGCCCGAAACTCAGCCTATATCTATTCCTCCGTATCGTATGGCTCCAGCCGAGTTGAAGGAGTTAAAGGAGCAACTGCAAGACTTATTGGATAAGGGGTTCATTCGACCTAGTGTGTCGCCTTGGGGAGCTCCAGTGTTCTTTGTTAAAAAGAAAGATGGCTTTATGTGTATGTGCATTGATTATAGGCAGTTGAACAAGGTCACTATCAAGAATAAGTATCCCTTGCCTCGTATAGATGACTTGTTCAATCAGTTGCAAGGAGCCAAGTTCTGTTCCAAGATTGATTTGAGGTCTGGGTATCATCAAGTGAAGATTCGGGAGTCCGATATCCTGAAGACAACATTCAGGACCCGTTATGGCCACTATGAATTCTTGGTTATGTCTTTTGGGCTTACGAATGCTCCAGCAGCTTTTATGGATATGATGAACCGTGTGTTCAAGCCCTATTTGGAAGCATTTGTTATTGTTTTCATTGATGACATCTTAGTCTATTCACATAACCGTGAGGAGCATGAGCATCATTTGAGATTGGTTCTTCAGACGCTTCAAGAACGTAAGCTTTATGCTAGGTTCTCAAAGTGTGAGTTCTGGTTGAACTCTGTGGCTTTCTTGGGTCATGTCGTGTCTAGTGAGTCGATCCTAAGAAAATTGAGGCCGTTTAGAATTTGCCACAACCTATTTCTCCGACAGAGATTCGTAGTTTTCTTGGTCTGGCTGGATATTATCGGTGATTTGTGGAGAAGTTTTCATCTATTGCTGCTCCATTGACCCGCCTGGCTCAGATTGCGGTTAAATTTCGTTGGTCAGAAGAGTGTGAGGCGAGCTTTCAGAAGCTCAAGTCATTGTTGACTAGCGCTCCAGTATTATCTCTTCCTTCTAGAGATGGAGGGTTTGTAGTTTATTGTGATGCTTCTCGTGTTGGGTTGGGATGTGTCTTGATGCAGCATGGTAAAGTCATTGCTTATGCTTCTAGGTAGTTGAAAGTGAATGAGAAGAACTATCTGACCCATGATTTAGAGTTAGCCGCTATTGTATTTGCTTTAAAGATTTGGAGACATTACCTGTATGGCGAGCCTTGTGAGATCTTCACCGATCACAATAGCTTGCAGTACTTGCTTACTCTAAAGGACTTGAATGGTAGGCAACGTAGATGGCTAGAGCTAATCAAAGATTATAATCTTACTATTCATTATCATCCGGGGAAAGCCAATGTGGTGGCCGATGCATTAAGTAGGAAGTCTATGGGTAGTCTTGCATTTCTTGATGTTGAGATGAGACCTTTGGCTCGAGAGTTGCAGAATTTATATAATTCGAGGGTGAGATTTGATAGTTCGGACTCGAATCGGGTATTTGCTTGTATGATGGCTCAGTCTTCCTTAGTTAGCCAGATTAAGGAAAGACGGTTCGAGGATATTTACTTTCTTGAGTTGCGAGGGCGTATTCAAAGTGGAGAAGCCTCTCCTTTTGAGTTGGATGGTGATGGCATTCTTCGGATTGGTGGCCGTCTTTGTGTTCCTAATGTTGGTGATTTGAGGCGGTTGGTTCTTCATGAGGCTCATAGTTCACGATATTCCATTCCTCCCGTTATTACCAAGATGTACCAGGACCTTCGGGAGTTGTATTGGTGGAAGGGGATGAAGAAAGATGTCCTTGATCATGTATCTCGGTGCTTGAACTGTCAGCAAGTCAAGTGCGAGCATAGGAGACCCGCAGGTTTAGCCCAGGTACTACCCATTCCTGAGTGGAAGTGGGAGAGGATTACCATAGATTTTGTAGTTGGCTTGCCGAAGACGTTGAGGCATCATGATTCAGTTTGGGTCATTGTTGATAGACTAACCAAGTCGGCCCATTTTATTCCGGTGAAGACAACTGATACATCAAAGAAGTTGGCTCGGATCTTTATTGAGCAGATTGTTTGGATGCATGGTACTCCATTGTCTATTATCTCTGATCGAGGCTCTCAGTTCACTTCTCAGTTTTGGCAGGCTTTTCAGCGAGAGTTGGGTACTCAAGTCCAGCTTAGTACCGCATTTCATCCTCAGACTGATGGACAGTCTGAGCGGACTATTCAGATCTTGGAGGATATGTTGAGAGCATGTGCCTTGGGTTTTAGCGGTCATTGGGATGATCATTTGGCTCTTGCAGAGTTTTCTTATAATAACAGTTATCAGTCTTCCATTCAGATACTGTCGTTCGAGGAATTATATGGTCGCCGATGTCGATCTCCAATTGGTTGGTTCGAGTCTCGAGATGTTGAGGTGTTGGGTCCTGATATTGTTCATCAGACTTTGGATATGGTTCGTATCATCCAAGATCTTCTTCGAACTGCTCAGAGTATGAAGATATCATAATCGAACAAGAGAAGCCGAGAGTTGGTGTTTGAGGAAGATGATATGGTTTACTTGAAGGTGTCACCAATGCGGGGTGTAAAGAGATTTGGGAAGAAGGGTAAGTTGAGTCCTAGGTTCATTGGTCCTTTTAAGATTGTGAAGTGTATTGGTGAGGTTGCTTATCGACTTGCATTGCCAGAGTCTATGCTTGTTCATCCCGTTTTTCATGTTTCTATGCTCCGGAAGTGTGTTCGAGATCCCACTCATGTCATAGAGGTGGACCCAGTTCAATTGGATGTGAACTTAGCTTATGAAGAAGTTCCAGTTGCTATTGTAGGAAGAGACACCCGAAAGTTGCGGTCTAAAGAGATTCCGTTAGTAAAAGTGCGATGGCATAACCGTACGCATGATGAGGATACTTGGGAGATTGAGTCGAGCATGCAGGATAGATATCCCCACTTGTTAAAAGCATCAGGTAAGTAGATTTAAAAGTCCTTGCATTTAAGCTCCCGTTTGGACATGATTTGGTATTTGGGATTTGGAACTTGGGAAATTGAAATTTTGTTTGGACATGCATTTTATTTGGAACAAAATTTGAAGTTTGTGAGGGGATTTTCCAAAAACTCCCAAAAACAGGGTTCAACCAGTTTTTGGGATTTTTTGGGAAATCCCAAAATCCCAAAAAATCCCCAAAAAATGTCCCCAAAAACTATGTCCAAACGCTAGCTAAATTTCTCTTATTAATTGTGAGTTATAGCATGTTTACCTCCTTGTCGGAGTTTTTATATTCGTTAAAATAATTTATCTCCTTGCTGGAGTAGTTGATTCCTTAGAGTGATTTAGCTCCTTGCCGGAGTGTGTTTGATTTATTATTGAGATTTACCTCCTTATCGGAGCGGTTGAGATTATCTTGAGCTTTGTTTGGTGCCTATGCATGGCTTATTATAGTGTATCTGGTGGTTGTTGGTATTTGAGACAGAGATTATTTTTGGATAGTCCAATTTACAAAGGAAACTCTGGCGAAATTTTTGTAAATTTTGGGGCTTAACCAAATTTTGAGTATATATGAAGTTTGGTTATGAGTGTTAAATGGGTTGGATACATGTATATAAATAGATGGTTGTGATTGGGTGGATCAAGTTCGAGAACGAACTTGTGTTTAAGTGGAGGAGAATGTAACAATCTGATAATTTATTCCTATAGTCTAGTTATTTAGCAAGTTACCAAGGATAGAAATGTAAATTATGCGATAAAATAAAATTATTAGTGAAATTGACTATTAGACCAAATAATTATTTTAGTTGGGCTAAGTGGTGAACTAATAACCTAAGCCCATAAGTTATTTTTGGCCCAAAATTTTGAGGATATAATTGTGAAAGTTTATATTAGAAAGGCTTAGTTAATTAAAAAGGGGAGAAACATCATAAACTATGAGGGCTTTGGTGAGTTTCTGACGGCGGCAGCGTGAGAGTTCCATTGTAAAATTTGTTAGTGAGCTTGAAGAGAATTCCTGGTGATAAAGATCATTTCAACCTTGGCACTTGCTTATTTTTGGTCAACACCAGGTTAATTGCCAACGTTTTATCTAGGAACTCATAAAATAGATGTAGCAGATACTTTATAAATGGATGGTAATGATAGAAAAAAAAAACAATGATTGGATGGAATTGATTATAGGAATGGTGGGAATAAAGAATGATAATGAAAACCATTAATTTCATCATCTTTAAGTAAGTGGATGCGCAAGTCTACTTTGCTAATTTCATTGCTGGTGCAACTTAGCAGATCTTTGTTTTAGCTCCTAAGAATAATTATTACTTTGCACACACATATATTTTTATTGCATATCAATATATTTGGTCTACATATTTGAATCAATCATGTAATTAATTTTGGAAAGTACAAACTTTCGGCTTAAATCCTATTACACTAATTAGTCAATTTGAGGTCTAAATGATAACAAGTTGAGACCTTGAATACATATTTGGACTCGTTAAGCTATGAGTAAATCGGGGATGAGTTTAAAATTGGGGTTTAACCATAAGGGCTCGGGGTTAACTTTTAGGTCGACTTCTTTACCCTTTTAGCTTAAGGTTCGAAATATGTAACCGTTAGCTTTGTTATTAATTGTATTATCGTTATTTTAATAGAGCGAGAATGTTTGGAAGAGATTCGAAGGGGGAGAACTATTATTGAGTAGCTAATGAGCTTCGGACCGAGGTAAGTGTATTTCTCTTTCTTGGTGGACTTGCTCCACACCCTATGTATAATATATCCTTCTATACCTCTTATTGTGGTACGATGTAGTTCCATACATATTATTGAGGCACGATGTAGTTCCGTGCATATTATTTTGGTACGATGTAGTTCCGTACATATTATTGAGGTACGATGTAGTTCCGTGCATATTATTGTAGAACGATGTAGTTCCGTACATATTATTGACGTACGATGTAGTTCCGTTCATATTATCATCGCACGATGTAGTTCCGCGCATATTGTTGTAGTATGACGTAGTTATGTATTTATCCCCGAGTTACAATGAAAGTGTCGTGGTACTTGATGATGGAATATGAACATTACTTGATAGTTAATTGAATGGTTTCTCTTTACTTTCAATTTTCTTTGAGTTATTTTGCCTTGTTTGCTAGTTTACTTGGAGCCCCGTCCCCGCTTATTGAGTCACTCGACTCACCCCTTTCCTTTTTCTTTGTTGGTTTATTTATGTCTTACAGATTCGACGCCATCTACTAGTGGACATCAAGGTTGACCCAGTTGGAGCATCTCTCTATTAGCGGTGAGCCAACCCTTCGTCCGTGGTGGCCACCTATATAGTTTATATTCTCTTTGATATATTTCTAAAATTTTGGAGCTGTATAACTTATTCGACACTCTTAGATGTTCATGATTCAGGGAGTACTTAAACCTTTTGTTGTTGGGATAATTCTACTTTCCTTACTTCTTCTGTGGGTTGTTATTGAAATATTTATACATTTCATAGTAAAGTTTATCCTAATTATTCGCAATCAAGTGGGTTCACCCGACATGGTTAGTTGGGTGCCCTCACGACCTATTCGGATTTTTGGGTCGTGACAATGTGACGCCACTTAGTCGCACTGTATGTGTCTTTTCTAATAATCCAGTTATAATTATCGTAATTTTTTAAGAAATGTTGACCCATTTACTTTTGTTGCTATAGGTTTCTGAGACTGGAGTAGGCGCTCACATTTTCCATTCTGGTAGTCGCGAGATTGTGCCACATAGTTTGTCCAGAGTAAGTGATCCGCAAGCTGATTCTTTGTTAGTATATGATGTACAAATTTTTTTTACTCGTTGATTTTAGTCAAGAATCTGAAGATGGTGGTAATTTACTTTTGTTGCTATAGGTTTCTGAGACTGGAGTAGGCGCTCACATTTTCCATTCTGGTAGTCGCGAGATTGTGCCACATAGTTTGTCCAGAGTAAGTGATCCGCAAGCTGATTCTTTGTTAGTATATGATGTACAAATTTTTTTTACTCGTTGATTTTAGTCAAGTATCTGAAGATGGTGGTAATGTGCAACCTGGAACTGAAGCTCAGGTCGATAAGGTATGTATATTTGTGTTGGCTTTATTATTTTCAGTTTAATTTTTTTCGCGTATTTGTTTGTATATTTGTGTATTTTTAGTATCTATGTAATTATTGTAACATGTAGTTAGTAACAGGTAGTTTTTGTGTTTGTGTAGGCAGCTGGTGGTGAGTCGAGCAAGCTTTCCGTTGAGAATGATCCCAATTTCCCTGACTTTGATCCGTCTCCCTATGTTGAGATTAACGCTGCTATTGAAAGAGCGATGTCTCAGTATAAGGCAGTGGCGGTTGCCCCACTTAATAGGGTCACACAAAACAGCTGAGTCTGAAGATACAACTTCTAGTGGTATATCTTATGGTGACAATTCAGAGGATGAATCAAGTCAGACTGATGCAAATGTTGTTGACGGGCAGGAGTCCCAGCTTGTTTTGGTCAAGAGCGATGCATATGATTTTGTATCACCTTCTCAATTGGTTGCACGCATTAGGCATCCAGAGAGGTAAGGTAGGGCTCCTTATGTCAATTCACCAGGACAAAAAATCTTTCAAACGAAACATCCATTCATTAGTGGTGTTGACATTGAGATTGACCAAGATCTAGAAAATGCATTTGTTGCATGGGTTGAGGATGGGATTGAACCGAGCAATCGAAGGTTTTTTCCTTTTATTAATTTTTTGAAACTATCTTTTTTAGTATTTTGTTCGTTTCTGTCATAATGGCTTTGCTTCTTTTTTACAATTTACCAGGAAGTCGCTCTCTCCGAGAGAAGCTAATAGAATTATGAAGCCTTTTGAGTTAGGAGTTGTTCGAGTTGAAAGAAATGTATAGTTTCGCACCTTGCTGCACAGTGGAGGCATCCTTAACGACCAGGTATGTATGTTTCTGTATATATCATTATTTTTTGATGCATTACTTTGTCTAATGATGTATTTGACGGTATAATATAGCTTATAGGTACGTATTTTATTTTCCTGATAGTGACGTTTACATTTTTCAACACATTGGTGTTTTCTTTTATTACTTGAGGAAGAACGGAAAGTATGGTCCTCATGTTCTACTTAAGTTCACCACTAATGATTGCTTTTTCAAGAATCTGGTTGAAAATGTTTTTAAGGCGTATATAGCTAGTAAGAACAATCCAACATTTTTTTCTAATAACGATCCTATTGCTCAGTGTGTTATGGGTTTAGGTTGGTTGAAAATACCCCATAGGTAAATATTGATTATGTTTTTTGTGCCTCTGTATGTCAAAGATAAATTTTACTGGGTGTTGGCTGTTGTGGCATTCAAAGAGAGATGTATTTGGTTGTCTTATTTATTTCCGTGGAAAGCCTACTACTGTTGTACGTGGCCTGGTTTACAAACTGTTCGTTGTCTTGCCTCTTTATCTTTCAGTCACTAGTTTTTTTTGCGATGCGAGGCTTGACATTGATTGGAAGATAAAACCGGCATTCAAAGACAAATCTATGACAGATCCGTTCTCTATTGTTACAATTTTAGATATACCAAAACAAGAAGCTGGATCACTGTATGTATCCTAAAATAAGATGTTTAATCAGTAGCTTTTGCAGTAGTTTTTGTTTTTGATCTGATTTGTTGTTTTTGTGTTTTTTCGTTGCCTGTGGTATCTATGTTGCTGCATTTGCCGAGTATTTCATATCTTGACACGACAAGCCATCTCATGATTTTGATGCTGATATCTACCGTAGTAGGTTGGGTACGCTACTTTGGCACTATGCAAAAACAAAAGAGCATGAGCGTGCCAGCAATGGAGATGAAGTAACAGGAAATCAGTTCAAGAAGAAGGGTGGTCCAAAGCGACGTGAAGTTTATCATTAAGTACTTTATGTAGTTTGTTGCTTTATGTACTATTTTTTGAACCTACTGTTCTTTTACGAATTCAGTGTGTGGATCCATTTTGTATTGTTCAATTTGTATGTATGCACTGTCTAGTTTACATGTATGTGTCTACTATAACAGGTTCATTTTCTATATATGCAGTGTATGTTTTTGTGAATCTTGATGCAAATATGACTTCAATAAGATTCTGTATCTCTTTTTGCTTAATGAGATTTTGTGTTCTGTAAATTCCTTCAAATTGCAGTATCTTTATTATCTAGAAATGCTTGTGAAATTTATAGATACAAAATAACTCAGTTTCACAGAGAAAGCTGAATGAAATTTATATCCCTGCAACCTGACATATACAATTATACAACTACATTATTTTGGCGAATAGCCACCCGATAATGCAGGTTGCATGAATAAACAAAAGAATTCATCTTTTTATACGTAAAGTTGCATTAGATGTATGTCTCTCAACCTAATATACAACATTATACAAAATAATATAGCTTCATACACAAAGATGTAATGAGCATAACAATTATACAACTACATCATTTTGGTGAATGAAAATGTATGCCCATGTACACTCGCGTACAAAATAGTTATTCGATAAGAATTCAGCATTTTATACATAAAGTTGCATTAGATGTATGTCTCTCAACCTGACATACAACATTATACAAAATAATACAGCTTCATACACAAAGCTATAATGAGCATAACATAATTAGGCAAAATTAAAATTTCAACCGACTTGACAAACAAATCTTATTATTCATTATATTTTATAATAATGTATTACTCAACTGAATGTATAACAATGTATTATTCAACACTTCCAAAGTAATAATTTTGATGGTTTATTGTCTAAATGAGAAGAAACGGGTTCCAGATCTTGTGTTCAGTTTCGCTTGGGCATGTTTGTGCAAGTTGCTCTATTGTGCCCTTCACGTCCATACAGTCCACATGACATCTTTGATCTTTTTGGATGTTGTTCCAACACTGGCTTGTGTCTTCTTGTCTTTTTCAGTCTGCCCGGAGTCCTTTTCAATGTTGGGGGTGCACAACTTCATTTGTAATGTATGTAGGGATGTCCTAATTACTTTTATCTGGGATTGGATTAATAGGCACTTCATATATCTTCAATAGGTATTCTTTTGTATAGTATGAAGAGGTGTAGAGCTCTTCATCCATAGACTTAAACTTCATTACTGCTACTGCATGTGCACATGGCAGCTCGTCGATTTGGAACCTTCTACAACAGCATGTTTGGTCTGTCAATGACACGAGGAATTTCTGTTGCCCATGCAAAACTGAATATGAATAACCTGATGAAGGCTTTACCTGTAGTACACAAAATTCTTGAGTAATAGACGGATTAATAGTCATATACAATTTACCTACACAATACTACAGTATATAGTATACATACACACTACTATACAGCACTACAAAAGTATACTGAATACTGTGTATGTACTTAAATATAAAGAACTATAACACGGAGTAAGAAACTTAAATGATTTATCACCCATACTATATTTTTTTAGCTAATGAAGGAACAATAATGTAGCATCATTCAAATATATACACGAGGCATCCAGAATGAATAACTTTTGTAAATCTGAACTAGAGAACATATAATATACTGTAATGTTACCGTCATCTCAAGTGCCAAGGTTCAATATTTATCCAGAATATCTTTATATTTCTGACCCAGCTTTGTGAATGTATTTTCTGCACCTTCCCTGTTGCGATTATTCTACAATTCAACTTTTGCTCTCATGGACTCTATAAAGGCTGACACGAGCATATCTCGTGCACCCTTGCTAGCCACATTTAACGACTCTGCTATATTTGAAGTCATTATCCAGCCACGACGGACAGTTGATAAGCCCAAGCCCACTTTTGATAGCCAACATTATACAAGTATGTTTTTATCTACTTGTCCATCTTTGCAACCTCCTCCACTTTTTTATCAAACTCCTTCACTGTGTATGCTGAAGCCATTGTAAAGAAAGCTTAATACAATTTCTCTTCAGCCCGTTTGAATTTAGTTTTCACATTGTTCCACAGATGTCAAATGCATGCATAGTGTGGAACCATTGGATATATGTTGGAGGTTGCTTTCAAGATGCTTTCTTTACGGTCTGAAACAACACACATATCATTCCTTTCACCATAAGCTTTTCGAAAATTATCAAAAAACCAATGCAATGCAGAATCATTCTCTGAATTGACTATAGCATAAGCTAGAGGTTGGAGGTTGCTTTCAAGACGCTTTCATTACAGTCTGAAAAAATACACATATCATTCCTTTCATCATAAGCTTTTCGAAAATTATCAAAAAACCAATGCAATGCAGAATCATTCTGTGAATTGACTATAGCATACGCTAGAGGTAGGATCTTGACACGACCCAAATTTTCGGCTAGGCCGTGCGGACACCCGACATCCTCTCCTAGACCCGTCGGGCGAACCCTTACCAATTAAATTAGGCAAATAAATATAATTCAATTCATAAATAAGAACAAGACTTAGAAAAAGCACAGATATACTAATACCTCTAAGCTGTACAAAAAAAATTACAGCTGACTACCTAACTTACTAGGTTTAGGGCTATCCAGACTAGACATCTAAGAGTACAAAAGAAGACAGATACCTCCTGAAGGGAGCAAAATACAGCTGAAATAATAAACATAAAACTGATGGCTATCCTGAATAAAAGCTGGCTCACCCTGACAGTTGAAGTCGTCTTCGCTCCTTCACAACGTGGCGAACTCAATCCTGGAGCGAACCTGCCGAAACGAAACAAATGGACAAGAAACAAACAACAAACAAGGATGTGTCAGAAGGACTTAATAAGTGGGGCAGACTAGCCACCTCAAAGAATAGGATAGCTAGCCAGGGAGAAGAGCGAAGCAAATACTGACCAGAAACGCATACAACTAAAGCGTATAAACCAATTAGGGATACAAAATAGCCAGGAAATAGACAAAATAAAATATGTCCACAATATGGTATATATACCGCATACACAAAACACAGCATGATAGTCATACAATAGGCAGCATGCGGTGCAATGAAATGTGATGAATGCAGTGTGATGCAATGGGGTCACATGTGCCCGTAATCCCGTCCTGAAGTGGAATACTCCTACTCCTGGGGCAGAATACTCCTGCACCCGATATGATATAAACTAGAGGCGGAATACTCCGGCACTCTCCTGGGGTGGAATACTCCTGCACCCAATATAATATAAACTAGAGATAGAATACTCCTGCACTCTCCTAGGGTAGAATACTCATGCACCCAATATAATATGAATCAGAGGCGGAATACTCCTGCACTCTCCTGGGGCAGAATACTTCTGCACCCAATATAATATGAATCAGAGGCGGAATACTCCTGCACTCTCCTGGGGCGGAATACTCCTGCACCCAATATAATATGAATCAGAGGCAGAATACTCCTGCACTCCCCTGGGGCGGAATACTCCTGTACCCGATATGAATGCACTATAATGCATATGAATGTAACATAATGCATATGTATGCAATATGATGCAAGAATAACTCATCACCGGCGCAAGACTCTCATCGACAGCCGAGAAGTATATGCCAACTCACAGCCAGAGTACAATGCTCAGATCCTCAATGCAATACCAACAATAGGACATAACATATAATATACAATGTAAATCCAAAGCTAAGGCGTAATGAGTACGCCTATCGACAGCCACACATGTAAGGAACACGTGGTAGATTATCGACAAGGCCAAAAGCCTCCAAAGATATGGATACAAACACTTACCTCGTTCCACTGCTACTCAACAACCGTTTCGTTCTTTGGATTCATTGCCAAACGATCCTGTTTATTCAATAAGCAGAAAATATATCAAATTAGGCTAAAGGCTTCATTCCCTACATCTTAGGGCAATCTGGTTAGGAACCTGATACCCTATTCGCATACGCAATACGTAGGCCAGGCCTATGTACAAAGTTCAAAGTCACATAACCAAACCCTAAATAAATTACATTTATATGTTGCTCATAACTCACTGAGTACGAATATATAATAAATTTCATTATTGGGTCCCATTGACCCTTTAAACTATCAATTTAAATAGTTAGAACAATGTCTAATATCCCGATTTTTACCGTTAAAATATATTCAAACACACATAATAAACTCAAATAATGCATTAAGATCATTACCTGAATGTTTCGGGGTGAAAATTATATCTTTTTCTTGCTCTTTTTCCTTTCTTTTCTCATTTTCTGGCATTTTTCCTTTTTGCTGCCTTATTTCTCATTTCTCATTTTCTGGTTCTATTTCAAGCTTAAGCTAAGCTTAAACTTTTGAAGCCACTGCCTTCCTCTTTTTTTTATCTTTTCCTTTTATTTTATCTTTTCTTTTCTTTAATAATTTCTTTTCGTTTCCGTGAAAATTCAAATGGAACCCTACGAAATTCGAAATAATTCTAAATTTCTCGAGCAAGTTATACACAATTCCTGTAACATACTCGCTAAGGCGGATCTCAAATCGGACTCTCGAAACCCAAGATGCGAATTAAATCAGAAAAGATCAAATTATTTTAACTTCTGCATTTTAGCGGAAATTATCCGAACGATCTCGAAATTCACTTTCAAAAATTCATACATGTAAAAAATGGTCATATGAATCTAACAACACTTTCGGATTTTGAGTCGGAGCTAATTCACATCGAAAACATCTTTTTATGATTTGCCGACAATAAAAACAGAAACCTTCTTCCGATACCTACCAAACGAAGTTCGAATTAGCTCAAATTTTACAGACAAGTCCTAATAGACTTTACGAAGATTTTAAAATTACCAGAACGTAAATCGGGGCCTTAATTCCTGAAACGACTACCTAAGGTCGTTTCAGATCCTGCTTGTGTGCATGACCATACAGATTAGAAAGGCCAATCAGTAGAGAATAATAGAAATTCATACAGATTTATACACTGCAATACAAAATGTGTAGAGTATTTAAACTTACCTGTTGCATCCATTGTACTTGCAGCAAGGAATGTCCCTTTGTGTGCAACTGTAAGGAAGCTCCCATCAACAATAATAATTGGTATGCAATACTCTCATCCTTTTATTGATGTATTAAGTGCCACAAAGGCTTATAAGAAGCAATCATCATCAGTTTTAACAAAGTCCACAATTGACCTCCGGTTGGTTTTATCCAAAATGTATCAGTAGCTTGGTAACTTGTTGTATGAATCGTTTGGATCACCTCTCATTGGTTCCAAAGCTATTTCCTTTGATCGCCACGCCTTCACATAGGGTGGCTCCATACCGAATAATTTGTGAATGTCTTCAATTATCTCATTTGGTTTGTAAGTTGCTTTCGGATCTTTAAATTTGTACTAGATAACACTCCCAATGAGTGTTGGAGTTGCTTGTTTGTGGCTGAAAATTCTGTCCTTCAGCGGGCGTGAGTGTATAACTTTGAACAATTTAGATACATTCTAGCTTGAAGACTTAAACTGCCATGTGCAATTTTCCGCAGTGCATATTGTTGAACCCCAAAAATTACCCCGAAAAGGATAAATTCCGGAATATCGATAGGATGGGCTAACTCTTTTGGAGTTTTTGGAGTCGCCACCCAATTTAAGGAAAACAGGGAACCAAATTAACAAATGCGTGCAAAAACTCCGTTTTTATAAAAAAAGACGGTCTTTCTTCCATAGATTCTAAAAGTAAGAGGTTTTATTAATTTCGGAAGAAGGTTTTTAAGGCACTTCCGAAATTCCGTAAAATACGGTTAATCCGACAGGTTTCCAAAATATTTGCAAAATATACTTTTCTAGAAAATTTATCTAAAATAATTAATTGAAATAAAAACTTGTTTATGAAAAATATTTTAATTTGCACGCATTTTGCTAATTGGCCTCAGTTTGCAATAAATTAAATCACGACTTCAAAAATAAAAGGCAACGAACATAAAGTAAAACAATATACAAACAATGAAATATTATTGATAAATAAATATTCTACACATTTATTTGCATAAATATCTCTAAGGAAAGAAAGGCAAAGTTTAAAGGTAAAACCCGAGAAATGATCAACTCGCGGGAGCCTTGGATTTTCTAAAATTTCTAAGTCTTATTTCTGAACGCTCGAGTCTGAATTCAATCCAAACGACTCCAATGCAACGGAAGTTAGCCAAAAAAAGCGTTCCCGAATTGCTCGTGCCAAGATGTACCTCGCAATAAAATGGGAATTTAAACTAAATTAGTTCGATAATAAAGTGTAATAATTAATAAAATAAAATAACAATAATAAAGTAATAATAATAATAATAATAATAATAATAATAATAATAATAATAAAAATATATATATATATAATAATAATAATAATAAAATTAATAATAATAATAATAATAATAATAATAATAATAATAATAATAATAATAGTAAAGGGGTGGTTTTTGCAAAATTTTAGGCTCAGATTTGTATGGCGCGTCATGTAGAGGCTCGGGATTTGGTACGGTTGCAAACACGGAGCCCGGGCCGTGTTGCCATGCCAAAGCACCAAACCCACTACTCTATTCGACTTGCTTTGCATTAATTTCATACTTTCATCATCGCCTTTTGCTTTTAGGGACACGGGAACGGGACGGTTCAAGTGTAGTATCATGTTCAAAATCAGTCAATAGCATCCGTCAATTCATTTTATTTCCGTCAAATCCTTATGTAGGCCTCAAAATAAATTGTTTTCATAGGCCATTAACAGGTGTAGCATCTGTCCAAAATCAGTTCCAAATTTACTCCAAAATACACGAGTCAATCTAGTCAGCGTCCCACAGTGAAACAACCAAATAAAACTATTGAAGGTTGTTCAGCAAAATCACAGGGCAAACAATAGAAAAACGATGATAAAATAATTAAACCCAATCGTGACATTCAAATAGTCACTGAACGTCGATGAGCAAACGACCAAGGAGGAGCAATGCCAACTAAATAGCATCACTTCAACCCCTGATGCTTCCAATTACATCCGATCAACAAAAAATACTAGGAACAGAGGGAAACCAATAAGCAACACCATTGACAAAATCTGCCAAAAGAAACTCAACAAACAATGAGAAACAAATCTCGACCAAACTGGAACGAACAAACCACCAGTGAGGCCTATGCTTTAGCGAACAACCACCGGCGACCCATAAGATCGGGATCAAAGAGTCGACAACAAACGAACAAAGCGATTAGTGAACGGGGAGGAGCGACACCCATACGCGTTAACGACGGCGTCGCCGCAACTCCCGTCGCCTTTTAATTTTAGTTACAGATCTGAGAAATGGGGAAGAACGGATAAAGTTTCCAATGAACTGTGACCCCCTTCCCTTTCTGATTTTTCCTGTAAATCAATACTCAATAACGAGTAAGCAGAACAAGAATGGAATCAAATAAAGACAGAAAAAAAATGCAGATTTGGTGATGGGTATTTCGTATCCGAACACCCCCCAAGATCCCCGACTTCCCTTTGTTTCTGTTACATTGTTTTCAATCCCCGTTTGATTTCTTTTTGGCCGTGTGTATGCTTCTGGATGTATATTGATAATGGTGTGATGGTGAGGAAATGGAAAATGTATAGGGGAAAAAGAGATGGGGTCTCTTTGTGAGTGGGTGTTGTGATTTTTGTGAGGGAGAACACGGTGGATTTAATGGTGTGTGAGTATGAAATTGGAGGAGAGGGAGATGAAGTGTGAGGATGGGGCACGGCTGATATGATAAAAATGTGTGTAGGGTTTTTGGTGTGAGGGAAAATGAATAAATGGGTGTGGGGTTAACGGGTATGGGCTAAGATATGAAATGAGGGATGTATAGTGCCTATAAGGCTTTGCGGGAACATGACATAATTTAATTTTAAGAACGATTTTATTCATTTCTCTTTTAATTAAACTAATTAAACGCCATTATTACATGAATAAGCGGGCTTTAGGGTAAACAATGCAATTTGGCCTTTCGTCCAAAATCTCATTAATTCACATTAAGGGATTTTAATTAATTAAAAATTTTATTTTAATAACATGATTTTTATTTAAATAATTTAGATATTAATTAAAATTCGGGACAAAATTGGGTGTCAACAGCTGCCCCTCTTTACCCAGAAAGGATGAAAGAGTTTCCAGGGTAAAGAAGTTGACGTGAAACCCAATTTTGTCACGGTAAAGCCAAGACTTCGATTCCTGGGATCAAAATGCGAGGCTTATGGACATGGCCGAACTTCGGTTTCCGAGTTGCCTACATATCTCGGGCTGAAAGAGAATCAGGCCATATGTAGTTCGACGCGATTTGAAGATCAAAGACGAGATAGTAACGACTACTCGAGCGCGGGAAAAGAGGCTTGTAATCACCCAAGTTATAAAGATGTGGTCGACGACACACCCATAAAGAGGGGTTTACACAGACATAGCTTCCACTACACCTCGATAACCGAGCCATCTTGTCTTCAATCTCAAATCTCAGACTCAGGGTTAACAAGAGATTTACCTCTAGGGTGGATGACTTATGCGGGTGCGATTCTTCAGGTCTTCGTTGACGAGTCTAGCTCATATCAACGATTGCCCAATTCACCGCTAAGAAAAGCTCCACGTAATGCTCCAAATGCTGCTGCGGTGCTGCTAAAAATCCTGTAATAATCTCAACAAACGGTAAACGCGCAACTGCTAATAAACTGTAATAATTGGAATAAGAAATAAATAAAGTGATAACAAAAATTGTAAATATGGGTGGTGATATCATCCAAAGTTCTTCCTTCGATCAACTGACAAGATACTCCGCCCGGAGAACCTCTAAGCTGATCCTTATTCTGAAATAGTAAAGCAAGACAATAAGTAAAGTGAGAACGAATTGTAAAATGCCAATATTGCAAGACAACCGACATCGCGAAGCACTCCGAAAGTTGTGCTCCAGCCGACTTGTCTTAAACTATCAATCTACTTTAATCCTAACGTTAATATTGCAAGACAACCGACATCGCGAAACACTCCGAAAGTGGTGCTCCAGCCGACTTGTCTTAGACTATCATCTATGCAAGTTTCAGAACAATGTTTATTTTGAAATAAGGATCATAAAGATAGAAATGCCGCCTGTCCGGCAACAAACCATGATAAGCATAATGCTTTAATTGATGAAGAGACAGTTTTGCAACGCAATCTTGTATTGTGTTTCAATCGCTTGACAAAACAAATGAAGCGCCCGGCCTTGAAGCATCCAGTGTCTCAATGCAACTTGAAAGAAACCTGCATATCCTATTTGTGGGTGGAAGAACCCAAGATATCCTATTTGTGGGTGGAAGAACCCAGATATCCTATTTGTGGGTGGAAGGACCCAGATATCCTATCTGTGGGTGGATAAACCCTGAATCTTGCAAAATTTGAAATCGTCTGGCTTGTGCTGGTGATGCGATAATCGAACAAAAGCTAAAATAACAACGAGAGAAATAGAGTTGTTCTGCATATACGACAAGGCAAATATTCTTCGAGGAACTGATGGTTGACCTGAAAAAGTAAAGCAAGACATTAATTTAAGGCAAATATAATGGCAGAATTTAAAGCAAGTGCAAAGCAAAGCAGTGCAAAAATGTAATCAGTGCGAGAGCCATTTGGCGAATCAATAGGCGAGATAGTCCAACAAAAGGGAATCCTCGTAGCCGATGGTCATCAAGAGCCATTTGGCGAATCAATAGGCGAGATAGTCCAACAAAAGGGATCCTCGTAGCCGATGGTCAACCTGAAAGGGTAAAGCAAGGCGTTAATTTTAAAGCAAGTGCGAAAGCGTAATTCAAAATAAGTGTAAAGCAAAGTAGTGCGGAAATGTTGTCAGTGCGATAGCCATTGATAAATCAATTGGCGAGACAATCCGGCAAGGATGGCCTTGTGCGGATTATAGCCTGAAACAAAGTGATGCCCTATTTGGCTTAGTTTTGAAAACACAAAACAAGCCTCGGCTTTGTCGCCTATTAGGAATGAAAGTCATAGAGGTAGAAATGCCGCCTGTTCGGCAATAACTCATGACAAAGCATAATGCTTTAAGTCATGAAAAGGGATTGCGACGCAATCTGCAAGACAACTTTGAATGCGAGTTCAACAAATTGTTCATCCATAATGTGAATGATCCTTTCATTGCAAGCTTTCATATTCCTGCTCTCAAAGAAAAATTGTTAGCTTTGGGGAGGAAAGGGGAAGCTTTGATTTGTGCAGACTTCATCCTGATCCTGCTGCTTCTGTTGGTTCCTCGTCTTCATTGGACTTGGATTTGCGAATTGCTTTCAGAAACTTGGCTCATGAACTCAAATAGCGTAGAATTTGAAAGATAGAGGCAAGATAAAATATTTTAATGCAATATAGCGAGTGAAATAAGCATGCAAATGAAGTCAAAGATGCACTTTGAAAATTTTGCCTTGACTTAAACTTGTAACATATTTTAAAACAAACTGAACGTCCTTTGGCTTAGACTTTGCTCTGTTTGCTTAACAAATTACAGAATTCTTGCCAACTCATCTTTAATAACCAATGCCGCTTCTTGCAAAATTCTGCCCCAGTTATTATCTTGCGCATCTCTAACTCGTTTTGCAAAAATTGCCCCAGTTGTCCTTCTTGGGGGAAAATAATAATTTAAATACTAAAGGGTCGAGCCTGATGGGGGAGCCTACGTATCCCTCCTTGGGAATCAGACCGTGCGTAGTTCTGCATCACTGCTTCAACGCCATATACCAACAAAATAAAAGCTGCCCCAGTTGAAGTTCTAACAGATAGGACGATATCCAAAGAGCGCAGACAATAACTTTCAGTGCATCGTTTTCAAATTGTTCAGTTGTTTTGCCATACATTACAAGCAAAGCTTTGGCAAGTTTATCAATTTTAATTTTAAAATGGAAACAAATGCAAGCGTAAATAATATAATAAGAATGAGATGCATTTTACTTCAATTTTTATAAATTCAAAATGAGTTGATTCAGATTAACATAAGCTTTAAAGTACAATGCGATTCAGGGCCTCAACCCGAATTAAAAATTGAAAATAATGCTACTAAGTTCAATCGCCAAGTACTTTCAAACAATGCCATTAACTTCTGGTGCTCCATCGTTCACGAACTAGAGCGTCTACCATCAATCAAATCTCGAATCCCCTTGCATGGTAAATGGTCAGGCACTTCACAAATCCAACATTTGCTAGAGAAATAAACAAAACAAAGAAACCTCACAAAGGGTAACTAAGATAGTTTGCATGTCATTCATAGGATTGCATACAAGCAAGCAACACCTAGTATTTGACGCATTTTGAGCAAATAAAGCAAGACAAACAATTAACATGTGACAATCACAAGTATTTAACACAGCTCATGCTCTCCACAGAATCTGCACAAAATTCTAAACCCAAATGCCTAAAACCCGAAACAATCCTCCATAGCTTTTGCAAACATCCACACTCCTCCAAGCACAATTCCCAATTGGTTTACAACATTCAGGGAAAATTTCCAACTGCCTCCACAATACCAGACTGCAAATCACAAAAGGGCCAATTGGCCTTTCAAAATAAAACCTCACTGGTCCTCGGCTTTAGACAAGCCTCTCAGCTTCCTAGGTTTTCAAGGCTCACCGACCTTGTTCATAAGGCTCCTCACTGGTCCTCGGCTTTGATCAAGCCTCTCAGTTTCCTAGGCAGCCAAGACCGCACTGGTCTTCAAGGAGGGACCCCACTTGTCATTCAAAGACACAGGGACTTCGCTCTCCTAGTATGCGACAAGCATACTTCAATTTTTACAAAGTTGCAGCTGGATAATCAACATAGGCCTTCACACACGCAAATCCATTCACGAGAGGGACCCCACTGATCCTTTTAAAGACACCAGGGGCTTCGCCTCTTAGATCTCACTACACCAAGCCATCTCCAAAACACAAACCAACCAAATCTGCCGAACCTTCCCCCAAACTAAGGTGTATATGCATGCATGACCTAATCTCCTTCTAAGAGTGGGCTAACGGTTGAGGCTGAATCGACCTATGTGGGATAGACCTAACCTCACAATGCAGTAGAACTGGCCATGACAAAACCAGGCAATCTCAAAATCCCGGACTAACTTTTGGTTACACGAAAGAAGTTTGAAAGAGTAAGGTAAGGGCAATGCCCTTCCTGCATAACTACCCGTCAAGCGGGTGCCCCGTGATGAAATCGAGTAGGTGAAAGAGAATTGACAGGCTCCATAAGGGAGGAAATATGAACGGAATGCAGATTATGCACAAATTAATATAATACATGCTTTATAAGGCAAACCAAACACACAGATATAATAAAGCAAATAAATTAAGCATGCTAGTTGCAAACAATTGGAAACCTTTATGGTCAAAACCTTTATTGCTCCCCAGCGGAGTCGCCATGCTGTTGAACCCCAAAAATTACCCTTTCTTTAAGAAAAGATAGGTTTCGGGTATAGTGTTCAACAATATGGGATTCCAAAGGGCTTTCTTTGGAGTCGCCACCTAATTTAGGAGAATTAGGAATCAATTAATTAAATAATGCGTGCAATTCCTCCGTTTTAAGAAAAATGGTCTTTTCAGAGATTCTGAAGTAAGAGGTTCAGTTATTTTCGAAAGAAGGTTTCGATTTGAAAGCACTTTCGAAAATCCGTAAAATTACGGTTAATCCTTCGGTTTTCACAAAATAGCTCAAAATGTTAACTTTCAATATGTCAATAAAATGGTTTAAAATTAATATTAAAATCTAAGATTATAATAAATTATACTTTAAAGAAATATGAATTTAAATAAACTTAGACTTGAAAAAGAAATAAAGCAAGGAAAATAAATAAATGAATAAATAATTTTTTTTTGCTAAAATAGGAAAAACCAATTAATTGGAAAGAAGTTGCACTTTCATGGATAAGAAATGAGTTACTTTTATTAATTTCGAATATTAATTGCACGCATTATAACTAAAAGATGCACAATTCGTAAATAAGATGGAGATTCTAAAGAAATAAAATATTCACAAAATAACTCAATAAATAACTAGACATTCATTCATAACCAATCAAATAAATAATTATCTACGGGGAATTCCTATAGACATGCAAATTCTAAGGATGGGAAAAGAGGAGGTTTAGAAGAAGAACCCGGGAATTTGGAAAACTCGCGGGAACCTTGAATTTATTTACTTAATTTTTATACATTTATGCCCATGAACCTAAAACATCACATGGCTCAACAAAGCATTTTAAATTTTTCTAGAGTCTTCCTTCTTGAAAGCTTGAACCCGAACTCGACCCCCAAATGACTCCGATGCAATGAGCCATCCCATTTGAGTATTAGCCAAACTCGTTCCAAGCGGGTGTTTTATGCAAAAGAAAAGGGTAGACAAAGAATTAGCAAAACACTTAATAGGATACTTTACCAAATTAAGTCAGCGCAAGCATAGATAACCGGCTAAACTAATGAATTCAGTAATGCAAATTGATTTAGCTGGAATGAACACACTTATTTAACACTTGAGGGAATCACAATGATTTTGCTATAGAAGACTTGATTCATAGATTTTAGATTTATAAATTTTAATCAGACCCGTTTTAACTTCTAAAGCAGACCAGGCGACAAAACATAGACATAAGCTGATCTTGGGAAACATAGGGCTACTACTGAACCTATTCAGGAAAGGAAAAGAACCTGATCAATGATTGAACCTGGGGCCTAAACATTAAGACTTAAAACGGCACAAAAAAGAATGGATTTGAGAACTTCAAACTATCTCTTTAGCCCATAGAATCAGCCTGATGCATTTACAAACATCCAGGGGACATCAGACTCTCATAGAAGAGCAAATTTAGTTTAACCAAGTTATCACACTCAATTCTCTTAACCAAACTTATCAGCAGATAACTAAAAAATGCATACAGTGATTCATTCAAACTAAATTATCCATTCCTTAGATGTACATTAACAATTTACTAGATGATATTTAACAAAAGCTCATTGCTATCAGTAGATCCTGATTTTCATTTCAACCAAAAGCAGTATTTTTAAATTCTTAAGACACTTGACATCTCTAAGTTTTGATCCGGGCTATTGCAAAAACACCAGAAAATGCAACATTGAACATGCAAACATGCCAAACATAATGAAACAGGAACTTTAGACTTGGACTAACTGTTTAACACCGGAAGAGGATTAGATACTGGGAGATGAGACAAACATTTAAACCAGAGAGAAAAGAACACCAACCATGCTAATCGACACACAAAAAATCATAGGAGAAGGAAACAGGCCGGCAAACATCATTGGGATTTCATCTCACATCCCTTACATATATGCAGGAACCTTGAGCAAAACTAAGGAAACTGGAGCCCTTTTCATGCTTAAGAATAGCCAAAACTAAAAAAAGAAACCAGGGCAATGGCCTTATGAAATCAACCGCCCTATTACCTTTTTAACAAATAAGAAATAAGACCCTAACCCCTACTGCACTATACTCCTGAACCCACTCACAAACCTGCTACTATCTGAAACGACAAGGGAACAACTCCCTACATACTCCTATATTCTCTTTAGACTCCCTGGACTCACCAAAGAACCTGAATTAGATCATACCACCTGCAAACTAATGGAACCAGCCTCCTCCTAGACCAACCTGCTAGCAACAGCACCCCAAAATTGCCTGCAACACATCTACAAACCAAAAAAGACCAACCTAGACACTTACAACAACCTGCAATACCCCTTAACTCCTGCAAACAACAACAGACCATAGAACTACCTCACAACCTACACAACACCATGACAGACCCTTGAGATATCCCTTTTTACTTCCAGAAACAAACCCCTTCAAACTCATAGAAGAACATAAACAATTCCATACCAGAACTGCCTGCTTCACTTTAACAACTACAAGAATCACAAATGCGCACCCAAACATCCAGGGCTATTTTGGATCAAACAACCAGAAACAAACTAAGAAATAAGCAATCTGAGCTCCTATACATCTATATACCCTCCTGAACTATCAGATCTGCCTATACACATCACAGACTACCCCCTAAGCACAGGCTCCTGGACCTGAACAAATACCAGACCTGAGCTTCTCTCTTTACTGCAAGAACCAGGACTATACACACACTGAAACTTGATCTAAAAACCCCTTGAAACACTTAAACAAAAACTAGAACATGATCTGCATACTCAAGAAAACAAGCCCTGGAGCAACAGAACATACTAAGAGCCGAGCAAGAACTAAACATCTATTTCAAAGGCCTGCATTTACTTCTTTTACCTTTGCACCCAAAACATGAAATGCAAGGAACCCAAACCGGAGAAAGAAAACAGAACTTCAGTTTTATCCTATTTGAATTGCAAGCTTGTAAAATACTTCTTTTACCTCTAATAACAGTCATATAGTTTCATCTACAGATTCATAAGCTAACATTCCCACTTGATTAGCTTATCAAAGCTAACATTATGAAGCAGACAATGTACATTTTCATAGATATACATTTGATGGAAAATTAGTCATGAACTCATAATCATGTGATAAACTGACCTTTCTAGGAGCAGTGAAATGAGGCGATTAATCCGTCGAAATCCGCACTTGAACCTCGACGATTCAAAAAATTTAAAAGTCGAAAATTAGGAAGGAAAATGAAATCGCTACTAAAAAAAGCACTAAGAGGGTCCTCGTTTCCGAAGTCCCTCAATTCCTTCAACCAAAATCCGACCCCAAATCAGTGAATCGAAAGGGGTATTTATAGGGTAAATTCTAGGGTTCAAAAAGGGTGCAAAACGATGTGGGAAAATGAGTGTAAAGTGATGAAAACAAATCACATACGTTGAATTCAATCTTGGATTCAAAATGGACGCTCGGATTTGCTATAATGCTGGACGATTTTGATTTGCTCCTCATACAATCGAAAGGACAAAGCTGGAGCTCAATGATTCGCTTATGTACGAAATTAACAGCTGGAATTTGGACTGATTCACGCTCGAATATGGGGAAACCGGGTAGGGTCGATGGGTTTTTAGGGATTTTGGGAAAATCGGGTCTTGATTTTTAGGAATTTTCTGATTTTGGGGTTATTTAGTTGGTATATAGGAGTTTACATAGGTAGGCCAAAATTTGGGCTATGTTGTGCAATTTTAGCCTATTTTCTTCATATTTCAAATTATTTTATTTTCAAATCTAAAATCGACATTTTATAAAATAATTAGATATTAATTGAAATGTTTGGGGCAAAATTGGGTGTCAACACATATCAGGCAATAACTATACATACATAAGATGTAACAAGATGGTAGTTTACATATTATACATTCTCATATTCTTAAACTATTCAAAATTTCAACAGCATACACTATTATACATTGCACACTCATAGATATACAGATTTCTCACAAGATACAGATTTAATTACAGAAACACGGTGTTAAAAAATAGTATACACATATATACAGAGTGATACACTAAAACAAACACATACATAATCATACAATTACATACACAAGCTAACAGTTTTTGAAGTTTCATACCATGCTGAGCTTGATCTTTTCACCTTAAAGTGGAACTTTTTCCTTAATGCATAATGCTTCATTGCTTTGACGATTGTTTGCTTGTCTTTAAAAACCTGCCCCTCAGTGATATATTTTTGCATAGGGTCTGCAATGATAAGTGCACTACTATCTTCAAAGTCTCCAAAGTCTTGGATAACTATCAACTCCTGTGGATGTTCCTCTGCTATTGACTGTATGTTATTACCCTATACATATTCAGGTGAATCAAGTATCCAATTTTCACTATATTCACTTTCATTGAATGACTTTTCACTCATTGTGAATACACAATGGATATCTTCCTAATTCCTTGTTATTCTTTTTGACCTCAACAAACACTTTTACTCCCATGTCATTGTGTATTTCCATCGCAGGTCGTGTTGCATTCACCTTGTACTTTATTTCTATTCGTTTCGTAATGGCATCAACATGAAGCTGCTTTGCAATTATAGAGATTAAATCATCAAAACTACAATCAGAGCTTATTATGAATGCGTCAGGACGATAATCAACGTAGTTTTCTGTTGCATCCCATCGTCCTTAGTGTTGGAGAAGTACCATTATTGATGCCATATTACACATGTTCAAAAATGATATACAGTGATAAAGCGAAAAAATTAAAATTGGTACGTAAGTTCAATTGCAGCGTATAGAACTGTATTAATTTGTATGCATACAGATATGCAGTATATGAATCTATATGATAGCATTCAACAATAATATTCAGCGTATGAATTTGTATAAATTTGTATACCAAGTGACTATGCATTTTTTGTTACAGAACTTTGCATACAAAATCAGAAAAATCAACAAAGTGACCAAGAGATTGATTACAGAACTGGTAATACAAAATGACACGACCCAGAATCCGGCTAGGCTATGCGGGTACCCGACATCCTCCCCTAGACCCATCGGGCGAACCCTTACTAATTAAACTAGGAAAATAAATATAATAATTCATAAATAAGGACAAGACTTGAAAAACACAGACATACTGACACCTCTGAGCTGTACAAAAAGAAATTACAGCTGACTACCCAACATACTAGGTTTAGGGCTATCCAGACTAGAAATCAAAGAGTAGGAAAGAAGACAAATACCTCCTGAAGGGAGCAAAATGCAACTGAAATAATAAATATATAACTGGTGGCCATCCGGAATAAAAGCTGGCTCACCTTGAAAGCTGAAGTCGTCTTCGCTCCTTCATAACATGGCGAACTCAATCCTGGAGCGAACCTGCCGAAACGAAATAGATAGACCAGAAACAAACAACAAATAACGGTGAATCAAAAGGACTCAATAAGTGGGGCAGACTAACCACCTCAAAGGATAGGATAGCTAGCCAGGGAGAAAAGAACCAGATAAACCAAATTCCTCTTATTTAAATTATAAAAAGGCAGAGCCAGATAATAACCGGAAACACATATGAAACCATAAACTCAACCAGGAATACGAGCCAGAAACATATCAACAAATAAGCAATGCACGTAGAAACAGAACAGTAGTTATGTACCACAATTCTACACAATGGTATGAAATGAAATGAAACGAAATGAAATGAAATATGATGCAAAGGGTCACATGTGCCAAATGAATGGAGCGGAATCCTCCTGCTCCGAGGGCAGAATCCTCCTACCCGCAATATGATGCAATGAAGCGGAATCCTCCTGCTCCTAGGGCGGAATCCTCCTACCCTCAATATGATGCAATGGAGAAAAATCCTCCTGCTGCTAGGGCGGAATCCTCCTACCCTCAATATGATCCAATGGAGCGGAATCCTCCTGCTCCTGGAGCGGAAACCTCCTGCACCCAATATAATGCAATGGAGCAGAATCCTCCTGCTCTTAGGGCGGAATCCTCCTACCCTCAATATGATGCAATGGAGCGGAATCCTCTTCTTCCTGGGGCTGACTACTCCTGCACCCGATATGATATGCAATGTAATGCATATGAAAGCAATATGATGCAATAATAACCCTTCACCGGCGCGGCACTCTCATCGACAGCCGGGAAGTAAATGTCAACTCACAGCCCGAGTACAATGCTTAGATCCTCAATGCAATACCAACAACAGGACATAACATATAATATACAATGTAAATCAAAAGCTAAGGTGTAAGGAGTACGCCTATCGGCAGCTACACACATAAGGAACACGTGGTAGAAAATCCACGAGGCCAGGTGCCTCCAAAGAAATGGATATAAACACTTAACTCTTCCAAAAGTTAACATTGCTAATAAACAACCGCTTTATCCTTTGGTTTCATTTTCAAACAATCCCACTCGATTCAAAAAGCAGAAAAATATATCAAATTAGTCTAAAGGTTTCATTCCTCACATCTTAGGGCAATCCGGTTAGGAACCTGATACCCTATTCGCATATGCAATACGCAGGCCAGTCCTATGTACAGGGTTTAAGGTCACATAACCAAATTCTAAATAAATTATATTTATATGTTGCACATAACTCACTGAGTACGAATATATAATTAATTCCATTATCGGGGTCCAATTGACCCTTTAAACTATTAATTGAACTTGTTAAAACGATGTCTAATATCTCAACTTTTACCGTCAAAATATATTCAAACACACGTAATAAACTCAAATAATGCATTAAGATCATTGAATATTTCAGGGTAAAAATTCTACTTTTCTCCGGCTTTCTCCTTTTCTCGCATTTTTTCCCTTGCTTCGTTTCTGCTTCTCATTTCTGTTTCGTTTTTGTTGTTTTCTGTTCTTACTTTGCACATATATATCCCTTAGCACCACCTAACCTTTGCTTTCTTTCTCTTTTCGTCTTTTGCCTTTTCTTTTTCTTTTTTTTCTTTAAAATTCGCTGCTACGGTAAAAATTAAAATGATACCCTACGATATTCGAAATAATTCCAACTTTTGCATACCATTTATAAAAAATATATATAGCATAATTGCTAAGGCGGATCTCAAATCGGGCTCTCGAAACTCAATATGCAAATTAAATGGAAAAATGTCAAATTATTTAACTTTCAGCATTTTAGCGGAAACTAGATGAACAATATCGTAATTCACTTTCAAAAAATCAAAAAAATCACAAATAATCATACGAACCTAACGGCGCTTTCGAATTTCGAATCGGAGCTCATTCGCCAAAACCGAGCTCGAAAATCTCTTTTTAATATTTATCGACAATAAAAATCGAAATCTTCTTCCGATACGTAGCAAACGAGGTCTGATTTAGCTCAAATTTTACAGACATGTCCTAATGAACATTATAAATATTTTAAAATTATTGGCACGTAAATCGGAGTCCTAACTTCTGAAACGACTGACCGAGGTCGTTTCATTCTCCTCCACTTATACTCTCGTTCGTCCTCGAATGAGTCTAAGTCTAAAGTAAGATTCACGTTGATAACAAGAGAACTTGCACGACCTTCATAAACTACTCCACGGGCATTATCTCCTGATTACATGATCAGATTATAACACGTGCACCGAGCTCTTTGAATAAAACATATCTTGATAATTTGATAAAACATATTTTTGAATAAAACATATCTTGATAATTCGAAACAAAGATATACGAAACTCTGGATGGACTAACATGATTCAGCCGATAATCACCTCTTCGATATATCTTTTGATATAGAACATGCCGATGGAACTAAGAATTAGCTTACGCTTGATGCAATAGGGGAGCTTTTGAAGTACCTTGTCATTACACACTATAGAAGATTTAATATAAGCTATATTATTTTTACGAATGCACTATGCAACATCTCAGTAGATGTTAGTGTTGTTCCGCAAGCTCCTTGTGGGAATGTAGTTACTCATATCCTAATGTATGTCAAAGGTTAATCTGAACAGGGTCTATCATATAAGGATAAGGATCATTCTAATACTACTGGATAGTATGATGCAGACCAAGAATGATCTTAGACTGAACATCTACTTCAGGGTATTGTTTTTTAATTGGAAATATTATAACTTGAAAAAAATAAAAAAGACATGTAGTTGGACCATGAGCTGAGGCAGAATACCAGCAACAGAGTTGGTTACATGTTCACTTATAATGCTAAAATAACTTCTCAAAAAGTTGAGGTGTGAAAGAGATATGCCAATGATGCATAGACGACAAGCTGCACTAGACCTTTATCTCTAAATTTTCATGAAGTAAAACACCGTCAGTATGAGGATCCAGTTCTAGTTGAATACAGATAGATAGCTAGAAGAAAACCGGAGTCACCATACAGGGTTACAACTAACGGTGTTTTCATGTACAAAGATAGAATTTGTGTTCCTTGTTAGCTTGGATAAGCTTGGAGTTTTGACTGATGACTGAGGAATGGATTCAAAGGACCTGTTCCTTTGAATCACTGCAGCAGAATAGATAATTCATGCAAAATTGTTTAATTGAG
The DNA here is from genome assembly GCA_037355625.1 of Petunia x hybrida. Lineage (NCBI taxonomy): Eukaryota > Viridiplantae > Streptophyta > Magnoliopsida > Solanales > Solanaceae > Petunia > Petunia x hybrida. The sequence continues at coordinate 156,485 of JBBBVM010000662.1, read as the reverse complement.
ATATTATTATTTATCCTAATACTGACGTGTATCTTGGTAATTATGCAGGCCTAAATAGATACGAAAAGATTGCATACATACAAGGATAAGGATAGAAGATCCGGATTCTAAAGAGTAGAATCCAATTAGGACTCAAACTCAAGGGAGCTTTGGAGTTCTAATTCATCAAGACTTCTTGGCTGCTGGAAGATATAAAATGTGGAGCATATCAGCCATAGAAGTGTACACAAATACAGAGAGCATCGAGCAAAAGCTGAGAAGAATTATTAGCTTATTTGTGTAATCAGTTAGCTACAGTAGAACTAAGTGAGAACCTGTTCCTTAGATTGAATCTTGTAAAAGTTCGAGTCTTAGTTCAAGTGTAGTAAGAAAAATCGAGTTGTAAACTTTCTGGTTCAAGTTGTGGACTTGACACAACTTCACTGATCGTGAGAAAGATCACTAAAGGATTAGAGTTAGTCCTAGGTTAGTAAGAGTGAGTCTTGTAACCAAGTGGGTCTTTTTACATAGTGAAGTTGAAATCCTACTTGAGAAATAGGTCGTGGTTTTTTGATCCTGTGTCTAGGGGTTTTTCCACGCTAATATCTGGTGTTCAATTACTTACAGTTTTAATTCCGCACATCGTAGAGTAAAGGAACACATTTTAAGGAACTGGTCCTTAAAACAGTAAAGTGGTGTAATCATGGGAAATAACAATTGGTATCAGAGCAGGTTATCCTTGAAAAGGCTAACACCTAGGATTAGATGAGTACATCATGAGAGAACAGTGAGGGCCAGTCAATGGTTAGAGCACCTTACTTCAATGGGAAATACTATTCATGGTGGAAAGAGAGGATGCGCGATCACCTTCAAGCAGAAGACTACGAATTGTGGGACATAGTAACTGAAGGTCCCATGATCCCAATGAAGAAGGATGCTGATGGAAAGGATGTTCCCAAAACCAGGAAGGAGTGCAATGCTGAAGACATAAAGAAATGGGAAAAGAATGCAAAGGCAAGGAAGTGGCTGGTTGGTGGACTTAGTCCTGACGAATGCACTAGGATCAGAGGGTATGCCACTGCAAAGGAGATTTGGGATGCTCTACAAGTTGCACACAAAGGAACAAGTCAGGTAAAAAGGTCCAGAGGTACACTTCTTTATGCTGAATATGAAAGCTTTAAAATGAAGAAGAAGAATCAATCTCTGAAATGTATACTAGATTTAATGCCATTGCTTCTGAACTTATCTCTTTGGGAAGGGTTTTAACTGTGGAAGATAGAGTAGAAAAGATTTTAACTAGGGTTCTTCCAGATTCTTGGGAGATCAAAGCTTGTGCTATCATTGAAAGTAAAGATTTAACTACTTTATCCTTAGATGAGCTTATAGGCAATCTAAAGACTTATGAACTGAGGAAAAAGGTTAAAAACATAGGAGCACCAGTTAAAACTGAACCTAACCTAGCCTTGACTGCTGGTGATAAAATCATTGATGATAAGGAACTGGTCCTTATCGCTAAAAGTGTTCAGAAATATTTAAATAAGAAAAGGGAAATTAGTGGACAGGGTAGGTCTACTAACATGAAACGGGCTGGAGAATGCCACAAATATGGAAGCTCGGAGCACTACATCAGCAAATGTCCAATTATGGAAGGAGAATGGAGGAAGAAATTCATTGATGAAAGGAAGAAGGCTAGGGAACAGGTCCATAAGAGAAGTGGATATCCCAAAGCGCTGGTTGCAGGATGGCAAGACAGTGAAGACGAAATAACTGATGATGATCTGGATGAGGATCTTGCTCTAATGGCACTTGGAGATTCAGAAAATGAAGAGGATCCTGAGGTATTTGTTTCTAAACTTAAAGAAGATGTAAAAAGCATGACTAGAGAAAAGTTGGTTAAAGTATTCCATATTGTGCTAAATGAATTCAAAACTCTGAGGGATGATAATCACCAACTGCATGATAAAGTTGACTGTTTAGAAACAGAATGCAAAGAGGAAATAATTAAAAATAATTTTCTGGAAAGGAAGATTAGCATGCTTGAGAAACAGGTCCTCACACGTGAAACAACTGCTCAGGAATTAGAAAATGTTAAAACATTTGTAAAAGGTAAAGGTATTGCTAATTCTCATCAGATCATTGCAGAAGAGAAACTGAAAGACACAGTTGATGAACTGTGTAAGAAAGATGAAAAGATAAGATCTTTAGAAGAAGACTTGGTTAAAACAAAAATGGAATTAAGAAAAACTGTAGAATGGAACAAGTCTTATGAAGCACTAGAATGGTTACAGGAAAATCATAGTAGTAACAGGAAAGGTATTGGATTCATGAAAGCACAGAGTTCATCCAAATGGAATCCAAAGAGTAAGTACTTATCATTTCCTGAAAACTGGCTATGCACTCACTATGGGAACACTGGTCACCGGAAAGAAAATTGTCAATCTTTAAAAAGGGCTGCCCAGAGGAACAGGTCCTATAAACCTGTTCAAAATCCTGTGAAACAGAAGAATAGGTCCTACAAACCTGTTCAACATTCTGTAAAAAAGGAAAATGTTCACACAAAGAAACCATTACCATTCTGGGCTAGGAGAGATCTGATTCATCATTTTTCAAAAGGAAAGGAACCCAAACTAGTTTGGGTTCTTAAAATTAACCCCTAGTTTTCTTTTGCAGGCTAGAGTGAAGGAGATAAACCACAAATGGTACATGGACAGTGGTTGCTCAAGACATATGACAGGGCATAAGGAACTGTTCCTTTCACTCTCAGCCTTCCAAGGAGGAAATGTTTCCTTCGGTAATGGTAAGAAAGGGGAAATTATTGGAATTGGAAAGGTAGGTAGGTCTGATTCACACTGTATAGATAATGTATTTCTAGTAGATGGGCTGAAGCATTGCTTATTGAGCATATCTCAATTGTGTGACAAAGGTAATAATGTTAATTTCTCATCTACTGGATGCACTGTGACTAATCAAGCTTCTGGAGAGGTTATTTTGCAGGAAAACAGACATGGAAACATCTACAAAGTAGACTTGCTGATATTATCTGATAGAAGCTTGAGCTGCTTAAGTGTGGTGCAAAATGATCCCCTTCTATGGCACAAAAGACTAGGACATGCTAGTCTTTCACAATTGAACAAACTTGTGTCAAAGGACTTGGTGATAGGTCTTCCTAACATCAGGTTTAATGAAGAAAAAGTATGTGAAGCATGTGCCAGGGGGAAGCAGGTAAAATCCTCCTTCAAATCTAAGAAACAGGTAAGTACCACTAAACCTTTGGAACTGGTCCATATGGATTTATGTGGCCCTATGAGAACAATGAGTCGTGGAGGTAAGAAGTATGTTATGGTATTGGTGGATGATTACTCCAGATTTACATGGACTATATTTCTTGCATCTAAAGAAGAAGCATTTAATGCATTTTCAATTTTTGCTAAGAAAGCTCAAAGAACTCTAGATAACCATATTGTTGCCATTAGGTCAGAACATGGAACTGAATTTAAAAATCATATGTTTTACAATTTTTGTAATGAAATGACATTAATCATAATTTTTCCTCAGCTAGAACTCCACAACAAAATGGTGTAGTGGAAAGGAAAAATAGGACTCTAGAAGAAATGGCAAGGACTATGTTGATATCTGGAAATCTTCCACAGAACTTTTGGGCTGAGGCTATTAATACTGCATGCTACATAATAAATAGATGTATGACAAGACCTTTAATAGAAAAGACCCCATATGAATTGCTTAAAGGAAGAAAACCAAATATTTCTCATCTTAGGGCTTTTGGTTGCAAATGTTTCATACACAACAATGGGAAGGATGCCTTAGGAAAATTTGATCCTAGAAGTGATGAGGGAATATTTGTTGGTTATTCTTTAAATAGTAAATCTTATAGGGTGTTTAACAAGAAAACATTGAAAATTGAAGAAAGCATGCATGTTAAATTTGATGAAACTGACAGTCTCACTCAAGAACAGGTACAGGAGGATGAAGAAATTGGAATGCTGAAAGAGTTTGAACTTAATCCACAAATGCAGATTCTGGATATGAGAAGCGAACTGCAAGGAACTGTTCCTCAGGACAGAACTGAGAAGAGTAGCACTGAAACAGGGGGAACAAGTGTTGGTTCCACCTCACAAACTGGAAACGCTACTCTATCAGGAACTGTTCCTCAGCAGAGGACTTCTGACAATGGATTGACACCCAAGCCTTTCAAGTATCAAAGGTCACATCCTGTGGATCAAATAATCTCAGATAAGGCTGCCGGAGTTCAAACTAGATCAGCAGTCAAGAATCACAATCTGTGTGCCTTTAGTGCCTTCTTATCTCTTGTTGAACCTAAAAATGTGAAAGAAGCACTGAAGGATGCAGATTGTATTAGTGCTATGCAGGAAGAACTGAATCAATTCCAAAGGAGTCAAGTTTGGCATCTGGAACCCAAGCCAAGGAACAGGTACATAATTGGAAAAAAATGGGTTTTCAGAAACAAACTTGATGAGGATGGAATGGTAACAAGAAACAAGGCCATGCTAGTTGTTCAGGGATATAGTCAAGAGGAGGGCATCGACTATGATGAGACTTTTGCTCCAGTTGCAAGACTGGAAGCAATAAGACTTCTTATAGCCTTTGCTACATACATGAAATTTACTCTACGTCAAATGGATGTTAAGAGTGCGTTTCTGAATGGTTACTGGAAAGAAGAAGTGTATGTCAAGCAACCTCCAGGTTTTGAAAGTGAACAGTTCCCTGAACATGTGTACAAGTTGGACAAGGCCTTGTATGGGCTCAAGCAGGCACCAAGAGCATGGTATGAGAGGCTATCAAAATTTCTACTCCAGCATGGATACAAGAGAGGTAAAATTGATAGTACTTTGTTCTTAAATGAAAAAGGTAAGGATCTCTTAATTGTTCAAATCTATGTAGATGATATAATTTTTGGTGCCACTTGTGTAAATTTTAAGTAAGGAATTTGCAAACTTGATGGGGAGTGAATTTGAGATGAGCATGATGGGTGAACTCAATTTCTTTTTGGGTTTACAAATTAAGCAAACCTTAAATGGAACTATGATCCATCAACAAAAGTATGTTAAGGAATTACTTAAAAGGTTTGATATGGATAATGCTAAGGAAATTGACACACATATTGCCACTGCCACAAAATTAGATCTTGATGAACATGGAATATCAGTTGATCAAAAATTGTATAGGGGTATGATAGGTTCTCTACCTTATCTAACTGCTAGTAGACCTGATATTGTGTTCAGTGCTGGTTTGTGTGCTAGGTTCCAATCAGATCCTAAGGAATCTCATCTGAAAGCTGTTAAAAGAATATTGAGGTGTCTGAAAGGAACAGGTCCCTTGGGACTTTGGTATCCAAAAGTTGGTAGTTTTAATCTTGTTGGATATACTGATGCTGACTATGCAGGGTTCCTTGTTGATAGAAAAAGTACCTCAGGTATGGCACATTTTCTTGGTGATTGTTTGGTTTCTTGGGGAACTAAGAAACAGAATTCAGTAGCACTTTCCACAGCTGAGGCTGAATATGTTGCAGCTGCTTCATGTTGTTCACAGTTGTTATGGATCAAACAACAATTACAGGATTTTGGTGTTGATGTAGGAACTGTTCCTATATATTGTGATAAGACTAGCGCTATTAATATGACAAAGAATCCAGTGCATCACAAAAGGACTAAATACATTGATATAAGACATCATTTCTTAAGAGACAATTATGAAAAAGGTTTGATCACCATAGCATTTTGTCCTACTGAAAAGCAAATAGCTGACATTTTTACTAAAGCTCTAGGTAGAGATGATTTTGAAAGAAGTAGATTGGAGTTAGGGATGATTAAATTCACATAAAATCATCAATGCTTTACTTCATAATTGGCTAGAAAATTGCTCTTAAAATGAATTTTATTCAAGTCATTATGAATTATTCAGTCCAGTTTCAATACTTAAAAGTATACTCTTATGCCATACTTCTTATTTAGAGTTGCTAAAATTGAATGATGTTACCCTTATGCTCTTAGAATTTCAGATGATCAAAAATTGCAAATTAGAAGGACACTGAATTTTTGTGTTAAAAACAGGTATGTACTCGTTATTATTCAGTTAATTTAGAAGTATAAAGGCTATAGGTAACTTGTGATTAGGATAAATCCCACTAAGTTTCCTACCCATATCCAAATTGTAAAAGAGTCCCATCGGAGGAACAGTTCCTATTCTGAAAAGGTAATCTGCAGCCTAACGGCTCTTTTTCTCCGGGAGACTCCCAAGAGTCCTCAACCGTTGCATGTATGTTGCTGAGGTAAGTTGATCGTTTTTCACTCAAACTCCACTACCTATTTCACTCTATAAATACACTTCTTCCTCTTCCTTATTCTTTTACATTGTTCATCAATTAAAACTTTCAAAATTTCAGAAAGAGTAGTAAATTATTTGTTAACTCGAATTGCAAAGATGTCTCTTGCTTCTGATAATTCTTCAACTGCACCTATTGATGACCAACTACAAAATCTTAATCCTCCCTCACCCATGGAAACCACTGACCTAAACCCTGAAATTCAGGGGGAAGGACCAGTTCCCACGGCTGAGTCAATTGCTGAACAGGCCGAATATTTGTCACGTGCTATGGTGTTGTATCAGTATGAGGTAAACTTCACCTATCCTTTGAATGTGGTTATAGACGAGGAAGAAAAGGGAGAGGGGTCTGGGGTTTCTCTTGAGGGGGAACCTATTAGGAGTTTGGACGCACCCATGCATGGGTCATCGGGGTCTCCAGAGGCTGCTCCTAGAGTACCCATGGAGGATGTGATCGATATTTATGAGGCTATCAGTGATAGTGATAGGCCCTTGGTAGACTTGATCAAAATTAGGAGTATGCAAAGAAAGTTGACTAGAAAGGGACCTGTTGATGCTCATGTAACTACTGAAATTGCTACTAGGTTGAAGAAAATAGGTGATAGTTATAAGCCCGGAAATAAGAAGAAAGTTGAAAGTTCCTCCAAGGCAAAAGGACCTGTTCCTTCTGCCTCAACCCCTGCTTCTGGGGGCAGGAGGACAAGAAGTGCTGCTAAAGCTGCTGATGAACAACTAGCTGCTGCCTTGGAAAGGAGCAGAAAAGGGAAAGGAAAATAGGTGGTTGAAGAGGAAGAAGTGGATGATCTTGATCTTGCTGATTTTTCTGAGGATGATGAGATGGTAGAGGCTGAGGAGGTGGTGCCTCAGTCAAAGAAAAGAAAAGTTCCTGAGAGAAGAGTAACAAGAAGCTCAGTGAAAGCTGCAGAGAAAACTGCTAAGAGGACCAGGTCCTCCAAAAGAGTGGTTGTTTCTGAAAGTTCTGCTAGTGACAGTGATGAGTCTGTTGCTGAAGAAGAGAGTGATAGTGATGCTGAAGGTGGTGAGTCTGTGCACTGTGTTCATGATGACATGTTGACCAGGAAGGTTTTGAAAGGTCGGGTTATGTTTGATGTGCAAGAAGAAGGAATGTTGTGGCTGCTGCAAAAACTGCATGCTCAGGGTTGGAGGGACATGGTCCTTAAGATCTCTGGGAGGTGTGCAAAGGGGATGGTGCAAGAGTTCTGTCAATGACAATGTAATTATGTTTGACACAAGGGAACTTGGTGAGCTGCTGGGGATTCCTGCTACTGGGTATGCTAGCTATGTCAAGAAGGTTTGGCCTGACTTGACAAACTTGCCTACTGATCTGGAGATCACTAGGAAGTTTGCTGAGAATGATGGTGAAGAGAAACCCAGGGCTGTGCAGAAGAGTGAGATGCACCCACAGCACCAAGTGTTATTTGAGTTTGTGAACAAAATAGTGATTCCAAGGCAGGAGAAAAGAGGAGTTTCCAGTTTCATGCACCTGGTCCTTATGGAACTGTTGGACACTGAAAAGCAGATCAATTGGCCCAGCTTTATGATCCACCTGATAAAAAGGGTGATTGCTGGAAAGAGAAAGCACTCCCTGCCATTTGGTTTCATCCTGACTGATATATTTGCAAAGTTGAAGATTCCCTTGGAAGGGGTTGTGAAGGCTACAAAGAAGGAAAAGTTTGGTTGTGCCACTTTGATAAGCTATGATTTGCCAGTTCAGGCTGATCCTCCACAGGCTGGTGTTGGGAGGCAGCCACTGAACAACAAAGTGAGGGCACTTAGGCAACAGGTTGCTATTCAGGCTGCTGAGATAGCAAGGTTGGAAGAAGAGAAGAATTTCTGGAAGGCAAAGGCCTCAAAGGCAAAGGAGACCAATGAGGGAATGCTCAAGCGGATGTTTGAGTTGCTTAACAAGTCTCAGGGACCTGGTCCTTCCACATCCTGACCACCTTAGCCTTAGCTTTTAGCCATCTTTTGTCCAGTGGGATCTAGCCAAGCCTAGTGCCTTAGCCTTTTTTTCTTCTTTAGTCGTTGGATAATCATGTAGTACTTGCTTGTATCCCCTGATTTTAATATTTGATTAAATGAATTGTCTTCGATGGCTAATATTATTGTTTTGCAGTTGCTTCAATTTGATTTATGTTTGCATTTTGAGTTGCCTCAATGGCCATGTGCTGATTAATTCTAACACTTGAATTATATTTTTATGCAACCTTTTCAATGATGCCAAAAGGGGGAAGAGTAAGTCTGATTTTGCATGAAGTTATACCTAATTGAAAATCTGTTCCTTAGTGATAAATTAATTCTCTACTGATTGATTGTCTTTTTGAGCTTAAATTGTACTTCAAGACATTAAGGAGATGAAGCTATGATTATGAATTTGTCATCATCAAAAAGGGGGAAATTGTTAGCTTGGATAAGCTTGGAGTTTTGACTGATGACTGAGGAACGGATTCAAAGGACCTGTTCCTTTGAATCACTGCAGCAGAATAGATAATTCATGCAAAATTGTTTAATTGAGATATTATTATTTATCCTAATACTGACGTGTATCTTGGTAATTATGCAGGCCTAAACAGATACGAAAAGATTGCATACATATAAGGATAAGGATAGAAGATCCGGATTCTAAAGAGTAGAATCCAATTAGGACTCAAACTCAAGGGAGCTTTGGAGTTCTAATTCATCAAGACTTCTTGGCTGCTGGAAGATATAAAACGTGGAGCATATCAGCAATAGAAGTGTACACAAATACAGAGAGCATCGAGCAAAAGCTGAGAAGAATTATTAGCTTATTTGTGTAATCAGTTAGCTACAGGAGAACTAAGTGAGAACCTGTTCCTTAGATTGAATCTTGTAAATGTTCGAGTCTTAGTTCAAGTGTAGGACTACCACATATTGTACTAATATTGGACTCTTTATTAATCAAATAAGAAAAATATTTCTTATCCTTTAAAATTGTGTGTGTTGTAGCACTATCCAAGAGACATATATCTTTGTTATTGAGCTTGAATCCAACTAAAGACTGAGGAATTTTCATTTTCTTAATAAAAAGATAAAAATTACATAGTAAGAAATACTAAAAATAAAAGTACAAGAAAAGTACTTTTAAACATTGAAACATAAATAAAGATGACATTTTTTTCCTAACTTTAAAATATAAAATAAAGACAACATTATTCTTTATTATTTTTATTCCCTAGTTACAACATTAGTTCTTCAGTTACGATTCTCAAAGAAGTCTCCAGCTTCTAAATGGGTAATATTTGGGAGGCCTTCAAAAAGATCATCATCTTTTACGGCAAGATACGCCTCCGTCTCATCATGCTTGTCAGCAAGATGTGCCAGATATGTCCCATTTGTCATTATTCTGAAAGGTCAAATGTGCCTCCACATTATTTTCATTTCTTCTGAGCGAAGCTTGATAAAGCTTGACAAGATGTTCCGGCGTACGACAAATTTCGCCCAATGACCTTTCCCACCACATCGATGGAAAATATTATTATTCTTGCCTTTTGAAGGATTAGCTTGAGAACCCTTATTGTTGTCATATTTATTTCCACCGTGACGACGAGTATTATTTCGTCCCTTGCCGCGCCCACGACCATGGCCTTTATCACGGTAATTATTTTGCCTTCTTTCAGGCACATTATTTGTTGCTACAACATTCGCCTCAGGGAATGGAGCATGTACTCCCACATTCACCTTAGGGAACGGAGCAGATCCAGTGAGACGGGCTTTATGATTTTTGATCAACAGGGAATTATGTTGCTTAGCCACCAGAAGGCATGAGATCAACTCATAATACTTTGGAAATCCCTTTTCACGGTATTGCTGCTGTAACATCATGTTCGATGCATGGAAAGTGGAGAGTGTCTTTTCCAATGTCATAGCATCATCAATATTTTCTCCATATAATTTCAGTTGAGAACTGATCCTGAAAACAGCAGAATTATATTCGGTTACAGTTTTAAAATTTTGTAACCGTAAATGAATCCATTCATCCCGAGCCCTTGCTAGTACCATGGCTTTAAGGTGATCATACCATTATTTTAAGTTAGTCCACAATTCGAGTGGATCTTTCATGGTTAAGTATTCTATTTTTAATCCTTCATCAAGATGATGGTGAAGGAAAATCATGGCTTTAACCTTATCTTGGCTTGATGTCTCATTTCCTTCTTTGATAGTATCACCTAGACCTTTGGCATCCAAATGTATTTCGGCATCAAGAACCCATGAGAAATAGTTTTTGCCGGATATGTGAAGTGCAACAAATTCAAGCTTTGATCTGGGAAAGATTGAAACTTGACTTATAGAATATTAGAGCTCTTCGTGCTGATAACGTGTTGTAAAGCTAATAATAAAGTAAAAAACAAGACAAAAGTATATGAGAGGGGAAGGAAGAACTTGTATTCTCAAAGGGTTTCAAGTGTGTCTTCCATAGACAAAGTGTCCTCTATTTATAGAACTCCAACACATAGGAAGTTACAAGTCATCCCTAAATGAGGAATTAAGTAGGAGAATGTGGGGAGGAATTAAGTAGGAGAAACTGGGGTAGTAAATCATATGTTACAAGTGAATAAATGAAGAGTAGTAGAGAGTAGTGGTCATCCACATTTATATTACATACATGTATTTGTAACATATTGTTAAGTGTATTAGTATTGGTATTTTACGTAATATTGGGTATAGGATGGTATATTTGTGTAATTTTTCCTTTTTTTCCAATCGACCGTCTTTAATAGTAACAAACTATTATATAATTAAAAATCTTATCTGTTAGGTCGCGTTTATTATGGACAACCAAGGTTCCTTTTTCAACATGTCATTTTTATAAGACCTGCTCTCTAGACCTTACTCACTGCTTTTAGAGATGAACAGAAGCTTAAATGCTCATTTTTTTCTCTATAGCAGCTTCACAAAGGGATCATTGAGTATTATTTGTCACTCCCCACCATAGCAATGTTATCCTTAGTGCTCAACCTGTTGCATATACTAGTACTAAGATGATTAGTTGAAGGTATATTTCTCTTGTACCACCTAACTAATACAAGGTACTCTGTTGCCCCTCTTCTTCCAGGGTGTTTCAGTTCTCCATTTTAATTTTTCAAGGGCGAAGGGCCAAAATTGCTACTGTACTATCAAAAAGGTCTAATTATGCCACCCGTTAAAAATATGTTGCAAATATGTCACTCTCGTTATACTTTCGATTTTAAAATGCCATTATGTATAACATTTGACTCAAAAATACAATTATTTCTAATAGAAATTATTTATTCTAATTTTTAGTTTTTGAATGATACTAAAAAATTATAAAAAATGCCTAATGTGCATTAAATATCCTTGTCCCAACTTAATTTCTGACCCTTATCCCCTAATACCCCGTAGTTGTATTTTTTAATGTATTTTTCTATTTATGTTGCAATCAATATAATTATTAAAGATTTTTTCTTAAAAAAAAGGTGACAATAGACCAAGCATCGAACGCCATTTTTTAACTTTCTTCTCTAATTCACACGGAGCACACTTATATCGCTTACTTTCCCTTTTATTTCATTAACTTTAAATATTTCTTTACACATATTCTTCATAATTTTGTCAAGAACCAACCTGGGTTATGTATAAAAAACTTTTTTTTCTTTTTTTTCTACTATATACTGCATGCATTTTTAGGTTTTTACAAATTATTCAAGAAATTTATTTCAATAGATTTTTAGAATGAACCTATTGTTTAACCTAGATCCGGTTTTAGGCCAATTAACAATTAAACTTATATTTGCGGAGTCATGATCAATAGTTGAGATTAAGAGTTTGAACGACGAACCAAAGCGGTGATAGATTTGCAAACAATACGAGAACGAGATATAAGTATGAATTAATAAAAGATAAAGCATAGAAAGAAATAAGGAGAAGTAACCGTGTCGTCTCGCTTATCCCCGGAGAGAGCTCTTGGATACCAGTCGTACTTAGAGGGTCAAAGAACTAAGATACTAGGCAAATATGATTAAAAAGGAATATCTGAGCAGGAGAGAGAGTATTCTTATTGATATTGTAGACAGGAAGTAAAGTTATGTTACAATGGTTTAGAGCAAATGCTATTTATAAGTCTGATAGGCACCCGTTGGGATTCGTAACTGCTGGACATGGATCCGTCTGGATATGTAACTGCTGAGCACGTATCCATTGGATGCATAACCGCTGGGTTGTAATGATTGCCTTAATGACCATTAATTGAATGATCGTGAATGATCAGGTTAATAACTGCTCACTTAGACCGGGTTGGCTGATTAAGTGTTTCATAACTCTTTTGGGTCTGCTCGTGATAAATGTCTGTCCGTTAGATGTCTATCCGTTGGAACTTCTGCCCATGCCACGTGGCAGACACGTGTCACCTTTCAAGTGATGTCAGCTTTTATCCAACACATATAGTCCCCGCACTTCACGAGCAGAGTATCTGTTCGAGGAGTGGATATGAATTTTGGCGGGAGTTTCTTCTGTCTTTGTGTGACGAGGCTTGGTGACGCACGAACCTTATCAGCTACGTGACAAGCCCTTATGACGTGCGCATTTAATGCGCCGTAAAAAAAAGTAACCGCAGCTGGCATGCCTACGCGGTTGCAGTCCATTCTGAAGTGACTACTGCGCGTCCCAAGATTAAAAATAATGATTTTAACTGCCTCAATCACGTGCACACGACGCCTGTTGATCGCAAGGTGACCGCTGCACTTCAGGGAAATGATGACACTATAAAATTTGGTGAAACCTATTCTTTCTTTTGACGGCCAGATTTGATCGTAGTTTCTGTGATGACCTCCACGTGTCTCGAAGGAAGTTGAGGGACTGAATCTTCACTCCTATAATAGGGGTTTGCTGGATGAGAAACCTTTTACTTGCTTTTATTTCTTCTCCGTTGTTCTTTGAAAACCTTTGAATCAGCTTTTAATTCTTCTTGCTAACTTCATAATCTTTCTGAAATCATGACTTCAAGAGTTAGAAAGAATCAAAACGTCGACGTGGCCGGTAGTTCTTCTGGGGCCACTCCTAGGCCCAGGCTACTCATGCTACTGCTACAGAGATTATTCCCCAAAAAGTGGGGTGAATTAAAGGCGGACTATAACATCAAGTCCTTTAATAATCATCAGGGGGATATGCAAAACTGGCCGGCGTATAGGTTTAGGTCTGGGATCACAAAAGAGTTGATCCTACGAGTGAGGATGGACTGTCATTGGGATGACGGGGTTCCCCTCCTGCCGGTCTTCGATGAGGAGAATATTACTTCCTACAGGGCTGGGTGGACAGCCATGTGCACCTACCCTTTCACAGTGGGATGTAGGTTACCCCTGCACCCTGTGCTGGAGAGGCTCTGCAGGGAGTACTTGCTCTGCCCGGGGCAACTGTGCCCCAGTATATACAGAATAGTTACACTTTTGGATTGGTTCGCGACGGAAACCGATCAATCTTTTGGATACGAACATTTTATTTCTTTGTACATTATACAAATTTTTAAAGATGGCTATGTGAATGCTAGGATGCGCGGGAGCAAGGTTTTGGTGCGCAGTTCTGAGGATACAGGTAGCCGAGGCTGGTTACACCGGTATCTGTTCGTGCGCTCCTCGGCCTTGACTTTTGGCGACAAGACTTATCTTCCTGAAGTTTGGAACAAGAAGCGCAAGTCCCTGAGTATTTTTGAGATTTTTCGTGTTCTTCTTTTTCTTCTCGTCTGCTAACTTCGTTCAATTCCTTTTTTGTAGCGGCCAAGCAACCCTGTGATGGGCTCATATCTGTTGATGAAATGACGGCGTGGGTTGAGGCAATTTTGAAGGAGTTCGCTCCTGAGAGGAGAGAATGGGCGCATTTTGCTGCGCATAAGGGTCTGACCGTGAAAAATCATGGTGTGAATATTTCTGCTTTCATAATTATTCTTCTCCTTTGAAACTTATCCGTGTCTGACCGTTTTACTCTTTTGTAGGTCTGGGTACTCGAGGAGATTTCTTTCCTGCTCCTCCCCAAGATGGGCCTTCCGAGCCTGTCACTGACCCAGATGCTGAGGCCGCGGCTATACTAACTTCGGTGGAGGCACTGCGCAGCAGGGAGGGTGGCGAGGAACTCTTGTCCGGTGGCCTGGGCTCTCTGAAAAGAAAGAAGAAGAGCCAGGATGAGGGCGGAGCACGGAAGAAGTCTGCTCGTAAGACTTCCGTAGCTGCCGGGCAAGCCTCATCTGCTGGGGGTGAGCCTTCGCCTAGAGCCAATGTACCGGAGTCTGTAATAGAGAGTGTCAGGACTGCTGCTGAAGTCCCCGAGTCTGCACGGGGAGAGGGTTTAGCCAAGGAGTTTATCTATCTTTCAGATACTGAGATCGAAGCTGATGAACCCCTTAGGCGAAAGCCCTATCTTCGAAGTGACAGAAGGAGGGTTGAGGAGGAGGCTGTCCGTACTCCGGAGAGGAGTCCCCGAGTTGATGACGGGGTGAAGGCAGCTCCTTCTCATGTAGACAAGGGGAAAAGAAAGGTGGGTGAAGAAGAAGAAGAAGAAAAGGAAGAAGTTCCCCAAGAGGGTAGCTGAGGTCCTCGTGTTTTTCGTTTCGAGGACCTGGAGAATGTGGCTACTGAGGGGGTGACGCCCGTCGGTCTTCGCGAGTGCGAGACGATAAATCCTGGAGTGGAAGGTGATTCCAACCTTTCATCAACAAGGTTCATCTGGCGGTCAGTCATCGGCGGCCAAACCGAATTGAAGGATATCAGGGGTGTTCGTTACAAGTTTGGGCCATATTATCCTTCTGAGCAGGCTTGGGAACTCAAGTATTGTGAGAGGAAGCATACCCTGAAACTTGCCCCTGATGTTAACTTCATAACCATACCGGGTGGTTCGGCTAAGGCTGTCTCTTCGCTCATCGGTCCCCGTGAAGAATGGGTGCTGAGGGAGCTAAGTGATGAGGAGTTGGCCTTTCAGATTGCTGCTGACTCTGCCCGGGTAAGTGTTTCCCGCTTTGTGTTGGGAATAACTGTGGCCTCAGACTTCTAACCTTTACTTATGTTACTTTTTCAGTCAAGTATGTTGGCTGCCGAGCTCATGTTTCGCTCCAGGATCAACAACGTCGATCAAGTACTCGAGGTAAAGAAAGAGTTGTTGGATGCTCTGAAGGAGAACAAGATCTTGACAGAGCAGTGTGGTCTCCTAGGGAGTGAGGTTAACCGGCTTATTGATGTTAACAATGAACGTCTCGAGCAGATTAACGTACTCACCAAGGAGAAGGGCCTTCTTCTTGAAGAAAAAGAAAGGTTCGCATGCTCTGCTCAGGGTTTGGAGAGATTACTTGAAGAATGTACAGCTTCTTTGAACAGTGCTATTGATGATCGTGCATCCCTTGAGATGAATCTGCAAAGGGCCAACGAAGAATATATTAAGGCCAGAGCTGAGCTTCAGGCTGCCAACGATCAGGTCGCTCAACTGATGAGTGCTCAGGCAGCACTAACCAAAGACTTAGCAAACCTGCGCGATCAGTCTGAGATTAAGGCCAAGCTTGCTGCGCTCGAGGCTAAACGTTCATTGCTCGTGCAGATTCAAGCTAAATAAGTTAATATTGAGGAGATGCTGCAGATGACAAAAAGCGCTGTTCGCAGAATAAGAAAAGCACTGAATATCTCTTCTAAGGAGTCTGAAGGTGAAGACGAAGATGAAGACGAAGACGACGGCGAGAATTCGGGGGACGATGGCAGAATCGACTGAGCTGGTGCATCGGGTTCTGATCGTAGCCCCAAATGTTGATGCCCTTCCCCAATCTTTGAGTTTTTTCATCTGGCGAGAGCCAGATTTGGTTGTTTGTGGATAGAGGTCTGGTAAAGACTCTCTTGTCTCTTGTATGGCCGGTTTCATTTGGCCTTTGATAACTCTGTAAACTTCTGTCAGCCGTTTTCGGCATCTTATCGTTTTACAGGATAATGTATATATGCTTTTAGATCTATTCAATGACTATATTTAGCATGAACTTTTGATCTTCCGTTTGCATGTATTGTGGCTTTCGTGCCTTATGCTTGGGAATTTTCTGAAGTTTAAACTTTATTAAGTTCTGGTCTTCAAAAGTTTGCCCGAATGTTTTTAACTTAGCCTTTCGTTAGGAAGAGGTCGTAAGTTGTGAATGATTTGACCAAATTGTGGTCGTTAGATTTTTGGCCGAATCGTTGTTCTTTGCGCATAACTTTGCTTTATCATTTTGATAGTTGAAAGTTACTGCATTACTTTGTAGATTGGCTCTGGCCGAGTCGCTGGCCTTGTGAACGACTTCTCTTATTTTCGTGGAAGTCCTGTCACGTAAAAGTTTCTGAAAAACTTTTAAAAATTCGCCTTTTGGCAAGGTCTTTTGCCTTTATGAAGGTCTTACCTGGCCCACGGGGCCCCTCACCACCCCCCTTGTTTTTATGTTGGAGCACAGGAAGTGATAACATAAAAACAGTTGAGGTGAGCTGCATATAGAACACATATAACCAAACGAGGAGTGTGTCCGTTGTGGGATTCGAACCCACAGCCGCGAAGTTGAAGAACTTCGAGCTCTACCAGTTGAGCTAAACGGATCTGACCTTGTTTAGGTCGTTAGTACCATTTAGAGAGAAAATATAATAAA
This sequence comes from Petunia x hybrida, assembly GCA_037355625.1. Classification (NCBI taxonomy): domain Eukaryota; kingdom Viridiplantae; phylum Streptophyta; class Magnoliopsida; order Solanales; family Solanaceae; genus Petunia; species Petunia x hybrida. The sequence continues at coordinate 139,513 of JBBBVM010000662.1, read as the reverse complement.
GGTAAGAACTTCGTAAAAATAAAAGGCAAGTATAAGATAACTAACCGTTTTACCACCTAAAAGTGATACCTTTTGACGTGAACCACATTCCAACTGTTCGGGACAGTGTAGCAGTCTAGTCGTGCCAAGCGATAAGATCCCTTGCCGACTGAAGCAATTACTTTGCAGGGGCCTTCCCAGTTAGGGCCAAGCTTCCCTGAATTTGTTTCTTGTGTGCTCTGGGAGACTTTTCTTAGCACAAAATATCCAACCTGAAAACTTCGTACCCGCAGTCCCCGATTGTAATATTGTTCAATTCGTTCTTTCTGGGCGACTACTCGTACAAGGGCTAGCTCTCTCCGTTCTTCGAAGAGGTCCAGCTCTTCGGAGAGATTGACTGAGTTTGATTCTTCAGTGGCATGTGCGTATCGCAGGCTGGGCTCTACTATTTCAACTGGGATTAGAGCATCTGCACCATATACCAATGAGTAAGGAGTCTCTCCAGTACTCATTTTTATCGTTGTGCGATAAGCCCATAGTACTCCAGGTAACTCTTCTATCCAACATCCCTTTGCCTGCTCGAGGCACTTTTTAAGGGATTCAACGATGATTTTATTGGTAGATTCTGCCTGTCCATTGGCAACAGGATGATACGGAGAGGAAGTGATCCTCTTGATGTGTAGATCGTCGACGAACCTAGTCACTTTCTGGCCGATAAATTGCGGGCCGTTGTCCATGACTATTTCCTTAGGTGCCCCAAAGCAGCATACGACAAAACGCCAGAGGAAGTCGACAACCTCCGTTTGTCGTATCCTCGTGTATGATGCCGTTTCGACCCACTTTGTGAAGTAATCAGTGATGATCAATAAGAAACGCATCCCTCTCGGTGCTTTGGGAAGAGGACCGACTATATCCATCCCCCATTTCATGAAGGGCCACGGAGAGATTATTGAATGGAGTGGTTCTGCTGGCTGATGGAGAAGATGGGCGAACCTCTGTCATTTGTCACATTTTTTGACAAATTCGTTCGTATCTTTCTCCATTTTGTCCCAATAATAACCTGCGCGAATCAGCTTCTGGGTTAACGCCTTGCCCCCGGAATGATTTCCACAACAGCCTTCATGGACTTCTCTCATCACATAATTGATTTGACTCGGTCCGAGAAGTTTTGCAAGAGGTCCTGCAAACATTTTACGGTAGAGTTCGCTGTTGAGAATTGTATACCGAGCAGCTTTTATTCGGAGTTTGCGAGCAGCTTTTGTGTCTACGGGTAGAGTTCCATGGATAAGATAGTTTGTTATTTCATTCTGCCAGTCCCAAGTAGCATTGATGGTGTTGACTTCAAACTTTTCTCTGTCCATGGTCGTGTAGAGAAGTTGAACAACAGCTGAAGAGCTAGCTGCCCCTATCTCTGCCACCGATCCCAAATTTGCGAGAGCATCGGCTTCATGGTTCTCTTCCTGTGGAATCTGAAATGCCTCCCATTCGTCAAACTGTGCTAGGAGATTTTTCACTCGGGCGAGATACACTTGCATCCTGGATTCTCGTGCAATGAAGCCTCCATTTATCTGATTGACCACCAGCTGAGAGTCACTTTTGAGTTTGACGATGGTTGCTCCATAACTTCGGGCTAGTTCTAATCCTGCAATAACGGCCTCATATTTGGCCTCATTGTTAGTAATAAATGGGCACTTGATAGCCTGCCTTACCGTCTCACCGGATGGAGCAACGAGAACCAATCCAAGCCCGGACTCTTTGATGCTCGAGGAGCCGTCTGTGTGCAGGGTCCACGTACCAGGAGCGTGCCCTGCATAAAGAATAGCTTCTCTTTCTGCCTCAAAGTATATATTAGAGCTGAAATCCGCCACGAAGTCTGCTAAAACTTGTGACTTTATTGCTACCCTGGACTGGTAGGTGATATCAAATTCAGATAATTCTATAGCCCATTTTACTAACCTTCCTAAAAATTCAAGTTTGTGCAAAACATTTCGTAAAGGAAAGGTTGTAACCATATCTATTGAATGACTTTGAAAATAAGGGCGTAATTTACGAGCAGCAGTCACTAGTGCCAATGCCAATTTTTCTAAGGGTTGATAGCGTGTTTCTGCGTCAATTAAAGCTTTGCTAATGTAATAGATAGGAAGTTGTTTACCTTTTTCTTCCCGAACTAGAACGGCGCTTACCGACGATTCTGAGACTGCCAAATAAATCAGCAGCTGCTCACCCTCCTGAGGTGTGGAGAGAAGTGGTGGATTGGATAGGTACTTTTTCAGATCTTTCAATGCTTGTTGGCATTCAGGGGTCCATTCGAACTCCTTGTTTTTTTTTAAGACATCGAAGAAACTCTTGCACCGGTCGGATGATCGGGAGATGAATCTTCGCAGGGCCGCCACTCTTCCTGTCAGTTTCATGGCGTCTTTCATGTTGTGAAGTATATCAGGGATTGATTCAATGGCTTTAATTTGAGCGGGATTGACTTCAGTTCCACGCTGAGAAACGATGAATCCCAGGAACTTTCCCGGTCCGACTACGAATGCACACTTCTCCGGGTTCAGCTTCATGTTGTACTGATCCAGGATTCGGAAAGCTTCTTTCAGATGCGCCAAATGGTCCTCTGCTCGTTTGGATTTGATCAATATATCATCGATGTACACTTCCATAGTCTTTCCGATATGGTCATGGAACATTTGACTAGACGATGATATGTTGCACCTGCATTTTTTAGTCCAAATGGCATAACTTTATAACAATACGTACCTCGACGGGTTATGAACGCTGTTTTCTCCTGATCTTCAGGGTCCATCAATATCTGATTATATCCGGAATACGCGTCGAGGAAGGTGAGCACCTCGTGTCCGGCTGTTGCGTCGATCAGTTGATCTATCCTGGGAAGGGGATATGAATCCTTCGGGCAGGCTTTGTTTAGATCTGTGAAGTCAATGCAGACTCGCCATTTACCATTATTTTTAGGTACAACGACCACGTTGGCTAGCCAGTCTGGGTATTTGACTTCACGTACTGACCCAATCTTTAACAGCCGGTCGACCTCGTTGTTGATGACCTGGTTTCGAAAGGCCCCTTGCTAGCGCGTCTTCTGTTTCACCGGGCGGTGATATGGATCAACGTTCAACCTGTGAGTAATGATGTCGGGAGAAATACCTGTCATATCTGCGTGGGACCAGGCGAATGTTGTATGCCGCTCCTTGAGGAACTGGAGGATACCTCCCCGTAGGCGCTCGCTCAGTTCAGTCCCTAAGTATACCTTCCGCTCCGGCTTATCGGCGAACAATTCTTTGCGTTCCAAAGCTTCCATGGTCGGCATGTGGTTTTCTCTTTCGTCCATCTTCGTGATGAATTTCGGGACCTCGTACTTAGTTTCTTCATGCGGTATATCTGGTCCCGATCGCTGTAATTGCTATTTGTTCTCTTCGGGTAGTTTGAGAGCCACCGAATAGCAATCTCGAGCAGAGCGTTGCTCTCCTCGGACTTCACGTACTCCCTATTCGGACGGGAACTTCAATACTTGATGATAAGTTGAAGGAACAGCTTGCATGTCGTGGATCCAAGGTCTTCCCAAAATGATGTTGTCGGCTAGATCCGCATCAACAACATGAAAAGTTCTCTCCTTTGCTACCCCTTCTCGGTCAGGAACTCCTTCAAGAATCCCTGAGCAATTTCATACCTTAGGGCCTTGCAGTCCTCGGTGGTATGACCATGGTCACGATGGAAATCGCACCACAGGTCCTGGTTTCGCTTGCTTGGGTCGGCCTTTATGTCTTTCGGCCACTTGACCTTCTCTCCCATGTCTTTGAGTGCTGCCACTACTTCAGTCATTTCCACGTTGAAGCTTGGCAGGCTTGGGGCTCCACGGAGGCTTGACTCCGAATCATCTCTCCGGGACAATCCTTTGTTGTTGCAGTAATAGCTGCGTGACTGATCAGGGTACGGTTCATAATGTACGTCTGCTCTCTCGGTCTCTGCCTTCCCGCCGGATCCACTATTGCGCGCCTGAGCCCTTCCTCGAGTACCTGTTCCAATTAATTTATCTTCATCGATACGTACCTTTGAATTGTAACGGTTGTAGACGTCTGACCAGCTGGCTGCTGGGAACTCGGGAAGAGACTCGTAAAGTCTGCGCGTGGCCTCTGAGCTCCTAATATCCAAGTTGTTGGTAAACGCGATCGCTGCCCATCTGTCTGGTACTGTGGGGAGCATCATACGCTCTCTTTGGAAGCGATCAACGTATTTGCAGAGAGACTCGTCGGATCTTTGCTTGATTTCAAAGATATCCTCCACGCGGGTTTCTGTCTTCTGAGCGCCTGTGTGCGCCTTCACGACAAATTCAGCCATCTCTGGGAAAGACCCAATGGAGTTGGGTGGCAACATTGAGTACCATCGTAGAGCTCCATCTGCTAGGGTTTCCACAAACTTTTTCAATTGGACAGATTCGATCTCCTCGTCGGTGAGATCGCTAGCCTTTATAAAGTTGCTGAACATCATGAGGTGGTTGTTGGGATCAGATGTTCTGCGGTACCTCAGGATGTTTGGCATCTTGAACGTCTTAGGTATCGCCTTTGCGGCTGCCTCCTTCTTCCAGGGCCGCTGGGAATATCGTTGGACATTGACTTTCTTCAGCATGGGTGGAGCGCCGGGTATCTGATCAATTCTCTCGTGAAGAGACTTTTAAAGTGCTTCCTGGCTTTCCTTGAATTGTTTGGTGAGAGCTTCCACAACAAGGCTCATTTCCGTAGGCGCCATAGACCCTCCATTCTGATTCTGGTTGACTTGGGTCGTTGGATCCGCAGTCCCTCTGTTATTCCGTTCTCCACCTTGCCTCGAAGTATGTGAGGAAGGAGCATCACGACCAGGTGCTGCAGCGTCAGCCCTTGCAGTTGAAGGGTTACTCTTTCGGAGAGAAGTGAGTGCCTCGTTTATTCCTCGGTTCACCTCTACCTGTTCCTGCATGAAAGCAAAGAGTGTTTCCTGGAGGTTCCCTTGGCCAGGGGAGAGACTCCTATAGCGTCGTCTCCTGGGTGGGGTAGTGCTCTGAGAGCGCATCCGCCTATTTCACTGCCTGACCGGTCCTTAGAAAGATTGTTGCTGCCTATCGGACGAGTAGTTGGAGAATAATCAGGAGAGTAATTAGGACTGAGTGGAGGAGTATTTACCTAACTTCCGCCTACGATAGTCCGTTGTGAATTGCTTTCTGCCATGTTAGTTATAGAACAAAAAGACGGATGAAAAGAGGTGTAATATCAGAAAAGATAAACTATTAACCTACGAAGGCTATTGACCGGCTCCCACTGGGGTCGCCAAATTGTTTAACCTATATCCGGTTTTAGGCCAATTAACAATTCAATTTATATTGCGGAGTCACGATCAATAGTTGAGATTAAGAGTTTGAACGACGAACCAAAGCGGTGATACATTTGCAAACAATACGAGAACGAGATATAAGTATGAATTAATAAAGATAAAGCATAGTCAGAACTAAGGAGAAGTAACCGTGTCGTCTCGCTTATCTCCGGAGAGAGCTCTTCGATACCAGTCGTACTTAGAGGGTCAAAGAACTAAGATACTAGGCAAATATGATTAAAAAGGAATATCTAAGCAGGAGCGAAAGAGTATTCTTATTGATATTGTAGACAGGAAGTAAAGTTATGTTACAATGGTTTAGAGCAAATGCTATTTATAAGTCTGGTAGGTACCTGTTGGGATTCGTAACCGCTGGGCATGGATCCGTCTGGATATGTAACTGCTGGGCACGTATCTGTTGGATGCATAACCGCTGGGTTGTAATGATTGCCTTAATGACCATTAATTGAATGATCGTGAATGATCAGGTTAATAACTGCTCACTTAGACCGGGTTGGCTGATGAAGTGTTTCATAACTCCTTTTGGTCTGCTCGTGATAAATGTCTGTCCGTTAGATGTCTATCCGTTGGAACTTCTGCCTGTGCCGCGTGGCGGACATGTGTCACCTTTCAAGTGCTGTCAACTTTTATCCAACACACCTATTTTTTATATTTCCTCACATGGAACGGGCTAAAATTGGAATATAGATTTCAAATATATTTGTAAATTTATAGATGAAAATAATGCTTGTGTTAAAAAGTGTATTAAAAAATATGATAGGGGTGGGTAGGTTTGCAAATTAGCTTGGCTGAGAGTTTTAATAGCTATGTGGTATTTTTTAGGAATTTGTAGTAATTTTTAAAAATTAAAAATTAGAATAAATGGGCTCCGTTGGAAATAATGGTAATTTTGAGCCGAAAGTTATACATTATGGCATTTTTTAACCAAAAGTATAATGGATGTAGCATATTAGCATTATATTTTTAACGAGTGACATAATCAGACTTTTTCGATAGTTTAGTGGCAATTTTGGCACTTAGCCGATTGTTCAATGATCCAAGTCGTGAAATTTTTATGCGTAGCCATTTTTGGACGCGCTCAATAAATTTTATCCACTGTTTCAAAATTAATTGAGAAATAGCCAAAAATTCGCGCGCGCACACTTACGCTCCATTAGCGTTGGAAAACACCCCATACTAGTCTCGGTATATTATACTGGGGCTTTGAAAAAGTTTTGTTCGAAGCCCTATTATTTTGTTATGGGACTTTATATATAAAGCTTCAGTCCATAACAAAATACAAGCCCCAGTATTTTGTTATGGGACTTTATCCCATAACAAAATAATGGGATTTATCCCATAACAAAGGTCCCATTATTTTGTCATGGGACTGAAGCTTTATATATAAAGTCCATAACAAAATAATGGGATCTTGAACTAACATATTCAAAGATCCCATTATTTTGTTATGGGACTTTATATATAAAGTCCCATAACAAAATAACGGGGCTTTGAACAAAACTTGTTCAAAGCCCCCATATTTTATACTGGGGTTAGTTCACTGAAACTTTATATAAAGTCCTATAATAAAATAGTGGGGCTTTGAACAAAAGCTTTGAACAAGTTTTGTTCAAAGCCCCATTATTTTGTTATGGGACATTATATATAAAGCTTCAGTCCCATAAAAAAATATCGTGGCTTTGAACAAGAAAGCCACAGTATTTTGTTATGGGACTTTATCTCATAACAAAATAATGAGATTTATCCCATAACAAAGGTCCCATTATTTCGTTATGGGTCTGAAGCTTTATATATAAAGTCCCATAATGAAATAGTGGGACCTTGAACTAACATGTTCAAAGGTCCTATTTTTATACTAGGGGGTAGTTCACTGAAGCTTTATATAAAGTCCCATAATAAAATACTGGGGCTTTGAACTAAACAAAGCCCCAGTATTTTATACTGGGACTTGTCCGGAGGTGGCTATTTCTCAGCAAATTTATTTTTGACGGCTACAAATAAATTAGCGCGCGCCAAACCAAAAAATTTCACTGTATGCCCTCCATAAGGAGTGGTTTTACAAAATTACCCGCGCTAAGAAATGTTTTAGCAAAATACCCTTATTTAGTCCACAAGCCAAGATTTCAAGGCAAAAAATTTTTAAGTCTTGGCAATTGGCTGTACTTCAAAGGCAAATGCTGTTTAGCCAATACTTCAAGGTATACGGCGAGAATGCAGGGAAAACTGGAAGGGGCAAGTCTTGACATTTGCCAAGACTTACGACGCAGTGCAGCAAGTGTTGCCTATTGCCAATACTTTTCGTGCAAGTGTTGGAAAATCGAGCAGGGGCCAATGGCAAGTCTTGGCAATTGCCAAGACTTCCGGCCTAGTGTGGCAAGTATTGCCTATTGCCAATACATGAAGGGATAAGTGTTGAAAAGCGAAAAAAAATAACGGGAAGTCTTGGCCCCGGATTTTTTCCATTAAATCTTAACGGGGGCATTTTTGCAAACTTAGAATTATGTGTGAGACCTAATCCTAAAAATTTATATAAAAGAAACAATGTTATTCAAAAATGAGAAAAAAAAAAAAAAAAAAGGCCAGAGGAAAGACTATGGCCTTCGCCTTTCTCAATTACTACTGAATCGCCTTCTGCTGCTTCTACATTGACTCGTGCAGTTTTGAGAACAAACATTGCTAGATCTCAGCTCCTGTATACAAACAGGTCATGAATTCCGATGTTGTAGCCATGGAACGACATAATCCGAGTTATATTTCTCGAAGCAAACAGGATCCAATTGAACATCCTTTAATGATATGTTGACAGTTACATGATTTACCAGGTTAAAACATGTGCTACTGGCCAATAGTTAAATCATATGCTAACCGTAGGATGTTTTTAACTTGGTAAATCATGTTTTCTATGAGTAGCACATACATTAACCTATCTTAATCAAGTCCCTCAAATTGGCCAAATCATCGGTAAAAACGCAACCTACTAACATCTTATGTATAGGTCGTCAATCTTAAAAATGACTTACGAGAATAAAAAATAAGCGGGTTTTAGCATAAAGGACAACCTACTAAGACTATAAGAATATCTTTTTCGAGAAAGGATGCACCCTTAAAAGATTGGATGACACCTCTTTACAAAGAATATGTATCCTTCAAGAAATTGGTAGCACCTTTTCACAACACATTGAGTTTTGTTCAAAAGGTATTTTAATATTTGAAAAACACTCTGAATAATTCCAACGGTTAATAAAATATTCATCATTTTCACCACCGTTCAAATTTTCCCTCTTAAAAAGTTGATGTGCGCAATAGGGGATATTTTCTTGAGTATGGAGTTGGTTATGCTAATTAAAATTGTAGAAAATATTGGAAAATAAACACAACAATCCTTATAAGAATGATTTTTGTGTTTAGAGTTTAAGAATTAATGGAAAAGGATTCAAGAGTGCCCGAATTGTTATTTTTTCACCTAACATGGCAGTGACTGTCTTGTGAACGCCAGTCTAAAATTATGTAGTTTCTTAACAGTCGGTATCGTGGATGTAAACCTCACCTGTACTATGAAAAAATCCAATGTCCGAAGGACCATAGTGAACTTAAGTTTTGAACTAGGATCTTCTAGTCCGATTTTCAACAGGTAATACAAAGTGCTTACGGAAATATCATACTCCTTTCTTCCCTTATCAGTTCCAGTTTTAGATTATACGTTGCATATGGAATGCCAAATTCACGCTCAAATAATGACATTGTATTGTGGTACAAGCAAAAGCGAAGCTAAGCTTAACACGAAGAAACGCGGAATTAAACAACAAAGTAAAGATAGAAGCAAGATAAATCTTGCTTCGATTCAAAGGAACATTGAGGAACTAGTCTCAAGCTCGATCGAATTGGAGGTCAAGAATCACCTATACTAAGCAACAATCCTCAAGAAGAACAAGCTTCTTGCAAATTGAATGACCAAAGAAGAAGATTGTTCAAACGATTCATCACCAAATGACACAAGTTTTTAAAATCCCATGTCGGGGTTCGGCTCCATCAGAGACTTACAATAGCTACAGCTATGTTTGATCATTCAACAACAACTACTTACAATGAAATGTAAAGGAGTATATATAGACTACGCTAGGGATAAAACAGTAAATGGTCACAGGTGACCAATAAAAGCAAGCCACGCAGGGCTGAAATAATGAGTGTTCGGAAGCCTTGACTTCGGTGCTCGGTTGCTTGCTCGAACACAGTTAGTGAGTGTTCGGCAGCCTTGACTTCGATGCTCGGTTGCTTGCTCGAACACATTTATCATCGGGCGCCCACTTGACTTCGAACACAATTTGTTGTGTTCGGCTTTGTGCTGCTCCGCACCAAGGGTTGGTGTTCGGTCACATTGTCCTCGGGCTCAAATTTGAAGATGTAGCCTTCGGCTCTAGCACTTTGCCATTCTTCCTCCGAACACATGCTTCCTCCGGACCAAGCCAACTGAATGTGCATCTCATGTAGCAATTTGGCTTGGCTTCGTGTCATTGGCCTCGGTGGATCATTCATTGACTTCAGTGGATTGTCGAGCACTTGATCAGCACTTCGGGCTACATCATCCTCCCCTTCTTGAGAAGATTTTGTCCTCGAAATCGCTTCAGCATCTGCCTCCGGTACTTGGCCTAAAACACAAGGAGTTAAGTCAACAACATTGAAAGTGTTCGACACATTATACTCACCTGGGAGGTCGATCACATAAGCATTGTTATTAATCTTACTCAGCACTTGAAATGGACCATCCCCTCGAGGTGCCAACTTTTCTTTCCTTTGGTTCGGGAATCGCTCTCTTCGGAAGTGAACCCAAACCCAATCTCCCTTCTTCAACTCCAAATTCTTTCACCCCTTGTTCTTTTTCAATGTCACTTTGGCATAAGCTTCCTCAAGATTCTTCTTTGCTTTGGCGTGCAACTCGAGCAAAGCTTTGGCTCGGTGAGTACCTTCAAAATCAATAATAACATCTCGAGGCAATGGGGTTAGATCAAGTGGAATTAAAGGATTAAAACCATACACACATTCAAACGGGGTCATATTTATCATTCGATGCACCGTTCGATTGTATGAAAACTCCATCATGGGAAAACGATCAGCCCAGTTTCCGACCTGGCCTTTGGTCATTGCTCGAAGCAAAGACCCCGAGGTTCGGTTAACTACCTCGGTCTATCCATCAGTCTGAGGATGGTGAGACGTCGAGAATAGTAGTTTGGTGCCGAGGGCACCCCACAAACATTTCCAAAAATGACTCAAGAACTTCGAGTCTCGATCACTCACAATTTTACGTGGCACACCATGCAATTTTAACACATGATTAATGAACAAGGAAGCAACATGTTGTGCACAATCGCATTTCTTGCAAAGAATAAAGTGAGCCATTTTGGAAAATCGGTCCACGACAATGAAGATGCTATCATGTCCTCCCCCCGACCTCAGTAACCCCAACACAAAGTCCATGGATATATCAACCCAAGGTCGATCAGGCACAGGCAACGGGGTATACAATCCATCAGGGTTGGATTTCGATTTAGCTTTCTTGCAAACGAGACAAGCGTTGCAAAGGTTTTCCACATCTCGTCGCATTTTTGGCCAATGGAACTGCTCGGTTAAGATACCAAGAGTTTTGTCGACAACGAAGTGTCCCATCAAGCCTCCGAAATGAGCTTCTCGAACTAAGAGCTCTCTCCAAGATGACACTGGCACACAAAACCTCCCATTCTTGAAGAGGTAGCCATCGTGCCACTGATATTTCTCAACCCTTCGGCCACTCAAGATTGCGTCACGAACACATTTTAGTTTGGGATCATCTTCGTACATCAACTTGATGTTTTCGAATCCCATGAGCCTTGACGCGAGAGTGGTCGCTAAGGCAAATTTTTTTGATAGCGCAACGGCCACAACATTGTCTTTTCCTTTTTTGTAATGAATTACATAGGGAAAACTTTCAATGAATTCAACCCATTTGGCATGTCTTCGGTTCAATTTCTCCTAACCTCGGAGATGCTTCAAAGATTCATGATCACTTTTAAGCACAAACTCTCAATTTGCCAATGGGCGAGTGCTCGAACAAGGGCATACAACTCCTTGTCATACGTCGAGTAATTCAAGGTTGCACCCTAAGCTTTTCGCTAAAGTAAGCGATCGGCTTCGATTCTTGCATAAGCACTTCTTCTATCCCAACTCCGGATGCATCACACTCGACTTTGAATGCTTTGCCGAAGTCAGGGAGTTGCAACAACGGAGCAGAGCAAAGCCTTCGTTTCAACTCTTGGAAAGCCCTCTCTTGGGACTCTCCCCACACAAATGGAGGGTCTTTCTTTACCAGCTCGGTCAAAGGAGCTGTTATGGTGCTAAAGTCACGAACAAACCTTCGGTAGAGTTGGCCAATCTTTGATGGCTTCGACTTTTGACTCATCGACTTCAACAGCATTGGCACTCACAACGAATCCTAGAAAGACTACACGCTCGACACAAAAGGCACATTTCTTGAAGTTAGCATATAACTTCTCTTCTCTAAGCTTATCAAGCACTAGCCTTAGGTGTTCGACATGTTCATCCAAGATTTGCTATAAATAAGGATGTCATCAAAGTAAACGACAACAAACTTATTTATGAACGGTTTGAGCACATGGTTCATCAGTTGCATGAATGTGCTCAGTGCATTAGAAAGGCCAAAAAGCATCACTAACCATTCATAGAGACCGAATTTGGTCTTGAATGCATTTTTCCGCTCGTCTCCGGGTTTCAATAGGATTTGGTGGTAACGGACCTGAGGTCTATCTTCGAAAAGCATGAAGAACCACTTAACTCATCTAGCATGTCATCTAATCGAGGGATAGGATGATGATATTTTACTGTGATTTTGTTGACTGCTCGGCAATCAACACACATTCGCCAGGTTCCATCTTTCTTCAGGACAAGGATAATAGGAACAGCGCAAGGACTCAAGCTCTGTTGAACAAGGCCCTTGTTCAACAATTCATCAACCTGCCTTTGGAACTCTTTGGTGTCTTCGGGGTTACACCGGCATGCAGGTTTGTTGGGGACTTGAGACCCCGGTACGAAGTCAATTTAGTGCTCGATTACTCTCAACGGAGGTAATCCACCTCGCATTTCTTCGGGAAACGTGTCTCCGAAGTCCTGCAAAACACTTTGTACAGCACTAGGCAACGGGTTATTGTTAGAAAAATCATCATTAAAGTTTAGAAAGATACCCTTGTGCATGAGGCAAATCATCATCTGATTGTTGTCGTTGCCTCGCATATACTCACCCGGTTGCATGATCGCACAGATGTTTCTTACTTCAGGCGGGAAGTTGTTGTCTTTGGCCACAATTTTTGTTCCCATCGGAAGCTTAGCTTTGGCCGCTTCTTTCAATTCTTTCATTCTTTTATAGTCCTCGTTGACTTGCTTTGGAGACAAGTGTTTGAGTATGAAACTCTTCCCTTCGAGCTTAGCAGTGTAAGTGTTGGATCTTCCATTGTGAACAACCGACCGATCATACTACCATGGTCGACCCAATAGCATATGACAAGCTTGCATCGGTACCACATCGAACATCATCTCATCTTGATATTCTCCAACTTTGAACTTGATCCACACTTGCTTGACAACCTTCAATTCTCCACACTCATTCAACCATTGTAATTTGTAAGGATGGGGATGTTTCAAGGTAGGTAGTCCCAATTGTGAAACCAAGGTTTGGCTCACCACATTCGCACAACTACCCGAATCAATGATCATCGAACTTACTTTCCCCCTCACTCGACATCGGGCATGGAAAAGGTTTTTTCTTTGGTTGTCCTCTTCTTCAAGAGTCATGCAGCTCAAATTCCTTCGAACTACAAGAAACATTTCTGGATGATCAGCTTCGGCAGCTTCACGACCATCATCATCTTCAGCTCGGTCAATCTCCTCGAAATTTTCCTCCTCGGTGTCACTCGCTTGCTCACAAACATCTCCATTGTCGAGCACATGCATAACTTTGTGAGCTGGACACTCTTTTGCCATGTGACCATAACCTTTACATTTATGGCACCGAATACTTGAAGCACTAGGAGAACTAAGTTGAACCTTACCTCCCACTTCTCTTGGTTGGTTAAAGATCACACCCCTCTCGAAGGGCTTCTTCGGATCTTTGTTAGCACTTATTGGATTTGGACTCTTCCATTCTTTACCTCGGTTCAAAGGAGTTGAAGTAATGAATCCTCGGTACCGGTTTGCCTTATCGTCCTTAGCCCATTTCTCAGCTTCGATGGCAGCATGAAACACATCTTCCAAAGTTTGGTACATGTGCAACCTCAATTGAGATGACACATCTCGAGTCAAGCAATTTTTTAATCGAATGATGGCTTGCTCGTCATATTCTTCCATATCAAGGGCCAATCGAATTCTTTCGAACTCATCATGGTATTCTTTAACTGATTTGGACCCTTGTTTCAATCCGAAGAGCTTTCGAAGTTGTTCCTGCCGATATTTGGCATTCACATACTTAGCATCCATTGCTCTCTTCGACTGCACCCATGTGGTGACTTCGGGATAAGCATTCCTTCGTCTCAACCTTTTGTCGGCCTCCCACCATGCCGATGCATATGCCTCGAATGAAGCAATAGCATGTGCAGCTTTTCTCTCTTCGGTCATCTCATTGGTTTTGAAGATTCGCTCCAATTTAAGCTTCCAATCAAGATATTGGTCTGGATCATTAGTTCCTCTAAATGGTGGAATAGTGATCTTGACATAATTCATGTTTGAATCTCGAGCACCTCGAATCTGTTCGGGATACTCATCATAATAGTCATCAGCCTCACGCTCAATATTTCTATCAAAATTTGCGCCTCGGCCTCGACCTCGGAAATTTCCATGACCTCGTTGAGCTTGCCTTCATTGAACGAACAGTTGCTCATATTCAGGTTCGGCATCAGGAAATTCTCCTTCATCGACCCCTTCATCAATGACCACAGCTTGTCTTCGGGCCATTGAAAGTGGTACTCTTTCACCTCGGGGAATGGCCAAGTGTTGATAACCAGCTTGGGGATTGCCCATAGCTTCATTTCGAACAGCCTCGCTCTTCAGCTGATGTTGTCGAACAAGTTCAGCAAACAGCTCAGGTTTCATCGGAGTGGAGTTGCTAGTTCCAGCGCCGGACCCAGGTAAGGCCACGGATTACACTACCTTGCTCGAGTTGAGCCACTCGAGCACTCACTCCTCTTACTTCTGCACTAATGCCTTGTATCACAGCCTCGCAGCCATGAGATCGGCTAACGACACCTCGGGCTTCTCTATGCCTTTTCCTTCGCCTCCATTCCCAGCCACGGTACCTGCATGAATCAAAGACCAAGTAAAATGTTAAGGTTAGAAATCACCTCACACACTCCCCCACCTTTGTTGGGTGGCACTCGGGTCCACTCAATTTATGGGATCGATTTTTGGTCACTTAAGAACTTGTAGCCAATGGCCTCCTCGGTTGATTAACTTCTCTCAGTTCCTTCGAATTTGACAAGTTACACTGTCTCCTTCGGGAAGAGTGAATTGATATGACTCGATTGAACGAACGTTATTTACTCTGCGCTCGGGAAGTCAGAGAATTTTCTACGAAATTTGGACTTCGGTCACCCCACGCACGAGTTCCTATGAGCTCAAATGAGTTAGTACGACCTCGAGTAGAAGGAATTACTCCAGAGATCAACTAACTAGATTTATCGAACACAAGAAAAGTGAAAACCTAGGAGAATCTACCCTTCGATTCCTCTTCGGAATCCTTTCGAACACACCAACTCTTGTTCGTACAAGAGTGGTCCCTCTTTGCTACGAATAGGGTTTTACCTTATCCAATTTTCCCTTTTCTAGCCGACAAAATTTCACCTGGAGTTTTGAATGTTACAGTTTTACCCCTTGTTCTTCAATGGAACAGTGACGCTTTTACTCCGGCGTACAGACGAACTTACTTCGTTCACGACCAAGAATTTTAACAGACTTCCTTTGACCTAAGAACAAGCTTAACGTCGTCCATACACTATTACAAGGTAACAAGTTTCCGGCGTACGGACAAGGCTCAAGTCACAGAACTTCGAGTTTTTAAGCACAAAACACATCCCAAGAACCACCAGTCTTCATCAATAACCACCAAAACACGACCGGGGTTTGTAACAGTCACCAATACGTCGAAACAGTCCAAAAACCTTCGAGAAACCCTAGTCGACAACCGTGTACGACAGGTGCTCGTTGGAATCAGCAGAAGACGATGAGCAAGAATCAATGATTGTTTGATTCAAACAACCAATAATCAAACCAAAATTTTTGAATTTTTATTTTCTACCTTTTTTTTTTTGTAATAACAAAACACCACAGTAACAACAATCAACAACAAGGAAGAAGCTGAGGCTGAAGACACAAAGTACGAGATAAACGAACAGGATTTGAGGTTGTAAGAACAAACTCAAACCTTGCTCTGATACCAAGATGGTGCAAGCAAAACCGAAGCTAAGCTTAACACGAAGAAACGCGGAATTAAACAACAAAGTAAAGATGGAAGCAAGACAAATCTTGCTTCGATTCAAAGGAACATTGAGGAACTAGTCTCAAGCTCGATCGAATCGAATGTCAAGAATCACCTATACTAAGCAACAATCCTCAAGAATAACAAGCTTCTTGCAAATTAAATGACCCAAGAAGAAGATTGTTCAAACGATTCATCACCGAATGACAGAAGTTCTTAAAATCCCACGTCGGGATTCGACTCCATCAGAGACTCACAATAGCTACAGCTATGTTTGATCATTCAACAACTAACTACTTACAATGAAATGTAAAGGAGTATATATAGACTACGCTAGGGATAAAATAGTAGATGGTCACAGGTGACCAATAAAAGCAAGTCACACAGGGCTAAATAATGAGTATTCGACAGCCTTGATTTTTGTGCTCGGTTGCTTGCTCGAACATATTTATCATCGGGCGCTTACTTCATGCTGCTCCGTGCCAAGGGTTGGTGTTCGGTCACTTTGTCCCCAGGCTCAAATTTGAAGATGTAGCCTTCGGCTCTAGCACTTTGTCATTTTTCCTCCGAACACATGCTTCCTCCCGACCAAGCCAACTGAACGTGCATATCATGTAGCAATTTGGTTTGCCTTCGTGTCATTGACCTCGATGGATCATTCATTGACTTGGGTGAATTGTCGAGCACTTGATCAGCACTTCGAACTGCATCATCGTGTTCATTCAACATGACTGACGCTTCGATACCATCATCTCTACACTTCATCAAATTTAACCGTTTATTGTATGATAATAGTTCCTGCTACAGGTTTCAGTTTTCACCAACCAAATTTCACATCATAAAAGGGAAATATACAAAAAATGCTATAAGCGTACTCATCAAATCCTTTTTCTATGGTGGCAAGCAATCCTTTGCTAATTCAAGTATCCTCGATCTCTGTGATTACGAATTTCTGACATAGATGCACCAATTTGTACTTTTAAGAGCTCAACACCATTGAGTTACAATCGGTGACGGGTTAACAGACTAATGACTCCTAAGAACTCCTAAGAGATATCGACTCATTACGTCATGGGTTTGAATAACGTTCCATGGTTATTCACCGATTCAAATGAGTTGAATTTAGAAAATCGTGAAACCTATCTATTTATTTAAGTTTTTATATGTACTGCAGCCACCATGGTTAGAAAACTGGAAAAAAAAAAAACTACATGCACAACACAAACTCAAATAAACTAGCCAAAATTCCAAAATCCACAACTTGTCTCATAAAAATACTAATAAATATTATCATAAAAAGCAACAATAATCAAAAACATTGCCATAAAAAATAAAAACCCCTAAACAAGAATTACTTGTCAAACTTGCATTTACTCAGTAGTCTCATCAAAATCGCCTTCATGGGCCCAAGGAGCTTCATCTCTCACCTTTTGTTCTTCCTCCGGTGTATAATCATTAGTAATATTAAAAATAGTACGTACAGCCTTAACACTCTTATTCTTAATTCTATCAGCAATAGTCTGACAAAGCAACTCCAACAAGGGTTTAATGTCCAAATAATTCGCTGCAAATACAATGGTAAACAATTCTTGCAACTTCGTATCAACAAACTTCGTATCGAATTCTTTTATTTCTTCTTCGGTTGCTCCAGTAGTTGTCGCGTGTTGTTTCATGTACTTGATTATTTTTTTTAGGGTTTCTGTGTCTACGTTTGGGAGTGGGATTAATGTGTAATCGTCTTCTACCATGTTCTTTATTGTGCCTGATTGAACGGCCACGATTTCTTCGATCTCGAAATCGTCACCGTCGGATGATTTTAAGATTAAGGTTTTTGATGATGAGGATGATGATTGGTGGGCCATTGGGGAATTTTTTGGAGAGAATAAGAATAAAGAGCCCTAGAAATTATTAAGAGGTTGTGTGAAAGAGAGGTGATGTGAAGGAGTATTTATAGGGGTGGATTTTTGGTTGTTTAATTCTTTTCCTTTTTGGATTATGAAAGTAAATCTTAAAAGGGATTGTGTTTATATAGTTCTAGAATCTACTATTGGAGAAGAGAAACCTGTGTAATATGACTTAGAATTTATTTCCTCCGGTCCATATTATTTGATTTTTTTTTTATGTTTTCACGCATATTAAGAAAATCACCTTTTTAGCATTAATTAGCAATATAATTGACTATATTAGCCCTTATTCAAGCTATTATTACTTATCATTTTGTTTAAAATTATTTATTAGCAAGGAGTGATATTGTAAAATTATGTCTTGATTTTCGAAAAGATCAAATATTGTGGATAAAAAAAAAAAATAGGCTAAAAATCAAATAAAATGGACCGGAGTGAGTACTATTTTTCTTTTTTATTTGACCATTATTTTTTTGCTTATAATAATTATACTTTGTTTTGACTTTGTGTTAGTCATACTCTTTCCGTTCCATAATGGATGACATGTTTTGGATTTTGAGAGTCAAACGAGTTTATCTTTGACCGTAGTATTTTCATGTTTTTTAAATATTTTGAATTACTAAGTATTATGACTTATAGTACTTTTTATGTAGTTTCTAAATATACAAAATATCGTTTCAAAAAACTTAAAGATTATATGTTCAAATTCACGGTTAAAATGAACTCGTTTGACTCTCGAAATCTGAAACATGTCATCTTTTTTGAACATAGGAGGTATAATTTTTGTCTAAACAAAGAAGCATTGTGATATGAAGTTCACTTCAAATTAGGACGGCTTATGGGCGTAGACAATAGAGATTTTTAGGTTCTCGTACACTGAGAGATCCCAAAATTAATTTGTAGAAGTTAATTTTATAGATTAATTTTTCTTAAGAAAAAGTTGAATTGTTAAGCTAAAAGGTATATATTTGTAAAAGGGGATTAATAAAGCTGTCAACTATCTAAATTGATGATGACGGATTAATGAGCCCTTACGTAACTAGAAATCCTTTACTGTTATTAACACCATCCGTGGTTAATGTGGTGTAGTAGAACATCCACTCAACGCTGCCATTTCTCCACCACTTTACTGTTATTAACACCATCCATTTGATCCCCAAAACGTACGTTTTATCACATGGATTGGATATGAGTAGCAAGCAACATAGTTTTACATAGGGACAACAACAATATAGTCAGTATAATCATACAAGTAGCATTTGAAGATGGTAGAGAGTACACCCTACCCCAATCTTATGAGTTTTGTTAGTGAGATAACGGGTGAAATAACTTTTTTGGTTGGGTTAGCAGGTGAAATTATTCATTGAAAAGGTGACATTTTCTGTAAATTTTCCTTCCATATTTGGTAGGGAAACTTTTCCACTCTCAATTCCAATTTCCTCACGTTGAAGATGGATTACATACTGAAGATTACCTTCAGAATAATTCAGAGAAAGTGAAGAATAAGTGTGCCAGCTTAATATATTTTGAGAGAAGGTACAATGCAAGAATATCATGAGTCAGCATAAAAGTAGTCGTCTAGTAATTATCAGTAATTAACAAAAGATTCAAGTTTCCAAATTTTTTAAACATGCTTCACGGTCATTTTCACTGATACCTAGCTTTTATTGAACATGAAATGCAGTTTTTTCATATACTTCAAGAAACATTGCCTTCATCAGTAAATAAACACAATTCATATGAAACTGAATCATTCAAATATTTGAACTTTTGAAACTTTCACAAGTTGAAGTGAGCTTTTAGTCTCCTCAATTCTCACAGTAGCAGGATACCTCGCGGAAGAGGATCCTAATTACAAGATCAGAAATCGTAACATGAGTGCAGAAAAGAAGAGACTGAGAATGTCTTCATCATATACATAGTATTACAGGCAGTTTGGAGCAATCAGCATTGCTACATCTGCTTATGTTAATCAATATAAACTTGATGGTCAAGCAGCAGACGGGCGTGGCAATCTCTTCGCAATCTCCTGCAAATAAAGCCACCAACAAGTGAAAGTTAACCAACGTACATGTTCAAGTACGTCTTACATTCAACAAAGAGATACGTAAAGAGGGGGGTACGATAGCACTATCAGATCATAGAACTTTAAGACTAACAGAAAAGCTGAGAGTTCCCTGGTTGAATCTTGGTTTAAGACAATATAAATGTGGCACGCAGTAACAAAAGAACTAGAATATATACATAGAACTGATCTCGGAGAACACAAATCCTCAAGAAACTCTCTTAATCAGACTGCAAAGGTCAGGC
Source organism: Petunia x hybrida (assembly GCA_037355625.1). Classification (NCBI taxonomy): domain Eukaryota; kingdom Viridiplantae; phylum Streptophyta; class Magnoliopsida; order Solanales; family Solanaceae; genus Petunia; species Petunia x hybrida. The sequence continues at coordinate 119,434 of JBBBVM010000662.1, read as the reverse complement.
AGTGTTGCCATTCCTTCTTCACACTTCCCTCCCCGAGACCCAACCTTAAAAAACGGAAGCAAGAGAAAAGTGAGAAGAGAAGCCCCAAGAAAACTAAGAAAATGAACAATTGATAGTTCCCAGAAAACTGTATTAGTTTAACCTCACCAAACCCAAATTTAGATAGTTTCCAACCAGGCGCCTAGAATGTGATCTTATAAGAGTAGGGACAAGCTGGTACTCATTATCATCAAGTAAGCCACAGTACGGTAACCAACTAGATACCTTTTTTCAACAGGTAATTTTAGCTTTCGCGCAGAAGAGGAAAGGAAGAAAATGCTACAGCACCGTCAGTATAAAACAAGTTGAGAAGAGAGAATTACAACTGACGACTCCTCATCTCTCAGGTTCCAAATTCAAATGGAAGTGTTGCTCCACTCACTACTTGACCAAGTTTAACTTTAACCTATCCAAATTTAATTGTCTTTTAGGTACGATACAGGGTTTGCGACATCAATCTTAGAAATTTAATGTACTGTAATATTTCTCTCAACAAATCATGAACAGGCGGCACAGAGAAGAACTATACATTTGAAATTATTATAAAAAAAAAAAAATTCTTCAAAAAAAAAAAAAAAAAGAAGAAGAAGAATCTAGCATCCGCCTCGTTGTTTTGATTTCACTAAACAACTTGTGTTCAGAAACAGTGTGTTGGTCATAGGAGAAATGTAAGTTGATAGCATCGTAGTTCATTGGATTCACTTAAGGTATAGAAAATATTGTACACCAGAAGAATTGAGAATAAAATAGTTTGAAAGATGAAATGACTTTATGAACATACCTCAAACAACTGGTTGATATTATCAGCTGTCTTTGCAGATGTTTCTATAAAGAACATACCATTCTTTTCGGCGCAGTCAATGCCATCCTTAAAAAGTAATAACCACACACAATAGATCAGTAAGCCAGCAGTAATTTTCATGACCAATAGACGAAAAGACTACAATTCTCACTTGTGTTGTTACTTCTCGTTTCTCGTTAAGATCAGCTTTGTTGCCAACCAGAGCCATGACTATATCAGGGCTACCATGTTTTTGCAACTCCTACAAACGTCAATCAATTAGCAACAATTAATTAAACGTTTTACAGGAGTAAAATCACATAGCATTTAGACTCATTTAGAGGAAGAAGAAGCATCAAATATATATGATGCCAATAAACATGAACCAGCAAACATGACGTTATCATGTGCAGGTAGACATCTCTCATATGGATCTCATGCAGAATACCCGAATCTTTACTGCCTGAAGAAATAATTAGATTTTTCTTTTTTAACAAAATTTTCTATCAGCAATCACAAGGGGCAAGGATGAGCTTGAGAATATTTTAACTCATTTCAATTTCCATATGTAAATTGACATCCTGGCCTACATAAACCTTGAAAGAATAACTAAATTATGTTTATCAATCAATTAGACCAAGGTACATTGCACATGGACCAGGGTAGACGATACAGAAGATTCACAAACAAAGTATATGGTCTTTAGCTACAGGTTTACTCCTGCAACAATGGAAGAGAGGAAGACAGAGAATGTTCCTCCTCCTTTTTCACTATTTGATCCAGGCCCTTGAAAGTGGGTTTATGAATAGAAAAGCGTCTGCATGCGGTTCATCACTAATCCCTCTAAGGTCGTGTCTTTGGTTTTACTGTTCGATAGATTAATAGACATCCAGAATCAATTGCCTCCTTCCTGAATTTTAAAGATACGTAATTTCAAGGACTCACTCCATTGCGTAAAGCAGACACCTCCTCCCAAGGATAGAATGTGACTATAGACCAGTCAAAGGGAAGCTACAAATTCATTCAAGCTGCCATATTAACATAAATATCCAAAAGAAAAGATACTACACATAATCTAGACATTTGGTTACTCCCACTTTCATTGAACATGTTCTTTTGTAAATTTCTCATTTTCACTGAAGCTGGACAGATTGTCACATATACCAAAATGTTACACTGAAATCGCTGTATAAGTTTTGCCAATTTTAGCTAATACCAGAAGAAGCATTTTCTTCATGTCATCATTTTGGTTAGCCTGTATTCTATTGGGGTCTGGCAAGTCACAAACTCACAATACAAGGAAATACAGTTTCAAGTTTCATCTCCCTATTTAGCTTACTCTAGAAGTTAGATAAATTACCTCCATTTCAAAGTTGGACAAGGTATAAGATCAAAGTATTATAACAAATTCTTATAATGAATTTGTTAACAAGTTCTTAGAATACTAGTCAAGGATTGACGCGCAAAAAACATTCAGTCACAACCATGTCACATTCAGGCAATAAAAAGGAGTATTAGCTTTCTATCATTACGAAATCGTTGGAAGAAGTTTTCTATCAACAAGAGCTATTCCCTTTGGAAATCTAATTAATTTCACTTCAGCTTGCAGATTTCACATACCTCAATTGAAACTCTGTAAAGACAATCATTCGCTATTTAAGTTAGACTCAAAGTAAAGTACTTAGGAAAGACCCTTGACAAAGTTGCTTCACCAATTAAACATGCTCTGATGACATATTAACAAATTTCTTCTCAGCAGGAAAGTTTGGTAAAAAGCCTTCTAGAATTATCTGGACGCCAGATGTTCAAGGTAAATATGTTACACAAATCCTTCAAAGTCCCTGTTGCACCTGCGCCGATCGGAAATGATCCTGTTGTGGGTGTGATATACACACTGGATTTGGTTAGTTTACCTCGGGTGCTTTGACTACGAAGCATATGTTGGCTGGGTTCTTTTGTCGCGAATTGTTGGTTTTTATATGCACATACAGTATTAGATAGCTTGGTATCATATGAGATATACTAGTGAATCTTTATCAAAAGCGAGATTTTACTTTTGATTGAAAAATTATGTATTTCTAAGATATCCACTAACACTTGTTTTGGTTCAATAACTTTTCCTTTTAATTACTGTGCGTGTTTATTATGAAAAAATTACTGTACATTTATTACCCGTATCTTAGCACTAGCAGCAGTATGCATATCCATGAACCCAATCCCAAGATTTAGATGATGAAAAACGTGACTTCTAGAACCACGCCCCTACATGTCGTATCCATGTAACATTGATTGCTCTTAGCCTTTAGTAAACAATAAGGTAGTGACTGAGTGACCATAACAATACAGAATTGGATTCGTCCAGGTTTAATAGATTTGGCTCCTCCCGAACATAGAAGTCTTCTGGCATATCGAGTCACAAGAAAAGGTGCAAGCTCTAAACTCCATGCTATGACTTAAGTTTTAAATAAAGGAAGCAGCAATGGCCAATCATCAATACGTCTATTATTCAGTACAGCAGAGCATATATCCCTTCACCCACCCCCCCCCCCCCCCCTTCCCCGGCCGGGCAAAAACCCCGTCCAAGAAGAAGAAAAATAGAGAGAGCAACAAGGAAAAAGTTGATAGACAGAGAATTAAGATGGTGACACCAATACAAATTAGCAACTTACTTCCACCAGGGGAAAAAAATAACAATTGAGAAAAGAAAAGAAGAATATTGCACGAAGAAATAGAAATCTGATCATAACAGCATAGACGGACGCAATTACTATCATCTCATGCACACACGAATATCAAACAAAAAGGAAAAAGGCAATCATCCATTCTGTTAAGTAACTTGGCGCAGTTTTTTTATATAAAGTAATGAAATTGCATTATTACCTTGACCCAGTATTGTGCTTTGGCAAAGGACTCAGGACTTGTAATATCATACACAACAACGGCAACTGCAGCACCTCGGTAGTATAATGGTGCTAGTGCTGCATACCTGAAAGCAAAGCACAGAGCAGAGGTAAGAGGTCTCTCTTACAAAAATCTTTTGTTAATCATCACTGACTTTCTGATTTTTGTTCACTGGAGCCAAAACCAGAAAGAGATTCACTATGAAACTTAGCTGGCATTACCTCTCTTGACCTGCTGTATCCCATATTTCAAACTTTACTGTAGTCGAATCCTGCAGGGCTATTGTTTGAGACAAAAAAGAAGCTCCTACAGTCACCTAAAATCATCAAAGTAACAATTTATAAATGTTCTTTAACCAGAAAACAAGAGATACGTAACATCCACTAATACAGTCCACTCGAACAGAAACCAGAAGGGAAGAAAAAAAGGTGGAGAGGTCAACCAAATATAATAAATAAATGTCACATGATATAAGAAGACATTAATATATATTCATACCTTAGATGTTGGATCAAATTGACCACGTACAAAGCGCAGAACTATACAGCTTTTACCAACACCAGAATCACCCAAGAGTACCAGCTGCAAATGATGTTTGGAGGAAAAAGCAATAACACAATAAAAAATATTAATACGTGAAAGTACCATAGAAAGTTACAGGGCATGCAAAAGTGCATCGAAGAAATTTCTGAACTATTGGAGACATTTCGCTACGACAAGGAGCTGATTAAACAAAATTAATCATAACTGACAGTTCCAGAAGAACAAATCTTCAAAAACATGACATACAGTGCTGGAAGGTCATTATACTCCTCCAAGAAGAGGATAAGTTGGCCAAACCCCATAAGCAAATTGAATTGGTATTCTTACTTTAGCCTCTAACCTACTAAATAATGCCAAGTCCCTGTAGATGCTAATTGAGATGTTCCCACCCATGTTCTATGGTAGCCACATCAGGCCTATGCGTCTAAACCACTATACTTTGTCAGTAAAACTCAGTCTCAAGATCTCATATAGAGAATTAAAAGGATAATAGTGAATCTAAAGGAATATATCAGTCATTTTGTTCAAATCATTTGTTTTGTTTGATGAAAATGTTTAGTTCAAACTATTACATTGACTTCAGCCTTCTGAAGGCCTTCATCAGTATCCGGTTAACTGGCCGGTTAAGCTAGTAATCCATTAATACTCATCCAAAATAAGGAATGAGAAGAAATTGAGTAGTGCCCGTCACGCCAATCAAGAACCTTTATCCTTTAATGTAAGATCTATCAGGCAGAGTATGAGGCGAGATCCACAACTATGCTTGAATCGAACTGAGCTCTTCAAAAACTAACAAGTATGTCTTAACAAGATACTCTAAGTTCATGAACCTATGAAACAACACCTCACCAATGATAGCTCACTTCTTAATTATCAGTACAAACTATAAATAGCCAACCTCTCCAACCCCTCTCATTAACTTGAGTCATCTGCAACAGATTTAATATAGAAACATAATAAAGAGAATGTTGTTCAAGTATACATCCAAAAGCGTAAGGCGACTTAATATAAAGTGATATTGTTGAATTCCTTGCATTGTCCCATCTAAAAGCTTAATACGTAGAGAGAATACACTTTTATTTACTTAATCATGTTTTCAAACCCTCCCCCCCCCACCCCCAAAAAAAAAAAAAAAAAACCATGATGTTTTTCAATAGACAAGCACTTGAAACTTTTTAATAAGGAGCGACTGAGATATTTAAGCCCAGAATGTCTATGTGCTCTACTACCACATTTTATTGTATGAGATGCCTTATTAAAAAGCTTAAGCTACTAGAGAGAATACACTATTAGTCTCTCTCTCTCTCTCTCTCACAGATCAACCATTAATAACTTAGAGCTAATTTTTATAGCACAAGCAGTGCAATATGGACGCTAGTCTACTATCACTATAAAACCCTAGGTGTTGGATCTACTCCCTCTGTCCCATGTTAGGTGACACCAGTCATTGACCATGAAATATAAGATACTTATTCGACTTACATAGTGTATAGGTGGTAGTGAAAACAACTAATACATTTGACCAGTTAAATGAATTTAAATTTGAATATCTAAAACTTGCATAAGTTGTATAAATAACATTATTGCAATAATTGTGTCAAACATATCGAGCAGTCCAAAATAGGAAAACATTATATAACTCGGAGCAGACAGACTATTTTTCCATATCACAAAAGACTCATCTTAAAGTTTACCTTCACTTTAAGATTTTTAGGGTCAACTGCTCCACCATTATCGGGATTAAGCCCGCCGGCCCGTCCCGTATTCCTATCTGCATAAACAAAAGGAAGTATTAAACACAACAGTAGCCATCTCTTTTTCTTTTTAACTGAGCAATCTCCGAGTAGTGGTGGGACACGATTCGAAACTCCGTGGATAATGGATTAGCCCCTTTACCTTCTCCACCTAAATACCAGGCTTTTGTCAGTGGCAAGATTGAACTTATTACGTGCACCTAAGCCACACATCACAAGCTAAGCTCTTTGCACTAGACCAAAGCGCTAATGACCACAAGATTAACTAGTATAACACAACATTGGCTAGTATAACCCCGCTTAGTGACAAACAGTTCAAAATTCGGTGGGCCCACCCCTTTATCTGTCTTCACTAAAAAATAATACTTTCAGCATAACCTGTGACGTGCGTCTAATCCACAAATCACAAGCTGACCTCTTACCACTAGACCAAAACCTTGGGGACCTCAACATCAACTAGTATAACCCGGCTTAATAACGTACCGTTCGACACTCGGTGGATAACGAGCATATCTACCATTCTCTACTTAAATACAAGGCTTCCGTCCTAACCTGTGACGTGCACCTAACACCGCACATCACAAGTTGAGCTCTTATAACTAGATCAAAGCCCCCGGGACCACAACATTAACTAGTACTTAAAACAGCATTACATAGTACAACCCAACTCCTAACAATCACAAGTACAATACACATACCAAAAAAGGAAAAATGGTAATTTTCAGCGATATTTCTCAAAAGGGTCACTAATTCCACACCAGTTACATACAATAACCTCAATAATCAAGAATAATAAGGGGTAACTAGTCATGAACCCCAATTAACTCAACAACAACATATCCAGTGTAATCCCTTAGTACTTTGGGAAGGATGGAGTTTACGCAGACCTTACCCCTAGCTCGAGGCTGTTTCGATAGACTCTCAGCTCAAAAAAAGCATTTTGATGAACCCCAATTAATTTAATTAGACTAATTTATCTCTATAATCAAGATCAATAAAAATAAAGGGGTTTTACAGCTAAAAATCATACCTGCAACAGAAGATGCACAACCCATAATAGCCTAGCAAGTTCAATTCTTTTGTAAATAATGGACTTGTTTGTAAGATTGTATAAAATAAAAGGGTCACTTTGTTTCAAATTATACTTTTCTTCAAGGAAGCTCAATGGGGTTTGGTTTGGAGGAAAGAGATCGTTAATGGCAAAGACCTTTTGTTTTGGTAAAAGCAAACTATTTTTTAGATTTTTTATTGTTTGATGCCACGTTTGTGCTTCTTTCTTACACGTTTTTTAAAATTTAATTTCTACCTCAGTCTTATTTTTTTTTTTTTTGTCGGACTTGACACAATCATTTGCTAAGGGGGAATTTACCCTTCATGTCCACAAAAATCAATTATTTATGTATTTGTGCCAAAAAAAAAATTAGTTTACATGGAATACCCATGCACCTCATTTTATTTATAAAAATGCCCATCTGGCCTGTTTTATTACACTATGTGCCCACCCGCCCAATTTTAACTGTATACTATTTGCATTATATTGTATACATTTTTAGTATACTTCTTTTATAGATTTGAGAGTATGTAACAAATATACCATGGGAGTATAATGTATACTAGATAGGTATACAGAAGGACTTGAGAGTATAGTGTAACAAGTATACCATAGGGGTATACTGTATACTAGATAGGTAGACAAAAGGATGGGTATACAGTGTAAATAAGTTTGTGGGTAAAAATGTAATGGGTATGGAGATGTAAATAAGTAGGGTTTGATGGGCATTTTTGTAAATCCCCCTATATAAGTAATGAACCTTTTAGAATTTATGATATAAAACAAGTTATAAATATATACTCCCTCCGTTCCAATTTATGTGACAGCTTTTCCTTATTTGTCTGTTCCAAAAAGAATGGTAGCATTATATATTTGGTAACAATTTAACTTCAAAATTACAGTTTTGTCATTACTGAAATGATTCACAACCACACAAATGTCTCTCTCTTATTTTACACGTAAACTTTGTGCCGAGTCAAATTATGACACATTAAAATGGAAAAGGAGAGAGTATGTGATTGTGAATGAGTAAAATGAGAATGTTAGTTTCTTATTTCGAAAGTTAATAAATATGATAATCCTTTTTACGGACCGACAAAAATGTAGGGCGGAGGGAGTATGTGACAAATACATAGGGCCGTATATTTTTTTTTTTCTAGTAGTTTGAGAAAGACAAATTTTGAGATATTTATTTCATCAGCTATTGCATGTGTCTCACGTTTGCTAGGAGAAAAAAGAATCTGTTCGAGGGTATTATTAAATATATTTAACAAATCTTCTTTCATGTAATTAATCTAGGAGTAGTTCGTTAATTGAGCCACAACTTCGTAGGTGCTCAGATGCAGAGAAAAGATTTGAACGGTAGGGGACGGGTTGAAACAAAAATTTGAAAGATTTTAACGGACAGGACAGGTGCGGGTTAGGTTAGATACTTACCGCATTCGATTTTCTTGCGATTAGACTTTTGGTTAGTGCTTGCTGCATCCTTTTGAACTTGAGATAAGCATTAATGATTTATCTCTCAATATATGTGTGAGATCCAGTAATTAACTTGATATCAGTTCTAATCTAAATAAGATAAAAAGAAGTTGATACTCCAATAAAAATTCCCAATTTTTTCTTCTTAAATACTCCTTCCGTTCCACAATAGATAACATGTTTCGGATTTTAAGAGTCAAATGAGTTTATCTTTGACCGTATTAATTTCATGTCTTTTAAATATTATGAATTATTAATTATTGTGACTTATAGTACTTTTAATGTAGTTTTTAAATATATAAATATCGTTCTAAAAAACTTAAAGATTATATGTTCAAATTCACAGTCATAATAAACTCATTTGACTCTCGAAATTCAAAATATGTCATTCTTTTTTAAATGGAGGGAATAGTATTTATCATTCATGATGAAGCTAATCACTTTTAAGTGATATTTAGTCAAATGCATGTACACATCTCAATGGATCATCAGTTTGAAAATTTTCATTTTAAGATTAATAAAAGAAATGGATAATAGTGTCAAAGATCAAAACCATATACAGGTTTTGTTCTAACGCATATACTACTTCAAGTATTAAATAGTAAGTTATTATAATGATAAAAAAAAGTAAAGTAAATATGTTTCACTTCTTCTATGACAACAAAGGCTAGTATTTCAGTTTTTTTTTTTTAAACAAATGAAAAAAAAAATCTTAGTGGGTGGGGCGGGTTGATGCGGATCGAAAATACACAAAACTATTATGCATGGGGATTGGGAGGGGGTGCGTTGAAAGCATCATGGGTTGAGGCTCAACCCGCCTCGCCCAGGGGCGGCCAGCCAATTTGATGGTCTAGAGCGAAATTTTAAAAAGAGGCCCTACTTAAATTGGCAAAAAATAATAATAATAATAATAATAATAATAATAATAATAATAATAATAATAATAATAATAATAATAATAATAATAATTAGAGCGTTCCTTTGGCGCGAGCGCACACTCTACAACTATATAAAATTTTATTTTCTATATATATAGCACTTGAGATGAAATGTTAATATTTTTAAGAATCATTGCTTCTATTAATTCCTTCTCGATATATAGAAATCTTCAAAAATATAATAACTTTATACGAGAATAAAGTTTCACAACTTCAAATTGATTGAAACAATACCTGAAATTTAAAAATAATTAAAAGAAACATGAAATTTGTTATGGCCAATGCACTGTAGGGTTGTTAATCAACAAAATAATACTTGACATAGAAGTAAAATTTGGATTATTTACTCCAAGTCAATTATCAATGACCTAAAAGGTTTAAGTTCACATATATAGTAAAGATGTAAATGAATTATTTCTATTGCTTGATATTTTTAAAGATTACATAAATTAGAATTCTAAAGTTACATTCCCTTTTTAATTAAGTTTTTATTACATTTTTCAATATTTTTCGAATGTAAAAATATCAAATTAGAAAATTGGGCCCACAAGATTTGGGGGGCCTAAATGACACGATCCGGAATCCGGTTAGGCCGTGCGGGTACCCGACATCCTCTCCTGGACCCGTCGGGTGAACCCTTACCAATTAAATTAGGAAAATAAATATAACAATTCATAAATAAAGTCAGGACTAAAAAAAACATACAGACATATTGACACCTCTAAGCTGTACGAAAGAAAATTACAGCTGACTACCCAACATACTAGGTCTAGGACTATCCAGACTAGACATCTAAGAGTACAAAAGAAGACAGATACATCCTGAAGGGAGCAGAATGCAACTGAAATAATAACCAATAAACTGGTGGCCATCCGGAATAAAAGCTGGCTCACCCTGACAGCTGAATTCGTCTTCGCTCCTTCACAACGTGGCGAACTCAATCCTGGAGTGAACCTGCCGAAATGAAATGGATAGACAAGAAACAAACAACAAACAAGGGTGAGTCAAAAGGACTCAATAAGAGCGGCAGACTAGCCACCTCAAAGAATAGGATAGCTAGCCAGGGAGAAAAGAAACAGATAGACCAACTTCCTTTTATTTAAATTATAAAAAGGCAGAGCCAGATAACAACTGGAAACACGTAAGAAACTTATAAACTCAACCAAGAATATGAGCCAGAAACATGTTAACAAATAAGCAATGCACGTATAAGCAGAACAGTAGTCATGTACCGCAAGTCTACACAATGGTATGAATTGAGATGCAATAAAATGAAGTGAGATGAAATGAAATGAAATGAAATATGATGCAAAGGGTCACATGTGCCCGCCATCCCATCTCGAAGCGGAATACTCCTGCATTCGAGGGGAATCCAATATGATAACCAACTGGAGCGAAATACTCCTGCTCCTGAGGCGGAATACTCCTGCACCTAATATAATACTAGTCTTGGGAACGCACGTTGCGCGTGTAGGTCATATCAATAAATACAAACTATTTTAGTTGTCCAAATATGGTTGGATATAAATTTAGATTCAACTATTTTAATAGCTAACTCGGTATGTTGTATAAATAATAATGGAAATAGAAAGAAACTGAATTATAAGATTGCAATAATACATCTCCATATTTTTGATGATTGTATCAGCATCTCAGGATGTTTTTGACATTGTATAAGCAATCCTTTGAGAATGTAAATAAGAGAAACATTAAATTTATAAACCAATGATAAAAGAAAGAGAGAGAAAAGGCAAATTACTATGGGGTAACCTCATTGTCTTCTCCATAAGTAATTTAGCAATCTGAAAATAACTCAAACACCAAATAAATATTAATCTATATTTATGTGTTCTCCTCCAACCACCCGAACACCGCTTGTATTATCAACAATAATGAAAATTTGAGGGCTTATAAAATATGTCTTGAATCTCGGTGATCTCCTTATATAAAATGCTGGAGCAAGAGACACTTCAATAGGCATACAATTAATATTATGTACTTGTGAATCCTGCAATTACGTTGAAAGATTGAACAACCAGCTATGCAGCTCAGTACAAAATATATAAATCTTGTACTTATAATGATTTTCAATTATAAGTAACTACAACCTACTCCTTCTTACCATCGCATGCATATCGAGGTCTTGTCATCGAATATAAAATAAACTTTATAGAAGTGGAGCATAAAATTGATAATATATGCCTTCCTTAGGATGGCTAAAAAAAGTTAGTTGTTTGATCTTTCAACCCAAAAATTGGTTCAAAGATGGAAGTTAGATCAATTTTTTTTTCTTTTTGTCCATAAAGAGGCTGTTCACATTACTCAATTATGTACATTTTTCTCTAGCAAAAACGACTACTCGAACAATGACATATACGTAGAATATATCCACAAGAAGAAAAGGATTGTAATAAAAGGCCTCATGATCGAATCCCAACTAATCTACAAATAAAGAGCAAATTTTTATCAAAGATAATACAAAAATATTCAGACTAAACCAATCACGCTTTTAAATAATTGATGTTACTGACCTTGTAGCAACTGACACCTCAAAGGAAGAACAGAAGATAATTGAACATAACAAGAAAATAAATCAAAAGAAGCAACAATATTAACAAATATAAAAGCAGGAAAAGAGGCTCCGTGAGATGCTTATAGTTGAAGAAAGAACAACGGGAAGTTAACAAACAATATTTAAGGATTACCTAAATCTTGTCGGTCAACTTACCACACACGTTTAGCAACCTATTTGAAGTTATTAATGAACCTAACCTAAAAAAAGAACCTTTCCTTTCCCTACGTTTCTTTCCCTGTATTAGAAATTAGAATACCTAAAAGCTTCAATAAATATTGTAACTTCTGAAATTCCAAAAATCTCTTGAACAAAATTAAACTACACCATTCGGCAAAGCAAGTTTCAATGGTGATTACATTTCACGCAATTTAAACTTAAGCACTCATAAGTCACCAAAAAAATAATTATTGTTTAGCCACAGTAGTAGCCCAAAAGACTCCCATTATCACTTTTCGTTAGCTTCAGTGTATCCATAGTACTCATTTTGGTCAATTAATGATAAGTTGCTTATCACAAGGTTATCACAAGATTAATGAGATATTGACAGTTGAGTTCTAATTAAGATAAATTCAGAATTAAATCTATATGCTGAAACGAATAAACAAACAACTATATTGAAAAAGATTTTCCAATTATTGAGATGAAAAATTCTCTTTTAAAAAAAATGGAGAAAGGTGCAACTTAATATCAAGTATAGTTATATAACTTAGGAATAGTGTAAACAACTCTAATTACAAAAGGCTAATACTTAAAGAGATCAATAAAGACAACTATTGTAAGTCCAAACTTAAGAAATGCAACAGGGAAAAGCCAAACCTTGTATTTTGTTACTGTGTCACGCTCACGCGGTCACGCCAGATGAAAAGCAAAAGAGCACTGTATTTTTTGTTGTTGGGAAGAAGGATTTAACCAATGAATAAAGCCTTAACTCAAATTAAACAAAAGAGCAACATTCTTTTATAGTAATTCATTGTCCATTTTATGAAAGGACACATAATGTGAATAGGCTCTCAAGTCTCAAGAAATGCCTTAATGGTGGAAACTAAAACGGTAACAATAAATTTAATGAGTATCAGAAGATTTATCCAATAGTTTTTATCATGCACTCGGTTCAATGTACCTAGCAAGAATGACAAGCGATTATTGTAGTGATTGCTACTCCAATAAATTAATTTTTATATCTAACTAATACTTAGTATTTATTGGATTGCACATTTACAATTTTTAAATAAAATATTTGTTAAAAGGGTAAAATGGTCATTGGGATTCGCACTTTTATAATAATATGATAATATAATTTAGATCTATATTTAGCTGTAGGGTCAAAATGGTCTTTTACATTTTGCTTTTGGGATTGGCTCTTTTAGTATATTTAGATAAATCAGAGGTGGAATACTCCTGCACTCGCCTGGGGCGGAATACTTCTGCACCCGATAAAATGTGAAGCTGAGACGGAATACTCCTGCACTCAGTATGATATGCAATGTAATGCATCTGAATGCAATGTGATGCAATAATAACCCCTCACCGGCCGGGACTCTCATCGACATCCGGGAAGCAGATGCCTACTCAAAGGCAAAGTACAATACTCAGATTCTCAATGCAATACCAATAACATGACATAACATATAATATAGAATGTAAATCCAAAGCTAAGGCGTAATGAGTACGCCTATCGGCAGTTACACACGTAAAGAACACGTGGTAGAAAATCCACGAGGCCAAGTGCCTCCAAAGAAATGGATATAAACACTTACCTCGTTCAGAAGTTAACACTGCTACCCAACAACCGCTTAATTCTTTGAATTCATTACCAAACGATCCCACTGTATTCAATAAGCAGAAAAACATATCACATTAGGCTAAAGGCTTCATTCCCTACATCTTAGGTGACACGACCCGAAATTCGGTATCAATTGGAGGAAGACTCCTCCACTTAGAGCATAAACTCATGCAACTAATTTGAATAGAAATAGTCATCCTCGCGCAACCTGCTGGATTAAGGAAGACTTAGCTGAGTAGAGAACGCGCCTCAGACCTGAGCTACCAAATTACTCTCTCGAGTTGCAAAACAGCTGCAACTCTCGAGTTCACAACTCCATACATTTTCTATAAGCACCACCGCCTGATGGATCAAATCAAAGGTCAAATGACGCCTCTCATTATCCTTAGTAGCTTTGAAAAACAATAATGTGCTCATCCGGCCACCTTGACACGCACTCTGGCTTAACACAGGGAACATCACAAGAGGCCACTGACTGCCTAAGCTCACCAGTGCCGAACAAAGAAGGGATGGCAATGGACTGAGCATAGAAATTATTAGAGCTTCAGGAAGCTCATCTTTTTATTTGCTTGGCTCCCAGAGCTACACTATTTCCGAGTTAGGCTAACCAAAGAATCACAATTGAATAGATACACATTAAATAAGCTTTATGGAACAATATCTATGTCAATTTAACCTTCCTATAAGAAGGAAACTCTGACAATTTACCAGAGACCCTTTTATAATTAAGACAAACTCATGGACACATAAGTTTCATATTACTTACTTATCACTTTGCACCGGAAGAAACAATATCACTTTCTGATGGTGACGAATAAGAATCCCACCATCCTATCAACACTGAATTCCAAAGAGAGATAGACTGACTTGACATAATAAGAGAAAGTGGTACAACAGGATGCCAAGCAGACAATACTGATATTCACTCTCAAATCTCTCACATTTAAATCGGATAAACTAGTAGGGTCTCACAAATTCTCTGAATAAATCATACTAGAAGCTCACCCCTCCACCGCAATCGATTCTTAATAGAAACAATATCCAAGAAAGCCATAGAAACATGGTAAGATAAACGAAGTTTAGATCGATCGGAAGAATCAAATCTTACTCACTTAAGAGAAGAAGGAATCTTAAGGTCTACTACATCGGATACCTTAGCATCCCGCCAGACTAGCAGTTCATTGAACTGCCTCTGCAGCTGAGCTGAGCCACTACCCTAACAATCATTTTTTGAAGATCCACTGCCACTACGCTCTCGACCTCTACTTGATGGTGGCATTTCTCTGGCTGATTGAGATCTAAATAAAATCCCCTATACTGTACAGTTGCCTAATGACGAGAGAAAGGACGACTGCCTACTTGCTTGAGTAAGGAAAAACTCCTCAAAGTATAATAAGACTCGTGACAGTGATAACACCCTTTTCGTTAAAAATGGAAACTGGACTGATTATTGATAGCTACAAAGAGAAAACTGAGTCTCTCTTGATGAACTACTCGCGCACTCTGAGAATCACGCTCTACAAGCTGAGATAACCTTACAAGTAACCTCCAAAAATAATCAAAAACTCTTACATCCAAAGGAGGTACCATGGTGCCCACCAGGGCCGTGGGATCTTTTGCTCTCCCGCTCTAACTTATGGTATGCCTGGTACCTCCGAGCAATATGAACAACCACATCAAATGAAATCCTGACCTCAATCTCTCGAGAAGCTCATGGACTAGTTCTAATACATATTCAGCCACTCTATATAATTCAATCTGATATTCTGAAACACCAACAGGCTAACCGATAGGCTACCCTATCCAATCCACTCAAACTGGCAACACTTTTCATCTCGCTCGCTACTCGAAAGGAACTTTTCCACGAATCTAAAGGAAAAATCGAACCAAGTTAGCTAATAAAAGAGCGGCCCACCAATTCAAGGCTGGACCCTGAAACTTGAAAGAAGAATAATCGACACCATACCGCTCGATATAATTAAGAGCCTGAAGGATACGCTGACATCATTTTATTTTAAAAAAACTTACACAGGGATTATCTAATGCATTGTCTGAGAATACCGGAAGGTTCAACCGGGTAAAATAATGCAGTCATTTCAGATACTCGGACCGAGCCATTACTCGGGCTAGCTAACTGGACAGAATAACTAGAGGCACAACACATGCTGCCTCCGGAACATAGTTTACTGGGGCAACACCAGGGACTGGAACAGCTCTCTGAGACCGAACGTCTCCATCTGCGACAACCTGATAAGCTTTCTAGCGACTAATAGGTTCTTGCGGTATCTGCGTCGCAAAGATTCTCGTAAAAGCATTGTAGAGAGCCAAGGAAACCACAAGGCCCTGCTCCCTTGCCCATCGCGAGCTCGTACAACTGGGGCCTCTGTAACTAGGTCGTCAGCACGATCAAAACTCTTGGGGGTTCGTCAGTGCTAGCCCCAGGCTAGACTACTTCGTCTTGAACTCATACCGTTTGCTGATTTGTGGCACGAGGGTTCACAATTACCACGAAGAAATTAACGAATTAATGAAAATACTTTTGAAGCGTAGAACGACGCACGATCAGAAAAGAAGGAAGTGAAAATTCCTAAATGCCATCATAGCCTCTCGTGGATAAGTACGGAAGTCTACGTACCCATCAGCGAGACTCTACTAGACACTGTCTTAATCTGGATAAACTCTAAACCGGGCTCTGATACCAACTGACACGACCCGAAATTCGGTTAGGCCGTGCGGGCACCCGACATACTCCCCTAGACCCGTCGGGCGAACCCTTACCAATTAAATTAGGAAAATAAATATAATTCAATTCATAAATAATAACAAGACTTAGAAAAAAAAGTACAGACATACTGATACCTCCAAGCTGTACAAAAGAAATTACAGCTGACTACCCAACATACTAGGTTTAGAGTTATCCAGACTAGACATCTAAGAGTATGAAAGAAGATAAATACCTCCTGAAGGGAACAAAATGAAAATGAAATAATAAAAAATTAACTGGTGGCCATCTGGAATAAAAGCTGGCTCACCCTGACAGTTAAAGTCATCTTCGCTCCTTCACAACGTGGCGAATTCAATCCTGAAGCGAACCTGCCGAAACGAAATAGATAGACAAGAAACAAACAACAAACAACAAACAAGGGTGAGTCAAAAGGACTCAATAAGTGGGGCAGACTAACCACCTCAAAGAATAGGATAGCTAGCTAAGGAGGAGAAACAGATTAACAAAATTCCTCTTATTTAAATTATAAAAAGGCAGAGTCAGATAATGACTAGAAACACGTATGGAATTACAAACTCATACAACTACCAGGAACGTAAGATAGCCATGAAGTAATTCTAAAACTCAAGCTATAGACGAAATTGAAGGTAGCATAACGTTACCTTAATCGCGTAGAGCGTTTTGACGCAATTTGTCTTCAATTTCGAGTTAAGATTGACGTTCATCCTTCAAAATCATAAAATTTCCTCAACACTTAATGAGAGAACTGTTTCTCTCTTTGTATTTCTGGAAAATGACGAGAGGGGAAAGGAATTTTCCTTTTATACTTTACATTTCAGTTTTAGTCCTCTTTTACGCTTATGTCCCTCTTTCTGGCCTGATTTCTAATGCTCATATCTTTTTATGTATACATTGTATGAACAAACCGTCAAAAGTGTTGGAAACTGCACTCCAAGACCTTCAATTTGGTATATGATATGTTCACAAAAGACTTTATATAACACATGAAATTAATTGCTGAAAAAGCTTCGTTACAAGGCAATTCGTTAGTTGGTTTTTCCGCAACTTAAATCCGATTTTTCCAAAACTTTATATTCAACATATAAACATCATATATGGTCATATTATGACTTTAAACTCACTTAAATCATTCTTAACATGTCTTTATAATGATATACATCACTTTGGACATACGGGGTGTAACAATCTAATATTAAATCTCTAAGGCGTTGCTGAAGCGTGAGGTAATTCTTAGTTCCATCGACCTGTTCTATATCGAAACATATATCGAAAATGTGATTATCGGCTGAATCTTTGTTAGTCCATTCAAAGTTTCGTATATCTCTGCTTCAAAAATGTAAAACTCTTCTCTCGTGATTGAGGAAGGATCAGCTTAGTCAAAATAAGCTGTGCTATGGTATTATCATATTATCCATATATTTTTATTCCAAAAGTAAGATATGCGTGTTATGATTTTGATCCTGTAATAAGAAGATAATGCCCGTAGAGCAGTTTATGAAGGTCGTGCAAGTTCTCTTGTTATTAGTGTGAATCTTGCTTTAGACTTAGGCTCGTTCGAGGACAAACGAGAGTTTAAGTGGAGGAGAATGAAACGACCTCGGTTAGTCGTTTCAGAAGATAGGACTCCGATTGGTATGCCGATAATTTTAGAATATTCGTAAGGTCCATTGAGACTTATCTGTAAAATTTGAACTAAATTAGACCTCGTTTGGTAGTATCGGAAGAAGGTTTCAGTTTTTATTGTCGATAAATATTAAAAAGAGATTTTCGAGCTCGGTTTTGGCGAATGAACTTCGATTCAAAATCTGAAAGTGCCGTTAGGTTCGTATGATTATTTGTGACTTTTGTACTTTTTCGAAAGTAAATTTCGAGGTTGTTCGGCTAGCTTCCGCTAAAATGTCGAAATTTAAATAATTTGACCTTTCACATCTCTTCACTACTACAGGTATCTAACAGATTGTTGCTTAATGCTTTTACGTACTTCATTTAACATTCGAGGACGAATGTTCCTAACGAGGGAAGATTGTTACACCCCGTATGTCCAAAGTGACGTATATCATTATAAAGACATGTTAAGAATGATTTAAGTGAATTTAAAGTCATAATATGACCATATATGATTTTTATATGTTGAATATAAAGTTTTGGATAAATCGGATTTAAGTTGCGGAAAAACCGACTAACAAATTGCCTTGTAACGAAGCTTTTTCAGCAATTAATTTCGTGTGTTATATGAAGTCTTTTAGGAACATATCATATACCAAATTGAAGGTCTTGGAGTGTAGTTTCCAACACTTTTGACGGTTTGTTCATACAACGTATACATAAAAAGATATGAGCATCAGAAGTCAGACCAGAAAGAGGGACATAAGCGTAAAAGAGGACTAAAACTGAAATGTAAAGTATAAAAGGAAAATTCCTTTCCCCTCTCGTCATTTTTCAGAAATACAAAGAGAAACAGTTCTCTCATTAAGTGTTGAGGAAATTTTATGATTTTGAAGGATGGACGTCAATCTTAACTCGAAATTGAAGACAAATTGCGTCAAAACGCTCTACGCGATTAAGGTAACGTTATGCTACCTTCAATTTCGTCTATAGCTTGAGTTTTAGAATTACTTCATGGCTATCTTACGTTCCTGGTAGTTGTATGAGTTTGTAATTCCATACGTGTTTCTAGTCATTATCTGACTCTGCCTTTTTATAATTTAAATAAGAGGAATTTTGTTAATCTGTTTCTCCTCCCTGGCTAGCTATCCTATTCTTTGAGGTGGTTAGTCTGCCCCACTTATTGAGTCCTTTTGACTCACCCTTGTTTCTTGTTTGTTTCTTGTCTATCTATTTCGTTTCAGCAGGTTCGCTCCAGGATTGAATTCGTCACATTGTGATGGAGCGAAGACGACTTCAACTGTCAGGGTGAGCCAGCCTTTATTCCGGATGGCCACCAGTTAATTGTTTATTATTTCATTTGCATTTTGCTCCCTTCAGGAGGTATTTATCTTCTTTCATACTCTTAGATGTCTAGTCTGAATAACCCTAAGCCTAATATGTTGAGTAGTCAGCTGTAATTTCTTTTGTACAGCTTGGAGGTATCAGTATGTCTGTACTTTTTTTTCTAAGTCTTGTTATTATTTATGAATTGAATTATATTTATTTACCTAATTTAATTGGTAAGGGTTCGCCCGACGGGTGTAGGGGAGTATGTCGGGTGCCCGCACGGTCTAACCGAATTTCGGGTCGTGTCATTAGGGCAATCCGGTTAGGAACCTGATACCCTATTCGCATACGCAATACGCAGGCCAGGCCTATGTACAGGGTTTAAGGTCACATAACCAAACCCCAAATAATTTACATTTATATGTTGCCCATAACTCATTGAGTATGAATATATCATCAATTTCGTTATCGGGGTCCATTTGACCCTTTAAACTATTAATTGAACTTATTAAAATGATGGCTAATATCCCCATTTTTACCGTAAAAATATATTCAAACACACGTAATAAACTCAAATAATATATTAGGATCATTACCTGAATGTTTCAGGGTAAAAATTCTACTTTTCTCCGGCCTTTTTTCTCATTTTCTGGTATTTTTTTCAATTTCTGCTTTTGAATCTTTTTTTGGTTTCTCATGTTTCTGTTCTCATTCTCTCTCTGTTTATATAATTGATGAGCTTTATATAAGCTCATATGACCGCCATCAAATTTTTTCCTCTTTTCCTTTTTTTTCCCTTTAAAATTCGCTGTTACGGTAAAAATTAAAATGGTACCCTACAATATTCGAAATATTCCCAACTTTTGCATACAAGTTATAAAAAATATATGTAACATACTCGCGAAGGCAGATTTCAAATCGGACTCCCGAAATTCAAGATGCGAATTTAAATGAAAAAAAGTCAAATTATTTAACTTTCGGCATTTTAGTGGAAACTAGTCGAACAACATCGAAATTCACTTTCGAAAGTTCATAAAAGTCACAAATAATCATACGAACCTGACGGCACTTTCGGATTTCGAATCGGAGCTCATTCGCCAAAACCGAGCTAAAAAATCTCTGTTAAACTGAAACCTTCTTCCGATGCCTACCAAACGAGGTCTGATTTAGCTCAAATTTTACAGATGATTCTCAATGGGCTATTTTCAAATTATCAGCACGCCAATCGGAGTCCTATCTCCCAAAACGACTGACCGAGGTCGTTTCATTCTCCTCCACTTAAACTCTCGTTCGTCCTCGAACGAGCCTAAGTCTAAAGAAAAATTCGCACAGATAACAAAAGAACTTGTACGACCTTCATAAGCTATTCTACGGAAATTATATCATGATTGCAGAATCAGAATTATAACACGAACACCGAACTCTTGGAATAAAACATATCTTGATAATATGATAACACCATTGCCCAACTTATTTTGACTAAACTGACCCTTCCTCGATCACGAGAGGAGAGTTTTACTTTTTCAAAGCAAGGATACACGGAACTTTGAATGGGTTAACATGATTTAGCCGATAATCACCTCTTCGATATACCTTTCAATATAGAACAGGTCGATGGAACTAAGAATTAGCTCACGCTTGATGCAATAGGGGAAGCTTTTGAAGTACCTTGCCACTACTCACTATAGAAGATTTGATGCAAGCTATATTATTTTTACGAATGCACTATGCAACATCTCAGTTGACTTTAGTGTTGTTCCGCAAGCTCCTTGTGGGAATGTAGTTACTCATATCCTAATGTATGTCAAAGGTTCATCTGAACAGGGTCTATCGTATAAGGATAAGGATCATACAACTACTACCAGATAGTATGATGTAGACCAAGAATGATCTTCAGACTGAACATCTACTTCAGGGTATTGTCTTTGAATTGGAATTATTATGACTTGAAATAGTAAATATAAAAGAGACATGTAGTTGGACCTTCAGCTGAGGCAGAATACCAGCAACACAGTTGATTACATGCGCACTTATAATGCTAAAGTAACTTCTCAAAGAGTTGAGGTGTGAAGGAGATATGCCAATGATGGATGGACGACAAGCTGCACTAGACCTTTAACTCTAAATTTCCATGAAGTAAAACAGCGCCAGTATGAGGATCCAGCTCTAGTTGAATACAGACAGATAGCCAGAAGAAAACCGGAGTAGCCATACAGGGTTACTACTAACGGTGTTCTCATGTATAAAGATAGACTTTGTGTTCCTGATGTTGAATATATACGTGGACAGATTATGATAGAGGCACATTATTCCAAATACACTATTCATCCAGGTTCGACTAAGATGTACCATGATCTTAAGCAGATTTATTGGTGGGACTGAATGAAGTGTAACATAGCAGAATTTGTGGCTCAGTATTCTAATTGCCAGCAAGTTAAAGTCGTGTCATCTTTCCAGACTTTATGCTTTTAGCTGATGGGTACGTATATACGATCAGGTCGCCAGCTTATGTCTAGCATTAATAGATTATTAGAGGTTTAGCAATGATCGACACTCATTGTAGGTTTCTGTCGTGGCCCTAGGTTGGGTCGTGACAAAAGTGGCATCAACACCTTAGAGACTTAGTATTACCATTCAGTATTTGGAGGAAAACTCCTCCACTTAAAGCACAAATTCATGCAGCTATCTGAATAAGAATAAGAATAACCATCCCCGCACAGTCTATTGGACTAAAGGAGATTTAGCTAAAGGTTGAACGTAGGCAGATCTAAGCTACCAACTACCCTTTCGAGTTGTCAAACAACTGCAACTCTCGAGTTTCAACTCCATACATTTTCTATAAGCACCACCGCCTGGTGGATCAAATCAAAGGTCAAATGACGCCTCTCATTACCCTTAGTAGCCTTGAAACACAATAATGTGCTTATCCGGCTACCTTGACACGCACTCCGGCTCAACATAGGGAACATCACGAATGGCTACTAACCGCCCAAGCTCACTAGTATCGGAAGAAGAAGAGATGACAATAAACTGAGGATAGAAACAATTAGATCTTTAGGAAGCTCATTTTCTTATTTGCTTGGCTACCAGAGCTAGTCTACTTCCGAGTCAGGCTAAACCAAAAATCGCAATTGAAGAAATAAACATTAAATGAGCTTTATAGAACAACATCCATGCCAATTTGACCTCCCAATAAGAAGAAAACTCTGACAATTTACCAGAAACCCTTTTTATAACCCAGACAAACTCATAGGATGACATGACTTTACTAGCGTTTTGAACCAAGAGGAGATACGTAGATCGAGTATTACTTACTAATCACTTTACACCGGAAGAAACAATGACACTCTCTGATGGTGATGAACTAGAATCCCATCATCTACCCAACATGGAATTTCAAAAAAAAAAGAGGTAAACTCATTTGATATAATAATAGAAGGTGGCATAACAAGATGCCAAGCAGAAAAATACCGATACTCACTCACAAATCTCTCACATTTAAACTAGATAAACTAGTAGGGTCATCATAAATGCCATGAATAAATCATATCAGAAGCTCACCCCTCTACCGCAACCGATGAAACGACATCCAAGGAAACCATCGAAATATGATAAGACACACCATTTCCAGATCGATCGAAAGAATCAAATCTTACTCATATTTAAGAGAAGAATAAATACTCGGGTCTACTACATCGGATGCCTCAGCATCCTGCCAGACTGGCAGTTCATAAAACTGCCTCTGCGGCTGAACTAAGCCGCTACACCGATAATTACCTTCTGAAGAATAACTGCCACCATGCTCTCAACCTTTACTGGATCGTGGCATTTCCCTGGTTGATTGAGATCTAAATAAAATCCCCTGCGACTGTGCAGGTGCCTAACGAGAGAAAGGATGACTGCCTACTCGCCGGAGTAACGAAAAACTCTTTAAAGGATAGCCAGACTCATGACAATGATACCACATTTTCGCTTAAAAATGGAAGCTGGAAAGGTGGTTGATAGCTGTAAAGAGAAGACTGAATCTGATCTTGATGAGCTACTGGCGCACTCTAAGAATCAAGTGACACAAGCTGAAATAACCTGGAAGGTGACCTCCTAAAATAATTAGAACTTTTATCTCCAAACGAGGTACCATGGTTACCCACCAGGGCCGTGGGATCTCTTACTTTCCCGCTCTAACTCTTCTCGATCTAACTTATGGTATGCCTTGAACCTTCGGGCAATATTAACAACAACATCAAATAAAATCCAGACCTCAATTTCTCGAGCCATCTGGGATTTCAAGGAAAAATAAAGGTTATCAATAAATCTCTGAATCTCTCGAAAGGCTCATGAACTAGTTCTAATGCATATCCAGCCATTCTATAGAATTCGGTCTCATATTCTGAAACACTAACAGGCTAACCGACAGACTACCCTGTCCAATCCACTCAAACTGGAAACACTTTTCATCTCGTTCGCTACTCGAAAGGAACTTTCCACGAATCTAGAAGAAAAATCGAATCAATTTTGCTAATAAGAGAGCGGCCCACCAATTCAAAGCTGGAACCTGAAACTGGAAAGCAAAATAATACACAACATATTGCTCGAGATAACCAACAGCCTGAAGGATATGCTGACATCATTTTATTTTTTTAAAAAGAATCACGAGGTTTATCTGATGCATTGCTTAAGAATATCGGAAGGTTCAGCCGCGTAAAATAATGCAACTTCTTCGGACACTCGGACCGAACTGATACCTCGACTGGCTAACCAGCCAGAACAATTAGAGGTACAACACATACTACCTCCGGAATATAATTTACTGCAGCAATATTAAGAACCAGAAAAGGAGCTCCCTGAGATCGAACGTCTGCACATGCAGCAACCTGATAGGCTGACCAGCAAATAATAGGTTCTTACGGTATCTGTGTTGACACCCAATTTTGTCCCGAAATTTTTTCAAATTAATAAATTATTGTGATATGTTATAATTAAGGTTAAAAGTAAAAATAATAATAATAATAATAATAATAATAATAATAATAATAATAATAATAATAATAATAATAATAATAATAATAATAATAATAATAATAAGAGGATAAAAACAAATGAATCTTGAAAAGAAAATGGCCAGGATCTCAAAGAAGAGCACTCAATTCTGACCCACGCGTGCAAAGCTTCTAATAACTAATTCTATATATTGGAGGCTAAAGTCGTTCCTGCCATAAATTTTGGACTATCTCTGTAATACCTATATATACACTTCTAATAGGCCAATTCTCTCATCTTCATCAGCAACCCATCCCCAATTCCCTCGACCCATTTCCAAAATCCCTAGCCCCAACCCGCGTTTGAACTCAAACCTCGCAAACAGCCAAGCTCTTGTACCCGTTGGTCCCTCACCCCGCTTTACCCTCTCTCTCCAGTACGAATAATGAATCTCAGCCGTGTGTTTGAACGCGAGAATTCATCCGAGCCTCTATTTGACCCCAACGGTCATTTTCCTTTGGGATAAGGACACGAATTGTACCATTTCTGCGGGAATGGACGATTCCAACCCTTATCTCATAGGTAAAATGTCGATTTTGGGTCACAAGTAAAAGAAAAATCAAGATCTGAAACCCTAAAGCTCAGGTATATATATTCTTATTTTGTTCATTTTTAAAGGGGGGATTCTAAGGAAAAACGGCAGCATTTTTGGTATATATAAATATTTTCTCCGTTTTAAGAAAAGATATACCTATAGCTTATTATTTATGTTTTGGAATGGACGCATTGTTTTTCGAGTGTGTCGTCGCTTCATTATACTAGTCATCGACCTTGCTCGTGTCGACTTTATTCGAGTCGCTTGGTCGAGTCGCGTATTCAAATCCCTCGCTTTCGTTCACTGCCTAGCAAAAGGTCAGTGTATAACTCCATTCCTTTGTAGTTTATTACTTGCATTTTATTTGCTTTTGCCTGTCTCTGCCTTATTAAGTTATGTTAGCATAAATAATGGTTTATTCAATCAGTGTATGGATGGTTTAGCTTGATAAAGATTGTATTTCTGTTAAGAATATTTAGTCTTTAGCTTACTGGAACTATATGTTTCTTCTTTTAAAAGAAAGTTTTAACTCTTTTGTATTGGTAGTATGAAACTGATTTTGTTAGCTTAACATGATAATGGGGATCCTAAAACCTCTGCTAGTGTGTGTATGCTTAAATTCCCAACTCTTAAGTCAGTTTCATAGTCGTTTTATCTATAAAATGGTATCAGTGCGTTCCCCTATTTCGTGTCCTGTTTCCTTTTGTATAAGCTTTTGTCCATAGGGTCTATGTTTATTTTGAGTTGTTTTGAAAATAGCATGGTGTTTGAATTGCTTCTAGCAGTTCAAGTTGTTAAAGGCAATAGTAGTTGGGTCTGTCTCTGTCAGATGAGGGTGCAGTTTGTTCAGGCTGAGTCCTGGTTTGATTGTCAGGCTGTTTGTGAGCTTGGTGCAATAGTTGTTTCAGGGTTGTAGTAGTTCAGGGAGTTGTTCCTGATAGTTGAGGGTAGTGCAGGTGTTGGTTCTAAGTTTGATGGGAGTTTGGGGTTTGTTTTTTGCTTGCAGATGCTTAGTTTGGGCTTAGGTGGCCTGGATTTGTTTCCAGCAGTTTGAAAGGAATCCTGGTTGTCTGAGGGGTTATAGTGAGGTTTAGGGAGGTATATGTATGTATGCAGAGGTGGTGAGGGGCTGTTTTGGGTGCCAGTTCATCATTTGTATGTGTAGGAGATGGTAGAGTCTGGTTGCTTGGGGTGATGGTGTAGGGTTTGCTCAGGGAGTATAGCAGGTGTCCAGGCTGTTTCTGGCAGTTGAGATAGCCTGTGAAATAGGGTGAGCTGGTCCTATCTCTGTTTTGAGTAGAGAAGCTTAGGTCTGGGTGGTTGTTCAGCCTGAGAGGTGTGTGCCAGTGTTTCTGTTTCTATGAGGGAGTCTTGAGGTGGAAAGGGATGCAGCAGGGGTGCTAGTCTGTGAGTTCTGAGAGTATTGCAGATTTAGGAGAGGTTTGTAGGAGTCCAAAGTTGAGGGTGTTTTCATTAGTCCTGGGTTCAGGAGGTTTGTTTGGCGCTTAGAAAGGTTCTGGTATGGTTGTTCTTTAGAGAGGGTGTAAAGGGATCTTTTATGTCTTCTGTTAAAGCAAAATGACAGTTTGGTTTGAGTGTTTAACTTGTATGCATTTGGTAGTGAACTTAATAAGTGTATAAACTAGATTTCAAAGTTTGGTGGCTGTTTTTAGTCAAGTGGACATTACTCTTTCTTGAAAAAGTTAGTTCTAACTTGGTTGTAAAAGGAGTTCAGATTGATAAGTTAAATAAAAGGGGGTAATTCATTATCTTGAAGTTCTACTCAATTCATATAAAAGTTGACGAAATTGCAGTCGTTCTTTTAAAATTGTGTTGTTATAAATTTCAGTCTCCTTTCTTTTACTTGTTTCATAGCTGAAATAGGTGTCGCTTATTCTGATTTCACTAGCTCTCTTTCTTTCACAAGTTGATTGTAGTGAATTCATGCCCCCCTAGCTTTACTGTAAAACTTGTCTGATAATAAATTTCTATTAGCTTAATTTGTTTTGGTCATACGGTAATATGAAGTATTGGTAGCTCCGTGAGAATGATAACAAGTTGTGATCTTTAAACCATTGTTAATTGTGTCCTGTTAGTTTAATTTTAGCTTGGTTCAAAAAGGTGATATGTGATTTGGACTTTGTATGGTTTGTTAAGAAACCTGGATATGCTAAATGGCTGAATAGAAAGTTGTTTATCTGAATTTTCTAGTTATAGTATGACGGAACCATGTTTCTGCCTATGAGTTCCAATGTGAGCTCTGTTTAAAAATCATGAATTGAGGCTAAAAGTTTTGATCTTTACCATGAAATGTCTTAAGGAATACTGTCATCTTTAGAGCTGTATGTAAATGTTTGGTCGTGGCTTTGGAGTTATATTTCTTCTTGCGAATGATTTATGTTTTGAGTGATCATTAATGCAGCTATGGGATTAAGAAGGGTTTGAACAAGTTTATGCCTGATTGAGTTTGGTGACTTATGAATGAAAACAATTATCATTTCTTATTCATTAAAAATGGTTGCCAACTCTTAACCAGGGGTTGAAAATTAAGAAAGAAATTTGGTTAATAACATAATAACAGTTTGATCTCTTTCTTATATGCAATAACTCAATAATATTTTTTTTTGGAAAGTGACTAGAAATAAGATTGTTTTCTTTCATTGTTTAAGTTCAGGATTGAACCCCTGGTTATTTGTAGTTTGTATTAGCGTTAAGTTTTTTTTTTTTTGCTTGAATTCAACCAGTCTTAGCTAATTTCTTAATCTTGAATTAGAAGCTGCTTTTTCGTTTCTCTTTAGCCATTTTCAATTAGTCCAACTAGTTGCTTTGCTCTGTGATTTTGAAATCGTACCTCCATTTTTCTTTAATTTTTATGCTTGCATGCCTATTATTTACCTTTGTTGATAAAGGCTGTCTGCAAATAACTCTCCATACTTATTTACTAATTTTTTTTCTCTGCTATTTTTTTTGGCATGATCCACTTGGGAAACGAGTTGGAGTTAAAACTCACAAATTGGGACGGCTGTTTGCATTCGAAGTTACTTGAACCGCTCCGCATTTTCGGGACTTGATATCCCCGAAAATGTAAGAAACGAAAAATGAAAATCACAAAGTCCAAGGCTCAAATTATGAGTTGCGCTTCCAGGTTCTATCTTCTAAACTCTATCCTTCCCCGTTCCCTTAAAAAATGCATGTTGTATAGGACTTCCCCATAGACCGGATTAAGAGCCCTATAGGATAGAAATGATATTTGAATTGTGAATAATTATTGTAAATTACTTAAATTGTTTTTATGTGAATGCTTTGTATTATTTCTTTGCGAATCGCCAATTAATTTATGGATGTTTAGAATCATTTGTCAATTAATGAGTGCAAAATCAAATTCGACTAAAATCGTACCCTCGTCATAGTTCGCATTTGAATTGCTTCTTTATTTATCATATTAAATATTCAATTATTTATTTATCAATTATCTAATTTATTTATTTAGTTAATCAATTAAATTTTAATCCTTTATTTATTAATTTACTTAATTTAATTAATTTAATTAATTTCAATTAATCAATTAAATATTTATTTATTTATTTAATTAATCAATTATTATTCATTTACTCCTTTATTTAATTAAAATTGATAAGTATTCATTTATTTAATTAAGTTATTTATTTGATTATTTATTTATCTATTTATTCAATCAATTAATTAATCCCTTTATTATCATCCAATTATTTATCTTATGTGTTTTATTTAATCATCTAACTCCATTTAACCTTTACTTATTCTATTAGTTAATTAATTGATTATTATTTCATTATCCATTTAATTAAACATAAGTTGGATCGTTTATTTATCTAAGTATCGGCATAATTTAAATTTTATCTCATTTATATTATTCATATTATCCTTATATAAAATTAGCTTTATATATTTATTATCCTTAACAAATTCGTGAAAACCGCCGGATTAACCGCTTTTAGCGGATTTTCGAAAGTGCTCCCATAATAAGGACCTTCTTTCGAATTTAATAGAACCACTTACCTAGAATCTCTGATTTTAATTTAATTTCATTTAATTAAAGAATAAATTGCACTCTTTAGTTAACTTAGGTTCCTAATAATCCTTAAATTAGGTGGCGACTCCAAAGAAAACCCTTTGGAGTCCCATTTTGTTGAAATATACCCGAAACCTATCTTTTTCTAAAGAAAGGGTAATTTTTGGGGTTCAACAGCGTGGCGACTCCGCTGGGGATACGCAAATGGTTCTAACCAAAAGGCTTTCACGAATTTGTTTGTTCGTATTGTTTGAGTTGTATGCCGATACTAGTATGCGTAGCTTATTTAATTATTGCGTTTGTATGTTGAAACTGGCATGATTATATCTACTGTTTATTTGCAAGCGTGCTTAGTCAATTTAATTGATTGCTGTGTGTCACGAAAGCATGTCACTACACCCCTATTTGCGCACATATAAACTGGCATTCCGTTCATACTTCCCCCATTCCTGGGAAACTCTTGCATTTTCACCCCAAATATCCGTGAGGTACGCTCATGCGTACCCGCACTTTCTTCCACTAAAGAACCCTTATGACGAGTTGGTATACCAGCGGTTGTCGTGGGAGTAATTCGACTGCGAGGCCGCTTGCCACTCACCTGTTAGCCTCAACCGTTAACCCACTCTTAGAATGAGCTTTAGGAGCATGCATGCATTTACACCTTAGTCTGGACCCGGTCCTTGGTACCGCCTCCATAGTTAGGAAACCGCCCTTACGTCAGCGGGTTCTTGAAACCTAACGACAATGCATATTATGTGCTATGTGATAACGAATTCTCAGTCCTAACCATGTTTTGAGCAAAATCAGATTTAGAATTTTGTCTCCTATGTTGTCTTTTAGGTCAGAAAATGGAAGAATTTAGCGGAATTGAGATTATAGACAGAATTGCAGTCCGGGGAAAGTTAGGCAGATTTGATTGGTTTGTGTTTTGGAGATGGTACGGTGTAGTGAGATCTATGAGGCGAAGCCCTTTGTGTCTTTAAAAGATCAGTGGGGTCCCTCTCGTGAATGGCTTTGCGTGTGTGCAGGCCCATGTTGACTAACCAACTGCAAATTCTTATGGAATGAAGTATGCTTGTCGCATACTAGGAGAATGAAGCCCCTATGTCTATAAACGACCAATGGGGTCCCTCCTTAAAGACCAGTGCGGTCTTGGCTACCTAGGAAACTGAGAGGCTTGATTAAAGCCGAGGACCAGTGAGGAGCCCTACGAACAAGGTCTGTGAGCCTTGCAAAACCTAGGAAGCTGAGAGGCTTGACTAAAGCCGAGGACCAGTGAGGTTTTATTTTGAAAGGCCGATTGGTGCCTTTCATGATTTGCAGTTTGGTATTGTGAAGGCAGTTGGAAATCTCACCCTTGGATGTTATGAAATAATTGGGAGTTGTGCTTGGAGGAACGTTGATGTTTGCAAAAGGTATGGAGGATTGTTTCAAGTTTAGACATTTGGGTTTAAATTTTGTGCAGATGTTGTGGAGAGCATGAGCTGTGTTAGAATGTCGAGCTGATACCAACTTTTGGAAGTTAGTTGGGATCACGGAATTGCAATGTCGAGGCGGAGAGCTGATTGTTATCGATTATTGCTATTATTTATCACTTACTCTAAATCTGAATTGCTCAAAACTGGCATGAACTATTTTTCATGCGCGTCTTAGGCCTACCTCTGGCAAAGAGGCACCTTACAGGGTAAGAAGCGTTCGCATTTTCATTTACGCTCAACTACTTGTGTTTTCCACATGTCAACTTGTTTAAAATGCAAAGCGCTACGTGATTTGTGTGCAACTTTGCCAATGACATGCAAACTAACATGGCTACTTTTGAACTTTTCTTTTGTTTTGTTTATCCCCATTCAGAGGTTTGATTTGTGCTGATTTAAGCTGGCTGATCATTCCTATTACACAAGGACAAAGGACCAATCTGCATACTGGTACACATTTCCACAACTGACAATGACTGGAATAGATGATGAA
Organism: Petunia x hybrida; assembly: GCA_037355625.1. Taxonomy (NCBI): domain Eukaryota; kingdom Viridiplantae; phylum Streptophyta; class Magnoliopsida; order Solanales; family Solanaceae; genus Petunia; species Petunia x hybrida. The sequence continues at coordinate 88,319 of JBBBVM010000662.1, read as the reverse complement.
CCTCGCAATACCGAGAAAGATCTTACAACTCCTGAATCATCAAGAGGAAATGTCATTATTACTCAAGACGAACTGATTCTTGAAATGGCTAAGGAACTACAAATGCTAAAAGATGAGCTGGCTGCGGTAAAAGGGCAAACTCCTAAAAGCACGCCGTTGCGTGGGCCCGATGCATCACACTCTCTGGTTCAAATGGGGCAATCGCTGAACTCAATTGATGGGGTCGCCAATATGAACACACCTTTGAACACCCACAATTCTTTAAAAGCACCAGTCCACCAAAGAAACTTGCCATTTGTCCAAGCTCCACCTCCAAATAACGCTCAATCTAGCCAAACAATTAACCGACCACCCATCTACCCATCACATCAACAACAGCCATCATACACCCCGCACCCTGCCAATACTTATTATCAGACAAACACTCCATATCCATACCAAACCTCCACTTACCAAAATGAACCCATCCCACAAGCTTATACTGAAAATCCACCCGCACCCTTAGTCCAAGTGGAGGTATCTGGTGGGCAAGATGTTCCTATTTGTGCAAATTGATGATTACACCAATCCTCCTTATGTGAAGTTTCAAAATGGTGTTAGAAGAGCCGAAAAAGCAGTCGATGGGGTTGAAGATTTGGAAAAAAGGGTACAAGGTTGGGTGATGAGTGCTCTTAGCAAAGCGTCAAAAGGCAAGGACAAAGAAAGTCTAGAATATGAAGACTTGTGCGTTCATCCTGGGATTGAATACCCAGAAGGGTACAAAGTACCAAAGTTTGTTAAGTTTGATGGCAAAGGCAACCCCCGAGCCCATTTGAGAAGGTACTGTGAAACCTTGGGAGTGGGAAAGAATGAAGAGCTCCGTATGAAATTATTCATTCATAGTCTTGAAGGCGAAGCTTTAGACTGGTACTCCGAGCAGGATCCCTCAAAATGGGTTAACTGGAGGAGTATGGCTCACGACTTCATGGAGCGTTTTGATTTCTATGCTGAAATACCATTAGATCGGTTGGCTATTGCAAGGTTTAAGAAGAAGACGACCGAGACTTTTAGGGAATACGCGGTACATTGGAGGAGTGAGGCGGCCAAAGTTAAGCCTCCTATGAGTGAGGAAGAGTTTGTGGGACATTTCATCGAGACATTGGATGAATTCTACTATGATCGAATGGCATCCATGACTAACTCTACTTTTGCCAATCTAGTGAAGACGGGGGAGATGTATGAAGCTGGTTTGAAATCTGGTAGGATCACAAATTTGGCCGCTTTGCAAGCTATAAGTAAGGCAATCCAGTCTGGGTCTGGTAATGGCTTTAACAAGAAGAAGAAAGAAGAAGTGGGAGCTGTTGTGGGAGACATTGAACGTCGACCAGCTGGAAAGTTGAATTTTGACAATTCGTCTGCTTTTCCCACCTACCAGAGCCCATATTACCCAAATTACCCCACTCACTACCAGATGCCACCTGTTCCTTATCCGGTTTACAATGCACAAGCAAATTACTACCAACCTAGAGCACATGCACCTAATCAATACCCTCGTCAGCCAAATTTTCAAGCACCCCAAAATTACCAGCCTCGTCCTCCTGTTCATCCCAATGTGCAAGGGTTTAATCAGAATTACGAAAGGAGAGCAACCAAAACCTATACTCCTATAGCCGAGTCATATGGCCAGCTTTTTGAGAGATTAAGAAATGCGGGAGTTGTGCAGCCTATCCCTGATAACACTCCAAACCCACCTCCAAAATGGTATGATGCGAATAAGCACTGTTCTTATCACTCAGGGGCAGCCGGCCATGATATTGAGAGATGTTATACTTTCAAAGACAAGGTCGAGGGTTTAATCAAAGCAGGCACCATTCAACTCACCGGCACTCAGCCAAATGTGCATGATAATCCTCTTCCCAATCATGGTAACAATGCAGTTAATATGATTTCTCTTGAGGAAGAACCAAATCTGAAGGGCACCATAGTCTCTATCTATGATGCAAAGGTTGATAATATTGCTTTTAAGGTACCTAAGCAAGCACTAACTCTATTGCCAAAGAATGAGGGAACTTTTGGCCTAGGTGGCAACCCCGCTGAAGGAAAGATGGAAAAGGTTGAGTCTGAGAAGAAGCCGACTAGTGTCATGCTACAGCCTCTTTTACCATTGAACCAGTCATTTGTCCAAGCACCAGAAATGGCCATGCAGAATTTGATTGAAGGTGTTAGTAGCCTATTCTTGAATGATGGATTGAAATACAGTGCAACTATTGAAGATTTTGAGAAAGAGCCACATGTGCAGAATGCTGAACCAAGTGATGTGATGGCTAATTGGACTTGTGGTCCAAAAGAGACTTGATGAATGAACTCGTTATTTTTGTTTTGGCATCACAGTCAGCTTGAGGCCCTGAACTGTGTTTTGCACTCTGTTTATGTTTATGTCTATGTCTTTCAAATAACTCTTCTAAATCCTGCATGTTTACTTTTATGTTATATGCCTCCCTAAATTAGGTTTTGAATAAACAAATGCACTGCATTCCTACCTTATTATTTTGCTATACTTTAATTATTTAATGTGCTTTATTATTTACTTCTGATTGATATACTTACTACTGTTTCAAATTAAAAATAAAACCTGCTTGAACTTTGCTTGTGATCTATAACGAAACAGCTGAACGATTTAAGGATGATGCACTGGAAGGCTACTTTTTGCACTCTTTGGATATTACATTACCGTTAGAACTTCAAACTGGGGCAGCTTGATTTGCCGGCAATTGGAGCCGAAGCGGTTTGTCTATACAAATGGAAGTCCTTTATTTGAGAAACCATTCAAGAAGATAAGTTGGAAGATGTTGAATGCACAAAGAGAAGATTTGAATAGTTTACTTCAAATCGGGGCAATTGGTGTTGAAGAAGCTCTTTCCTAATTAAGAAGAAGCAACGGGAAAATTTGCACCAAGTTGGCAATGTCGGTATGTGGAAGAACACTAATCCTGGCAGATATTTATAATCAAGTTTGGCCAAAGGTAATCAATGCAGATGCCGTCAAAAGATGCTATGTTTGAGGCAATCGCAAGTTAGTATGGTTTTGAATGTAATCTTTAATGTAATGCGAACTACGCGTAACCTGATTCCCGAGGCGGGATACGTAGGCAACTCATAAAGAGTTCGGTTGCACTAGCACAGGAATTCCCTATTTCCACTTTTATGTAATTTTGAACTACTTCTGACCTGATTCCTGGAATGGCAACAGGATAAGTAGGCAATCCCCGTCGGATTCGGTCAAATATTGTAACACTTTAGGCTTGTTTATCTTTTATGATGTAATGCCGAACTATGCATCTGGGCAGATGCGTGGATTTTCCAATTCGGATACGGCTTCACACTTAGATTGCCGTATTTTCCCAAAAATCTCTATGTAAGCAACACTACGCACGGTCTGATTCCCGTGGAGGGATACGTAGGCGCTCTTAACGGGCTCGACTCCATAATATTAAAATTTTCAGTCTCCCCTAAGGCAAGCAACTGGGGCAATTTTCGCAAAGATAATTTGAAGATATGGAAGATAAAACTGGGGCAATTTTGCAAGATAACTTGAAGATTTGAAAGATATCAACTGGGGCAAATTTTGCAAAATGAGTTGAAGATTTGGAAGTTCATAACTGGGGCAGATTTTTGCAAAATTGGTATGGCTTATCAAAGGATTAAGTGGCAAAGTTCTAAAAGTATTCGAGATTAGCATAAGTTGCAAAGACAAAGGACGTTCAGTTTGTTTCAAGATATGTCATGAGTTTGAGTTAAAGCAGAAATTTTAAATGCATTACAACTTCGGTCGTGTATCAATGATTATTTATTTTATCAAATTACTTTATTTTGCCTCTATCTTAAAATATTATACAATATTGAGTTCATAAGTCAAGTCTCTGAGTATAATTTGCGAGCCCAAGTCTAAAGAAGAACGAGGGAGCAGTGGCAGCAAGTTCAAGATGAATCAGCACAAATCAAACGCCCCTACCCAAAACTAACAAATTTTTCTTTGAGAGCAGGAATGAGAAAGCTTGCAATGAGAGGATCATTTGCACTATGGATGAACAATTTATTGAACGCGCATCCAAAGTTTCCTTGCAAATCGCGTCGCATTTCCCTTTTCATGACTTAAAGCATTACGCTTTAATGAGTTATTGCCGAACAGGCGGCATTTCCACCTCTATGACTTTCATTCCTAATAGGCGATAAAGTCGAGGCTTGTTTTGTATTTTCAAAACTAAGCCAAATATGGCATCGCTTTATTTCGGATGATAATCCGCACAAGGCCATCCTTGCCGGATTGTCTCGCCAATTGATTTATCAATGGCTATCGCACCGACTACATTTCCGCGCTACTTTTCTCTGCACTTGCTTTGAATTATGTCTTTGCACTTGCTTTAAAATTAATGCCTTGCTTTACGTTTTCAGGTTGACCACCAGGCGGGGCTTCTCTCTTGTTGGACTTTCACGCCTGTTGATTCGCTACATCGCTTTTGTGTTGCTTTACATTTCACGATAAATTGCTTTGCACTTGCTTTCAATTATGACTTTGCGCTTGCTTTATATTATGAACCGCTTTACTTTTAGCTTAACAGGTTAACATGTCAGTCCCGAGACCCTCCTTGCTTCGTGCCGGACCGGTTCGCCAGCTGATTTGTAGACAATCAACCCCAAGACCCTCCTTGCTGCGTGCCCGACCGGCTTGCCAGTTGATTTATCAAGATTGTCCAAATTGCTTTGCACTCGCTTTAAATTACGCCTTCGCATTTTCTTTGTATTACGTCTTGTTTTACTTTTTAGGTTAACAGGTCAGTCTCGAGACCCTCCTTGCTTCGTGCCGGACCGGTTCACCAGCTGATTTGTAGACAATCAACCCCAAGACCCTCCTTGCTGCGTGCCCGACCGGCTTGCCAGTTGATTTGTCGAGATATTCAAACTACCCTGCACTTGCTTTCAATTATTGCTTTGCACTTGCTTTATATTATGAACCGCTTTACTTTTAGCTTAACAGGTTAATAGGTCAGTCCCGAGACCCTCCTTGCTTCGTGCCGGACCGGTTCGCCAGCTGATTTGTAGACAATCAATTCCAAGACCCTCCTTGCTGCGTGCCCAACCGGCTTGCCAGTTGATTTGTCAAGATGTTCAAATTGCTTTGAACTTGCTTTCAATTATGACCTTGCACTTGCTTTATATTATGACTTGCTTTACTTTTAGTTTAATAGATTAACATGTCAGCCCTGAGACCCTCCTTGCTTTGTGCCGGACCGGATCACCAGCTGATTTGTAGACAATCAATTCCAAGACCCTCCTTGCTGCGTGCCCGACCGGCTTGCCAGTTGATTTGTCAAGATTGTTGAAAATGCTTTGCATTATGCCTTCGCACTTGCTTTATTGCTTCGCCAGTTGATTGGAAGACAACTTATCAATGATATCGCAACCCGCACTTGCAAATTTGTATCATCAATATTTGATCATTCTATACTTTTGACTATCAGGCTTTATTAGTAGGTCCTCGCTTACCCTTTTTCGAGTTTATTACAGGACTTTAGCAGCACCGCAACAACGTTTGGAGCATAACGTGGAACTTTTTCTTAGCAGTGAACTGGAGCAATTGTTGATATGAGCTAGACTCGTCAACAAGGATCTGAAGAATCGCACTCGAACAAGCAAGTTTTACCTAATCTTTCATTTCAGATTAGGCGTCAGTTTGGATTCTTTCCTATTCGTGCGTTCTTTCTTTTGTCAATCGTGCGAGTCTTCATTTCTAACTGTCGTCGAACTACATACGGCCTGATTCTCTTTTAGCCCGAGATATGTAGGCAACTCGAAAACTGGAGTTCGGCCATATCCATAAGCCTCGCCTTTCGATTCATGGAATCGAAGTCCTTGGCTTTATCGTGACAAAATTGGCTTTATGTCAACTTCTTTACCCTGAAAAACTCTTTCATCCTTTTCGGGTAAAGAGGGGCAGCTGTTGACACCCAATTTTGTCCCGAAATTTTTTCAAATTAATAAATTATTGTGATATGTTATAATTAAGGTTAAAAGTAAAAATAATAATAATAATAATAATAATAATAATAATAATAATAATAATAATAATAATAATAATAAGAGGATAAAAACAAATTAATCTTGAAAAGAAAATGGCCAGGATCTCAAAGAAGAGCACCCAATTCTGACCCACGCGTGCAAAGCTTCTAATAACTAATTCCATATATTGGAGGCTAAATTCGTTCCTGCCATAAATTTTGGACTATCTCTGTAATACCTATATATACACTTCTAATAGGCCAATTCTCCCATCTTCATCAGCAACCCATCCCCAATTCCCTAGACCCGTTTCCAAAATCCCTAGCCCCAACCCGCGTTTGAACTCAAACCTCGCAAACAGCCAAGCTCTTGTACCCGTTGGTCCCTCACCCCGCTTTACCCTCTCTCTCCAGTACGAATAATGAATCCCAGCCGTGTATTTGAACGCGAGAATTCATCCGAGCCTCTATTTGACCCCAACGGTCATTTTCCTTTGGGATAAGGACACGAATTGTACCATTTCTGCGGGAATGGACGATTCCAACCCTTATCTCATAGGTAAAATGTCGATTTTGGGTCACAAGTATAAGAAAAATCAAGATCCGAAACTATTTTGTTCATTTTTAAAGGGGGGATTCTAAGGAACAACGACAGAATTTTTGGTATATATAAATATTTTCTCCGTTTTAAGAAAAGATATACCTATAGCTTATTATTTCTGTTTTAGAATGGACGCATTGTTTTTTGAGTGTGTCGTCGCTTCATTATACTAGTCGTCGACCTTGCTCGTGTCGACTTTATTCGAGTCGCTTGGTCGAGTCGCGTATTCAAATCCCTCGCTTTCGTTCACTGCCTAGCAAAAGGTCAGTGTATAACTCCATTCCTTTGTAGTTTATTACTTGCATTTTATTTGCTTTTACCTGTCTCTGCCTTATTAAGTTATGTTAGCATAAATAATGGTTTATTCAATCAGTGTATGGATGGTTTAGCTTGATAAAGATTGTATTTCTGTTAAGAATATTTAGTCTTTAGCTTACTGGAACTATATGTTTCTTCTTTTAAAAGAAAGTTTTAACTCTTTTGTATTGGTAGTATGAAACTGATTTTGTTAGCTTAACATGATAATGGGGATCCTAAAACCTCTGTTAGTGTGTGTGTGCTTAAATTCCCAACTCTTAAGTCAGTTTCATAGTCGTTTTATCTATAAAATTGTATCAGTGCGTTCCCCTATTTCGTGTCCTGTTTCCTTTTGTATAAGCTTTTGTCCATAGGGTCTATGTTTATTTTGAGTTGTTTTGAAAATAGCATGGTGTTTGAATTGCTTCTAGCAGTTCAAGTTGTTAAAGGCAATAGTAGTTGGGTCTGTCTCTGTCAGATGAGGGTGCAGTTTGTTCAGGCTGAGTCCTGGTTTGATTGTCAGGCTGTTTGTGAGCTTGGTGCAATAGTTGTTTCAGGGTTGTAGTAGTTCAGGGAGTTGTTCCTGATAGTTGAGGGTAGTACAGGTGTTGGTTCTAAGTTTGATGGGAGTTTGGGGTTTGTTTTTTGCTTGCAGATGCTTAGTTTGGGCTTAGGTGGCCTGGATTTGTTTCCAGCAGTTTGAAAGGAATCCTGGTTGTCTGAGGGGTTATAGTGAGGTTTAGGGAGGTATATGTATGTATGCAGAGGTGGTGAGGGGTTGTTTTGGGTGCCAGTTCATCATTTGTATGTGTAGGAGATGGTAGAGTCTGGTTGCTTGGGGTGATGGTGTAGGGTTTGCTCAGGGAGTATAGCAGGTGTCCAGGCTGTTTCTGGCAGTTGAGATAGCCTGTGAAATAGGGTGAGCTGGTCCTATCTCTGTTTTGAGTAGAGAAGCTTAGGTCTGGGTGGTTGTTCAGCCTGAGAGGTGTGTGCCAGTGTTTCTGTTTCTATGAGGGAGTCTTGAGGTGGAAAGGGATGCAGCAGGGGTGCTAGTCTGTGAGTTCTGAGAGTATTGCAGATTTAGGAGAGGTTTGTAGGAGTCCAAAGTTGAGGGTGTTTTCATTAGTCCTGGGTTCAGGAGGTTTGTTTGGCGCTTAGAGAGGTTCTGGTATGGTTGTTCTTTAGAGAGGGTGTAAAGGGATCTTTTATGTCTTCTGTTAAAGCAAAATGACAGTTTGGTTTGAGTGTTTAACTTGTATGCATTTGGTAGTGAACTTAATAAGTGTATAAACTAGATTTCAAAGTTTGGTGGCTGTTTTTAGTCAAGTGGACATTACTCTTTCTTGAAAAAGTTAGTTCTAACTTGGTTGTAAAAGGAGTTCAGATTGATAAGTTAAATAAAAGGGGTAATTCATTATCTTGAAGTTCTACTCAATTCATATAAAAGTTGACGAAATTGCAGTCGTTCTTTTAAAATTGTGTTGTTATAAATTTCAGTCTCCTTTCTTTTACTTGTTGCATAGCTGAAATAGGTGTCGCTTATTCTGATTTCACTAGCTCTCTTTCTTTCACAAGTTGATTGTAGTGAATTCATGCCCCCCTAGCTTTACTGTAAAACTTGTCTGATAATAAATTTTTATTAGCTTAATTTGTTTTGGTCATACGGTAATATGAAGTATTGGTAGCTCCTTGAGAATGATAACAAGTTGTGATCTTTAAACCATTGTTAATTGTGTCCTGTTAGTTTAATTTTAGCTTGGTTCAAAAAGGTGATATGTGATTTGGACTTTGTATGGTTTGTTAAGAAACCTGGATATGCTAAATAGCTGAATAGAAAGTTGTTTATCTGAATTTTCTAGTTATAGTATGACGGAACCATGTTTCTGCCTATGAGTTCCAATGTGAGCTCTGTTTAAAAATCATGAATTGAGGCTAAAAGTTTTGATCTTTACCATGAAATGTCTTAAGGAATACTGTCATCTTTAGAGCTGTATGTAAATATTTGGTCGTGGCTTTGGAGTTATATTTCTTCTTGTGAATGCTTTATGTTTTGAGTGATCATTAATGCAGCTATGGGATTAAGAAGGGTTTGAACAAGTTTATGCCTGATTGAGTTTGGTGACTTATGAATGAAAACGTATTATCATTTCTTATTCATTAAAAATGGTTGCCAACTCTTAACAGGGGTTGAAAGTTAAGAAAGAAATTTGGTTAATAACATAATAACAGTTTGATCTCTTTCTTATATGCAATAACTCAATAATATTTTTATTTGGAAAGTGACTAGAAATAAGATTGTTTTCTTTCATTGTTTAAGTTCAGGATTGAACCCCTGGTTATTTGTAGTTTGTATTAGCGTTAAGTTTTTTTTTTTTCTTGAATTCAACCAGTCTTAGCTAATTTCTTAATCTTGAATTAGAAGCTGCTTTTTCGTTTCTCTTTAGCCATTTTCAATTAGTCCAACTAGTTGCTTTGCTCTGTGATTTTGAAATCGTACCTCCATTTTTCTTTAATTTTTATGCTTGCATACCTATTATTTACCTTTGTTGATAAAGGCTGTCTGCAAATAACTCTCCATACTTATTTACTAATTTTTTTTCTCGGCTATTTTTTTTGGCATGATCCACTTGGGAAACGAGTTGGAGTTAAAACTCACAAATTGGGACGGCTGTTTGCATTCGAAGTTACTTGAACCGCTCCGCATTTTCGGGACTTGATATCCCCGAAAATGTAAGAAACGAAAAATGAAAATCACAAAGTCCAAGACTCAAATTATGAGTTGCGCTTCCGGGTTCTATCTTCTAAACTCTATCCTTCCCCGTTCCCTTAGAAAATGCATGTTGTATAGGACTTCCCCATAGACCGGATTAAGAGCCCTATAGGATAGAAATGATATTTGAATTGTGAATAATTTATGTAAATTACTTAAATTGTTTTTATATGAATGCTTTGTATTATTTCTTTGCGAATCGCCAATTAATTTATGGATGTTTAGAATCATTTGTCAATTAATGAGTGCAAAATCAAATTCGACTAAAATCGTACCCTCGTCATAGTTCGCATTTGAATTGCTTCTTTATTTATCATATTAAATATTCAATTATTTATTTATCAATTATCTAATTTATTTATTTAGTTAATCAATTAAATTGTAATCCTTTATTTATTAATTTACTTAATCTAATTAATTTAATTAATTTCAATTAATCAATTAAATATTTATTTATTTATTTAATTAATCAATTATTATTCATTTACTCCTTTATTTAATTAAAATTGATAAGTATTCATTTATTTAATTAAGTTATTTATTTGATTATTTATTTATCTATTTATTCAATCAATTAATTAATCCCTTTATTATCATCCAATTATTTATCTTATGTGTTTTATTTAATCATCTAACTCCATTTAACCTTTACTTATTCTATTAGTTAATTAATTGATTATTATTTCATTATCCATTTAATTAATCTTAAGTTGGATCGTTTATTTATCTAAGTATCGGCATAATTTAAATTTTATCTCATTTATATTATTCATATTATCCTTATATAAAATTAGCTTTATATATTTATTATCCTTAACAAATTCGTGAAAACCGCCGGATTAACCGCTTTTAGCGGATTTTCGAAAGTGCTCCCATAATAAGGACCTTCTTTCGAATTTAATAGAACCACTTACCTAGAATCTCTGATTTTAATTTAATTTCATTTAATTAAAGAATAAATTGCACTTTTTAGTTAACTTAGGTTCCTAATAATCCTTAAATTAGGTGGCGACTCCAAAGAAAACCCTTTGGAGTCCCATTTTGTTGAAATATACCCGAAACCTATCTTTTTCTAAAGAAAGGGTAATTTTTGGGGTTCAACAATCTGCGTCGCCAAGATTCTCGTAAAAGCATCGTAGAGAGCCAAGGGAACTACAAGGTCCAACTCCCTTGCCCATCGCAAGCTCGTACAGCTGGGACCTCCGTAACTAGATCGTCAGCACGATCAATAACTCTCGGGGCTTCGTCAGTGCTAGCCCCAGGCTAGACTGCTTCGTCCTGAACTCCTTCCGTTTGCTGATTTGTCGTACGAGGGTTCACAATTACCACGAACGAATTAACGAAAATAGTTTTGCATCCTAGACCGACGCACGATCAGAAATGAAGGAAGTGAAACTTCCTAAATGCCATCATAGCCTCTCGTAGATAAGTACGGACGTCTACGTACCCATCACCGAGACTCTACTAGACACTGTCTTAGTCTGGATAGACTCTAAACTGGGCTCTGATACCAACTGACACGACTCGGAATCCGGTTAGGCCGTGTGGGCACCCGACATCCTCCCTGGACCCGTCGGACGAACCCTTACCAATTAAATTAGGAAAATAAATATAACAATTCATAAATAAAGACAGGACTAAAAAAAACATACAGACATATTGACACCTCTAAGCTGTACCAATGAAAATTACAGTTGACTACCCAACATACTAGGTCTAGGGCTATCCAGACTAGACATCTAAGAGTACAAAAGAAGACAGATACCTCCTGAAGGGAGCAGAATGCAACTGAAATAATAACCAATAAACTTGTGGCCATCCGGAATAAATGCTGGCTCACCCTGACAGCTGAATTCGTCTTCGCTCCTTCACGACGTGGCAAACTCCATCCTGGAGCGAACCTGCCGAAACGAAATGGATAGACAAGAAACAAATAACAAACAAGGGTGAGTCAAAAGGACTCAATAAGTGGGGCAGACTAGCCACCTCAAAGAATAGGATAGCTAGCCAGGGAGAAAAGAAACAGATAGACCAACTTCCTTTTATTTAAATTATTAAAAGGCAGAGCCAGATAACAACCGGAAACACGTAAGAAACTTATAAACTCAACCAAGAATATGAGCAAGAAACATGTTAACAAATAAGCAATGCACGTAGAAGCAAAACAGTAGTAATGTACCGTAAGTCTACATAATGGTATGAATTGAGATGCAATAAAATGAAGTGAGATGAAATGAAATATGATGCAAAGGGTCACATGTGCCCGCCATCCCATCTCGAAGCGGAATACTCCTGTATTTGAGGGGAATCCAATCTGATAACCAACTAGAGCGGAATACTCCTGCTCCTGGGGCGGAATACTCCTGCACCCAATATAATATAAATCAGAGGCGGAATACTCCTGCACTCTCCTGGGGCGGAATACTCCTGTACCCGATAAAATGTAAAGCTGAGACGAAATACTCCTGGACTCAGTATGATATGCAATGTAATTCATCTGAATGCAATGTGATGCAATAATAACCTCTCACCAGCGCGGGACTCTCATCGACAGCCGGGAAGTAGATGCCCACTCAAAGCCAAAGTACAATACTCTGATTCTAAATGCAATACCAATAATAGGACATAACATATAATATAGAATGTAAATCCAAAGCTAAGGCGTAATGAGTACGCCTATCGGCAGCTACACACGTAAAGAACACGTGGTAGAAAATCCACGAGGCCAAGTACCTCCAAAGAAATGGATATAAACACTTACCTCGTTCCAAAGTTAACACTGCTACCCAACAACCGCTTAATTCTTTGAATTCATTGCCAAATGATCCCACTGTATTCAATAAGCAGAAAAACATATCACATTAGGCTAAAGGCTTCATTCTCTACATCTTAGGGCAATCCGGTTAGGAACCTGATACCCTATTCGCATATGCAATACGCAGGCCAGGCCTATGTACAGGGTTTAAGGTCACATAACCAAACCCCAAATAATTTACATTTATATGTTGCCCATAACTCACTGAGTATGAATATATAATCAATTTCGTTATCGGGGTCCATGTGACCCTTTAAACTATTAATTGAACTTATTAAAACGATGGCTAATATCCCAATTTTTATCGTAAAAATATATTCAAACACACGTAATAAACTCAAATAATTATTAGAATCATTACCTGAATGTTTCAGAGTAAAACTTCTACTTTTTCTCCGATCCTTTTTCTTATTTTATGGCATTTTTTTCAATTTTTGCTTCTGAATCTTTTTTTGGTTTCTCATGTTTCTGTTCTCATTCTCTCTCTGTTTATATAATTGATGAGCTTTATATAAGCTCATATGACCGCCATCAAATTTTGTCCTCTTTTCCTTCTTTTTTTTCTTTTTCCTTTAAAATTCGCTGCTACGATAAAAATTAAAAAGATACTCTACAATATTCAAAATAATCCCAACTTTTGCATACAAGTTATACAAAATATATGTAACATACTCGCGAAGGCTGATTTCAAATCGGACTCCCGAAATTCAAGATGCGAATTTAAATGAAAAAAAGTCAAATTATTTAACTTTCAGCATTTTAGCGGAAACTAGCCGAACAACATCGAAATTCACTTTCGAAAGTTCATAAAAGTCACAAGTAATCATATGAATCTGACGACGCTTTCGGATATCGAATCGGAGCTCATTTGCCAAAACCGAGCTCAAAAATCTCTGTTGTATATTTATCGACAATAAAAACTGAAACCTTCTTCCGATGCCTACCAAACGAGGTCTGATTTAGCTCAAATTTTACAGATAAGTCTCAATGGGTCTTACGAATATTTTAAAATTATCGGCACTCCAGTCGGAGTCCTATCACCCAAAACGACTGACCGAGGTCGTTTCACTAAAGCAAAGGCTTTAGTTGCCTATGCCTTGGGCTGGCCATGGCCTCACCCCGCCCCATTTCCATTCTAGTTACAGATGCATCGATACCTTTTGATGTCCAGTGACACCTATTGATGTCGGCAAAAATTTGATACTTGTAGGTATAAATATTTTAAAAATATGATATATCTGATTTGACATCTTGAATATTGGTATATCTATGTTAAATTTAGTGAAGGATCGTGAGTTCGACTCTCTCTGTAGATTAATACTAGCTCACAATATTTAATTATTGCCAAAATTTTGGACCATTGTCATTTTTCTTTTAATTAATAGGTTCTCAGCCGGATCAAAGTCATGATCAAAGGATTAGGATTAGGCAGGTCGATAAACAAAGAAAAAAATAAGGTCAACTTTCTTTTCATTTATTTTGTTCTTTTATTGTTTTTCCGGTTATTGGTTCTCATCACTTTCTCCATGCTTCTTGCTATCCAGTAAAATGGTGAAGGGTAGTTAACTTTACTGTACGTATGATAAAGTATTGGCTGGAACTTAAAGCAAGTCAAAAGAGATGCATTATTATTTACTGGAGCATTCTCACAACCTTATCATATATATCAAAATTACTTGAAAGATTTAGTATACTTTAACATTTTTTCATTTCACAACAAATGAATACAACACACTGTTCTTCACTGATTATCTTTCTCTATACATCGAAGCAATAAGAAAAAACCAAAAGAAAAAAGTGAAAGAGATACATATCAATAAAAGAATTGAAACGGCAAGTGCAGCATCTTTCTATATATGATTCCATATGCATATTTCTAGGCTATAACCGATTAACGTAAGTCCAAGTTCCAAAATGAATATCATGGTTTATTGATCTTCTTGCTTGATACACAAATTGTTGAACTTGGTTGATCATTTATATATCGACTAGGAGCAGAAGATCTTCGAAAACCCTTTGGTAAGCAATCCTCCACACCTTGATCACCATGAAAATCTTCCTTTTTGCCATTGATTTTAGGTTTAAATCTTGTAGAAGCTTCATAATTCATTGCTGGTAGCCTTGTAGCAGTGGCAAGAAAAATAATAGTAGGAGAAAAAAGTAGGAAGAGGAGAAAATAAAGCACAAGTTTGATTAAAAGTGAAGGACTTGACATTTTGAGACCTGTCTTTATGAGTATTTTTCTACGGAGAAGGCAATGTTTTTGGAGGTGTAAAAATGAGAAGAGAAAGGCTCTATATATAGAGGCCCGTGAGCAACAGAAGTATACATGTTTGACCAATTCATGTGTTAAGAGTACGTGATTTAATTTGTGAAGCATGTTGATGCTTACCTTTTAGTTATCAAAATGCAGGTGAGGAAGCTCGTGTATATCTATTTTGCTAGTTGGCAAATTAATTTCTGTAATAAGAAAAGTCAAATTCCTTTGGGGAGCCAACTCAGATTGCTAGAGTTGTGATCTGCGAATTGGCAAAGTAAAACATTTTATATTATCAGGTTAATACATGCAACTCATAGGTCACCCAAAAAAATCTCTATAAGTAATATTCAAGTCTTAATAATAATAAAATTTGTAATCTTGAAAATAAGACATATTATATACTAGCTACAATAGCTAATGGTAATCTAATACTAGTAAAAGAGTGATTTACGATGACCATATTTCGAACTTTGAACTCGTAAAAAAAAATCACCAAGTAATTCAAACATCCGACCCATTTCACACACGAGATTGATGAAATAACGAGTTGAGTTAAAAAGGAAGTGCATAAAATGGTTCACTGCATGCGCTTCGAAGCTCATGATCGTTAAGATTCTAGTTTCTGATTTATTTGGTGAAAGAATATGTGGAAAAAATCAAAGCAAAACTTGGGGGGAGAGTTACCTAATTAGTTTGTGGCAAGTTATCTTGAATAATATCTATTCTGAAGTTGCTAATAATCTTCTCTGTTTTATCTTACTTTTAAAGCTCTATAAATATCCTTTTTGCATGGAAAAAAATTTATCATATAACCGTGTGAAGTTTATCATGTGGCAATGTTTCGATCTCATCTAAAGTTATTCAAGAAATTACGGTTAATTTTCCTTTATTTTGTCGGGAGTATATAATGGCTGTTCCTTTACATATTATACTAGGAGTTGTGGATGTTTGATTCATCAATTTATTTCGAACAACGCAGCAAAGTTGAAAAAGGTGTGGATCACATTGTAAGTTTATGCTTCTTAAATTAATGGAAATAAATAAATAGATAAACGGCCTAGCTTGCATTGTAGTCTAGTATCTAGGAAAAAAAGTTGAGAACAAGTGGGTAACAAAGAAAATGAAATAACGCCACTTAATAAATAGGGATTTTTACCCCACATAACCATTCTCAATCCTTATTCACTTTTTGTGACCAAATTTTGTCATTTCTTTATTTTTCTAGCATATTTATTAAATATAATTTGATGATATAAATATTTAAAAAATATAGGACAAATATATATGTGTATAGAAGGTATATATACAAAATATCAATCTATTATATTTGATATTTTTAATTCTAAATTAAATTTTAAATATAAATATTGTGGCTATATTATGTTAGTGCTAAATGACTTGTTAATATGAAATATTGTGGGCTATTTACGTGGAAATCCCTAATAAATAAGCCCACTCACATCATTAAAAAAAAAAGATTAAAAAAGACAAAAGGTGCAAAAAGTAAATATCTTATGGTATTAATTCGACTGAAAAAACTTTTTTTTCCTTCTAATTTCCGACAGTATTTACATGACTACCTCGCTGTGTTTGAATGATCCAAAATATAATTTGAGTGTTTGATTTTAAAATACAACAATGTGTGTTCAACTAAGTCATATTATAAGAATATTTACTGTAATACTCAGAAGGAAAATGCCATCGATCGCAAAAAGGAGAATATTATCTCAAGTATGATGCAGTCTACCTAGCCAATGATAAGTAAAAATTTGTCTATGTGTAAATAGTGACATGTGTCATTAGTAGCTAACCTGTTTGCCAGCATTTTCATTATCATCTGTAATCCTTTGAGCAATAACTTATTGCCACGTATAATACCTGTCCAAGATTTACCTAGTAAGAATCTAAGTCATGCCCAAGATATAGGAGATCCCAACTACCATAAAATCTCCCTTTGGATAACAAACCACCTATGCAAATCTGTAGCTAAAAAGAGCTTATATCACGTAACACTTTTCTTTGATTTTTTTTAATAATAGAAACATCAACCTAAAAGAAAGTATCTCAAAAGGTAAACGAGGGAATTGAGAGCTTATGGTCCAACGGTATAGATGAAATTACAAAATATATAAACTTAATATCATATTTACAAAATATAACAGCACTATACCACTTTACAAAAAATAATAATACTTTTTTTACATAGCATATACAAAATACATTTAAACCATATAATTAGGACTTTATCATCTCTCACCCCACTGTTTCAGTCACAGCAGCAGCGTCGGTGACCGAATGCCGGTCGCCGCCGGTCAGCCGCCAGCTAGCGGCGGCAGGTTGCCGAATTTGTAATTTCTTTTAATTATTTTTTTTTAGATCTATAAAAAGAACATACAAAATATACACATATATACATATAAAACTTCATATGAATTATTATTTTGAATTTACATAGTCAAACATATACAAATATATAAAAATATATACAACATACAAAGATATACAAAAAAATATATACAAATAATTTTTCGCTCCACACATACATATACACTAACATACAACAACATACACAAATATACACCAACATACACATACAAAAAGTGGGAGATAGATATTTATATACAAAAAATACAAGGACATACGTATTTATATATAGAATATACAAAATATATACATCAAAACATACACATACAAAGGAGGAAAAAAAGGAGGAGTAGATCGGGAAATCGCAGATCAGAGCAGCCGGCGCTGTAGTGCAGCAGCGACAACAACAACATCAACAATGTAGGGCAGCAAACAGATCTGAAATGAAAACTCCAGTAGGGCAGCGACGATGGTGGAGGACGACGGCAAGGGAGAGGGGGACAATGGCGGTGGGTGGGTGGATGGGTGGAGGAGGGGAGAGAGGGAGAGAGAGAGAGAGAGAGAGAGGGGGGAAGAAATTAGGATTTTATGTTTGGGGGAGAGTGGGAAATGAAAAAAAAGGTATATAGGGTAATTATTGAAAACTATTGTTATGTTTTGTAAACGTTGTAAAAGTATCATTATTTTTTGTAAATTAGCTATTAGGGTTGTCAACTGGTGTAAAATTTTCTTTTTTTATATAGTAAGTGATAATTTGATTCTCATTGTTCATGTTTTCCTCATCTTCCTTATACCCCCAAAAAATAGAAAACAATTAAATAAATAAGAGGCGATATCAGTGATGATAGACAAAACGAGTTGTGAAAACACCCTTTAGTAAGAAGCATTATCCATCATTGTTTTGTAAAAAGATTATTTTATATGTGCAAAATACGGTATATTAATTCTATGATGTCGCTTCGATATAATACAAAATAATATGTGAATTGATATTGCCATCATAAAATTCAATATATGCCATTGAATCGAGAAATCCCTTGAAATTTAGATTCATGATTTCAAAAAAGAAAAAGGAAACTACAATTTCAAGGATCACATGTCTTTGAAAATCATCAAATTTAATATAGTCTGATGACTGTGCACATTTTGTTGTTTTAGGAAAATGATATGCGACCAGACTTTTGATGGACATAATTGGGGGATAATTAAATCATTTCACTAGGAAGTTGGGGGTATATTTTTAATTCATTCTCTCTCAATGTAGTTAATTATATTTTACATTCTCAATGCATAAAATATATAAAAAAAATATTCTCTCATCCTAATATTCTTTATGATTGTATCTTCTCAACAATTTGAACACCAACTTATAATTTTCTGATTTTCATAATATAAAAGGAAATCTTATACTTAGTACATATCTCATATTCTCCTTAATATATACAAAAGTTTAACTCCATGATTATTATTTTTTGTGCTTTTTTCTTTTTGATACGTCAGTTTTTAGTATTTTTTTTTAAAAAAAGATCTCTTTAAAGTGTTTAACAAAAATATTTTTTAATTTGATGTCTAAAAATTAGTATTTTCTGAAAAAAAAAAGGTGAATGCTATTTTAGAAAAAACTTCAATTTGTTCATTTTTTGCATTTTGTCTGAACCCATCTTTTGGAAAATAAAGTATTTTTTTGTAAGAAAAATCTTAAAACATTTTGAATCAAATCACATCATAACCCATGGAGAAAAATCTTCTATTTTATTCATATATGCATAAATACTTGTAATACGCATGCACTAATTCGTGCAAAGCACAAAATATAAGTTTTTAATAATTTTTATATTCATCTAAATTAAATTTAAATAATTAAAAAAAAAACTCAAAGTTAAATTTAACATGAATTGCCACTAACTTAAAAACAATCAGAAAGTATAATATTCAAGCTCGAGATAATATTCTTAATCGTGACACATCTAAATTGGAACCAAGATAATATCATTATTTATTTTATTAATTTAGTTAAATAAAAATTTCTGTTGTTTGACCAAAGAAAAGTTATGTCCTTATAAAGGAAAATAGACTACCTACTTTATTGAAAATATTGTAAGTATATGTTGTGTGGATAAAAATATGCCACCTATGATTACAGGGATGCGAGACCAGCTGACGGGACTAGATAGCTTACAAGTCACCGGGCGTAGAGGATACACATCTACTCCTCATGGCACGACCGCTCAACCGGTACGGGCATAGGACGCAAAGTATACATCCCGTCGCCTTAGGATTTATAGTCTCCAAGTTAGGGTTTCGTATATATCGCCGCCTTGACCATACAGGCTTACAGCCTTTATTAGTCTTTGTATTTTACCATAATTAGAACTGGGTAAATCTCTACTATAAATACTCCTCCTTACATTGTATTGTACATCAAATGATTCACACAGAATTCGGCTATTCTCAAGGAATAAGATTATTACTTTCTTGCTTATTACTGTTCTCTCAGTTTTACTTACTTTTCCTGCTATTTACTGTATCGTTTGTGACCCTCTAACAAATTTAATAGTTTTATCTAAACGACCACATTTAGGTCGAAATAATTTATCGCCCACCGCGGGGCCCAGATAGAGACGGATCCAGGAATCGAAAGTAGCGGGTGTCATTCTTTATATAATTAATCTTTATCTATATAGACCAAATAAAAATGGCGGATCGAGTCGGGTCAGATAGATTTTAATTACTTCGACTAGGCGTTAAGATATTTATTCACAATAAAAAAAAGTTAGGTTTAATTCAATTATTTTTTTTACGCTTGTTTTACATTCTATATTATGAAAGAACTTGTCCAAAAAATTATGAAAGAGGGCCCGGCCCCAATTATAAAGATGTACTTGAACGTAGCTTAATTTTTAGTATATACCTTTTGTTTGACTAGATTAATTTACCTCCAATAATCTCTAGTTAATTTCTTCAAGTTAATGTCACGTTTTATGGCATCTTTATATAACAAAATTTCAAATATTTATTTATGAGAATTAATTCAAAGGACCTATTAATCTTGCCACTTAATATTTCAAAATTCAATAAAAGATATTGTTCAAATTATTCTCCAATATATATAGAATAATATTGCATCATCAAAAGGAGAAAAATCATACATTAATCGAAAGTAATTCAATTTAATTATAAAAAATAATTTATTCATAATATATAAGTTAAAATGATAAAAACAAAGTAAAGCAAACAACAACAAAAATAGAAAAGGAGAGAGAGAGAGAGAGAGAGAGAGAGAGAGAGAAGAAAAGAAAATAAAAGAGAGAGAGAGAGGGGTTTATTTATTCAGTTAGAAAAAAGGAGAAAAGAAAAAAAAAATAGAGGGCTTAAAAATGAAGAAATAAGTACCAAATGGGGATAGAGAATGCGGGGAGATGTTGCAACTTGCAAGACGAGAAGTTGAAAAAGCAGAGCTATAATGTTGATTTAAACCCGCGTTTCTTGGGAGCAGACATAGCACTTTAAGCACTGGCACCACATCACCTTTTCATTAGCGGGTGCCACTTTCAAACACTTATAGGTTTTTTGCAAAAATGTACACAGATATACATACATATACCACGTCTCTACCGAAGCTTGCGGGTGTCGTGGCACCCCCTACGTTACACGTAAATTCGCCCCTGGGCCCAGGCAATTGTAGGTTTCTGCAAAGGAAAAGGTACAGTCATGTCAGACGACAACGACAACGTTCTAAAGAACAATGCCGCTGCAGTAGACAATTTCATAAAGGATCCTAGCGATCCTAACTAACAGTCAAAGGACCCTTCAAAGGATCCAATTTCTGTAGCCAGCAATGGAGAAGACAAACAGCCATGTAGAGACAACTTCGGGCTTAAGGAATTCCACGTTGGTCTATTCAAGAACCAAGAAGAACAGGCAGAATAAAACTCGCCTAACATGGTCGAAAGGCATGACCCAGATGTTAGGAGCGATATTTGGTGGATCGTCTCAGAGGCCAGTACCCCAGCGAGGACCAGCGCCAGCAAACGAGTCACCAACATCCGTGCCTAATCAGAGACTCAACATGGATGCCGCCCCCGGCAGCTCCACAGCAGTCAACAACCAAGATCTCAAAGGAACACCTGTCATTCAGGACATCCTGAAGGAGTTGAAGGCTATCCACGATTGGATCAATAACGTTTCGGGTGCTCCACCTCAGGTTACCACTGTAGATGAGCAGAAGTTCTATAAGTATGAATATAGAACAAGTGTTGCACCGGTCCGCATGCCAAAGTACTTCTGCCTACCGGATAACCTTAAGTACGATGGAACCATCGATCTAAATAAGCATATTGCAGCTTATTATACAGCCGACAAAGCAACAGTGACCTCATTTAGCTTGATGTAGACCCTGAAACTTGAATCAACCAAGACGGTGGCTCAGGCAACCTGGTTGATTAAAAGTTTTGGGGAGAAGAAAGAATGGGGCACTTGGAAGTACAATTCTTTTCAATATTTGCTTTAATTAGGTCTCTAGTCTCTTTATTAATTACATCAATTTTCATGCTTATCAATTATGTTACAGGTTTTCACCCACAACAGTTTCGGGCCCAGCGCCCCCTTTTATCAAGAAAAATACTATCCTATTTAGTCAATTTTACAAATCAGATCCATCTATGATACAAATATTCATAACCCAACTTAAGTTGAAGCAATACACTCACTTTTCGTGATAAAAGTAGGGTAAACTGCCCGCTTAAAACTAGATCACTTATAGTTCAGCCATCAAGCATTATTCGTAAGTTGAAATCGCCAATTCAACAAATCGCACCTACATGTCAAGCCTACCGCATAATACCAAAAACTCTTAAAGCACTCAAGTGAACAAGCATAGACGATCTAGTTTGAATATAAAAGTGCCCCGTCACATATGACGGGCTAAAGACGTCCCATTGCAGGCGTAGGCCTTGCCCTAATAAAAGTCGTCTATCGAAGATGCAATCTAAGCTGTCAGCTATTGGCGCATATTCAATGGACGCACATGCCCAAGCAGGCTCACTAATAAACATTCTAGACATTAGAATAAATAGGGCGCCCGTCACTTTGCAGAGGCGCCTAATCTATTGGCGCACATGCCTACGTAGACACGACTTTACGAAACCATTATCAAAAAACGTTTATGGCGGAAATTAAACTAGTCACAAACAAAATAATGGATGAATCAAGTCAAAAAGCCTCAAAACGAGCCAAAAACATAACAATTACGCCCAAAACACGTGCAAGTGTTCATACTATTAACCCAAAAGCAAAGGAGGGGGATTCTAATTATCTCTCGGGGGACTTCTTTAAGTGGAAACACTTTGCGAAGGTCCTTCTTCGCCGACTGTAGGTTCCTCAGCCGGCATATTGTCGTCTCATTCGCCACTAGCTTCTTCAGAGCCTTCCTCAAGGTCAAAGCCTAGTTGAGGATCTGCTTGGGCCACGAGCATGATAAACAGAGCAATCTCAGTAGCTAGGTCCAAGCTAGGATTGTCATGAATCCGATGTAAGGTAGCAAGTGCAACCGCAAGATTCACACGGTCTACCTCGGTCATGTGCCGAGCATTCATCTTCTCCTACATCCATCAGGAATCATTTCGGAGCTTATCACAGGTTTTCCTAAGGATTCCACTTTGGCCTGAAGCTTATCATTTTCATCCTGGAGGAATGCAGAAAGACCCTTAGTATCAGAAACATCCTTCTCAGCAGTCTTAACTTGCTCTTCCACCGTAGACAACCTTTGTCGTAAGCCTTCCTCAACTGCTTCCAGGCGGGTCACATTGGCATAATGTACTTGCCCTGTAAGTTTGGCTTCTTGAAGGGAGGACTGGAAAGTCTCTACAACCTGTTTGTGCTTATGTGCCTCGTTCACTGCACCATTCAGGTTCTTTTTCTTTATTTGCTCCAAATGGTAAGCTTTGCGCGTGGTTTGGAGCTCCACCTTCAGTTGTTCCATCTTTTCTACAAATGGCTGCAAGCTGGCGACTTGTCCCCGCAAAGCATCATTTTCCTCCTTCAGGGTTTCATCCGAGCTCCCTTGGCGAAGGATTTCGTGATACATCATCAACCTTTGAACGGACGTCAAAAGAGATTCTCAAAAGGAGGAAGGTGAAAATTCAATTCATAACATTTCATATGAATAAGGAAAATTTTCCCAGAGAGAGCATCCTGTGGCAATCTTAAGCAGCTTCTGGTGACTGTAGTCGGCAAAGTGTTTATGCTTACAGGGACCAATCAGCTCGGCAGTATGGCCAGTCACAACGCCCGGGCTCTCAAACAAGTTCAATCTCGCAGCAATAGGGATAACAACCTCACGAGGTTCGCTCATAGGCTCAACGACGGGAGCAGTGTCTAGGGCCACTTCTTTGTCAGGGCGATGCTGAGGAGAGTTAGTCAGCTCGGGAAGAGAAGGCAATGTAGCAAGTCCTGCAAATGCATACGGGTTAATCATTTGTATGACATACGAAGAGATTACACTAGTCAAGGGCAGGAAGAGAGGAACTAACCTGATGACAGAGGCTCGAGAGGAAAAAATGGCAACACAACTTCATCTCTCTCTTATCAGCATCTACTTCAGCCTCTGGAGTCTCATCAATCAAGTGTCTATGCTTTCACGTCGAGGGACCTGACTCGGGAGTAGTAGCAACAGAAGAAGGAGCTGCAGTAGCTTCAGGCTCGTTGACAACCATTACGTTGTCAAAACTGGTAGGTCTTTTCCTCTTTGAAGAACGAGATTTGTTGGCCCTATCAACAACCCTACCGCCGGATGCCTGTACGTCGGGAAGAGGGGTAATATATGAAGAAGTAATCCAGATTTCCTTCAAATCAGGCATCGCGCGACGGGAGACCCTTGAAACAAAGAGAGGTGTTGGAAATAGTTGAGGTGTGAACTCAAGGAAGTATTCAGGAGAAAACGACTAACCGTGATCCTTTGCCCGCCAATCGTTCATTCTAGCCAATGTCGCGAAAGTCATTGTGCTAGCAGTGTTTCTCGTAAAGATTGCAGTAACCCACATGGTTAAGTCATCATGGTTTAGCGGAAGGGCAGTCACGAAATTCACTAAGAACGGAAATTCAATTCAGGAAAATAACGGACGTTAAATACACAAAGGATGGGAATTCAGAAACTTACGCTTCCTATTGAAGATCTCTGGAAAGGGAGTGGACGACACTATGTATGGGGTTCGCACCGCCACATATTGGTAGATCCAGCCACGATTTCTGAAATCCTTACTACTGGAGACTATGTCTTTTCTTCGTCGCTTGATGAGGATCAGCATGACTTCTTCCAATAAGCAGGGAGAGTAGAAAGCATGAAGGTGCCAAAACGATAATTTCACCTTGGCATGGCTGGCTAGGTGGTCCAATACGGCCACCAAAAGAAGGGCCTGACCTAACCTAAGCAGATGTTGTACTGAAGGCATATTTTTTCAACAATCGAATAAACACGTTCATTAAGATGCAGAGTGAAAAGATATGTATGAACCATCGAGTAACCAATACGATGGGAGGAGATTCTTTTTTCAACAATTGGAATGATAATGTCTATGATGTCAGATCATTTTCAATCAAGCCTGACGTGAGTAGTATCATTCTCCACAATGGCGGATGGGTAGGACTCAATAGAAAGGTTGTTATTTTCACCTTCTTGTTTAGTTGTTTCGCCCTGCATTCGGCCATCACCTTCAAAATTCAAGACCGGAGGTAAATAATCAAGAACTCTGAAGTTTCTAGGGAGGAAGTTTGCTTCTTGAGCCATATCGAGGAAAGACCGATTTGAGAAGATTAGAGAAAAAGTTTTTTTGAAAGAGAGTTTTTGAAAAAGGACTTGAAGATGGATGAAAAGCTCTATAATCATGGTATACTTATAAATACACTGAGGAGTCTTAGATGGCAAGCTAATCGTTCTGCAGACGTAAGATCATAATCATTATGGCTTACGTGATACATCCCAATAATTACGGGATATGACAGGGCGGCTGCAGCATTGAAAAGTCGCAGATAAAAACCTTTACAATCACAGGTTATATATTGTTTTACTTGAGTACTTGCATTCAATGCAATGCATTTGAAACGGCAGGGGATGAGTAACGGGTGCAGGAGCATCTCTACGTCTTTTATCACGCCTCTTTCACTTCTTGGCTGCTTACGACAACACTCAGTTAGTTGGAGGAATGGCTGTGTAGGTAAGAATATGCCACCTATGATTATGGAGATAGGAGTCCAGCTGGCGAGACTAGACTTAGCTTACAATTCACCGGACGCAGAGGATACATGCTTGCTCCTCATGTCACGGCCACTCAGCCGATACGGGCGTATGACGCAAGGAATACATTCCGCCGCTTTAGGATTTACAATCTCCAAGTTAGGATTTCGTATATACCGCCACCTTGAGTATACATGTCCACGACCTTTATTAGTCTTTGTATTTGACCAATTTTAAGACTATGTAAATCTCTACTATAAATACCCCTCCTTACATTGTATTGTACTGATCACGCCCAACTACGCCCTATAAAAGGGACTAAGCGGTCGCAGCAAATATAGTTCGGTACTTAAAGTTCCGAGGTCAAATCCCACAGGGAACACTCAAAATCTAGTTGCTAATCAAACTAATTTATCTAACCAATTAACTTCGAGGTTTTGTAATTGTATAATGGTTTCAATGTAACAAAAGTAAATTGCAAAGTATTAAGAAATAAATTGATCAAGGATTTAGAAGCCTAGGATTGATTTACCCAACTCCTACCTATGTGTTAGAGTAATTCTTTTAACAAATTTAACTTGATTTTCTTCCTATTGAACACTTGCTCCAATTATACAACTATTCACTTCCATGTAATAGTAATAACTTTCACTAATCAATTTTCTAATTAATTAATGAAGATAACTAGGACTACAAGTTTAGTTCACAATCAGAATCAATGGTCACAAATCACCTTATTGACAACCTAAGTAATACCTTGGTTTTAGATTGAAATATTGCTAAGTGTTTAACCCAAACCTATGAATCTATCCCTAGGTACATAAGAATAATGGGAACAATCAATTGGGAGCTCTTCCAATTAATAGCAATCAAAACATAAACACTTAGATAAGAAGGATTCACAAGTCTCATTCATTGAAATAAATATTCATAACACATAAGTATTGGAGTGGTTCAATCAATCCTAGAATGGGTAAATTAGCCACTCATGTTCATGATAGTCATATCAAAATAATTCATGAATGAACAAATTACAAAAAGTAGGGAAGAATTTAGAAAAACTCGTGTTCTTGAAGTCTCCAAAGCTATAGCCTCCTTTCTGCTTCTTCACCCATGTAATTTTCATAATGGAGGCAAAAGAAGCTTTTATACCCTGTAAGAAACTGAGCAAAAGTACTAAAACAGCCTTATTTTTTCGCCCTTCAGCCTTGTACAACGCGGACCAAATTTCTGCAGGCAATTCAGCTCGCGTGGTGCTCGCGTATTTGGCATAAATGCGCTGAAACTTTTTCTCCATTCCTAAGAAAAGACTCTTTTTCTTCCCGTGTCACTCGCGTGGCACACGGATCACTTGAACTCTTCAACATCTTCACTTTTAGCTCCAAATCTAGCAGTTTATTGCTCAATTCACCATGTTCAAATCCTACAACACCAAACAACTCAATTAGTATTAACTCTTGAGAGTTTTGCATATAAACTCTTAGGTGTACTATCATAACATGGTAAAATTATCCTGAAAATATAGGTAAAATAGCCAAATATCACAACCCCACACTTAGACTTTTGCTCGTGCTCGAGCAAAGAAGAAGAATACACAGAAAGCGAATCAAGATTAGTTAAGGACTCGCGACAACAACTTAGCAAAACTCACCCATAAAATTCAAACACCCTTTCTTTTGGTCATAGTCAAGTACTGAAAGTAGAAACTTATAGACCACTCAAGTTCCAATGTACCTCACAGAAAGAAGATTCCACCAAACACACAACATATGATTTCAAGAGACATTGTGGCATATCAAATATCAAATACTCTCACACTCAGAAAGAAATTTCTCATGTCCCACAGAAAAGTACCATAGGCTTGCCCATTTTGTCATTATCCACTAATGTAGGAGTCTCAATCAAAAGTCAAGTAGGGCTTTTTCATAGCTTGTAATGTTGGCTTGGGGTAAGGTGTGGTACACTTTTGGGTATATAGTGACTAATTCTTCCCCTCAACACTTTAAACATCACTCACTACTAATTTTCTCTTTCTCTTCCTATATTCATCAACTCATTCTCTTTTCTCTTTTTTTTTTTTAATGATTTTCACAACACTTGGATGATTGGGGCCCTAAGAGTTCAATGAAATATATCATCCTCCCTAGGGTGCCTTTTGCGTGTTCATACTCGAGGCTTTTATCACCCTTAATCGAGCATAGGAACATTGCCCCCATCCTTCATTTTTTTTTTCTTTTCTTTTTTTTATATGAAGAGAATATCAAGTATTTCATTCCTTCATTCTTTTGCAACTTTCCTCCCAGATACACAACTCTTATTAATAACCCACAATCTTTCCAAACACACAACCTAAAGTAGTTAAGGGGAAGATGGGTAACAAGAGAGGTAAATAGAAAATAGATAAGGCTTGTAATTCAAGTTGCCAAAGAAAATGTCAATAGGCTCAAATTGGGGACTCAACTGAATATATTCATTAGGTAGGCTAATTTGGGAACTGGCAGGCCAAAGAAGGCCTACTTTCATTCTTAAGATCAAGACTACCTAGGATTTCGCCTCAAACAACAAGCAGGGCGAGTTCTAGATTTAACATGAAACAATGAAAAATATATAAAAATAACCTCACCACACACTGTACATGGAACTCAATTCAGTTTCACCTCGCAATACCTCACTATGAACTAAAAAAGGAAGTTAAAAAAATATATAGCTCGTTCTAACTAAAGGTTGCCTTTCGACTCCCTCACTTCTCTCTTTTTCTGCCTACTCTCCATTTTTTCTCCTTCTGAGCTCCTAGGCATTTTTTTTTTAGATATTATCTAACCTACAGACTGCCTGGTTCAGTATAAATAACTCAATGGGAAAGAACCAAGGCTAAGAAAACCCAAAGAGATTATTGATAAACTAAGAATTAACTAAACTAAAAATTAACTTTAATATTAATGAACTACTAAATATTTGTAGTACTATTATATTACAGGCCATGAATATATAGGATATTACAGACCCAACAAAACTAGAAAGCAAGAAATAAATCAAAAACTGTCAAGTGACAAGAAAGTATGAAAACATCCTAAAATAAACAAGTACCACACAATAAACTCCCACCCTACACTTAAGATTAAATAGTGTCCTCACTGCACTATAACAACAACATATTTAACAAGTAGGGTGGTGGTACTCCCTGTCAAGTAGTAGTAGTCGAACAGCTGGCGCTCGCATCAGGACGTGCACCAGGAACAACATCAGAAGTAGTCACAGCAGCTACTGCAGTTTCAGCAGGCCCACCAGCAGATGTGGCAGCAGCGCTCGGAGCATCCACAGGGGTAGAAAAAGAATGAGTAGACGCTACCTGGGCTGGTGCAACCATAGTAGAAGCAGCAGGTAGCTCAACCTCAGGCAGAAAGCCAACTAGCAAGCGCTCATCAGCAGTATAGGGCAACTCAGTCATAAGAGGAGTGAGATCCACACCCTTCATCTTCATATCAAGCATTGTAGCATGCCATTGGTGAAGTAGCATCCGCTCAATTCTATCCAAGCGTCGCTCATAAGATAACTTCTCCAATCTATCGCCATCTGGGCTCTTGACATTTGTGATATAGACTCTCTCTGGAGTTTCTACTTCCTTTTCATCTCCGTCATCAACCACTACCTTCAATGATCGCATATATTTGGTCAAAGTGTTAGGAAAGAACAAGCGCCACTGCATATTCTCTCGAGTGCGCTGCAACTCTCGAAACATCAAATAGCCCACATTAATATCAATTTTCTTCGTCAACGCATAGGTGGCAATAACCCTCTCAAACCGTATGTCTGTCATGTGCTCACAGGGGATCAAACGCAAGCAAACAAATCTCAGATACACTCTTGCTCTCTTAGAGAAATATTTGAAAGCCAAGGTGTTGTATGGAGACCCTGAACTTGCCTTCCACTTTGCCTTCGAATTATCATCACATATCACACGTCGGATATCATCAAGATCTGGTGCATTCTCAATAGCCTGAAGTGCAGTTCTATCAACCTATGGGAGCCCCAGGAACTCATTCAGCTTATCAGGAGATATGTCAACCATTTTGCTACGAACATTTACCACATTATCAACATCCATCTTCCAATTGGCCAGCAGCTCACGAACCCAAGATATGTTGGCTTTTCCAAACCCAGTTAGCAACACATCCCACTGTCTCCTCTGAATTTTCTCCAACACATCTGGAAACTTTCTCCTGCACATCTCAGTATCAATAGGTGATTCACTCAGAAACGTCTTATCACAAATCTCTTTGTAATCTTCTTTCGCTTGATCATCACGCCAAACAGCATGAGAAACTGTCTTGCACCGCTTGGCTGCAAGTTGTTGCTCCGAATCAATTTCCTTTTCCTGCCCAGTATTCTTTCTGACACGTCCCATTTGGAATCCTACAATCAAAGAGCAAACAACCCAGTAATAAAATGGAATAGGCCAAAAATTCAAAAATTTAGCTTAGGAACAGACAAAGAGCACTGCATAACATGAAACACCATGACAAAGAGCCTTTGAATCAACTAACGACTTGCACAACTGCAAATACGCAACAAGGGACTTCAAAAATTATTCCAATAACACAAAACATGGATGGGTACTCAGACTTCCCCGCCTTGATTCAGCGCAACAATTAGGTCCCTAACAATTTTATACCAATGAAAGCATCACATTATACAGATGAGCCAGCCCCTTCGGCGCCTCATAATGCACCACCAACAACTTACGAACAGTCGAAACGCTAGTGTAGAGTCACATACATACTCGCTCGCTTAGCAACCCAAAAAAAAAATAAAAAAATAAAGCAGTGGGTCGAGCAAGCAATAAACCCAAAAGTGCATGTCTACATAACTTACCCAGACTTGTTATATTGGAAAACATTCTAGTGCTACGTCAATCCATCTATCCATCAACGTACAACAGACAAATTAACAATAAACAAATTTACTAAACATCTTAAATTGGTCAGGCTATGGTAGACATCCAATAGGGGTCACAGTTGGTCAGGCTATGGTCGACGGGGTTTAGGGGGAAGGGGTGACGGAAAAGGGTTTGGGGGTGACACGAACAGGAGTGGTAGCGGGTTAAACAAGGGGGGGGGGGGGGGTGGCGACTGGGGAACATGGATGGGATAAACAGGGGGTGACTGGGACGGGGTTGGGGGTGACGGGAAAGGGGTTGGGGGTGACGGGAACGGGTTAGGAGCTGCGCTACAGGAGGGTACGAGATTGGGGGAGGGGGGGTGACGGGAATAGGCTGTAGGAGAGAGGGAGAGATAATTAGAGAAAGAGAAAAGAAAGGAAGAGAGAGGAAGCACATACCTGAACATCGGCGATGTGGTGGTGCTACGGTGGCAGCTCCTCTGGTGGTGGGTGGCAATGGGTTGAAGAGCTTTTTGGGAGATGAGGGAGAGTTACGTACTGATGGGGGAGGTGAATGGGTTTAAGAACGTACGTGTTTCCCTTGCCCAGTTATACCATATTTTATTCTGCTTGTGGTTTTCTTTGTTTTTAATATTTTTTTTTTTGTTAAAATTACTTACCTGGCCTTCTAAAATCCGCGTGGTGGCCTCGTTTGAGAGCCTCCATGCGCTGTATTTTTTTTGCTCTGGCACATCAGTTTCTCGTGCTAGTCGTCTAGTGGCACGAGACTTAAATGCTCCTCAGACCAAATATTTCGCATGGTACTAGCGTGCCACGAGCCCTTCACAATTACTCACCTCGTTTGATGCCATTTTGTCAACTTGCTTCTCTTGATTCACCTTCGCCCGTTCCACGAACTCTGCAACTGTCAATTAATCCTGCAAAACTTGATCAAACATTAATACCCCACAATTAAAATAAAAATTAGTAAAACAATAAATACTAACTAAAATCGTGGGTTGCCTCCCATGCAGCGCCTTATTTAATATCGTGGCACGAATCTTTTTGTATTTTTTTATTTCTTTTTTAATTTTCTTTTGTTTACAATTACAAACACGGGTTGCCTCCCGAGAAGCACCTTATTTAAAGTCGTGGCACGACATTATGAAAGCTTCGATCACTCGTAAAAGTACCAGACAGAGATAACCTTGACCTCTTCTTCCATTCCATAATAGCTTTTCAACCTTTGCCCATTAACCTTAAATCGTCTTGAACCATCCTCAGTCTCTACTTCCACAGCTCCATGAGGTGCCACTTGCACAACTTTAAATGGTCCAGACCACCTCGACTTAAGCTTACCAGGGAACAAATGAAGTCTAGAATTATAAAGCAATACCTGTTCACCCGGCTCAAAGCTCCTATCTATTATCCTCTTGTCATGCAAGTTTTTCATTCTCTCCTTGTACAGTCTCGCACTCTCATAAGTGTTAAAGCGTCTCTCCTCAAGTTCGTGCAGCTCGTTGATCCTGCCAGAAGCTGCAGAGTCATAATTCAAATTTACCCTCCTAAAAGCCCATAAAGCTCTATGCTCTAACTCTGCAGGCAAGTGACATGCCTTCCCGAACATCATCTTGTAAGGAGTCATCCCTATAGGTGTCTTGTAAGCAGTCCTATAAGCCCATAAGGTGTCATCCAGCTTCCTTGCCCAATCAGTCCTGGTAGCATTTACAATCTTTTGAAGCACACTTTTAATCTCTCTATTTGAGACCTCAACTTGCCCGCTGGTCTGCGGGTGGTAAGGTGTGGCAACTTTATGATGAACACCATACTTCTCCAGTAACCTCTTGAACACTTGGTTGGAAAAATGACTTCCCCCATCACTAATGATAGCCCGAGGAGTACCAAATCTAGAGAAGATGTTCCTTTTGAGGAACTGAGTAACTCCCTTAGCATCATTAGTGGGAGCTAACAAATGGACCCATGAAATCTATCCCCCACACGTCAAATACCTCAACCTCCAAGATTGGTTTCATAGGCATCTCATGACGACGAGAGATATTGTCGGTCCTCTGGCACTCATCACAAGCCCGGGCCCAAATGTTAGCATCCTTGAACAAAGTAGGCCAAAAGAAGCCCGCTTCCAATACCTTAGCAGCTGTCCTGGCCCCTCCAAAATGTCCTCCATAAGGTGAAGAAAGACATGCCTGCAATATAGAAGATTTCTCTATCTCGGGGACACATCTCCGGATCATGTTATCAACACATATCTTAAACAAATAAGTTTCATCCCAAAAATAAGATCTACATTCATACAAGAACCTTTTCTTTTTCGCCGAGTCAAAATCATGAGGAATTATTTCACTTACCAGATAATTTGCAATATCAGCGTACCATGGAATTTCTTCTAATGTAGTGGCCAGCAATTGTTCATCTGGAAAGTTTTCCCAAATCTCACCTTCCTCAACTCGCTTCTCAGCTCCTTCAAGTCTAGACAAATGGTCTGCAACCTGGTTCTCAGTACCTTTACGATCACGGATCTCCAAATCAAACTCTTGTAGCAGCAACACCCACCGTATCAAACGGGGCTTAGATTCCTTTTTCTCCACCAAGTACCGGATTGCACCATGGTCTGTATACACCACCACCTTCGAACCAAGTAGGTAAGAACGGAACTTGTCAAAGGCGAATACTACAGCTAGCATCTCCTTCTCAGTAGTGGTGTAATTCAATTGTGCTCCATTCAGTGTGCGACTGGCATAGTAGACTAGGTGCATTATTTTATCTTTTCTTTTCCCAAGCACATCACCCACAGCATAGTCACTTGCGTCACACATCAACTCAAATGAGTCCTCCCAATTAGGTGCTACAATGATTGATGCTGACACCAACCTCTCCTTTAGCTCCCTGAAAGCTAACCTGCACTCATCAGAAAAAATAAAAGGGTGATCCTTTTAAAGCAACTTACACAAGGGATGAGAAATTTTAGAGAAGTCCTTAATGAACCTCCTATAGAAGCCAGCATGGCCTAAAAAGCTACGAATCGCCCTCACCGATGTGGGTTCAGGCAATTCTTTAATTACCTCTACTTTTGCTCTATCAACCTCAATCCTTCTACTTGACACTTGGTGCCCTAAGACTATCCCCTCTTGTACCATAAAATGGCACTTCTCCCAGTTAAGCACAAGATTAGTTTCAATACACCTTTTCAACACTCTCTCAAGATTAGTGAGTCATTCATCAAAGGAGTTACCTACCACAGAGAAGTCATCCATAAATACTTCCATAATATCCTCTACCATGTCCGTAAAGATAGCCATCACACACCTTTGGAAGGTGGCAGGCGCATTACATAGACCAAAGGGCATCCTTCGAAAAGCAAAGGTGCCATAGGGACATGTGAAGGTAGTTTTCTCTTGGTCCTCAGGGGCAATGTGAATTTGGTTATACCCCGAGTAACCATCTAAAAAGATAAAATGGGACCTCCCTGCCAATCTGTCAAGCATCTGATCAATAAAGGGAAGGGGGAAGTGATCTTTCCTAGTAGCTTTATTCAACTTCCTATAGTCCATACAAATTCGCCAGCCAGTTACAGTGCTAGTGGGGATTAGATCATTGTTCTCATTTTTAACCACAATCATCCCACTTTTCTTTTTCACACATTGGACTGGACTTACCCATTGACTATCAAAAATTGCAAAGATAATACCTTGCATCCATCCACTTTATTATTTCTTTCTTGACTACCTCTTTCATATTTGGGACTAGCCTTCTTTGATGCTCTATTGAAGGTTTAGCACCCTCCTCCAACAGGATCTTGTGCATGCAAAAAGCTGGGCTTATTCCCTTGATGTAAGCAATACTCCATCCAATCGCCTGCTTGCACTCCTTCAAAACCTGCATTAACCTTTCTACCTGCATACCTGACAAACTAGATGAGATAATAACAGGCAAAGTAGAGTTAGGTCCCAGGAAAATATATTTCAGGTGCTCGGGCAATGGTTTGAGCTCCAACTGAGGAGGCTCTTCTACAGATGGTTTTGCGGGTGGCGCTATCCTATTAGCCAAATCAAGTGGCTCAAATCGTGGTTCTCTATGCCAAAACCCACGCCCTTCTAAGGCCAACATAGTCTCATCCCATTCCTCGCCATCAAGGATGTCCATATTCATAATACAAGCTTCTAGTGGGTCATTAGGATAGTAAGACTCATCATCCTCAAAATCATCTACCTCTAAGACATTAGCCATGGAACAGTTAGCAAACTCACTAGGTCTCCTCATAGATTTTTGAACACTAAAGGTCACCTCCTCGTCATTTAACCTCATCTTCATCTCACCAGCCTCACAATCTATAATAGCCTTCCCTGTAGCAAGGAAAGGGCTCCCTAAAATGATAGGGGTATCCTCATCAACTGCACAATCAAGAATTACAAAGTCTGCTGGAAACACAAATTTATCCACTTGCACTAGAACATCATCTAAAATCCCTGCAAGTCTCTTTACACTCCTATCAGCTAGCTGAAGACTCATAGAGGTGGGTCTAGCTCTGCCAATACCAAGCTTTTTATAGATAGATAGAGGCATCAAATTTATACTAGCTCCTAAATCAGGTAAGGCTCTAGCAAAAGTGTGCTTACCAATCGTGCAAGGTATAGTAAAACTACCTGGGTCTGCCAGCTTTTGCGCCACAAGCTTAGTCATCACAGCACTGCAAGTGTGAGTCAGAGTGACTGTAACCAGATCCTGAAAATCAAACTTTCTAGACAAAAGATCTTTCAGCATTTTAGCATAACCAGGTACATCTCTAATTGCTTCAAGTAAAGGAATGTTAACATGTAATTGTTTAAGCATATCAATGAATTTCTTGTACTGGTTCTCTTTTTGCTGTTTTACAAGCCTTTGGGGGTAAAGGGGAGGTGGTGTCTTACGCTTTACACTTACCTCTTCATTTACCTTTTCAGTTGGCTTAATCACAGGGTCCGGTGTAATCTCTTTTTCAGCTTTATCCTTGTCACCAACTTTAGCTGGAACATCCACAGGGTTAGCTTTTGGCACACTGGGCACCTCTTCCTTAGCCAATTCTTGCTCTTTATCTAAATCTCTACGATTCCTCAAGCTAACTGCCATCACTTGGTTAGGATTTGCGTCCTTTGGATTTACCATTGTGTGTCCTGGCAAGCTACCCTGAGGTCTATTGTTCAGAGCAATGGCTAGTTGTTCCAACTGTGTCTCTATCCCCTTAATAGCAGTGTCATGGGCTGTAACTTGATCTTGCAACTTCTTGTGTACTCCTACCATGGACTGCACCATACTCTTAATGTCAGCTATGTCATTAGCTTGCTGTGTAGGTAATACTACCTGCTGGTTATTATAAGTTGCTTGTCTCTGGTAAGGAACTTGTTGTCCCTGCTGTCTGGCAGTGTTGTATGGAGCTGGTTGTTGTGTCTGTCTAACTGGAGCCTGCTGATTGTATTGCTGCCTCTGCCCATAATTCAGAAAATTGGCATCTTCAGTATAACCCAATAAATCAGAGTCAGAAAAATTACCAGGATCAGGTGTGTCCACTTGGTTAACGGGTTTCAACATGTTTTCATTAAATTGTTTCAAATCCACATCCAGCATAGTCTGCAGCCTTGACATTTTCTCTTCAACCCCATGATCAATTCCAGCAGCCAAAACCTTTGGGCCTGAACCAGCAGATGCATCTCTAGTCAACCAGCCTGAATTTTGAGCCATGGTATCGAGGAGAGCTTTTGCTTCAGTAAATGTTTTACTCAAGAATGCTCCTCCAGCAGCTGCATCTAAAATTGCCCTTGATTTGATCACTCATGCCCATGTAAATTCTTGGTCCCAACATCTGATCAGGAATTCCATGATGGGGACACTTTCGCAAGCAGCTCTTGAACCTCTCCCAAGCCTCTGGCAGAGTCTCGAGCGGGGTCTGCCTGAACATGAGTATCTCATCAACCAACTTCGCAGTTTTTATTTGGTGGGAAAAATTTCTTCATGAACTTGATCACCAAATCATCCCACGAAGTGATAGAATTGACTGGCAAAGAATCAAACCAGTCACTAGCATCATCCGTCAAAGAAAACGGGAATAACATCAATAGCACGACCTCAGCCGGAACTCGAGCATGCTTCTGAGTTTCAGACACCCTCACAAACTTTTTCAAATGCTTTTGAGAATCATCAGTAAATTTACCCGCAAAAAGTCCATCATTGGACAACAGACTGACCATAGTTTGGGTGATGTAAAAACTTTCAGCTTCAAATTCCGGAAGCCGAATAGCAGAAGCCAAGTTTCCAGCCACAGGCTGAGCAAAAGCATTAAGTGCCAAATCTTCAACCATCTCAATATCTTTGGTTTCTGATTTTCTAAGTGTATTGCCAACAGTATTCGCCCTTTTTAAGGCATGGAATGTCCTCTCAATCTCTGGGTCAAACGGTTTCAACTCTGCAGACTGAGATATTGTTTTACGCATACACCTGAAACACACAAATTCCAAAGAGTTAACTCAAGATGACAAAAGTGAAGTCAATTGAGAAATAAAACTAGTTGTTTTAACAACTAAAATAACACAGTGTTCCCCGGCAACGACGCCAAAATTTGATCACGCCCAACTACGCCCTATAAAAGGGACTAAGCGGTCGCAGCAAATATAGCTCGGTACTTAAAGTTCCGAGGTCGAATCCCACAGGGAACACTCGAAATCTAGTTGCTAATCAAACTAATTTATCTAACCAATTAACTTCGAGGTTTTGTAATTGTATAATGATTTCAATGTAACAAAAGTAAATTGCAAAGTATTAAGAAATAAATTGATCAAGGATTTAGAAGCCTAGGATTGATTTACTCAACTCCTACCTATGTATTAGAGTAATTCTTTTAACAAATTTAACTTGATTTTCTACATATTGAACACTTGCTCCAATTATACAACTATTCACTTCCATGTAATAGTAATACCTTTCACTAACCAATTTTCCAATTAATTAATGAAGATAACTAGGACTACAAGTTTAGTTCACAATCAGGATCAATGGTCACAAATCACCTTATTGACAACCTAAGTAATACCTTGGTTTTAGATTGAAATATTGCTAAGTGTTTAACTCAAACCTATGAATCTATCCCTAGACACACAAGAATAATGGGAACAATCAATTGGGAGCTCTTCCAATTAATAGCAATCAAAACATAAACACTTAGACAAGAAGGATTCACAAGTCTCATTCATTGAAATAAATATTCATAACACATAAGTATTGGAGTGGTTCAATCAATCCTAGAATGGGTAAATTAGCCACTCATGTTCATGATTGTCATATTAAAATAATTCATGAATGAATAAATTACAAAAAGTAGGGAAGAATTTAGAAAAACTCGTGTTCTTGAAGTCTCCAAAGCTATAGCCTCCTTTCTGCTTCTTCTCCCATGTAATTTTCATAATGGAGGCAAAAGAAGCTTTTATACCCTGTAAGAAACTGAGCAAAAGTACTAAAACAACCTTATTTTTTCGCCCATCAGCCTTGTACTTCGTGTGGCACCAGCGTGCCACGCAGACTAAATTTCTGCAGGCAATTCAGCTCGCGTGGTGCTCGCGTATTTGGCCTAAATGCGCTGAAATTTTTTCTCCATTCCTAAGCAAAGACTCTATTTCTTCCCGTGTCACTCGCGTGGCACACGGATCACTTGAACTCTTCAACATCTTCACTTTTAGCTCCAAATCTAGCAGTTTATTGCTCAATTCACCATGTTCAAATCCTACAACACCAAACAACTCAATTAGTATCAACTCTTGAGAGTTTTGCATATAAACTCTTAGGTGTACTATCATAACATGGTAAAACTACCCTGAAAATATAGGTAAAATTGCCAAATATCACAACCCCACAGTTAGACTTTTGCTCGTGCTCGAGCAAACAAGAAGAATACACAGAAAGCGGGCAAGACATCAAAATTAGTTAAGGACTCGCGACAACAACTTAGCAAAACTCACCCATAAAATTCAAACACCCTTTCTTTTGGTCATAGTCAAGTATTGAAAGTAGAAATTTATAGACCACTCAAGTTCCAATGTACCTCACAGAAAGAAGATGCCACCAAACACCCAACATATGATTTCAAGAGACATTGTGGCATATCAAATATCAAATACTCTCACACTCAGAAAGAAATTTCTCATGTCCCACAGAAAAGTACCATAGGCTTGCCCATTTTGTCATTATCCACTAATGTAGGAGTCTCAATCAAAAGTCAAGTAGGGCTTTTTCATAGCTTGTAATGTTGGCTTGGGGTAAGGTGTGGTACACTTTTGGGTATATAGTGACTAATTCTTCCCCTCAACACTTTAAACATCACTCACTACTAATTTTCCCTTTCTCCTCGTTTATTCATCAACTCATTCTCTTCTTCTTTTTTTTTTTTTTTTTTTTTTTGATTTTCACAACACTTGGATGATTGGGGCCCTAAGAGTTCAATGAAATATATCATCCTCCCTAGGGTGCCTTTGGCGTGTTCATACTCGAGGCTTTTATCACCCTTAATCGAGCATAAGAATATTGCCCCCATCCTTCCTTTTTTTTCTTTTTTTTATATGAAGAGAATATCAAGTATTTCATTCCTTCATTCTTTTGCAACTTTCCTCCCAGATACACAACTCTTATTAATAACCCACAATCTTTCCAAACACACAACCTAAAGTAGTTAAGGGGAAGATGGGTAACAAGAGAGGTAAATAGAAAATATATAAGGCTTGTAATTCAAGTTGCCAAAGAAAAAATGTCAATAGGCTCAAATTGGGGACTCAACTGAATATATTCATTAGGTAGGCTAATTTGGGAACTTGCGGGCAAAAGAAAGCCTACTTTCATTCTTAAGATCAAGACTACCTAGGATTTCGCCTCAAACAACAAGCAGGGCAAGTTCTAGACTTAACATGAAACAATGAAAAATATATAAAAATAACCTCACCACACACTGTACATGGAACTCAATTCAGTTTCACCTTGCAATACCTCACTATGAACTAAAAAAGGAAGTTAAAAAAATATATAGTTCGTTCTAACTAAAGGCTGCCTTTCGACTCCCTCATTTCTCTCTTTTTCTGCCTACTCTCCGTTTTTTCTCCTTCTGAGCTCCTAGGCATTTTTTTTTATTTTTAGATATTATCTAACCTACAGACTGCCTGGTTCAGTATAAACAACTCAATGGGAAAGAACCAAGGCTAAGAAAACCCAAAGAGATTATTGATAAACTAAGAATTAACTAAACTAAAAATTAACTTTAATATTAATGAACTACTAAATATTTATAGTACTATTCTATTACAGGCCATGAATATATAGGATATTACAGACCCAACAAAACTAGAAAACAAGAAATAAATCAAAAACTGTCAAGTGACAAGAAAGTATGAAAACATCCTAAAATAAACAAGTACCACACAATAAACTCCCACCCTACACTTAAGATTAAACAGTGCCCTCACTGCACTATAACAACAACATATTTAACAAGTAGGGTGGTGGTACTCCCTGTCAAGCAGTAGTAGTCGAACAGCTGGCGCTCGCATCAGGACGTGCACCAGGAACAACATCAGAAGTAGTCACAGCAGCTACTGCAGTATCAGCAGGCCCACCAGCAGATGTGGCAGCAGTGCTCGGAGCATCCACAGGGGTAGAAAAAGAAGGAGTAGACGCTACCTGGGCTCGTGCAACCATAGTAGAAGCAGCAGGTAGCTCAACCTCAGGCGGAAAGCCAACTAGCAAGCGCTCGTCAGCAGTATAGGGCAACTCAGTCATAAGAGGAGTGAGATCCACGCCCTTCATCTTCATATCAAGCTCTGTGGCATGCCATTGGCGAAGTAGCGTCCGCTCAACTCTATCCAAGTGTCGCTCATAAGATAACTTCTCCAATATATCGTCATACGGGCCTGAACATGAGTATCTCATCAACCAACTTCGCAGCTTTGTTTGGTGGGAAAAATTTCTTCATTAACTTGATCATCAACTCATCCCACGAAGTGATAGAATTGACTGGCAAAGAATCAAACCAGTCACTACCATCATCCGTCAAAGAAAACGGGAATAACATCAATCGTACGACCTCAGCCGGAACTTGAGCATGCTTCTGAGTTTCACACACCCTCATGAACTTTTTCAAATGCTTTTGAGGATCATCAGTCAATTTACCCACAAAAAGTCCAGCATTGGACAACAGACTGACCAGAGTTTGGGTGATGTAAAAACTTTCAGCTTCAAATTCCAGAAGCCGAATATCAGAAGCCAAGTTTCCAGCCACAGGTTGAGCAAAAGCATTAAGTGCCGAATCTTCAGCCATCTCAATATCTTTGGTTTCTGATTTTCTAAGTGTATTGCCAACAGTATTCGCCCTTTTTAAGGCGTGAAATGTCCTCTCAATCTCTGGGTCAAACGGTTTCAACTCTGCAGATTGGGATCTTGGTTTACGCATACACCTGAAACACACAAATTCTAAAGAGTTAACTCAAGATGACAAAAGTGAAGTCAATTGAGAAATAAAACTAGTTATTTTAACAACTAAAATAACATCGTGTTCCCCGGCAACGGCGCCAAAATTTGATCACGTCCAACTACGCCCTATAAAAGGGACTAAGCGGTCGCAGCAAATATAGCTCGGTACTTAAAGTTCCGAGGTCGAAAATCCCACAGGGAACACTCGAAATCTAGTTGCTAATCAAACTAATTTATCTAACCAATTAACTTCGAGGTTTTGTAATTGTATAATGGTTTCAATGTAAGAAAAGTAAATTGCAAAGTATTAAGAAATAAATTGATCAAGGATTTAGAAGCTTAGGATTGATTTACCCAATTCTTACCTATGTGTTAGAGTAATTCTTTTAACAAATTTAACTTGATTTTCTTCCTATTGAACACTTGCTCCAATTATACAACTATTCACTTCCATGTAATAGTAATAACTTTCACTAACCAATTTTCCAATTAATTAATGTAGGTAACTAGGACTACAAGTTTAGTTCACAATCAGGATCAATGGTCACAAATCACCTTATTGACAATCTAAGTAATACCTTGGTTTTAGATTGAAATATTGCTAAGTGTTTAACCCAAACCTAAGAATCTATCCCTAGACACACAAGAATTATGAGAACAATCAATTGGGAGCTCTTCCAATTAATAGCAATCAAAATATAAACACTTAGATAAGAAGGATTCACAAGTTCCATTCATTGAAATTAATATTCATAAAACATAAGTATTGGAGTGGTTCTATCAATCCTAGAATGGGTAAATTAGCCACCCATGTTCATGATAATCATATCAAAATAATTCATGAATGAAAAAATTACAAAAAGTAGGGAAAAATTTAAAAAAAACTCGTGTTCTTGAAGTCTCCAAAGTTCTAGCTTCCTTTTTGCTTCTTCTCCCGTGTAATTTTCATAATGGAGGAAAACGAAACTTTTATACCCTGTAAGAAACTGAGCAAAAGTACTAAAACAACCTTATTTTTTTGCCCATCAGCCTTGTACCGGGTGCCACGCGGACCAAATTTCTGCAGGCAATTCAGCTAGCGTGGTGCTCGCGTATTTGGCCTAAATGCGCTGAAATTTTTTCTCCATTCCTAAGCAAAGACTCTATTTCTTCCGTGTCACTCGCGTGGCACACGGATCACTTGAACTCTTCAACATCTTCACTTTTAGCTCCAAATCTAGCAGTTTATTGCTCAATTCACCATGTTCAAATCCTACAACACCAAACAACTCAATTAGTATCAACTCTTGAGAGTTTTTCATATAAACTCCTAGGTGTACTATCATAACATGGTAAAACTACCATGAAAATATAGGTAAAATAGCCAAATATCATGTACATCAAGCAATTCACACAGAATCTGGCTAATCTCGAGGAATAAGATTATTACTTTCTTTCTTATTATTAATTTTCTCTCAGTTTTACTTACTTTTCTGCGTATTTACTGTATTGCTTGTGACCCTCTAATAAATTTAATTGTTTTACCTAAACGACTAAATTTTGGCCTAAACATATGTTATTGTATATAGTTGTATGTCCCCCAAAGTAGTGGCGGACCCAAGATTTCTACCAAGTGGGGTTCAAAATATAAGGGAAGAAAAAAAATTGACTATTGTCTTGGGGATTCGAACTCAGATAATTTTTGATAAAGTACACAATTTTTGTCAGTAGGCTAGACGTTGGGCTTTGCCAAGTAGATTTGTTATATACTTTATAACAGTTTTATTCCGGAGACAGATCAAATATACACACACACACACACACACACACACACACACACACATATATATATATATATATATATATATACAATATAATTTTTTTGACCAAGTGGGTTCATTCCGTCCCAAAGTGGCTGCAGTCGTTCATATCTATTAGTAATTGAAGGATCGAATAAGGCAAATCAAAACTAATAACAGTCAGTGATAACATATAAAGATACAAGAAATTTGGCTACATAGCAAGAGTAATTGAAAGATCAAATAAGGCAATCAAAATTCATTATTATCAGGGATAAGTGAGAACATATGAAAGATACCAGAAACTTGGCTGCATAGCAAGAGTAATTAAACACAAAGTAATTGAAATAGGTTAGATGGCACGCTTTTGCCAGGTTCAAATTCGCGATCTTCGCTTACAATGTCACAGTATTTGTCATTATGCTGGAATAGCTTCATCTGTCAACGGGTTAACTCCAACTATACTTAATTACCACAAATCTTGTCTTCAATTCTTAAGACATTAGTTGACTCATCAGGCAACAACATTCTTCCTTTTTTTAAATATATTCTTTGTTGACCCATCAAACGAGGTAAACAACATGAACATGAGACTAAAATGACTTTTGTTGATACTGCGAGCGAGATTACCCAGAGGTTTAACAGACAGACTGGAGAGACACACTAACAGCTATTCCTACTCTTACTTTTGATGATTTTACACAATGCATTGTTAGTTAATGGTTTAATTAATTATGTCATATATGTATTTATTCTTGGTAATATATGATTTATATATAAAAAGAAGTTCCATAACAAATTTATTTCTTATTTGTTTTAGTTCTGACTTCTGATGACATAATAGTTGTTATATTATTAGGGGTGTGTATGTAGCTCTATGAATTAATAATTTTTACTGGTAAATTTATAAATTGTATGTATGTAGAATTACAGTGGAATACGTTTGAAATATATAGGCGTGTATTATATATATTCATTACGTAGTCAATTGAATAACCATAATTTGAATGAGTAATTCAATTTCAATACATTAATAAATTAACTACAATTTTTAATTGGTCACTTATGTTTC
This sequence comes from Petunia x hybrida, assembly GCA_037355625.1. Taxonomy (NCBI): domain Eukaryota; kingdom Viridiplantae; phylum Streptophyta; class Magnoliopsida; order Solanales; family Solanaceae; genus Petunia; species Petunia x hybrida. The sequence goes on along the minus strand of JBBBVM010000662.1, from coordinate 44,725 downwards.
CATCTAAAATCTAAATATTTAGTTAGAAACTCCCACAAGCAAAAAAAAAAAAGTTAATTAAATTCAGTACAATTCAAATTAAACTCATATATTCAATATTAAGATTTAAGAATATTGTACTTAAACATTTATTTTAATTTCTCTTAAGTCGAGGGTCTTCCTGAAACAGCATCCTACCTTGGTAAGGGTAAGGTCTGCGTACATCTCACCCTCTCCAGACTCTACTTGTGGAATACCAATGAGATTATTGTTGTTGAAGTTGTTGTTGTTGTTGTTCAATATATTGGGAATATAAAAAGCTGCATATGCTAGCATAAAATTATTATATTTTTAGAGGGAAAAGAATAGTAGTTGGAGTCAAAAGTTAACGATGATACAATAATTTTTTTTATTGTTTTGGGCCAATTTCTGACCATGCCATTATGGCCATTTAGCAGGATCCTTGTTTTTGTGTAAAAATTTCATGTAGGGGCCTGTTTGGCGCGCGTTAATTGATTTGTAGCCGTCAAAAATAAATTCGCTGAGAAATAGCCACCTCTGGACAAATTTCAGTGCCCCAGTATTTATACTGGGAAGCTTCAGTAAACTAACCCCAGTATAAAATACTGGGACTTTGAACAAGTTTTGTTCAAAACCCCAGCATTTTGTTATACGACTTTGTATAAAGCTTCAGTCCCATAACAAAATGCTGGGGCTGTGAACAAAACTTATTTAAAGGCTCATCATTTTGTTATGGGACTGAAGCTTTATATATAAAGTCCCATAACAAAATAATGGGACCTTTGAACATGTTAGTTCGAGGTCCCATTATCTTGTTATGGGATTATTTTGTTATGGGACTTCTTCAGTTCCATAACAAAATACTTGGGCTTTGAATAAGTTTTGTTCAAAGCCCCAGTATTTTGTTATGAGACTAGATTGGGGTGTTTTTTCAACGCTAATGGAGCTTAAGTGTGCGCGCGAATTTTTGGCTATTCTTCAATGAATTCTGAAACGGTGGATAATCCCAAGGAGCGCGTCCAAAAATGACTACTGATCAAAATTTCCCTGTTTTTGTGGCTCATAAAAAATTTGGTTGCCACATCCTTCCGTCTTGGAAATGTTTAGCGTGCATTTGGCCATAAAAAGTAGTTGTTTATTTTTCAAAAAATTCATGAAAAACTGTTTGGCCATTACACTTAAGCACTTTTCCAAAAAATTTCGAATTTTTTTTTTCAAAAAATCAAAAACTACTTCAGTCCAATTTTTGGCTGAAAAAATAATAGTGGACCTTTTTCTAAATTTTTAAGTTTGCCCAAACTTTTCCCAAATTATAAAATTACCGCCCGCCTTATTATACCCAACACCAAAAAGAAAAGAATACTTTTTTTTTTTTTTTGATAATTTCATGTTGATGGCAACAATAATTTTGAACTATTCTAACTCAATCATTTCTTACTTTCACTAATTTTTTTAGCATAGTGCAGAGTCCTCAAATTTAGAAAAAAGAGATTAACTTTGAATCTGTTTGAAAAAACTTTTGAAGAATAAATCAATAGCTTCTTCTTATTTCTTTTTCTCTTTGAGTGAAACAACTATAGATTAATTGCCAATTCTTGGAAATACCATTGCACATACAAATTAGATGAGTTATAGCCTTATTTTTACACAAAATTTTATTAATTTACAAAAGAGCGATGATTAAAGGAAAATATGCATTAGAAAGGTGTTAGAATTTCTACAATTTATAATACACATCGAGAGCAAAGTACGCAGCGGAATTAAGTAATCGATTTACCTCCAGCCATTGTTGTTCGGATTATCTTCGGCGTCGAAGTCCTTCCTGGTTAGTCTTCTAAGCACTCAAAACCTCACTAGATGGTGTAGTATGAAGGAGAAAGTTTTTGTGCTTAGGGACCATACCATTTGCCTCATCTTTTATAATGTTCTTCCATCAAGAACATTCATTGTAAGTAATATGAAAACGGCAGATGTTTTTCTTAATGGGATGTTTCAGATTAATGAAGGAGGGAGTTTCATTTTGTCCAAGTTAAATGGACCACTTATGAAAACCGTTGAATACAGAACGTTTCAACTTACATTCTCCCACTTGGTCCATTTATATAAAGTCTGAAAACATCAAACTTAAAGAGAATCATAATACATGAATCATAGCAATAGTTCCTCGAATAGCGAGTAGTATCTTCCATATATTACAATGCGTTATGCCTAAAAAATTTAGCCCATATTTCTTAATGAATAAACCCAATGTTTATTCTAGGTCCATACTGAAGGGTATTTCTCAAAATAATATAATGTGTGCACAATAATAAATATGAGAAATATAACATTAAATAGAGTTTCACCAACATTTGTTACTGTAACGAAAGTTTACATAATGGAACCAAGTCCCATATTACCGACATGATCCTTAAATTTATATGGTGGCATGCCTTTAATTAAAGGATCAGCTAACATCAAATCAGTGCCAATTTGTTCAACGGCCACTTTCTTATCTCTAACACGTTCTTGCAAGGCTAGATACTTAATGTCGACGTGCTTATTACCAGTTCTGGTATTATTAGCCAGCAAGACAGCAGATGAATTGTCGCAATATATCCTCAATGGCCTAAAAATAGAATCAACAATTCTAAGCCCAGAAATGAAACTCTTCAACCATCCACCATGTTCGGCAGCCTCAAAACAGGAAACGAACTCAGCCTCCATAGTGGAAGTAGCAGTCAAGACTTGCTTGGCACTTCTCCAAGATATAGCTCCACCGGCCAACATAAAGATATATCTTGATGTTGATTTGAGAGAATCAACACAGCCGGCATAGTCTGAATCGGAGTAGCCAATCACCTCCAACTTTTCTGATCGTTTGTACATAAGCATGTAGTCTTTTGTCTCTTGAAGATATCTTAGGACTTTCTTTGCAGCTCTCCAGTGTTCAATACCTGGATTAATTTGATATCTTCCCAACATTCCAACGGAAAATGCAATGTCAGGTCTTGTGCAAACCTGAGCATACATCAAGCTTCCAACAACATAAGCATATGGAATATTTTTCATTTGTTCCCGCTCAAAGTTATTTTTCGGGCACTGGTTCAGGCTGAACTTGTCACCCTTCACTATGGGAGCTACACTTGGTGAACAATCTTGCATATGAAACCTCTCTAAAATTTTGTTGATATAGGTTTCTGGAGATAAACCCAAAATACCTCGATGTCTATCTCGATGAATCTTTATTCCAATGACATAAGATGCATCACCCATATCTTTCATATCAAAATTTTTAGACAGAAATTGTTTCACCTCATATAGTAATCCCTTATCATTGGCTGCAAGTAATATATCATCTACATATAGAATTAAGAAACAAATTTTACTCCCACTAACCTTGTGGTATATACATTGATCCATAATGTTTTCAACAAAACCAAACGAAGAGATAACATCATGAAATTTTAAATACCACTGGCGAGAGGCTTGTTTTAATCCATATATAGATTTCTTTAGTTTGCATACCAAATGCTTACCATTACTAGAGGAGAATCCTTCAGGTTGTTTCATGTAAACTCGTTCCTCTAGATCACCATTGAGAAATGCAGTTTTCACGTCCATTTGTTGCAATTCTAAGTCAAAATGGGCTACCAATGCCATCATGACGCGTAAGGAATCTTTCGTAGACACAGGAGAGAAAGTATCTGTGTAGTCGATTCCTTCCCTTTGAGTGAACCCTTTAGCAACTAGTCTTGCCTTATATCTTTCTATGTTGCCCAATGAGTCTCTTTTAGTCTTAAAAACCCATTTACATCTAATGGCTTTTACACCATTAGGCAACTCGACAAGATCCCAAAAATTGTTACTTTTCATGGAATTCATCTCGTCTTTCATGGCATTGTAGCATAATTCAGACTCTTCGCAATTCATGGCTTGTGAAAAGGACTCAGGATCATTTTCAGCTCCAATGTCAGATTCTTGTAGATACACAACAAAGTCATCAGATATTGCTGATTTCTTTTCTCTAGTAGATTTCCTTAATGTTGTATCAACATTTTTCTGAGAATCATGTTGTTCAACTGGTTGTTCAATTGCTTTTGGAATTTCTTGAACAACTTGATCTACTGGAATATTTTTAGTAGCTTGTGGATTTTCACTTGAAGTAGAAGGTTGATCTTTTAAAGATATTGAATTTTGAGCATGATCGCTCCCACTAATCAAGTCATTCTAAAGAAATTTCGCGTTTCTTGATTCCACAATTCTGGTGCTATGAGATGGACAATAGAATCTATATCCTTTAGACCTTTCAGCACATCCAATGAAATACCCACTAATGGTCCTTAGATCCAGCTTCTTTTCTTGTGGATTATAGACTCTAACCTCAGACGGGCATCCCCATACGCGTATATATCGCAAACTCGGTTTCCAGCCTTTGAATAACTCAAAAGGTGTCTTTGAGACAGCCTTGGTTGGAACCCGATTTAATATATACGCTGCCGTTTTAAGAGCTTCAATCCACAAGGACTTAGGCAACTTAGAGCTACTTAGCATATTACGCACCATGTCCAATAAAGTTCGATTTCTTCTTTCTGCTACGCCATTTTGGTCCGGAGAACCAGGCATAGTATATTGGGCAACTATCCCATTTTCTTGAAGAAACTTCAAAAATGGACCTTGTGCTTGTCCACCATCAGTATATCTACCATAGTACTCACCACCTCTATCCGTTCTCACAATCTTAATTTGCTTTCCACATTGTTTCTCTACTTCAGCCTTGAAAACCTTAAGGCTTCTAATGCTTCGTTCTTATTATGAAGCATATAGAGATACATGTATCGTGAGTAATCATCTATAAAGGTGATAAAGTATTTCCGACCATATGCGTCCATGTCAGGACAACATATATCTGAATGTATGATTTCTAATATGCTTGAACTCCTCTTGGCACCTTTCTTTGACTTGTTGGTCTGCTTGCCTTTAATGCAGTCCACACAAGTGTTGAAATCAGTAAAATCCAAAGCACTAAGTACTCTGTCATTTATTAATCTCTTTATTCTATCTATGGAGATATGTCCTAATCTCCGGTGCCACAAAATAGAGGATTCTTCATTCATAACACATCGTTTTATACCAGCTTGAACATGCATAACATTATAAGTGACATCATTTTGTAAATTAAGAGAGAAAAGACCATCAGATAATGTACCATTTCCAACAACTTTTGATTTATGAATTAAATTAAATTTATTTTCTGAAAAGTTGAAGGAATAACCTAAAGGTACAAGTCTGGAAACTGAAATTAAATTCATAGAAAAATTAGGAATATAGAAAGTCTTTTCCAACTTCAAAATGAAACCACTACTAAGCACTAAATCGCAGGTCCCAATGGCCTCCACATGTGACTGCATCTTGTTTCCTGAATATATGCTTTGCTCAGCTCCCACTGGCTTCCGTAGGTTTCTTAATCCCTGCAAGGAATTCGTAATATGGATTGTAGAACCAGAATCAATCCACCATGTGTTATGATTAACATCAGTCAAATTAGCTTCATAAGTTACAAGTGAGATTGGATTACCTTTCTTCTCAAGCCATTTTTGAAACTTGACACAATCCTTCTTTATATGCCCCTTCTTTCTGCAGAAGAAACACGTGGATTCTTTCTTGATGTCAGTTTCAAGGGGTATCTTTCCTTTCCCCTTCTTTTTGGCTTGATATGTCTTCTTTCCATGAGTAACTGTGAATGTACTTTCACTTGTTTCCATCAGCAGTCGGCCCTCCTCTTGAACACACATGGTCAGAAGTTCATTAATAGACCATTTTTCCTTATGTGTGTTATAAGAGATCTTAAAGGGACCATATTTTTGTGGAAGAGAGTTCAATATAAAATGCACAAGGAAAGTATCAGACATTTCAACCTCAAGTGTCTTTAATTGAGCCGCTAAGTCTCGCATTTTCATGATGTGCTCACGCACACCTTTCACATTGGTGAGCTTCATTGATGAGAATTTCATAATTAAGGTGCTAGCAAGTGCCTTATCTGAAGTACCGTATTGTTCATCAATAGCTTTCAGTAATGCCTTGACATCATTATATTGTTCGACAGAACCACGAATACCAGCAGCGATTTTGGTCTTGATGAACATGACTCTCAAGCGGTTAGACCGCTCCCACTGTTCATGAAGAGCAATTTGAGCTGGAGTGCTGGTTTCAACAATAAGTGGTTCGTCTTTTCTTATAGCATAATCAATGTCCATGCACCCTAAGTGAAGGGGAATTCTCTCCTTCCAAATCTTATAATTCTCACCGTTCAGTTCGGGAACATCACAGATATCAGAGAAATTCGCAGGTTGCATAACTGCACAAAATATTACACGCTTAACATAAATTTGAGACAATAAACATATATCATGATTCACCAATGCAAATCATGTACAATTGAATCTACTGACATAAAAATTGCCTGTGGGCTAAATCTTTAATTCAATTAGACTCATTCTTTATGATAGAATTATCATCCAAGATTAATATTCTATCTTTATAATAAAACTACCAAATTCTAACTCACAATTCCTGTGGGTAATTATGAAAAAGAATTTTAACATTTTATCCTAATTAATTATGCAAAAACAAAAATTCTTAAGTTATTATATTGTGCATAATTAATCACAAACTAAATGTCTAATTTTTCTTTATGTGATCCTCAACCGTAAATTTTACTTGACAAAGATGCTGTGTCTAGTCTCTCTAGTCTCTTAATCAAATAAATTTATGGATCACTTAGATATTAATGCTCAATGTCATTCCACATGTGATCTTACACATTATATATAGTTTTATTCAATCAAGAGTGCTGTGGCTAAATCTTAATAGAATAAAATTATATGGATCAGTAGACATTAATGTAAAATGTTACACAAAATTTATTGCTAAATGTATTAGCATAATGTTCTGTCATCTTTTGGAACTTAGTAGAAATGGCAAGTTGTTATATTTAGGAAAATTTCAAAAGTTTTCCAATTTAAGTGACAGCAGCCAACACAGAAGATATCAAAACATTACTATCTATGGAAGATTTCTTTATGAAATAATATTATAAAATACCTTTCAATATGGAAAATGATGTAATCATGTCAATGGTCATGGCCAATGTCTGTCACGTTTATAAAAGTTGACTCCTTATGAAGACAAGACTTTCCAAATTTCCATAAACTCTTTATTGTGCTAAAAATAGGAAGAACATAATATGTGGGTCTCTTTAATCACTGTCTTCAACCTCTCGACGGGTCTTTTGACCCGGTTAAACCCGTTTGGGTTTTGACCCGGTTAAACCCGTTTAGCAAACCCAGTTTAAATAATCAAGACCTCAAAATCAAGTTCAAAAACACCCAAAAGTTAGCAAATCAGCCATATTTGTGTTTTTCTAACATTATTTCGACAACACAGATAATAAATTTCAGAATCAAAAAATTCATTTTTGATTAATTTGACAGAGACCACAAAATAACAAGGCAGAGGTATAATTTGCTCATGATACCAACTGTTAGAATTTCTACAATTTATAATACACATCGAGAGCAAAGTACGCAGCGGAATTAAGTAATCGATTTACCTCCAGCCATTGTTGTTCGGATTATCTTCGGCGTCGAAGTCCTTCCTGGTTAGTCTTCTAAGCACTCAAAACCTCACTAGATGGTGTAGTATGAAGGAGAAAGTTTTTGTGCTTAGGGACCATACCATTTGCCTCATCTTTTATAATGTTCTTCCATCAAGAACATTCATTGTAAGTAATATGAAAACGGCAGATGTTTTTCTTAATGGGATGTTTCAGATTAATGAAGGAGGGAGTTTCATTTTGTCCAAGTTAAATGGACCACTTATGAAAACCGTTCAATACAGAACGTTTCAACTTACAAAAGGTTCATATGAATCTAATCCTTGAGAGTTTACTTTCCAATAAATATTCAAAACTAGACGTTCACTTTTTTTCCAACATAATTTTACAATGTAATTTTGATAAGTTTATATTGTTGTGCCTATCACCTACAGAATATTATTCCATTTAAATTGAATGGTTGTGTTGGGTCATTTTGACAATTTTTAGAAAGTGTAGAATATAAAGTCAGGTTTCATGGTTTGAGAAAATAAGTGAATAATGTTTTCAGAAAATGATGGAAAAACACAACTTCATCCTGATTTTAGATTTCAGATTTTATGGCCAAACAGCTCCTTGGTATGGCTATCTCACGAGGAGGTGCCTTTTAAATTGAAAAATCGAATTATAAAACTTTAAATAGCTTTTGTTATCCAGAACTATACAAGCTTGAAATATAATTACAACAAATGTTATACCATGTAATTATACTTCCGAATTAAATTGGAGTGTCAACTATTTGTGCAAACACATTTAAATGAGTTAAGACATAAGCAGTGATATAGAATCAGCTCCTTTGTGCAATTACATTTCGTTTTCCTTCTTTTGCTTGTTTAATGGGGGCTTCTTACATAAGTATACAAAGATAAGTTTCACTTTACGCAAAAATGCTAATATTACACCATTTTTAAAATATAGCAATATTCTTTTTTTTTTTTTTTAAAAAAAACATAGCAAATACATATAAAAATGGTGGAAAAAGCCCGAGAACTCCCTCCTACTAACCATGCCAACCTCTCACCCGCCTCCACCAAAGCTTTCTGCCGCCTCCGGTCGCTAAATTTGTATATGTGTGTGTGTGTATATATATATATACACACAATATATATATATATATATATATATATATATGTGTGTGTGTGTGTGTGTGTGTGTGTGTGTGTGTGTGTGTGTGTGTGTGTGTGTGTGTATTGTATTCTCATTGTATGCACAATGTCACACTGTGCCTACGATACAATACAATAAGCGTACACCAATACGATCTTATTATGACATTTGTATATTATTTATATGTCTATTGTATCTATTCAATACATAACTCGTGTATAAAGCATACACATAATGGATATACAATATATACACTGTCTGATTATTGTATGGTAAGTTTATATACTTTGTATATATATTATATGTCTATTGTATATACAAAAATACATGAGATATACACCAGTCATACAATGTCAATACACATGGCATACACTATGCATACAACACATATACACATGGATTTCATAAATGAAAAAATCATATCTCCGACGCCGGAGAAACAAACAAGTAAAAAAAAAAAAAAAAATCGAACCAAGAGTAGAGAAATAAGCGGTGCCGGTGATCAGAGAAGATGCACAATCGGCGACGATGGAGGCGACCAGATCTGGTTCGCAGCAGCAAGGGCCGACGATGCAGCCGCCAGGGCTCCGTCGCCGAACCTGCAACAACAGCGAGTAAAACAGCTAAGCAAATCCAACGAAACCGGCCGGGGACGATGGGGGATCTAGGAGAGGCCGCCGACAATGCAGAAAGGAGGGGTTTTGGCCGAAAAAAGTGGGGTGCGTGGGGACAGAGAAGAGAAAAAAGGTTGGAGAATTAGGATTTTTATTGCTAAGTTTGGTAGCGTGGTCCAAAATATTGCTACGTTTGGTAAAGTGGTAAAATATTGCTATGTTTTAAATAATATTCGCTATAATTGACACCGGGTGTAATTTTTCCTAGTTTAATATGCGTCAAAAAGTTTCACCTAGTGTCCGCAAAATTGACTAGTTTTGAGAGTTTTCCCCCGTTAAACATGGTTACAGCGAAAATGCCCTCTCCTTTGTCCGTAAACAACTCTTCAAGTTATCAATTGTTGCCTTTTAGGAAGAAGTCAAGTGGCAAGTATTGCCGACAACATTTCAAGTTATATGTGAGAATGCGGAAGAGATTTGCAGGTGCAATTACTGCCCCAACAACTCTTTATCTGGGAGAATGTGAGATTCAATAGCAAGTGTTGCGTATGCAAGAAGGGTCAAAAGCAAGTACTGCCTCTTGGGTAGTACTTACAGAGAAACGAAGGGCGGGGATATGAGTGTTATTATAAAATTCATAAGGGTATTTTTGTTTGGAATTTATTTATTAAACCAAGTGGATGACATTGTTACTAAACAACTGTTTTGTAGGGACAATAAGACAAGTCATTGTCTATGTTGTCATAGTTCTGCAAAGTAGCCAATCTTCGCTCAGAACTTAAAACGAAAACTGTGAGCTGTATCTCTCTCAAGATACAACAGAAATTTTTGCTAATGACCCTGGCGGCCATTGATGTTAATTTTATGCCCCAGTGGATGAGGTGCATAATCTTTAGCCTTTTATGGTGATCCGCATGGGTTTACCAAGACTTCTTATGTCTCAAGTGATTCTCCAGGAATGACTCCAAGTTTTGGTTCCGAGGCTAAAGTTAAAGATTCTTTTTTTTTTCAACTGGGGATTAGAAGTTAAATACTAGCGCTGAGGTTTCCTATTTCCATAAATCTCCCCTCACACTATTCCTTTTGAGGTTTTTTACACATCTATACAAATCTTCAACCCTATATTACACAAATATAGCAATATTTTACAAATTACAATACATAACAATATTTTTTTAGTACATTTCCCCCATTTCCAATTTCTATTAAAAATTTTGTCTTTCTCGTTGTTCCTATATCATTGTTCCAGTTTCTTCACTCTCTCTCTCTATTCCACCACCGCCACCATTTCCCCTTCTTCCTCCACAAACCACTGCCACCGCCGCCCTTTTCACCACACTTAAAATCCACAGGCCACTGTAAATCCACAGGCCACTGTCCCTTCACCGCCCTTCATCTTTCAACAACAACAGTAGCGGCATTATTACGGCGGAAACAACGGCGGAGACTAGTGGAGCAACAATTCTTCAATTTCAATCAGTACAGAGGCGGAAACAATGGCAGAGATAGATGTATACATGCACAGATTAAATTCACACACACACTATACATATATAGATCGATACACGGGGTTTGAGAAAATAAGGTAGTGGTGAAAACTATCCACCACCGTTGACGAAAGAGTATAGATAAAAGCAAGGGCAGTGAGAGAGAACACGCATCTGAACAGAGGGGTAAGTCGTGAGTGGAAGCACACCGTGAGAATGTAGTTGCCGGCAGCTTAGTTTTATACTACCACTGGGATCGCACCTGAACCTTCTCCTTTTGCTTTCATTTTTTTTGCAGATTTAATCGTGTTACCTTTGTCGTTTTTTCTTAACAGGGATTATAACATTTTTTGGTTCGTTATTGATGCTACCACCGTCACTTACTGGAAAATCATTAAACCCGATCTACTGAGTTCCTTTATTATTGTTTTACATTATTGGTTAATGACAAAAAACTAGTGCATATACATCTTTTGAAACAGATGTAGTCTGAAACAGCATTGAAACAGTATGATACAGTCTGAAACATCGTTGAAACAATATGAAACAGCTATTGAAACAGTCTGATATAGTCTAAAACGATGTTGAAACACTATGATACAGTTTGAAACGACATTGAAACACATGATAAAGTTTAAAATGGAGTTGAAACAGTCTGTAACGGTGTCAAAATAGTCTGAAACGGTGTTGAAACGGTATGATACAGTCTGCAACGGAGTTGAAACAATATGATACAGTCTGAAACGACATTGAAACACTATGATACAGTCTGAAACGACTTGTGAAAAAGTTCGAAACAAAATGTAAAAATAATATGAAACAATGCAAAAAAGGTGAAATAGTTTACAAATAGTGAGAAACAACGCACAAACAGGATGAAACAAATGCTAAAACACTCTAGAAACAGCTAGATACAGTATAGAAATAGTTAGATACAGTGCAAAACCACCTGAAACGATGCTGAAACAATATGAAACAGTGCTGAAACACCATAGATACAATGAGATACAGTTTAATACGGAGAAAAAAATAGTGCAGATACAGTGAGATACAGCTCTGAAACAGTCTAAAAGCTAGTGAAAAAGTTTGAAACAAAATGTAAAAAATAATGTGAAACAACGCTAAAAAGGTAAAATAGTATAAAAAAATATTGAGAAACAATGGACAGATGAGATGAAACAAATACTAAAACAGTCTAGAAACAACTAGATACAATCTTGAAATAGTTAGATACGGTAAGATACGGGATGGTTGGTAGTTGAGAAACATCGAGATATAGTGAGATACAACGAGATACAGTGAGGATGTGATGAGGAAAAGTGAAATTGGAGGAAATTGATTGAGTAAAAGTGAAATTGGGGGAAATTGGAGGAGTAAAAGTGAAATTGGGGGAAATGGTGGAAGGAAAAGTGGAATAGGGGGAAATGGGAGGAGCAAAAATGATAGTGGGGAAATAGGAGGAAGAATGTAAGAGTTTGTTATGTTATGGAAAAATATTGCTATATTTTTGCTATGCTGTGTAATTAACTTTTTCTTTCCTCTATAATGGGTAATTTTGCTAAAATATTGCTATATTTTGTAAATAACTTCTAACACTTGTACTTTTATGTAAAAAATCCTTCCTTCTGACAGGCTAAATTCATCATTCATTTTCCCGTAAAATAGTTTCCTAATTCATTCGATAATTCAATTTCTAGAGACATCAAACATTTTACATTGGGTCTAATGCATTGTGTTAAACATAAACAGGCTTAAACACAATTGATTGGAGAAATTAATGAGTAATCTGATCTCTAACCCTATACGCCTCCATTTTTGTCTCTTTTCATGGGAAAAAATAGTAAAAGTTGTTTGAAGATTAAATTTTTGCGTAATAGATCTTGATACTAATAGCATACTACCTCGCCTCTCTTCACAATTCTCTCCTCAGTATCTTCTTATTATTAAAAGCAAGGAAGTCTTGCTTAAGATTTTGCTAAGTATATGGCACAGATATTGCCACGTGTATAGTTTTAGGATAAATAACTGAAAATTTGTTATGTGGTTAAATCTAAATAAGTTATGTAAATTTAAATTAAAAAACAATATACTAATAGATGATAAGCAAAAAGTTACTGTGGTTAAATTGGCAATTTAATTGAAACTGCCAACTTAAATTGAATTAAAATAAAAAATTAAGATATCGACCGTGGGGTTAAATTGGGATAACTATCCAAAATTAAAAAAAATAAAAACTGCTATCCGGAGAATATGTGGGAGTTGCATAAGAAGTTGGATAATGCACTATCTTATATCTTGAACAGAGAATGGGATAATTGTGGCAGTAGCTAAAATCGGAAGTTCTCAAAAAGGTTAAATATGTTAAGGGAGAGTGGATCAAAGATGTTGCTCCTACGACCACTAAAGAAACTTGGAATCAGGCTCAAGGTTTTGATGAATGTTTACCAATTTATGTATTAGCTGACTTATATAATTCTTTGTCAGTTGTCCGTTCTGTTTTTCTTTTTCAAAGTTTTTTCCACTATTCGCTTTCTAACATGCGAATTACAATTCTATTGTTTGTGTACTATAGTGGTCAGATTGGGGATAATTGTGTACTATGCAATGGAAGTGTGGCACTGTTAAAAAGATTGGTGCTCTTAAGAATAAAGCGACAGGATTAGAATATTTTTTTTTTGGGGATTCCCTGGCAACTGGCACGGACATATGATTCTAACATTTGTTCTTCAAGAGAAGCTGTAAGCCAAGTTGGATTCTCATATATACGGTACCAGGTATATTGGTATTAATATCTCTATTTCTTTGGAAATATATTATACATTCTAGAATTAAGGAATAGTTTGTTGCGTTGTTGAACTTTCATCAGTAACAATTAACTGGAAGAAGAACATCAAGTATTAGAACTGATCAGGTAGAATGAGATATCCATTTGTTAATTTTAACCATAATGTTGTAGTGGTGTACCCCTACGATATGCCGACGATTATTGGGGTTACAGAACTATTCTAGAGGAAAGGCTATACTAATCATTTTGTTATACCATGTATTGAATTTTGGAATGATTACATAAACAGCCACCAAACCATAAGTATTTACTTTTTAATAGCCGCAATTATTTGTAGCCATTATTAATTACCAAAAATAATAAAATTTTTATTATTAATATTAATATTCAATCATTATTAAATATCTAAAATAAATTTATCCACCTAAAATGATAATACTGCTAGCGTAAAATATGGGGTTATGGGGTAGGCACGATTTAAAGAGTAATTAACCACTCTCCTAATAGACTATAAACACACACTCTCTCTCTCTCTCTCGTGTGGAAAGGCAACACAAAATCAGTTAGTGAATACGCATATCTCCATCGAACTGCAGAAATTCTCAAGGAAAAACAGAAATTTGTCAAAAATTATTTTTTTACCTTTGTAAATATATGTATTTTTAATGCATTCATGAATGAGATAAAAAATTCTACTACTGAAAATTATATTTTTTCCAGGTATGGAAAACATTCATCTGCTGATACAGTTCAATGGAGTGTGGAACAACGATTTCAACTACGAAAACTACAATATGGATGGTATTGTTGTTCCTCAAGACTGTTCGTACAGTAAATTAGTTAGTTCAGTTAAAAAGATGCTTGAAGGGATTGGTTTATTGGGTTCAATCGAAATCAAGTACAAGTTGAAGGATAGATTAAGGCCAATGCGCTGGTAAAGAGTGTGAATGAGCATGCGATCGTCAAGTGTAGGTGGTTCTGGTGTGTTTAAAATACGCGAATTTAATAGCACCCATACTTGCCCTAAAGAAGAGAGACTGCTTTCAGATCGACATGCAAGTTATGCAACAATAGGTGAAATTATTAAGGAGAAATTCAAAGATCCTAAAAGAGTATATACACCTAATAATATAATACAGGACATTAGGAAAGATTATGGACTTGAACTTAATTACATGAAGGCATGGAGATCGAAGGAAAGGGCGCTTGAACTGTTAAGAGGAAATCCATCTGAATCATATAGTGTATTGCCAAGTTATCTGTATATGGTTAGAACAACGAATCCAGGTTCTGTGACAAAGCTGCAAAAAAGCTCTGACAATCAGTTCAGGTATGTGTACGTATCATTGAATGCATCTATAAAAAGTTGGGAGCATTACAGGCCAGCAGTAGTGGTAGATGGCTTCTTTATTTCATCTACATACATTTTTTGTTTTATATGTACATATGTTAATTGATTTTATGTTAAATATGTACGTACATAGGTCATACCTTCAAATGAATACATGTACGAGGTGCATGATGGTGGGACAAAGCAAGTGGTATGTCTTCGTTATAAGACATGTACGTGTAGGAGGTTCCAGTTGGATGAATTGCCTTGCCCTCACGCACATGCAGTGCTGAACTACAACAACATCAATCCTTATAGCTACTGCTCACCTTTATGCACAAAGGAGAACCTTGTTAAAACATATGAACACTCTGTTTTTCCAATGGAAGATCAGAGCGCTTGGACAGTTCCTGCTAAAATATTGGGGGAGGAAGTCCTGCCACCTAAGGGGCGAACGCAAGCTGGCAGACCAAAGAAGCGAATGTTTAAAGCAGGGTGGGAAGTTAAGTGCAAACTTGCATGCAGTCGTTATGGCAAACAAGGACATAATCGGAAGGCATGTTGTAATCCTCCAATGGTTTCTTAAAGCTTTAGTATGACAACTGCCAGGATCGCTACTTTTCTGTTGCTTGAGAATTTGGAATTGCAGCAATTTTTTTAAACATTAAGGAATGGCATTTTATGTGTTTAATTAGATTTGTATTCAGTGAACTTGATATTCATTGATCAAATTAAGCTTGAACATCGTTTATGGCAACAAATTGAGAACTTGATATTCAGTGCTTCAATTTTTAGCAATATATCTTTTTCTGGTCAATATAAAGTATGTACTTAGTAATAATTTAAAGATAATGTACATATATTGAAATAAGGCTAAAAGGATACATATTTGGTTATGTAAAGTATGGGTTATATAGAGGAACATAACTAATGTAAGTATAGTAGACTTATTGAAATTGTTCAACATGTATCAAATATATCACTAATAAAGACTAATATAACTATTTAGAAGTACATATCAACATAGTCGAATATCAAACTGATGTTGTGTTCATATTTCCATAAACCTATAGTTGTTCCATTTTGCTTATTTTCATAGTATGATTTAGAAATGTGTAATTAAGTTGATGGAAGTGAACATATTTTGTGAGAATAATTGAAAGATTTGTGATCTAAAGTAGTGTTGAATATGTGGAAAGGCATGATATTGTTACGTTCATATTAACTACATATTTTATGTGATAGGAGTATATCTAATTTAATAATTGTATGAACATATTATGTACATATTAAAAGAAATGATATTCCGAGAATAATATATGTTTATTCATGTAATACATAAAATACACCTGATACACAAAAATTAGACATATAGTTTAAAGAAATATAAGGGAAAGACATAATAATAAAAAAACAATCGCAACTTTATTTAAATACCATACTGAAATAACAAAAACTGACAATATCATATGCCAGAATAAGCAACATTCAAATAACATTCAGGGAATACCAAAACACCAGCTAAAACATTAACAAGCATTCAAAGCAAAATACTTAAAGACATGGTTCATAACAACGACAGAATGTCTAAATCTATACACTGTTAGTCTTCAAGCTCATTTTCCTGATTTGCATCCTGCTTCTTAACTCCATAATCCCACACCAGTGCCCCATATCGCTTCCTATATCGAGTAATATTGCAACCAGGAGGAGGAATGTTGCGTCCATGCATGAAATGCTCAGCAAAGGTTATACCAAAAACACCATAGTCACTGAATCAACCATAAAGAAAAGTAAAATTAATAAACAAGGTGTAGTTATATTAGTAGTTATCAATTGTCAAAATAATGTAACATGGACACTTATGATTTACGTACACCAGTCATGTCATATATATGCAACACCTCCCATTTTTCAGTGATTGATTTTTCACCAAACACATAATCTTTAGGATTTAAGTCATCCCTGATATCATAAAATCCAATGGCAGACAAGAATAGTGGGATCAGTATGGCATACGTCTCCACAGCTCGTATGAGTTTATCATCATAGTAGAAATTGTCTAGCTTTTGATCATACACATACAAGACCCTTTTCTTAAATGAGAGCCTACAAAGAATCCAGTGCCAGTCTTCAAACACTTTTATGGGCAACAACACATCATCTACCAACTGCCATGGGATATTACAACGAATTGGAAAACCCTTCATATAGTCGGATATGATATGGTTATCAGCACAACAGTTACAGATTTTTTATTCTTCAAGTAACTCTTGTACACATCTCTAATGGTTGAATCAAATAAGCAGTCGGTTGTTGTGAAAAGACCTTGGACCCCTGGATCATGCTTGGTCTTTTTCCTCAGGTAATACAAAAGGACGTCAATGTGCTATATAAAAAATAATTACAGGAAATTTAAGTTACTTCATACTATAAAATCAAGACATAACAATTATGATATATAAGTAATTATATTACTAAAAACATACCGTTTCTTGCAAAGGATTGTCCGCAGAATAAAGAGTATGGGTTCAGTCTTTAGATGAAATAAGGCACACTCCAAAATCAAATTTAGGCCTGAGATATTAGCAGTAAAGTGGTATGGTTGCTCCCTGTGCATTTGTTTAACATATCTTGTAATTAGTTGAATTAAGAAATAAATATATGAGTGCATCAGACAATACATAAACTGCATTATATGAATGTTACCTAGTCTTCCTCAATCGAGTTTTGATCCAAGCAGAAAAGCTTTTCGACAGCTTGGAATCAACTCGACGCCATGGTTTTCAGGTGAATGGGTGCTTCATAGAAAAATATGAATTCAATGCAAGATTGGTACGCCTACCGGAATCTCCATAACTATTTGTCAAAGGTGATCTGGGAAATCTAGCCGGCTTTCTAATACATATAGGTTTATATTTTGCAGGCATCAGCTGGTTGCAATTATCCTCTTGTGGAACGTTGTTTTCCATAGATTCAAAGTCATTCTCACTAAACTCATCAATATCATTGAGCATTCTATTTAGATCCTCATTACCACTAATATTCACCACTTCTCCACTATTGGGCACTGCAACAGTTGAGAAAAAGTGCAATTGATCATGATAGATGTGATTAAGGTAAGAATATTAGCTAGTCGTGCTAATCATATTGACCTAGAAGTCTGATATTTGTGAAACAAACTAATATATATCAGTTGGTACAACAAGATAAGATACAATTCGACCAAATATTTAAAAAATATGTCTTGAAGTTTATATCAAATATGTTTACATTATAATAATATTTATGAAGTTATACATTACCTGACGAATCACCACATACAGGCTCTCCTACCTTGGCAATATTGCTGCATCCAGCTTCCATGCCAATTGTTTTCAGAATGACCGGTGCTGCCACAAAAAATTCAACAGTATCACTTTAATAACTAAGCATGTATAGAAAATAAACATCGCAAAAGTTAAACAGTATAAATATATTTTATTATATAAACAAAAAAATATGAAGGTAGAATATAAATACACTTATCAACTGAGGCACGCAGTTCCTCTGTAATGGCACTATTGTTACCCTGTTCATATGGGGAAACATTTGTTCCATATATTTCCGCTTTCTCTTGAGTTTCAAACAACCTGAAGTTGGGAAAACCTCCATGAACATCCTCCATTACCACATCAACAGGTGCTTTTAAAAAAAGCATATAGACAGTTAACAATTTGAAGAAATGGGAGATTATATGTGTAACAAATCAATATATGTAAAAATCAGAGTATATTTTTCTCACAGTCAGCCTCAGGAAATGCTTCAGCTAAAGCTTTGCATTCTGCAGAATCATAAACTCTCTTCTCAACAATCTCATCAATTATGTTCAAGTCCTGTGTGGATATTGAATCAAGACCTGCACCATCAACATTTTGCTCTCCAAGTTGACCGAACTGGAGTGTGATAGTTTCTGATGACACGAAAAGTGCTTTAAAAGGAAAAAGCATATAGACAGTTTTAAATTTGAAGAGATGTGAGATTATATTTAAACATAATAAGAGTTTATGTAATCAAAATATATTTTACTTACCGTTGGCCATATAAGATGCTTCAGCTGCAGCTTTGCATTTTGCAGAATCATGAACAGTCTTCTCAACAATGTCATCTATGACGTTCAAATTCTGTGTGGATATTGAATCAAGACCTGGACCATCAACATTTTGCTCTCTGAGTTGACCAAACTCGAGTGTGGTAGGTTCTGATAACACAAAAAGTACGCAACATCAAGAGCCAACAATAATTATTAATAACAGACACCACATATAATAGTGATACAGTTTAATATTGATACTAAAATAAAAGCTAATCAATAACATTATTACCAGCACTCGCTCCATTGTCACATGCTGGTGCCAAATCTTCACCCAAAGTTGACTGGTTCAGTTGTTTACCTATGTTACACACTACTGTTCCTACAGCTACAAAATATAGTCAATATTAACAAACCACACAAGTTAGTATCATATTCATGAAAAAATATACTGAGTATGTCTTACAGTGGGACTGTGGAGATACTTCAGTTGAAGCTTTACGTTTTGCAGATTCCTGAAGTCTTTTCTCAACACTCCCATCAATGATGTTTAGGTCCTGAATGGACATTGAATCTGCACCTGCATCATCTACATCTTGGTTTCCAGTTGCCCAAACTCAAGTCTTGTAGGTACTGATAAAAAAAAAAATATAACAACCCAACATATCTACTAATAGATTGTATACATCTATTGCAAACAAATAATACATTAATATTGACACATTTTATACTATACTAAAAAAATTATATAAAACCTTACCAATAAAATTTGTGTCACTGCTCGCTAAATTCTCAGGTACTGCTTCGTCTTCCTCCAGAGGTGCCTGATTAAGTGGTGCATCACTGTTACACAATGAAGTGCATGCAGCTACAAAATATAGAGAATATTAACAAACCACACAAGTTAGTATCATATTCGTGAAAAAAAACATACTGAGTATGTCTTACAGTGGGACTATGGAGAAACTTCAGTTGCAGCTTTACATTTGGCAGATTCATGAAATCTTTTCTCAATACTCTCATCAATGATGTTTAGGTCCTGAGTGGACATTGAATCTAGACCTGTACCATATACATCTTGGTTTTCCAGCTGCCCAAACTCAAGTCTTGTAGGTGCTGATTAAAAAAAATCACAAGATAACAAGCCAACATATCTACTAATAGATTGTATACATCTATTGCATGTTTAACCTAGATCCGATTTTAGGTTAATTAACAATTAAATTTATATTTGTGCAGTCACGATCAATAGTTTAGATTAAGAGTTTAAATGATGAACAATGTTAATTACTAAAATAGCGATATATTCGTAATTCTCAACGATAATGATACGTGAATGAGATATAAGCTTAAATTAACAAAGTTAAAGCGTAAGTAAAAATAGATAGAAGTAACCGTGCTGTATCGCTTAACCCGGTGAGAGTTCTTCTGTACTAATCGCACTCAGAAGATCAGAGAGCAAAGCGCTTGACAAATGTAACTAAAGATCAGTATTTGAGCCAGAAGGAGAGAATATTCTTATTGATATTGTAGACAAGAAGTAAAGTTGTGTTACAATGGCTTAGAACAAATGCTATTTATAGGTCTGATAGGCGTCCGTTAGGTTTTGTAACCGCTGGGCACGTATCCGTTGGATGCGTAACCGCTGGATTGTAATTATTGCCTTTATGACCATTCATTGAGTGATCGCACATGATCAGGCTAATAATTGCTCATTCAGATCGTGCTGACTTATGAGGCGTTACATAACTGCTTTGGGTCTGCTCGTGATAACTGTCTGTCCGTGCCACGTGGCGGACACGTGTCATCTTTTAGGTGATGTCAGCTTTTATCCAATACAGATAGTCCCCGCACTTCTCGAGTAGAGTATCTGTTCGAGGAGTGCATGTGAATTTTGGCGGGAATTTTTGCTTTGTAAAATCCAATCTTTGTATGACGAAGTTTAGTGACGCATGTATCTTATCAGCTACGTGACAAATCCCTATGACGTGCGCATTAAATGCGCCGTATAAAAAAGTAATTGCAACTGGCATGCCTGCACGTCTGCAGTCCGCTCTGAAGTGACTACTGCGCGTTCCAAGAGTAAAAGTAATGATTTTAACCGCCTCAATCACGTGCACACATCGACTACTGATCGTGAGGTGACCGCTGTTCTTCAGGGTAATGATGATACTGCAAAGGTTTGGTGAAACTTACTTTCTTCTTTTGACGGTTGGATCTAATTGTGGCCTCTTCGATAGCCTCCACGTGTCTTGAAGGAATTTGATGGGTCGGATTTTTACTCTTATAAATAGGGGTTTGCTGAGTGAAATTTTTTTACTTTCTCTTGTATTCTTTTTACTAAATCTCAAGAATTCTCCGAGCATTTTCCAACTTTTCTTTCGAACTCCTCAATTCTTCTGAAATTATGTCTTCAAGAGCTAGAAAGACCTAAAATATGGATGTAGCCGGTAGTTATTCGACGGCCACCCCAGGCCTAGGGCCGCTCAAGCTACCGTTGCGGAGGTCATCCCTAAGAAGTGGGGTGAACTGGAAAAAGATTGTAACATTAAAGCTTCTAGTAACCATCATGGGGATATACGCAACTGGCCGGCGTATAGATTCAAATCTGGGATTACATCGGAGCTGATCCCACGAGTCAGGATGGACTGCCATTGGGACGATAGGATTCCCCTCTTGCCGGTCTTCGAAGAGGAGAATATTACTTCTCATAGGGCTGGGTGGACAGCTATGTGCACCTATCCTTTTACAGTAGGATGTAAATTGCCCTTGCATCCTGTTCTTGAGAGGCTCTGCAGGGAGTATTTACTCTGCCCGGGGAAATTGTGCCCTAGTGTATATAGAATAGTTACATTCTTGGATTGGTTTGCGACGGAAACCGACCAAATTTTTGGATACGAACATTTTATTTCTTTATACAGTATACAAATTTTTAAAGATGGTTATGTAAATGCCAAGATGCGCGGGAGCAAGGGCTTGGTGCGTAGTTCTGAAGACACAGGTGACCGGGGTTGGTTACATCGGTATGTGTTTGTGCGTACCTTGGCCTTGACTTTCAATTCCAAGACCTATCTTCCTGAAGTTTGGAATAAGAAGCGTAAGTCCCCGAGTATTTTTTGGAATTTTTCGTGTTTCTTCTTCTCCTCTTATCTACTTACTCCCTTTAACTCCTTTTTGTAGCGGCCAAGTGACCCTACGACGGGCTCATATATGTTGATGAGTTGACGACATGGGTCGAGGTGATTTTGAAGGAGTTTTCTCTTGAGAGGAGAGAATGGGCGTACTTTGCTGCGCAGAAGAGTTTGACCGTGAAGACTCACGGTGAGAGTATTTCTGCTGTTGTAACTATTCCTTTCCTTTGTAGCTTCACCGTGCCTGACTGTTCTACCTTTTGTAGGTCTGGGTACTCAGGGGGACTTCTTTCCTCCTCCCCTTCAGGACGTACCTCCTGAGTCTGTTGCTGACCCTGATGCTGAAGCCGCATCTATACTAGCTTCAGTGGAGGCACTGCGCGGCAGGGAGGGTGGCGAGGAACTCTTATCCGATGGCCTTGGTTCTTTGAAGAGAAAGGAAAAGAGCCAAGGTGAGGGCGGAGCACAGAAAAGGTCTGTACGTAAGACTTCCGTTGCTGCCGGGCAAACCTCAACCACTGGGCGTGAGCCCTCGCCTAAAGCCAATGTACCAGAGTCTACAGAAGAGAACATTGAGGCTACTACCGGAGTCCCCGAGTCTGCACGAGGAGAAGGTTTAGACAAGTTGGTGATTGATCTTTCAGATACTGAGATCGAAGCCAATGAACCCCTTGCGCGAAAACCTTATCTTCGTAGTGATAAGAGGAAAGTCGATGAGGAGGCTGCCCGTACTCCGGAGAGGAGTCCCCGAGTTGATGACGGGGTGAAGGCGGCTCCTTCCCGTATGGACAAAGGGAAAAGGAAAGTAGGTGAAGAAGAAAAAGAAGAAGAAGAAGAAGAAACAAGGGAAGAGGTTTCCCAAGAGAGTGGCTGAGGTCCTCGTGTTTTTCGTTTCGAGGACCTGGAAAATGTGGCCACTGAGGGGGCGACGCATGTTGGTCTTCGCGAGTGCGACACGATAGATCCTGGAGTGGAGGGTGACTCCAACTTATCAACAACAAGGCTCATTTGGCGGTCAGTCATCGATGGTCAGACCGGATTGAAAGACATTTGGGGTGTGCGCTACAAGTTTTGGCCAAACTATCCTTCTGAACAGGCTTGGGAACCCAAGTACTGCGAGAGGAAGCATACCATGAGACTATCCCCTGATGTTAACTTCATATCCAGGCCGGGTGATTTAGCCAAGGCTGTCTCTTCACTCATTGGCCCCGGGGAAGAATGGACGATGAGGGAGATGAGTGATGAGGAGCTAGCCTTTCAGATTGCTGCTGATTCTGTCCGGGTAAGTGTTTACTGCTCTGCGTCGGAAGCAACTTCGACCCCAGATTTCTAACTTTTGCTTACTTTGTTTTTCCAGTCAAGTATGGTGCCTGCCGAACTCATGTTCCGCTCCAGGATCAACAACGTCGATCAAGTACTCGAGGTAAAGAAAGAGTTGCTGGATGCTTTGAAGGAAAACAAGATTCTGGCGGAGCAGTGTGGTCTTCTTGGGGGTGAAGTTAATCGATTAGCTGAAGTTAACAATGAGCGTCTTGAGCAGATTAACGAGCTTACCAAGGAGAAGGACCTTCTTTCTAGAGAGAAGGAAGGGTTCGCACGCTCTGCCCAGGGTCTGGAGAGTCTACTTGAAGAATGCAAGGCTTCACTGAACAGAGCTATTAATGATCTTGCATCTCTTGAGATGAATCTGCAAAGGGCTAATGAAGAATTTTCTAGGGCTAGAGCTGAGCTCCAAGCTGCCAGGGACAAGGTTGCTCAGTCGATGAGTGCTCAAATCGCACTACCTAAAGACTTGGCGAACCTGCGTGATCAATTTGAAATCAAGGTCAAGCTTGCTGTGCTCGAAATTAAGCGTTCATTGCTCGGGCAGGTCCAGGCTAAGTAGATTAATGTTGAAGAGATGCTGCAGAAGACAAAAAACGCAGTTCGTGGAGTAAGACAAGTATTGAATCTATCTTCTGAGGAGTCTGAAGGTGAAGATGAGGATGAAGAGGAAGACGATGGCGAGAATTCGGAGAACGATGGCAGAATCGACGGAGTTGGTGCGTCGAGTTCTGGTCGTAGCCCTACAAACTGATGCCCTCCCCCAATCTTTATGTTGCAAGTTTGTTCATCTGGCGAGAGCCGGATTAATTGGTTGTGGATAGAAGTCTCGTAGGGACTCTCTGATCCTTGTATGGCCAGTTCTATTAGGCCTTTGATCACTCTGTAAAACTTCTGTCAGCCGTTTTCGGCACTTTATCATTTTACAGGATTATGTGTCTATTATTTTAGATCTTTTCAATGACTATTTTTAGCCTGAATTTCCAATCTTTCATTTGTATGTGTTGTGGCTTTCGTGCCTTATTTTTAGGGGCTTTTGAAGTTTGAACTTTATTAAGCTCTGGTCTCCAAAAGTCTGCCCGAATGTTTTAACTTAGCCTTTGCCAAGGAAGAGGTCATAAGTTGTGAATAATCTGCGCAGATATTTTTATTCTGACCGAGTTGTGATCGATAGATTTTTGGCCGAATCATTTGCCCTTTACGTATGACTTTGCTTATCGTCTTGATAATCGAAAGTCAACACATGAATTTGTAGATTGGGTCTGGCCGAGTTGCTGGCCTCGTGAATGACTTCTCTTATTTTCGTGGAAGTTTGTCACGTAAAAGTTTTTGAAAAGTTCGCTTTTCAGCAAGGTCTTTTGCCTTGATGAAGGTCTTTATCTGGCCTACCTAAAGGGGCCTCTCACCACCCTCCTATTTTTCATGTTGGAACACGGAAAGTGATAACATAAAAAAAGTTAAGGCAAGTTGCATATAGAAGAACACATATAACCAAATGAGGAGTGTGTCCGTTGTGGGATTCGAACCCACATCCGCGAAGTTGAAGAACTTCGAGCTCTACCAGTTGAGCTAAACGGATCTGACCTTGCTCAGGCCGTTAGTACCATTTAGAAGAATAAATGTAAGAACTGTCATAAAAGTAAAAGGCAAGTATAGAATAACTAACCGTTTTACCACTCAGAAGTGATATCTTTTAAGGTGCATCACGTTCCAACTGTTCGGGACAGTGGAACCGTCTGGTCGTGCCAAGAGGTAAGATCCCCTGCCGACTGAGGCGATTACCTTGTAGGGGCCTTCCCAGTTAGGGCATAGCATCCCTGAATTTGCTTCTTGTGTGCTCTGGGAGACTTTCCTTAGTACAAAATCTCCAACCTGGAAACTTCGTATGCGCAGTCCCCGATTGTAATATTGTTCAATTCGTTCTTTCTGGGAGACTACTCACACGAGGGCCAGTTCCCTCCGCTCTTCGAGGAAATCCAGCTCTTCGGAGAGGTTGACTGAGTTGGATTCTTCAGTGGCGTGCGCATACCGTAAGCTGGGCTCTCCGATTTTGACTGGGATTAACGCATCTGAACCGTACACTAATGAGTAAGGAGTCTCTCCAGTACTCATTTTTATTGTTGTGCAATAAGCCCATAGTATGCCAGGTAACTATTCTACCCAACATCCCTTTGCCTGCTCGAGGCGCTTTTTGAGGGAATCAACAATGACTTTGTTGGTAGATTCCGCTTGTCCATTGGCGATGGGATGGTACGGAGAGGAAGTGATCCTTTTGATGTGCAAGTCGTCGAGGAACCTAGTCACTTTCTGGCCAATGAATTGTGGGCCATTGTCCATGACTATTTCCTTAGGTGCTTCAAAGCGACACACGACGAAGCGCCAAAGGAAGTCGACAACCTCTGTTTGTCGTATCTTCGCGTATGCTGCCGCTTCGACCCACTTGGTGAAGTAGTCAGTGATGATCAACAAGAAGCGCATTCCTCTCGGCGCTGTGGGAAGAGGGCCAACTATGTCCATTCCCCATTTCATGAAGGGCCACGGAGAGATTATTGAATAGAGCGATTCTACTAGCTGATGGAGAAGATGTGCGAACCTCTGGCATTTGTAACATTTTTTGACAAATTCGTTCGTATCTTTCTCCATCTTGTCCCAATAATAACCTGCGCGAATCAACTTTCGGGCTAATGCCTTGCCCCCGGAATGATTTCCACAACAGCCTTCATGGACTTCCCTCATCACGTAGTTGATTTGATTCGGTCCGAGATACTTTGCGAGAGGTCCTGCAAACAATTTGCGGTAGAGATCGCCGTTGACGATTGTATACCGAGAAACTTTTATTTTGAGCTTGTGAGCGGCTTTTGTATCAACGGGCAGAGTCCCATGGAGAAGATAGTTCGTTATTTCACTCCGCCAGTCCCAAGTGGTGTTGATGGTATTGACCTCAAACTTTTCTCGGTCTATGGTGGTGTAGAGGAGTTGAACAATAGCTGAAGAGCTGGCCGCCCCCATTTCTGCTACCGACCCTAGATTCGCGAGAGCATCGGCTTCATGGTTCTCTTCCTGTGGAATCTGGAGTGCCTCCCATTCATCAAACTGTGCTAGGAGTTCTTTCACTCGGGCGAGGTACACCTGCATTCTATATTCTCGTGCAATGAAGCCTCCAGTTATCTGATTGACTACCAGTTGAGAATCGCTTTTGAGTTTGATGATGTTCGCTCCATAACTTCGGGCTAGCTCCAATCCTGCAATAACGGCCTCGTATTCGGCCTCATTGTTTGTAATAAACGGGCACTTGACGGTCTGCCTGACGGTTTCTCTAGATGGAGCAATGAGAACCAGTCCAAGACCGGACCCTTTGACGCTCGAAGAGTCATCAGTGTATAGGGTCCATGTGCCAGGGGCCTGCCCAGCATATAGAACAGCTTCCTTTTCTGCCGCAGGATATATATTAATGCTAAAATCTGCCCCGAAGTCTGCTAGAGCCTGTGATTTTATTGCTACCCTGGGTTGGTATGTGATATCAAATTCACTTAATTCTATAGCCCATTTTACTAATCTTCCCGAAAATTCAGGTTTGTGCAAAACATTTCGTAAAGGAAAGGTTGTTACCACAGCTATTGAATGACTTTGAAGTAAGGGCGTAACTTACGAGCAGCAGTTACCAGTGCTAATGCCAATTTTTCCAAGGGTTGATAGCGCGTTTCTGCGTCAATTAGAGCATTTCTAATGTAATAGATAGGAAGTTGCTTACCTTTTTCTTCCCGAACTAGAACGGCGCTTAGCGACGATTCTGAGACTTCCAGATAATTTAGCAGTTGCTCCCCTTGTTGAGGTATAGAGAGCAGTGGTGGATTGGACAGATACTGTTTCAGATCCTTCAATGCCTGTTGGCATTCAGGGGTCCACTCGAACTCCTTGTTTTGCTTTAAAACGTTGAAGAAACTTTTGCACCGGTTGGATGATCGGGAAATGAATTTTCGCAGAGCCGCCACTCTTCCGGTCAATTTCATGACGTCCTTCCGGTTGTGGAGTATGTCTGGAATTGATTCAATGGCTTTGATCTGAGCGGGATTGACTTCAATTCCACGCTGAGAAACGATGAAGCCCAGGAACTTTCCCGATCCGACTTCGAATGCACATTTTTCCGGGTTCAGCTTCATGTTGTACTGATCAAGAATTTGGAAAGCTTCCTTTAGATATGCCAGATGGTCCTCTGCTCGTTTGGACTTGATCAGCATGTCATCGATGTACACTTCCATAGTCATTTCGATATGGTCATGGAACGTTTAATTGACCAGGCGCTGATATGTTGCTCCTACATTTTTCAACCCAAATGGCATAACTTTATAACAGTACGTACCTCTACAGGTTATGAACGCTGTTTTCTCCTGGTCCTCGGGGTCCATCAATATCTGGTTATATCCGGAATATACGTCGAGGAACAGTTGGTCTATCCTGGGAAGGGGATATGAATCCTTCGGGCAGGCTTTGTTTAGATCTGTGAAGTCAATGCAGACTCGCCATTTACCATTTTTCTTGGGTACAACGGCCACGTTGGCTAGCCAGTCTGGGTATTTGACTTCACGCACAGATCCAATTTTTAACAGCCGATCGACCTAATCATTGATGACCTGGTTCTGAAAAGTTCCTTGTTGGCGCGTCTTCTGTTTTACCGGGCGATGGTATGGGTCGACGTTCAATCTGTAAGTAATAATGTATGGAGAAATACATGTCATATCTGCGCGAGACTAGGTGAACGTTGTATGCCGCTCCTTGAGGAACTGGAGGATATCTCCTCGTAAACGTTCGCTCAATTCGGTTCCTAAGTAGACTTTCCGTTCCGGCTTGTCTGCAAACAATTCTTCGGGTTCCAATGCTTCCACGGTCGGCATGTGGTTCTCTCATTCGTCCATCTTTGTGATGAATTCCGGGACCTCGTACTTTATTTCTTCATGTGGTACGTCTGGTCCTGGTCGCTGTAATTGCTATTTGCTTTCCTTAGGCAGTTTGAGAGCCACTGAATAGCAATCTCGGGCAGAGCGTTGCTCTCCTCAAAGCTCACCCCCTATTCAGATGGGAACTTCAATACTTGATGATAAGTTGAGGGTACAGCTTGCATATCGTGGATCCAAGGTCTCCCCATGATGATATTATAGGCCAAGTCCGCATCAACAACATGAAATGTTGTCTCCCTCGCTACTCCTTTGGCGAGAGTTGTCAGCGTAATCTCGCCAAGAATATTTTCACTCAAGTTGTTGAAACCGGAGAGAACTCGAGATATCGGTACGATCTTATCCGACAACTGCATCTCCCTTACAACTTGTGATTGGATAATATTTGCAGAGCTGCCTGCATCGATGAGCACTCTCTTGATGTCGAATTCCGCCACGCGTAACGTTATCACTAACGCATCAGCGTGTGGGAATTTCGATTCGTCTGCATCGGAGTCTTCGCATGTTATTATCCCTTCTAATCGTGGGCATTTGGCGCTTGTGATGGAGACCTTTGCATACTTCTTTGTTGTGAAGTGACGGAATCTACCTCGATTCCACCTGAGATAACATTAACTGTCATCCTCAGAGAAGATGCTCGTGAAGGGACAGTTTTGTTTTGCTGTGCCTTTGCGTGAGTCTGCTTCCCCTTCTCGGTCAGGAACTCCTTCAAGAATCCCTGTTTCAACAAATAAGCAATTTCATACCTTAGGGCCTTGCAGTCCTCTTGGTGTGACCGTGGTCGCGATGAAAATCGCACCACAAGTCCTGGTTTCGCTTGCTTGGGCAGGTCTTCATGTCCTTCGGCCATTTGACCTTTTCTCCCATATCTTTGAGCGCTGCCACTACTTCACACATTTCCACGTTGAAGCTTGGTAGGCTCGGGGCTTCATGGAGGCTTGATTTTGAATCATCTCTTCGGGACAGTCCTTTGTTGCTGCGGTTGCGCCTTTTGGAGTTGCCGCGTGATTGGTCATTGTACGGCTCGTAACGTACGTCCGATCTCTCTGTCTTCGCTTTTCCGCCGAAGCCACCGCTGCGTGCCTGAGCCCTTCCTTGGGTACCTGTTCCAATCAACTTATCTTCGTCAATACATACCTTTGAGTTGTAACGGTTGTAGACGTCCGACCAGCTGGCTGCTGGGAACTCGCGAAGAGACTCGTAAAGTTTGCGTGTAGCCTCTGAGCTCCTGATATCCAAACTGTTGGTAAACGTGATCGCTGCCCATTTGTCCGGTACTTTGGGAAGCATCATACGCTCTCTTTGGAAGCGATCCACATATTTGCGGAGAGACCCATCGGGCCTTTGATTGATTTCGAAGATATCCTCTACACGGGTTTTCGTCTTCTGAGCGCCTATGTATGCCTTCACGAACAACTCAGCCATCTCTGCGAAAGACCCAATGGAATTTGGCGGCAACATTGAGTACCATCGTAGAGCTCCATCTGCTAGGGTTTCCACGAATTTCTTCAATTGAACAGATTCGATCTCCTCATCGGTGAGATCGCTAGCCTTTATAAAGTTGCTGAACATCATGAGATGATCGTTAGGATCAGATATCCCACGATACCTCGGAATTTTTGGCATCTTGAACGTCTTAGGTATCGCCTTTGGGGCTGCCTCTTTCTTCCAAGGCCACTGGGAATATCGTTGGACATCGACTTTCTTCAGCATGGGTGGAGCGCCTGGTATCTGATCGATTTTCTCATGGAGAGACTTTTGAAGTGCTTCCTGGCTTTCCTTGAATTGTTTGGTGAGAGCTTCCACAACAACGCTCATTCTGTAGATGCTATAGATCCTACATTCCGATTTTGGTTGACTTGGGTTGTTGGATCTACAGTCCCTCCGTTGTTTCGCTCTCCACCTTGCCTTGAGGTATGTGAAGAAGGGACGTCACGACCAGGTGTTGCAGCGTCAGCTCTTGCAGTCGGAGGGTTGCCTCTTCGGAGAGAGTTGAGCGCCTCATTTATCCCTCAGTTGACCTCTGCCTGTTCCTGCATAAATGCAAAGAGCGTTACCTGGAGATTCCCTTGTCCAGGGGAGAGACTCCTATGGCGTCGTTTCTTGGGCGGGGTAGTGCTCTGAGAGCGCATACGCCCATCTCGCTGCCTGACCGGTCCTTGGGAAGATTGTTGCTGCCCATCGGACGAATTGTCGGGAGAATAATTGGGACTGGGTGGAGGAGTACTTACCTGACTTCCACCTACAATAGTTCGTTGTGAACCGCTTTCTTCCATGTTAGTTGTGGAACAAAAAGATCGACGAAAAGAGATATAATACTGGGAAAGACAAACTATTAACCTATGAGGACTATTGACCGACTCCCACTGTGATCGCCAAGTTGTTTAACCTAGATCCAATTTTAGGTCAATTAATAATTAAATTTACATTTGCGGAGTCACGATCAATAGTTTAGATTAAGAGTTTAAATGATGAACAATGTTAATTACTAAAATAGCGATATATTCGTAATTCTCAATGATAATGATACGGGAATGAGATATAAGCTGAAATTAACAAAGTTAAAGCGTAAGTAAATATAGATAGAAATAACCGTGTTGTATCGCTTAACCACCGTGAGAGTTCTTCGGTACTAATCGCACTCAGAAGATCAGATTGCAAAGCGCTTGACAAATGTAACTAAAGATCAGTATTTGAGCCAGAAGAAGAGAATATTCTTATTGATATTGTAGACAAGAAGTAAAGTTGTGTTACAATGGCTTAGAACAAATGCTATTTATAGGTCTGATAGGCGTCCGTTAGGTTTTGTAACCGCTGGGCACGTATCCGTTGGATGCGTAACCGCTGGGTTGTAATTATTGCCTTTCTGACCATTCATTGAGTGATCGCACATGATCAGGCTAATAATTGCTCATTCAGATCGTGCTGACTAATGATGCGTTACATAACTGCTTTGGGTCTGCTCGTGATAACTGTCTGTTCCTTAGATATTTTTCCGGTGGAACTTCTGCCCGTGCCACGTGGCGGACACGTGTCATCTTTTAGGTGATGTCAGCTTTTATCCATTACATTGCAAAAAAATAATACATTAATATTGACACATTTTAATACTGTACTAAAAAAATTATATAAAAACTTACCAATAAAATTTATGTCCCTGCTCGCTAAATTCTCAGGTGCTGCTTCGTCTTCCTCCAGATGTGCCTCAGTGGTGCATCACTGTTACACAATGAAGTGCATGCAGCTACAAAATATAAAGAATATTAACAAATCACACAAGTTAGTATCATATTCGTGAAAAAAACATACTGAGTATGTTTTACAGTAGGACTATGGAGAAACTTCAGTTGCAGCTTTACATTTGGCAGATTCATGAAATCTTTTCGCAATACTCTCATCAATGTTGTTTAGGTCCTGTGTGGACATTGAATCTAGACCTATACCATATACATCTTGGTATTCCAGTTGCCCAAACTCAAGTCTTGTAGGTACTAATTAAAGAAACACAAGATAATAAGCCAACATATCTACTAATAGATTGTATACATCTATTGCAAACAAATAATACATTAAAATAGACACATTTTAATACTGTACTAAAACAATTATATAAAACCTTACCAATAAAATTTGTATCCTGATCACGCCCAACTACGCCCTATAAAAGGGACTAAGCGGTCGCAGCAAATATAGCTCGGTACTTAAAGTCCCGAGGTCGAATCCCACAGGGAACACTCGAAATCTAGTTGTTTTTCTAACTAATTTACCTATCAAATAACTTCTAAAGGTGTTTGATTTAAGGTTGATTGTGTAGTAACAACTAAGTAATAAAAATTAATAATATAGTAAACAACAATTAATAGAGAATAAAATTGATTCAAGGATGTAAAGCTTAAGACTGATCTACCCAACTCCTACTTATGTATTAGAATAATGATTTAACGAATTCAACTTGGTTCTTCCTATGGAACACTTGCTCCAAATTCACAACTATTCACTTCCGTGTAATAACTGTAACTTTCACTAACTAATTTTCCAATTAACTAATGAAGATAGATATGACTACAAGCATTGTTCACAATCAGGGTCAATAGTCACATATCACCTTATTGACAATCTAAGTAATCCCTTGGTTTTAGATTGAAATATTGCTAAGTGTTTAACCTAAACCTATGAATCTATACCTAGACACACACGAATAATGGGAACAATCAATTGGTGGCCCTTCCAATCAATAGCAATCAAAACATAAACACTTAGATAGGAAGAATTCTCAAGTTTCATTCATCAAAACAAATATTCTTAGCACATAAGTATTGGAGTGATTCAATCAACCCTAGAATGGGTGAATTAGCCACTCATGTTCATGATAGTCATATCAAAATAATTCATGAATGAATAAATTATAAAAAGTAGGGAAGAATTTAGAAAAACTCGTATTTTTCAAGTCTCCCAAAGCTCTAGCCTCCTTTTTGCCTCCTCTCCCGTGTGTCTTTTCGCTGAAAATAGGTTAGAATACCTTTTAAATCTCGTGTCAAACTTGTGGACAAGTTTGCCCCTCGCCACTTTTCGCAAGAAAATTTGCCTCATGGCTGGATCATGGCCTTACGATGCCTTGGCCATGCACTTGCAAAATTCTGCTTTCAACTTCATGGCTGAATCATGGATTTACGATGGCTGGGCCGTGACATTTCGTCTTCAGATTCCTTTCATGGCTAATCCACGGCCTTGGCACCTTACAACGCTGTAAATTAACTTCAATTTTGCTCCAAATCATCAAACTTTAACACTTTTTCATACCACTTGATTCCTACACATTCAAACACCCAATATAAGCACAAAACACTAATATTAATGATAAACCGTCCACCAAGACACCCAAAATGTGAAGAATCTAATACTAAAATACACGTTTTGTGGCCAAATATCACCACTCCACACTTAAGAGTTTGCTAGTCCTCGAGCAAAGAAGAAGAATACATAGAAAGCATGCAAGACATCAAGATCAGATAAAAACTCATGACAGACAACTTAACCGGACTCACCCATGAAATTCAAACACCCTTTCTTTTGGTCATAATCAAGTATTGAAAGTAGAAACCTATAGACCACTTAAATTCCAATGTACCTCACAACAAGAAGATGCCACCAAACACACAATATATGATTTCAAGAAACTCTGTGGCATATCAAATATCACTCTCACACTCACAAAGAATCTTCTCATGTCTCATAGAAAAGTACCATAGGCTTGCCCATTTTGTCGTTATCCACTAATGTAGGATTCTCAATCAAAAGTCAAGTAGGGCTTTTCAATAGCTTGTAATGTTGGCTTGGGGTAAAGTGTGGTACACTTTTGGGTATATAGTGACTAATTCTTCCCCTCAACACTTTAAACATCACTTACTACTAATTTTCCCTTTCTCCTCATTTATTCATCAACTCATTCTCTTCTTTTCTTTTCTTTTTTTTCTTCTTCTTTTTTTTTTTAATGATTTTCACAACACTTGAATGATTGGGGCCCTAGGAGTTCAATGCGGTATATCATCCTCACTAGGGTGCCTTTGGCGTGTTCATACTCGAGGCTTTTATCCCCTTAACCGAGCATAGGAACATTGCCCCCATCCTTCATTTTTTTTTACGAAGAGAATATCAAGTATTTCATTCCTTCATTCTTTAGCTACTTTCCTCCCAGATACACAACAACTCTTATTAATAACCCACAATCTTTCCAACACACAACCTAAAGTAGTTAAGGGGAAGATGGGTAATAAGAGAGGAACATAGAAAAATAGATAGGGCTTGTATTTCAAGTTGCCAAAGAAAAGGTCAATCGGCTCAAATTGAGAACTCAGCAGAATATATTCATTAGGTAGGCTAATTTGGGAACTGGCGGGCCAAAGAAGGCCTACTTTCATTCTTAAGATCAAGACTACCTAGGATTTCGCCTCAAACAACAAGCAGGGCAAGTTTTAGACTTAACATGAAACAATGAGAAGTAGAAAAAGAAGTAAGCTCACCACACACTGTACGTGGAGCTCAAGGATTGTTTCAATTTCACCTCGCAATACCTAATTATAAACTCAAAAAGGAAGTTCAAAAATATGTAGGTGGTTCTAGCTAAAGGTTGTCTTTCAACGTTCTCCCTTCTCTCTTTTTCTGCCTCCTTTCCCTTTTCCTCCTTCTGAACTATTTCTTTTCTCTTTTTTTTAATTATTAGTATTTTTTTTAATCTAACCTACACAATGCCTGGTTCAGCAAAAATAACTCAATGGGAAAGAACCAAGGCTAAGAAAACCCAAAGAGATTATTGATATGCTAGAAATTAACTAAGCTATAATGAACTGCTGAATATTAAAAATACTAATCTATTACATGCCATTAATATTCGGGATATTACAGACCTCAAAAATAGAAAGCAGGAAACAAATAAAAAGTAGTCAAGTGACTAAAAGCAAACAAACAAACTAAATCAGTAGCATATATATACAATCATCCAAAAATATACTCCCACCCCACACTCAAGACTGTGCATTGTCCTCAATGCTCAAGAGAAAAAAATATAAAAACAAGAGGGTGAGAAGACTCCCTGTCAAGCCTCCAGCTCATCATCGACACCATCAGTAGTGCCGGTCTCATCCATATCAGCGTCTCTGTCAGACTCATCATCTGCGTCTGCTCCAACAACATCATCATCTATAGTAAAGTCAGATAGATCGTCCTCACCAGACTCTGAGGGATCGGGCTGCTCCTCTGGCAGATAGTCAGAGTCATCCTCTGAATCATCAGCAAGGTCCAACGTCTGTGGAGGCTCAGCATCAGTGTTCTCATCGTCAGAAGGGTGCACCTCACTACCAGACTCATGCCCCAAAAGCACCTTTTCAAGCCTAGACATCGGGTACTTCTCAAAACAATCCTTGACACCTATGTTCAAGGCCTTGCAGCACTTCTCTTGCATCATATGGGTAGGAGCTAGCAGTCGAACCATCAGCGCATCCTTATCAGCAGTAGGCACCTTAAAGGTCTTCGCATCCTCCTGGATCTTGACATTAGTGATGTCAAATTTAGTAAAAGAAGCTCTCTCTATGTGATCCCCATCATACTCTGGCACACCTTTAGCATACAGATATTTGGTCAATGTGTTCGCAAAGAACAACCTCCTATGAGTCTTGAGACGGGTTTGTTGCATTTCCCCAATCATAATCTCACCAACATTAATAGGTTCACCTTTCATCAGAAAATATAGAAGACATACCCGCTCTTGGGTCACATCAGACAAGTGAGTGCAAGGCATCAACCTTGTAGTGAGATAGAGATGCCAAACCTTTGCGATCTTCACAAAGAACCATTTAGGTAACCAGTTATGCCTCCTCAGAGTAGACGCTTTCTACTTAGCTAGCTTATTTACTCCACATAGTTCCATGCGAATGTCCTCATAGTTAGGCCGTAGCACAAACGTCTCAAACGGCTCCTTGGGATGGTTGTCGACCCCCAGATATTCACACAAAGCAGCAGGGGATATGTCAACAATCACACCCCGAATCCAGACTAGGTGATCTTTAGTTGCCGGGTTCCAATTTGCATACAATTCTTGAATCATGGTCATGTTGGCCTTCCCGGTTGCTTTTAACAACTTGTCCCACTTCCTAGCCTGTATAGCTTCCAAGATTTCAGGGTGTTTGGCTTGGCAAGCGTCAACTTTAATTGCTTTTTCTGGAATGTAAGGCTTAGGACGAAACTTTTTGTACCAAGCCTTTGCTTCTTCATCAACAAGTTCTAGTTCATGGCGGGGGATCTTAGAAAGAGGTAGCTCTGGCTTGACCTCAGGTGAAACAGGTTGCTTCCCTTTCTTTTTGCTACTAGACGGGGCTGCACGTTTAGCAGGAGGTGCAATGGATTTTTGTCATGCTTTGGTTGTCTGCGTAGTCTTAGCCATTTGTACCTAAACCTGCAATAACACCAAGACAGCGTAGTAAGCCAAGAGTTATATAGCAACTCGTGAAATACAACCTAAGAACGGCCACAAAAGAAAGCAAACTAAGTGCAGACAACATTGGGCACACTAGTATAGTCATGAAATCAGCTTGCGGGTATTCAGACTTCCCCGCTTAACATTCGAAAAGCAACCACAAATCTCATAAGCCACTACATTATTCTACTAGCAATAAACAATACACCTCAAAAGTTGCACTATTCAGCCACCAAACAGATAGAGAACACGTGTCGAGCTTAACCAACTACAGAGGTAGCGTTACGACAATACAAAGAGGCAACTTCAGAGAGAGTGAAGAACAAAACTTAGAACACTAGCGTGCAGGTAATCAGACTTCCCTGCAATTAGAATACTCCCAATCAGGAACTACACTCTAATCTGTTCAATGAAAACCATCTAGTCACCAAAAGCGCAGAGCCTAATTGTAAAAAAAATCACAATAACCAACAGGGAGTGTATGAACAGAAATTGACGCTACAGGCTGCATTGCACTTATTTAAGAATCAAAGTAAGAACTACCAAGCATTTAGCGCAACGAATTACACAATCTAAGGCATATAACTGAACTAGCACTTCATAAATAATCCGGAGCATCATTTAGCTCAACTTGTAAGCGTAAAGGAAACATATTCAGTCCACAAAAGTGTATCGCCACTCAGATTCCACCACAGAATTCAGTCAGGCATTGTGTCGTTCAGTCAAACCACCGCGATGCACAAATGATGCAGCAACCCATAGAATATGCAAACTACCCTTTATGCAATGCCAGAAAGCAAGTCGCTCGCAAGTACGAACGAGTGAATATACACACACCAATATCAAGCTAAGCCAACACCTATAACACACATCCTCCCCTGCCCTAATGGAAGCGATTCAGCATAGCAACTCAGAAGGAGATTCCAATAGCTTACAATTCAGCCCGCAACCCCATAGAGAAAACAAAATTAGCTCAGTCGCTTACACAATATTGATCAAAACATTATCGCATAGGGCTCAAAAGTCGAACAAACCACTTAGCCAAATAGAATCAAATAGCATAAAAACAAAATCAGTGAGAGAGAGTAATCTAGTGTCAAGCGGAACCCTAGAAATTCAGAGGGGGTGGTGCGACGGGGTAGTGGGGATGGGATACAGTCGAGGGGTGGGGGAACGGGAATATAAGTCGCGGGGGGTAAGGGGCACGGGAGAACCAGTAGCGGGGTTGAGGGGATGGGGAATTTAGGAGAGAGAAACGAGAGACGAAGAGAGAGAAGAGAGATGGCCTTACCTATCATCGCCGGCGAGAGCAGAGCCGCCGGAGCTGCGGTGGGGGAGGGGGAACGGGCGTTGGGGATCGGAGGGGTAAGGGGAAGGGTTTTTGAACGTTTGTTCTTTCCTCTGTTTCTTTTGTGTGCAATGTAGAGTGAGTATTTTAGGAGTTAGAAAATATTTTGACCTAAACTTACCTGAGGCATCGTTTTTCCCATCGATTTTTAGGCTTACAACGCTGTACAAAATTTTCTTTTTTTTTTTTACTCAGCTGAAATTTTCTACTCCTCATGGCTAACCCATCGTAAAGCCATGCCTGGGCTATGTCCCAAATTCTTTTCCCTTAGAGAAAAATTTGAAATAACCTTACCCATCGCTATAACATCGCGTTTTGGCCTCCCTACACTGTAAAAACATTATTTCCTTGCCTTTTTCTCAGCTGAATTGTTTACTCCTCATGGCCATACCATCGTAAGGCTATGCCTGGGCAATGAGTTTTTTTTTTCCTTCATTGCACCTGAAAAACCATCAATTCCCAATTCTTCAAATTATCTTCCAACTTACAAAACACCTCCAAAAACAAATATTAATACATTAAATGTGCTAAAATCTAACTTATTTTTTTTGTATTTTCATATTTATTATTATGATTATTATTTTTTTAACTTTAAATTAAAACTAAATAGAAAGCAGTAAAATTTGGGTTGCCTCTCAAACAACGCCTTATTTAAAGTCGTGGCACGACATTATGCAAGCTTCAATCACTCGATCACCTTGACCTCTTCTTCCATTCCATAGTAACTTTTCAACCTTTGCCCATTTACCTTAAATCGTCTTGAACCATCCTCGGTCTCTACTTCCACAGCTCCATGAGGTGCCACTTGCACAACTTTAAATGGTCCAGACCACCTCGACTTAAGCTTACCAGGGAACAAACGAAGTCTAGAATTATAAAGCAATACCTGTTCACCCGGCTCAAAGCTCCTATCTATTATCCTCTTGTCATGCAAGTTTTTCATCCTCTCCTTGTACAGTCTCGCACTCTCATAAGCGTTAAAGCGTCTCTCCTCAAGTTCATGCAGCTCGTTGATCCTACCAGAAGCTGCAGAGTCATAATTCAAATTTACTCTCCTAAGAGCCCACAAAGCTCTATGCTCTAACTCCACAGGCAAGTGACATGCCTTCCCGAACACCATCTTGTAGGGAGTCATCCCTATAGGTGTCTTGTAAGCAGTCCTATAAGCCCATAAGGCGTCATCCAGCTTCCTTGCCCAATCAGTCCTGGTAGCATTTACAGTCTTTTGAAGCACACTTTTAATCTCCCTATTTGAGACCTCAACTTGCCCGCTGGTCTGTGGGTGGTAAGGTGTGGTAACTTTATAATGAACACCATACTTTTCCAGTAACCTCTTGAACACTTGGTTGCAAAAATGACTTCCTCCATCACTAATGATAGCCCGATGAGTACCAAATCTAGAGAAGATGTTCCTTTTAAAGAACTGAGTAACTCCCTTAGCATCATTAGTGGTGAGAGCAACAGCCTCGACCCACTTGGAGACGTAATCTACTGCTACAAGTATGTACTTGTTCCCATAGGAGCTAACAAATGGACCCATGAAATCTATCCCCCACACGTCAAATACCTCAACCTCCAAGATTGGTTTCATAGGCATCTCATGACGACGAGAGATATTGCCAGTCCTCTGGCACTCATCACAAGCCCGAACCCAAATGTTAGCGTCCTTGAACAAAGTAGCCAAAAGAAGCCCGCT
Organism: Petunia x hybrida; assembly: GCA_037355625.1. NCBI lineage: Eukaryota > Viridiplantae > Streptophyta > Magnoliopsida > Solanales > Solanaceae > Petunia > Petunia x hybrida. The sequence goes on along the minus strand of JBBBVM010000662.1, from coordinate 5,278 downwards.
TCCAATACCTTAGCAGCTGTCCGAGTCCCTCCAAAATGTCCTCCATAAGGTGAAGAATGACATGCCTGCAAAATGGAAGATTGCTCTATCTCGGGGACACATCTCCGGATCATGTTATCAACACATATCTTAAACAAATAAGGTTCATCCCAAAAATAAGATCTACATTCATACAAGAACCTTTTCTTTTTCGCCGAGTCAAAATCATGAGGAATGATTTCACTTACCAGATAATTTGCAATATCAACGTACCATGGAATTTCTTCTAATGTAGTAGCCAATGGTCTGCAACCTGGTTCTCGGTACCTTTACGATCACGGATCTCCAGATCAAACTCTTGTAGCAGCAACACCCACCGTATCAAATGGGGCTTAGAGTCATTTTTCTCCACCAAGTACCGGATTGCACCATGGTCTGTATACACCACCACCTTCGAACCAAGTAGGTAAGAACGGAACTTATCAAAGGCGAATACTACAGCTAGCATCTCCTTCTCAGTAGTGGTGTAATTCAATTGTGCTCCATTCAGTGTGCGACTGGCATAGTAGACTGGGTGCATCATTTTAACTTTTCTTTGCCCAAGCACGACACCCACAGCATAGTCACTTGCATCACACATCAACTCAAAGGGGTCCTCCCAATTAGGTGCTACAATGATCGGAGCTGACACCAACCTCTCCTTTAGCTTCTTGAAAGCTAACCTACACTCATCAGAAAAAACAAAGGGGTGATCCTTTTCAAGCAATTTACACAAGGGATGAGAAATTTTAGAGAAGTCCTTAATGAACCTCCTATAGAAACCAACATGGCCTAAAAAGCTACGAATCGCTCTCACCGAGGTGGGTTCAGGCAACTCCTTAATTACCTCTACTTTGGCTTTATCAACCTCAATCCCTCTACTTGACACTTGGTGCCCTAAGACTATCCCCTCTTGTACCATAAAATGGCACTTCTCCCAGTTAAGCACAAGATTAGTTTCTTTACACATTTTCAACACTCTCTCAAGATTAGTCAGACATTCATCAAAAGAGTTACCTACCACAGAGAAGTCATCCATAAATACTTTCATAATATACTCTACCACGTCCGTAAAGATAGTCATCATACACCTTTGGAAGGTGGCAGGCGCATTACATAGACCAAAGGGCATCCTTCGAAAAGCAAAGGTGCCATAGGACATGTGAAGGTAGTTTACTCTTGGTTCTCAGGGGCAATGTGAATTTGGTTATACCCCGAGTAACCATCTAAAAAGTAAAAGTGGGACCTCCCTGCCAATCTGTCAAGCATTTGATATAAAGGGAAAGGGAAGTGATCTTTCCTAGTAGCTTTATTCAACTTCCTATAGTCCATACAAATTCGCCAGCCAGTTACAGTTCTAGTGGGGATTAGATCATTGTTCTCATTTTTAACCACAGTCATCCCACCTTTCTTTGGCACACACTGGACTGGACTTACCCATTGACTATCAGAAATTGCAAAGATAATACCTGCATCCAGCCACTTTATTATTTCCTTCTTGACTACCTCTTTCATGTTCGGGACTAGCCTTCTTTGATGCTCTATTGAAGGTTTAGCACCCTCCTCCAACAGGATCTTGTGCATGTAAAAAGCTGGGCTTATTCCCTTGATGTCAGCAATAGTCCATCCAATCACCTGCTTGCACTCCTTCAAAACCTGCATTAACCTTTCTACCTGCATACCTGACAAACTAGATGAGATAATAACAGGCAAAGTAGAGTTAGGTCCCAGGAAAACATATTTCAGGTGCTCGGGCAATGGTTTGAGCTCCAACTGAGGGGGCTCCTCTATAGATGGTTTTGCGGGTGGCGCTATCCTATTAGCAAAATTAAGTGACTCAAATCGTGGTTCTCTATGCCAAAACCCGCGCCCTTCTAAGGCCAATATAGTCTCAGCCCATTCCTCGCCATCAGGGATGTCCATATTCATAATACAAGCTTCTAGTGGGTCATTAGGATAATAAGACTCATTATCCTCAAATTCGTCTACCACTAAGACATTAGCCATGGAACAATTAGCAAACTCACTAGGTCTCCTCATAGATTTTTGAACACTAAAGGTCACTTCCTCGTCATTTAACCTCATCTTCATCTCACCAGCCTCACAATCTATAATAGCCTTCCCTGTAGCAAGGAAAGGCCTCCCTAAAATGATAGGGGTATCCTCATCAACTGCACAATCAACAATTACAAAGTCTGCAGGGAACACAAATTTATCTACTTGCACTAGAACATCATCTAAAATCCCTGCAGGTCTCTTAACACTCCTATCAGCTAGCTGAAGACTCATAGAGGTGGGTCTAGCTATGCCAATACCAAGCTTTTTATAGATAGATAGAGGCATCGAATTTATACTAGCTCCTAAATCAAGTAAGGCTCTAGCAAAAGTGTGCTTACCAATCGTGCAAGGTATAGTAAAACTACCTAGGTCTGCCAGCTTTTACGCCACAGGCTTAGTCACCACATCACTGCAAGTGTGAGTCAGAGTGACCGTAGCTAGATCCTGAAAATCAAACTTTCTAGACAAAAGATCTTTCAGCATTTTAGCATAACCAGGTACATCTCTAATTGCTTCAAGTAAAGGAATGTTAACATGTAATTGTTTAAGCATATCAATGAATTTCTTGTACTGGTTCTCTTTTTGCTATTTTACGAACCTTTAGGGGTATGAGGGAGGTGGTGTCTTACGCTTTACACTTACCTCTTCATTTACCTTTTCAGTTGGCTTAATCACAGGGTCAGGTGTAATCTCTTTTTCAGCTTCATCCTTGTCACCAACTTCAGCTGGAACATCCATAGGGTTAGCTTTTGGCATACTGGGCACCTCTTCCTTAGCCAATTCTTGCTCTTTGTCTAAATCTCTACCATTCCTCAAGCTAACTGTCATCACTTGGTTAGGATTTGCGTCATTTGGATTTGCCATTGTGTCTCCTGGCAAGGTACCCTGAGGTCTATTGTTCAGAGTAATGGCTAGTTGTCCCAACTGTGTCTCTATTCCCTTAATGGCAGTGTCATGGGCTGTAACTTGATCTAGCAGCTTCTTGTGTACTCCCACCATGGACTGCACCATACTCTTAATGTCAGCTATATCATTAGCTTGCTGTGTAGGTAATACTACCTGCTGGTTATTATAAGCTGATTGTCTCTGCTAAGGAACTTGTTGTCCCTGTTGTCTGGCAGTGTTGTATGGAGCTGGTTGTTGTGCCTGTCTAACTGGAGCTTGCTGATTGTATTGCTGCCTCTGTCCATAATTCAGAAAATTGGCATCTTCAGTATAACCCAATAAATCAGACTCAGCAAAATTACCAGGATCAGGTGTGTCCACTTGGTTAACGGGTTTCAACATGCTTTCATTAAATTGTTTCAAAGCCACATCCAGTGTAGTCTGCAGCCTTGACATTTGCTCTTCAACCCCATTATCAATTCCAACAGCCAGAACCTTTGGGCCTGAACCAGCAGATGCATCTCTAGTCAACCAGCCTGAATTTTGAGCCATGGTATCGAGGAGAGCTTTTGCTTCAGTAAATGTTTTACTCAAGAATGCTCCTCCAGCAGCTGCATCTAAATTGCCCTTGATTTGATCACTCATGCCCATGTAAATTCTTTGTCCCAACATCTGATCGGGAATTCCATGATGGGGACGCTTTCGCAAGCAGCTCTTGAACCTCTCCCAAGCTTCTGGCAGAGTCTCGAGCGGGGTCTGCCTGAACATGAGTATTTCATCAACCAACTTCGCAGTTTTGTTTGGTGGGAAAAATTTCTTCATGAACTTGATCACCAACTCATCCCACGAAGTGATAGAATTGACTGGCAAAGAATCAAACCAGTCACTAGCATCATCCGTCAAAGAAAACGGGAATAACATCAATCGCACGACCTCAGCCGGAACTCGAGCATGCTTCTGAGTTTCACACACCCTCATGAACTTTTTCAAATGCTTTTGAGGATCATCAGTCAATTTACCCACAAAAAGTCCAGCATTGGACAACAGACTGACCATAGTTTGGGTGATGTAAAAACTTTCAGCTTCAAATTCCAGAAGCCGAATAGCAGAAGCCAAGTTTCCAGCCACAGGCTGAGCAAAAGCATTAAGTGCCAAATCTTCAGCCATCTCAATATCTTTGGTTTCTGATTTTCTAAGTGTATTGCCAACAGTATTCGCCCTTTTTAAGGCGTGGAATGTACTCTCAATCTCTGGGTCAAACGGTTTCAACTCTGCAGACTGAGATCTTATTTTACGCATACACCTGAAACACACAAATTCCAAGAGCTAACTCAAGATGACAAAAGTGAAGTCAATTGAGAAATAAAACTAGTTATTTTAACAACTAAAACAACACCGTGTTCCCCGGCAACGGCGCCAAAATTTGATCACGCCCAACTACGCCCTATAAAAGGGACTAAGCGGTCGCAACAAGTATAGCTCGGTACTTAAAGTCCCGAGGTCGAATCCCATAGGGAACACTCAAAATCTAGTTGTTATTCTAACTAATTTACCTATCAACTAACTTCTAAAGGTGTTTGATTTAAGGTTGATTGTGTAGTAACAACTAAGTAATAAAAATTAATAATATAGTAAACAACAATTAATAGAGAATAAAATTGATTCAAGGATGTAAAGCCTAGGACTGATCTACCCAACTCCTACCTATGTATTAGAATAATGATTTAACGAATTCAACTTGGTTCTTCCTATTGAACACTTGCTCCAAATTCACAACTATTCACTTCCGTGTAATAGCTGTAACTTTCACTAACTAATTTTCCAATTAACTAATGAAGATAGATAAGACTACAAGCATTGTCCACAATCAGGGTCAATGGTCACATATCACCTTATTGACAATCTAAGTAATCCCTTGGTTTAGATTGAAATATTGCTAAGTGTTTAACCGAAACCTATGAATCTATCCCTAGACACACACGAATAATGGGAACAATCAATTGGTGGCCCTTCCAATCAATAGCAATCAAAACATAAACACTTAGATAGGAAGAATTCTCAAGTTTCATTCATCAAAACAAATATTCTTAGCACATAAGTATTGGAGTGATTCAATCAACCCTAGAATGGGTGAATTAGCCACTCATGTTCATGATAGTCATATCAAAATAATTCATGAATGAATAAATTATAAAAGTAGGGAAGAATTTAGAAAAACTCGTATTTTTCAAGTCTCCCAAAGCTCTAGCCTCGTTTTTGCCTCCTCTCCCGTGTGTCTTTTCGCTGAAAATAGGTTAGAATACCTTTTAAATCTCGT